>CM065384.1:14750000-16002500 GCA_033060915.1 Euryodendron excelsum | reverse complement strand
ATTATATCGAATGTACAAGGATAAATAATCATTTATGCATAAGCAAATAAGTTTTTGAACGTTTAAAGTGTAGACTTGGGACTCATAGGTAACGTAAACATCATTTGAAACGTTTCAACATTTCAAAACATAGTATCATAAGAAGAGATGCAGCATAACATTATTCTTGATATAACACTTCATATCTTGTCGTAAAACATGTGAACATATCATAGCTCTCAGTTCAAAACATAAGTGTGCTACGACTCAACATATGAGCTAGGTTCCATAGTAACCATGTAGGTCATGCTAAGGCTCCTTAGGCCAGGGATGTCTCCCAATATAGATAGTTTATTTCTCATCCCCTATCGTAGGACTATCGGGCTAGACTAAGGTCTTGCCACGAGAAGACCCAAGTTGGCACCATACATTGGAAACTTAGCATCTCTTTCATTTAAACATTATAGTACATGATTTTCATTCATAACATAAATATAACTTACATGCATTTGAAATATGACATTTATAATTTAACATAGCATTGATGCATTGAAAATGTGTGGAAAGCATTGTATAATATAGAGGTGAATTTAAAACATTTGAAAATTAATAGAGTTTTACTCATGGCATATCGTTACTTACCTCTCTTTGATAGAATGGGTGGTAGACAAGATGCTCCTACACAAAATGCACATAGAAGTATGGAAATATCAATACAAGACTCCAAGGCAAAGCAACAACGTAAACGAGAACATAATGTTGAGGTTTGAACATGAAAGCTGGGACGTCAACTCCTTCGTTGCATTTCAACCACTTCTCAAGGAAGAGTTCACACTCTAGGTTAATTCCATTTGAAAATAGGCGTAAAGGGCTTTAATTTGATACGTCATGGGTCACAAATACATTTTGGATAAAGAAGTTATGTCCCATAGAAAATGGACTAAAATTTTGGAAGAAGAATGTTATTGGCAGAATTTTAGGTCAACTTCAAAATTCGATATCTCTTAATCTATAAGAAATTAGAGTACAAACTTTATATGGATACAAAGGTCTATGAATCTACTATCCAATGCTTTAAACAGTGTATCAATTTGAGTTTTCTAAAGAACCATTTTACTAAATAGTGTTAGGGTTGAGAAAGCGAAACCGGGGACTGGACAAAAGGGTCGACTTCTGAGGTAAAAGGGTCGACTCCTGAGCTGAAGAAATGAATCTGGGAGTCCTTTGGACAAAAGGGTTGACTCCTGGGCTGAAGGAATGAATCTGGGAGTTCTTTGAACGAAAGGGTCGACTCCTAAGGAAAAAAGAGTCGACTTCGGAGCTAAAAACCCAGATTTAAACCTCAAAAATCCCCAAACCTCACTCAAACCAAAACCAAACTTCATCAAACATTTCCCAAACTCCTCAAATACTTCTAGGGAATAAAGATTCACCCAAGAAGACCATAATAACTTAGAATGAAATACTTTAAACAAGTGAATAGAAGGGATCTAGGGTTTTAGGAACCCAAGTCCTAACGTGCATAAGTTGGGAATTTCAATCCCAAACTCTTAAATCTTTCAATGAGGCTTATAATACTCTATATTTAAGCCAATTTGGGACTCAAAAGGGTCACCCACAAAGCCCAACAACACAATCCACAAAGATAGATACATACACATATACAATTGTAGAAAAAAATGGAACCTTACTTTTCTTCAAGCTTGGTTAAGTCTTCTATTGGCTTCACACTCTTCCTTTAAGCTTCTTCCTCCTCTTTCTCTTCTCCTTTTCTCCCTCTCTTCCCTCTCAACCAGTTGAAATGTGTGGGTTGTGTGCACATAAGTGTATATTAGATGATACATATGAGAATAATCCATGTGTCTCACCCTATAGGCTTAAGTTACAACATAAGCTCTCATTGGTTATTTTTGACCCAAAAGAAGAAATAATTAACATTAAACATTGCATACATTAGAAATTCTCATTAATATAAATAAATAGAGGTTCGGGATATCACACTTTTAGTAAAGTTAATACAATAAGTTATTTGTTAAAGTAACATGTAATTAAACTATTAGAGTTTGGTGTATAAACTACCAGATAACATTATTAGTGGTCTGTATCAGCTAAGCAAAGGAAACTACTGTTCTTTGGAAGTATGAAGCTATATATAAAGTCCTACTGATAGATGGATACATGTTTGCATCATTTTTTAAATATGTGGGCAGTTGCTACTGAATATATATTAGTCTCCAACATTGGTTAATTCAGCTACTTGACTCATAGCACGGCATTTCATAGTTCAATTACAAACCCATTCTATATTCTCTATTTTTTTAAAAAATTTAATAGATTTTGATTTCTTATTTTATGTTAGATGTCAAGTATGGGAGACACAAACAAGTCAATCGCACAAGCATCAACTGTTGGAACTACCGTTGCGACTATCGTTGGGATTGAATCGAAGATAAATAAGAAAAAACCTTCAAAATATGATATTTGGGATTATTTTACAAAAGTAAAAAAGGAAGGATGGGAGCAAGTATGATAAAGCAACTTGTAATTATTGTAGTACGGATTATTCTTGTATTAGTGTTAATGGAACTAGCAGTCTATGGAAACACTTGAGAAATTGTAAGAAATACCCTGGTAATATGGTGGGAAAAAAACAAAAGACTTTGTGTTTTCAAAGTTTTGGCGAATAAGGTGAAATTCAACTTGTTAATCGGAAATTTGAGTAAGAATTGTATAGAAAAGCTCTTGCTAGGATGATTATCATTAATGAATTACCTTTCAAGTTTGCGAAGCGTGAAGGTTTTCATTATTTTTGTAGTGTTATGCAACCGAAATTAACAATGTCATAGACTACTATAGCAAGAGATTGCTTAGAATTGTATGTTACTAAGAAAAAAAAGTTACAAAATGCATTGGCTAGTGCAACTCAACGAGTTTGCTTTACCACGAATTTGTGGATTTTTTTTGCAAAACATGAGTTATGCATGCCTCATGGCACATTTTATTGATAGAGATTGGAATTTTCACAAAAGGATTCTTAACTTTTGTATAATTCATAGTCATAAAGGTGTGGCGATTGGTCAAGTAATTGAGTCATGCATGCTTTAATGGGTTATAGAAAAAGTGTTCACAATCACAGTTGATAATGTTAGTTCAAATGATACTGTTGTTGCACACTTAAAAAAGAAGATCTTTAAAAGAAATTGATTTGTATTAGATGGTGAATTTTTTCACATGAGGTGTTTTGCACACATATTGAATTTAATTGTGAGAGATGGAATATAAGAAGTGAAAGATTCTATTTGTTGAATTTGTGATGCGGTGAGGTACATTAGGAGTTCTTCACAAAGAGCTCAACAATTTAAAATATATTGTGAGCAAGAAAGAATCACTTGCAAAAGCTCTTTGTGTCTGGATGTACCAAAGGGTGGAACTACATATATGTGATGTTAGAGTCTGCACTAAATTTTTAAAAAGTATTTGAACGTTTGGATAAGATAGAATTGCATTTTCCCTCTGATCTCAAAGATGGAGTTCCTATTGAAAGGGATTAGGAAAATGCTAGAGTGTTGACCAAGTTCATGAAACACTTTTATGATGTTACGAAATGTTTGTCGGGATCCTTGTATGTTACTTCAAATTATTGTTTTTGAGAAGTTTGTGCAATTGAACAAATTTTGTGTGATTGGTCCAAGAATAGTGATCCTTGCTTGAGTGTCATGGCTATGAAGATAAAGGAAAAATTTAATAAATATTGGAAAAATATTGATAAAATGAACATGATGTTGTTGGTTGTGGTAGTGTTGAATCCTTGGTATAAACTGAAATATGTGAAGTTGTAAGCACCTCATTTTTGTCTGCTCGGCAATCTCTGGTCTGACCAAATTCTCTTTCAAAACTTTGTAGGCACATTCAAGCCCAAATGGACTTTCAAACTCCTATCCAATAGAGGCCTAATAACCAAACCTACCCCTTGGGCCTCCAGGCACGTCTTTGAAAAAGTTCAAAATCCCTCAAGATGGTAAGTCCACCATTCCAAAATGTCTCTACACGGTTTGGCATGCTCAATACAACATCCTGTCCAATTTCGGTCACATTTCGGTTAACTCTTGGCCCCTAAGCACCCCAAAATAATGCAAATCCCGCCAAACAGTGAAAACATCTTTCAAGACCATACCCGAACAGTCCGGCACGCTTAAAAGGCCACTCCAACCTATCTTGACCCTTTTCGACCGATTTCGGTCAAAATGACCATTTTACCCTTTGTGGCCAAAATATGCCTCAAAACCATACTGGCTTGGAGTATCGATAGGCGGATCTTATCATACGCCCCTGTTTAACCCAGGGTAGGTCCCATGACTCGAAACACTTCTAACTCAATGAAAGTCCCCTAGAGCATCTCGTAAACGCTCTGTCAGGGTTATCTTTTCTCCTGATTACTTGGTTATAACGCACCATCAAACGACTTCAGAAATGCGTAAATCAGGAAATTCGTAAAAGTTTGACTATAGTTCTTTCCATCGATACAGCTCGATTGAAGAGATCGCTTCCGGAAACTCCTGATTGCATGACTCAAAAACTGCCACTTTTAGTAACCCCTGGAGCATCTCACAGACGCTTCGCCAAGGTTGTCTTTTTCTCCGATTCCATGATTATAACGCACTGTCGAACAACTTGAGAAATGTGTAAATTCGAGACTTCCTAAAAGTATTTCCAAAGCACTTGCCATCGGTATGGTTCGATCGGAGAGATTGCTTCTCGAAGGCCTCGATCATGTGGCTAAAAAACGGCTACTTTAGAACATCCGCAGAGCGTATTACAAACGCTCCACAAAAGTGTGTTTTCATACACGCTTTTCGAGATGATATCTCACTCTTTCAAACACCTTTCAAGCTCCGCGAAAATGGCAGGTTCTCGAGAAACACTAGAAAAACATCGTGGACGTGACCGATTTTTCCAAATCCTTTTAAGATGGCACAATTATCGAGACAAAGTTTAAACGAACATTCCTGGTGGCGGAGCATATGCTACATGCGCCCAGATTTTGATTAGATCGATCAAAACTTTACTTGCTCCCTAAGATTAGGCCATTACAGAGTGTGCCACGTGGCAATCAACCAATAGAACAGTACTGGCACATCTAGCAGGGCAAAATTTGCCTAGGTGCAGCTACCACATGTTCCAAGTCTCCCCAGATTGCCTATAAATACAGGTCTCCCCCTTTGCATATTCCAAGATCGAAATTTGCAGCGAAACTTTGCAGAAATTGCTCCAGAAATCTGAAATCCTATATACACCTCACCCTCGAAATACTTAGGTTAGATTCTATCTCTCTCTAGCCTATACACTCTCTCTACAAAGCCCCCAATGCTTTAGAAAAACCACTTCTAGCCCCTTCAAGTTCAAAAGAAGTCATCCATGGAAGCTTGAAGTTGTTTTGAAGACAAAAGGTGTATTTTCTTTACATTTTTACAATCCCCACTCCTCTCTTCTCCCTCCTAGCCTACTTAGGCTATTCTCTATTTTAACCCCCATCTTCTACCCCCTTTTCTTGCATGTTTGAAAGAAGAGAGCTCTTAGTTCATGCCTAAAGGAAAGTTATCTCTCACAAACCTAAACCTACTTTAAGATGGTATGACCTTGGAGCACCTTGCAATTTGGTGAAGCCTCTAGCCTTGTATGATTCCATGACCTCTTTGCATATGGTTATCTTGTTCATGTTTTACATGCTTGGCTTTGTTTTTATTGTCGCGCTCCAGTTTTTAACCAAGTCCTTTCGGTTCGGGAAAAAGCATGAAACTCTATCATTAGAACTCTCCTCTGAGAAGGACGAGTGAGACTAGGTTTGAACTTGAAATTGATTTGATTAAGGGCTTTTTTTTTAGAAAAATAGGAGTCACCACCTAACTTGATTAAGGTGAGTTAGGCCACCTAAAACTAGGTATAATCAGAAGATTAAACTTAGGATTTTTGAAAAAGTTTTTGGAAAACTTCCTTAAGAAAGGGTTTTTAAGAAAATAGGTTGTTTCGCAACCTTCAGAAAGTTTTAAGCTCTTTTTGAAAACAATTCCATTTTGGTCTCTTAAAAACAGAAATCTATGGTTTGGGGGTTGGTTACGTGTAGGGAAGATATCTTAAGATCATCACCCTACCCTGCCTTTTCAGTACCTACATGTCTAATTACTTTTTGTTCATTCACTAGAATAACCGGTTACTATTATTCACTTAATATCCATTTTAGAATTTTGAAAACGGGGTATTGGTCATCACTTTTGGATGAATAATGCATGATACAAGTTTTGAGAAAAATGTTTGAAAACATGGAATCTGAAATAGGGATCTTGAATTGATAAAGAGTTTTGAAAAAGGGATTTGAGTTGAAATAAAAATTATGACCGCAGCATTTTAGGTTGCCTATGTATCTCATTTGACAAGAATCAGGTCATTCATAATTCGGGCAAGGGCCCAATAGAAGAGAGGCACATTAGAGCCTTTGGAAAGTTTTGAAGACATATTGAGGTCTTTGGAAAAAGAGAACTTGAGAGTTTAGAAAAATCCCTTTGAAATAGGACTTGAGATTTTTGAAAGTGTTTTGGAAATTGGATTTTAAGATGGTTTTGAATATTTTTTGGGGTTGACTCGGGGGGCGTTTTGAAGTGTTTTTGAGATGGCTCAAGAGAGCCTTGGAAAAGCTTTGTAATAACTCAAGTGAGTTTTGAAAATGTGTTGAAGTCTTGTTTTGAAAATCTTGGAGGTAGCGTTTTGAGGAGCTTTTGAAAGTGGTTTTTGAAAACACCTAGGGCTTTAGAACTCTAATATGGACAACTTTAAAGGTTGTACTAATGTATCACCTTCCATTGGAATCCCTAACCATAAAATGGGTAGGGACACCTTAGGGTTGTGAGTTTTTGAAATCATTTTGAAAATGGTTTTTGAAAAATGTTAAGTGTCTAGCCATTTTAGTTAAGACAAGTTTAAGAGAACTTCTTGAAAAAATTTTGAAGGTAGAGTGTGGGAATATTTGAAACGGTTTTGGAGTTAATTTTGAAATCTCAAGAGAGTAAGATGTTTTTAGGAAAGTATGTTATGAAGATAGTTTTTGGGTTGAAAGATTATTTGAAAAGGGGTCTTTGAATTGGAACCTTGAAGCTTACTAACCTAGGTTGGGTTGACTTAAGGTTAACTAACTCGGGTTAGGTTAATCTAGAGTTAGCTAACTAGGGTTGGGTTAGCTTAGGGTTAGGGTGACTTAAGGTTAACTAACTAAGGTTAGGTTAACCTAGGGTTAAGGTGGACTAGGGTTAACTAACTAACCTTAGGTTGACTTAGCGTTTGGATGACCTAGGGTTAACCGACTAAGGTTAGGTTAACCTAGGGTTTGGTTGATCAAGGGTTAACCAACCATGGTTGGGTTAACTTAGGGCTAAGATGACCTAGGGTTCACTAACTAAGGTTATGTTAACTTAGTGTCACGCCCCATAACCCGGCCTATACGGATTTAGGGTACATGACTGGCCAGTAGCAAGGCTACCTGAGGCCACATTACATAAACTAGTTGATCACCTACGCATAATCATTTATGATGATGCATAATTGCCGAAAATAGAATTTTTGATAACTTGAAAACATAATCCGTGTCATACATGGTAGAGCTATGCCTAATCCCAAACATAACATACATAAGGACCAAATCAAGGTCTACTAAAGTTATAGCATTATATCATTACAACACATTGGGTCCAGCCCTCAAACATTGCACAAATCATAGGCCCGTGGGCCGTAGCTCAAAATACACATATGGCCTCGCTTTAAGGCCTCCCGGATTGGCTATCTGAAAATCATTTGAGAAAACATAAGTTAATGCTTAGTGAATAACAATAATGCATGAGCATAAAATACCATAGACTACAATTATATTTAATGTACATGACAATAGAGATACATTTACGCATAAGTGGCATGAACTTAGAATCGTATAAGTACAGTCTTTAAGATACCTAAAGCATAGACTTTTGTATTAAACATTTCATCATTTCTAGAACATAATGTTGAAGAGGAGCGGCAGTCATGTCGTAGCATGATCTAGTAAAGTGTGATATAGCTTGCCATTAGCATAACATATCATAACTCGTGAGTGTACATCTTAGCTCGTCGTGTAACCTTAGACATATCTATATCATTACTCTCGGAATCGTATAAAGCGTAGATATGGAAGCACCGGTAGCATAAGCATCATATTGAAACATTATGTCATTTGATCATAGTATCATAAGCGTGAGATGTAAATTGTAGCACGATTGTGTATGGCATAATGTGGCTTGTCATAAGCATACCGTGGCATGGTATAATGAGGCATATCATGATATCGTAGAAAGGAGAGATGTATTGTGATATTAATACTTGTGAAGACATACACAACTTGTCATGAAGCATTTGAAAAAATTATATTTTTCGTTCTAGTACATAAGCGTGTCCTGTCTTTACATCAGAGCTAGGCTTCGCATCAGTAACCATAAAGGTCACCACATCAGTAACCGTAAAGGTCACCATAGGGCTCTTTAGGCCAACATCAGAGCTAGGCTCCGCATCAGTAACCATAAGGTCACCACATCAGTAACCATAAAGGTCACCATAGGGCTCTTTATGCCAACATCAGAGCTAGGCTCCGCATCAGTAACCATAAGGTCACCACATCAGTAACCATGAAGGTCATCATAGGGCTCTTTAGGCTAACATCAGAGCTAGGCTCCGCATCAGTAACCAAAAAGGTCACCATAGGGCTCTTTAGGCCAACATATCCCTCACTTCACTCCACTAAAGAGGTCTCTCTAGTATTGGGCATCATAGCAACCACAAGGGTAACACATAAGCCTCTTTAGGCCAACATAGTAACCATGAAGGTCACGCATAGGCTCTTTAGGCCGACATAGTAACCACAAAGGTCACGCTTAGGCTCTTTAGGCCAACATAGTAACCATGAAGGTCACACATAGGCTCTTTAGGCCAACATAGTAACCATGAATGTCACGCATAGGCTCTTTAGGCCAATATAAGAGCTAGGTTCAGTCATTAAGAGCTACGCTCAGTTATTAGCAACATAGAGTGGTTTAAGCCATTCATAGAGCAAGGCTCAATCGTGAGACGAGGCTTAGTCATTAAGAGCTACGCTCAGTCATTAGCACGCAAGGTGCATTAGGCCAATCATAAGAGCTAGGCTCAGTTATAGTAACCGTAAAGGTCACACATAGGCTTTTTAAGTCGATCATAAGAGCTATGCTCAGTTATAGTAACCATAAAGGTCACATCTAGACTTTTAAGCCAAGGGACATCTCCCAACATGACGATAGATTATTTCGTGTCCTCTACCGTAGGACCATCATTTCTAGTTTAGGGTCTTGCCACGAAAGACCTTACAGGTCGATGCTTTATTTCACGTCCCCCATCCTAGAACTATCAGGCTAGATTAAAGTCTCGCCACGAAAAGACTTTGAGTTAGAATCGTACGTTAGGAATCTTACGTCTACTTTATGTTAACGTTCCAGTCCGTAGGTTGTGATTTATATTATAGGTAAGGTGCGTATATAATTCGAAGCATGACATTTATACTTGAACGTAATCCTTGATGCATTGAAGCGTATAGAACACATTCATGATATAGAAGTGAGCTTAAAACATTTAGAAAATACTAGAGTTTTACTCATGGCATATCGTTACTCACCTCTATTCAACTGAACAGGCGTTAAGCAAGGTGCTCCTACACATAATTCGCATAAGAACATAGAACATCAATACACAATGCTAAAGCAAGGTAATAACGCATAAACCGAGACTAAGCACATAAACCCCTCGATCCCGACTCAACAACTCCTCATTCTCACAATGGGAGAGCGAGGCTAAACTCTAGGACAAAGCCCCAATGTAAAATAAGAACATGAAGTTGAGATTTGAATATGAAAGCCGGAATGTCGACTCCTTTATCGAGTCCCAACCACCTCTCAAAGATGAGTTCACACTCAAGACTAGTTCCAATTGAAAATAGGCTTAAAGGCCTTTAATTTGATAGGTCATAGGCCAAAAACACATTTCGGGTGAGGAAGTTATGCCTCACGGAAGGTGGACTAAACGTTTTGGAAAACAATGTTGTTGGCATAGATTTTTGGTCAACTTCAAACTTTCATAACTCTCAATATATAATGAATTAGAGAACAAAATTTATATGGATAAAAAGGTCTATGAGTCTACTTTCTAATGCTTCAAACGGTGCATCAATCCGAGTTTTCTTGAGAAAGTTATGCCCGTTTGACTAAATAGTGCTGAAACCAGCAGACCGTTCCAACGCCCAACCGGGCCGTTGGAACGCCAGGCCAAAATACCCAGCCGTTGGAGCGCCCAAAATGGCCGCTCTAACGATAGGCAAAATGGAAAAACATCTTCTCTGACCGTTCCAATGCCCAGAAGGGTCATTGGAATGCTAGGCAAAAATAAAAAACATATTCTCCGACCGTTCCAACGCCCGAAAGGGCCGTTGGAACGCTAGGCAAAATGGAAAAACTCCCTCTTTAGACCGTTCCAAAGCCCGGAAGGGCCGTTGGAAAACTAGGCCAAAATACCCAGCCGTTGGAATGCCCAAAATGGTCGTTCCAACGATAGGCAAAATGGAGAAATCTGCACTTGGGTCGTTCGAACGGCCCTGTTGGGCGTTCGAACGGCCCCGCCTGCGCAGTAACGATTTTTCAATCCAAAACTCACCCAAAATCCCTCCAAATACAACCAAACCTTCCCAATACTCTTAGGGCTCAAAGATTAGTCCACAAGGATGATAATAACTCAAAATGGGGAAGAAAGAACAATTAAATCAAAAGGATCTCAGATTTTAGAACCCCAAGCCCTAACTTGTATAAATTGGGGGATTTTAATCCCAAACCCTCAAATCCTACAATTGGGTTTACAATGCTCAAGATTCAATCTATTTGGGACTCAAATGAGTCCCCTAGAACAACCTAATATCATAACTCATCAAGATACATGCATATACACATACAATTTGTAAAAGAAATGGAGCTTACCTCACTTCAAGCTTGCTCAAGCCTCCAATGGCTTCTCTTAGCTTGGGTGGAGGCTCTCCAAGTTCTCTCTCTTCCTTCAATCTCCTCCCTCCTCTTCTCTTCTCCTCTTCTCCCTCTCTTCTTCTCCCAATCGGTTGGGTGTGTGTGTGTATATGGGTGTGTGGGTTTGTGTATATAGGATGATACACATGGAAAATAATCCCATGTGTCTCACCCTATATGCTTAAGTTACAACATAACTTCTCATTGGTCATTTTTGACCCAAAAAGAGAAATAATTAACATTAAATATTACGTACACTATAAATTCTCATTAATATAATTAAATAAAGATTTGAGATATCACACTTAGGGTTTGGATGACCTAGGGTCAAGTTGACCTAGGATTGAAGGGTGGTCTTGAAAGGTAGTTTTATGCATGAAATTTGAAAGTAGGTTTTGAAAACCATTTTATGAAAGCCACTCAAGTGAGTGTTGGGGTCCTATGGTTAATATTTAAAAACCACTCAAGAGAGGGTTGCTTTGGAACCATTTCACCCACAACTGAAGAGAGCAAAACTTGTTAAAAATCAACATTGAATGGATTGTGTTGAAGACTTGAAAATCAAAGAGAATGACCTTTTGAAAATTGGCTTTGGGATGGGGGTTTTGGAAACCACTTTTGACAAGTTGAAGACCACTCTAAAGAATAAGGGTTCATATGGTTGATTTGAAGGAAATCACCCCAAAGGGGACTTCATGGGACCATTCCAACTTCAATAATGATGAGAGTAAGACTTCTAAAATAAAGGTAAAAATGAGGTCTAAGAAAGTGATTTTTATGCAAGTTGAAGAGGATGCAATTTTGAAAACCCTTTTCAAAGGAAATTGTTTTGAAAACAATTTTTAAAAGGATGGAGCCAACTCCAATGAATTAGAGTTCATATGGTTAAGATAATGGGAAGATCACTCAAGAGAGAGTTCCAAGGGACCATTTCAACCACAAAATTCAAGAGAGTAGAGCCCTTGAAAATCAACATAGAAGAAGTGAGTTTAAAAGCCATTTTAATGCCATCTTGAAAAGCAATGAAATGTAGGGTTGCAAAATGAAGCCAAGAGGCTTAAAAAGGGTTTTCTAAGGTGTAGAGATTGAGGGTTTGACCTAAGCTTCAAGGAATCAACTCTATGACCATTTTTAGGAAAACGTTTGAACATGGAGCTTGAGAAGGCCATATGGATAGAAATAGTGAAAGCTTTAGAAAAATGGAAACAAAACGAAGCATGCAAAACATGAACAAGATAATTATATGCAAAAGGGTTAGGAAATCATACAAGGCTAGAGGCTTCACCACATAGCAAGGCCATACCATCTTGAAGTAGGTTTGTGAGAAGTTCCCTACACGATGGCTCTCACAAACTTTCCTCTAGGCATGAACTAAGAGCCTCCTTGTTTCAAGCATGCAAGAAGGGGGGGGGGGTAGAAGATGAAGATTAAAATAGAGAATAGCCTAAGTAGGTTAGGAGGAAGAAGAAAGGAGTGGGGATTGCAAAAATATAAAAGGAATACTACCTTTTGCCTTCAAACACTTTCAAACCTCCATGGATGCCTTGACTTGAGCTTGAATGGCCTTGAAAAGGCTTGAAGGGGCTGCAATGAGGTATTCTATGGTATTGAAGGCTATATAGGTGTAGTGTATGGGTTAGGGGGAGGTGAAAACTAGCCTAAGTGTTTGAGGTGTGGGAGGTGTATAAAGATTCGAGGTTCTAGAGCAGTTTTAGCAGAGCTTCGCTATCAAATTTGATTATAGAATATGCAAAGGGGGAGGCCTGTATTTATAGGCAATTATGGAAAGACTTGGCACATATAGTACATTCGCCAGTACTGTTTCATTGGCAGAATGCCACGTGACAGTTATTGTACTGGCTAAATCTTAAGGGCTAAGCGAAGTTTGATTGATCTGATCAAAATCTAGGCGCATGTAGCATATGCTTCGTAGCTGAAAGTGTTCGTTTAAACTTTACCTCGATAATTGTGCCAACCGGGAAGGTTTCGGAGAAATTGGTTGTGTTCACGGTGTTGTTCTAGTGTTTCTCATGAACTTTTGAGTTTTCAGAAAGCTTGAAAGGTATTCGAAAGTGTGAGATATCGTCTCGAAAAGTGTGCATGAAAACACATTTTTGCAGAGTATCTGTGATATGCTCTGCGAGGGTTCAAAAGTAGCTATATGTGTGCCACATGATCGAGGCCTTTGGGAAGCGATCTCTTCGATCGGACCGTACCGATGGAAAGTGCTCTGGAAATACTTTCGAGAATTTCCTAATTTACACATTTCTCAAGTCATTTGATTGTGCGTTATAATAAGGGAATTAGAGAAAAAGTTAATCTTGGTGGAGCGTTTGTGAGACGCTCTAGGGGTTACTAAAAGTGGTAGTTTTCGTGCCATGTGATGAGGGGCTTCGGGGAGCGATTTATCTAATCGAGTCGTATCAATGGAAAGACCTATGGATGATCTTTCGGGAATTCTCTGGTTTATGCATTTCTCAAGTCGTTTGACGGTGCGTTATTACCAGGGAATTGGGAGAAAAGACAACCCTGGCGGAGTGTCTATGAGACGCTTCAGGGGAACTTTCATTAAGTCAAGAGTGTTTGGAGTCGTGAGGTACACCTTAGGTTAATCAAGGGTGTATGATAAGACCCGTTGTTCAATATCCTAGGACCGGTGTAGTTTCGGGGCACGTTTAGGTCGCTAGCGACAAAATGATAATTTTGACCAGGCTTGGTCGAAAAGGGTCAGGATGGACTGGAGTGGCGTGCTAAGTGTGTCGGACTATCCGAGGATGGTCTTGGAAGAGTTTTTTTGTTGTCTGATGGGATTTTGTAAGCACCCCATTTTTGACTGCTCGGCAGTCTACACTCCGTCCAGACTTGTTTTCAAGTCATTGTGGACATATTCCAATCGAAACCAATCCTCTAGGTCCAAATTCCGCCTTTCCATCGCTTCGCGGGCCTGTCAGGCCCAAATAGAGGCAAAATAACCAAAATGCCCTTAGGGGCATTGTCCTTTCTCATTCCAATTCCAATCCCTCTCTCGAGACAGTTTATTCCTCGAGACAGTCCGAGTAGCAAAACTACTCACAAAACCGTTAGAGTAGCAGAAATACTCACAAAACCGTTAGAGTAGCGGAAATACTCACAAAGCCGTTAGAGTAGTGAAAATACTCACAAAACCGTTAGAGTGGCGGAAACACTCAAAACCCAGGCACGTCTCTTCGGAGACGGTAAGACCCCTTTCCAATCCCTCTCTCGAGACAGTTTATTCCTCGTGACGGTTCCAATCCAGGCACGTCTCTTCAGAGACGATAAGACCCCTTTCCAATCCCTCTCTCGAGACAGTTTATTCCTCGAGACGGTCCGAGTAGCAAAACTACTCACAAAACCATTAGAGTGGCGGAAGCACTCACAAAATCGTTAGAGTAGCGGAAATACTCACAAAACCGTTAGAGTGGCGGAAACACTCAAAACCCAGGCACGTCTCTTCGGAGACGGTAAGACCCCTTTTCAATGCCACTCCCGAGACAGTTTATTCCTCGAGACGGCTCCAATCCAGGCACGTCTCTTCGGAGACGGTAAGACCCCTTTCCAATCCCTCTCTCGAGATAGTTTATTCCTCGAGACGGTCTGAGTAGCAAAACTACTCACAAAACCGTTAGAGTAGCGGAAATACTCACTCAACCGTTAGAGTAGCGAAAATACTCACAGAGCCGTTAAAGTAGCGGAAATACTCACAGAACCGTTAGAGTAGCGGAAATACTCACAGAACCGTTAGAGTAGCGGAAATACTCAATCCCGTTAGAGTAGCGGAAATACTCAATCCCGTCTGAGTAGCGGAAATACTCACAAATCATCAACCCCGTCCGAGTAGCGGAAATACTCACACCGTTAGAGTGGCGGAAACACTCCAAACCTAGGTCAATACCCGTGTTTGTTAGCTCACTTCGGTGAAAAAGGACCAGACTACCCTTAGGACCTTTTCTGAGACTTTTCGGTCAAGATGACTATTTTGCCCCTAAGCATCCGAATGCCCCGGGAGCCACACCGGCTCTGGGTATCAAACCGGTAATGTCCCGAGAATACTTTTTATAGTGTTCTCGACTTTCCTTTACCTTTCCGGACCATTCCGAGTTAGTTCTGGCCAACCCGGTACAAAATGATCGTTTTGCCCTTGGAGGGCCGGTCTCCTTCTTCGACCACACCGGCTCTGGGTATCAAACCGGTAATGTCCCGAGAATACTTTTTATAGTGTTCTCGACCTTCCTTTACCTTTTCGGACCATTCCGAGTCAGTTCCGGCAAACCCGGTACAAAATGACCATTTTGCCCCTGGTGGGCCGGTCTCCATTTCCGACCACGCCGGCTCTGGGAATCAAACCGGAAACCTTTGGGAACATTCTAAATAATGTTTCTAGGTCCCAAGTCTTTTCTCGGGACAATCCGAGTTCGCCTCGGCAGTTTTCCGGTCCAATTGACCGTTTTGCCCCTAAAGGCTCGGTCAACCTTTCTGACCCACCTTATCTTCATTTTTCAAGTCAAATACCTCCAGGACACTATTTCAAGTGTTCCTGCTCCTTTTCAGCCTTCCGGGTCACTCCCGGCTCCTTAAAATCATTTCCGGACTTTCCGGAGTCACTCCTAGTGAAGCTAGGCTAAAGTTTACATGGTAGTCACTAGTACAGGCGCCCAAATCTAGTCAAAGATATGTTGCTTGCCAACCTTAATTGTTTCCTAAATGGCTGGCGCCACTACAAGCCAAAAAATGGCCTGGCGCCAGTGTATAATTTGGCCTGGCGCCACTGCAACAGGCGCCAAGTTTGTCTTCCCTCTATAAATATAGAGCCTCGTTCAACATGAAAAGGGTCTACAAACTTAACCTAAAAATCCTATATTTCGATACACAGAGCTCGAGCACCTCCAAAACCCTAGCCTCCCTAGGTTTTCCTCAAACCCTAGCCACTATACACAAACCCTAGCCTCCTATACACTCATACACTCCCCCATACACTCATACACTAGCCTTCAACCACTCTCTGAAGACTTGAAGAGCAGCCATCCAAAGCGTAAAGACAATCTTTGAAGACTGAAGGTGAAGATCAAGACCGAAGACCGAAGATCGAAGACTGCACGACGCGCAAAATAAACAAGAAACAAGGTAGGCTTTCTCTTTAATTTTCTGCACTTCCCCCCTCTCTCTTCTCTCTCCAACCCACTTGGGTTTTCTCTATTGTAATCCCCCATCTCTTTCCCCCCCTTTCTTTGCATGCTTGAAACAAGGGGATTCCCGGTCCATGTGTAGGATTGGACTATTGGAGAGTCACCGTGTCGGGGGCTTTCTTCTAGTCTAACCAAAGACCACGTGGGTTCGACCCCCTTGATTATGTGGTGAAGCCTTAACCTTGTATGTTCACGACCCCAAATTGCATTGTGCATATCATAGTCTTGCATCTTCCAAAATTCGTTTTCAAAAAGTTGTTTTCAAAAATCGTTTTCAAACTTGTTTTCAAAATTGCATCAAAAGCTCTTTTTTTCAAAAACATGTTTTCAAAATCACAATTCTAGGGTGATTCTAGCCTTTCCATGGCTAGGGTTGCTTTAGGAAAGTGTTATATTAAAAGTAGCCTTTTGGTCTATATTTTTAAACCTTGTTTTCAAAACCACTTTCTTAAAGTGGTTCTAGTCCTCTTATGGCTAGAATTGCTTTAGGAAAGTGAGATGTTTTTAATCCTTCTAAAAACTCTCTCTTTTCAAAAATCTCTTCCTAAAATTCTCTTTTTCAACATACTTTCCTAAAACTCTCCTCTCCAAAATTGTTTTCAAAAACTCCCTTCCAAAATCTATTTTTCAAAACTCTTTTTTTCAACTCCTCTCCAAAATCTTTTCCTCAAAATTCACTTTCTAAAATCACTCCCTAGATTCACTTTCCTAAAAAAAAAATCTCTCCTAAAAATCTTTCCAAAAACTCTCTTTTCCAAAATCTCCCTTCTAGAAATTTCCCTCTAGGATTTTCCTTCTAAAATCTACGTTTCTAAAAACGCACTTTCCAAAAACTCTTTCCTTAGAGTCCAAGTCAAGCCCTAGAACCCACAACTAGGAAACCCTAAATTTTCTTTCCAAAAATATGATTTTCAAACTTTGCCCCAAACCTAGGTTTCTAAAACCTCTTGTTTTCTACATCAAAACTATACATGTTTCCAAAACTTATTTTCTACGTTAGAATTCTACACTTTCAAAACTAGGGTTTCTAGAATCTCCCTTTCCAAATCCTTGCCAAATCCTATCTTCCCTTTAGGAAACCAACTCAAATCTCCCCGTTTAGGAAACTAGATCCCGTCCTCCGTTTTTGGAAACAAAATCAAATTTTTTCTTTTAAGAAACCAAATCCAATCTCTTCTTAATCCAAACCTTTCCTAATTCGATTCCTTCCTAAACCATAAGTTTCCTAAACCTAAACTCTAAATCTTTCCTTAAATTTCAAAATCCAACTCTTTCTTAATTCAAATCCTTCCTAAACTTGAACATAAAAATCTTTCCTAAATTTTAAAACTCAACTTTCAAATCTTTCCTAATTCAACCCTTTCCTAATTCTACCCCCTTTCCAAATCTTAACTTTCCAAATTCAAGTTTTCAAACTCTTCCTAAGCTCAAACCTTTCCTAATCTCAAAGTTTCCTGAAACCCCAAAACTTTCTAAATTTCAAAACTTTCTAAATTCTAAACTTTCCAAAACTTCAAAATCTTTCTAAATCTAAGGCTTTTCTAAACTCAAAACTTTCTTAATTCCAACATTTTCCTAAACTGAAGACTTTCCCTTTTCAAACCTTTCCTAAAACGAAAATTTTTTATTTTCAAAACTTCCTTGTTTTCAAAGCTTTCCAAATTCAAAATTTTCCTTTTTCAAAACTTTCTTAAATTCAAAACTTTCCAATTTTCAAAACTTTCCTAATTTCAAAACTTTCCTAAACCTAAAACTTTCCTAATTTCAAACTTTCAAAAAATGACACTTTCTTAATTCGAAACTTTCCTAGTCTAAATTTTTCCTAAATTCCAAGTTTCCAAATCTTTCAAGATCTTTCCAAATCCAACATTCCAATCTAATCTTTCTTAATCTCAAGTCTTTCCTAGGTCTCCTATCTTGCCTAAGTCTAGGTTTCCTAAATCTCCATCTTTCCCAAAACCAATTTTTTTTTTTTCAAAATCAATCTTTCCAAAGCAAGTCCAATCTTCTCAATTTCAATTTCCAATCTCCTCTTCTAATCTCAAATCAAATCCAGTTTTCAATTCAACCTCTTTCTTTCAATTCAATCTCTCTCTTCAAATCAACTCTTCTCTTTTCAATTGGACTCCGGTCCGAACTACGAGTGACCTGATTCCCCCAAAGGGATACGTAGGCAACCTTCATAGGTGCGGTCACAATATTTTTCAAACTTTCAATTCCACCCTCATGGGTGCAGTTTTCAAAATCTTTTCAAATTTAAAATTCCAATTTCAAATTTCTATTTTCAAATTCCTATTTCCAAGTTTTCAAAGTTTCCAATTTCAATTCCATCTTCTCAAATCTATTTTCAAATCAAATCAATTTCTTTTCAAATCAATTTCTATTGTCCAATTCTTTCATCTTGCACTTGCATATCATGCATCATGCTAAATTAGTTTATAAACATTGTTTTTCAAAGTGAATGGGATTGAACTATAGTTAATTAAAGACTTTCATAGGTGAATCTAGGGTAGATTGACATTTAGGTACCAAAAGGGCGGGGTAGGGTGATAGCTTAGTGCGTCTTCTCTACACGTAACCAACCTCCGAACCTAGGATCACTGTTTTCAAAGACCAAAAAGGAGTTATTTTTCTAAAAAGGGCTAAATGTTTTCCAAAGGTTGCCAAACAACTTGTCTTCCTAAAAAACCCTCTCTTGAGGAGATATTTTCAAAAAAACGTTTTCAAAACCCTAAGTGTAGTCTTCGGATTACTCTTAGTTTTTAGGTGACCTAACTCACCTTAATCAAGTTAGGTGGCGACTCCGAATATTTTGCAAAAGCCCTTTTATTCAAATCAAATTTTCAATTCAAACCTAGTCGCACTCATTCTTTTAGGAGGGTGAGTTTTAACGACAGAGTACAACATTTTTCCCGCTTGGGTGAGTATTCCTCAAGTGCGAAAAATCTGGGCGCGACAGATTTGTATTGTGTTGGGGCGTTTAGGGGCAAAACGGTCATTTTGACCAGAGTTGACCGGGGTGGGACCGGAATTGGACGAGATGGCATGTTGAGTACGCTTAACTGTTTAAGATCACTTTGGAAAGGTGGACTTACTATCTTAAGAGATTTTGAACTTTCTCAAGACGTGCCTAAAGGACCAAGGGGCAGGTTTGGTCGTTTTTCACCGAGTCGGGCTAGCAAGTGCTGTTATTGACCTAGGTGTTGGTTCTCGAGACCATCTGGTCTCAGAAAGCTACCTGTGTGGTGTTAGTCCCTGAGACTAGTCGGTCTCAGAGAGCTACCTGTAGGGTGGTGTTGGTTTCTAAGAACGCCTGGTCTGAGAAAGCTACCTATAAGGGTGTTGTTGGTCTTTGAGAATGCCTGGTCTCATAGAACTACCAAATGACGAACATTCTACATTGGCGGGCTAGCAGGCGCCAAAAGTGAATCTTTTGGAATTTGATAAGGTATTAGTCCACGAGATTGCCCGATCCCGAGAAGCTACCTAGATGGCTTTGGTTCCCGAGACCACCTAGTCTCGGAAAGCTACCTAGAATGCCTAGGGGCATGACGGTCTTTACAGTTTTCTTCAATTGGGCCTTGTGAGCCGAAAAAGCAGTTGGCTGATTAGATTGGAGCTTGAAAGAGCTGTCTTAGGCCCGCATGAATTGTAATGTTCGAAAACTGGATCCGGTCGGGCTGGAGATTGCCGAGCAGACAAAAATAGGGTGCTTACTGCTGCCTCTCTTTTTCTGTTTTTACTTGTCGAACGCAAAAAAATAACAAAGTAAGAATCCTTTTTTGGTCGCTAGGCGATTGGAGGGACGACAACTTGGCAGATTTGGAAAGTTTTGGACTCCTTGTGAGTTATTTGTCTAGAAAAATTTTGAATTTCAAAAAACTTAGTGCTTTGGAAATTTTGTTCAGGGTCCAAGTTTTGAAAATGCCAGTTTGACTAAGTTCGGCCCAAAACACTTGGCTTTTGAAAACAAATTTTTGAAACCTTGATTTTTGGCTTTTAAAAGCCTCAAAAATGATTTTTGACACTTGGAAGGTTGAAAGTTATTTTTGGTGAGAAGTTGAAGGGCCGGGTGCATGTAACACGCGCTCCTGATCGCAAATAACCCTGGCGCATGTACTGCATGCGCTACTTGGAGCTTCCTTTTGGCGCATCTGCTACATGCACCAGGCTGTGGGTTTTAAAACACAGTAGGTTCACGTTTTTCATTGTGGGTTTTGAGTTTTGAGAGAGACTTGAGAATTTCTCCAAGGGTTGTTCGAGGGATTTCGTCCGAGAATCATTGGGGAAGTGTCGGGAGACGTCAGGTGCTTATTGAAAGTTGACATTGTTGTCGGATTCTCGCCGAAAAGCTTGGATTTTGTCGGAAACTCAAAGGTCAGAAATTTGATATTTGGTTGATTTTGATGTATACATGCTTGCTTTGCACGTATGATTAGTGTAAATCGATAATATAGGATGTTTAGAACGCAATGGGTGGATTGTTTTCGTGATTCGGTGAAGATTTGAGTGTGTTTGTGCAATTTTGCTTGTTTATGTAAATTAGTTTCTACAAGGTCGAGAAAATTGCCTCTATAGGCTTGGGTATTGCGTGTTTATGCGTGAATTTTGTACTGGGTGTCTTAGAAAAATATATAGAACAACCGTATGGAGTTTTGTAATTTTTGAAAAATTTCAAATTTTTGAATTTTTAAAAATTAGGAAAAATAGGAAAAATTTAGAAAAATTAGAGAATTTACCCTGTTAAATGTAGAAAAATTGTAGGACAAAATTGTGGGGATCTTTTTGAGTGTTTTGAAAATTTTTAGAAGTTTTTAGAAGTAAAAACGAAGTCGAAAAAGTTTGAGAAATGAAGAAATGGCCATGGAAATTGTGTTTAATCATGTGTCATGTGTTGAGGTGGATGGGATGGTGTCGGTTGTCGTGGTTGAAGGCTTGGGGAGCCTTGGTGAGGTGTTTTGTGATTCTTTGAATTCTGGGATAGTGACTTTTTGAGGCAGAACTCTGCTGAAAATTCTCAAAAAGGATTGACCTTTTAAAAATTGAATGTTTGACCCTAAAACATTGTAGAAAAAGATAGTTACTTTTAAGAACTAGGCTTTTGAAGGAGAAAGCCCGAGAAACCTTTAGAAAGCTTTTGGAAATAGGGCTTTTGGAAAAGAAAACCCGGGAAATAGGTTTGAGATTGTGAAATAGAACTTTTTGAGGGAAAAGCCTAGAAAACCGTAGAAAACACTTTGAAATAGGGCTTTTGAAGGAGAAAGCTCGGGAAATAGATTTGAAATTGTGGAATAGAACTTTTTGAGGGAAAAACCCAGAAAACCGTAGAAAACACTTTGAAATGGGGCTTTTAAAGAAGAAAGCCCGGGAAACCGGTTTAAAATTTTGAAATGGAACTTTTTAAGGAAAAAGCTCGGCAAAACCTGTTAGAAAACCTTGAAACAAGACTTTTGAAGGAGAAAGCCTAGGAAACTAGTTTGAAATTTTGAAACGAAACTTTTTAAGGAAAAAACTCAAAAAACCATTGGAAAATCTCTTGAAACGTGGTTTTTGAAGGAGAAAGCCTAAAAACCGTAGAAAACACTTTGAAATATAGCTTTTGAAGGAGAAAGCCCAAGAAAACTTGTTCGAAATTTTGAGACTAAACTTTTTAAAGAAAAAGCTCAGAAAATCGTTGGAAGACATTTTGAAATGGGGCTTTTGAAGGAGAAAGCCTGGGAAACCAGTTTGGATATTTTGAAACGAAACTTTTTGAGAAAAAAGCTCAGAAAATCGTTGGAAGACATTTTTAAACGGGGCTTTTGAAGAAGAAAGCATGAGAAGCCGAGTTGGATACTTTGAAATAGAACCTTTTAAAGTAAAAGTTTGGGAAAACCTGTTAAAAAGCCTTGAAACAAGGTCTTTGAAGGAGAAAGCCTTGAAAATTGGTTTGAAACTTTGAAATAGAATTTTTTAAGGAAAAAGCTCGAAAAACCATTGGAAAACCTCTTGAAATGGGGCTTTTGAAGGAGAAAGCCCGAGAAACTGGTTTTGATATTTAGAAACGAATTTTTTTGAGGAAAAAGCTTGGAAAACCGTTGAAAACGCTTTGAATTAAGGCTTTTGAAGGAGAAAGCCCATGAAAACTAGTTTTTGATACTTTGAAATAAAATTGGGAAATGGATAGGGCCTTGGCCCCCCCTTTTTTTCTTTGTTCTTTTTCTTTCTTTCCTTTTTTCTTTTGTCCCCCTTTTTTTGCTTTTTGCTTTCTTCTTCTTCTTCTTCTTCTTCTTCTTTTTCTTTTTTTTCTTCTTCTTCTTCTTCTTCTTCTTTTTCTTCTTCTTATTCTTCTTTTCTTTTCTGTTGTATGTACGTATTTTTTTTTGGCTTTCATGCATATCCTGTGGCTGATCAACTATTTACATGATATTGCTTTTTAGGATGTCGGAGGCAAGCGACGTTGGTTTTGATAGGAGGCGCCGTGGGAAGGTGCTGCAGATCGAGCCTAAGGAAGGCAGCGGCAACAATAGCAGGAGTGGTTCTATCCGAGATGGCAGTGTTGTGAGGGGGTAGTCCTTTACTGCTTTAGATGCGAGAGTCGAGGAGGATGTTGCTATCATGTCTCGGCTCTGCGCTTGGTGTGATAGCTATACTAAGGAGGAGCGGCGGATCTTTTGTAGGGCTTTCGAGTATCTAGGACCACTTTTCTTTATTCGATTGGTACCGGGTCTAGTTGAGGCATCTGCCACCTTTTGGTGTCCTGAGCTTTGTTTGTTTCTCTTTAGCGATTTTGAGATAACACTGACCCTTCACGAGTATGGGTGCTTGTTTGGTCTGAGGAGCGGTCAGGAGGGTATCGTGGGTCTAGACTTTCCTAGGGGCTTTCTGTCCGTTGTTTCTATTCAGCTGGGACTCAGGCGCCAGATTCTGGATTTAGACTCTCACCTTGCTTTTTTGGTCCTTGAGGTGGGCTTTCTATTAGATCATTTTGAGTTTCACACCAGTTAGGTTAGTCATCCTGGTGTTTTGCATACTTCGTCGGAGTGGCCTATCACTTGGATCAATGCCCTTGCCTTGATTCTTTTGAGTCTTTTGGTATCCCTCAAGGAGATGGCCGTGTGGATGACAAACTTTGCTCTTTGTTGTTGTCGATCTAACGAGGGTATTCTTACGCCCCTTTAGCTGTGGGTGAGACCTATGTGAGCTTTACTCGGCTCCAGAGTGGGGAGGATACTTTCTTTAGAGGGTCTCGGCCTCTTTTCTAGCTATGGGCTCTCGAGCATCTATTCATTCACCGCATTACTTGTCACATATGGTATCTGGAGGTTGACCCTATCCATGCCTTGGTGGGGTCTCAACAGGAGATCATTGACGGTGTGGACTGCCTTGATTCCTACATGACATGGATAGCATTCCTCCAGACGAGGAGATCTGATTTAGTTCAGTGGTTTGTGGGTTTGTGTAATGTTGATTCGTTACGAGTACGGACTTTTGGTCGAGTTTTCATCCCCTTGGTCCGCTTGAGGGGTGTTATCCCTTTCTTCGACATTCGAGTTCTTCGCCAGTTGGGTCGGACACAGGACGTCCCATACACAACCATAGCGATAGGATATCAGACTTACTTTGGTGATGATGTGTCCAGAGGTTTGGTGACCAAGTTAACGAAGTTATGGTAGACTTTGGTTGTGCATGATAGCTCAGATGGTCCATTCTCTTTCGTTCTGACAGGCACTGCCAATTATGACAGATGGTTCTAGATGTATGTTTTGGGGGATGCCACGGTCATAAATCCTTTCCCGGAGTCTCCTCTACCTCTAGTGGGATATATTGATCTTTTGGCCATTGCTACCATCAGGGCGAGACATCACTGGAGACTTTATCGTGCCCAATTGGGTGAGTTAGATGCTCTATTAGAGGCCAGCAGGGGCGAGTGAGTGATTTGGAAAGGCAGCTTGAGGTGACTCCTGGGATGAGAGACTGCCCCTCGACCGATGTTTCTTGAGGACTTAGGCGCCCTCAGGGGTCCCGAGACACCCTTCATTTAGCGGGGACCGACCCACTGGATGAGTTCATAGTTTTATTGAGGGACATGGTACATACCCTATCACAGGAGAGGGATCATCTTCTTGACCAATGTCGGTGTCATGGACTAAGCCAGTTATCTACTTCATCTTTCGGAGCCTCTAACAGTATCGGCCCCTCTGGGGAGAGATTAGCAATGGCACCATTCAGCGAGGCTGGTCTTTTGTCTGCTGGCCCTGGTCCTACGAGTCTTGTTACTAGAGGTTTGGATGAGGACTCATCAAAAGAGGACGTAGGTCGTTACATCATGGCTCCTCGCTCCTGATGCGGTCTTTCCATTCTATCTTCCTTTCCCCTTTTTGTTTGTACTCGCGGCTAGCTTGCCCCAGGATGTTTGGATTTTCTTCTAGGATTCCTTGCAGTTGTAAATATACTTATGTTAGCTAGATTCTCATGATTTTGCTGTAATGGATCCTACCTTCCTTTCGGGGGGTGTTACCACTTATATGTTCCTGCATCACTTTGTTAATTTAAATATGTGTTATAGCAAGAGTTACATCTATGGGATATGAATTACTTCCTTGGGATGGGATTCTCATTGAGATATTCTTAATAGGGGCCCACATTATTCCTTCTTCTTGGTCCATTGATTTTGATTTTGAAAGAATGCCCCTTTTGACAATAACAATTTTCTCCCCTGTCTTTTTCTGTCATGACCTGGGAACTGTTTACCCAGTGGTTGAGATAAATCTGAGAAGGGACAAGAAAGATGTTTTTT
This sequence comes from Euryodendron excelsum, assembly GCA_033060915.1. NCBI lineage: Eukaryota > Viridiplantae > Streptophyta > Magnoliopsida > Ericales > Pentaphylacaceae > Euryodendron > Euryodendron excelsum. The sequence goes on along the minus strand of CM065384.1, from coordinate 15,977,433 downwards.
TTTTTTTTAGCTAATTTTGCCATCGGCGCCTTTGTAGGTTTTCACCAATCCCAGCTCTGTCATTTCTGCATCTTGGCACCCTTGCGGGTTTTCACCAGACCGAAAGGTTTGTATCTTGCCATGCCTTCGTCTTTTTACTCGCGATGCTCTTTCAAGTTTTTGCCGCGCCTTTGGGATCACGTCTTTTTTTTTTTTTTTTTTTGAGCAACAAGGAATTCTCTTGTAATTCAGGGAGGATCAGTGTCAAGAATGGAGACCCGAATGTTCTGGATATTTTTCCATATTCGAAAATCATCATCTTTTTTGTGCTAGACTTTGCTTAGAGTAAGCAGTTTTTATTGATCGGAGAGGGCTTTAAACTGGGTTGTAATGTGGCTAGGTTATGGGGGTTTTGAAAGGAAGGGCATTGGAGGCCCAAAGTGTTGCACTTCTCCTGGTTTATCATAAACCGGTGATCACACTTTCAATACTTCTTCTCCTTTAGGCTTTTTTCTTGTCAGTTTTCTCCTTTGGGTACGTCGTATGTTTCTGTATGAACTTTTACTCATATCGGATTCATTGTTTCTCTTTGTTTTGCCCCGACACTATTATTTGTACAGTCCTTGTTGGTTTCTCGGGGCGTCTCATCATTTTTCATCATTTTTTTTAGAGTATCGCATTGTTTCTCCCTCTCTTTAAATGTGAGAAGAGGCTTTCTTTTGCCTTAGGTTTCTTCCTTCACTCTTTTTCTTTCCAATTTTGCTTTCGCCCATTGTGGGTGGTGATCACTAGGTTGGGTTTGTTAAAGAAATGTAATTGGCTCAAAATGGGTTGTAGTAAGGGAGGCGGTGTATAGGATAAAAAGAATTGATGGGCTCTCATCACGTTAATTTAACTTGCTTAGTATCCACAAGTTCTTTTAGAAGAATTTTGGTGATTCAGGAAAGGAACACACATTTTTCCTAATAAAAGAAATGTTCACAGGTCTTCCTTCATTGCAATGGATTTCTTTGTTGCTCAAGAGAAAGTAAGAGTTCCCAATTCGTACAAAGTAATGCTTGACCGCGTTTGAGTTCAGAGGGTTGGGAAATTCTTGTCCATCCATTTCTGCTAATATGAGTGCCCCTCTTGTCAGGACCTTCTTGACTATGAAGGGTCCCTCATAGTTTGGAGCAAACTTTCCTCGGGCTTCTTCTTGATTGGAAATAATCTTCATCAGCACTAAGTCCCCGACCTAGAAACTTCGGGGTCTCACTTTCTTATGAAATGCTTTGGTTAAAATCCTTTTGCAGCATTGTGCACGGTAGACAGCGGCTAACCGCTTTTCATCAACAGGCACAGTTGCATGTATCGGTCTTTAATCCATTCCGTCTCCTTTAATTGAGTTTCCATTAGTACTCTCATGGAAGAAACTTTTACTTTAACAGGGAGCACAACTACATTGCCGCAGACTAACTCATAAGGGGTTACACTGGTAGAGACCCTTACCATGGTCTGATAAGCCATGAGCACGAAAGGGAGCTTCTCATGCCAATCTTTGTAATGATTGATCATCTTTTGGAGGATTCTCTTGATGTTTTTATTAGCGGTTTTTACTGCCCCATTCATCTGCGGCCAGTAGCTCACTAAATTTTGGTGGGGATTTTAAAGTTTTGACACAACTAGGACATCAAGTCATTATTTAGGTTGGTAGCGTTATCCGTGATGAGCGATTCTAGAATCCCATACCAGCAGATAATGTGATTCTTGATGAACTTGTTGACTACCTTTTTGGTGACATGGACATAAGATGCTGCTTCGACCCATTTCATGAAATAATTAATAGTGACCAAGTTGAACCGGTGTCCATTTGAAGCTTTTGGAGAGATCGGGCTGATCATATCCATCCCCCATATGGAAAAAGGCCATGAGACCGTCAATGGCTGGAGCTCGATAGGTGGGGATTTGATCATATCCCCGTGTACCTGACATTTGTGGCATCGGAGGACATACAAGATATAATCTGTCTGCATAGTGGTCCAATAGTACCCCATCATGAGAATCTTTTTGGAGAGGGTATGGCCATTCATGTAGGACCCGCAAGTCCCGTCATGGACTTCTCTCATGATTTCTCTCGCTTCTGCTACATCAATGCATTTTAGTGGCCCCAAAGTGGATCTTTTGAAGAGCACATTTCCAACTAGAAAATATTGGGCTACCATCCTTCGGATCATCTTCTTATCGTTATGTATAGCTTGAGCAGGGAACTCCCCAGTCTGCATATATCTTTTGATGTTATAGAACCACGACCGCCCATTTGGTTTAGTGGAGGTGCTGAGGCAATGAGATGGGGTATCTTGAACAAAGATTTGGAGGGCAGGAATTTCGGTATCATCATCCACTTTGATGGCTGCGGCCAAGGTAGCCAAGGCAACGGCAAAACTGTTTTCAGTTCGGGGAATGTGGTAGAAGTCTATTTTTAGAAACTTTTGACAAAGATCCTTGACTTGCTGATGATAAGGGGAGAGTTTGTCATCCCTGGTTTGATATACTTCCTTAGTTTGCTGAATCACCAAATCGGAATCCCTAAAGACCATTAGTTCCTCTCTTTATTTTTATTGCCAAACTTAATCCTAGAATGTAGGCTTCATATTCAGCAATATTGTTCATGCAGAGATCAAACTTTAACTTAGATACAATGGGGTGATGGTTGCCTTTCTCGGACACCACAACTGCCCTAATTCCAACTCCCTTCTTGGTTGAGGCACCGTTAAAATACATCTTCCATCCCGGGTCTTCTTGTTTCTTGGCCTTAGATTCGGTGTATAAGATATCTTCGTCGAGGAAACTGGGCTCCATAGGTTGGTATTCCTTGATGGGGTTTTCTGCCAGGTAATTTGCTATAACTTGTCCCTTAACTACCTTGCGGGTTGTGAAGACTATTTCAAACTTAGCTAAAATCATATGCCATTTGGCTACCCTGCTAGAAAAAGTGGGTTTCTCAAACAAATATTTGATCGGATCCATATGGGATATGAGGAATGTAGTGTGATGTAGCATGTAATGCCTAAGCTAATGGGATGCTTATGCCAAAGCGTAACAGGTTTTTTCCAACATGGTGTATTTGATCTCGTAAGGTAAAAACTTCTTGCTGAGGTAGTAGATAGCTTGTTCTCGTCTTCCAGTTTCATCATGCTACCTCAAAACACATCCTATTGAAGTTTCGAGGACCGTTAGATACATTAAGAGGGGTCTTCCCGGAGTTGGTGACACCAAGATTGGGGGGTTTAAGAGGTATTCCTTAATTTTTTCAAAAACTTGTTGGCAATCTGGGTTCCATTCCTTCGGGGCATCCTTTTTGAGCAATTTGAAAATTGGCTCGCAAAGGTAGGTCATCTGAGAAATAAATCTGCTAATAAAATTCAGCTTACCCAAAAAGAACCTAATTTTAGTTTCTCCCTTTGGGGGTGGCATCTCAGTAATCGACTTAATTTTGGCAGGATCCACTTCTATTCCCCTTTTGTTGACAATGAATCCTAGCAGTTTTCCAAAAGAAACACTGAAAATACATTTGGCAGGGTTGAGCTTGAGCTGATACTTGCAGAGCCGATCAAATACCTTCCGTAGGTTGATCAAATGATTTTCTTGGGCTTTAGACTTGACTATTATATCATCTACGTAGATTTTCACTTCTTTGTGCATCATGTTGTGAAAGAGAGTGACCATAGCCTTTTGATAGGTTGCCCCAGCATTTTTCAATCCGAAGGGCATTACCTTGTAGCAATATACTCCCCACGGCGTAATAAAGGCTATTTTTTCCCGATCCTCCTTGGCTATCTTGATCTGGTTATATCCTGAGAATCCATCCATAAAGGAGAACATCTCGTGGCCTGCCGTGTTATCTACTAGGATGTCTATATAGGGAAATGGGAAGTCATCCTTTGGGCTTGTCTTGTTAAGATTTCAAAAGTCAATACACATTCGAACTTTTCTGTCCTTTTCAGGACCGGGACAATGTTGGCCAACCATTGAGGATATTCGACTACTTGTGGAAACCTAACATGAAACTGCTTAACTACTTCCTCTTTGACTTTCAAGCTCCATTTGGGTTTGAGTATTTGGAGTTTCTACTTTATGGGCCTAATCTGTGGATCCAGTGGTGGTTGGTGCTTGACGATGGACTCATCCATAGGATCGATGTAGTTTCGGGGCACGTTTGGGTTGCCAGAGGCAAAATGGTCATTTTGACCTGGCTTGGTCAAAAAGGGTCAGGATGGATTGGAGTGGCGTGAAAAGCGTGCCGGACTGTCCGAGGATGGTCTTGGAAGATTTTTTTGCTATCTGATGGGATTTGTATTGGGTTGGGGCGTTCAGGAGCAAAACGGTCATTTTAACCGGAGTTGACCGGAATGGGACTGAAATTGGACGAGATGGCGTGTTGAGTATGCCTAACTATTTAGGATCACTTTGGAAAGGTGGACTTATCGTCTTGAGGGATTTTGAACTTTCTCAAGACGTGCCTGGAGGCCCAATGGGCAGGTTTGGTCGTTTTTCACTGAGTCAGGCTAGCAGGTGCTAGTGTTGACCTACATGTTGATTCCCGAGACTGCTCGATCTTGGAAAGCTTCCTGTGCAGTGTTGGTCCTTGAGACCGCTTAGTTTCAGAAAGCTACCTGTACAGTGGTGTTGGTTTCTAAGAACGCCTGGTCTCAGAAAGCTACTTGTGAGGGTGGTGTTGGTCTCTGAGAACGCCTGGTTTCAGAGAACTACCAAATGAGGGACATTCTATATTGGCAGGCTAACAGGCGCCAGAGGTGAACTGTCTGGAATTTGATAAGGTGTTGGTCTCCGAGATGACCTCATCTCGGGAAGCTACCTAGATGGCGTTGGTTCTTGAGACTGCCCGGTCTCAGAAAGCTGCTTGGAATGCTTAGGGGAATGACGGTCTTTACATCTTGCTTCAATTGGGCCTTGTGAGCTGGAGAAGTAGCTTGCTGATTGGATTCGAGTTTGAAAGAGCCGTCTTGGGCTCGCATGAGTTATAATGTTCAAAAATAGGATTCAGTCGGACCGGAGATTGCCGAGCGAGAAAAAATGGGGTGCTTACATTCATGTTTGCAACCCTTTTTCCAAAATTTTCACTGTCTCTTTTCTATATCATTCACAAAGCTCCATATTCAAATGATTCCTTAAAAATGGTTCTAGAGTTAGTTCCTTGAAGCCTAGGTCAAACCCTCAATTTCTACATCCTAGAAAACTCTCTTTAAGTCCCTTGATTTTATTTTGCAACCCTGCATTTCATTACTTTTCAAAATTGCACTAAAATGGCTTTTAAACCCTCTTCTTCTATATTGATTTTTAAGGATTTTACTCTTTTGAACATTATGGTTGAAATGGTCCCTTGGAATCCTCACTTGAGTGGTTTTCCCATTATCTTGACCATATGAACCCTCTTTCATTAGATTTGGTGTGATTCACTTCAAAATGGTTTTCAAAACAACCCTCTTCAAGAAGGGTTCTCAAATTTCATTCTGTTTAACTTGTATAAAAATGATTTTCCTAAACCATTATTTTCACCTTGATGTTTAGAAGCTTTGCTCTCTTGAATATTGTGGTTGGAAAGGTCCCATGGAGTCCTCTTTGAAGTGATTTCCGTCAAATCAACCATATGAACCCTTATTCTTTAGAGTGGTGTAAGCACCCCATTTTTGCCCGCTCGGCAGTCTCCAATTCGTCTAGACTTGTATTCAAGTCAATATGGACATATTTTGAGTCAACTCAATTTTCCAAGTCTAATCCCGTCAATCAATCACTTCGCAGGCCCTTTGGGCCCAAACTGAGGTAAAATGACCAAAATGCCATTGGGGGCATTGTTCGGTCCAATTCCAATGGGCACATCTTCTCGAAGACTGTGAGTCCCATTTTCCAGTCCAATTCCAGTCCAATTCCAATTCTAATTAAATCCGGCACACTCGAGAAAGTTGATTCCTCGAGGCATTAAGTCCATCTTGTTCGGCACGTTTCTGAAGAAACTCTTCGGAACAGTAAGTCCCTTCAAACCCATCGACTGGGACGAGACCCCAAGTCCCCGAGATGGTAGAACGGTCCGCTTTTGGTGCCTGCTAGCCTGTCAATGCAAAAATGTTTGTTTTGGCATGCCTTCCGAGAAAGTTGATCCCTTAGGCGCTAAGTCCACCTAGCAGCTTCCAGAGATTTGGCAGTTTCTAGAATGATCGTGACCCGTTAGAGTAACGAAAATACTCGTAAACATCGCAACCGCCAGAGTGGCGGAAACACTAGCAAATAGGTCGATATAGAGAATTTTCAGCAAACCCCTATATCACGGGACCGCCGTCAGAGTGACGGAAACACTCAAAACTGAGGTCAACACTAGTGCCTGCTAGCCCACTTCGGTGAAAAATGACTAAACTGCCCTTAGGGCCATTTCTGGCACGTTTCTCGAGACAGTACCTAAGTCCTTAAAATGGTAAATTTACCTTTCCAAGATTGTCTTAAAGACAAGTCGGCATGATTAGGTACCTTCCAGTCAGTTTCAGGCCAATTTTGAGACATTCCAGTTAAGATGATCATTTTGCCCCTAGGCATCCAAAGGCCCTGGGAACCACACCGGCTCTCGGTATCAAACCGGTAGCCTCCTGAGAATGCTTCTTATAGTATTCCCGACCTTCTACTATCTTTTCAGATAATTCTGAGTCAGTTCTGACAAACCCGGTGCGAAATGACCATTTTGCCCCTGATGGGCCGGTCACCTCTTCCAACCACACTGGCTCTGGATATCAAACCAGTAACCTCTGGGAACATTCTAAGTAATGTTTCCAAACCTCAAGTTTTCTTCCGGGACATTCCGAGTCCATCCCAGTAGTTTTTTGATCCAGTTGACCGTTTTGCCCCTAATGGCTCGGTCAACCCTTCTAACAAATCTTGTCATCATTTTTCAAGTCTAATACCTCCGGGACTCTATTTTAAGGGTTCTTGTTCCTTTCTGACCTTCTAGGCCATTCTCGGTCCTCTAAATCCTTCTCAAACTTTTCGAAGTCACTGTTAGTGAAGCTAGGCTAAAAATAGCATGGTAGTCACTAATACAGGCGCCCAAATCTTCTGAAGATACGTTGCTTACCGACCTTAAAAATTTCCTAAGTGGCTGGCACCACTACTAGTGGCGCCAATGTAAACTTTTGCATGGCGCTACTGCAACAGGCGCCAAGTCAATCCTCTCTCTATAAATACAGAGCCTCCTCTAGCGTGAAAAATGTTCGCAAACTCAGTCTAAAAACTCTCCTATTCGATATACAGAGCTCGTAGCCTCCCTCAACCCTAGTCTTCTTTAGGTCTCCCTAAACCCTAGCCTTCATACACAAACCCTAACTCCCATACACTTCTATACTAGCCTCCATTGAAGACTTGAAGTGTTGCAACCCGAAGCTCTCGAAGATCAAGACAAGCCCTTGAAGACTGAAGTAAAGCGAAGCAAGGACCGAAGCAAACAAGCAAACAAAAGCAAGCAAAATAAGAAGACACAAGGTAGGCTTCCTATTTACGTTTACACAACTCCCCCCTCTTTCTTTTCTCTCTGAACCCACTTGGGTTTTCTTCTATTTTAATCCCTCATCTTCTTCTCTCCCTTCTTGCATACTTGAAACAAAGGACTTCTAGGTCCATGTGTAGGATAAGGCTATTGAAGGTCACCATGTTGGAGGCTTTCTCTTAGTCTAGCCGGAGACCACGTGGGTTTGGCCCCCTTGATTATGTGGTGAAACCTTAACCTTGTATGTTCACGACCCCAACTTGCATTGTGCATATCATGATCTTGCATTCCTCCAAAATTTGTTTTCTAACTTGTTTTCAAAACTTACATCAAAACCATTTTCAAAACTTGCGTTAAATCTTTTTCTTTAAAACTTGTTTTCAAAATCACAATCCTAAGGTGTTTCTAGCCTTTCTATGGCTAGGGTTACTTTAAGAAAGTGTTATATTTAAAGTGACCACTATAGTCCATATTTTCTAATCATTGTTGTTTTCAAACCACAATCTTAGAATGGTTCTAATCTTCTTATGGTTAGAATTGTTTTAGGAATGTGTGATATTTTTAGAGGCTTGCAAAAGTCCATATTCAAATCCTTTTCGAAATCTCCTTTTAAACTTACTTTACAAAACCTCTTTTTAAATCCCCTCTAAAATCTCTTTTTAAATCTACTTTCTAAAATCTCTTCTCCAATATACTTTCTAAAAACTCTCTCTAATCTCCTTTCCAAAAATTGCTTTCTAAAACTTCCATTCACAAAATTCACCTTCCTGAAAACTTCTTTCCAAAAAAAATCTCTTTTTAAAATTTACTTTCTAGAAACACTTCCTAAGTTTCTCTCCTAACAACTCTTTCCAAAAATCTCTTTCCTAAAAACTCTTTTCAAAACTCCCTCTTAGAAAAACTTTTTTCAAAAATCCCTTTCCAAAAACTCTTTTTTAAGATCTCCTTCCAAAACTTCTCTTTCCAAAAACTCTCTCAAAGTTCTATTTTCCAAAATCCATTTTGAAAAACTCTCTTTTCAAGTTTACTTTCTAAAAACTCCTTTCCAGGATTTCTTTCCAAAAATCTTCTCCCTTAAAATTTACTTTCCAAAAATCTTTTTCTAAGAGTCAAAGTTAAATCCTAGATCCACCAATTAGGAAACCCTAATTTCGTTTCTTAAAACATGATTTCCACTCTTGCCCCAAAACCTAGGTTTCCTAAAATCTCCTGATTTACATCTAAATCATAAGTTTCTAAAGCCTATTTTCTACATCAAAACTATATATTTCCAAAACCTATTTTCTACATCAAAACTATAGTCTTCCACATTTAGGATTTCCAAAACTTCACTTTCCAAATCCATGTTAAATCCAATCCCCCTATTTAGGAAACTAGATCCAATCCTCCGTTTTTGGAAACAAAATCAAAACACCTCTTTTAGAAAGAAAATCCAATTCTTTGTTTTAGGAAATAGGAATCTCAATCCTTCCTAGTCTAAACCTTTCCTAATCCACTCCTTCTTAATCTTATACTTTCCTAAACCTTAAGTTTCCAAACTTATACATTTAAAATCTTTTCTTAAACTTTAAACTTTCAAATCTTTCCTAATCCCAACCTTTCCTAATTCTGTCCGTTTCCAAATTTTAGCTTTTCAAATCTAAATCTTCAAATCTTTCTTAAACTCAAACCCTTCCTAACTTCCAAGTGTTTCTAAAAATCAAACCTTGAATCTTTCTAAATTCAAACCTTTCTTAATTTCAAATCTTTTCAAATTCAAAACTTTCTAAATGCGAAAATTTCTAAAGTAAAAACTTTCTAAATTCTAAACTTTCTAACTTCTAAATCTTTCTTCAATCAACTTTTCCTAATTCAAATCTTTCCAAAAATCAACGTTTTCTTAAAACAAAACTTTTTCAATTTCAAAACTTTCATACTTCAAAACTTTCCAATTTTAATTCCTTTCTAATTCAAAACTTTCTTAAGACAAAACTTCCTTAATTCGAAAATTTTCCTAAAATGAAACTTTCCTAATTCGAAGCTTTTCCTAAAATGACACTTTCCTAAAATGAAACTTTCCTAATTTGAATCTTTCCTAAATTTCAACTTTCCTAATCTTCCAAGTCTAACATTCGAGTCAAATCTTTCTTAATCTCAAGTCCTTCCTAAATCTTACCTTTCTTAAGTCTAGGTTTCCTAAATCTCAGTCTTTCCAAAATAAGTCCAAATCCTTCTTCCTAGTTCTATCTTTCCAAATCAAAGTCTAATCTCTTAAATTTCAAATTCCAATTTCCAATCTTCTATTCTAAGTTCAAATCAAAATATCTTTTTCAAATCAAATCTTCTATCTTCCATCGGACTCTTGTTCAAATTACTGCTGACCTGATTCCTCAAAAAAGGATACGTAGGCAACCCTCATGGGTGTGCGGTCATAACTTCTTTCAAATCTCCAATTTCATAACTTCTTTCAAATTTCCAATTCCACAATCTATTTCAAATTTTCAATTCCAAAAATCTATTTTCAAATCTCTTTTTCCAATTTCTAAAACTCTTCTTTCAAAACTCAACTCTTTATTTCAAATCCATTTCAAAATTACATCTATCTTTTCAAATCTCTTTTTCTAAAAATCGAATCAAGTCTTTTCAAATCTGTTTCAAAATCAAATCTTTCTATTGCAATTGTATATCATGTATCATGTCTTTTTCTTTTAAACATTCTTTGCAAAAGTGGATAGTTTTGGACATTTGTTAATCGAAGACTTTATTGGGTGAATCATGTAAGTATCGCAAGGGCGGGGCAGGGTGATGGCTTAGTGCGTTTTCCCTACACGTAACCAACCTCCGAACGTAGGATCACTGTTTTCAAAAGACCAAAATGGAGTTATTTTCAAAAAAGGGCTTAACTATTTTCTAAAGGTTGCCAAACAATCTATTTTCTTAAAAATCCTCTCTTGAGGAGGTATTTTTAAAATCGTTTCAAAAACCCTAAGTGTAGTCTTTGGATTGTGCTTAGTTTTTAGGTGACCTAATTCACCTTAATCAAGTTAGGTGGCGACTCCGAATTGTTTTTCAAAAGCCCTTTATTCAAACCAACTTTCAATTCAAACCTAGTTGCACTCATTCTTCTAGGAGAATGAGTTCTAACGACAGAGTATAGTATTTTTTTCTGCTTGTGTGTATATTCTTTGAGTGCGAAAAATCTGGGTGCGACAAGTGGTCTTCAACATCTTAAAAGTGGTTTTCCAAAACCTCCTTTCCAAAACCAATTTTCAAAGGATCATTCTATTTAATTTGTCAAGTCTTCAAAACTATTTATTCAATGTTGATTTTCACAAGTTTTGCTCTCTTGCGTTAGCGGGTAAAATAGTTCCAAGGTAAGCCTCTGTTAAGTGGTTTTTAAATATCAACCATAGGACCCCATCACTCACTTGAGTGGTTTTCAGAAAATGGTTTTCAAAGCCTACCTTCAAGTTTCATGCATAAAACAACCTTCCCAAGGCCACTAAATCCAAACCCTAGTTCAAAACCACCTTTCCAAAAGCACTAGGTCCAAACCCTAGTTCAAACTACCTTTCAAAACTACCCTTCAACCTTAGGTTAACTTGACCCTAGGTCAACCAAACCCTAGGTTAACCTAACGTTAGCTAGTTAACCCTAGGTAACCAAACCCTAAGTTAACCTAACCTTAGTTATTTAACCCTAGGTAACCTTAACCCTAGGTTAACCTAACCCAAGTTAGTTAACCCTAGGTCAGCTTAACCCTAAGATAACCTAACCCAAGTTAGTCAACCCTACGTCACCTTAACCCTAGGTTAACCTAACCCAAGTTAGTTAACCCTAGGTCAGCTTAACCCTAAGATAACCTAACCCAAGTTAGTCAACCCTACGTCACCTTAACCCTAGGTTAACCTAACATCAGTTAGCTAACCCTAGGTCAACCCAACATAGGTTAGTAAGCTTCAAGGTTCCAATTCAAAGACCCCTTTTCAAATAATCTTTCAACTAAAAAATAATTTTCATAACATATTTTCAAAAATCTCTCATTTCATTGAGATTTCCCAAAATCAACTCTAATACCTTTTTAAATATTCCCATACTTTATCTTCAAAAAATGCTTCCAAGAAATTTTCTTAAACTTGTCTCAACTAAAATGGCTAGACACTTAACAGTTTCCAAAAACTATTTTCAAAATGTTTTCAAGAACTCACAACCCTAAGGTGTCCCTACCCCTCGTAGGGTTAGGGATTCCAAAAGGAAGGTGATACATTAAGTACAACCTTCAAGGTTGTCGATATTAGGGTTCCAAAACCCTAAGTATTTTCAAAAGCTCTTTTCAAAAATGATTTTAAAACATCATATTCTTGAAACAACCCTAACCTATCCATGGTTAATATTGTTTAAGTATAAGTGAGATATTCAAGAAGGGTTCTACAACCCAAAAGTTTTAAAAACCAATTGGAGATCTCTAGCCCCTTTTCCAAATTTGTTTTCAAACTCATTGCCTTATAGGAGTTTAGTTCTTCAACGGCTAACCTCTCAAGGGTGATGAAACATTAAACATGCCTTTCATAAGTTATTCAAAAACTACTTTCAAAAGCCTTTTAAAGACTAGTCCATAAGAAAATTTCCAATTCAAACTCTACCCCGAAAGTTTTCAAAACAAGATCTCAAAACACTTCTGAAACTCCTTTGAGTTGTTTCAAAAATATTTCAAAACTCCCTAGAGTTAATTTCAAAAACATTCAAAAATCATCTTCAAACCCAAATTCCATTTCAAACATCCCAAGTGCTATTTTAAATGCATTTTTACAAACTCTCAAATTCTCTTTTTTCCAAAGGCCACAAAGCGTCTTCAAAAATTTTCAAAGACCTCAATGTGTCTTCAAAACATTCCAAAGGCCATAATGTGCTTGTTTTCTATCGGGCCCTTGCCCGAACTACAAATGAACTAATTCTTACCAAATGAGATAGGTAGGCAACCTAAAATGGTATGGTCATAACCTTTATTTTAACCCAAGTTCTCTTTTCAAAATCTTCTATCAATTCAAAATTCTTGTTTCGAATCCCTTCAAAACTTCCATATTTTCAAACATTTTTTCTCAAACTTGCATCGTGCATCATGCATCATTTATCCAAAAAGTGATGACCAAACCCCATTTTCAAAATTCTAAAGTGGATACTAAGTGGATAATTAATAACCGGTGATTCAAGTGAGTGAACTAAGGGTGATTAGACATGTAGGTACTGCAAGGGCGAGGTAGGGTGATGATTTTAGGATATCTTCCCTACACATAACCAACCCCCGGACCATAGATTTCTATTTCAAAGACCAATCCAGAGTCATAATTTCCAAAAGGGCTTTACAAATATTTTCAAAAACGTTGCTAAAAACCCTTTTTCTAAAAACCTTCTCAGGAAGGACATTTTCAAAACCTTTTAGAGAAACCTAATTCTAGTCTTCGGATTACACTTAGTTTTAGGTGACCTAACATATCTTTAGCTATGTTAAGTGGCAACTCCAAACTTTTTCTAAAAAGCCCTTAATCAAATCAATTTCAAGTTCAAACCTAGTCGCATTCATCATTCTAGGAGGATGAGTTCTAGTGAAAGAGCACTGTGCTTTTTCCCGAGCCAAGTAAGGCTTGGTGGTTAAAATTGGGTTGCGACAGCTGGCGACTTCACTAGGGACACTTAGAGGGTTAGTCCATTATTATGTCTCTTCACCCTTCTCTCACCTAGAATCTTTGGTTAGTTTGTACAATTTTATCCACTTCTTGACATTTTTCTAAGTTCCCAAAAAAGTTTTTCAAAATCTTAAGTTTGTAAAAACAAACATTATTTTCCAAAACGGTTTTCAAATAAGTGTCATCACTTACATTTATTGCTCTTGCATTGCTTTCCATATTTGTGCTCTTGTATTGACTCTTGCATTGAGTTTTTTGAAAAGCTACTAACTCCTTGCATTTTACTTTTATAGGTGGACCTTTGTTCACATTTCATTTTTATGCCATAATTAATTGCCATGTATGTGATAAATGAACAGGATGTGATGTGTGCTGTTGGGTCCTTTCCTCCATTTTCAAAAATTTCACACACACTTGTTGCGCTCACTTGTATTTGCATCTCTATATAATTACTTGATTACTACCCTTCTAGATAGAAGGGGGAACAATATATTGATTGTGGGTGGATGCTATGTCAGTTTCTCAATCTACGGTCTCTTGATAGTTCCCCTGCTGTAAGCACACCATTTTTGCTAGCTCGGCAATCTCCGGCCCGATTGGGCTTACTTTCACACATCACATGCATATTTAGACTCTAACCTGACTTCTAAACTCCAATTTGGTCCACCGGTTGCTTCTTGGGCTCATAGGGCCCACTTGGGTCAAAATGACTATTTTACCCTTAGGCATCCGAGTGCCCCGGGAACCACACCGGCTCTGGGTATCAAACCGATAACCTCTTGGGAATCTTTTTGATAGTATCCCCAGCTTTCTATTACTCTTCCAAACTTGACTCAAAATGACTGTTTTGCCCCTAGTAGGCCAATCGTCTTTTCTAACTACATCGACTCTGGGTGTCAAATCGGTAACCTCCTGGAACATTCTAGGTAATGTTTCCAAGTCTCGAGTCTTTTTCTGGGATATTCCAAGTCCATCTCAGCAGCTTTTTGGCCCTATTAACCATTTTACCTCTAATGGCCCGGTCAACCCTTCCAACACATCCTGTCATCATTCTTCAAGTCTATTACCCCCGAGACATTATTCTAAGGGTTTTTGTCCCTTACTGGCCCTTCGGGCCATTCCTAGCCCCTTAAATCATTCCCGGACCTTCCGGAGTCACTCCTAGTGAAGGCAGGCTAAAAATTACATGGTAGTCACTAGTATAGGCACCCAAATTTTTTGAAGATACGTTGCTTGCCGACCTTAAAACTTTCCTAAGTGGCTGGCGCCACTCCTAGTGGCACTAGAAGGAAATTTTGCTTGGCGCCATTGCAATAGGCACCAGGTCAATCCTCTGTCTATAAATACAGAGCTTCTTCTAGCGTAAAAAGGGTTCGCAAACTCAGTCTAAAAACTTTCTTCTTCGATACACAGAGCTTGAAGCCTCTCCAAACCCTAGTTCTCTTTAGGTTTCCCATCCCCTAGCCTCTATACACCAAACCCTAGCCCCCATACACTTACATACACTCATATACACTCATATATTAGCCTCCAAAGCCTCCATTGAAGACTTGAAGTGCTGCAACTCCGAAGCTTCCGAAGATCAAAGCAAGCTCTTGAAGACTGATGTAAAGCCAAGCAAAGATCGAAGTAAAGAAAGCGAGCAAAACAAAGCAAATAAAAGAAGACTTGGGTCTTCTTCTATTTTAATCTCCCATCTTCTCACCCTCTTTCTTGCATGCTTGAAGCAAGAGACTCCCGGGTTCATGTGTAGGATTAGGCTATTGAAAGTCACTGTGTCGGGGGCTTTCTCTTAGTATAACCAGAGACCACGTGGGTTCAGCCCCCTTGATTATGTGGTGAAGCCTTTAATCTTGTATGTTCACGACCCTAACTTGCATTATGCATATCATGATCATGTATCTCTCCAAAATCCATTTTCAAACTTGTTTTCAAAACTTGCATCAAAACCATTTTCACAACTTGTGCTAAAGTTTCTTCTTCAAAAAATTATTTTCAAAATCACAATCCTAAGGTGATTCTAGTCTTTTCATGGTTAGGGTTGCTTTAGGAAAGTGTTACACTTAAAATGACCAATATGGTCTATATTTTCAAGTCCTTGTTATTTTCAAAACTACAATCTTAGAATGGTTCAAACCCTCTTATGGTTAGAATCATCTTAGGAAAGTGAGATATTTTTAAAAGCTTGCGAAAGTCCATTCCTTTTCAAATTTCTTTTCGAACTTACTTTCCAAACCCCCCCCCCCCCCTTTTTTTTTTAAATTCTCGCCAAAATCTCTTTTCACGTCTATTCTCTAAAATCTTTTCTCTAACATATTTTCTAAAAATTCTCTCCAATCTCCTTTCTAAAATTGCTTCCGAAAAATTGTTTTCTAAAAATTCTCTTCAAAAACTTACTTTCTTAAAAACTATTTTCAAACTCCTTTCCAGAAAGCTCTCTTCAAAATTCACTTTCCAAAAACACTTCCTAAGTTTCCTTCTTAGCAACTCTTTCTAAAAATCTCTTTCCTAAAAAACTTTTTTTTCAAGTGTATTTTCTAAAAACTCCTGTTTTTTAGATCTTCTTCCAAAAATCTTCTTTTCCAAAAATTCATTTTTCAAAATCCCTTTTTCTTGGAGTCCAAGTTAAACCCTAGAGCCATGGTTAGGAAACTCTAATTTTCTTTCCAAAAACATAATTTATAATTTCTTATTTTGGTCTCAAACTTTAGTTTTCCAAACCCTATTTTCTACACCAAAATCTAAGATTTTCAAAACTCCATTTTTCTAATTCCATATCAAATTACATCCTCCGTTTTAGGAAACCAAATCCAATCTCCCTATTTAGGAAACTAGATCCTATCATCAGTTTTTGGAAATAGAATCAAATCACCTCCTTTTAGAAACAAAATCCAATCTTTTGTTTTAGAAATAAAACCAAATCTTTCCTAATCCCAATCCTTCCTAATCTCATACCTTCTTAAACCTTAAGTTTCTAACACTTAAACTTCCAAATTTTTCCTTAAACTTTAAGCTTCTTAATTTTGTTAATTCCATACCTTTCCAAATTTCAACTTTCCAAATCTAAATTTTTCAATCTTTTTTAAACTCAAACCTTTCCTAATTTCAAGTATTTCTAAAACTTAAGCTTTGAATCTTTTCTAAAATTTTAAAATTTCTAAATTTCAAATCTTTCCAAATTCAAAACTTTCTAAATTCAAAACTTTCTCAAGTTAAATCTTTCCAAAACTCAACTCTTTCTTAAGTCAAAACTTTCTAAATTCAAAACTTTCTTAAATTAAAAATTTTTTAATTCAAAACATTTCAATCTCAAAACTTTCCTAATTCACCACTTTCCTAATTCAAAACTTTCTTAATTCGAAACTTCCCTAAAACAAAACCTTTCCTATTTCAAAACCTTTCTTAATTCAAAATCTTTCCTAGAATGAGGCTTTCCTAAAACGAAACTTTCCTATTTTGAAACTTTCTTAATTCGAACCTTTCCTAAATCCAATCTTTCCCTCATCTTCCTAGTCCCACATTCAAGTCAAAATCTTTCTTAAACTTCAAGCCTTTCCTAAGTTCCATCTTTTCTAAGTCTAGGTTTCCTAAAACCAAGTTTTTCAAAACCAATCTTTTCAAATCTTCTAATCAAAGTTCCAATTTCCTAATCTTCCAATCCAAATTCCAACTCAATTTCTTTTTCCAATTAATATCTCCTATTTTCAATCGAACTCTTGTCCGAACTACGACTGACTTGATTCCTTAAAAGGGATATGTAGGTAACCCTCATGGGTACGGTCATAACCTTTTCTAAGCTTCTACTTTCATAACCTTTTGCCAAGTCTCCAATTTCATGATCTATTTCAAGCTTCTAATTGTACAATCTATTTTCAAATCTCTATTTTCAATTTCCAAAACCTTTTTTCCAATTTCAAATCAAGTTTTTCTTTCAAACCTCTTTTCAAAAATCAAGTCTTATTCTTGCACTTGCATATCATGCATCATGTCAATCTCTTTCTAAAAATTCTTTTCTAAAGTGGATAGTATTGGACATGAATTAAACAAAGACTCTAATGGGTGAATCTAGGGTGAATAGACATGTAGGTACTGCAAGGGCGGGGTAGGGTGATGGCTTAGTGCGTCTTCCCTACACGTAACCAACCTCCGAACCTAGATCATTGTTTTTAAAGACCAAACAGAGTCATTTTTAAAAAGGGATTAAATATTTTCAAAGGTTGCTAAACAACTTATTTTCTTAAAAACCCTCTTTTGAGGAATTATTTTCAAAATCTTTTTGAAAAACCCTAAGTGTGATCTTCAGATTGTGCTTAGTTTTTAAGTGACCTAACTCACCTTAATCAAGTTAGGTGGCGACTCCAAATTATTTTTCAAAAGACCTTATTCAAAATGAATTTTCAATTCAAACCTAGTCGCTCTCATTCGTTTAGGAGGATGAGTTCCAACGAGAAAGTACAATATTTTTTCCGCTTGTGTGTGTATTCCTCGAGTGCAAAAAATCTGGGCACGACACCTGCTTGAACCACCAATCTAAGATGGAGTTCACCCTTTCGGGGGTGGATGCCCAAGCTGAAGGTTCGGCAACCGATCTTTTTAGGAAGCATTAGTAAACCCCCAACCTCATACTCATGTAGCACCCCATGTATAGCCGAACCTCTGCCAAATTTAAGACACATGTGTCAATTTTAAAACCAAGGAGGAAGGGGTGACTACTTTACTTCCCCTTATATTTTGTTCAATTCATGCTATTATGCTACTTGATTATTGTCATTATGTTATTTATGCGTCTTTTCGCATCATAATTGCTTATGCATCTGTATTCATTTCAAGATAAGAGTTCCTAAAGTAACTTAAGTCATTGCATCTCCATGCATTTGATTATCCCCAGAGAATGGTCCAAAGACCTTCTCGCTTAAATCAAACCAACCAAAACTCCTAAGGGTACTAAGTGACCTTAACAATTCATGGCATGCATTAAAGTTATCTCATAAAGAGGGGCCTTAATCCTCTTCACTCATGGAGATAGGGCTGCCATGAAGATAAGAGACAATCTGAAATCAAGGTTTCACACCGACCTCCACCAAAGAAGGCGAATCCAAGGGCTTAAGAGTAGTTTAGAATTTCAAATGTAAAACTAGAGTAGGCGAAAAGTCCTAAGGAAAATATTCTCCTTCCCCTTCAAATGTACTTTCAATTCCATGTACTAAAATAAATCAAATGCAATAAAACTGTCCTTCTGACTTTCATAAAATGAATGCATGAGTGTGTGAATAAATGAATGAACATGCTCGCACAGGTACAATATTGCATACAGGGGCAACCTCCTATCTTAAAAAATAAGCTAACACATCATGCTCAGTCCCCTTCTCAAAGTAGGGGCACCCTTAGGGAATGCGTTGCATAAAAATTTTCAATCCAAGGCACTAACTTCTCCTTTTTTGTTTTTCTTTTTATATTCTCTTGTCTTCTCTCTCATCTCCAGAGGCTAAGATAGCCAGAGGATGAAGCACGAACGAAAAGGGGGTCTTCTAAATTGCTTATTCATTGCTATTATACTGCCTATGTATTTACTGTTAGGCTCATGCATTAATATCCATCCCAGGATAAGAGTTCCAAGAAACTCAAGTTATTTAATTTTCATGCATTCAATCAACTGTAAAGAGAAAGGGATGATCTAATCTCATGCTAATCAAACCTACTTATACCCCCATGGGTTTCTCTAACCCTAAGGATTCATGGCATGCATAGAACCATATCTCAAGAGAGGCCCAAATATCTCTCCGTCCGTGGAGGCAAGATTGCCTAAACAAAGAAGCATCAACCGGCCTATGCTGAAGAGGTATTGTATTGCATACAGGGGCAAAACCCCACCTCCAAAATGGACTCAACATCATGCCTAGATTCCCTCAAAGAAAGGACCTCCATAGGACATGCATTGCATAAAATCTTCAACTCCACATGCTAATTATATTTTGTTTTTCTTTTCCAGGTCCAAGAGCACAATCAAATCGATAGAATCCCTCCAGTACCCCACCCAATTCATAATTCCTATAAAGCCATGACCCCGACACTATGTTGCCACTTCACCAGACCTCAAACTCTTGAAGCCATCCCTATGTAATTAGATGATTCATATGGAAAATGGAGTATGAAGGAAGCCAACGTGATTCCAACACCAGTCTAAGGGGTTTATTTCAAAAAATGGTGATTTCGTTCAAACCCGTCTTTCAATTTTCAATTCAAATTTGAGCATGAAAAAAACATCATATAAATGAAAAGGATTCAAAGTTTTCATGTTCTCAAAGCTTTTTATGAATGATGTTCTTCTCCAGAAATTTTTTCCTGAAATATTTTACCCCAACTTGGAAGATGGGATAACATAAGCACCAGAAATACTCTTTGACTCCAAAAAGAGGGGAGAGAGAAATAGAAAATACAGAGAGGTGAAAAATACAGAAGGGTGAGAGATGAAGATCAATCACATAACTTGTTGAAATTCAAGTAGTGACCCCTGAAGGATGTCTTGGCAAAATAGCAAGTAGTTACAATCTCAAAAGGAAGATTATCACACAATGGCAAGCCTGAGATGATTAAATCTTAAAAAAAAAAAAGACCAGGAAACCAAAATGATTTTTTTTATGGTGTTTTTCCTACACATGAACAATTACTAGGGCAAATATTCAATTATGAACAAATCGATGTGCATGCTTGTTTAAGATTGAATCTTGTCTGCATGATCATTTGCATAAATATGAGTTAATGGTTTTGATGATCTTTACCATATTGGTGTTTCATGTTCATCGTAATGCACATTTCCCAAGACTTCTTAGAATATAGAATCTGCCTTCATGATCCATTTTAAATGGTTAAATATTTATGGATTGTCTCACACTTAGATTGACCTTTTGTTGATTTTCTCTCTTATCACTTATGCAAAGGGCTATTAGTGAGTCTGAGTGCAGCTACTATTGTTATTTGAAAAGAGAGGAAGGCTACCTACTCATGTGTGCGAAAGCCGCTATGTTTTACATTTTAGTATTTCCAACATCGGAGAGATAGGGATGGATTTCCATAAAAAAATGAGTTTTTTTAGGAAAAGAGTTTTTAGGAAAAGAGTTTTTTGAAGATGGAGTTTTTAGGAAGGTGTAAAAACATCTCACTTTCCTAAAGCAATTCTAACCATAAGAGGGCTAGAACCACTTTAGGAAAGTGGTTTTGAAAACAACAAGATTTGAAAATATGGACCATATTGGTCACTTTGAATGTAACACTTTCCTAAAGCAACCCTAGCCATGGAAAGGCTAGAATCACCCTAGGATTGTGATTTTGAAAACATGTTTTGAAAAAGAGATTTTGATGTAATTTTGAAAACGATTTTGAAAACAACTTTGAAAACGACTTTTGGAAGATGCAAGACCATGATATGCACAATGCAATTTTGGGGTCGTGAACATACAAGGTTAAGGCTTCACCACATAATCAAGGGGGCCGAACCCACGTGGTCTCTGGTTAGACTAGAAGAAAGCCCCCGACACGGTGACTCTCCAATAGTCCAATCCTACACATGGATCTGGAATCCCCTTATTTCAAGCATGCAAAGAAGGGGGGGGGGGGGGGAAAGAGATGGGGGATTAAAATAGAGAAAACCCAAGTGGGTTAGTAGAGAGAAGAGAGAGGGGGGAAGTGCAGAAATTTAAATAGGGAGCCTACCGTATGTCTTGTTTATTTTACGCGCCTTGCTTGTCTTCGATCTTCGTCTTGATCTTCGTCTTCGATCTTCGTCTTGATCTTCAAGAGTTGTCTTCAAGCTTTGGATGGCAGCTCTTCAAGTCTTCGAAGGAGGGTTGAAGGTTAGTGTATGAGCGTATAGGGGTGTGTATGAGTGTATAGGAGGCTAGGGTTTGTGTAGGGTGGCTAGGGTTTGGAAAACCTAGGGAAGCTAGGGTTTTGGATGTGCTCAAGCTCTGTATATCGAAATATATGATTTTTAGGTTGAGTTTGCAGACCTTTTTCACGTTGAATGAGGCTCTGTATTTATAGAGGTTAGACAACACTGGCGCCTGTTGCAATGGCGCCAGGCCAAATTTTACACTAGCACTACTAGGAGTGGCGCTAGGCCATTTTTTGTCTTAGCGCTACTAGTGGCACCAGCCATTTAGGAAATGTTTAAAGTCGGCAAGCAACGTATCTTTGACTAGATTTGGGCACCTCTACTAGTGACTTCCATGCAATTTTTAGCCTGGCTTCAGTAGGAGCGACTTTGAAAAGTCCGGGAAGGATTTGAAGAAGCCTGGAATGACCAGGAAGGCCAGAAAAGAGCAAGAACACTTAAAATAGTGTCCCGAAGGTATTTGACTTGAGAAATGAGGATAAGATGGGTCGAAAAGTTTGACCGGGCCTTTAGGGGCAAAACGGTCAATCGGACCGGGAAACTGCCGGGATGAACTCGGACTGTCCCAGAAGAAGACTTGGGATCTGGAAACATTATTTAGAATGTTCTTAGAGGTTGCCGGTTTGATTCCCAGAGCCAGTGTGTTCGGAAAAGGAGACCGGCCCACCAGGGGCAAAACGGTCATTTTGCACCTGGTTTGCCGGAACTGACTTGGAATGATTCGAAAAGGTAAATGGAGGTTGAGAACACTGTAAAAAGTAGTCTCAGGACATTACCGGTTTGATACCCAGAGCCGGTGTGATCGGAAAAGGAGATCGGCCCACAAGGGCAAAACGGTCATTTCGTACCGGGTTTGCCGGAACTGACTTGGAATGATCCGAAAAGATAAGGAAAGGCTGAGAATACTACAAGAAGCATTCTCGGGAGGTTACTGGTTTGATACCCAGAGCCAGTGTGCTTCCCTGGGCGTTTGGATGCCTAGGGGCAAAATGGTCATCTTGACCGAAAAATCTCAAAAAAGGTCCAAGGGGCAGTTTGGTCATTTTTCACCGAAGCGGGCTAACAGACACTGGTGCTGACCTGGGTTTTGAGTGTTTCCGCCACTCTAACATGTGGTCGTCATGACACAAGGGTTTATTAGCAATTCCCTATATCGACCTATTTGTGAGTATTTCCGCTACTCTAACGGTTTTGTGAGTAGTTTCGCTACTCGGACCGTCTCGAGGAATAAACTGTCTCGAGAGAGGGATGGGAAAGGGGACTTACCATCTTCGAAAAGACGTGCCTAGATTGGAACCGTCTCAAGGAATAAACTGTCTTGAGAGAGGGGTTGGAAAGGGGTCTTACCGTCTTCGAAAAGACGTGCCTGGTTGGAACCGTCTTGAGGAATAAACTGTCTCGAGAGAGGGATTGGAAAGGGGATTTACCGTCTCTGAAAAGACGTGCCTGGATTGTAACCGTCTAGAGGAATAAACTGTCTCGAGAGAGGAGTTAGAAAGGTGTCTTACCGTCTCCGAAAAGACGCGCCTGATTGGAATATATTTACTGTCACGAGGAATCAACTGTCTCGAGAGAGGGGTTGGAAAAGAGACTTACCGTCTTCGAAAAGACGTGCCTGGATTGGAACCGTCTCGAGAAATAAACTGTGTCGAGAGAGGGGTTGGAAAGGGGTCTTACCGTCTTCGAAAAGACGTGTTTGGATTGGAACCGTCTCGAGGAATAAACTGTCGAGAGAGAGGGGTTGGAAAGGGGTCTTACCGTTTTCAAAAAGACGTGCCTGAGTTGGAACCGTCTCGAGGAATAAACTGTCTCGAGAGAGGGATTGGAAAGGAAAGGACAATGCCCCTAAGGGCATTTTGGTCATTTTGCCTCTATTTGGGCCTGGTGGGCCCGCGAGGCAATGGACAAATGGGATTTGGACGTAGAAAGTTGGTTTCGATAGGAATATGCCCATAATGACTTGAAAATAAGTTTGGATGGAGTGTAGACTGCCGAGCGGTTAAAAATGGGGTATTTACACCCGAACCTGCCCCCTATCGTTGGATGCTCTGTCAACAAAGAGCTTCCAATGATCAGCAATCTCCCATAATTCCAAAGGAGGGTCATAATTTGGTTAATTGGCATCAGGCATCTGAATGGCTTCCTAGGGCAGTTCAATAGAAAATTTAGCAATAAAATTAGTAAGTACCTGACCTTTCACTGCCGACTTGGGTTGAAATTTGATGTCGAACTCTCCCAACTCCATCGCCCATTTTGCTAGTCTTCTCGTGAAATCTTCTCTTCTGAGGAGTGGCTTGAGCTGATAGTCCATAAGGATGTTGATGGTATGGGCCCTGAAGTAGTGCACCAGCTTGCATGATGCCATTGCTAATGCTAGGTCTAGTTTTTCTAGTGGTAGATATCTGCTCTCTGCCCCCAGGAGAGTTTTGTTGACGTAATAGACTAGTCTCTGTTGCTTGTCTTGCTAACGAAGTAGGACGACGCTTACTACGTGGTCTGATACTGCTAGATAAAAGAAGAGCTCTTTATGTTTGAGTAGCATAGAAAGTAATGGTGGCTGGGCCAAATATTTTTTCAGGTTGGCAAGAGCCTAGTCACAATTAGGACTCCAGTTGAACTACTCCTATTTTTCAAAAGTTGGAAGAATGGTCGTCACTTATCTGAAGATCGATTGATGAATTGATTGAGAACCGCTGTGACACCCTAATCTCATATTTTCATGATTAGTTGAATTGCATCATAAACGTAGTTGAATTAGTTTAGTTCATTTAATTCACATCTATTGCATGGTTAATTATAAATTGTGTGTGCCACTTGTATCATTTTATTAGTGGTAAGGTAAATGGTGAGTCATTAGTGAGTGGGTATAATAAGTGGGTATATAAAATACCTAAGGGGGGGGTGAGATATATGATTGTATTTCTATTAAAGTTAATTGAGAGGAGGGGAGGGTGTCGGTGGAGAGAAAGAGGGAAAGATGACAATAGGGGACAAGGAGGCAAATGAAGAAAGAAAAGAAAGAAAAAGAAAGCAAAAACAAGAATGGTGGGGGGTGAGTGGTCTAGCATGATGGGAGAGAGAAGAGAGGAAAGAGCTGCCATTATAGAGAGAGAGAGATATATAGAGTTATAGAGAGAGAGAGAAGCTTGGAGAGAGAATGAACAATCGGTGGAAAAGAGGAAGAAGAAGAAAAGAGGGAAAAAATCTAAGGAAGCTTTCTTGCACTTTGTTTTCCTCATCTAAGGTGAGTATCATGCTTGTTTCATTTTATTTTCTCTAATTATTGCATGTTATATGAGTCATGCCATGGAAGGAGGAGGATGGAGGTGAGATCTTCCATGGTAAAAACTTAGAATCACCCATGACAGCCATAACAGAGTATTCTCTATGAAAATGCTACTATTTAGAGACATTTCAACCTAGCTAAAAAATTTTATTTGTGGCTAAATTTTTGAACACTGTAAATTAGAGTTATGAGGATCATTTGGGCTTTGGATTCACTTAAAAATGTTGTAATTTTGAATTATGGTGAAATTTTTAAATGGGACTATCTCTGCAGATTTTTGATGCCCAGATCTGTAACTTCTGGTTTGACAGAGCATTCGACCAAGTTAGAGTAGCCCAAAAATTATGAAATTTTTACTGCATCTAGGATAAAGGTTGATGATAATCTGTACCAAATTTCAGATCATTTAGATGTCGTTTACCTATGTTATTAATTTATCAAAGATAGACTATTTACTGCTGAATTCAAGTCTCTACAGCACTGCCCTGTATTTGAAAATACCAAATAAATACTTAGGCATGTTCAAAAAATGTACAATTCGGTCTGGATACTCTTTGATATGTCTAGTTGGTATTTCTAAAGTTTTATAATTTTTGGGCATAAGCTCAAGAAGTTATGTCCAGATTATGAATCCTGTGTCAGTTTTGGCAGATTAGAGGACTTTGTGTATTTTGGTATTTTTTAGCTCTAGCTTTACATTGGGAGTGTGATTGAGATTAGCATATGGTAGTTCTAATGTATAATTTCAGTGTTATAACTTGTTTTTATAGACATTATAGCTATGATTATTGGAATATACATTGAGTTTCCTAAACTAATACGGTTGTGGTTATAGGAGCTAACGGAGAGCAAGATCCTTCAACGTCAACCCCGAAGTGATCTTTGACATAGTGTGTGTGCGGTGACAGTTGGGATCATAGGATAATCTTATTCATATAGACGTGAATGTATATTGCTTGTATTATTATCTGTGTTGGTGTTAATTGTGAGATTGTGGGATTTTGAGATAATCTTATTCATGTTAAATGCATTGTTTATTTTCATATAATGGTGGTGAATGCATATGAGGTGTTGAAGGTGTTTATATATGAGGTGAAAGTGATATTATATGAGAAACTCTGTGGAGACATTGATGATTTTATATATATGGTGGCATTGCATACCATTCATATTGTATGCCTTGCATTGCACTGGAAAGAGTTAACCACGGTGGGTT
Source organism: Euryodendron excelsum (assembly GCA_033060915.1). NCBI lineage: Eukaryota > Viridiplantae > Streptophyta > Magnoliopsida > Ericales > Pentaphylacaceae > Euryodendron > Euryodendron excelsum. The sequence continues at coordinate 15,951,873 of CM065384.1, read as the reverse complement.
AACCAAGGCTTAGTCACGGTGGACTAGCCTAAGGGTGCCACGGTGGGCATTCCTTGATAACGCGCCATCGATATATTAGGCCAACGTTATCTAAAATTGCGCGCACATGTGGGTGATACATTCATTGCATTGAGGCATCCATGATATATATATATATATATATATTGATCATTTATACCGTGTACATTGTGGGTGTTTATTATCATTCTTTATGAATTTGATTATCTATCGTGAGCATGTTGATAATTAGCTCACACCCACACAGATTGTCTTGACAGGTAACTTGGAGATGACGGTTTGGTTCACTGCAGTTTTGGTTTTTGTCGTGGTGGCAATCATGTCGATGTCAGGATGTCGAGTCACGGGGCTTGGGACAGCTTCATTGTCTTACTTTCAGTTTCATGGTTGTATTTTATATAGACGTTGGGTTTTGGTGTTATGTTTTAACTTTGTATAATGGTAAAGAATTTTGTGAAAGGATGTTGATTATTTTCCAGTGGTAATGTATTCCTTTGGAGAGTTTATTATATTTTCCTCATTGTATTGTTTATTCCGATGCGTTCTTTTATTTTCGAGTATGGGTTAAGGTGTTGTTCGTAGGTACAGTGACCTGTGCGATCACGCGTCACCTAATGTGACATAATTAATGTCTAATTGGGTTGGTGGTGTGACAGCCGTTGCCATTCTAGTCAACTTCTAGACTTCTTTGACATTCCTTGGGGCCTATATATTTCTTTAACAAGGCTTTGAACCTATTTCTCTAATAAGGCTCCACACCTATCTCTCTAACAAGACTTTTTTTTTTTTTTTTTTTCTTTTTTTTTTTTTTTTTTTTTTTTCTTTTTTGTTTTTTTTTTTTTTTTTTTTTTGTTTTTTTTTTTTTTTTTTTTTTTTTTTTTTTTTTTTTTTTTTTTTATTTTTTTTTTTTTTTTTTTTTGTTTTTTTTTTTTTTTTTTTTTTTTTTTTTTTTTTTCTTTTTTTTTTTTTTTTTTTTTTTTTTTTTTTTTTTTTTTTTTTTTTTTTTTTTTTTTTTTTTTTTCTTATTTTTTTTTTTTTTTATTTTTTTTTTTTTTTTTTTTTTTTTTTTTTTTTTTTATTTTTTTTTTTTTTTTTTTTTTTTTTTATTTTTTTTTTTATTTTTTTTCCATGCCCTCACCCCTCTTTACAGGTTCCTACACCTAAATCACCCAGCAAACCAAGGCTGAACATTACTCAACAAACTTGGCCACAAATAAGCCAAGGCAAGCAAAGATCTATTTGGTGCTCATCCTCCTATTTGTAGAAATCTCTTGAAGCTCCATCACTATCCTTGATCGAGACCACATTATCCACAAGCTCCCTACTCAGGGTCGAGATTCTCTAATAGCTCCTATCTAAGGTCAAGCCTCACTTCTTATGGTCTTTTTCAATTTGACTAAGCACTATGTGCCTTAGCCTTGCGCGTTATGTGACTCCATAAATGCCTTCTCAAAGGTCAAGTCTGATGAAAGCACTCAAAACACACTAAGAGCTCCACTCCTCTCACATAAGCCTTGCACTACTCAGATTCCAGTAAGAATCTTCCCTTCAGGGGCAATGCTTGTATTAACACTTGAGCAACTATTCTAGATGAAACCCCTAATCTATCAAAGTTCCAGCCTCTTGAAATGAATTATCAGAAACTAGTATGTACGTGCATTCTCATTTGCTCATAAAAGCACACGCACATAGGGGCTAATGTAGGTACCTAGGTCCATGTGTCCATGTACCTCTACGTGACACTTGGGTCCATATAACATGTCACCTTCACATGGCAAGCTCCAAGAGCCTCACGCTTCGTCCTCAGTCAGGCTGTTCCTTATGTGAAGCTCACCCTCAACAAGACTCTCCCTTCGAGAAAGGCTCTCCATCAGCGAGGCTCGCCCTCCATAACCCCCTCTCCCCCCCCGGGCCATCTCTGCTCGGGACCTCGCATGGATTGTAGATTGGAGGCTAGAAATAAAGGAAATCGTTGAGTCATTTGCCCCTCGAGCAAATGGGGACTTATCCTATTAACTAGCAAAAAGAAAGCTTTTCCCTCTAAATGCACTCGACTGCAAGATTAGCATATTAATGAAGGTATCTTATGCATTTAATACAAACTTAACCACCATTTAATGCGTTGAATACATGGTGCACCTTGGGTGGAGGAGGCCTTACATTTATTATAGATATGACCCATTCCCACATCCAACTAGGCAGCTTCGGCCTTAACATGGCCGCCCTAGGCCATGATGGCTCCCCTAGGCTTGTCCACTCAATGAGCGCTACGTGTCAACCATGCCAGCTTCTTCTTCACTAAAAATAGCTGGCTCATTTATGACATTGAACACACTTGAACTCTTGAAACACTCTAAGAACTGTTGCACACCTTACATGAACAACCATGGCATACACACTAAATGCATGGCCCTCTACCTCACTCTCGTGAATCTCCATTTCCACAACTCTTTGTCTGTCTGTCTCTCTCTCTCTCTCTTGGTTACCTTTGGTTCTTACCTCGACACCCTTCGGGACGCTTAAGCCATGTCAGTGACTGTCAGGATTCTATGAAGGGCCCGAGGTAAGTCAACCTTACACACTTCGGTCAATCTCTACCCACTATATTCTACTGAAGAATATTGGTGCTCGTTGTTCATGGCACCACCGAAGGAAAGTGGAGCTCAACTTCTTCATAGCAGTTGGGAGAACGCTGAGGGTCCTAGCCAACTATATCGTCTTGTACTTTATAAAAGGATCACACTTCTCAACATCTCTTTTAACCTATGTTACAGTTTAAGGCTCTATTTTGGCTACTCATCTCGAGCACCTAAGTTTCCCCTCGGCATGGCTTTGATCAATATGGGTTTTCTTTCCACAAGAAAAGTTTATACAACACGTCTCTCCATATCAATATTTAGTCAAACTCTACACACAATATTGCAAGGTTGACTAAAGGGTGTAAGGTTGACTTACATGGGGCCCTTTCGGGAATCCTAGTGGTCATTGGCGTGGCTCGAGTCTTTCGAAGGGTGGTGAGGAGAGAACCATAGGCAACCAAGAGAGAGAGAGAGAGGTGGAAATGGAGATTCACAAGTGTGAGGTAGAGGACCAAGCATTCAATGTGTATGCCATGGTTGTTCATGCAAGGTGTTCAATAGTTCTCAGAGTGTTTCAAGAGTTCAAGTGTGTTCAATATCATAAATGACCTAGCTATTTATAATGGAAAAGAAGCTAACATGGTGGACACATGGCGCTCGCTGAGTGGACGAGCCTAGGGGAGCTATCATGGCCTAGGGCGGCTATGTCAGTGCCTGAGCCGCATGATTGTATGTGGGGGACAGGTTATATCTATGATAGATGTGAGGCCTCCTCCACCCAAGGTGCGCCACATGTTCAATGCATTAAATGGTTAGCAAGTCTGTATTAAATGCATGAGATACCTTCATTAATGCGTTGATCTCTCACTCGAGTGCATCTAGAGGGAAAGACTCTCTCTCTTAACTGGTTGATAAGATAGGTTCCCACTCGCCCGAGGGGCGATCAACTCAATGATTTCCTTGGTTCTACCCTCCAATCCACAATCCATGCAAGGTCTTGAGCGGAGGTGGCCACGATTTTTTTTTGGAGGGTGGGGAGGGGAGGAGAGGGGACGGAGGGCGAGCCTTGATGATGAAGAACGTCTCTTGAGGAGAGAGTCTTGCTGAGGGTGGTGAGCTTCACATAAGAGAGAGCCTGACTAAGGACACGGCATGAAGCTTCTGGAGCCTGCTATGTGAAGGTGAAATATCATGTGAACCCAAGTGCCCATAAAGGTACATGGGCACGTGGACCCAGGTACCTACAATCAGCATAAACAGCGGCTTTAGCACTGCATTACCTAGAAGGCAAATATAAGAAAACTAAAATGGTTAAACAATAAACTCAGTCTTCTACACTCTCAAATCAGTAAAGTAATATTAGGAGACAAGTCAAATATAAGTAAACTAAAATGGTTAAACAATAAACTGAGACTTCTACACTCTCAAATCACTAAAGTAATATTAGGAGAGATATTTTCCGCTGATATGCTTGATTTGTAATGTATTTCTTTTATTCTTTGTATGATATTGGTTAAAAAAAAAAAAACAAAAATTACCACATCCGTATTATTCACCACTTGAATATTACCAAACTTCCATTGCCAACTTGCGTGCAATTTTTTATTAAGCATTATTAGGCCGCATTCGCTGTCATTCTCTGACTTTCATTGCCATTAATTAAATGTTACAAGTTCGATCATGCACGATTAGCGTATACTTTTTTATTAAGCATTATTAGGCCCCAATCACTTTCAATCTTTGACTCTCATTGCCATCCTTATCCCTTCACACTCATTATTAGGCCGCAATCACTTTCAATCTTTGACTCTCATTGCCATACTTATCCCTTCGCCTTCAACGGACAACAAAATTTGCATCCCAGGATTGCTAAATCTTTGATTTGTTCATATGTGTATGCATATACAGCCAAATATATAAGCATTTAAGAAGCTATACATGAGCCTGTTGACTTGACATTGGTGCAAGTTAGTTTAGCGGAGTATGCAAAACTAAAGGAGTAATCACACTAGTGAAAATTTGATTGCCCCTGTGGTTTAAAAAATGAAAGCATAATCTTTTATGATTTAAACTCATCTACAAATTGGATGAAATTATGATAGATTTGGTAAAATAATAAAAATACTTTTGAAATGACCCTTTATTTTGATATAAAATGACAAAATTATCTTTTTAATGTCATATTTTGAAGAGATGGAATAACGAAAATATACTTATGATAAAATAGCATTTAACTCTAACATTTTTCATCCATTTTACAATTAAGTCCAAATTATAAGAGGTTATGTGTATACTTTTAAACCATAATAGACTCGTCTATTTTTCTCTCAAACTATAAAAGAATAAATTGTAGTTACCCTGAAATAAATAAAAAAAATAGAAAAAATCCAAAGTTCTAGCAGGTCCAGGGTACGTGGGAAAGCTTCTACGAGTCCCGCGCAAGGAATGGTCATTTTTTTAAAAATTTAAATAAACAATAAAATGATAGTAAAATTAAGAAATAAGGTAGACCAACATCTTCACCAATTTGGTTTAAAATAAATCAAAGTACACAAAATAAAAATAGTACCAATATTTACGTGGCTCCGCAAAATTGTAAAATATTGCCTAGGTCCAAGTATAATATTCAAGTTTAATATTCCATATTCGAGCCCATAAACCCCTTGTACATCTCAATTAACCACCCGTATTAATTCTAATAAAGAAAACGTGCATCTCACATAAAAAGATAATACAGCACTTCTTAATTTTTCTGGACCGGAAACGAAGAATAAGCTACCTAATTATTGGTAAGAAACCAATGGCACACTTGTAGCTACAAAGCAAAGGCAATTCAGGGCAAAAGTTCTAATGGCAGAGTTGTTAATAAGATGAAGTCAGCCAAATCATTTATTATATTCTCTTTTCTTTGATAACATGTCTGGACTCTGGTATGTGACATAATTTTTCTTTTTTAAATTTATTGCATCTCTCTGATAAGAAAAATTATTCAGAGCGTATGGTGCACCAAATTATTTTTGCTCTATTTTTTAGGTGGAGTTCCCTTCTTAGGTGGGGTAACAAGTGAGAAACTCACTTCATGTTAGTGAAGGAGTAAGACCAAGTTATGCACTCTCGAAGCGCACTGAATAATTTATTATTTGACAAAGACATGTTTGATAGAGAAGTTTTCGGCTCAAGATTCGTCAATGACGCCCACTTTAAAATTTGAGATATCAATTAGTGATGTATTCTGTTAATAAATGTATAACATGAATTTTATTACATAATGGATGACCTATGTAAAGTCTCGAATCTGCTAGCAAGTTCGTCGCTGTAATCAAAACGTGCGGATCACAAATTTGTTTACCGTCTCGATCATGACTCCTATTAGTATATATATAAGAGCTCGGGAGATAGTTTTGTTAACAATCAAGAATAGAGAGAAAATAAAAAGGAATAAGGAGAGGGAAAATAGAATAAAATGAAGTATAGGTAACTCCTCAAAACTCATATTGTATTTTTTTTTATTCTACATTATCAATAAAGTTTTGAGTGGTCTAGAAGATCTATGCCTAATTGTTCCGGAAGAACTAATATAATAAATATTTAATAGTTCCTGAAGAACTATTCTCTATATTTTGTCTTGAGTTATTTTATCTGCTTTATATTTTTTAAGTTTTATAACACGTTATTAACATAAAACTCTAAGTGTTCGCTAAAAATATAACTATGTTCTTCCTTACATCTGGAAGGTACTTTATTTTATATGTAATTTATCTTTATTTTGAATTCTTTGCTATTCACTCTTTAATTGATCGCATAATTTATATTTCTGTTAATAGTTGATGAATAGTATAAGTAGTGGTTGAACTATTGAGATGAATAGTTGTTTATTTCAAAATTTTATTGGTTTATTTCTCTCAAATCTTGAATTTTTAGCCTATGATATTTGTAGATATGAAATTCTTATTTCAATAGTTTTCTATAGACATGCGACTTGCCTATATTTTGATGTATGGATTGAAAGTTATAATTTGAATAAAAATAGTAATAGTATATATATATATCGGGTGAATTGCATGGTAATTAGTACTATGCATCAATAGTACTTTTATTATTTATAATTTATATTTGATAACTACTATTTATCAATAATGATTTTACCATTTATGAATAGTGATTGCACAGTAATTATATAATAAACAATATTTAATGAATAGTACGTCATGCAATACTTTTTAAAGGTATGTCGATTTTCTTTTATCATAATGCCCACCTAATATTAATATGTTTGATAGAGATTTTACATGATCATTAACTGATTATTGTTAGATTTTTTTATATGTATTACTTTAGAAATGAAATTAAATAGAAGAAATCAAGCATTTATGCATAATGCTTATTAAGGCATGCATGTCATTTATTTAATTATTGTTACTTTATAAGGTCAACTTGCATCCTGCTATTGCTTTAATTTATGTTACTACTATTATTTTATTATACTTATTGTGGTCGATGTCTATTTTGTTTATCATTCTGTCATCAATGAATTTTTGTAAAAAGAAAAATACAAGCGTCATAAGGCCGTAATCTTTCTACAAGCTCACTATGATTAAATGGACTTGAAATTGCAAGATTATTAGTAAATGTGCTTGGAGTTGTAAGATTGTGGTTGAATGCACCTAAAGTTATAGGGTTATGATTTAGTGCACCTGGAGCTGCAATAATTTATAATTGCTAATATACAATTTTTATTATTCAAACAACTCCACAATTAAAAATGATGTGGAAGAAATTTTGCTAATAAAGATATGATAAAAAATATATTTACATTTATGACTAGGACATGCTCCGGCATTAGCAATATCGAGAGTGTTAATTCAGAAAAATATTTTGAAATAATATATTGTATTCTAATGGCACATCGTGTAAATATAATAAAAGATAAGGATAAATAGTTAAATAAGTTAATTAATATTTATATGTACTATTTACATTACTATTTACGAAACTATTTATGAGTCCTATATTATTTTGGTTTTGTTTTTCATTTTTTTCTTACGTTTTTATTAGTATTATATCATCTTTCTAGAAAAGAATGCAAATGTATAATATGTATTAATCTTTGAAGTGATGAGTGAATATTATAGACCCAGCGTGATGCAGCATACTAAATCGAGTGTTATAATAAGCTGATACATTGGACTAATTTTATACCATTTCTTAAAGTGAATATAATTTTATTTGATAGTCATGGACATTGTCACAGATGTGATTACAATGTAATAATCTTTGAAATTATAGAGATACCCTAAAAGTTGTAAATGTCACCAGAAGTGGAATAAAGTGAGTAAAATAAAATAGAAAAAGGTTTGCTGAGTAAACCTCCCTAGAATTATGGAGATATTTCATTGGTCATGTACCTATAGTACTGTAAGCACCCCATTTTTGCCTGCTCGGCAATCTCCGGCTCGACCGAATGTAGTCTTCAAACACCACACCACGTGCAAGCTCAAGATGAGTCTTTTAATCTCCAATCCAGTCAACTGGTCGCTTCTCAGGCCCATAAGGGCCTGCTGGAGCTATGAGCACCATTATTCTAGGCAGTTTTCCAGACCAGGCGGTCTCGAAAACCAATGCCATCTAGGTAGCTTCCCGAGATCGGGTGATCTCGGGAACCAACACCTCATCAAGTTCCAGACGGTTCACTTCTGGCGCCTGCTAGCCCGCCAATATAGAATGTCTGTCATTCGGTAGTTCTCTGAGACCAGGCGTTCTTAGAGACCAACACCACCCTCACAAGTAGCTTTCTGGGACCAGGCGTTCTCAAAAACCAACACCAGCCTACAGGTAGCTCTCTAAGACCAGGCGTTCTTAGAAACCAACACCACACTGGTAGTTTTCCTTACGCATTCATCAAAAAGTATAACATGCATTCATTTCCTCATGTATCAACATGTGCATTAATCCAAAAATATGATATGCATTCGTTTTAACTTGTGGTGGACTTATACAGTATCTACCAAACAACATGTCTAACAAAATACACTGACAAGTGTTTAGGTGATTACAAAAGAAAAGGTGTCCCAAAGCAGAAGCACAACATCTCGGAAGGACTGTGGGCCAGAATCCAAGCGCTCTGCAAAAGAAATGGCGTACACCCCAGAAAACCCGAATTGTCATCTATAGACGACAAGAAACAGAGAATGGGGCACTGAATCACCCTCGACCTCCCCAATCAACCATGAACAGTCTAATCCAACCTTTTTCAAAACCATTGAGAATAGGACAATGACCCACCCTCGACCACCCTTATTAATGTCAGCCTGACTCGACCTCTTCAAATTGTAAAAATTGGGGCAACGACCCACTTTATACCTCCCATTCAATTGCAAACCAGTTGATCCACTCAAGGAAAACTGACATATAGATGTTCGACTTTCTAAATACCTTAAACCTTTTAAAACCAAATTGAAGAACCTGAGGAAGTACCTTACCTAGAGGGGCATGGGATCCTTCCTTATTATTTTTCTGCCTTTGACAAGCAAAGACAGAAAAAGAGGGGCAGCTGTAAGCACCCCATTTTCGCTTGCTTGGCAATCTCCAGCCCGATCGCATGTAGTCTTCAAAAACCACACCACGTGCAAGCTCAAGATAAGCCTTTCAATCTCTAATCCAGTCAACTGGTCGCTTTTCGGGCCCACAAGGGCCCACTAGAGCCATAAGCACCATCATTCCAGGCAGCTTTCCAAACTGGGTGGTCTCGAAAACCAATGCCATCCAGGTAGCTTCCCGAGATCGGGCGATCTTGGGGACCAACACCTCATCAAGTTCCAGACGGTTCACTTCTGGCCTCTGCTAGCCCGCCAATGTAGAATTTCTGTCATTCGGTAGTCCTCAGAGACTAACACCACCCTCACAGGTAGCTTTCTAGGACTAGGCGTTCTCAAGAACCAACACCACCCTATAGGTAGCTCTCTAAGACCAGGCATTGTTAGAGACCAACACCACATGGGTAGTTTTCCGAGACCGGGCGGTCTCGGGAACCAACACCTAGGTCAACACCGACGCCTGCTAGCCCGACTCGGTGAAAAATGACCAAACCTATCCCTTGGGCCTCTAGGCACGTTTTAAGAAAGCTCAAAATCCCTCAAAACGATAAGTCCCCCCTTTCAAAATGTTACTAAACTATTAGGCATCGCCCGCAAGCCATTTGGTCTAATTTCGGTCCTATTCCGCCTGACTCCGGTCAGAATGGCCGTTTTGCCCTTAAACACCTTAGCACTGCACAAACCACACCAAATGGTAAAAGACTCTCCTGAAAACATCCCTGAATGACTCGGTGCACTTAACATGACATTTCGATCCATTCCTGACCATTCCCAGCCTAAACCAGCCAAAATGACCATTTTGCCCTTAGCGCCCCGAACGCGCCCCAAAACGACACCGGTCCTTACTTATTGAGCGGCGATTTCATCATGAGCCCCTGTCTAACCTAAGGAAGACCTCACGACACCAAACACATACGACTCGATAAAATTCCCTTGGAGCGTCTCACAGACGCTTCTCCTAAATTACCTTTTCCCTCGATTTCCTATATTATAACGCACCGTCAAATGACTTGAGAAATGCGTAAACCAAGGAATTCCCGAAAGCTCGTGCACAGATCTTTCCATCGATACGGCTCGATCGGATAAATCGCTTCTCGAAGCCCTCCATCGTACGGTGCAAAAATTATAACTTTCAGCGACCCCTAGAGCGTCTCGCAGACAATCCACCAAGGTTGACCTTTTCTCTGATTCCCCGATTGAAACGCACCGTCAAACAACTTGAGAAATGTGTAAATCTGGGAATTTTCGAAAGTATTTCTAGAGTACTTTCCATCAGTATGGTTCGATTGAAAAGATCGCTTCCCGAAGGCCTTGATCACACAACACGAAAACAGCCTTGATCACACAACACGAAAACAACAACTTTTGAACACCCTCGGAGCGTATTACAAACGCTTCCTAAAAATGCTCTTTTTTGCATGCTTCTCGAGATAATATCCCGCACTTCCAAACACAATTCAAACTTTTCAAAAACATGAAAGTCCATGAGAAATCCCAAGAGAACACCATGGGTGCAACCGATTCCCCCAAAACCTTCCCGATTGGCTCAATTATAGAGGCAAAGTTTGGACAAACCTTCCCGGTGATGGAGCGTATGCTACATGCGCTTAAATTTTGATCAGATCGACCAAATTCCAATCAACAATTAAGATTGAGTCAGTACAATAGGTACCACATAGCGTTCTTCCAGTGGAATAGCACCCGCGCATGTAGCACATGCGCCTGTGTAAATTTTACACAGGCACATGTCCTACATGCGCCAGCGTCCGAAAGTTTTACTTATAAATAGAGGCCTCCCCCTTTGTATATTCCAGGTCCGAAATTGATGCGAAACCCTGCTGAAATCACTCCAGACCTTGAATCTCCATACATATTCTCCTCCTCCAATACTTAGGCTAGATTCCACTACCCTAAAGGCTATACACTTCACTTACATAGCCTTATACACCACTAAATAGTCCCTACCAGCCCTCCAAGCCTTCTTGAAGTCATTCAAGATCCAATCAAGGCATCTATTGAAGACTACAAGTGTGTTGAAGGCAAATGGTGGTATCCCTTTTACATTTGTGTCTTCCCCCACTCTTCTCTTCTCCCTCCTAGTCTACTTAGGCTATTCTTTATTTTAACCCCCATCTACGACCCCCCCATCTTGCATGCTTGAGCCAAGAGGGCTCTTAGATCATGTCTAGAGGAAAGCAAGTGAGAGCCACCGTGTAGGGAGACCTCTCACTAGCCTACTTTAAGATGGTATGGCCTAGGAGCCCCTTGTTTATGTGGTGTAGCCTAAAATCCTTGTATGTGATCATGACCCCTTGCATATTACTATTTTGATTATGTCTTGTGTGTTTGGCTTCATTTTTATGTTTATTGCCATGTTCTACAATGCTTACATTACTCTTAGCTCCATGTCATTTCCAAGCTTTATATTTCTTTCAAAAATTGTTCTAAGAGTTGGCTCCCTAAAGCTTAGGATGAGACTTTAGAAATCATGCCTTAGAAGATCCCCTACTAACCTCCCTAACTCTCACTTTGGCATAATGACATTTTAACTTGCATAAGGGTTGCATTCTAATTCTCTAATTTCCAAGATTTTCATTCTTGTAAGTTTAGTGGTTGGAATAGCCCCATGGAACCCTCTTTTGAGTGGTCTCCCTTTTGTTTGGCTATATGAACCCCCTCTTGATGGAATGGTTCCCTTGGAAAATGGTTTTCAAAATTCTTCTCCAAATATGATTTTCAAAAATGCATTCTCTCCATCTTTGCATTAAAAATGGTGCTTCAAAAAGTTGTTATCATGTTGATTTTTGACCATTTATACTCTTGTCAATATAATGGTTATAATGGCCATGAGGAAACCTTCCTTGGAATGGTCTCCAAACACCAACCATGTAAATCATGTTCTTGGCTAGAGTCAAAATTTTCATGAAAATAATCTTCAAGAAGTTTGCCAATCCAAGTCTATTGTATTGCATGTTTTGTTCTTTCCAAAAGTGCATTAACCCAACTTTCAAAACCATTTTCCAATTCAACCCTAGGTTAACTTGACCTTAGTTGTTCAACCCTAGGTTAACTTGACCCTAGTTGTTCAACTTTAGGTTAACTTGACCCTAGTTGTCCAACCCTAGCCTAACTTGACCCTAGTTGACCAACCCTAGGTTAACTTGACCCTAGTTCACCAACCCTAGGTTAACTTGACCCTAGTTCACTCACTTTAGGTCAACCTAACCCTAAGTCATCCTAACCTTAGGTTAACCCAACCTTAGTTAGTTAACCATAGGTCATCTTAACCCTAGGTTAACCTAACCTAACCCAAGTTAGTTAACCTTAGGTTACCCCTAACCCTACGCCAACCCAACCTAGGTTAGTATACTCCAAGGTTTCAACTCTTGAACCATTTTCCAAATGATCATTCAATTTTAAACTATTCTCAAAACCTATTTTTCCAAAACCTCCTACTCTCTTGATTTCAAAGAAACCAACTCCCTAAACTCTTCAAATGTTCCTACACTCCATCTTCAAGGCATTTCCAAGAATATTTTTAAAATATCACAAACCTAAGGTTTCCCTAGCCCCCTCATGGTTAGGGATTCCAAGGACAAGTGATAAATCAAGAACAACCTCTAAGGTTGTCCATATTAGGATTCCAAACCCTTAGCCATTTCCAAAAACCACTTTCAAAAACTAATTCATCCAAACATTCTAAAGTCATGCCTCCAAGGTATTCAAAATAAGACTTCAAAAACACTTTTAAGTTCTCTTGAGTCATGCTAAAGCATTTTTCCAAAACTCCCTTAAGTTGATCCAAAAACATTTTCAAAACACGTCACCATCCAATTTTAAGTCAAAACTTCCAATACCTTAAAGTGTCTTAAACTCTTTCAAAGACCTCAAAGTGTCTTAAAACTCTTCCAAAGACTTCGAAGTGTCTTAAACTTTTCCAAAGAACTTAAAGTGTCTTCAAACCTTCCAAAGGCCCTAATGCGCCTATTTTCCATCGGGCCCTTGCCCGAACTACGAATGACCTGATTCTTGCCAAATGAGACACGTAGGCAACCTAAAATGCTGCAGTCATAAATTTTATTTCAACTCCAATCCCTTTTTCAAAAATTCCAATCAATTCAAAGTTTCTATTCCAAACTCTTTCAGAATCCCCATTATTTTCAAACTTCTTTCAAAACTTGCATTATGTATCATTCATCCAAAAAGTGATGACTAAACCTCTTTTTCAAAGTTCTAAAATGGATATTAAGTAGACAATGGTAATCGGTTATTCTAGTGAGTAAACAAAGGGTGATCAGACATGTAGATACCGAAAGGGTGGGGTAGGGTGATGATCTTAGAATATTTTTCCTACACATAACCAACCCCCGAACCATAGATTTCTATTTTCAAATGGCCAAAATAGAGTTGTTTTCCAAAAGGGCTTAAATCTTCCCAAGGGTTACCGAACAACCCATTTTCTTAAAAACCCCCTCTTGAGGGAGTTTTCAAAACCTTTTCCAGAAAAACCCTAAGTTTAATCTTCAGATGAACACTTAATTTTAGGTGCCCTAACTCACCTTAATCAAGTTAGGTGGCGACTTTTATTTTTCTAAAAAGCTCTTAGTCAAACCAATTTTCAAACCTAGTCACACTTGTCCTTCTAGGAGGACGAGTTCTAGTGACAGAGTTCCGCGCTTTAGGATCTCCGAGCCGAAAGGACCTTGGAGACCTCAAAAAACTAGGGCGCGACAAGTACGATGATTAAATATTCAACAGATTTTCATGGTACAAATATTTTAATATGAAATATTATATTTTTTTTGCATATGAAAGCATTGATCACATCAATGCTTCAATTATTATCAATATGAATGGGAAAAATATATGTCTAGCAGACATTACTAGAACGCACACAATTCTTTGATATGTTGTAAACTTAACATCAGCTGAAACTAATGTTAAACCAATATTAGGTATTATAAAATTGATTGAAGGCTCTAGATAAGCTAAGCTCTAAAAGAGTTATGCTCTAAAAGAGCTAACATAATATGGTCAAGAGCAACAAAACTCTATATTGATGATGCATTCTATTCTACTAGAAGTACAAAAAATTTGTTCAAATCTTACATATGTTTTTACTTTATTTCTATTATTTTTATACCAGGAGCATATGATGAAAAAGAATATAGTAATTAAAGTAATGAAAAATATATTTCTTTACACTTTTCTTATTCATGCCAGAAGCATATAATAGAGAAACTTGCTACTTTTCTTTTGGGTTATATTATATTGGGATCACTTGTGGTGATAAACCATAACTTTTTCAATCTAAAAGATTTTTGTATTGTAAAATCACCTAAAATGATACAACAAAAGCATTTATGAATTACCTTTAGTGAAAGTTTCTGAAGTGTTGCACGAAAAGAGGTTTCACCAAAAAAAAAAAAAAATTTTTTTTGTACACTTTGGCCTAATAGTCTTGGTCATCCAAAATCCACAATCATGCATCCAATCATTGAAAACTCTCATAGATATCCGCTAAAGAACCAGAAGATTCTTTTTGCCAAAACAATTATTTGTTTACTTTGTGGGACTAATATATATCTCATTTATGCATATATACAATGATTACATATTTATTTATTGTTAACTCTCATATTTTGCAGATAGTTCTTATGTTGAGTCAGCTTTTTTACCATTAGGGGGAGATAAGACGTAACGTGAGATCAATTGAAATGCTGTGAAACTATTTCATCTTGATCCTCGGACAAGTCGATGTGAATCTAAAGTTCACAAAGGAATTATTTACTTATATGTAATTGCAAATCAATTGCCTAAAGCATTCACCGATACAATGAAGATAATCAAATCATATTGATACCAACTGTTAATGTTTTAGCACATATTTATGTCCCTATAGGATAATATATTGATGTCGTTGTAGGATCATCTATTAATAAAATAGCACATGATTTCAAAGTATTTGAAGCTTGGAAGGCTTGTCGGTGAAAATGTCAAAGCTCTTAGAAAGAGAAAAGCACAACAAAATGAGCAAATTGGTATTAAAAAGAAACCATAATTTCTAAACTTCCTGAAGAATGAACTCTTGAAGAGAAATTCCCTGAAGTGATAGGAAATTATTTCTATAAATCCTGAAGAAGAAAAATGAACCTCCAGAAGAGGAATTTTCATCATTTAAACTTTTTGAAGAAACTCCTATAAAATAATTTTCAGAAGAAAAACCTTCTGAAGAGATATCCCTTGCAGAGAAAATAGTACATGAAAATAATAAGATTTCAACAAATAATAATGTGAATATAGGAGAATGATGGAATAAAAATGATATTGTTGTCAACAACATATTTTCATTTAAAGTGACTCTTGCAATTACCAAAAGTAATAAAGAGACTGAACCACAAACAGTCAATAAATGTCGATAATATGATTGATCAAAACGAAAAGAAATTATTGAGATAGAATTATGTTAACATATACAGAAAAATGTTATATTGATAAAGCTCATCCGTGGAATTCTCCAATGGTTGTCTGATCATTTAATATATAGAAAGGTCCTTTTTCATCCTCGAGAAGAAGGTAAAGAACTTCATGGTCTTAAAGTACCATATCTTAGTGCAATCGGTGCTATTATATATCTTGCGAATTGTACAATACTTGATATAGCATTCTCTGTCAATTTATTAGCAATGTATATTTATGCACCAATGCACAGACATTGAAAAGGAATTAAGCATACACTGCGTTATCTACGAGGGACAACTGATATGGTCTTATTCTATTTAAAGGAGCCATAATATGAATTAATGGGCTATGCAGATGTTGGCTACCTTTCTGATCCACATAAAACTCGGTCTCAAACTGAGTATGTGTTTACTTATGGTAACACTGCTATATCCTAGCAATCGGTAAAGCAGACATTAACTGCAACTTCTTCAAATTATTCTGAGATAATTACAATCTATGAAACAAATCGAGATTGTAGTTTGGTTGAAATTTATGATCCAACATATTGAAGAAAGTTGCGGACTATCCTCGATCAAAGATACCTCAACGAGATTATATGAAGATAATGCAGCATGAATTGCATAAATTAAGGGAGGCTATATCAAAGGTGACATAACCAACATATATCGCCAAAGTCCTTTTATACACATGAGCTCTAGAAGAGTTGTGATATTGATGTTCAGCAAATATGTTCAAGTTGTACCTTGACAGGCTTATTTACTAAAACACTCTCAACTGCAACATTCGAGAAATTGGTACATAACATTGACATGCGTCATCTCAAAGATCTTTCATTCTGAATAATGGAAGCCATCAACTTCATACCAGAAGTTTGAATAAAAGGGAGTTGTGTACTATACTCGTTTCCCCTTCACCAACGGTTTTTCCCATAGAGTTTTCCTTGCCAAAGTTTTAACGAGACAGTTTTAATGCACCCATACTAAGTTATGTTACACAAGATCACTATACTATTTTTCATTCACTAAGATTTTTTTTCACTGGATTTTTCTAGCAAGGTTTTAATGAGGCAGTTTTAGCATACCCAAAAAACATATAATGTACTATTTTTTGGGTTATCCAAGGGGGAGTGCTACGTAATGGATGACCTGTGTAAGGTCTCGAACCTATTGCCATGGTTGCCGCTACAATCAAAATGTGCGGAATCACAAATTCATTTGCCGCCTCGCTCACGACTCCTATTAGTATATATATAGAAGCTCGGGAGATAGTTTTGTGAATAATCGAGAATAGAGAGAAAATAGAAAGGAAGAAGTAAAGAGAAAATAGAAGGAAGTGAAGTATAGATAAGTACTCAAAACGCATGTTGTATTTTTTTAATTCTATATTATCAACAAAGTTTTGGGTGATCCAGAAAATTTATCCCTAATTATTCTAGAAGAATTAAAATAATAAATATTTGACAATTCTTGAAGAACTATTCTCTATATTTTGTTTTGAGTTATTTTATCTACTTTATATTCTTTTAAGTTTTATAATAAATTCTTCAATCTATCTATTTTTAACATTATCTTCATCCAAAACATATGCATGTTAGCTTGACCGGAAAACTAACAAGTGTAGATAAAGGCAACAACAACCTGCAGTAGAAAAATGAAATCAAAAGTAGCAAACCTTGGTCTATAGTTGCGGGGAAACTCATTTGGAATGGAAAAACGCACTTCTGGTAAGGATTCAAAACTCATTTTGAAATTTGAGAAAAACATTTTGGAAACCCTTGAAAAATGATTAGGACACTTTTGCGATACTTGACGAATACTCTTACTCTATGTTTGGATCAAGGATTTGGTAATAGAAAAAGAAAAAAAATAAAAAAGGTGAGAAAAAAGAGAACAAAAATTCTCTTTAAGCTTGTTCTCTTTTCCCTCACATTTTTTTTTCTTTATTTTTCCTTTGATAAATCAGGGTTCCAAACATAGCATTAAAAAACTTAGGGAAAACGCTACAGAAACTTGAAATATTAATTTTTATATGTTTTTCTTCTTAAATTTTAAGTACGTATCTATGAAATTATTCATATATGTTTCCAATTAAGTTTCCCAAAGGTTTCAACTAAATTTCTTAAATGTTTCCTTTAAGTTCTGTGAAAGCTTATTAATAAGATTCCTATCAAGTTTCTCAATTGTTTTCCTATACATTTTTTATTTTCATCACCCGGTTCTGTTTCCCTAACGTTTTTGTTTTGATTTCCATTCTCATAACTATAGTTTGGTCCTACAAAAACATCCAATTGGGGTACTCTAGAAAGGGTTCTTTCCTTTTTTTTTTTTTTTGTTCAATGGAAAGGTTCGTTTCTCTTTCATCAATTTTTCAACAATGGCCCATAGAGAATTTTTTTGGTACAGACTCTGGAGCATTTTGGTGTTTAAGAGTGTGGTGCATTTCAATTGCTTATGTATTCCGCTTAGGCGTGAACTTTCAGGCTATGAGAGAGTTATACATGAGGAGGCTGGGATATGTTCTGTTGCCCCTTCTTAGGAGGTATTTTTCTCTGGTAAGTTTTGACAATGTTGATACCTTACAATCTCAACCATTGAATCAAACAAAATAAAAAGAAAAACCTAACAATTCGATGAAATTTTTTGAAAAAACCATACGTGGTTTTGGTAAAAAAGTAATCATAATAATTATGACTTGTAGTTATCATAATGCAATCATACTTTCTGTTAACTGTTATCACATAGAGGAGTAATTGTGGTTAATCCAAATGGAAACTACAGTTGGTCAAATTATAATTGTCCTCTAGTACCGGTATCCTCATAGTATCAGAGCCATTCCCTTTTAAGAGATGTGACATTGTTTGCCCTATGACATGTACTATGATTTATTGAATATGTTTATTAAAATTTTATCTTACTTACCCAAAAAACAAAGGTATTACGGTCATGACCTTGGGCTTAAAGGAGTCAAAACTGTTTTTTTTTTTTCAAGTTACTTAAACATATTTTTCATAATTCAGTATTACCAGTGATCTACAATGCATAGATTAGCTCAAAATGTTATATACAATTTACCTGGTGTAAGATCCAAATTGGTTCGAAATTAATTGAATATATCAGTAATAGCATAAATCAAACAAGCAAAGAATGAGTCAATAAATTTTAAGCTACAGAGTACATTGTAACCATGGTTATTAGAGCCAAACTGAACCGACTAGGTCAACTAAAAATAGGAGGGTCCGATCTAAATCACCCAATTTGCTTGGCAACGTAGACGGATCGCGCACTAAGTCGCGAATTGACCAACGGAGTGCGAAATCCGGTCAAACTCGTGAGCCGACTAGCAAATTGAGTTTTATTGAAAAAAAAGTTGATATTTTACATGGCGAAGGGCTTGAACCAACAACCTTAAGCTGAAAAGCTCACAATCCATGCCACAAAACCAACACTGAACTTGAAACTAAAATTGATTTCTTTAGTCACCAAAATAGATTTCCATAATTTTTCTTATTTAATATCCTATAAGTTCTTAAATACCCAGATAACTTCGTATTATAGTTGGGTAAATTACACAAACCTCTCCTGAGGTATCTGATAATGAGAGACAGTTCTTCTTAAGTTTTAAAAATTATAGTAACGTCCCTTCCAGTATGGTTGTTGGTAACAAATTCCACTTCTGTACGATAACCGTTACTGACAATGACAAAAATAGATGATGTAACATTATTATTTTTTTAAATACCAATTATGCCATTTTCATCCCAAAACAAACATTTCATTATTCTTGCTTATCTCCATAGCCAAACACTCCAACTGTATCCCACGTTAGGTTTGCCACAAAATATATGGTGGATTAAAAAATGGTGAACCTCACCACATCATAACACTCCTTAATCCCCATCTATTTTCCTTCTTCTAATTCGGACGACCATGCCCTTCCCCGACCACCATCCCTGCATTCACTAAACCCTGATAGTCACCCCATCTGCCCCTTGAACACCATCGCAGACCTATGCGGAACAACCATAGCCACCTTAAATGCACACCCACCACGAATATCAACTATAGTCACATCCAGATCCAGATTTTGACCACCAGATACACACACCACCACCTCCAACCATTGTCCATCTTCCCCTCTATCTCACCACAATGACCAAAACAAACTAACCACGACCCCTGCCCCTATACCAAAACTCCTCCCACACATACTTGTTGTGCTCTGATTTTTTGCACTTGATAAAACACATAAGTGAGAAAAATACAATATTCTCTCCTTAAAACTCATCCTCCTAGAACGACGAGTGCGACTAAGTTTGAATTGAAAATTGATTTGAATAAGTGCTTTTGGAAAAAGTTTGGAGTCGCCACCTAACTTTGTTAAGGTAAGTTAGGCCACCTAAAACTAAGACCAAATCGAAGATTAAACTTAGGATTTTTGAAAATGTTTTGAAAAACTTCCTCAAGAGAGTGTTTTTGAGAAAACAAATTGTTTGGTAACCTTTAGAAAGATTTAAGCCCTTTTTGAAAATAACTCCGTTTTTGGTCTTTGAAAATAGTGATTCTAGGTTCGAAAGTTGGCTACGTATGGGGAAAATGCACTAGCCTATCACCCTATCCTGCCCTTGTAGTACCTACATGTCTATTCACCATAGGTTCACTGATTTAGAATCTTTGATTATCTAATGTACAATCGTATCCACTTTGAGAAGAGTTTTGAAAAGAGATTTGATGTGATGCATGACATGCAAGTGCACGCAAAAAGATTTGATTTTGAAAATATATTTAAAGAGAGGATTGGACGCTTGAAAAAGGTTGTGAACAATGAAAATTTGAAGAAGGTTATGCAATTGAAAACTTAAAAAAGGTTGTGGAATTGAAAACTTGAAAAAGGTTGTGACTGCACCCATGAGGGTTGACTACGTATCCCTTTATTGGGAATTAGGTCAGTTGTAGTTCAGACTCGGGGTCCAATTAAAAATAGATACATTGAGGTCTTGCTTGATTTGAAAAGACACTTTGAGGCCTTTGAAAAGTTTTACTTGAAAAGAGTTTGAATTAAACTTTGATTTGAAATCAAACTTGAAATTGATTTTGATTTGAAATTGGACTTGATGATTTGAAATTAAGCTTTGACTTGAAATTGAGCTTGAGGAGTAAAACTTAGACTTGTTTTGGAAAGAATGAGTTGAGCTTTGAAATCATATTGACTTGGATTGAAGGTTTAAAACCATCTTAGTTTTGAAATGAGTTTTGGGAAAAGAGTTGAAGCTTCCTAACTTTAGGGTTAGGGTTGAACTAGGGTTTGGCCTCCTAGGGTCTATACAACCTAGCATTGAAGCATGCAATTGAAATAAAAAGGTTTGATTTTATGAAAATTTTGAATTAGAAAGGTTCCAAATTAAGAAGGTTTCAAATTAGGAAAGTCCCAAATTAGGAAAGTTCTAAATTCTGAAAGAGTTGGATTAGGAAAGATTTGAATTTTGAAAAGTTTTGGAAGTTTAAAATTTAGAAAGTTGAAATGTGGAAAGATTTGATTTCAATTTCTTAAAGTAGAAGATTGGATTTTGTTTCCGAAAATAGATGATTTGATTTTGTTTCCAAAATTGAAGGATTTGATTAGATTTTCTAATTTGGAAGATTTGATTTGACATGGAATTTGAAAGGTTGAGTTTTGAAAATCTTGGATTTGGAGATCTATGATTTGGTGTAAAAAAAAAGGTTTTGAAAATCCATGATTTGATATAGAAAATAGTTTTGGAAACCTATGATTTGAGGCAAAATAGAAAGTTATGATTTTAAGAAAGGAATTAAAGTTTGCTAACCATGGATTCTAGAGCTTGACTTGAACTTCAAGACAAAGAGTTTTTGAAAGGTAGATCTTTGAAAAGAGCTTTAAGGAAGTAGATTTGCAAAACTATTTGGAAGGAGGTTTGAATTTGGACTTTTGCAAGTCTCTTGAATATCTCACTTTCCTAAAACGATTCTAACCATGAAAAGATTAGAACCATTCTACAGTTGTAATTTTGACAACAACTAAGATTTGAAATATGGATTATAATGATCAGATTGAATATAACACTTTCCTAAAACAACCCTACTCATGGAATGGCTAGAATCATCTTAACATTATGGTTTTAATGAAAATAATTTAAGGTTTACACCCAAAATTTGGACCTTGACGGTCACATTGATCATAACACTTTTCTAAAACAACCGTAACCATGTAATGGCTAGAATCATCTCAAGGTCGTGGTTTTGATGAAAACAATTTAGGGTTTTCACACAAAATTTGGACCTTGATGATTACATTGAATGTAATACTTTCCTAAAATAACCCTACATATGGAATGACTAGAATCATCCTATGAGTGTGATTTTGAAAACTAGTTTGAAAGAAAAAAGTTTTGAATGCAAGTTTTGAGACAGAACTTTGATACAAGTTTGAAAACAACTTTGAAGGCAACTTTAAAGGTAATGTATGAATATGATAAGCACAATGCAATAGGGTCATGATTGCGCTTCAAAAGTATAATTATAAGGCCTTAATTAGTACTTTGTTAGTATTAGTTTATGAGTATATATGTCTTTTTAGTTATTTTTTTATATTAATTAAGTTTATTATGCTTTATGTAGGTTTTGATCTTAAATGGAGTGATTTCGAATGTAATTTAATAATAGGTTTCAAGAGGTTGTTGTCAAGATACAAGCTGTTGAAGCTGTGGTACAAGTTACTGAAGCACGCAAAGCTGAAACTTTGAAAGCCTATATCTCGCGAACCAGAAAGGCTATTCAGGAACATAATATATCAATTTTATACAACTTTTCGAGATCTACAACTTTCGTGAAGAGACCCAGCCCATCTGAGCACTCAGTGGGAACCGTCTGTACGACTGACGATGGGATTTATATATATTAACTCACTTTTTAGTTGTACAGATTGGTAGGTAGTAGAATAGACTTAAGTTTTCTATGTTCTGGAGGAGGAGAAGAATTCTAGGGTTTGTCCAGGGTTTTGGAAGGAGGAATCATCCAACCTTTGGAGGCTACGAATCTTTTTATCTTTCAAGGGAGCATTTTTAATTTTTAGCTTTTATCTTTAGTTTTCTTTCTTGTTCTTATTATGAATTTCAGATTATACTTCTTTAATGCAGTGTTTTATTTCTTTAATTATTATTTTCATTCTTGCAATCTTTATCATGTTTTTTAGTAGCTAAATCCATTCTTGGTATGGGTTGAGAAAGTAACTAGGTTACAGGTAGATATTCAATATAGTTATTTATTTTACAAGATTACAAGATCTTGAATCAAGACTCATTTTCTTAGCCATGAATATTTTCGAAAACAATATTCTTGATCATATCTAGCATGTATGTATAGACTGATTTGTAAGCAGGGATACGTATACACCTAGAATTTCTAATAAGGATATTGATTATAATTGCATATATTCCTATTAGGAGTACTTTAGAAATCTACTGTTCTTGATTAAGCTTTAAATATACTTTGTAGACAGGTTTATAAATTAGGACAGGTATGAATTGGACCGTGGTATGAACACTAGTAAATAACTGACTATCAACTCCAAGAGGGTAATCAAATCTTGAGATTCTTTACTCACAACTATCTTAGGGACCTACTTGTAGGCCTATGAACTGGATCAGTCCTGCCAAGACCTTTTGCTTATTATTATCTATTCAAGCTTTCTTAGTATAAATTTATTTTCATTGCCCAGAATAATCTCACAAACCAAATCTCAAATCAAAATTTTCCTTTACATTTTAGAGTTGTTTTTCTTGAGAATTCTACTTTCCCAAAGTGAGTTTTACTAGATTCCATCCATATTCCCTGTGGTTCAACCTCGAACTTACCGAGATATTATTACTGCATCGCAATCGTACATTGGCATATATAAATTGCACTATTCAGGAGCAATCAGGTCGTGAACATACAAGGTTAGGCTTCACCACATAATTAAGGGGGCCGAACCCATACCCACTAAGGTTCAACAATCCATAGGTAGGGTTGGAGTGAGTTAGGAGACAGAAGAGAGAGGAAGATTACATAAAAGTAAATAGAAGACAAACATTGTCTTGTTATTGCTTTGACTGCTTTGTTTGTTTTACTTGACTTGAACTTTGAAAGAGCTTTGAAGATGCAGAACTTGATCTTCAATCGATGTTTGGAAGCTTGTGTTTGAGTGTATAAGGTGTATGAAAGCAAGGGTTGGAGTGTATGGAGGCTAGGGCTTGAAGAGGCTTAAGAGAATTAGGGTTTTAGGAAACTTCGAGCTTTATTTCCAGAGAGACAGAGTTTTTGGACTAAGTTTGCAGACCTTTTTTATGCATTGGAGGTTTGTATTTATAGGCAATTGAAATAAGAACTGGTGCCTATTGTAGTGGTGCCAGTGGAAATTTAACCTTGAAGTGGCGCTAGCCACTTAGAAAAGTTTTAAGACGGTAAGAAACGTATCTTTTGACCCTTGGGACGTAAGACAAAAGATTTTGGAGCCTGTCTTAGTGACTACTATGCAATTTTTGCATTAGGTTCACTAGGAGAGACTCTATAAGCTCCAGGGGTGATCCAGAAAGTCGGGGATGGACATAAATCCTTGAAAGAGTATCCTAGAGGTAACGGACTTAAGAAATAATGCCAAAATATTTGAAAAGGTTGACCGGCCCATCAGGGCCAAAATGATCATTTGAACTACAAAAACACCGGAATGGACTCGGAGTGACCTATGAGAAGGCTTGAAGATTGAAAACACTATTGAGAGTGTTCCAAGGTGTTGCCAGTTTGATACCCAAAACCTGTGTGGTTGAAAAAGGTGATTGGCCCTCTAAAGGCAAAACGATTATTTTGTATCGGGCTTACCAGAATAGACTTGGAATGATTTAGAAATGTATTGGAAGGTTGAGAATACTATTAGAAGCATCTTCATGAGGTTACCGGTTTGATACCTAAAGCCGATGTGGTTCCCGGATACGATCAAATGCCTAGGGGCAAAGTGGTCATTTTGACCGAATGGTCTCGAAATTGATCCAAAACTGACTGGAAGGCACTTAAACATGTCGGATTGTCTTTGGGACAATCTTGGAAGGGTGAAATTACCACTTTGAGGACTTAGGTACTTTCTCGAGAAGCGTGCCAGAAGGGCTTAAGGGGCATTTTGGTCATTTTTCACTGAAGTGGGCTAGCAGACATTGGTGTTGACTTGGGTTTTGAGTGTTTTTGTCACTCTGACTATGTGTGATGAGTTGGTTTTCAAAGGTATCCCATCTTTCATTAAACATACCACGGCCAAGAGGCGTGTTCGGTCCCGTGACATAGGAGGTTTTTGTTGGCAATTGCCAATGTTGACCTGTTTGTGAATGTTTCCGTTACTCTGATGGTTATGATATTTTTTGTGTGCCTCCATCACTCTGACGATGTGTATTCATTCTAGAGACTGCCTAATCTTAGGAAGCTACTGGATGGTCTTATCGTCTGAGGGATTAACTTTCTCGAAAGACTTACCGAAAAATGGACATTCTCTATTGGCGGGCTAGTAGGTGCCATAAGTGAACCATTCTACCATCTCGGGGACTTAGGTTTTGTCCCGGTTTACGGGTTTGAAGTAACTTATCATTCCAAGAAGTTTTCTCAAAAAACGTATCAAACTAAATGGACTTACCGTTTGAGAGATCAACATTCTCGAAAGACATACCAGATTAAGTTTTATTAGTCTAGACTGGAATTGGAACTAGAATTGATATTGAAATAGGGACTTACCATCTTTAGGAAGACGTGCTAACTAGAATTTGACCGAGCAATGCTGCAAGGGCATTTTGGTCATTTTGCCTGTAACGACCCAAAATTGTTGGACCATTAAATAAATAAGATAACTGACTAAAACAAACTCCAATTAAAGTTCATGCTTCTAATAACTCAAAACTTAATTTATCTTCCAAATGATATCTCCAAGGTAAAACAACTTCAACAACTTCCAAACCATCGTCCTCAAATGAAAGCTAACTGATTACAAAGTGTTTCCAAGGATCTTACTATAGTGACATGAATAATCCGATCATCCTACAGTTTCTAGGAATATATACTCTAAATCATACTCTGATACCAACTTCTATCACGACTCGACTTTGCTCTCACTAGGTCGCGACAGTGAAGGGTTGGGTTGTTTGTTTGGGGTTTAGGGGTTTATAAATTTAACAAGGCATAATAAACATGGATTTCATCATAAATCAAAATGGTTTAATTAACAATTACATCATAACAAAAGCTTAGCAGAATCTCAGCCAAATGTCTCATTACAATACAGTCCAAAATAAAACCAGCTAACTCAAAAGCTATCAAAAGCGACAGGGTAACAAGAGGGACTCGTTCCCACATATTCAATTCCTTGGAAAACTGGTTGGTGTCTCAATTCTGGAAAAATGTCCCATAGGATAGGAGTGAGCTGTGAAGCCCAGTGGGAATCTGATGAATTCTACAAAGCACAAATTTAAATGTAATGCAATAAAAAGTCTGGCATGGCCCACATGTCCCTTGTAACTCTTTTCTTTTTCATCAATACCAAGATCCTTACAGGTATGTCCTACTTGGGGCATCATCAAGTCCAGTGGGCCCACTCATGACACTCCACCTCATCATAATAGGGGCGCACCCATGATTTTCTAGACTATATCAAGCCCAACGAAGCTAACCCATGATCGCCTTAAAATCAAGCCCAGTTAGGTTTGCCCATGAAATTAACTTGGGGTCTTTTTTTTTTCCAGTTGTTCCACCCTTATTCCTCCCCAATGATGCAAGCATGTAGTGAATGTATATTTGAAATTATTTATAGAAAGCAATATATTCAATAACACAACTAGCAGGAAGGCGTAAAGTCAACATAGTAACTTGTAGATAAGAAGAAAATAAGCATGTATTTTAAGGAATGCATAAGTTCCTACCCTGATGATATATGGTAAAAATAGATCCTCGATTCACGTACTTTCTGTGAAGGAAGGAAATACTAGCTTGTATGTCATAATTATCCGAGATTTTTTAATAAATCTTATAAATTGGTGATTGTTATTTTGAAATGTCAAATAATTAGGGGCTCAGCAAGGTCAGAGTTGTTAGTAAGGGTAGGCTCGGTGGGATGGATCCTTCGAAACCCTTCCTGTCTCCCATCCGGAACGAAATTGCCCAGTATTGGGGCCTAGGGGTGAAATCTCATATTTTACCAGGGGGTCCTGTGACCCCACACTCTCCCATATTTGGTTTCTCATATTTTTAGAGGCCTACTGGTAAAATTTCAGATTTTTCCCATTTATAATTTATTTTCTATGATTTTTTGTGTTCGAACACTATTATTAATTCACAGAAATTCATAGAATTATCAAAAAATTTTAGAAAATTTAGGGTAGGCTTATATAGTCTCTGGGACAATGCCATCAAAATTTGGTGGTCATTGGAGCTCCCACACACCTCCATGCGTCACCAGCCGCATGTAGGGTAAGAAGGCATGGCCTTCTCCTTCCTCCACCGTGACTGGTGGTGCTTCCAGCTCCGTTTTCGGCCACCCACCACCCTTCTTGGCTGTGCATGTGTGACCCAGAGATAGCTAAGGACTTGGGCTTCACACTCATGACTAGAGCTTGGCCGGTGGTGGACGGAGGTGGCCGTTTTACAGTTGAAAAGCCCGGTTGCATAGCGGAACCCTAGGTTCCAGACCTGTAACTGGGTTTTTGGGCCCTTCTAGTGGTTTTCTAGAAAATCATCCTTCATGAAGTTTATTCCTAATGTCGAGACGAAGAAGTCCCGAGTGACTTGTCACCAACGGTGGCCAGTGGCCAGAGTTACGGCCTGTCGACGCTTTTTAGGCAAGTTCAGCCCTCCAAGGCCATTCAAGCTCATGCACAGAGGTAGGAGGCCTCTTTGGACTCCATGGAGGTCTTGTAAAAGCCTTGTACTACTGTGGTAGGCCTCGGGTCTTGCCTTGGCTCGATACCATGCTTTGGCTGGTGAACTCTCTTGTTTTTTCTCTCTCCCTGATTTTCTGGTTCACGATGACAATGAGGTTGGTTCTTGCTGGGTTTAGGTAGGTGAGGTGATGGGGAATAAGGTTATATACCTGCCCTTTTGAAAAGCCTCGAGCTGGTCTCCCTCCTCCCTCTTTTTGAATTTCTTTCTCTCTCTCTCTCTCTCTCTCTACAATCTCTCACTCTGCAATCTCTCTTTCTCTTTTGAACTCTCGTGCACTGAGGGGGAGGGGGTGGTGTGTGTGTGGGTTAGATATATATATATATATATAGGCTAGGTCTTGGTAGACCTTTGCTGGCAAGGAGAAAGCTTTGCTAGCAAGGAGAAAAATTATAAATGCTTCCTCTCGGTTTCCTCTCACGTGTCTCTCTCAATCTCTTATTATATCCCTTTCTCTCTCTCTCTCTCTCTCTCTCTCTATATATATATATATATATATGTAGAAGCAGCTACATGCCAAGCATTTGGGGGCAAGAATATTCCATGCATGGGTTTGGCTGCATGGGGGACATTCCCATTGGTTTCCCCCTCTTCCTTCTCTACAAGTCTCTCTATCTCTCTCTCTCTATAACTCTCTATCTCTCCCTCTCTATGAATTAGCCTCCAATTGGCTGCATGGGCATTCCTTGCCCGGCAAGTGGGTGATAAAAGTGTGCAATTAATTTCATGTATTGTGATAAGTGTGTGTAATTTAATCATGTGTTGTGACTTCTGTGTGTGTGTTTTAAAATGAACACTAGTTGTATATAATAATGTGACAACTTGGCTATACATGCAGGTGTACCCATCCATATATCTGTCTATGTCATATTAGAGGGCCGGCCATGCAAAGTTGGTGGAGTGAGGGGTAATTTTGAAAAATGAAAGAGAGCCCCTAGTTTGAAGCGGCTGAGTTTGGGATTTCAATTCTTATCAAACACTCATTCTGAAACCATAGGTAGAAAGCTCTCAACAAATTAATTAGTTTAGGCTCAAATTTTGCATTATTTCGATATCGGGTGAGAGAGAAAACTCAATCCGAAGTTTTAGTGAAATCGGGTGCGAATTTCCCAAGTGCAGCGGCTTTTGGGGACCTTTGGGGAAATCATATCTCCTTGGAATTGAATTTCGAGAACACGAGGGGATCGGGCTGGAAATGCAGATAATTTTCGGCACTTGATTCGTCAAAATCCGTTTAGAAACGGGAGAGAAAACCTAGTTTAAAGTTAGAGTGAATTTCGGTGCAAATTTTGTCAGGTATAACGTGTTTCAGAGTCTTTTCGGGAGACTGAATTTTCATGAAATCGAATTCTAAAGACATGACTAGCTCGGGTTCAGAAGGACTTCACTTTAGACATAAAATTCACATGGTCTGGTTTTTCCGGTCCTAATAGGGGTGTAATATAGTGAAATGGAAATCGCGGGTATTACAGTCTTACTTCCTTTAAGAAATTTCATGCTTGAAATTAGTTTCGAATAGGTGAGGATACATAGTTCTCATAAGGGTAAGTACTCACTCAAAACTTCTTTGAACGTCAAAGTTACAATTTCTACACTTCCTTTTAAGAACATTCCAATGAAGCTCAATGAGCAAGTCAGTTTCAATCAATCTGATGATAATGATAGCAAGTCTCGGGGCCTAGTAAAATTTACATAAAATCATGTTTGGTATAATAATAAATTCTTATATGCTCAATACCCGGCCCTTCTCAGTATCATGCCAAATGCCACCCATGCCATTTTTCGGTTTCATAACCAACACCCCGTAGGGTCATCTTTCCACAACTAACACCCTGTAGGGGTCATCATTCATAATCATTCCCACTATCAGGCCAATGGGTGTGTTTGTAAATGTGACATGGCTAAGAGACGTGTTCGGTCCTATGACATAAGGGTTTTGTTGGCGATTCCCAATGTTAACCTGTTTGTGAATGTTTCCGTCACTCTGATGGTTGTGATATTTGTGAGTGCCTTTATCACTCTGATGGTGTGCGTTCATTCCAAAAACTGCCTAATCTTGGGAAGCTGTTGGATGGTCTTATTGTTTGAGGGATCAACTTTCTCGAAAGACTTGCTGGATAACGGATATTCTATATTGGCGGGCTAGTAGGTGCCAGAAGTGAACTGTTCTACCATCTCAGGGACTTAGGTGCCAGAAGTGAACCGTTCTACCATCTCAGGGACTTAGGTTTTGTCCCGGTTGATGGGTTTGAAGGGACTTATCATTTTAAGGAGTTTTCTAAAAAAAATGTGCTAAATTGGATGGACTTACTATTTGAGGGATCAAGTTTCTTGAAAGTCTTGCTAGATTGAGTTTGATTGGTTTGGACTAGAATTGGAAGTGGAATTGAGGTTGAAATAGGGACTTACCATATTTAGGAAGACGTGCTAACTAAAATTGGACCAAGCAATGCTGCAACGGCATTTTAGTCATTTTGCCTCTGTTGGGCCCGGTAGGCCACGTAGTGATTGATTGACTAGATTGAGTCTGGAAAACTAGTTTAGACTTGAATGTGTCTATGTTGGTTTGAATTTAAGTTTGGTTAGGCCAGAGATTGTCGAGCGGGCAAAAATGGAGTGCTTACAACTGCCTCTCTTTTTTTGTCTTTGCTTGTTGAAGGTAAAAAATAATAAAGTATGAGACCCATGTTGACCCCAAGGCGATCGGAGGGATGGAATTTGAAAATTTTGAAGATTAGAGCTTGAAAGTGGGAAATTGGCCCAAGGGTGCGGTTGAAATCTAATTTTGGCAGGAAAAAGGGCCAAACTGGCCAGAACTTGATCATGGCACCACTCAGGCTTAAAAATGTTGCCTGAGGATTAAAACTAGAAAATCTTCTGGTTCGAGGCTTGCGGGTTTGTGAGAAAAAATGAAGAGTTGAGAGCTTTTCTCAACTTTTTGCAAGGAAGGACTCTATGATATTAAAGGAGTGAGCTTAGGGAACCCTGAAGAGTTACCGAAAGTAGTCACCGTCACCAGAATTGTTGTCGGAAAAGAAGATCTCACCTGAGAACTTCAAAAGGTGAGTTTTTCATTTTGTGTTGATCTTGATGTGTAAAACTCCATTTGAGTTGTGTAAATGGTTGAGATTGGTGCTTTAATGTGTGCTTTGAACACTCTAGTGAAGTTATTTATGCGTTTTGATACTCGTCTGATTGAGTTTGAGTAGTTTTGCTGGTTTACATAACAAGGGTTTTTGCAAGAATTGAAAATTTACTCCTACAACTTTGAATATTGGGTTTTTTAGCTAGATTTTTGTATCATGTACCTTAAAAAATGTGTTGAACAGCCGTATGAAGTTTCATGATTTTTTGAAAACTTTTTAAATTTTTTATTTTCTAAAAAATAAAAAAATGCTCAAAAAATGAGAAAAATTGAGGAATTGTTTGAGTTTGATATTTAGAAAAATATAAGAATATTTTAGAAAATATTTGAAGTATTTTTGAGAGAATTTTTGATAATTTTGAAGACCCTTGAATTTTTGAAAAATAGAACATGTGTTTAGAAAAGTAAAAGATCTTAGGAATGTGTAGAGATGTTGTATGTGTGTTCGTACTATGTGATTGTGATGCCGTAGGGTGTATGGTTTTTATTTCATTATCGAGTTTTGGGTATTGTAGAGACCATTTGTAAATGAGACTTTGCCGAAATATTTTGAAATTAGGGAAAGAGTTTAGAAAATTTTTGAAATAAGATATTTTTGAAGGGAAAAGATATAAAAACTTTGAGGGTGGAGCCTTTTTGACAGGGAAGACCTCGAGAAACTTGAGAGTCTTAGAAGAAAACTTTTTGAAAGAAAAACTTAGAAAAATCTTTGAAAATGGAATTTTGAATAAAACATTTGAAGGAAAAGCTTGGGAAATATTTGAAAATAGATTTTGAATTTAGAAAACTTTGAAATTGATAAAAACCCTAGAAGGGAGAGTTTTGAAGATTGAAACCTTGAAAATATTTGAGGATTGATTTTGAACAAGACTTTTTGAAGAAAAAAGTTTTAGAAAACCTTGAAACTTGATTGGAATAGAAACATTTTGAAGCAGAGGCTTAGAAAAGTTTTGAGATAGATTTTGATCGAAACCTTTGAGATTTGATTTTGAAAATGACTTTAGGCCTTGATTTTGAAATAGCTTTTGGAAGGAAACATGAAGGAACCTTAGAAATGATTTTGAAAATAAACTTTTGAAGGAAAAAGTTTAAGAAACTTGACGATTGATAGAATATAATTTGAAAATAAACTTTTGAAGCAAAAAAGTTAGGAAACCTTTGAGAATTGATTTTGAAAATAAACTTTTGAAGGAAAAAGTTTAAGAAACTTTTTGAGTTGTTTTGAGTAGACTCTGTTGACACTTGTGCCTTTCATTCTTTTCTTTGCTCTCTTTTTTCTATACCACTTATCTTTTTGAACTATTTACAACATATATTGACATCTTTTCCCTGATTTGGTTTTTAGGATGTTTGATGTGGGTGACGACGGTTTTGAGAGGAGGCACCGGTCTAGAAAGGGGGCCCACACAGGACTCTATCTGATGAGAATGGTGAAAATAGCCTCTGGCTAGGCTGAAATCCCACCAATGAGGTGTGATTCAAATTGGTTGGTTTAAGTTTTAACTGAAGCCATTGTAATGCAACGGTGCTTGGCATAGCTTAGTGGGTATCTAAACTGTTACCTAGGGTAAATTCCAACACCTACCATCCTTCCAGCATAGCCGTCACTTTGCTTAGTTTCCAGTTCCAGATAAGCTCCCGCTTAGTTGTCACTTTGCCTGATTTTTAGATTCTGGCTCTAGATAGGCTCTCGCCTACCCGTCACTTTGCTCGATTTTTGGCTCCCAACTCTCGATAGGCTCCCACCTAGCTATCACTTTGCCCAATTTCTAGCTCCCAACTCCCGATAGCCTCCCACCTAGCTATCACTCTGCCCAATGTTTGGCTCTAGATAGGCTCCCACCTAGCTATTACTTTGCCTAGTTTTTGGCAACCGAACAACATCCATACTAAGTCGAAACTCTACAAAATCATTACAGGTACATAAAATTGCATTTGAAGCCCTGGAAGTCAATATCTCTGATTCTACTCCTTCTAAGTTTCCGGTGGCCTGCTTAGGCTTTTAGCCTGCATATTGCATCAACGTATTCATACATAGTTGCATTTTAACCTATCATGAGTTGTTATAATGGCTGGTTTAAAAAATTATGAAAATGCATATTAACTCATTTGAATAGTCGTAATGCCCATTTTCAAACCCAAAACTGAATTTTCGGCTAATTACCAGCCAGTATTACACTAGGTTGAAAACCCAAAAATAGATTTTTCAAAAAAAAAATTGTCTAGACCACCGTCATGAGCCAGTGTAAATATGCTCTACAGTTGCCGTTTACATGGATCTTTTGATATTAGAAATACGTGACCCGTTAAAATGATAAAAATATCCTTTCTCGAAAAAACATCAAAAAGCACAGACCAAGTCATTGGCATAGCACGCATGCTTTATAATTGCCTTCATACAGATCTTCTGTACCAAAAATGCTAAAATTGCTAAAATAACAAAAATGCCATTTTCTCAAAAAAACACTTATTTTCTCATAAATAGCCTCAACTTCAGTTTTAAGTTTGTGTATGTATGCTCTATGCTTGTCGCTAGCTAGATCTTCCGTGTCAGAAATACTAGACTCCTCTATGGACTAAGCCAACCATTTCATAAGCGGTACAAACTGACCAAAATTGCATAAAACTGAGAAAATTCCCTTTCTGAAAATCCAATCTTATAACATTCAACATAATCATTGCATTTAGTCATAATCTTTTTATACCCTTTCTGTTAAAGCCGGGAAGCTTTGTGCCATCAGCCTCTTCCGATTTCACATGTCAAACTATGCCTGACTTGATTCTTACACTATCGAGATACTTAGGCAACCTAAGCAAAGGCTCAGTCACTTTTCTCCCATCTTATGGAGAACTAGTCATTTTACGCCAGAGTTATGTTTATAAACTTCGGGTCATTCAATCACATACCGAACTACGCTTGGCCTAATCCCTACACATCTAAGGTACGTAGGCAGTCTCGATCCTCTTCCTAGGTTCAATCATACTTCTCCCAACAGGTGGGGAACGTCACATTAAGCTAGAGTTTTGTTCATAAACTCAAGACCACCAAGTTTGTCTGAACTATGTTCGACCTGATTCTTACACAGTTAGGATACATTGGCAGTCTGGATTCTCTTTCTGGGCTCGGCCAGAACTCATTATAAGCATTAGCATGTTTTATCCTTTAATTAGGACGGTATTTCAAAACCTCCTCCAAAGGAGAGGCTAGTCTTTCAAAATCAAGTATACGCCCTTTTCCAAAAAAACAGCATTGCATTCATATTGCATCCAAAAGTAGCATAGCATTTATATTGCTAGCATATGTGCATCCATTACACATGCACACCCGCACTTACCATACATGTATAAGCAAAATTATTCTCAACTGCACACAATTGACATGATGCATGTGCACAAGCACAATGATGATGATGTTGATGATGAATTTGATACACGCTGGAAAAGAGGTGTCTAGAGTGGGGGTGATGTCGATTTTGAGTGGGGTTGGGTGTTTATATTTGTAGCACATATACTTCCCAACACATAATAGAGTCCCGAACCTAGACCTGATTAAGCAGACCAACATGAAGTTAAACCATCAAGGGCTTTTGAAAACTGGCATAAATGCCTTTTCAAACTAATTGGAGCCTTTCTAACCTACATATCATGTTTCTATATTAAAATCATGTTTTTAGTTTCTAAACTCATGTTTGTGAAGACACACTTTTTGATGTCCTGGCACTCCATACTCTGAAACGTTTTCAAACTAATGGCCCTTTTTCAAAATCAAACAAACCGTGCAAGTTGGGAAAAAGACCCCCATATGGTCAGGAGTTAATCGACTCCCCAAGTCACATGAAAAACCTCATTCTAGGCCCCGTCTCATTTACGAGATATTTAGGCAGTCCAAAATCCGATTGTGACAACAGGTAAGGGCTAGGAAATCTGGCTTTCCTGAAACCTCACATCATTCCCGTAGGATAAGGAGAGGAGTTTGCGCATCTTTATTTCTAATTACAGTAACATTTATATATATAGTGGGAATAACACTAGATTGCATATCTGTGTAGTGGTGGATAATAGGCGATGGGTCTATGAATGTTGGGCAGTGTGGTTGGTAGGGATGAGCGTCTAATGGTTCAATGGGTATTGGGTGCTTGGTTGCAGTGGAGGTGGTTGTTGTGGTAGTTGGGTTGTTTGTTATGGTGTTGGTTGCCGTAAAGGCGGAAGGAGGAGGTGGTTGCTATTTGGGTGGGTTGGTTTTTATGGTTACAGACAAGTGAAGATTGTTTTGTAGAGAAGTGAGAGTCGGTAGGCTTTGGCAATGGTGGATGGGTGGGGTTGCAAATAGTTGTGGTTGTAGATAAGTGAACTTTGTTTTGCAAAGAAATCAAGTTGGGTGTACTTTGGCAATGGTAGATGGGTGTGGTTGCAAATAACTAGGAGTGTTGGGTGAGAGAGAGAGAGAGAGAGAGAGAGAGAGAGAGAGGATGGGGGGGGGGGGGGGGGGGGGGGGGGGGGGGGGGGGGGGGGGGGGGGGGGGGGGGTGTGTGGGGTTTGTTATACACGGTTAGTGGCTAGGTGGGGCAGGCAGTGGTTGGTACTAGTGGTAGGAGGGGGTTTGGGTGACAATGGTGGAGTTGGGCATGTAAATATGTGTGTAATATTTTGATGTGGCATTTGGAAGAAAATTTAGAGGATTAATAAAAAAAGCTTGTGAAAAAAGCTGGCACCAAACCAGGCTACACCAGTCGAACGTTTAAAGCAAACTTTGCATAAGATGACAAAATTATGCCCAACATACACAAGTATTATTCCTCCGACTCAAATATGTGAATCAAACCCATTGACCGGTCACTTCCGGTTGACCCTGCTGTTGATGCGATTTAGAAAAGTATCCATATAATTTTGTCATTTTCAAGTCATTGATTACCTAAACTTTTGATTGTGCTAACAATATATATTAGGACTTTTTGCTTATTTTTTTAGTTTATAAGTAAAAAAAATTATTTTATTTTATTTTTGTAAAAAATAAAAAAATTCTATTTTTTTTGAAAAAAATAAAATAAAAAAACTAAAAAATATATATATATATATATATCAAGCCGCCTTAGTCATCTTCCCATCTCGATTACCAAACCTTTTTGCCTGGGTAGTGGGTATACAACACTCATTGCTGTATATAAAAAGTCATCAAATCTGAATCAAAGCTTAAGCCCATTGCTCCCCATGGAATCCTCATTGCCATCTCAAAGGAGTCACGCTAGGAAAACCAGTGGGGACAAAGTGGAATCTTAAAAAACCCATCCAAAATATAGAGAGGCCATCGAAACCCTTCCTAGAGAGCATGGTTGGGGAATCTTCGACCATCTTTACCTATATGAAGGCCTTTGGTATTTTGCAACCTTCCTTGAAAGGACCATGTCGGTTCAAGAACATTTCAGTGCTCAGCCTACCGATATAGAAGTCTGTAGCACCCCAAAATGTGGCACCACTTGGCTTAAAGCCTTTGCCTTCGCTACTACAACCCGTTCCCGTTTTGATCATTCCACAAGTCCTTGACTTACTACTATGCCACACGAATGCATCCCTTTCTTGGAGGTTGATCTTGCTGAGAATCCGACTAAAAGAGATCTAAAACTTCCCCTCTTGGCCACACACATTCCCTATTCATCCTTACCAAAATCTATAATAGGTTCAGGATGCAAGATTGTTTATATTTACAGGGACCCAAAGGATGCATTTTTTTCTCTTTGGCACTTTTTTTTGCAGGATCACAGCCAAGGACAAGGAACCTCTTGCGTTAGAGGAGGCATTCAAATTGTTTTCAAAAGGTATCTCTTGGTATGGATCTTACTGGGATCATGTTTTGGGATATTGGAAAGCAAGCTTGAAGCATCCTGACAAGATACTTGTCATGAAATATGAAGATCTGATGAGAGATACTACATATTATGTACAGAAATTGGCAGAATTCATGGGCTACCCATTCTCATTGGTGGAAGAGAAGGAAGGCGCGAAAGAGAAAATAATTAAATTGTGTAGTTTCGAGAATTTGAGCAACTTGGACGTCAACAAGACTGGGAAGCACCGTCCAGATAGCCCCGCGGAGGTCGAAAACAACACATATTTTAGGAAAGGTAAGATTGGGGACTGGAAGAATCATCTGACCGTTGAGATGGCCCAGGAGATGGACCAGATCACTGAGCACAAGTTTGGCAGTTACGGTTTGATATATCCATCAAAGCCATGATTAGATTCTGGTAAGAACTACTTCTACTTACGGTTCTACCTTTTATTAATAGTCTCAATTTATGGCTTAATTTATGTAGCTTGAGGTTCCACATCTACTAGAATGGGTTGTTCAAGCTGCTTTACTTGTGTAACATGAAGTTAATAATTAAATGTCATATTTTTTAAATTTTTTTACTGTCACAATAGTAGGAGATATTATTGATGAAAACAATTAATCAAAGATTAGATGGTTTACGCATCTGCTACAAATGTATGTGTTGAAATTTTAATCACCATAACATATCATCTATTAGTGGGATAGTTGGAGAAATCTCTACTTAATTTAAATTTCAATACATGTATTTGGCATGATGTGATTGGATTTTGATACCACGTCAGTAAAATGACACGACATTACTGTTGCATTGAATATTTTTTCATAAAAATATAGACTTAAATTAATTTAGAACGCAAATTAACTTACATAATTGTAAAATATTGTAAAAGTTTTATAATAATTATGGGGGGTTAATTTCACCAAGGCCTACTAAGGTTTGGTGTATCGACACCTAGACACACTACTTTTCAAAAATAGATAGCTAGACCCATTGAGATTTTGTGCATCGGTAGCTGACCCCCAACCGTTAGCTTTGACTACTTTGTCCATATAAATTGACCATTCTACCCTTATTTTGCAAAAAAAAAAAAAAAAAAAGAGAAGAAAGGTATATGATGGAACAACACGTATCTCTCTCTCTCTATGCGACACACCCTCAATCTTTAACCAAAAAATTATATCATCATAGCTCAGCAAGATGTCTAAGTTGAATAACTTTTTTAGGAAGCAAAATACGAAGCAAAAAATAAAAATAAAAATAATGCGATGCAACATTAGATTTTCTTTTATTAAAAAATGGACATATCATACATAATTCAATCTAAAAAAAAATAAAAAATAATGCGATGCAACATTAGATTTTCTTTTATTAAAAAATGGACATATCATACATAATTCAATCAGAAAAAAAAAATGATAATAATGCGATGCAACATTAGATTTTCTTTTATTAAAAAATGGACATATCATACATAATTCAATCAAAATAATTAATTTTTCAATCTTATATTTTCCGAATACAACCAAACATTAACATATTGTTTAGAACCCCATAGTATTTGCGCATATTACCAAAACAATTACACGTCTCATCATACACTAAAATTTTTACACAATTGATAAGTAACTGTAGAGGGTGAAATAGGAGGACCTCTTATCTCACTGGTTCATTCTGGAGAGGTTTAGAAGGTGTTTAATCTGTAGGGTTGCAAAGGTGGTGGAATATGGGAGTTGGGAATGGGGCTAAAAGCCCCAAAGACAGGCAAAGTGGTGGTTGGAGTATCTCGCCTTAGTTCAAATGGTGGTTCTCTCTCTTTCCCTCGAATTCTCTTAGGAAAGAAGACCCCCTTTCTGGTAAGGTGGTATTACATATTTATAGGGGTCAATTTGTTCTTAGGCACCAAGAAACCTCTCCAGTGGTCGACACGTGGCTTATGAACCACTTGGATACCCTCTGATCTACTCTGTCACGTTGCGAAAGGCCACCTAGCGGTCTCCTATTAGCTCCTCATGGGACGCACACATTGCCCCTCAACATCCCTCCATTCTAGCCAACTAATCCACGATGCCCCTCACATCCCAATAATGAGGACCAACAGTAACTAACTCTATTGGCATGGTGGTCCCTTCCTTATTATTTGGGGGCCTCTCCAGGCTCTGCCATGTGGCTTGGATGGTCCACCTTGAAATCTCTAGGATAACGGTCTCTTTCTCTTTCTTTGCACAAAGAGATACTTCTTCTTGTGCTTTGCACTCAGTAGGGCCCTTGGAACTCTCAAGGCCTTCCTCTGGCATTGGACTCGTGAGGTTGATATGCTCTCACTTTCCTTATGGAAGCCCAATGTCTTGGCTTTCACTGTAAGGCCTCAGGTCTACTCGCCTTGGCTCCTGTTAGTAGGCCTTTGGTTTGTGGTCTATTTTGGACTGCTTCGCAGAATAAGTCACTTAAGTAACCAAGGGTCTTGTTAGCACCATCTACAGTAACTAAGCCGTAATAATTAATTACATGCCTCAAAATACAATTAAAAAGTTAAATAATACATATCACTGCCTAGAATGCAAAAAAAAAAAAAAAAAGATGAAAAATAAAAGTAATTTATTTATTTTCCAGTCTACTGGTTCACGCTACCTCCACCAACACCACCATCTCTTCCACCAACCTGTAAAATGGCAAACAATAATGTTTTATTCACATTGCACTTTAAATATAAAAAAACTCATCAATAAGGATTGGATCATTAAGGGTACAGGTAGCTTATTTGTTTTGTTTGTGAAATTACTATGCATGAGCATATATATACATACATTCATGTATGTATATATATTTA
Organism: Euryodendron excelsum; assembly: GCA_033060915.1. Classification (NCBI taxonomy): domain Eukaryota; kingdom Viridiplantae; phylum Streptophyta; class Magnoliopsida; order Ericales; family Pentaphylacaceae; genus Euryodendron; species Euryodendron excelsum. The sequence goes on along the minus strand of CM065384.1, from coordinate 15,912,455 downwards.
TGTATTTGAATTTTGAATGCAAGAGTTCATTTGTTATTTTTTATAATGGGGTTTCTTGATCACTAATACTGGTTATCGCAATAGAAAAATCATGAAATCAGTAGATTTATTCAGAAATCATTTGTTCAACCAGGGGCATCATTACTGCCATTGTTGATTAACCATTGTTGCCTATTACCACCCATAGCCATTGTAGAATCTATCTACAATTAAAGCGGAAGCAGTAATCAGGTTTACCTCTTGAAGCGTGTTCGAAAGTAACCCTAAAAGAGCCGATCTTGATTCTAAAAATTCTCCACGTGTAGCTGCATTATCTAGTAAATCTACCTGCGGTAGAATGCAATCAAACCTTCCTGGAAAGCCAAAACGTCCACACTAATCACAACTCAAGAGTTTATCTTGATTGTGTGTATTGGGAGAGACACTGAGAGAATTGCTCACACACTCTTGCACACACAAAAATACAACTGCTAAAATCTTACTTCTTCTCTTGATCTCTTGAACATATGTAAGTGTGCAGTGGATCTACCATTCGTAGTTCTTGATGGTTGACATATGCCCCAACCACTAAGATAAGTGGGGCATGCTTGAGCAACCACTCCAACCACCAAGGTAAGTGGGAGCATGCTTAAACCACCTAACACAAGTGGTGGGTGGGTTTTTGGGTTAAGGCATGCATAGGCGCTTAAGTTGGGCCTAAACTGAACCGATCTGAACCGGTCATACCAACATCTCCCACTCACACATGGGTATGCATCAGAACAACAACAATCTCTCAACCAACCAAACAGTACAATGTAAGATCATACAACAACGGAGTCGTGCGACTGCTGAGTACACTTAAGTTTTGGGAGCTTTACACCAAACTTTATAAAAGCCAACATAAAGATATCAACCACAACTAAAAATGAGAAACAAGTGTCTCAAGTACCCCGAATCCATCAAAATACATCGGTGTAAGTATCTTCATCCCCTTTAGAAGCATACTTAACCCCTTGAGGTCAGCACTATACTCATACTTACATCAGAATACTGAAAAGCAAATGTAAGTTACACGTTATGAATATATGCCTGATGTATATGATAATCTTTACTTTGCCCTCATGCCACTTGGATCAGGACTAACTGCTTTTTCAACAATGCTCGAAAGATCGAATCAATCATGACCATAAGGTTTCATACCAAAGTAGCTACATTAACCTTTTCATCTCATGGCATAGTCAAAAGTCATAATGAGGGTACAGTAACATATGATCACTATTCATCGGTAAGGGCTCACACGGTGAAGAGACTGGGGACTTATTCAAATCCTTAAATTTGGTTACTTAGCACATGTAGCATGAATATATGTTACAGTGGATAGTTCCCTTCAGGAACCAATGTCAGACTATCAACACTGTACAACTCTTAGTTTAGTTGCTTAACAATTGCCTAACTTGTGTTTCTCATTTGCTTACTCTCTTAGAAGGGGACAAAATGTAAAACTCACATCTGGCTTTTAAATAGGTTATGGTGGATACCGGGAAAAAACCACCATCGATCTTCAAAAATTAGATGTCATCCTATCTAAAAATAGGACGATGCAATAGCCTTTAACGTCTCAACTTTGCTTGCTCTCAAAAGTGCCAAAAGTGATAACCCATGTGGGATACTCTCAATCTCATATATGTGTTATGCAATAAACAAAACTATAGAATAGTTACTGAACTGAATTATACATCATAACATAAAATATCCAAACATCCAAAAGGTACAAAATGATCAACTGATAACGAGCTACACATCATCACCACTTACGCAGTCTAAGTGCCATAACATAAGTGACAAAAACCTATCTACCAATGGCCTTTGCCATAGGGTCTACTAACATATGACTTGTAGGGATGTGAGTCAGGATCACATCCCTCTGTGCTACCATGTCTTTAACAAAATGATATCTTATATCAATGTGCTTTGTCATGCTGTGGTACTTAGGATCCTTAGCGTAGGCCAGTGCTACCATGCTATCACAATGAATAGTTATAGTCTCAATAGAAAATGTGACAACATCCAAATGTCTAAAGAACCTCTTCAACCAAACAGTCTCTTGTACAGTAGACGAGCATGCCACAAACTGTGCCTCCATAGTGGATAAGGCAATGCAAGACTGCTTCTTGTTACTACATGAAATGGCCCCACCACTGAGCAAGAAGGCATATCCCGATATGAACTTATGCTCATCAAGGTCTCCACCCCAATCAGTATCACTGTAGCTGACTAAACCCATATCCCAATGCTAATAACATAATACAGAATCTGTAGTCCCTTTCAGATACCCAAGTATCCTTTGGACTGCTTTCCAGTGAGCAGCTCCTGGGTTTGATTGATAATGACTCATTAACCCATCATCATAACTAATATTAGGGTGAGTACACATCACAGCTTACATCAAGCTCCCTAAAGCACTGGAATATGGTACTTGCGACATCTGTTCTTTCTCTTCTAGAGTCTTAGGTTCCATATCAAGGCTTAGGCTCTCATCTTTTACGACAGGAGTATCAATAGGTTTGCAGTCTTGCATTCTGAATCGCTCAAGGACCTTTTTTATATAAGTTTCTTGAGACAAACCAAGAAGTCTCTTGGAGCGATCTCTTAGGATCTTTACTCCCAATACAAAACTTGTCTCACTTATGTCTTTTATCTCAAAAGTGGATGATAACAACCCTCTAGTGGAAACAATAAACTCCATGTCATTACTAGTCAGTAAGATATCATCCACATAAAGTGACAATATAATGAAATTGTCATTGGACCGTTTAATGTACACACAATGGTCCTCCTCGATTATCGTGAATCGATTAGAAGTAATGGCTTGATGAAATCTTAAGTACCACTGCCTAGATGATTGCTTTAGGCCATAGATAGATTTACGGAGCTTGCAAACTTTACACTCCTGACCAGCAACTACATAGCCCTCAGGCCGATCTATGTAGGTTTCCTCGTCCATCTCACCATTGAGGAATGCAGTCTTAACGTCTATCCGGTACAACTCCAAATCCAAATGAGCAACAATGGCTAGCATAAGGGGAATGGAAGCAAATATAACTACCAGGGAGAGAGTCTCATCATAGCAATAATTCATTTCTCTCTAATAGGTGATGAGAGAGCCTATTTAGCTATCCTAGGCTCAACATCATCATGTGAAGCTGTCATGAAAGCTTCCCTCTCAATCTCAAAATGACGATGAGGGATGGTCCCATATGTGCTTTGACGCATTGGAGTGTCTTGAGAATACTTATTAACTAACATATCAGTTGGTGCATCGCTCCCACTGTCCCTAGGAGGTTGAGGAATCTCTCCCCTCAGTCTCAACTAGTCCACCTGGTGCGCTATCCTAAATATCCTCTATCTTATAAACATCCATGTCTCTAGACCTCCCCTTGCTAGGGAATAGGCATCTCGTGACTCTGTCTTAGTCACACTCCCATCTGGTTGCTTTCCAATGAACACATATCCCTTTGAGTGCTCGAAATAGTGTATAAATATACATTTCTTCCCTCTAGGGCCTAACTTCCCATACTTATGAGAAGCATTGTGTATATAGTGTCGCGCCCAGATTTTTCGCACTCGAGGAATACTCACCCCCAAGTGGAAAAAATGCTGTACTCTCTCGTTAGAACTTACCCTCCTAGAAGAATGAGTACGACTAAGTTTGAATTGAAAAATTGGATTGAATAAAGGGCTTTTGAAAAACATTTGGAGTCGTCACCTAACTTGATTAAGGTGAGTTAGGTCACCTAAAAACTAAGAACAATCCGAAGACTACACTTAGGGCTTTGGAAAACGATTTTGGAAAACATCCTCAAGAGAGGGTTTTTTAGGAAAAACGGGTTGTTTGGCAACCTTTGGAAAACATTTAGCCCTTTTTTGAAAAATAACTCCGTTTTGGTCTTTGAAATCAGTGATCCTAGGTTCGGAGGTTGGTTACGTGTAGGAAAGATGCACTAAGCTATCACCCTACCCCGCCCTTTCGGTACCTACATGTCAATCTACCCTAGATTCACCTATGAGAGTCTTCGACTAACTATAGTTCAACCCTATTCACTTTGAAAAACAATGTTTGAAAACTAATTTAGCATGATGCATGATATGCAAGTGCAAGATGAAAGAATTTGGAAAATAGAAATTGATTTGAAAAGAAATTGATTTGATTTGATTTGAAAATAGATTTGAAGAAATAGAATTGAAATTGAAAAGTTTGAAAATTGAAAGTAGAAGTTTGAAAATAGAAATTTTGGAATTTGAAAATTGATTAGAATTTGAGAATTGGAAAGATTTTGGGAAACCGCACCCATGAGGGTGGAATTGAAAGTTTGAAAAGTATTGTGACTGCACCTATGAAGGTTGCCTACGTATCCCTCTGGGGAATCAAGTCAGTCGTAGTTCGGATCGGAGTCCGATTGAAAATAGATTGATTTGAAGAAAGAGATTGGATTGGAAGAAAGAGATTGAATCGAAAATTGAGTTTGATTTGAGATTAGAAAAGGAGATTGGAATTTGAAAATTTGAAGATTAGACTTGCATTGGAAAGACTTGGTTTTGGAAAGATGGAGGTTTAGAAAACCTAGACTTAGGAAAGGTAGGAGACCTAGGAAAGACTTGAGAATTTAAGAAAAATTGGATTTAGGAAAGGTTTGAATTAGGAAAGGCCCGATTTAGGAAAGTTTCGAATTTGGAAAGTTTCATTTTTGGAAAGTTCCGAGTTGTGAATTAGGAAAGTTTTGGTTTAGGAAAGTTTCAACTTAGGAAAGTTTTGAATTAGGAAAGTTTTCAAATTAGGAGAGTTTCGAAACTAAGAAAGTTTTGAAATTAGGAAAGTTTTGAATTAAGAAAGTTTCGAATTTAGAAATGTTTGAAAAAGGGAAGTTTTTATTTTCTAAAGTTTTGAAAATAAGGAAGTTTTGAAAATAAGAAAGTTTCGTTTTGGGAAAGGTTTGAAAAAGGAAAGTTTTCAATTTAGGAAATGTTTGAATTAAGAAAGTTTCGACTTAAGAAAGTCTTAAATTAAGAAAGCTTTGAGTTTAGAAAAGTCTTAGATTTGGAAAGATTTTGAAGTTTTGGAAAGTTTAGAATTTAGAAAGATTTGAAATTTAGAAAGCTTAAGATTTAGAAAGTTTTAGAATTTGAATTTTAGAAAGTCTTGAAATTAGGAGAGGTTTGAGTTTAGGAAAGGTTTGAAAACTTAGGTTTAAGAAGTTAAGATTTGAAAAGAGGGTCGAATTAGGAAAGGGTTGAATTAGGGAAAATTTAAAAGTTGAGTTTTAAAATTTAGGAAAGATTTTTATGTTCAAGTTTAGGAAACTTAAGATTTAGGAAAACAGAAGTTTAGGAAAGATTTGAATTAAGAAAGAGTTGGATTTTGAAATTTAAGGAAAGATTTAAAATTTAGGTTTAGGAAACTTATGGTTTAGGAAAGGTTTGGATTAAGAAGAGATTGGATTTGGTTTCTAAAATAGAAAGGTTGGATTTTGTTTCCAAAAACGGAGGACGGGATCTAGTTTCCTAAACGGGGAGATTGGATTTGGGAAGGATTTGAAAAGGGAGATTCTAGAAACCCTAGTTTTGGAAGTGTGGAAGTTTAACGTAGAAAAGAGGTTTTGAAAACATGTATAGTTTGGATGTGAAAACAAAAGATTTTAGAAACCTAGGTTTGGGGCAAAGTTTGAAAATCATGTTTTTGGAAAGAAAATTAGGGTTTCCTAATCGTGGGTTCTAGGGCTTGATTTGGGGCTCTAAGGAGAGAGTTTTTAGAAAGTGTGTTTTTAGAAACGAAGGTTTTCTAGAAGGGAATCCTAGGAAAGAGTCTTTGGAAAGTGAATTTGGAGAGGGAGTTTTTGGAAAAAGATTTTTGGAAAGAGGGAGTCTTTGGAAAGTGTGTTTTTGGAAACATAGATTTTGGGAGGAAAAATCCTATAGGGGAGTTTCTAGAAGGAAGATTTTTGGAAAGAGAGTTTTTTAGAAAGATTTTTTTGAGAGAGTTTTTAGGAAGGTGAATGTAGGGAGTGTTTTTAGAAAGTTAATTTTGAGGAAAAGATTTTGGAGAGGAGTTGAAAAAGAGAGTTTTGAAAAATAGATTTTGGAAGGGAGTTTTTGAAAACAATTTTGAAGAGGAGAGTTTTAGGAAAGTATGTTGAAAAAGAGATTTTTAGGAAGAGATTTTTAAAGAGAGTTTTTAGAAGGATTAAAAATATCTCACTTTCCTAAAGCAATTCTAGCCATAAGAGGACTAGAACCACTTTAAGAAAGTGGTTTTGAAAACAAGGTTTGAAAATATAGACCAAAAGGCCACTTTTAATATAACACTTTCCTAAAGCAACCCTAGCCATGGAAAGGCTAGAATCACCCTAGAATTGTGGTTTTGAAAACAAGTTTTTGAAAAAGAGATTTTGATGCAATTTTGAAAACAAGTTCAAAAACGTTTTGAAAAACAACTTTGAAAACGATTTTTGGAAGATGCAAGACTATGATATGCGCAATGCAATTTGGGGTCGTGAACATACAAGGTTAAAGCTTCACCACATAATCAAGGGGGTCGGACCCATGTGGTCTTTGGTTAGACTAGAAGAAAGCCCCCGACACGGTGACTCTCCAATAGCCCAATCCTACACATGGACCGAGAATCCCCTTGTTTCAAGCATGCAAAGAAAGGGGGGGAAAGAGATGGGGGATTAAAATAGAGAAAACCCAAGTGGGTTGGAGAGAGAAGAAAGAGGGGGAAAGTGTGGAAACTTAAATAGAGAGCCTATGTTGTATCTTGTTTATTTTGTGTGCCGTGCTGTCTTCGGTCTTCGGTCTTGATCTTCGTCTTTCGTCTTCAAGAGTTGTCTTCAAGCTTCGGGTTGTAGCTCCTCCAGTCTTCAAAAGATGGTTGAAGGCTACTGTATAAGTATATGGGGGAGTGTGTAAGTGTATAGGAGACTAGGGTTTGTGTATAGTGGCTAGGTTTTGGGAACACCTAGGGAGGCTAGGGTTTTTGGAGATACTCGAGCTCTGTATATCGAATTGTGTGATTTCTAGGTTAAGTTTTCAGACCCCTTTCACGTTGAACGAGGCTCTGTATTTATAGAGGCTGGACAAAATTGGCGCCTGTTGCAGTGGCGCCAGGCCAAATTCTAAGAGTGGCGCCAGGCCATTTTTTGGCTTGGCGCCACTACTAGTGGCGCCAGCCAATTAGGAAAGATTTAAGGTCAGCAAGCAACGTATCTTTGACTAGATTTGGGCGCCTGTACTAGTGACTACCATGTAAACTTTAGCCTGGTTTCACTAGGAGTGACTTCAGAAAGTCCGGGAATGATTTGGAGGAGCCGGGAATGACCCGGAAGGCTGGGAAGGAGCAGGAACACTTTAAATAGTGTCCTGGAGGTATTTGACTTTGAAAAGTGAGGATAAGATGTGTCGGAAAGGTCGATCGGGCCTTTAGGGGCAAAACGGTCAATCGAACTAGGAAGCTGCCGGGGTGAACTCGGATTGTCCCGGAAAAAAACTTGGGATCTGGAAACATTATTTAGAATGTTCCCAGAGGTTTCCGGTTTGATTCCCAGAGCCGGCGTGGTCAGAAAAGGAGACCGGCCCACTAGGGGCAAAACGGTCATTTTGTACCGGGTTTGCCGGAACTGACTCGGAATGATCCGGAAAGGTAAGGGGAGGTTGAGAACACTATAAAAAGTATTCTCAAGTCATTACCGGTTTGATACTCGAAGTCGGTATGGTCGAAGAAGGAGACCGGCCCTCCAGGGGCAAAACGGTCATTTTGTACCGGGTTGGCCGGAACTGACTCGGAATGATCCGGAAAGGTAAAGGGAGGTTAAGAACACTATAAAAAGTATTCTCGGGACATTACTGGTTTGATACCCAGAGCCGGTGTGGTCGAAGAAGGAGACCGGCCCTCCAGGGGCAAAACGGTCATTTTGTATCGGGTTGGCCGGAACTGACTCGGAATGATCCGAAAAGGTAAAGAAAGGTTGAGAATACTATAAAAAGTATTCTCGAGACATTACTGGTTTGATACCCAGAGCCGGTGTGGTTCCCGGGGCGTTCGGATGCCTAGGGGCAAAATGGTCATCTTGACCGGAAAGTCTCGGAAAAGGTCCTAAGGGTAGTTTGGTCATTTTCCACCGAAGTGGGCTAACAGCCACTGGTGTTGATCTAGGTTTTGAGTGTTTCCGGCATTCTCACAGTGTGAGTATTTCCGCCACTCGGATGGGGTTGATGATTTGTGAGTATTTCCGCTACTCGGACGGGGTTGAGTATTTCCGTTACTCGGATGGGGTTGATGATTTGGGAGTATTTCTGCTACTCAGACGGGGTTGATGATTTGTGAGTATTTTCGCTACTCGGATGGGGTTGAGTATTTCCGTTACTCGGATGGGGTTGAGTATTTCCGTTACTCAGACGGGGTTGATGATTTGGGAGTATTTCCGCTACTCGGACGAGGTTGATGATTTGTGAGTATTTCCGCTACTCTAACAGTTCTGTGAGTACTTCCGCTACTCTAACGGTTTTGTGAGTAGTTTTGTTACTCGGGCCGTCTCGAGGAATAAACTGTCTCGAGAGTGGGACTGGAAGGGGTCTTACCGTCTCTGAAGAGACATGCCTGGATTGGAACCGTCTCGAGGAATAAACTATCTCGAGAGTGGGATTGAAAAGTGGTCTTACCGTCTCCGAAGAGACGTGCCTGGATTGTGAGTGTTTTCGCCACTCTAACGGTTTTGTGAGTACTTCTGCTACTCTAAAGGTTTTGTGAGTGTTTCCGCCACTCTAACGGTTTTGTGAGTAGTTTTACTACTCGGACCGTCTCGAGGAATAAACTGTCTCGAGAGAGGGATTAGAATTGGAATAAGAAAGGACAATGCCCCTAAGGGCCTTTTGGTCATTTTGCCTCTATTTGGGCCTGACAGGCCCGCGAAGCGATGGAAAGACGGAATTTGGACCTAGAGGATTGGTTTCGATTGGAATATTCCCACAATGACTTGAAAACAAGTCTGGACGGAGTGTAGACTGCCGAGCGGTCAAAAATGGGGTGCTTACATATAGGCTGCCGAATCCCACGGACTCAAATGACTTAAGTTAGGCCTCCTGCGTGTCCATAGCTCGTAAGGGGTAGATGGGACAGATTTAGAAGGCACACGATTAAGAATGTAGGCTGTAGTTAACAAAGCATCCCCCCAATAAGATATTGGTAGATTAGCCTAACCCTTCATTGACCTAACCATGTCTAACAAAGTGCGGTTCTGTTTCTTCACTAAACCATTTTGTTGCGGAGTACTTGGAATAATCAACTGTCTAAGTATGCCCTTATCCTTACAGAGCTCTTGGAACAACTTAAATAGATACTCATGGCCACGATCAGTCCTTAGACCCTTAACACTCCTGTCTAACTGATTTTCTACCTCAGGAACATAAAATTTAAAACAATCTAATGTTTTTGACCTATGTGAGAGTAGATAGACATGACTAATACGTGTGTATTCATCTATAAATGTGATAAAATAAGGTGCACTATGTCTTGCCCTTACATTCATGGGACCACAAATATCTGAGTGAATAAGTTGTAATGGAAAAGATGCCTGCCTTGCCAAAAAGTTTTCTGGTTACCTTTCCTTGAAAGCAACTCTCACAAACTGGTAAGTGGACCCTAGCGAGTGAATCCAGATCCTCTCTAGCTAGCCTGGCCATTATGTCCTGTCCACTACGTCTTAGTTTATAATGCCATGTCACAGAATCAATAAAAGAATCTTGCACAGAAGCACTAAATGAAACTGTAGATTCTAAAATATCATCCACACTAGAAATATTAGCATCCAGAAGAATAAAACAATCCATCAAATATCTAGAGCCATAGTGGACATACCCACGATAAATGCATATAGACTGAGTCCCAAAATAGAAACGATAACCGAGACTAAGCAAACTAGTAATTGAAAGCAGATTCCACCGTATCCCTAGTGCATAAAGTACGTCATAAAGGTCAAGGGTGTGACCACCCTTCAAATCCAGCCGATAGGTGCCAATCCCAATAACATCCACATCAGACTTGTTCCCCATGTATACTTTTCTGCTACCTATTGGTACGCAATGATACTCCACGTATCAAAATTTGCTCCTCGCTATATGGTCGGTTGCTCATGAGGCTACAACCCACAATTGAGGAGAATGAGCAATCAAAACTTGACTAAACACAAAGCAATCAATACGGGGAATATAAATGGGGAGTACCTTCTTCAGCTCTGTACACTCACGAGCAAAGTGTCCTAGCTGCTGACAGTTATAACACTTTCTTTTGGCCTTATCTTTCTTACCACCTATCTTGCCTCTCTTTATATGTTTGGCAGCCTTAGTCTCACTGGACCCATCATCAAAATGTTTCTTATTAGCATTAGCATCACCACCGCCTCTCTTACGCTTGAACCCATAGGTCTGACGCTCAGCTTCCAACTCCATATGGCAGGAGATCCTCAAAAGTCCTCACATTATCATTATGAGTCATATTCTGCTTTAATTGCTCCAATGACTGTTGTCGAGAGCCCATCACAGACTGCACTTGCTGCTTATCGGTAAGAATATGTTCTGCTACCTTAAGCTTGCATATCATGGTTGACATCACTCACAAATGTTGCCTCATGGAGTGGTTAGGCTTCTTTTGATAAGAATCAAATTTGAGTGTCAACCCGCACAGTTTAGCAAGAGAAGTTATCCCGTACTTCAGCTTCAAAGCCTCCCAAGTCTCATAGGAAGTTTGGATAGACACAAACTTTAGTAGAAGATCATTCTCCTTGCTGCTCAACATAAGATAGTGCATGTCATAATCTTTTGCTTGCGAAGTTTTGTAGTGATCTAAGTCTCTACAATGCTTAGTTGTAGTACCCTATTTGGGCTCAGTCATCAGATGGTCAATGTGAGTCAATAGACCCTACTTGTTGAGAACAAACTAAATCTTACGATGCCAAATGTCATAGTTGTCGCCATTCAGCTTCTGTCCTTTAACAATGTCAGCCACTACATTCTTAGATGTCATGATGAACTCTAATAGAGATAAAAGTACAATGCTGTAAGAATAATGTATAACACACGTTTTTTTGTAGCAAAAATCTAAATTCAAAAAATAAGACAACTCTCAAAAGTCATGAGATCGAAAGATCGTTATGCTCCCAATCATCTCTCGCGACACTAATGATTATTATCAAATTTTAATTTAACTAATGCGCAAAAATTGGTTATCGGGAGTCAAAACTCTAAAACATGCTTTTAGCCGATCAACCTCCCACTAGAGAAATATAGCCAGGCATGTGATAACCTTCAACTCCCTACCTATAGCATAAATATCATTGCAATAATATTTCTATGCTATCAAACAAGTCAAATTATAGAATTAAAACTAACAATTATCACATGACATAGTATAAAACATGAATTAAATGCAACTCTAATAATTCAGAAATAGAATAACATAGTTCCAACATGCTATCATATTATTTGGTTCAATTTTGAGTTTTCTATATTTTTTTGAAAATTTTTAAATGTAACAAAACACTTAAGTAAATAAGAAAAAAATACAGTAGGTATTCAGAAAATTCTAGTCAACACACCAACACTTAAACCAAGTGTCTAGAACCACAGGGCACAAAATCCAAGGCCTAGAAAACCATGCACATTCCCCAAGGCACGTAAGTAAGCCCCTAAAAACATTTATTTCCTTTATTTTATTTTTTGTTTTTAAATATAATTTTTCTGTCCAATAAAAAATTTTGAAAAAATAATACTAAAATAGGAAATATTTTTCCAAGGTTACACAAAAAAAATTGGGCCAAAAAAATTCTCGGGAAGGGGTCCCACGTGCTCCATGCACCCCACTTCGCGAGTGGGCAACTCTCTAGGCCAGCGTGGCTTGGCTCACAGTCAATGGCTTGGTCAACGTGGCTCAGCTTACAGTCAACGACTCAGTGAACTTGGCTAAGCTTGTGGTCAATGCGGCTTGGCTCACAATCAATGGTTCAGTCAACTCGGCTCGTGGCTCCGCTGGGTTCGTCTTCTCTAACATAGATTTGAACCAGTTTCAGACTAAATTTTCAAATAGCCATAACTCTCAAACCGTTCATCAAAAAATCACCCATAATATATCGATGAAAATTTATTCAAAAGGCAAACATGGCCTTATAAATTTCATGCTTAGATTCGCTGTGTATAAAAAGTTATGAGCCAAGGAAGCGACTGCCATAAAAATTAAGGTTTGAGATTTCTCTCAAACCACTCATCTGTTTGAGATGAAAATTTTCAGATATACTACCATGCATATAGGCTACTGTATACTAAAACTTTAGGCCAAACGGAGAAAGTTTTTTCGGATAGCCATTAAAGCTCAACGAAACTCTTTTAGAAACCAGTGTAGGAAAACACATGTAATCATCCACAAGAGAAATTTCATAGGCTTTGATACCAATGTAGAATCTGTCTTGAACATTTATAAGTGTGGACTGGATCTACCATTCCTAGTTCTTGGTGGTTGACACATGTCCCAACCACTAAGATAACTGAGAGCATACTTGAACAACCAACCCAACCACCAAGGTAAATGCAAGCATGCTTGAACAATCACCCTAACCACCAAGGTAAGTGGGAGCAAGTGGTGGGTGGGTCTTTGGGTTGGGGCATGCCCATAGGCGCCCGAACCAGGCTAAACCCGAACATGAACTGAACCGAACTGCTCATACCAACATCCACCATTATTAACCAGGGGATGTGGCCATGATGAATAAATGGTGACTAAGACATGTGGTTGAAAGACATAGAGATACATGTACATGAATACACACACACACATATATATATACACAATAATCTTTCTTGAGTTTGATTTGATTACATTCGTTGATGAACTCCCACTCAATGAGGGAGTTAAGGCGGTCAGACAACACTGAGATGAGTGGATTAGATAATCTTTCTTGAGTTAGAATCTCTCCACTCGTTATTGGGATGCACGTGTAATTCAAGATAGTTGTAAGGTGGTTTTTTTTTTTTTTTAAATTTTATAAGACTTTAAATGATCAAAATCTTCTTTTCTCTCTCTCCCTCTCTCGGCACTAACGCAACCCTCTCTAGTTCTCTCCATTTTCTTTTCTTCTTTTTCCTTTCATCTTTCATTTTCTTCTCATTAGAGACATTTTGCTATTACTCTTTAAGGATTTGTGTTCCTTTTTACAAGGGCTACGCGGTGGTGCTTTTGGTTTATGATTTCAGCAAAATCAAAATTTTGTCCTAGGTTCAATATTCAAAGAGGTAGGAGGTTTCACATGGGTTTTGCTATTGGGTTAATATATTTGAGATATACATGTTCACCATAATGTGCTAGTGAAGTAATACATTGTGTATTATTGAATATTTTGAGTGAAAATCTAGGGTTTTATTATGTTTACACATTTAACAAAATTGGGAGTTTTGTCATACAAAAGAGCACTGATGCCATTAGTAGTAGCGCCAAGCCAATAAATGGCCTGGCACCACTAGGATTGGTTCATGAAATTGACATCATATTTGTGTGATTCACGTGTATATGAGTTATGCTTAAGGTATTAGTTAGCTTAAATGAATTTGATTGGATAATTTCCATTACTTGACATAATGCAAAATGGGCATAAAATGGATAATTAAAATGCTTGTATTTCTTTGGTGTTATTATGGAGTATGAGAGATATCATGTTGGCTAATTATAAATTATTATGTTACGGATTGGATGATTTGGATGTTATTGGCTTTACATTTGCGTAATGTTAATGTTGGTTTAGACATGAGTTAAAGTCTATTCGTAATTGGACATGCTCGGGTAGGGGCTGCTTGAAGCCTTGACCTTAGAATTTGTATTAGAGTAAAGGCTTGCTGTCTTATCGATGAGATGCACGCATCCTTTGGGTGCAACCCATAAAAGGCTGAATTATTAGGATACATGCATACTTTGGGTGCAGCCCATAAAGTATAAAATTATTGAGATGCATGTGTCCTAAGGGTACGACTTATAAAGTGCGGAATTATTTGAATGCACGCGTCCATTGGGTGATAACCCATAAAGTGTGGATAAGGTTGTTGGTGGATTGGTATCCACTCCTCAATATGGCCGGTTGCATGACCTTGCATTGGGATTGGACTTGGGTGAGTTCGGATATTTTTTTTAATTATTCGTTTATTATGATTTTTTTTTTAGTCTTGGTCTTATAAAGTTAACTTGACCTTGTTGATGTTGAGAAGCATATGAAAACTCTTTGGTGATAGTGTTTTGACAGAGAATGTTGATATATGATGCTTAATTTGTTGTGGATTAGATCATTTTATTTATTTATTAAGTAAATGTAAATACCATATAATGTTGTGGTAGATTGAAATTGATAGTGTTGTGTTGATCGTTTTTACTATGTACCTTGTTTACTTTATTATTCTATTTTGTTTTTCTTTAGATATAGAAAATACTAGACCTATGACTTAAACCTTGTTTAGCATTGGTTGGTTATTTGATTCATTTGTGTACTTGGTTCATAGCATTGAGGATCGAGTTGAGAGTTAGGTTTGGGATTACATTCTATATACTCTCATGCATTTACTATACACTGGCACATGTCACCTCATGTATATTGGTTTTGTAGCATAACCTCTTACTTGAGCTGTAGAAATTCTCACTATGAAACAGTTGCAAGTGGGCCTTTGGGTAAGCTAAATTAAGGAATGGAATTAGAACATTAGAGGCTCATTGCATATTTTGACCCTACATTGTAGTATCTTTGGGCTTTAGTTAATTTATTTTTATGTTGTATTGTACTTCTCTACTTTCATACTATCATTATTTTGGATTTCAATTGGATTATTGTATTATTATTATTTTGTTGCATTTGGTGATTTATTTTATATAAGTCCTTGTTGTGATTTGGTTTAAAGGATGGGTTTGTTGACATTGGAATATTGGATTGGAGATTGGGATGTGTCGATAGAGTTTGAATATTTAAAATTTGATGAATTTTTTTTTTTACTTAAAACACTGGTTTTAAATAGGTTTTATTAAACCAGATTTATTCAATTATTCAAAATGCAAATAGGCTCACATAATTTTGTTCCACAAATTTTCAAAATAAAAACTATCTTTAAAATAAAATTCAAAACCTATTTTGACTAAAATCTAACGTAGATCCTAATTTTAACTATGATTTACTGTTTGTTCTTTAAATCTCGGTTTTTATAACATTGGGGTGTGACAACTTGGTATTAAAGAACTGGGTTTGAATACTTGTGGTTGTGTGGAGAGGGGTTTGCCTCAGATTTGAGTTTGCATACGTGTGTTAGTTGCATAACAAATATGGTTCGTTGCATTTGTGGTAATATCTGACTTGCTACGTTGATTGTGAGCATGAGTTATATGAAGATAAATGCTTATAACCTGTTTAAGAAATTCCTACATGGGCCGTTTTGATACTTATGATTTGTATTTACTATGCTTAGTGCTTTTTTATGTTTATGGGTGCTTGAGCAGCATCCCATATCGATTGTTGATTCTAAGGATCGGGTTCTTTGCGGTAAGATTATTCCTTGGTTGAAGTGATGTGGTAACATCACGAAGTCGACAAGGCTACGTGGGAACGGGTGTCCCGAGTTGTACGCTAAATATCCTAAGTTGTTTGCCAGTTAGGTATGTTTTGAGTTTTGAGGATGAAACTATTTTATTAGTTGGGGAGGATGTAATGACCTAGTCAAAGTGGTTAAAAAGTAGGTAGGTTTTTTTTTTTTTGAAAATTTGTAAGACTTTAGGGGTTTTTCTATAATTTTCCCAAAATGCTTTAAAAGATGAAAATCTTCTCTCTCTCTCTCTCAGTTGCAACGCAGCCTTCTTTAGTTCTCTCCATTTACTTTTCTTCTTTTTTCTTTCATCTTCTATTTTCTTCTCTTTAGAGAAACCTTTTGCTATTATACCTTAAGAGTTTTGTGTTCCCTTTTACAAGGGCTACATAGTGGTATTTTTGATTCATGATTTCAGCAAAATTGAATTTTTGTCCTATGTACAGTCTTCAAAATGGTAGGGGGTTTCACATGGGTTTTACTATTGGGTTAATATATTTGAAATATACATATGATTGGGGTAGAAATCATGCTTCTAGGATTTTTGGATTGATTTTTCTACATTTTACTTAAACTTGAAAATTGATTATTATTTAATTTATTGACTTTCTTGGTTGATTCTTACTATGTTTAACATAATGTACTAGTTAAGTGATACATTGTGCATTATTGAATATTTTAGGTGAAAACCTAGAGTTTTACCATGTTTACACATTTGATAAAATTGGAAGTTTTACCGTATAATAATTGATTAATGGAATTGACTTGGTATTTGTGTGATTCGCGTGTATATAAGTTATGCTTAAGATATTGGTTAGCTTAAATGAATTGGATATTGGATAATTTTGGTTACTTGACATAATGCAAAATGGGCATAAAATGAATGATTAAAATGCTTGTATGCCTTTGGTGTTATTATAGAGTATCAGATATATCATGTTAGGTGATTATAAAAGATTATAGTATGGATTGGATGGTTTTGATGTTATTGGGTTTACATTTGTGTAATGTTAATATTGGTTTAGACATGAGTTAAAGTCTTCCGATAGTTGGGCATGGTCGGGTATAGGCTTAAAGTCTTAACCCTAGGATTTGCATTACAGTAAAGGCTTGGTACCTCATTTGGTAGGATGCATGCGTCCTTAGGTTGTGGCTCATAACGTGCAAAATTATTAGGATTCACGTGTCCTTTGGGTGCAGCTCATTAAGTGTAGAATTATTTGGATGTACGCGTTCCTTGGGTGATAACCCATAAAGTGCGGATGAGTTTGTTGGTGGACTGGTATCCCCTCCTCAACACAGCCGATTTCATACACTTGCGTTGAGATTGGACTTGGGTGAGTTTGAATATTTTATTTATTTATTTATTTTTAGTTTTGGTCTTATAGAGTTAACTTGACATTGTTGATATTGTGAAACATATGAAGACTCTTGGAGGGTGTTTTGGTAGAAAATGTTGGCGTACGATGCTTAATTTGTAGATATTTAATTTATTGTCAACTACATCATTTTATATGTTTATTATGTAAATGTAAATACTATCTAATGCTGTGTTAGATTCAAATCAATAGCGTTGTGTTGATAATTTATACTATGCTAACTGTGTTAGATGGGTGTACCACATTTACTTTATTGTTCTATTGTGTTATTCCCGTGGATGTAAAAAATACCAGATCTTTGACTTGAACCTCGTTTAACATTCGTTGATTATTAATTCATTTGTGTGCTTGGTTCATAGCAATGGGGATTGGGTTGAGAGTCAGGTTTAGAATTGCATTCTATATGCTCATGCATTCTTTACTGTACACTTGCACATGTCACTTCATATGTATTAGCTTTGTAGATAACTTCTTACTTGAGCTGTGAAAATGCTCACCCTACAACAATTGCATGTGGGGCTTTGGGCAAGTAGACTTGATGATTGAAATTAGAACATTGGAGGCTCATTTCGTATTCTGACCCCTCATTGTAGTATCTTTAGGCTTTTGTTCATTTATTTTTATATTGTATTGTACTTCTCTACTTTCATACTATCTTTATTTTGTATTTCAATTGGATTACTGTATTATTATTATTTTGTTGAATCCGAAGATTTATTTTATGTTGGTAGAATGCTATGGCTTAGTCCTTATTGTGATTTGGTTTGAAGGATGAGTTTGTTGATATTGGAGTATTGGGTTGGAGATTGGGATGTGTTGTTGAAGTTTGGATATTTGAGATTTGATGGTTTGTTTCCTTAAAAAATCATGTTTTAAACAAGTTTTATTAACAGTAATGCTAGGGTCAATCCTACCGACCATTCCTCTAACCACTTCTGTTGAGTTGACACATGCTGATAGGTAAAGAGAGAGTGAGAGTGAGAATTGGTTTGCCTATCAATGCATGCCAACTTAGCAAGAGTGGTTGGAGGAGTGGTCGGTAGATGTGTACATAGCATTACTCTTTTATTAAATCGGATTCGTTTAGAATATGAATGGACCCTCACAATTTTGTTCTACAAATTTTTAAAATAAAAACTATCTTTAAAATAAAATTCAAAACCTATTTTTACTTCACTCTGACGTGAATCTTGATTTTGACTTTGACTTTTCAATGTCATACCTTTTATTCCTTAAATCTCGGTTTTATAAATTTAGGACGTGACAATAGTGTTTGACACTATGTCCTTAAAACATAATTTGCCCCTATAATAGTGCTTGTGGTTGAAAGGGCGTCTGCCTCCCATGATACAATCATCTCACTCACACAAAATAAGAAATTGATAGAAATTGGTAGAATTTGAAGAAATTAGCCTATGGTATATGAAGATTTGATGAGAGATACCACACATTATGTAAAGAAATTGGCAGAATTCATGGGCTACTCTTTCTCATTGGAGAAAGAGAAGGAAGGCGCTGTAGAGAAAAATAATTAAATTGTGCAGTTTTGAGAATTTGAGCAAGGATGTCAACAAAATTGGGAAGCATCATCCAGAAAGCCCTGTGGCGATTCAAAACAACACGTACTTTAGGAAAAGTAGATTGGAGAGTGGAAGAATAATCTAACAACTGAGATGGCGAAGGAAATGGACCAATTCACCGAGCAGAAGTTTTATAGTTGTGGTTTGATATATGCATTAAAGCCGTGATTTGATTCTAGTAAGAACTTCTTCTATGGTTCCCCTTTGTTTTGGCAGTCTCCATTTATGGCTTGCGATATGCAACTTGTGGATCAACTTCTGCTGAATTGGATTGTTCAAGCTACTTCACTTATGTAACGTGAAGTCAATAATTAAATGCCACAATATTTTTTTGTCAAATTGGTAGGTGACAATATTGATGAAAACAATCAAAGACGATACAGTCTATGTATGTGCTGCAATAAAGTTAAATACAAGGGAGGAAAGTCTTCCACTCATGCAACCATTACATCAGTGTAGGTACCTAGGTCCCTGTGCCCACATACCTCTATGTGGCACTTGGGTCCACATGATGTCACCTTCACATGGCAAGCTCTAGGAGCCTCACACCTCGTCCTCAGTTAAGCTCTCCCTTATATGAAGCTCACCCTCAACAAGACTTTACCCTCGAGATAGGCTTTCCATTAGCAAGGCTCGCTCTCCGTACGCCCTCCTCTGCTCGAGATTCTCACATGGATTGTGGATTGGAGGCTAGAACCAAAGGGAATCATTAAGCCGTTTGCCCTTCGGATGAGTGGGGACCTATCCTATCAATGTCGTGTCTTGATTTTTACCTAAGCCCATCTTGGCTCGAAAAAATGTATGGTGCTCTCTCTGTTAGAACTTACCCTTCTAAAATGACAAGTGTGACGGGGGTTTGAACTTTGAAATCAATTTGAATAAAGAGTTTTTGAAAAAATTTGGAGTCGCTTCCTAACATAGTTAAAGATGTGCTAGGTCAACTAATGGCTAAGTGCAATCCGAAGATTAAACTTAGATTTTCTAAGAATATTTTGAAAATGTCCTTCTTAAGAAGCTTTTTAGAAAATAGGTTTTTAACAACCTTTGAAAGTATTTTAAAGATGTTTTGAAAACATAACTCTAGTTTTAGTCTTTGAAACAAAAATCTATGGTCTGAGGGTTGGTTACGTGGAGAGAAGATATCCTAAGATCATCACCCTATCCCACCCTTTTGGTACTTACATATTTATTCACCCTTAGTTCACCCACTTGAATCATTGGTAACTAATTATCCACTCTATATCCATTTATTGAAAATTTGAAAGGGGAATTTAGTTATCACTTTTGGGATGAATGATGTATGATGTATGTTTTTTAGAAAACTTTTGAAAGAATAAAATGTTTGGAAGTTTGACTTGAGATAGAAATTTTTTATTGAAGAAGAGTGTTGAAAATGGACATTTGATTGAAATCAAGGTTGTGACCGCACCTATAAAGGTTGCCTACAAAACTTATTTGATGTTAATCAGGTCAGTCGTAGTTTGGGCTAGAGCCTGATTGAAAATGAACTTGTGGGAGTCTTGGAATGTTTTTGAAACTTAAGCTTAAGAGAACTTTGACTTGGACTTGGATTTGGAGATTTTTTAAAGTCCTTTTGAAATAGGACTTGAAATGTTTTGAAGTGCTTTTTAAAGTAACTCAAGAGAGTTTTAGAATATTTTTGAAATAACTTAAGGGATTTTGGAATGTTTTTAAAATAACTCAAGCTAGTTTTTGAGTGTTTTTGAAGCAACTTAATAGAATTTTGGAATATTTTGAAAACAACTCAAGGGAGTTTTAGAAAGGTTTTTAAAGCAACTCAAGGGAGTTTTAGAATATTTTTTAAAACTACTCAAGGGAGTTTTGGAAATGTTTTTGGAAGACTTGATTAGGGATTTTTGAAAATAGAGTTTTGATTGGAATAAGGTAAAAGCTCGTGTAAACTTGTCTTTCAAAGGATTTTGTATACCTTATGAAAGGTATATTGAATATCTCATCACCTTTTAAGATATTAGTTATTGAAAAACTAAACACTTTTAAGACCATGGCATTTGAAAGCATTTTTAAAGATGGCTAGAAACTTCCTTTAAAGTTTTGAAAACTTTTAGGGTTAGAAAACTCTAGTTGGATATCTCACTTGTACTTGAACAACCCTAACCATGGGAGGACTAAGGTTGCTTCAAGAGTGTATTTTTTGGAAATCATTTTTGAAAAAAGTTTTTGAAGATATTTAGGGTATTGGAACCCTAATATGAACTATGTAGGTTTCATTTCATGTAACACTTTTCCTAGAGAACCCTAACCATGACAAGGTTAAGATCACCTAAGGGAAATGGGTTTTCAGAAAAGTTTTTAGAAAGCAAGTTTTGAAAAAGGTTAAGTATCTAGCCATTTTAGGTTAAGACAAGTTTAAGAGGACTTTTGAAAACATTTGGAGCAATTTATAAAAGTAGTTTGAAAAAGACTTTGGAGTCATAATTTTTGAAAACCCAAGAGAGTACGGGTGTTCATAGGTCCGGTGGGTCGGGTTTGGTGGCCATCTGCCACCCAACCCGAAACTGTTAGGTTAGAAACAATTGAATCCTGTTCTGATCCAATGGACGATCGGGTTGAATCGGTTTGAGTTATGTTGGGTGAAAAAATAAATTCTTAATTTAAAATGGTCGAGTTGGGTCGGGTTGATCGGGTTGGGTTGGGGAAATAAAGGCCCACACTTGAACCAAATATGGTCAGGTTAGTTGAAATCCACCCCTTATCCAGCCATAGGGTGATCTATTTGAGTTAGTTTGTTGTTGGGTCGGTCAGGTTGGGCTGGTCGGTGAAATTTTTGAATAGCCCTACAAGAAAGTAGAATGTTTTTTAAAACTAATTTTTTAAAATCATTTTGAAATTGAATGATGATTGGAAAAAGAGTATTAGAATTGGAGTACCTTGAAGTTGGTTTAACCTAGGGTTAACTAACTTAGGTTAGGTTGTCTTAGAGTTGGATAACTAGGGTTAGGTTGACCTAGTGTTAACTAATTAGGGTTAGGTTAACCTAAGGTTGAGGTAACCTAGGGTTAACTAACTGAGGTTAGGTGAACCTAGGGTTAAGGTGACCTATGGTTAACTAACTAAGGCTAGGTTGACCTAGGGTTAAGATGACCTAGGGTTAGTCAACTAGGGTTAGGTATAGGATTTTGGAAGGTGGTTTTGAACTAGGGTTTGGACCTAGTGGTTTTAAACTAGGGTTTGGACCTAGTGGTTTTGGAAAGTGGTTTTATGGATGAAACTTAAAAGGATGTTTTGAAAACCATGATTTCATGTAAAGACCTTATCATTTTATGTGAAAAACTTGAAGTAAAGCTTTGGAAAAGTGACATTTCATGTAAGAAAGCTATCTTTTCAGGTAGGAAAATTTTCATTTCACGTGACATCACTTTGGAAAAAATAACTTATGAGGGTTAAAGATTTTGCAAACCATTTTTATAAAATACTCAAGTAAGTGTAGGGTTCATATGGTTGATATTTGAAAAACACTCTAAGGAGGGTTTCTTTGAAACATTACAACCACTAACTTAAGAGAGCAAAAACTTTGAAATCAACATGGAAATGGGTAATGTTTTGAAAATCATTTTGAAACTTGAAGACCACTCAAATGAGGGTTGTTTTTAAAAACCACTTGAAAACTTGAAAACCACTTTTGTAGCACTTAAAACGATTCAAATGAGAAAGGGTTCGTAAGGTTGTTTAAAAAGGTAAAACCACTCACATGAGGGCTCCACTAGGACCATTACAACCTCAAAACTCTAAGAGAGCAAAATCATTCAAAATCTCCTTGAAGGAGGGTTGTTTTGAAAAACATTTTTATGCAAACTTTAAGGGAGAAATTCGATGGTGGAAAGTAAGGTTTAGAGACTTTCGAGAGGCGACCTAAGATATGGGAAACTAGGGTTCTTAGGCTTAAACTTGAAGAAACTCCAATTTGAAGACCTTTAGAGGCACTTTTTAAAAATAACTAGAACATGAACTTTTGAGAACTCTTAAAAATGAAGCTAATGGTAGTTTGAAAAAGGCTATAAACATGAAAACAAGACCATGACAAAAAATACATGGACATTGTAACCATTATAATGTAAGGGGGTCATGAATCATACATGGTTAGAAGGCCACACCACATTGTAAGGAGCTCTAGGGCCTTACGATGGTCAAGTAGGCTTATGAGAGGTCCCCCAATCGGTGGTTCTCACAAGATTTTCTCTAAGCATGGCCTAAGAGCTCTCTTGTTTCAAGCATGCAAGAAGAGGGGGTAAAAGACTATAATTAAGAGAGAAGAAGAGCTCAAGTGAGCTTAGAGAGAGAAGAGAGGAGTGGGGTAGACATAAATGTAAATAGAGCTTCACCTTTGGGCTTCAATCTTCTTCAATCCACCATGGTTGAAGGGGCTTGAGCTTGAAGCGACTTGAATCTTTAGCTTTGGAGACTTGTATCGAATTTCAGAGGTTTTGTATCGATTTTGGCAGAGTTTCCTAATTGTTATTGTCTCTGAAATGAGCTGGGGGGGGGTGGCGGCTTGATATGTATAGGCCAAGAATTTGGGGGTGGCACATATAGGACATGCACATGGCCAAAATTTGGCCAGGGGCATATCACACATGAGCTAGAGGTTGGCCACTCATAGAATGCCACATGATATCCTTGTGGCATCCTATCTTGGGCTACAAGCCAAGTTTTTGGATGATCTAATCAAAATCTTAACGCATGTAGGACACGCTCTGCCTTCAAGAACTTTTATAGTGACTTTGGCTCAATATTCATGCCTTTTGAGAAAGATCTAGGAAAATTGGTCGTGTTCATGACGTTCTTTTATAGTTCTCTTGAACTGGAAGCCCTCGGGGAGCCTCGGATGATTCTAGATGATGAAGATATCACCTTAGGAAGCATGATTAAATATAAACTTCTAGGAGCATATGTGAGATGCTCTGTTAGTTTCCCAAAGTAGCTGTTTTCGCGCCACGTGATTGGGGACTTCGGGAAGCAATCCTCCTGATCGAACTGTGCCAGTGGCAAGTGCTCCGAAAAGGCTTCTAGTTTACATATTTCTCAAGATGTTTGACAGTGTCTTATAATGAGGGAATCGGAAAAAAAAAGTCAACTCTGACAAAGTGTCTGTGATACGCTTCAAGAGATTTTTTTTTTTATTTGGAGAGGTTTTGAGTCAAGGGACCTGCTTGGAAATGGATTGGGACCTCCTCGGGTGTGTCCCAGTGAATGCTAGTTTGATTACTCGAGTCGGTATGGTTGTAAAGGGTGCTCGGGCCTCTAGGGATAAAACGACTTGACCAAAGTTGGCCAAAATGGGACTAGGACTTGATTGACCGACATTTTGGTTATGCCAAACTGTTTTAAAGATAGTCTTGGAAGATGGCCTTATCGTCTCGAGGGATTGGTGCTTTCTTAAAGGATGCATCGAGCCCCCGGAGGCGAAATGGTCAGTTTTTACTGAGAATCATCGAAATTGGCCCGGAGTTAGTTTTATTAAAAGTTGAATGTGTCAGGCTATCAAGGGACAACCGGAAGGGAGTGGTCTTGTAGCCTTGAGGAATTGGTACTTTCTCGAAAGATGTGCCATATTGTCTAGAGGCAGAATGGTCATTTTGCACTGTGTTGGGCTAGCAGGCACTGGTGTTCAACTGGGTTTACGAGTATTTTTGTTAGTCCAACGATTGTGATAAGTTGGTTTCCAAAGATTTTACTTTTCTTTAGAGAATGTGCCACGACCAAGGGGCGCTTTTGGTCCCGTGACACTGGATTGTTTAGTAGTGTACCCGTGTTGACCTGTTTATGAGTGATTTCTTGCCACTTTGGTGGTGTGATGGTTTGTGAGTGCCTCTGCCACTCTGACAATGTTGGTGTCGGTTTTGATGATTGCCTAATCTCAAGAAATTGTCGGATGCCAAGGGGCATAACAGAAATTCTACATTGGCGGGTTAGCAAGCGCCATAAATGAACTGCTTGAGGGTTTATGAGTGCTTTCATCACTCTGATGGTGTTGGCGTTGGCGTTGGTTCCAGAGATCGTCCAATCTCGAAAAGCTTCTTAGAGTGCTTAGGGGCATTTTGGTCATTGGGCTTCAATTGGGCCCAATAAGCGACTAATTTGACTTGATTGGATTTTGAAAAACCAGTTAAGGCTTCATAGTATTATGACATTTGACTAGAGGACTGATTTAGACTAAAGATTGTCAAGCAGGCAAAAATGGGGTCCTTACAATCAACTAGCTAAGAAAGAGAGCCTTTACCTTCGGATGCAATCAAGTGCAAGATCAGTGCATTAATGAAAGTATCTCATACATTTAATACTGACTTGACCACCATTTAATGCGTTAAACACATGGTGCACCTTTGGGTGGAGGAGGCCCCATATTTGACACAAATATAGCCCATCCCCAACATCTAATCAAGTGGCTCTGGGGCTGACATGGCTGCCCTAGGCCACGACCCCCCTAGGCTCATCCACCCAGTGAGTGCCACGTGTCCACCTTGTTAGCTTCTTTTCCACCATAAATAGTTGTCACATTTATGTCACTGAACACACTTGAACTCTTGAAACACTCTAAGAACTCACCTTGCATACACCTTGCATGAACAACCATGGCATACGCATTGAATGTTTGGCTCTCTACCTCACACTTGTGAATCTCTCTCTCTCTCTCTCTCTCTTATTTGCCTATGGTTTTCTCCTCGCCACCCTTTGAGAGGTTTGAGCCATGTTAGTGACTACTTGGATTCCCAGTAAGGCCCCAGGTAAGTCAATCATACACCCTTCAATCAATCTCTACTCATAATACTCTACTGAGGAAGATTGGTGCTCATTATTCATGGTACCTCCAAAGGAAGGTGGAGCTCAACTTCGTCATAGCAGTTGGGGACTACTGAGGGTCCTAGCCAATTGTTGTCTTATTCTTCATAGAAAGAACACACTTCTCGACACCTTATTCAACCTATGTTACAATTAAAGGCTCTATTTTGGCTACTCATCTCGAGTGCCTGAGTTCACCATCGGCATTGGCTTTGATCAATATAAATTTTCTTTCCATAAGTAAAGTTCATACAACACGTTTCTCTATATCAAGATAAGATCTCAACTTCTTACTCCATTATCTCCATGATTTACACCTCATTTATATTGATATGGGCTTGCAATTTTTATGCATCAATCATGCTTTGATAGTAGGATTGGAGTTTGTCCCCCCGAGCACCGATAGAAGACCTGCAGCCTGTGGCTCGTGAATCCTATATTGTATCTTGTCGTATTGAGCTTGCGATTCATGATCTTATAGTTCTTATACTTTGGTGAGGGATAAATTATTGCACATTTCTATACACTTTTGCAAGGAGCACTCAGGATAATAGTATAGCCTATATTTGGAAGGTCTCACACACATTTGCACTTAGTCCCTAGCTCGCATTAAATCTTTCATTAGGCTGGTTCTTGTTTTTTTCATGCTCGAATAATAGACTTCAAGCCACCATTGTTTGCTCTAATACACCAGTGAGTTCTCGTCGAGTTGTAGTTCCTCCCTCGCTATACTATGATTCTCAGTGAGTAAGACCTCACACCTAGCCAACATCCTATTTTACTTTGGATAATGCGAACATGCATTTTATTTTCAAAGAAAGCCAAGTTTTATGTGTGCCTATGTAAGCACCCCATTTTTATCTGCTCGGCAGTCTCAAGCCCAACCGGTCTCACTTTTACACATCATATGCATATTCAGACTCTAACCTGTCTTCTAAACTCTAATTTAGTCCATCGGTCGCTTCCCGGGGCCCACTTAAAGCTAAATGACCATTTTACCCCTAGGCATCCAATTGCCTCTAGAACCACCCCGACTCTGGGTATCAAACTGGTAACCTTCCAGGGATCCTTCTAATAGTATTCTCGACCTTCCGATGCATTTTCAGATCATTCTAAGTCAATTTCGGCAAGCCCTGTGTAAAATGACCATTTTGCCTCTAGTGAGCCGGTTGACCATTTCAACAATCCTGACATTATTTTTGAAGCTTGTTATACTATGCTAAGGGTTTTTACCCATTTTGGCCTTTCTGCCGATTCCTGACCTCCCGGATTATTCCTGGACTTTCTAGAATCACTCCTAGTGGAGACAAGTCAAAAATTGCATGGTAGTCACTATTACAGGCGCCCAAATCTTTTGCCTTGAGTGCCAAAGGTCAAAGATACGTTTCTTACTGCCTCAAAAGGTTTCCTAAGTAGCTGGCACCACTAGTAGTGGCGCTAGTATATTTGTTGGCCTGGCTCCACTCCTAGTGGAGCCAATGTATTTTTTAGCCTAGCGCCACTACAAAAGGTGCCAGGTCAGTTTTAGTTGCCTATAAATATAGACCCTTCCCTCTACATAAAAGGGTCGGCAAGCTAACGCTAGAAACTCTATCTCTTGATATACAGACTTCAAACTCTCTCCAAACCCTAGTTTCCTTAGGCTTATTCAAACCCCAGCCTCTATACACTTTAACCCTAACATACATACACTTAATGCGCACTTATACGAGCCTCCAAGCCAACCATCGAAGACTCAAGGTACTGCAATCTCAAAGCCCTCGAAGATTAAGACGAAGTAAAGCAAATAAAGTGAACAAATCAAAGAAGACACAAGGTTGGTTTTCTATTAACGTTTATGCGTTCCCCTCCCCCCCTTTTCTCTTCTCCCTCCTAACCCACTTGGATTTTCTTCTATTTTAATCCCCTATCTTCTTCCCCCCCTTTCTTGCATGCTTAAAATAAGGGAATCCTCAATTCATGTATAGAAAGAATGGTTGAAAGTCACCGTGTTAGGGGCTTTCCTCCAATTCGACCTTAGACCATGTGGATTTGGCCCCCTTGATTATGTGGTGAAACCTAAACCTTACAGGTTCACAACCCTACTTGTATTGTGCATATCATACTCATACATTTCTTCAAAATCGTTATCTAAACTTGTTTTCAAAACTTGCAACAAAATCTTTTACAAAATTTGCATTAAAAATATTCTCTTCCAAACTTGTTTCCAAAATCACAATTTTTAAGATGATTCTAACCACTTCATAGTTAGGGTTGTTTTAGAAAAGTGTTACATAAGTTTTTTATGTTAACCCTAAATTGTTTTTGTCAAAATCATAATTCTAAGGTGATTCTTGCCATTCCATGATGAGGGTCGCTTTAAGAAAGTGTTATATTTAATGAAACTAATATGATCTGTATTTTCAAATATTTGTTGTTTTCAAAACCACAATCCTAGAATGGCTCTAATTTTCCTATGGTTAGAATCATTTTAGGAAAGTGAGATATTTTTTGGAGACTTGTAAAAGTCCATATTTCATTCCCTTTCTGAATCGCTTTTTCAAATCTCTTTCTAAAATTTCTTTTCTAAAATCTATTTTCAAACTTACTTTCCCAAAAACATTTTCTAAAAAATCTTTTTCCTAAAAACTCTTTCCAAAAATCCCTTTCCAAAAACTCTCTTCAAAAGTTCTACTTTCTAAACACACTCTTAAAGTTTCCCTTCTAGAAATTCCCTTCAAAAGATTTAGTTTTTAAAAACTTTTTTTCTTGGAGCCCAAGTCAAGTCCTGGGACCAATGATTAGGAAACCCTAATTTTTGACTTCCTTCTTACATCAAATTTTAGGTTTCCAAAACCAATTTTCTTCATCAAGCTCTTAAGTTTCCTAAACTCCTTTTTCATGTCAAATCATATTTTCTAAATCCAAGTTTTTCAAGTCTCATCTTTTCCAATCCCATGTCAAATTTAGTCTTCCAACTTAGGAAACCAAATCCAATCTTCCATTTTTGGAAACAAAATCAAATAATCTCTTTTTGAAAATAGAAATAAAATATTTCCTAATTCTAAACTTTCCTAATGTTAAACCTTTCCAAATTTTAACTTTTTAAATTTTAAACTTTTCAATCTTTCTAAATTTAAACCTTTCCTAATTTCTAAATTTTCTAAATCCTTCTTAAATCAAACTTTCCAAATTCCAAATCTTTTGTAGGTTGAAATCTTTCCAAAACTAAAACTTTCTTAAGTCGAAAGTTTTCTAAATTCAAAACTTTCTTAAGTTGAAACTTTCTAAATTGAAGACTTTCCAAATTTGAAATCTTTCCAAATTCAAAACCTTCCTAAAATGAAACTTTTCTAATTTGGTACTTTCCTAAAATGAAAATTTTCTATTTCAAAACTTTCCTAATTCTAAAGCTTTCCAAAGTCCAATTTTCCTTAAACCATAACTTTCCAAATTATTCCAAGTCAGGTGTTTTCAAATCAAGTCAAGTCTCTTTTCAAATCTTCCTTAAATCCAACTTTCCTAATTTAAACATTTCCTAATTAGAACCTTTCTAATTCAAGCACACATTCCAATCTTAGGACCTAGGAGACCCTAAATCCTAGTTCAACCTTAATGGTAGGAAGTTTCCAACTCTTTTCTTAAAACTCTTTTTCAAACCAAGATGGTTTTTTAATTTTAGGCTTCAAAATGTTTTCAAATCTCTATCTTTCTAAATCTAGTCCAAGTTCTCTTTCAAGGGTCAAATCCTCTTTCAAGTTCAATTCTAGGTCTAAGTTTGATCTCGATTGCAACCTTCCACTCTAAGTTTCAAATGAAACTCTTTTTCCAATTAAAATATTCTGTTTTTAATCAGACTCTTGTCCGAACTACGACTAACCTGATTCCTCAAAAGGGATACGTAGGTGTCGCGCCCAGATTTTTTACACTCGAGGAATACACACACAAGCAGAAAAAATACTATACTCTCTTGTTAGAACTCACCCTCCTAGAAGAATGAGTGCGACTAGGTTTGAATTAAAAATAGATTTGAATAAAGGGCCTTTGGAAAACAGTTCGGAGTTGCCACCTAACTTGATTAAGGTGAGTTAGGTCACCTAAAAACTAAGCACAATCCGAGGACCACAACTAGGGTTTTTGAAAACGATTTTGAAAATACTTCCTCAAGAGGGGGTTTTTAAGAAAACAGGTTGTTTAGCAACCTTTAGAAAATATTTAAGCCCTTTTTTTATAATAAACTTCATTTTGGTCTTTCAAAAACAGTGATCCTAGGTTCGGAGGTTTGTTACTTGTATGGAAGATGCACTAAGCCATCAACCTACCCCGCTCTTGTGGTACCTACATGTCTATTCACCCTAAATTCACCTATGAGAGTCTTCAACTAACAAATGTCCAATTCTATCCACTTTTGAAAAGAATTTTGAGAAGAATGATGCATGATATGCAATTGCAAGAGAGAGAGTTGGAAAATAGATTTAGAAATAGATTTGAAAAGAAATTGATTTGATTGAAAAATAAATTTGAAAAGATAGATTTGAAATTGGAAAGTTTAAAAAATTGAAAATAGAGATTTGGAAATAGAATTTAGAATTGGAATTTTGAAATAGATCATGGAATTGAAAGTTGGAAAAAAGTTGTGGAATTGGAGATTTGAAAAAAAGTTATGACCGCATCCATGAGGGTTGCCTACGTATCCCTTTTTTGAGAATTAGGTTAGTCGTAGTTCGGAAAAGAGTTCGATAGAAAATAGAAAGTTTGATATGGAAGAAGAGATTGAATTGGAATTTGGATTTGATTTGAATTTAGAATAGAAGATTAGAAATTGAAATTTGGAATTAAAAAGATTAAACTTTGATTTGGAAAGATAGAGATCCTAGACTTAAGAAGATAGGATTTAGAAAGAACTTAAGATCAAGAAAGATTTGACTCGAATGTTGGACTTGGAAAATTAGAAAAGACTGGATTTAGGAAAAGTTCGAATTAGGAAAGTTCCGTTTTAGGAAAGTTTCATTTTAGGAAAGTGTCATTTTAGGAAGGTTCCATTGTAGGAAAGTTTTGTTTTAGGAAAGTTTCATTTTAGGAAAGTGTCATTATTAGGAAGTTTCGAAATAGGAAAGTTTTAAAAGTACGAAAGTTTTGAATTTAGAAAGTTCTAGATTTGGAAAGATTTGAAGTTTAGGAAAGTTTAGAATTTTAGAAAGATTTAAAGTTTGAGTTTTAGAAATTCTTGAAATTAGGAAAGGTTTGAGTTTAAGAAAGATTTGAAAACTTAGATTTGGAAAGTCAAAATTTGAAAAGTTATGGAATTAGGAAAGATTTGGAACCTTAAAGTTTAAAGAAAGATTTAAAAGTTTAGATTTTGGGAAGCGTATGGTTTAGGAAGATATGAGATTAGGAATAATTTGAATTAGGAAAGTTTTGGAGTTGGAAGGATTGAGATTCCTATTTCCTAAAACAAGGGATTGAATTTTGTTTCTAAAAGAGATGTTTTGATTTTGTTTCCAAAAACGGAGGGTAGGATTTTGTTTCCTAAATGGAAGATTGGATATGGTTTCCTAAAAGGAAGATTGGATTTGACGTGGATTTGGTACGTGAAGTTTTAGAAACACTAGATTTGGAAGACTATAGTTTTGAAGTAGAAAATAGGCTTTGGAAGCTTATGATTTAGGAGTAAAAAGGAGATTTTGTAAACTTAGGTTTTGAGGCAAGATTGGAAATCATGTTTTTGGGAAGGAAAATTAGGGTTTCCTAATTGTTGGCTCTAGGGCTTAACTTGGACTCTAAGAAAATAGATTCTTGGAAAGTGAGTTTTTAGAAAAGGGAGATTTTTGGAAGGAGATCTTAAAAATGAGTTTTTGGAAAGCGAATTTTGGGAAGAGAGTTTTTGGAAAGGGATTTTTGAAATGAGTTTTTACGAAAGAGATTTTAAGAAAGAGTTTTCATGAAAGAGATTTTTGGAAAGAGTTGTTAGGAAGGAAACTTAAGGAGAGTTTTTAGAAAGTGAATTTTGAGGAGAGCGTTTTGGGAAAGGAGTTTAAAAAGAAGTTTTAGAAAATAGATTTTTTGAAGAGAGTTTTTAGGAAACAATTTTGGAAAGGAGATTGGAGAGAGTTTTTAGAAAGTATGTTGGAAAAAAGATTTTTATAAGGAAAGATTTGAAAAGAGAGTTTTTGGAATGTTCATAAAAATATCTCACTTTCCTAAAATAATTATAACCATAAGAAGGTTAGAACCACTTTAGGATAGTGGTTTTGAAAATAAGAAGATTTGAAAATATGGACCATATTGGCCACTTTAAATATAACACTTTCCTATAGCAACTCTAGCCATGGAAAGGCTAGAATCACCTTCGGATTGTGATTTTGAAAATAAGTTTGAAGAAAAGGATTTAACGCAAGTTTTGAAAACAGTTTTGATGCAAGTTTTGAAAACGAGTTTGAAAACGAATGTTTGAGGAATGCAAGATCATGATATGCACAATGCAAGTTGGGGTCGTGAACATACAAGGTTAAGGCTTCATCACATAATCAAGGGGGCCGAACCCACGTGATCTCTGGTTAAACTAAGAGAAAGCCCCTGACACGGTGACTTCCAATAGCCTAATCCTACACATGGATCGGGAAGTCCTTTGTTTCAAGCATGTAAGAAAGAGGGAGAAGAAGATGGGGGATTAAAATAGAAGAACACCCAAGTGGGTTCAGAGAGAGAAGAGAGAGGGGGAAGATGCGTAAACTTAAATAAAAAGCCTACCTTGTGTCTTCTTTACTTTGCTTTGCTTTGCACGCTTTGTTTTTCTTGCTTTGCTTTGGTCTTTGCTTCAGTCTTCGTCTTAATCTTAGAGAACTTGTCTTGATCGTCGAGAGCTTTGGGTTGTAGCACTTCAAGTCTTCAATGGAGCCTTTGGAGGCTAGTGTATGAGTGTTTATGAGTGTATGAGAGTATATGAGAGCTAGGGCTTGTGTATGGGGGCTAAGGTTTGGAAAACCTAAAGAAAACTAAGGTTTAGAGAGGCTACGAGCTGTGTATATCGAAGAGTAGGGTTTTTAAACCGAGATTGCGGACCTTATTCATGCTAGAGGAGGCTCTGTATTTATAGAGAGAAGAACAACCTGGCACCTGTTGCAGTGGCGCCAGGAAAAATTTCCTTCTGGCACCACTAAGAGTGGCTCCAGGCTAAATTTTGGCTTGGCGCCACTACAGGCACTTAGGATAGTTTTTAAGTTGACAAGCAACGTATCTTCAAAAGATTTGGGCGCCTGTATTAGTGACTACCATGCAATTTTTAGCCTGACTTCACTAGGAGTGACTTTGGAAAGTCCGGGAATGATTTGAAAGGGCCGGGAATGGCCCGAAAGGCCAAAAATGGACAGGAACCCTTAGAATAGTGTCTTGGGGGTAGTAGACTTGAAAAATGATGACAGGATGTGTTTGGAGGGTTGACCGGGCCACTAGGGGCAAAAAGGTCAACCGGGCCGAAAAGCTGTTGGGATAGATTCAGAATGAACCAGAAGAAGACTTGAGGTTTGGAAACATTATTTAGAGTGTCCCAGGAGGTTACCAGTTTGGCACCTAGAGCCAGTGTGATGGGAAAAGGTGACCGGCCCACCAAGGGCAAAACGGTCATTTTTGCACTGGATTTGCCGGAATTGACTCGGAATGATTTGAAGAGATAAGAAAAGGTCAGGAATACTACAAAAAGCATTCTCGGGAGGTTATCAGTTTGATACCCAGAGTCGGTGTGGTTCCCAGGGTGTTCGGATACCTAGGGGCAAAATGGTCATATTGACCGAAAAGTCTGGGAATTGGCCCAAAACTGACTAGAAGGCACCTAATGATGCCGGATTCCCTTTAAGACAATCTTGAAAAGGTGGAATTACCGTTCTAAGGACTTAGGTACTTTTTTGAGAAATGTGCTGAAAATGGCCCTTGGGGCAATTTGGTCATTTTTCACCAAAGTGGGCTAGTAGGCACCGGTGTTGACCTGGGTTTTGAGTGTTTCTACCACTCTGACGGCGGTCCCATGATACAGGGGTTTGTTGGCAACTCCTTATATCGACCTATTTACGAGTGTTTTCGCCACTCTGAAGGTTACGATGTTTACCAGTACTTCTGCTACTATGACAGTTCGCGATCATTCCCAAGACTGCCTGATCTCAGGAAGCTACTAAATGGACTTAATGCCTGAGGAATTAACTTTCTCGAAAGGTGTGCCGAAACAGACATTTCTGCATTGGCGGGCTAGCAGGCGCCAAAAGTAGACCGTTCTACCATTTCAGGGACTTGGTGTCTCGTCCCGATTAATGGGTTTGAAGGGACTTACCGTTCCAAAGAGTTCACTCAGAAACATGCCGAATTTGAGGGTTTGACCACCTTAAGGAATCAACTTTCTCAAAAGGTGTGCTTGATTTAATTGGAATTGGAATTGGAATTGAAAATGGAATTGGAAATGAGACTTACCGTCTTCAGAAAGACGTGCCTATTGGAATTGGACCGAACAATGCCGCCAACGGCATTTTAGTCATTTTGCCTCTATTTGGGCCCGCGAAGCGATGGATTGACTAGATTAGGATTGGAAAATTGAACTGACTTAGAATATGTCCATATTGGCTTGAAAACAAGTATCGACGGACTGGAGACTGTCGAGCGGACAAAAATGGGATGCTTACAGTAGGCAACTCTCATGGGTGCGGTCATAACTTTTCTTAAGTCTCTAATTCCATAATTATTTTCAAACTTCCAATTCCATGATCTATTTCAAGTTTCAAATTCCAAAATCTATTTTCAAATCTTTATTTTCAATTTCTAAAACCTTCTTTTCAATTTCAAATCAAGTCTTCTTTTCTAATCTCTTTCCAAAATCAAATATTCTTGTCAAGTCTATTTTCAAAATTAAGTTTTATTTCTTGCACTTGCATGTCATGCATCATGTCAAACTTGTTTTCAAAGTTCTCTTCTAAAGTGGATAGTTTTGGACAGTTTTTAATCAAAGATTCCGAATGGATGAACCTAGGGTGAATAGACATGTAGGTACTGCAAGGGCGGGGTAGGGTGATGATCTTATGATATATTCCCTACACGTAACCAACCTCCAAGCCTAGATCGCTATTTTCAAAGACCAAATGGAGTTATTTTAAAAAAAGGGCTTACATTTTTTCAAAGGTTACCAAAAAACCTATTTTCCAAAAAAAACCCTCTCTTAAGGAAGTTTTTCAAAATCTTTTTCAAAAAGCCCTAGGTGTAATCTTTCGGATTGTGCTTAGTTTTAGGTGACCTAACTCACCTTAATCAAGTTAGGTAGCGACTCCAACTTTTTTCCAAAAGCCCTTATTTAAAATCAAGTTCTAACTCAAACCTAGTCGCATTCGTTCTTCTAAGAGGATAAGTTCTAATAAGAGAGTACTGTGTTTTTCTTACTTGTCTTTTTCGAGTGCAAAAATCGGCGCACGACATGCCTGCATGCATTTTATTTTCTATATTAATTACAACTCGAGAAGCACATCGTTTACTGATCCATTTGGTTTTGGATGAATGTGGATAAGTCCAACTTGTCACAATGGCGGTAAGAGAAAGCTTCATTGTTTAGCTATTAGCATGAGCCATCGCTTGGTCTCAATGATTCTCAAAATTTATGGAGATGGTAGGAGGACCAACATTTTTTGAAAGTTTATCATTTCTTTGCCCACTCAAGTGGCTTCCAACCTTAAGATGGGTAACAGCAAGTCAAGGTTTCACTTCAAGCTATAGCTACTTGCTCACTTAGATACTAAAATGAAAATCTTTACAATGAGCTACTTTACAGTTTGGACTCCACTTTGAGGCATTGCTGCTCGCTTGGGTTTTACTTCAAAGCATTTCAAAGCTCATGGAAATTTAGTCATGATAGTCTAAGTGAACTTCTTGGTTCCAGCCCTAGTGTTAGCACCCTTGGGCTTTTATAATTCCTTATTCGCACTTAAATGCTACAAGATGCATAAAGCTAGATCCTCATTTCATCAAGTTCACTCATATATGCAAAAGTTGTCTACTAGCTTGTGAAAAACAATCCATTCCCTTAAATGTGATTGTCTACTACGGGCCCTCGCCCACAATAAACTCTCGGTAATCTTCAGCACGGCTAAGTATGTCTTCGCCCAAGTGTATTTCCTATCGCTCCCTTCCGGGTTCAAGCTTTGCCAGCCAAAGACAAGGCAAAGAGCGTCTCCTCTTGGCACAGGCACTAAAGGCCCTCGCCCATGTGTAGTTTGTGGCACTCCTCATTACGACTGAACGTCTCTCCGCGGAGCATACCATTGAACCACTTACTCCATTACTCTGCAAACAAGCTTCTTGTGCTCTTTATAATTGTATGGGATGACACCTATGAGCTGGCTGTATTTGCTTTCTAGTTTGTTCCTCCCCGGACTAGTAGCTATTTCGCCTATTGTAACTACTACAGTCCATGCCAAGGCTTGACTCAAGTATTCATTGCTAGTTTGACAACTGTATATCCATCTTCATATCGGCTCGATTGCCACCTTGGCATCACCCTATTAACTATGGCAATTTGCAAAAGTTGGCTCTTGCAGTTATTTCTAGCCTCTCTACAACATGGTGACTTCAAAAAGAATGTTGCGCACCAAACAAAGTGCCAACTCACGCCCTACTTGCTCTGCTCCAAGAATAACTGTCATGTGCCAATAAGCACAACTCATGCTCCAGTTGCTTTGTCTAATCAATAGGCGGCGTCTCACACCGTCTAAAATGGAATAGACTCAATTTTGGATGCCAAAAGCAACTGCCTGCCTCAATGATGCCAGCAGTCAACTCACCATCCTACAAAGCTCTCAAGCAACCAAATATTGTCTCGAACTCTGCCAGGTCGGTACGAGACATGTGCCAACCCCTAACTGACGCCCTCTTAGGATCTTAGAGGCCCATCACTGGCAAAGAAGCAAAGCTATAAAAGAAACTACACTTGTCACAGAAAGCTTAGAATGCCATCCATATCCAATAGGCTAATTATAAAGGGAGTAGTCTAACTCATGCTATTGCAATACCTCTTTGGCATGGGCCGGTTGATATTTCTTTGTTTGGGTAATCCCACCTCTATGGACGGAGAGAGATTTGGGCCTCTCTAGAGATATGGTTCTATGCATGTCATGAATCCTTAGGGTTGAGGAACTCTTAGGAGTTTCGGTAGGTTTGATTAACATTAGATTGGATTGCCTTTTTCTCTCTACGGTTCATTGAATGCATGAGGATGCAATGACTTGAGTTTCTTAGAACTCTTACCTTAGAGTAAATATGGATGCATAAGAATAATGGAAGTAAACATGTGAGCAGTATGATAATAATAAATGGATGATTTAGAAAACCCCCTTCTTGTCTTGCTTTTGCCTTCGGTTCTCTTAGTATTTGGAGATGAGCAGAGGGAGGATAGAAGACAAGAAACGAAAGAGAAGTTAGTACCTTAATTTGAAAATTTTTATGCAATACATGTTCTAGGGGTGCCCCTACTTGAGAGGGAGACTAAGCATGATGTATTGGCTAACTTTTGGAGATAGGGAGTCTGCACATGTATGCAAGTGCCTTACCATTGGTTAGGAACCTACCTTCATTCCTATGTTCATTGATTTGCAAAAACGGTAAAAAGGTACATTGAACTTCGGGGTTTAAAATACAAGAGAATCAAAGTACACTTTAATAGGGGGCAGGGGGAACATTTCCCTTTGGACTTTCTCTTATCTAATTTTACATATAAAATTCTAAACTACTGTTGAGTCTTTGGATTCACCTTCCTTGGATTTGATGTTGAGGAGGTTGTTAAGAGACCTTGTCGATTGATTGCCACTTGTCTTCTAGGCAATCCTATCTTCGTGAGCATAGAGAGATTAGGGCCCCTTTTATAGAATAACTTGAAATGCATGCAATGAGTCCTTAGGGTTACATGAGAACCCTTAGGGTTTGGGTAGGTTTAATGCAAGGGAGAGTAACCTTGGTGTCACTCTCTTTGGGTTAATCATACGCATAAGATGCAGTAACTTGAGTTACTTTGGAACTCTTGTCTTGACATGGAATATTGAATGCATGAACATAGATGCAAAGAGTATAAGAAGAGAGAATGCAATTGAAGTAAATACGCATGCATGAACAGTTAGACAAGCATTACAACAGTGCGAGTACAATAATTATAATAACAGCAATAAGCAAATATAGAGGAAAGTAAAAGCAGTCACCCTTTCCTCCACAATTTTGAAATCAATGTGCGTGTCTTAAATTCAGCAGAGGTTCGGCTATGCATGATGTCTATATGAGCATGAGGTTGAGGGCTTACTAATGCGCCTTAAAAAGGCTCGGTTATCAGATCTTCAAGCCTAGGCCCACTCCCCGAGGTTGTGCCATGATTGGTTAGTGATCCGAGCGGGCGAACCATCAAGAGGCCGTAGACGAGAAAACTGACACAACATTTTGCCCACAACCAATATACCATTCCCTTTTCTAAATAGAAGGGACATATTAGGGTAGAGAATGCAAATATGCAGAATGCAAGTGCACGTGCAGTGCGTGTGTGATTTTTAAAAATTGGAGGAAAGAGCTCAATAACTCCCATCCATCCTGTCCTTTCCATACATTCACGACATACAAACAATTGATATAACATGACATAAATATGTGAACAAATGTCCACTTACAAAAACAAGGATACAAAAGTTAGTATATGAATGACAAACTTAATGCATGATAGAATGAATATGAGTTGAGTGCAAACAACGACATGTTTTTTTTTGTTTTTTTTTTTTAAACAACTTGGAAAGCTGGATTTTGAAAGTTTGAAGTGGACAAAATTGGAGAAATTATCAAAAACTCCAAATAGGTGAGGGTGAAGAGACATGATATTGGCCTAACCCTCTAAGTGTCCCCAGTGGAGTCGCCAGCTATCGCACTTCGATTTTTCGCACCTAAAAAAGACAAGTGAGAAAAATATAGTGCTCTCTCGTTAGAACTCATCCTCGTAGAAGGACGAGTAAGACTAGATTTGAATTGGAAATTGAGTTTGAATAAGGGCTTTTGAAAAACATTTGGAGTCCCGACCTAACTTGATTAAGGTGAGTTATGTCACCTAAAAACTAAGCACAATCTGAAGATTAAACTTAAGATTTTTTAAAAGGTTTTGGAAACTTCCTCAAGAGAGAGTTTTTAAGAAAAGAGGTTGTTTGGCAATCTTTGAAAACATTTAAGCCCTTTTTTGAAAATAACTCCAGTTGGTCTTTGAAAACAGTGATCTAGATTCAGAGGTTGGTTACGTGTAGGGAAGATGCACTAAGCCATCACCCTACCTCGCCCTTGCGGTACCTATATGTCTATTCACCCTAGGTTCACTCATTCGGAATCTTTGTTTAATAAATGTCCAAACCTATTCACTTTAGAAAAGAACTTTGAAAAGAAATTAGACATGATACATGATATGCAAGTGCAAGAAAAGACTTCAATTTTTGAAAATAGATTTGAAAAGAACTTAATTTGATTTTGAAAGAAAGATCTAGAAATAGAGATTTGAAAATAGATTTTTTGGATTTGGAATTTTGAAAAAGGTTATGATTGCACCTATGAAGGTTACCTACATATTCCTTTTGGGAATCAGGTCAGTTGTAGTTCGGACAAGAGTCCGATAGAAAATTTGATTTGAAAAGAGTTTGATTTGGAAAAGAGGTTTGATTTGAAAAAGGGTTTGATTTGAACTTTGAAGAAAAGATTTGAAATGGAACTTGGAATTGACTTTGAACTTGAAAAGCTTGGTTTTAGGAAACCTAGACTTAGGAAGATAGGACTTAGGAAAGACTTGAGGTTTAAGAAAGATTTGACTTAACTTGGAAGGGATTTAGAAAAGATTTGACTCAAATGTTGGACTTTAAAGATTTGGAAAGTTGGAGTCTAGAAAAGACTAAATGTAGAAAATCTTGAAATTAGGAGAGTTTCGAAATAGGAAAGTTCCATTTTAGGAAAATTTCGAATTAGAAAAGTTTCGAATTAGGGGAGTTTCATTTTAGGAAAGTTTAAAATAGAAAATGTTAAAAAATACGAAAGGTTTTGAAATTTGAAAGTTTAAAATAGGAAAGGTTTTGAAATTAGAAAGTTTCCTTTTCAAGAAAGAGTTGATTTTTGGAAAGAATTGAATTTAGAAAATTTGATTTAAGAAAGATTTGGAATTTAGAAAGTTTAGGATTTTGGAAAGGTTTGAATTTAAGAAAGATTTGAATTTAGAAAGATTTAAAGTTTGAATTTAGGAAATACTTGAAGTTATGAAAGATTTGAAAGTTTAAGTTTTGGAAACTTAAGATTTAGGAAGGTATGAGATTAGGAAGGATTGGAATTAAGAAAGATCGAAATTAGAAAAATATTCAAATTAGGAATGATTTAGATTCCTATTTCCTAAAACAAAAGATTGAATTTTTTTCTAAAAATAGGTGATTCGATTTTGTTTCTAGAAACGGAGGATTGGATCTAGTTTCCTAAATGGGATATTGGATTTGGCATGGAATTCGAAGGTGAAGTTGTAGAAATCCCAAATCTTGAAGTCTATGATTTGATATAGAAAATAGGTTTTGGAAATTGATGGTTTTGATGTAAAAGGAAGGTTTTGGAAACCTAGGTTTTGAGGCAAGATTGGAAATCATGTTTTAGGAAAGAAAATTAGGGTTTCCTAACCGTTGGAAGGAAACTTGAAGAGTGTTTTTCTTAGAAAGTGAATTTTTCAAAAGAGCTTTTGAGAAGATATTTGAAAATAGTTTTTAGGAAAGTAAGTTTTTTAAGGGAATTTTTAGAAAAACAATTTTTGGAAATAATTTTAAAAAGGAGATTGGAGAGAGTTTTTAGAAAGTATATTGGAGATGAGATTTTAAAAAGTAGATGTGAAAAGAGATATTGGAGAGTATTTAGAAGGAGGTTTTGGAAAGTAAATTTGAAAAGCAATTTGAAAAGGGATTTGAATGTGGACTTTTACAAGTCTCTAAAAATATCTCACTTTCCTAAAATGATTCTAACCATAAGAAGCTTAGAACCATTCTAAGATTGTGGTTTTGAAAACAATAAGGATATGAAAATATGGACCATATTGGTCACTTTAAATGTAACACTTTTCTAAAGAAACCCTAACCATGGAAAGGCTAGAATCACCATAGGATTGTGATTTTGAAAATAAGTTTTGAAGAAGAAAATTTTAATACAAGTTTTGAAAATGATTTTGATGCAAATTTTGAAAACAAGTTTTGGAGAGATGCATGATCATGATATGCACAATGCAAGTTGGGGTTGTGAACTTATAAGTTTAAAGGCTTCATTACATAATCAAGGGAGCCGAACCCACGTGATCTCTAGTTAGACTAAGAGAAAGCCCCCGACACGGTGACTTTCAATAGCCTAATCCTACACATGAACTGGTAAGTCCCTTAATTCAAGCATATAAGAAAGGCCGGGGGGGGGGGGGAGGTAGAAGATGGGGATTAAAATAGAAGAAAACCTAAGTGGGTTAGGAGAGAGAAGAGAGAGGGGGAAATTGTGTAAACGTAAATAGGAAGCCTACCTTGTGTTTTCTTTGTTTTGTTTGCTTGCTTTGCTTTGTTTTACTTCGGCCTTCGAGAGTTTGCTTTGGTCTTTGGGAGCTTCTGAGTTGTAGCACTTCAAGTCTTCAATAAAGGCTTTGGAGGCTAGTATATGGGTGTATAGGGGTGTATGTTTGCTAGGGTTAAGTGTATAAAGGCTAGGGTTGGTATATGGAGACTAGGATTTGAAGAACCTAAAGGGAACTAGGGTTTGGAAGGACTTCGAGCTCAGTATATCGAAGAGCAAAGTTTTAGACTAAGTTTGCAGAGCTTTTTCACGCTGGAGAAGGCTTTGTATTTATAGACAGAAAAATGAACTTGCGCTTGATGTTGTGGCGCTAGGCTAAAAATCCTACTAACGCCACTAGGAGTGGCCCCAGGCTATATTTTGGTTTGGTGCCACTACTAGTGGCGCTAGCTATTTAGGAAACTTTTAAGGTCAGCAAGCAACATATTTTTCAAACATTTGGGTGCCTGTACTAGTAACTACCATGCAATTTTTAGCGAGGCTTCACTTGGAGTGACTTCGGAAGGTTCGGGAATGATTTAATGGACCAAAAATTGTCTGGAGGGTTGGAAAGGTACAAGAACCCTTAGAATAGTGTCTCGGGGGTAGTAGATTGGAAAAATGATGACAAGACGTGTTGGAGGGCTTGACCAGGCCATTAGGGGCAAAATAGTCAATCGAGCTGAAAAGCTACCGGGATGGACCTGCAATATCCCAAAAAAAAGCTGAAGGCCTGGAAATATCAACTAGAATGTTCTAAGAGGCTACCGGTTTGATACCCAAAGCCGGTGTGGTTGGAAAAGGCAACTAACCCACCAAGGGTAAAACGATCATTTTGCACTAGGTTTGTCGAAACTAACTCAGAATGACCTAAAAATGCATCGAAAGGCCAGGGATACTATCAGAAGCATCCTTGGGAGATTACCAGTTTAGTACCCGGAGCCAGTGTGATTGAAAAAGGCGATCGGCCCACCAGGGGCAAAATGGTCATTTTGACTAGAAGGTCTCAGAATTGACTCAGAACCGACTGAAAGTCACCTAATCATGTCAGACCATCTTTAGGACAACCCTAGAAGGGTGGACTTACTATTCTGAGGACTTAGGTACTTGCTCAAGAAATGTGCCGGAAATGGCCAGCTAATGGTGGGTCTCATGACACAGGGGTTTGTTGTCAATTCCAAATGTCGACCTGTTTACTAGTGTTTCCCCCACTCTAACGGTTGTGATATTTATGAGTACTTCCGTTACTCTAATGGTTCGCATTCATTCTGAAGACTGCCTGATCTCGAGAAGCTGCTAGGTGGACTTATCATTTGAGAAATTAACTTTCTCGAAAGACGTATAGAATAACGGACATTTCTTCTTTAGCGGGCCAGCAGATGCCGAAGGTGGACCGTTCTACCATCTCGAGGACTTAGGGTCTCATCCTAGTCAATGGGTTTGAAAGGACTTACCGTTTTAAAGAATTTTCTCGAATGATGTGCTAGACAGGATGGACTTACAACCTTGAGGAATCAAGTTCTTGAAAGGCATGCCGGATTTAATTGGAATTGGAATTGGAATTGGATTTGAAATTGGATTTGAGTTTAAAATGGGGACTTACAGTCTTTAAAAAGACATGCCCACTGAAATTGGACCAAACAATGCCCTAAGGGCACTCTAGTCATTTTTGGTCTATTTGAGCCCAATGGGACTACAAAGCGATCGATTGAGTGGATTATGTTTGAAAAATTGGTTTGACTCAGAATATGTCCATATTGACTTGAATACAAATCTGGATGAACTTGAGACTGCCGAGCTTGCAAAAATGAGGTGCTTACAACAATATCTCATTCCTCCGAACACCTTTTAAGCTCCCCAAAAATTCTAGGTTCTTGAGAAACACAAGAAGAATATCGTAGACACAACCGATTTTTCCAAATCTTTCATGGATTGCACAATTATCAAGGCAAAGTTTAAAACGAACACTCCCGGCATTGGAGCATATGTTACATGCGCCAAAATTTTGATCAAATCGAACAAAAATTTGCTTGCTCCCTAAGATTGAGTCAATACAGAGTGTGCCACGTGACATTCAGCCAGTGGAACAGTACTAGTGGATGTAGCACATGCGCCAGGGCAAAATTTGCGTAGGCCCATGTACTATATGCACATGTACTACAGCGAAGCTCTATAGAAATAGCCTCTGAATCTTAAATTTCCATAAACATCTCACCCTCCAAACACTTATGTTAGATTCCACCTCCCTCTGGCCCATTCACCACACCCATAAAGCCCTCAATGTCATAGAAGATCCCATTCCAACACCTTCAAGCCTCTCTAAGGCCCTTCAAGTTTAAGTTAAAGCATTTATGGAGGTTTGAAGGTGTTCGAAGGCAAAATGTGGTATTCTCTTTTATATTTTTGTCATCCCCACTCTTCTTTTCTCC
This sequence comes from Euryodendron excelsum, assembly GCA_033060915.1. NCBI lineage: Eukaryota > Viridiplantae > Streptophyta > Magnoliopsida > Ericales > Pentaphylacaceae > Euryodendron > Euryodendron excelsum. The sequence goes on along the minus strand of CM065384.1, from coordinate 15,869,057 downwards.
TTCATATCCTACTTAGGTTATTCTTTATTTTAAACTCCCATTTTCTATTCCCCCCCCCCCCCCTGCATGCTTGAAATAAGAGAGCAACTCCTAGTTCATACCTAAAGGAAAGCTTGTGTCAGCCACCGTGTAGGGAGATTTCTCACTAGCCTACTTTAAGATGGTATGGCCTTGGAGCACCTTACAATTTGGTGTGGCTTACAGCCTTGTATGAAATTATGACTCCCTTGCATATGGTTACCATGTCCATGTATTGCATTGTTGGCCCTATTTTCATGTCCGTCATCATCATTTTGTAAAACTTTCACTATCTTCATTTCTATGTCTTCTTCAAATTCCATATCCAAATGTTTTTCTAAAAATGGTTCCAAGAGTTAGTTCCTTGAAGCCTAAGTCAATTTTCATCTTAGAAAATCCCCCTTTAAGCCCCTTGACTTCATTTTGCATCATTGTATTTCTTTACATCTTATGTTGCATAAAATTGCCCTTCAAACCATTCTCTTCTATATTGATTTTTAAGAATCCACTCTCTTGAACGTTGTGGTTGAAATGGTCCCTTGAAACCCTCTCTTGAGTGGTTTTCCCATCATCTTGACCATATGAACCCTAATCCATTAGAATTGGTTTTCTATACCCCAAAAGTGGTTTTCAAAACAACCCTCTTCAAGAAGGGTTCTCAGATTTCATTCTCTTTAATTTGCATATAAATGATTTTCCAAAATTACCATTTTCATCTTGATTTTTAAGTGTTTTGCTCTCTTGAATATTGTGCTTAGAATGGTCCCATGGAGTCCTCTTCAGAGTGATTTCCTTCAAATAAACCATATGAACCTTTATTTTTTAGAGTGGTTTTCAAAATCTTATAAGTAGTTTTTCAAAATCTCCTTTCCAAAAATAATTTTCAAGGTTCATTCTCTTTAAATTTCTAATCAAAGAAGTCTTCAAAACTAGCTATTCAATATTGATTTTCACAAGTTTTACTTTCTTGAGTTAGTGGTTGAAATGGTTCCAAGGCAACCCTTTCTTGAGTGGTTTCCAAATACCAACCATATAAACCCAACACTCACTTGAGTAGTTTTCATAAAATTATTTTTCAAAACGCACTTTTAACTTTCATGCATAAAGCCACATTTCCAAAACCGCTAACTCCAAACCCTAGTTCAAAACCACCTTCTCACCCTGGGTTAACTTGACCCTAGTTGTTCAACCTTAGGTTAAACTAATACACGTTAGTTAACCCTAGGTCACCTTAACCATAGGTTAACCTAATCCAAATTCGTTAAACCTAGGTCACCTTAACCATAGGTTAACCTAACCCAAATTCGTTAACCCTAGGTCACCTTAACCTTAGGTTAACCTAACTTTAGTTAGTTAACTCTAGATCAATCCAACCATAATCTAACATAACCTTAGTTGTCCAACCCTAGGTTAACCCAACTCGAGTTAGTTAACCTTAGGTCAACCCAACCTAAGTTAGAAAGCTTCAAGTTTCTAATTCAAAGACCCTTTTTCAAATAACCTTTCACTTCAAAAACATAGTCATAGCATACTTTCAAACACATCATACTCTCTTGCGATTTCCAAAATCAAATCCAAAATATTTTCAAATACTGCCATACTCTATTTTAAAAGATGCTTCTAAGAAATTCTCTCAAACTTGTCTCAACTAAAATGGCTAGACACCTAACACTTTCTAAAAACTATTTTCAAACAACTCACAACCCTAAAGTGTCACTACCCTTTTATGGTTAGAGATTCTAAGGGAAGGTGATACATTAAAATACAACTTTCAAGGTTGTCCATATTAGGGTTCCAAAACCCTAAGTGCTTTCAAAAGCTCTTTTCAAAAATGATTTTCAAACATCAGATTTTTGAAGCAACCCTAATCCTTCCATGGTTAGGATTGTTCAAGTATAAATGAGATATTTAAGAAGGGTTCTATAACCCCAAAAGTTTTAAAAACCAATGGGAAGTCTCTAGCCCCTTTTCCAAATGCGTTTTTGAAACTCATAACCATAAAGGGGTTTAGTTCTTCAATGACTAACCTCGTAAAGGTGATGAAACATTGACTGTACCTTTCATAAGGTATTCAAAAACAACTTTCAAAGCTTTTGGAAGACAAGTTCACGAGAGTATTTCCAATCCAAACTCTGCCTATAAAGTTTTCAAAACAAGACTTCAAAAACATTCCCAAAACTCCCTTGAGTTAGTTTAAAACCTTTTCAAAACTCCCTTGAGTTGTTTCAAAGTACTTCCAAAACTCCTTTGAGTTGTATAAAAAATATTTCAAACCTTTCTTGAGTTAATTGCAAAATATTTAAAATCATCTTCAAACTCAATTTCAAAAACACTTCAAACATTCAAGTTTCATTTCAAAGGCATTTTTTTAAACTCTCAAGTTCTCTTTTTCTAAAGACCTCAAAGCGTCGTCAAACCTTTCCAAAGACCTCAATGTGTCTTCAAAGTATTCCAAATGCCCCAAGATGCCTCTTTTCTATTGGGCCTTTGCTCGAACTACGAATGACCTGATTCTCGTCAAATGAGATACCTAGGCAACCTAATATGGTGCGGTCATAACCTTCATTTCAACTTAAGTTCCCTTTTCAAAGGTTTCCATCAAATCAAAATTTCTATCTCAAATCCCTCCAAAAACTCCATATTATCAAACGTCTTTTTCAAAACAAGCATCATGCATTATTCATCCAAAAAGTCCATTCATCAAAATTTTAAAGTGGATATTACATGGATATTAGTAACTGGTTATTCAAGTGAGTAAATTAAAGGTGATTAGACATGTAGGTACCAAAAGGGTGGGGTAGGGTCACGATCTTAGGATATATTTCCTACATGTAACTAACCCCCGGACCATAGATTTCTATTTCAAAGACCAAAATCGGAATCACGTTTTTAAAAGCATTTTCAAAAGGTTTTTCAAATCTCTTTTCCAAAAACCTTCTTAAAAATGATGTTTTCAAAATCTTTTCGAAAAACCTAAATTTAGTTTTTGGATAACACTTAGTTTTAGGTAACCTAACATTTCTTTAACTATGTTAGGTGGTGGCTCCTATTTTTTCCAAAAGGCCCTTAAATCAAATTAAATTTTCAAGTTCAAACCACATCGCAGTAGTACTTCTAAAAGGATGAGTTCTAATGAGAAAGTACCGTGCTTTTTCCAAGCCAAGAGGGCTTGGTTAAAAAATCGGGCCGCGACAGCTGGTGTCTCCACTGGGACACTTGAAGGGTTAGGCTATTATCATGTCTCTTCACCCTTCACTCACCCAAAATCTCTGGTTACTTTGTCCAGTTTTATCCACTTTTCAAAATTTTTCTAAGTTCCCAAAAAACGTTTTTCAAAATTTTAAGTTTGTAAAAACAAACATTATTTTCCAAAAACGTTTTTCAAATAAGTGTCATCACTTGCATTCACTGCTTACATTCATGCTCTTGCATCGACATCCACTTGCATGCCCTTGCATTGCTTTCCATATTCATGCTCTTGCATTGACCATTCGTTTTATCTTGCATTGAGTTTTTTAAAAAGTTACTAACTCCTTGTATTTTCTTTTGTAGGTGGACCTTTATTCACATTTTATTTTCTATGTCATATTAACTGCCATATATGTGATAAATGAAGAGGATGGCATGTATATTGTCGGGTCCTTTCCTCCTTTCTTAAAAAAACCACACACACTTGGTGCGCTCACTTGCATTTGCATCTCTACATAATTACCCGGTTTTTATCCTTGTGGATAGAAGGGGGAACAATATATCAACTATGGGCAAATGCTATGTCAGTTTCTCAGCCTACGGTCTCTTGAAAGTTCCCCTGCTCGAATCACCAACCAAAGATGGAGTTTACCCTTTTAGGGATGGACGCCGAAGGTTTGAAAGTTAGGAAACCGAGTTTTTTAGGAAGTATTAGTAAACCCCCAACCTTATTCTCATGTAGCACCCTATGCATAGCTGAACCTCTGTCGGATTTAAGACACACGCATCAATTTCAAAATCAAGGAGGAAAGGGCGACCGCTTTTCTTTCCCTTATATTCTGCTCAATTCATGCTGTTATGTTAACTTGATTCCTGTTATTACATTATTTACGCATCTTTTCGCCTCATAACTGCTCATGCATCTGTATACGTTTCAGGACAAGAGTTCCTAAAGCAACTCAAGTCATTTCATCTTTATGCATTGATTAACACTCAGGGAATAGTCTAAAGACCTTCTCGCTTAAATCAAGCCAACCAAAACTCCTAAAGGTATGAAGTGACCCAAAGGATTCATGGCATGCATCAAATCATCTCATAAAAGGGGGCCCTAATCCTTCTTCGCTTATGAAGATAAGGCTGCCAAGAAGACATGGGGCAATCCGAAATTAAGGTCCCTCACCAACCTCTATTGAAGAAGGTGAATTTGATGACTCAAGAGTAGTTTAGGGTTTCAAATGTAAAAATAGAATAGGTGAAACTCCTAAGAAAAACGTTCCCTCTCCTTGTTTTAATATACTTTTGAAAATTTTATGTACAAAGAAAATTCATCTCAATAAAATTATTATTCTTGTTAAATGAGTGAGTGTACAAATGAGTGACTACAGAAACATGTATAGTATTGCATAACAGGGGCAATGGCCCTATCTCCAAAATCTGAGCCAAAAATCATGATTCGTCCCCTTCGAAAGGCAGGGGCATCCTTAAGTCATGCATTGTATAAAACTTTCCTCAATCTAAGAACTAACATATGATTTTTTTCTTATTTTTCTTTATTTCTATCCCCCCCCCCCCCCCCCCCCCCCCCCCCCCCCCCCCCCCCCCCCCCCCCCCCCCCCCCCCCCCACCCCCCATCTCACCAAAGGCTAGAAATAGTTTTTAGTAAGATTTGCTTACATTTTAGGTCATCATTGCTCCTAAAAAGGGAAAGAGAGGAACAAAAGTACCTTTTGTACCGCGAGTACCAATCCTTACCCAACACCGAGCAACAAAAATGACAAGCAAGGGTAGCACTCGTAACCAACATAATAGTCTAGTAACCCAGAAGAAGTGAGTGAGATGAAGACAAAGATAGATGAGATGTTCAAGCTTGTACAAATGATGGGCTTTAAGGGACCCACCATGGATCCTTCAGATTCAACATCTCTCCCCAAAGAAGCTGAGGTTATCTTGCCAAAGGTCACCCTGCATACTGATAATGCAGGTAAAAACAAAGAAATCCCCAAAGTGGTGCACATTGAGGAAGAGGAAGAAAATAACCCTAAAACCATCCTGTTGGCTACTACGCCAAAAAAGGAAAGCTAAGATCCCCTCAATCTGAAGATACAAGGTCTAAAGGAATCCCTGGGTAGCTTACAAGGCCATGATACTTTCAGTGGGACATCTTATGATGAACTGTGCTTCTTCCCCGTTCATCCAAGGCCACCCAAATTCAAAATGCATGATTTCCATAAATATGATGGAAGTAAAGATCCCGTCGCTCATCTGAGATTATATGCGGGTGCGTTAAGTAGTCATGGGAATGTTCCCAAACTTCTAAAGTAGCTATTTTAGCATAGCCTATCCGGATCTACCTTGCAATGGTTTTGCCCGCTTGGATTTGAGAAAAATAACAACCTGGAATGAGCTAGTCATGGCCTTCCAATCATAATACTGGCACAATAGTGACCTCACCTTAGATAAATGTGCCCTCATGATGATAACCCAAAGGAAAAATGGGAGCTTCAAAAGTTATGCTCTAAGGTGGAGAGAAGCAGCCACTCAAGTCAACCCCCCACTGGTGGAGAAAGAATATGTGCAACTATTTGTGAATACCTTCCAAGGCCTGTATTACGAGCGCTTATGCCTAAGCATTGGAAAGAGTTTCTCTGAATTAATAATGCAAGGGGAAATGATTGAGAATGTGTTGAAAACTGATAGGATCATAGACCCTTATTCCAAGACAGGTGAAGGCTTCTCAAATGTGGCAAAGAAGGTAGCAACAACGTGAGGTACCAGTAAGAAGGAGGGAGAAGTATATGACATCTTGCTAACTGAGCAACAACCATACTGTAACGCCGCGAAAATTCTGGTAACCTTAGAATTTTTTTTTATTGCTATACTTATGATAATTTTACTAGAATAAATATTTGAGGTAATAAATATAGTTAGAAACACATGTAATTTATTATATTAGAAAAATAAATAAATAAATAAATAAAATAAAATAAAACCGGTTCAAAGCTCCGCCGGTTCAACCAAGCCAAGACACTTTTGTAATAATTTCACCCATACAAATTTAATAGCATAAATTATATATATACACTGCAGGAGTAAAAAGAATGCTTCAAACATATAATTCATGACACCTTAGCAAAACCGACCATCAGATTTGCACCCGACCAAAACACTTGGCTAATCCATGCATTATGTTAGCATTACACCTGGCTGCATGTTCTAGATTCGATAGGCAATTCGAATGTCGGGGATTATCGTCAAAGAAAAACGGACCAAAGTTTCAACAAAACCGACTGACATTCCTTCGGAAATAGAACCACACACTACGCACACTATATACACAGACACCTAGCTTGCACACCTGTCACAAACTACTCATACATGTAATCTTACATTACATATAACCATCACGGTTGGCAGGGAAAACTGAAACCTTAACAAAAAGAAAACCGAGGAAAAAAAAAAAAAGAAGGAAGAAGAAGGCAGAAACCGAGGCTCTCAAACGATACACCCAGGTGATAAACCTTTCCCTACCACCTCCCACATGACTAACCCAGTAGGTAGAAGACTATCATGGCCGGAAAATGGTGGAAACCCGAAGAGAGAGAGAGAAAGGAAAAGAGAGAGAGAGTTCACGGTTTTGGGTGGTGACAGTGGGGATAGGGGCTGGGGGGTTGTCATAGTGGCTAGGGAGTTTCTCAAGGACACCCATGGGTGTCCCAGAGAGACCCGTGGCCTCTGTGCATGCCTCTTCTAGCTCCTAGAAGCAAAATCTTGCCGGAAAAACTGTCCAGGGGCACAACTCCAGCCACCGGCCACCTCTGCCGGTCGCACCACTTGGGGTCAACTCCTCTTAGGGTCTGGAACAAATTTCATGAAGGGACCAAAGGCTAAAAACGAAGGGAAGGCAGCCAAAATGGCTGTTGCAGGTCTGAACCGCTAGGGTTCCGCCATGCAGCCGCCATTTTGGCCTCTGTCCGGCCACCTCCAGCCACCATGGGCCAAGCCCAGACCATGAGCATGAAGCCCAAGACCTTGCCAACCCTTGGGGCTCTCATGCATGGCTGGAAAACCCAGAAATTGGCCAGAAAAAGGACCTGCATTGCGACCAGTCGCGGTGGGAGGAAGAAGAAGGCCATGCCTTCCTCCCCCACGCGCGACTGGTGGCGCGTGAGGGCCCGTCCCACATGTTCTGGTTCTGAAATTTTGAGGGCTACACTATGAATATCTTATTAAGATACCCTCAAAATTTCAGGCCCTAAAGAATTTTCTATGAATTTTCATGAATTTATTAAGCTTTTTGACATGAAAATTCACAGAAAATACAAGAGATAAGAGAATATTCTGGAATTTTGTCAGAAAATCCCTAAAAATATAAGGGATCCATATATAGGAGAGTAGCCTTCCTAGCTACCCCCAAAAAAAAAATTCCAGAATAACTTTCAGTCCAAATTACCGAAAAATTTTGTTCCGACCCAAAGACGTGTACCACCCAAGATTCTAACACCCTTCTAATAATCTAACTTGATAATAATATATGTACATTATATGAAAAATAGATACCTAACTTATGGTAATATGAACAGAAAATACGTGAAGAACTGCTAGGAATCTTCTGCACCAAGAAACTGACAGGGCAGGAAACCGGGCATTCTTTATGATACATGTTTATTTTTAAATCATATGACATGTTCTTTAATACTGGTATTAGGTTTAACATATATCTTGTATTAATTTATTGCACGCTATATATATACATCTCTTGTATGATTGGATCACTAGGTAAGAATAAGGGAGGCATAACCGGACAAACGAAAGAAGCCCGGGTTAGGATCATGGGTGACTACTGATCAACTGGTATCGGGGCTACCACAAATCAGTAATCACTAACTTGGTCTGGGCTAGATGATCATGGGTGGACCCCCACTAAACTTGAAGAGAAAGGAGTGTCAAGGGTGGGCCCACTGGGCTTGATGATGCCCCAAGCAGGATATACTTGCAGGATCCTAATAATGATAAAAAGAAACGGGTACATATGCATAGCATAGATTTACTGCATCTTACACTTGTGTTTTAAAGAATTATGGTATTCCTACTGAGCTTCATCGCTCATACCTATTTTATGGGAACCTTTTCAGGAACATGGAACTCAGCTGGATCCCAAAGAAATGATTAGGAATGAATCCCCAGTTCGGTTGACATTTTCTTAGCGTTTAACTTGGATTGTACATAAAAATAAAGTTATGAACCTCTACTAAAGACATAGAATGTTCAGGATGTACGATCTTTTTAATAGAATATGAATGATGGGTCTTTATTTTATAAACCCCCTTGTCTCGATCTAGAAAAGAAAATGGGTCGTGACACATACTGCCCATAATATCAAGCTCAACCATAACCACCTGCTCCCATTTTCAACATCCATGTGACTAATATTCAAACACCTGCTCCCAGACCCATCATAACCCGACTGTATTTCAACCACAATAGAAATAATTGGCGGAATCGAGAATTCACTGGCCTAGCATGCACTCAAACAGAGGCCTACCATAAGCTCCTCAAAGCCAAACACCTTAACCTTATACCCATGCAGCCCTTGCCAAGTTCGCAGCCCCCGACTTTCAATCTAGCCTTTACCTGCGAATATCACTCTATAAGGCAAGGGTATGATACAATGTCTTATTTCTTTCTGAAGCACAAGATCCAAGATCTCGTCGACAACAAAGTCATCAAACTGAAGAAGCAAAGCCGGCTCATGTGCCAAATGTTACCACCAATCCCTTACTAGACGACGCTGTAAACATAGTTATTGTCATGACCCGATTTTTTGCACTTGAAAAAAACAAGTGAGAAAAACACAGTGCTCTCTCGTTAGAACTCATCCTCCTAGAAGGACGAGTGTGACTAAGTTTGAATTAGAAATTAATTTTGAATAAGGGCTTTTAGAAAAACTTTGGAGTCGCCACATAACCTGATTAAGGTGAGTTAGGTCACCTAAAACTAAGCACAATTCGAATATTACACTTAGGGTTTTTGAAAAAGATTTCAAAAACTTCCTCAAGATAAGGTTTTTAAGAAAAGAGGTTGCTTGGCAACCATTGGAAAAATGTAAGCCCTTTTTTGAAAATAACTCCATACGGTCTTCGAAAACAGTGATTCTAGATTCAGAGGTTAGTTACGTGTAAGGAAGACGCACTAAGCCATCACCCTTCCCAACCCTTGCAGTACTTACATGTCTATTCACCCTAGGTTCACTCAGTAGAATCTTTGACTAATAGATGTCCAAAACTATCCACTTTAGAAAATAACTTTGAAAACAAGTTTGACATGATGCATGATATGCAAGTGTAAAAAAAGACTTTGATTTTGAAAATAGATTTGAAAAGAACTTGATTTAATTTTGAAAATAAATTTGAAAAGAAGATTTGAAGTTTGGAAGAAAGTTTTGATTTTAAAAAAAGTTTTTAGAAATTGGAGTTGGAGATTTGAAAATAGATTTTGGAATTTGAAACTTGAAATAGATCATGGAATTGGAAACTTAAGAAAAGTTATGATAGCACCCATGAGGGTTACCTATGTATCCTTTTTGAGAAATCAGGTCAGTCGTAGTTCGGACAAGAGTCCGATTGAAAATAGAGGATTTTGATTGGAAAAAGGGTTTGATTTGAAACATAGAATGGAAGATTGGAATGAAGATTGAACTTAGACCTATAATTGAACTTGAAAGAGAACTTGACTCTTGAAAGAGAACTTTGACTAGATTTGGAAAGATAGAGTTGAGTTTTGAAATCATTTTGAAATTTGAAATCGGAAAACCATCTTGGTTTAGAAAATAGTTGAAACTTTCTAAGTTAGGATTAGGGTTGAACTAGGGTTTAGACCTCCTAGGGTTTAGGTAACCTAAGGTTGGAGCATGTAGTTCAATTAGAAAGATTTGATTTAGATTTGAAAAGTTCGATTTAGGAAATGTTCAAATTAGGAAAGTTAGATTTTAAGAAAAACTTGGAAAGAGATTTGAATTGATTTTGAATCACTTGACTTGGAATGGATTTAGAAAAGCCTTGACTTGATTGTTTGATTTAGAAAATTTGGAAAATTGGAGTTTAGGAAAGATTAGATTTAGGAAAGCTTTAGGATTTGGAAAGTTTGAACTTAGGAAAGTTTTGAATTTAGAAAGTTTCAATTTAGGAAATTTTGAAACTTGGAAAGATTTCAACTTAAGAAAGTTTTGAATTTAGAAAACTTTGAAATTAGGAAAGTTTTGGTGTTGGAAAGATTTAGAAAGTTTAGAAATTAGAAAATGTTTAAATTTTGAAAGATTGAAAATTTTGAAATTTAGAAAGTTGAAATTTAGAAAGGTTTGACATTAAGAAAGTTTAGAATTAGGAGAGGATTGAATTAAGAAGGATTTGATTTCTATATCCAAAAAGGGATGATTTGATTTTGTTTCTAAAATGGAGGATTGGATTTGGTTTCCTAAGTTGGAAAACTAGATTTGATGTGGAATTAGAAAGGATGAAATTTGAAAAACTTGGATTTAGAAAATATGATTTGACATGAAATAGAGGTTTAGAAAACCTAAGAGTTTGATGTAAAAAATAGAACTTGGAAACCTAAGATTTGATGTGGAAAAGGAAAGTGAAAATTAGGGTTTGCTAATCATGGGTTCTAGGGCTTGACATGGACTCCAAGTAGAAGATTTTTTGGAAAATAGAACTTTTAAAAAGAAAGTCTTTAGAAAAGAGATTTTTGGAAAGAGTTTGTAGGAAAGAGATTTTTAGAAAGAGATTTTAAGAAAGTAAGTTTGAAAAGAGATTTTAGAAAATAGATTTGAAAGTGATTTGGAAAGGGAATGGAATATGGACTTTTACAAGTCTAAAAATATCTCACTTTCCTAAAACAACTCTAACCATAGGAAGATTAGAACCATTCTAGGATTGTGATTTTGAAAACAATAAAGTTTTATAAAATATGGACCATATTGGTCTCATTAAATATAACACTTTCCTAACCTAACCACGGAATGGCTACAATCACCCTAGGATTGTGATTTTGACAAAAATAATTTAGGGTTTACACTCAAAACTTATGCAACACTTTCCTAAAACAACCTTAACCATGGGGTGGTTAGAATCATCTTAAGATTGTGACTTTTGAAAACATGTTTTGAAGAAGAAGATTTTAATGCAAGTTTCGAAAGAGATTTTAATGCAAGTTTAGAAAACAATTTTGAAGCGATGAATGAGTATGATATGCACAATGCAAGTAGGGTCGTGAACACACATGGTTTAGGCTTCACCACATAATCAATAGGGCCAAATCCACATGGTCTAAGGTTAGATTAGAAGAAAGCCCCCGACATGGTGACTTTCAACCATCCTTCCTATACATGAATCGAGGATTCTCTTGTTTCAAGCATGCAAGAAAAGGGGGGGGGGGGGGGAAGAAGATAGAGGATTAAAATAGAAGAAAACCCAAGTGGGTTAGGAGAGAGAAGAGAAAAGGGGAGAAATTGCATAAACGTAAATAGAAAACCAACCTTGTGTCTTCTTTGATCTGTTTACTTTATTTGCTTTACTTCACTTTGATCTTCTAGAGTTTCGAGATTGCAGCACCTTCAGTCTTCAATGGTTAGCTTGGAGGCTCGTATAGGTGCATATTAAGTGTATGTATGCTAGGGTTAAATTGTATGGGGGGTGGGGTAGGGTTTGAAAAAGCTAAGAAACTAGGGTTTAAAGAGAGTTAGAGGGCTGTATATCGAGAAAGAGAGAGTTTCTGGAGTTAGATTGCCGACCCTTTTCATGTAGGGAAGAGGCACTGTATTTATAGATAAAAACAAATTGACCTGGCACCTGTTGCAGTGGCGCCAGGCTTAAAATCCCATTGTAGTGGCGCCAGCTACTTAGGAAATATTTTAAGGCGGTTAAAAACTTATCTCCGACCCTTGATACGCAAGACAGAAGATATGGGCGCCTGTCTTAGTGACTACTGTCGGGCCTAGATTTTTCGCACTTGAGGAATACACACACAAGCAGGAAAAACATTGTACTCTCTCGTTCAAACTCACACCCCTAGAACAATGAATACGACTATATTTAAATTGAAAATCGATTTGAATAAAGAGCTTTTGGAAAACATTTGGACTCGCCACCTAACTTGATTAAGGTGAGTTAGGTCACCTAAAAACTAAGCATAATCCGTAGACTATACTTAGGGTTTTTGAAAACGATTTTGAAAATACTTCCTCAAGAGAGGGTTTTTAGGAAAACAAGTTGTTTGGCAATCTTTGGAAAATAACTAAGCCCTTTTTGAAAATAAACTCCATTTTGGTATTTGAAAATAGTGATTCTAGGTTTGGAGGTTGGTTACGTGTAGCAAAGACACACTAAGCCATCACCCTACCTTGCCCTTGCGGTACTTACATTTCTATTACCCTAGATTCACCTATGAGTGTCTTCAACTAACAAATGTTCAATCCTATTTACTTTAGAAAAAGAATGTTTAAAAAAAATATAATGCATGAGATGCAAGTGCAAGAAAAAGATTTGAAAATAGATTTGAAAATAGAGAGATGGAAGTTTGAAATTGGAAAGAAAGTTTAGAAATTGAAATTAGGGGTTGAAAATAGATTTTCAGAATTGGAAGTTGAAATTAGAACATAGAATTGGAAATTAGAAAACAGTTATGGAATTGGAGATTTGAAAGAAGTTGTGAAAATAGAAACTTGAAAAAAATGTTGTGGAATTTGAGATTTGAAAAAGGTTGTGACTGCACCCATGAGGGTTGCCTACGTATCCTTTTTGAGGAATCAGGTTAGTCGTAGTTCGGACAAGAGTCTGATAGAAAATAGAAGATATGATTGGAAGAAAGAGATTGAATTGGAATTTAGATTGGAAGATTGAGAGATTGAACTTTTATTGAAAGATTTGATTTTGGAAAGCTTGGTTTTAGGAAACCTAGACTTAACAAAGACTTGAGACTTAGGAAAGATTCGACTCGAGTGTTGAAGTGGGAAGATTAGGAAAGATTGGATTTAGGAAGGATTCGAATTAGGAATGTTTCATTTTAGGAAAGTTTTTTAAATTAGGAAAGTTTTTGAATTAGGAAAGTTTTCGAATTAGGAAACTGTTGGATTAAGAAAGTTTTGAAATAGGAAACATTTCGTTTTATGAAAGTTTTGAAATTGGAAATTTTTGAATTTAGAATGTTTTGAAATAGGGAAGTTTAGAATTTTAGAAAGATTCAAAATTTCAGTTTTAGAAATTCTTGAAAGTAGGAAAGGTTTGAAAACTTAGATTTGGAGAGTTAAGATTTGGAAAGGGATGGAATTAAGAAACGTTTGAAAGCTTATAAGGAAAAATTCAAAAGTTTAAGTTTAGGAAACTTAAGGTTTAGGAAAGTACTAGATTAGGAAGGAGTTGAATTAGGAAAGATTTGAGTTTGGAAGGATTGAGATTCCTATTTCCTAAAGTACGGGATTGGATTTTGTTTCTAAAAAGAGATGTTTTGATTTTGTTTCTCAAAAAGGAGGATAGGATCTAGTTTCCTAAATGAGAGATTGGGTTTGGTAAGGATTTGAAAGGTAAAGTTTTAGAAACCCTAGATTTGGAAAAACTATAGTTTTGATGTAGAAAATAGGTTTTGGAAATATATATATAGGTTTGATGTAGAAAATAAGAGGTTTTGGAAACCTAGGTTTTGAGGCCAAAGTAAAGGATTGAAAATCATGCTTTTGGGAAGGAAAATTAGGGTTTTCTAATTGTGGGTTCTAGGGTTTAACTTGGACTCTAAGGAAGGAGATTTTGGAAAGTGAGTTTTTAGAAAAAGATATTTTTGGAAGGAAATCCTAGAGAGGAATTTCTACAAGGAAGATTTTGGAAGGAACTTTTAGAGACGAATTTTAGAAAGTGAATTTGAGAGGAGTTTTAGAAAGAAGACTTTGGAAGAAGCTTTTAGGAAGGAGTTTTTAGGAAAGAGATTTAGGGAGAGAGTTTTCTAAGAAGGAAACTTAGAGAGTGTTTTTAGGAAAGGAATTTTGAAGAGAGTGCTTTGGAAAAGAGTTGAAAAGGAGTTTTTGAAAAATAGTTTTTTAGAGGGAGTTTTTGAAAACAAACTTTGGAAAGGAGATTGGAGAGAGTTTTTAGAAAGCAACTTTGGAAAGGAGATTGGAGAGAGTTTTTAGAAAGCATGTTGGAAAAGAGATTCTTAGGAGGAGATTTTCGAAAAGAGTTTTTTAGAAAGTATATAAAATACCTCACTTTCCTAAAGCGATTCTAACCATAAGAAGGTTATAACCACTTTAAGATAATGGTTTTGAAAACAACAATGTCTTAAAAATATGGACCGTATTGGTCAGTTTAAATATAACACTTTCCGAAGCAACCCTAGCAATAAAAAGGCTAGAATCACCCTAGGTTTGTGATTTTGAAAACAAGTTTTGAAAAAGAAGGTTTTGATGCAAGTTTGAAAACGATGTTAATGCAAGTTTTGAAAATGAGTTTGAAAACGAACTTTGGAGGAATGTAAGATCATGATACGCACAATGCAAATTGGGGTCGTGAACATACAAGGTTAAAGGCTTCACCACATAATCAAGTGGGTCGAACCCACGTGGTCTCCGGTTAGACTGAAAGAAAGCCCCAACACAGTGACTCTCTAATAGCCTAATCCTACACATGGACCAGGAATTCCCTTGTTTCAAGCATACAAGAAGGGGGGGAAGAAGATAGGGGATTAAAATAGAAGAAAACCCAAGTGGGTTAGGAGAGAGAAGAGAGGGGGAAGATGCGTAAACTTAAAGAGAAAGCCTACCTTGTGTCTTCTTTATTTTGCTTAGCCTTGCGCGCTTTGCTTTACTTTGCTTGTCTTGCTTCGATCTTCATTTCAATCTTCAAGAGTTTGTCTTGAATGTTCAAAACTTCAGATTGCAGCACTTCAAGTCTTCAAAGGAGGCTTTGGAGGCTAGTGTATGAGTGTATAGAAGTGTATGTGAGTGTATAAGAAACTAGGGTTTGTGTATAGAGGCAAGGGTTTGGAAAACCTAAGGAGACTAGGGTTTTGGGAGGCTATGAGCTCTGTATATCGAAAAATAGGGTTTTTAGACTGAGTTTGTAGACCTCCTTCACGCTGGAGGACGCTCTGTATTTATAGACAAAGGAATGACCTGGCACCTATTGCAGTGGCGCCAGGCCAAAAATGCTTCTAGCGCCACTAGGAGTGGCACTAGGCCAAATATTGGCTAGTAGTGGCGCCATCCAATTAGGAAAGTTTTAAGGTTGGCAAATAATGTATCTTTGAAAGATTTGGGCACTTGTACTAGTGACTACCATGCAATTTTTAGCCTGGCTTCACTAGGAGTGACCCCGAAAGGTTCGGGAAGCATTTAAGGGACCGGGAATGGCCCAGAAGGCCGAAAAAGGGTAGGAACCCTTAGAATAGGGTCCCGAAGGTATTTGACTTGAAAAAGGATGACAAAATGTGTTAGAAGGGTTAACCAGGCCATTAGGAGCAAAATAGTCAACCAGGCCGAAAAGCTGCCGGAACGGACTCAGAAAGTCCTAGAAGAAGGCTCTAGGTTTGGAAACATTATTTAGAATGTTCCCAAAGGCTACCGGCTTGATACCCAGAGCCGGTGTGGTCGAAAAAGGCAACCGGCCCGCTAGGAAAAAAACGTTCATTTTGCATCGGGTTCACCGGAACTGACTCGGAATGATCCAGAAAGATTAAGGAAGGCCAGGAATACTATAAAAAGCATTCTTAGGAGGTTACCGATTTGATATCCAGAGCCAGTGTGGTCCCCGGGGCGTTCGGATGCCTAGGGGCAAAATGGTCATCTTGAATGGAAAGTCTCGGAATTGGCCCGAAATAGACTAGAAGGCACCTAATCATGCTGGATTGCTTTTAAGACAATCTTGGAAGGGGTGGACTTACCATTTTGAGGACTTAGGTGTTATCTCAAGAAATATGCCGAAAAATGGCCTTGGGGGCAATTTGGTTATTTTTCACTGAAGTCGGCTAGCAGGCACCGGTATTGACTTGGGTTTTGAGTGTTTCTGTCACTTTGACGGTGGTCTCGTGATGCAGGGGTTTGTTGGCAATTCCCTATATCGACCTGCTTGTGAGTATTTCCGCTACTCTGACGGTTGCGATGTTTACGAGTACTTCCGCTACTCTAACGGTTCGCGATCATTCTTGAGACTGCCTAATCTCGGGAAGCTGCTAAAGGGACTTTGGGCCTGAGAAGTCAACTTTCTCGGAAGGGATGCCGAAACGGACATTTATGCATTGGCGGGCTAGCAGGCGCCCAAAGTGAACCGTTCTACCGTCTAGAGGACTTGGGGTATCGTCTCGGTCGACAGGGTTAAAGGGGACTTACCGTCTTCGGAAAGACGTGCCTGATTTGGAATTGGAAAAGGAACTTACTGTCTTCAGAAATACGTGCCTGATTTGGAATTGGAAAGGGGACTTATCGTCTTCAAAAAGACGTGCCTGATTTGGGATTTGAAAGGGGACTTACCGTTTTCGGAAAGACGCGCCTGATTTGGAATTGGACCGAACAATGCCCCTAAGGGCATTTCGGTCATTTTGCCTCTATTTGGGCTTTGCAGGCCCGCGAAGCATTGGATAAACGGGATTAGACTTAGAAAGTTGATTTGACTCAAGATATGTCCACATTGACTTGGATATAAATCTGGACGGACTGCAAACTGTCGAGCGATCAAAAATGGGGTGCTTACAGCTACTCCTCTTTTTCTGTCTTTACTTGTCGAAGACAGAAAACGATAAAGTAAGAGTCCCATGTTAACCGTAAGGCGGTCGGAGGGACGGACTTTGGAAATTTTTCGACAACGGGGATTCAAAAATGGATATTGGGCCCAAAAGGCCTTCAAAAACGAGTTTTGGTTGGAAAAAGGGCAAAGCTACCTAGAATTTGGAAACTGTTGCCATTAGGAGTGGCACCTTTACCAGAAAAGGCTTGGCGCCTCTGCTAGTGGCGTCAGGCTTAGAAATAAAACCAAAAACATTATAGTTTGACACTGCTACAGGTTTTGAAGAGTTTTTGGAGAATCGAGAGTTTTTGTGTGGAAATCGACTTGAACCTTGAAGGGGTACTTCTTGGGGATCATGGGTGATTGTCGGAAGAATACCACATTGCCGAAAAAGTTGCCGGAAGAGAAGATTTCGCCAAAGAACTCCAAAAAGTGAGTTTTCAAATATTTGTTGATTTTAATGTGTAGAATTTTGTTTGAATCACGTGAATAGTAAAAATTGATGTTTTGATATGTTTTGAACATTATGATGATGTTATTTTTGCATTTTGGTGCTTGTTTGATTGAATTTGAGTGATTTTATGAAATTATGTGAAGAGGGTTTTCTGCATGAATTAGGGGTTCGTTCCTACAGGCTTGGGTGTTGGGTTTTCTGGCAAGATTTTTATATCATGTGCCTTAGAAAAATGTGTTTAACAATTGAATGAAGTTTCGTGATTTTTTGAAAACTTGGTGAATTTTTTATTTTTTGAAAAATAGAAAAATACTTAGAAAATTAGGAAAATGGGAAAACTCAAGAAATTGAAGAGATTTTTAGAATTTAAAATTTTGAAAAATGTAGGAATATTTTAGAAAACATTTGAAATGATTTTGAGAAATTTTAGGATAACTTTGAGAACCATTGATTTATTGGAAAAATAAAACATGTATTTTGAAAAGTTTAAAAAATTTAGAAAGTGTACGCGGGTGCTGATATGTGATTGTGACGTTGTGAAGTGCACGATTTGTGTTTTATGTTGATGTCATGGGTGTTGCAGGGATCATTTTTAAACAGAATTTTGTCGAAATTTTTGAAAATTAGGGAAATAGTTGGTAGAGGTTTAGAAATAAAATCTTTTTTGAAGGAAAAAGATAGAAAACCCTTGAGATTCAATCAAAATGTGTAGAAATTTCATTTTGACTTATCATTTGAAATCTTTTTATTTATTTTTTTTGTGTTAGTTGTTTATTTTATTTTATTATTATTTTAACTGCATGTATGGTATATTAACACCTCTTACCTTAACTTACGTTTTCATGATGACAGATACGGGTGATGATGGTTCTGAGAGGAAACATCGCTTGGGGAAGGCGGTTCGGACAGATTCCACCGACGGTTCCAGTCGATCTAAAGGTAGTCGACGATCTACAGGACAGGCCTCTTCTAGTTAGAGCGGACAGGGGAGTAGGCCACCTGTCGATCCCTTTCCTCCGATTGAGCAGGCCTTCGCAGAGAAGATTGGTGCTAAGGAGGAGGTACTGGGCCTTGGGGATCAGGTGACCAGTTATGGGAGAGCCTCCTCCAGACATAGGCAGACGGATGCTAACTTGGGAGACTTGGAGGTACTGGACATCCCACCGCACGGGGACCTTGCTTATCACCCCAGCGTATATTCCAGATATCATTTGCCCCCTCGTCGGGTACACACAGCTTTTAGAGGGGCTGTTCATTAGGTCTTTATGACCATGCAGCAGGCTGCTCCATCATATTGTGCCTTCTTGACTGAGATCGGATTCGGAGCCTTCATGAGATTACAGGCTAACCGCCTGAACTGGCATTTTGTACTGGCACTGGTTGAGTGGTGGTTTGGAGAGACCGGGACCTTCCATTTTGTCGGCTTTGAGTTAGGTCCCTTTCCCTTGGATTGGGCGATCATCACAGGACTTTCCTTTGTTGGCTGGCGGATCACTCTACAGTCAGTCAGTAGAGACAAGGCATGCATTCTACTGGACTTGCCTCCTCCTGAGCGTTTTGCCTTCCCAATCTCTTGGCTCAGCCAGGATGACCGTACCTTTGTTGTTGAGCCATCGCTTGCCAGGTAGGACATTATAAGACGGTGACTCGTTTTATACATCATCTTTAGCTGCTTTTGCAACAACAACAAGTCGCTCGTGCTTTTTCAGTTGGTGAGCATAGTAGTTGATCTTGGCACTTTATCTGAGCTGGATTGGGGGTCCTTCTCCTTTGGCTGCTTCCTTCGATCGATGCAGGTTTGGACTTCTTCCCGTTGGGGCAGTATGACTAGTTTTTGGCCCTTTCTTGTCTGGTGGAGCTACGGGTACCTTCCTGTTCATTGCCCTGCAATTGTCGAGGACGACCTTTATCCTCGAGCTTTGAGGTGGGCTCGTGACTGGGTAGCCCAGTGAATGGAGATTACTGATTTTGTGACTCTCCGGGCTAACCTAGAGCTGATTGAGGCAACGGATGTGACTTGGCGGCCTTTCATTGGATCAGTTCATTATGAGACTTTACGGTACTTGGTCCCAGTGTCACTATCGAGGGCTGCTTTTCTCAGTGATGATATTTGGGAGTCCTATCTCGGAGAGCGACACTGGCGGCAGTTTCATGAGGAGTTCCGATCAATAGGAGCTCCACCAGAGTATATGTTTGGGGCCTTGGTGGCGGGAGTGCTTATCCCCTATCAAGAGCAGCAGCCGGGTGCCGAGTTCTCGCTTCCTCCGGATACAGATTATGCTGCGCACTTTGGGGCACATTCTGTCAGTGCCTTCACCTGGTTTGAGGTAGTAGTCGGCGGGTACACTATGGGCCAGGAGGTGGTTGACTTATGGCATTGAGCCGGAAGATATATGCCCTAGGCTGAGTTTACTGCTATGAGGGATCAGAAGGATTGATACTAGACAGAGCAAGATCAGTACCAGGTAGATGTGACTTCCTTGACGGCTTAGATACCTCGGATGGGGGGTGGCGGGGTATGTCATCTTTTCTCCCTTTTTTTTTACTCTGCTGTTGCTTAGTTCTTATTTCATGTGGCCGATTTCAGTTCTATCTTCTCTACAGGATGCTGGTGCTTCGAGTAGCTATCCGCCTCCTCCGATGCGGGGTTTCGGAGATTTCGATCCAGATGACATTGACTTTGACATTTGATAGATGCCCCTTACGGAGATTCTAATCTTCCATTGCTCCTATTCCTAAGATGTATTTATGTTAGACAGCTTTATTTTGTAAGTTTTTTTACAAAAATAAATATTTATGGTATTTAGATGCACGGATAGATAGATACATTTATGATATTTACAGCTAGACATATGATCACATGCATATGATGGATGATAAGGTTATATATCTATTACATGAGTTGATGTTGGTGAATTTTGTTTTTACATAGAGTTATATCCTTTATATGCAAAGCTCATGCCGACTTTCTTTTTTTTTTTTTTTTTTGAATATGTATGCACATATTAGAGATATGACAAGAGGTGCTGTCGAACTTGGTATCTTTGGAATGGTAACTCCTTCCATTTCGAGAGTCTGGCCTCTCCTCTGGCTCGACTTTACCTTAATTGGATGATAGTACTTCGTACCTTTCTTAACCTTTTGATTGCCTCCGACTTTCTGCCTCGGGGTTAGTGTATATGATTATTGGGCTGAAACCCTCGACTCTCGGGGTTTTAGCAACAGCTTTCCCAACCTTCAGCAGAGCGATAAGCGGCCAGTCCTTTCAATCCGAGGAGACTTTGTTTAGGACCGTAATGTAGACTAGGTTATGAGGTTTTCGAAACGATGGGATATGTAGGCTCAAATTCAATGTTGTTTTCAACAGGGTTTAGATCCGTACCATCCTTGACCTTTTTTCCAGTAGGGCTAGCATCCCTCCTTAGCTTCGGCAGCATGTCTAGCTCATTTAGATCAAGCAATCTGTTTTCAATCAGAGTGGGCTTTAGTAGGGTTGTAATGTAGGCCATGGTTTTGGGGTTTTGCAAGAAAGAATAAAGGCTCGAACCTATTGTTTCTACTGGGTTTCTTTGTAACCTAGGATCACCCTTAAATTTCCTCCTTGCTTTTATTATGACTCTCTCCTTTTGATCTATGCTTTTTGAGATAAACATGACTTTGCTTTCTTTCAATCTTCTTATTATGCTTTTGAAGATGACTCAATCATGGCCTTTCCTTAGGGATTTTTTTTTTTTTTGGCCTCTTGCCCCTTGGCAACTCTTTTCCTCTGCTTTGTCCCTTTTATCTTTTTTTCCTTTTGTGGAACGAGTAATTCTTCAACCCTTTTTCCTTAGACCTTTTTCCTTGGCCATTCAATCTAACCCAATGTGGGTGGTGATACCTAGGTTGGGGTTTTCTTTAAAAAAAGGATAGATGGCTCAATGGGTTTGGCAAGGGGTTGCTTTTGAATGTATGGAAAATAAAATGAGGGCCTCTCTTCACTTTGAACTAGATTGCTTGATCTATAGAGCCTTCAATGCTGCCTTAGCATAGTGGGGGTGGATACCATTCCTAGAGTTCTCAATTATTGTCTGCCCTAGTGTGGGGAGGACAGTCTTGGATCGGGGTTGACAAAGAAAATTTTTGCTTTCCACGAGGCACTAGGGGTTAAGCAAAGGGAATATAGGCCTTTTTTGTTATTACTATATTTTTTATATGTCTGAAAATGAAAGACGGCTCCCCTTCACCTTGATAATCTAGCCGCACATCGCTTAGCTTTAGTGTCTTGCAAGTGTTACCTTTGGGTAGTTTCCTCACTTACTCTTATCCTCTCTCTTTCTGGAAAGCTGATCATTTGGCGAGTGGTTAACTCATGCTATCATCCCTTCAAGTCAGATCATTCCACAAACCATGCCCCTTGCGTAGAAAGCAGCCACCATTCCTAAGAGACATATTAGATAGTAGCAGTGAATAGGAGGACTATCATTTGATTACTATTAACATTTTATGGAAAGCATAGAGTTCTTAAGCAAAAATGAAATGTGAACATCAATTTAAAGACATAAAGTAAAAGGGATAAAAAGAAAGTGGGTGCAAACACCCCTCTCTTGTACGCTTTTGAAGGGATTCCTATTTCAGTAAGGCCTCGAGACAATGCCCACATCTTCGATACTCCATTCGTGGTTCAGGCCCTTGGCCAAAGCGAGATAGGTGAAGGCTTCTCCTAGAGCTCCGGACATGTTGGTAGTGATGGTGCAGTCAATAGCTTCATTGATCTCTTTCTCGTTCTTTGCAACATGTCCTTCTGTAAATAGGGTGGCTAGTTCACCTCCTTCTAACTCGAACGGCTCTGTCTATTCTCTTGGCTCTTCTAGCCCCCAGCCAATGTCTTCATAGTTGTACTCAATTGCGGGCTAATGGTTTTCCAGCAAGTGACTTTCAGCTATTGCATACCTTGGGTGTAGAAACTCATCACCCCATCCATCGATAGTTATGCTTTTGATATGTTCTTCCTTCGAGAACATTGGCTGCTTAATGGGCTAGTCAGAAATGTCAGACACCTTATCAGGGTTATAAAGATAAATCGGGCATAATGGGAGATCCTCCTCCCAGTCATCTTCTTCAACGGTCTCCCAATTGTCCTTATAATCTTTGGCCTCGGGCTCGTCGAACTCTCCTTTGCCTTCCATTTCTACTAGTATCATGTTGACGGTGTGGTCCAGTAGGGGGTTAGTGGTCACATTTGGGGTTGGAGTAGGTTTTACTGGCTGTAGATCAATGGTCTTGTTGTCGATCAAGTCTTGGATTTTGTGCCTGAGAACGAAGCAGCTTTCGATTTTGTGCCCTTGGCCACCCGAATGGTATTCACATGTAAGGGCGGCATTAAAGGTTGGGGGTAGAGGGCTTGGCTATGGGTAACCAGGTATAGGCTTCAGGATATTGTTCTTGAGCAAGTTATGATAGGCCTCAGTTTGGGTGCAGGCTAAGGTGTTGAAGGTACGGATGCGTCGAGCGGGTCTATTAAAGTTGGGTCGTGCCCTAGTGGGGCCATAGTTAGAGGTTGGAACAAGCATTGTTAATGTAGGTAAGGGCGGGACAGGGTATGATTGTAGTGGTGGACGGTATTGGGGTGGTTGGCCAGGCAAGATGGCAGACACTTCACTTTCCTTCCTAACTGTTCCCTTTGTAGTAGCCACTCTCTTGGCTATGTTGGCGTTACTTTCTCCATTCTGGGCGTAGGGGTCCGTAATCCTCCCTGTCTTGAGGCTGTTTTTTATCATCTCCCCTTGCATGATGAGCTCGGAGAAGCTTTTCCCTACACTTGTGCAAAGCTTCTCATAGTATATACCTTGAAAAGTGTGCACAAATAGTTGTACGTACTCCTTCTCTTCCAATGGGGGATTGACTTGTTCGGCAGCTTCTCTCCATCTCAAGGCATACTTCTTGAAGCGTTCCTTTTCACCCTTGCTCATAGTCATCAGGGACCATCAGTCAGAGGTGAGATCAATATTGTGATGATATTGGGCTGTAAATGCATTGACCAGCTCGATCCAGGTTGTGATCTTCCTTAGGTCCAGACGGGCAAACCATTATAGAGCAGACCCCGTGAGGCTGTGTTAGAATAGCTGCATGAGGAGCTTCAGATTGTTGCCGTGACCACTTAGCGCTCCAGCAAAGAGACGAAGATGAGCGACGGGGTTACCAGTGCCGTCATACTTCTGGAAGTCAGGCATTTTGAACCTAGTGGGTCTCGGGTGGTCAGGAAAGAAACATAACTCGTCATAGGCAGTGAACCCGTAAGAGTCGTGGCCATGGAGACTTCGCAGTGAATCCTCTAGCCCTTGGATTTTCAGACTGAAAGGGTCTAGGGGGGCCTTCTTTACGACAGGTGAAAGTAATATAGTCTCGTCCTCCTCAGCATTGATCCCTTTGGCATCTTCCTTAGTCTTCCCAACATTGTCAAACTGAAGCACGATCCTTGGATTAGCAGGTTTAGGGTCCTTGGATGAAGTCATAGATGATGATGGGACTGCAACAGCATCCTTCATAGCCATAGTTTGAATGAGTTTGAGCATCTCATCCATTTAGTTCTTATTTTGTTGATCTCTTCCCGAGAGACTTGAGATGACTCTTCAGGGTTAGCAGCCATCAGTGATGCTCTTTGTCTGGTGATAATGGGATCCCTAGGTGGATGTTCCTCCTTTTTAGGAGCAATATTGACTCAGTGCAGGGTGACCTCTGTAAATAAAAAGCAAGAAAGAAAAAGACAAAAACACAAATCGCAAGTAAGTTTCTATTTTTTAGAGAGCTTTATGCAATGCATGTCCTAGGGTGCCCCTCTTTAGGAAGGAAACTACACATGGTAGATTGGCTCATTTTTTGAGATAGGGGATTTGCCTCTGTATGCAGATACCTTACCGTTAGATGAGGAGCTTCACCTATTCACATGTTTATCCATCCATTGCTCAAGGAAAATAAAGAAATACATTTAACTTTGGGTCTGAGATACAAAAGAATTGAAATACATTTTAATAGGGGGTGGGGGAACATTTTCCTTTGGACTTCCACCTATCTAGTTTTACAAAAGAAAGACCTAAACTACTCTTGAGTCTTCGGATTCGCCTTCGTTGGATTTGATGTTAAGGAGGTTGCTGAGAGACTTTGTTGATCGATTGCCCCTTGTCTTTATGGAAATCCTATCTCCGTGAGTATAGAGGGATTGGGGCCCCTCTTATGAGATGACTTAAAAATGAATGCAATGATTCCATAGCGTTAACGTGGGAACCCTTAGGGTTTGGGTAGGTCTAATGTAAGGGAGAGTGACCTTGGTGTCACTCTCAATGGGTTGATCATATGCATGAGAATGCAGTGACTTGAGTTACTTGGAACTTTTGTCTTGACAAGGGATATAGAATGTATGAAAACGGATATACAAAGAGTATAAGGAGAGAGAATGCAAAAGCAAGATAAACGTGCATGCATGAGCAGTTAGACAATCATTATAACAGTACAAATACATTCATTATAACAACAGAAATAGACAAGTATAAATGAAAATAAGAGCAGTCGCCCTTTCCTCCATGGTTTTGGAAAATGGTGTGCGTCTCGTAAATCCGGCAGAGGTTCAGTTATGCATGGTGTCTATATGAGCATGAGATTGAGGGTTGACTAATGCATCCTAAAAGGCTCAGTTCCCGGATCTTCAAACCTAGGCCCACTCCCCGAGGTGGTGCCATGATCGGTTGGTGATCTGAGCGGGGGAACCATCAAGAGGCCGTAGGCGAAGAAACTGACACAGCATCTTGCCCACAACCAATACTGTTCCCCCTTTCTAACTAGAAAGGATATATCAGGGTAAAATGCAAGTATGCAGAATGCAGGTGCACATGCAGTGTGTGTGTGATTTTTGAAAGCTGAGGAAAGAGCCCAACAACTCCCATCTATCCTGTTCATCACATTCATGCATGACAGTTAATAAAATTTAAACAAAAAGCGCACCTACAAAACAAAGATGGAAGAGTTAGTATGTGAATGGCAAACTTAATACAGGATAATATAAATAAATGCATGTTTTTGAAAACAATTTTGAAAATTAGTTTTGAAAATTTAAAGTGAATAGGATTGAACAAGTTAATTGAAGACTCTACATGGGTGAAGGGTAAAGAGACAGGACTATGGCCTAACCCTCTAAGTGTCCCTAGCGGAGTCGCCAGCTGTCGAGCTCAGATTTTTCGCACTCGAGAAATACACACACAAGCGGGAAAAACATTGTACTCTCTTGTTAGAACTCACCCTCCTAGAAGAATGAATGTGACTATGTTTAAATTGAAAATCGATTAGAATAAAGAGATTTTGAAAAATATTTGGAGTCGCTACCTAACTTGATTAAGGTGAGTTAGGTCACCTAAAAACTAAGCATAATCCGAAGACTACACTTAGGGTTTTTGAAAATGATTTTGAAAATACTTCCTGAAGAGAGGGCTTTTAGGAAAACAGGTTGTTTGGCAACCTTTGGAAAATAGCTAAGCCCTTTTTAAAAATAAACTCCATTTTGGTCTTTGAAAATAGTGATTCTAGATTCAGAGGTTGGTTACGTGTAGGGAAGACATACTAAGCCATCACCCAACCTTGCCCTTGTGGTACTTACATGTCTATTTATCCTAGATTCACCTATGAGAGTCTTCAACTAACAAATGTTCAATTCTATTTACTTTAGAAAAAGAATGTTTAAAAAAATATGATGCATGAGGTGCAAGTGCAAGAAAAAGATTTAAAAATAGATTTGGAAATAGATTTGAAAAGAAAGAGATGGAAGTTTGAAATTGGAAAGAAAGTTTAGAAATTGAAATTAGGGATTGAAAATAGATTTTTAGAATTGGAAGTTGGAAATAGAAGATAGAATTGGAAATTGGAAAGCAATTATGGAATTGGAGATTTGAAAGAAGTTATGAAAATAGAAACTTGAAAAAAGGTTGTAGAATTTGAGATTTGAAAAAGTTTGTGACCGCACTCATGAGGGTTACCTACGTATCCTTTTTGAGGAATTAGGTCAGTCGTAGTTCATACAAGAGTCCGATAGAAAATAAAAGATATGATTGGAAGAAAGAGATTGAATTGGAATTTGGATTGGAAGATTAAGAGATTGAACTTTGATTGGAAGATTTGAAAAGATTTGGTTTTGGAAAGCTTGGTTTTAGGAAACCTAGACTTAAGAAAGACTTGAGACTTAGGAAAGATTCGACTCGAGTGTTGAACTTGAAAGATTAGGAAAGATTGGATTTAGGAAGGGTTCGAATTAGGAAAGGTTCGGATTAGGAAAGTTTCATTTTAGAAAAGTTTTCAAATTATGAAAGTTTTCGAATTAGGAAAGGGCTGGATTAAGAAAGTTTTGAAATAGGAAACATTTCGTTTTAAGAAAGTTTTGAAATTGGAAAGTTTTGAATTTAGAATGTTTGAAATAAGGAAGTTTAGAATTTTAGAAAGATTCAGAATTTCAGTTTTAGAAATTCTTGAAATTAGGAAAGGTTTTGAGTTTAAGAAAGGTTTGAAAACTTAGATTTGGAGAGTTAAGATTTGGAAAGGGATGAAATTAAGAAAGGTTTGAAAGCTTAAAGTTTAAGGAAAGATTCAAAAGTTTAAGTTTAGGAAATTTAAGGTTTAGGAAAGTACTAGATTAGGAAGGAGTTGAATTAGGAAAGATTTGGGTTTGGAAGGATTGAGATTCCTATTTCCTAAAGTAAGGGATTGAATTTTGTTTCTAGAAAGAGATGTTTTGATTTTGTTTCTAAAAACGGAGGATAGGATCTAGTTTCCTAAATGAGAGATTGGGTTTGGTAAGGATTTAAAAGGTAGAGTTTTAGAAACCCTAGATTTGGGAAGACTATAGTTTTGATGTAGGAAATAGGTTTTGGAAATATATATATAGTTTTGATGTCGAAAACAAGAGGTTTTGGAAACCTAGGTTTTGAGGCCAGAGTAAGGGATTGGAAATCATGCTTTTGGGAAGGAAAATTAAGGTTTCCTAATTGTGGGTTCTAGGGTTTGACTTGGACTCTAAGGAAGGAGATTTTGGAAAGTGAGTTTTTAGAAAAAGATATTTTTGGAAGGAAATTCTAAAGAGGAATTTCTACAAGGAAGATTTTGGAAGGAACTTTTAGAGAGGAGTTTGTAGAAAGTGAATTTGAGAGGAGTTTTAGAAAGAGGACTTTGGAAGAAGCTTTTAGGAAAGAGATTTAGGGAGAGAGTTTTGTAAGAAGGAAACCTAGGGAGTGTTTTTAGTAAAGGAATTTTAAAGAGAGTGTTTTGGAAAGGAGTTGAGAAGGAGTTTTGAAAAATAGATTTTTAGAGGGAGTTTTTGAAAACATACTTTGGAAAGGAGATTGGAGAGAGTTTTTAGAAAGCAACTTTGGAAAGGAGATTGGAGAGAGCTTTTAGAAAGCATGTTGGAAAAGAGATTCTTAGGAGGAGATTTTCGAGAAGAGTTTTTTAGAAAGTATATAAAATACCTCACTTTCCTAAAGCGATTATAACCATAAGAAGGTTAGAACCACTTTAAGATAGTGATTTTGAAAACAACAATGTTTTGAAAATATGGACCGTATTGGTCACTTTAAATGTAACACTTTCCTAAAACAACCCTCGCCATGAAAAGGCTAGAATCAACCTAGGATTGTGATTTTAAAAACAAGTTTTGAAAAAGAAGGTTTTGATGCAAATTTGAAAACGATGTTAATGCAAGTTTTAAAAACGAGTTTGAAAACGAACTTTGGGGGAATGCAAGATCATGATATGCACAATGCAAATTGGGGTCGTGAACATACAAGATTAAAGGCTTCACCATATAATCAAGGGGTTCGAACCCACGTGGTCTCTGGTTAGACTAAAAGAAAGCCCCCGACATGGTGACTCTCTAATAGCCTAATCCTACACATGGACCGAGAATTCCCTTGTTTCAAGCATGCAAGAAGGGGGCCAAGAAGATGGGGGATTAAAATAGAAGAAAACCCAAGTGGGTTAGGAGAGAGAAGAGAGGAGGAAGATGCATAAACTTAAAGAGAAAGCCTACCTTGTGTCTTCTTTATTTTGCTTAGCTTTGCGCGCTTTGCTTTGCTTGTCTAGCTTCGGTTTTCACTTCAATCTTCAAGAGTTTGTCTTCAATCTTTAAAACTTCATATTGCAGCACTTCAAGTCTTTAAAGGAGGCTTTGGAGGTTAGTGTATGAGTGTATAGAAGTGTATGTGAGGGTATAAAAAGCCAAGGTTTGTGTATAGAGGCTAGGGTTTGGAAAACCGAAGGAGACTACGGTTTTGGGAGGGTACGAGCTCTATATATCAAAAAGTAGGGTTTTTAAACTGAGTTTGTGAACCTCCTTCACGCTAGAGGAGGCTCTGTATTTATAGACAAGGGAATGACCTAGCGCTTGTTGCAGTGGCGCCAGGCCAAATTTTGGTTTGGTGTCACTACTAGTGGCGCCAGCCAGTTAGGAAAGTTTTAAGGTCGGCAAGCAACGTAATTTTGGAAGATTTGGGTGCCTATACTAGTGACTACCATGCAATTTTTAACCTAGCTTCACTAGAAGTGACCCCGGAAGGTTCGGGAAGCATTTAAGGGACCGGGAATGGCCCAGAAGGTCGAAAAAGGGCAAGAACCCTTAGAATAGGATCTCGGAGGTATTTGGCTTAAAAAATGATGACAAAATGTGTTGGAAGGGTTAACCAGGCCATTAGGGGCAAAACGGTCAACCGGGTCAAAAAGCTGCCGGGACGGACTCAAAACGTCCCGGAAGAAGGCTCAAGATTTGGAAACATTAATTAGAATGTTCCCAAAGGCTACCGGCTTGATACCTAGAGCCAGTGTGGTCAGAAAAGGCAACCGGCCCGCTAGGGGCAAAACGATCATTTTGCATCGGGTTCACCGGAACTAACTCGGAATGATCCGGAAAGACAAAAGAAGGTTAGGAATACTATAAAAAGCATTCTCGGATGGTTACCGATTTGATACCCATAGCCGGTGTGGTCCCCGGGGCGTTCGGATGCCTAGGGGCAAAATGGTAATCTTGACCGGAAAGTCTCGGAATTGCCCCGAAACGGACTAGAAGGCACCTAATCATATCAGATTACTTTTAAGACAATCTTGGAAGGGGTGGAATTACCATTCTGAGGACTTAGGCGTTATCTTAAGAAACATGCTGAAAAATGGCCCTAGGGGCAGTTTGTTCATTTTTCACCGAAGTGGGCTAGCAGGCACCGGTGTTGACCTGGGTTTTGAGTGTTTCCGCCACTCTAACGACGGTCTCGTGATACTAGGGTTTGTTAGAAATTCCCTATATCAACCTGCTTGTGAATATTTCTGCTACTCTGATGGTTGCGATGTTTACGAGTATTTTCGCTACTCTGACGGTTCGTGATCATTCCCGAGACTGCTTGATCTTGGGAAGCTGTTAAAGGGACTTAGCGCCTGAGAAGTCAACTTTTTCGAAAGGCGTGCCAAAACGGACATTTCTACCTTGGTTGGCTAGCAACCACCAAAGGTGAACCGTTCTACCATCTAGGGGACTTGGGGTATCGTCCCGGTTGACAGGTTTAAAGGGGACTTACCATCTTCGGAAAGACGTGCTTTATTTGGAATTGCAAAGGGCACTTACCGTCTTTGGAAAGACACGCTTGATTTGGAATTGGAAAGGGGACTTACCGTCTTCAGAAAGACGTGCCTGATTTGGGATTGGAAAGGGGACATACCGTCTTCGAAAACACGCGCCTGATTTGGAATTGAAAAGGGGACTTACTGTCTTCGGAAAGATGCGCCTGATTTGGAATTGGAAAGGGGACTTACCGTCTTCGAAAAGACGTGCCTGATTTGGAATTGGAAAGGGGACTTACCGTTTTTGGAAAGACACACCTGATTTGGAATTAGAAAGAGGACTTGACGTCTTCGGAAAGACGTGCCTGATTTGGGATTGGAAAGGGGACTTACCGTCTTTAGAAAGATGCGCCTGATTTGGAATTGGACCGAACAATGCCCCTAAGGGCATTTTGGTCATTTTGCCTCTATTTGGGCCTGGCAGGCCCGCGAAGCGATGGATAGATGGGATTAGACTTGGAAAGTTGATTTGACTCAGGATATATCCACATTGACTTCAATACAAATCTAGACGGACTGTAGACTGCCGAGCGGTCAAAAATGGGGTGCTTACAACTACCATGCATTTTTTTAGCCTAGCCCCACTAGGAGTGACTCCGGAAGGTCTGGGAATAGTCTAGAAGGCTGAAAATGGGTAGAATACCTTGAAATAGTATCCTAGGGGTAATGGACTTGAAAAACAAGGTCGAAATATTCGACCGAGCTCTTAGGGTCAAAACGGTTAACTAGATCGGAAACATACCAAAATGGACTCAGAATAATCCATGAGCGGACTTGAAGGTTGGAAACACTAACCAGAGTGCTCCAAGGGAGTTCCGATTTGATACCCAAAGCCGGTGTGGTCGAAAAAGGCGACTGGCCCACCAGGTGCAAAATGGACACTTTTGCACTGGGTTTGCCAGAATTGACTCGGAATGATCCGAAAAGATAATGGAAGGTCAGGAATACTATAAGAAGCATTCTCAAAAGGTTACTGGTTTGATACCCATAGCCGGTGTGGTTCCCGGAGGCATTTGGAGGCTTAGGGACAAAATTGTCATTTTGACCGAATGGTCCCGGAATTAGCCTAGACTGACTGGAAGGCACTTAAACATGCCGGATTATCTTTGGGATGATTTTGAAACTGTGGACTTACTGTTCTGAGGACTTAGGTAATTTATCAAGAAACATGCCGAAAATGGCCCTAGGGGCAATTTGGTCATTTTTCACCGGAGTGGGCTAGCGAGCACTGGTGTTGACCTGGGTTTTGAATGTTTCTGTCACTCTGTGGTCTGTGATGAGTTGGTTTCCAAAGGTATCTCATCCTTTGGTAAACATTTCAAGGCCAAGAGGTGAATTCGGTCCCGTGACATGGGGGGTTTGTTGGCAATTCCCAATGTTGACTTGTTTACGAGTGTTTCTGCCACTCTGACGGTTGTGATGTTTACAAGTGTTTTTGCCACTCTGACGTTCATTCAGAGACTACCTGATCTCGGGAAGCTGTTAGGTGGACTTATCATCTAAGGAATCAACTTTCTCAAAAGACGTGTTGAATAACGGACAAAATGACCATTTGCGGGCTAGTAGGTGCCAAAGGTGGACCGTTCTACCATCTCAGGGACTTGGGGTCTCGTCTCAGTCAACGGGTTTAAAGGGACTTAACATTCCAAAGACTTTTCTCAAAAAATTTGTCAGATTGGATTGTTTTACCTCCTGAGAGATTAACATTCTCGGAAGGTGTACCAGATTTGATTGGAATTAGAATTGGACTTAGAGTTGAAATTGGATTGGAGATTAAAATGGGGACTTACCGTCACTAGGAAGACATGCCCACGGGAATTGGACCAAGTAATGCCACAAGGGCATTTTGATCATTTTGCCTCTATTTGGGCCCAGTGGGCCTGCGAAGCGATTGATTGACTGGATTATGCCTGAAAAGCTGGTTTGGACTGGAATATGTCTATATTGACTTGAACTCAAGATTGTACAAACTAGATACTGTCAAGCGGGCAAAAATGGGGTGTTTACAGTTACGGAAGGAGAAGCAAATCCAGATGGAATCATAGTTGCAGAGTATTTCGAAGGAGAGTTGTAAGCACCCCATTTTTGTCCGCTCGGCAATCTCTGGCCCAACTAGGCTCATTTTCACACATCACACGCATATTCGAACTCTAACACGACTTCTAAACTTCAATTCAGTTCACCGGTTGCTTCTTGGGCTCGTAGGGCCCATTTGAAGCTAAATGACCATTTTGCCCCTAGGCATCCAAACGCCTCGACAACCATACCAGCTCTGGGTATCAAACCGGTAACCTCCCAATAATGCTTCCTATAGTATTCTCAACCTTTCTTTATATTTTCGAATCATTCCGAGTTAGTTTCGGCAAACCCAGTGCGAAATGACTGTTTTGCCCCTAGTGGGCCAGTCGCCTTTTCTAACCACACTGGCTCTGGGTATCAAACTAGTAGCCTCTCGGGAATGCTCCTTATAGTATTCCTATCCTTCCTTTATCTTTTCAGATCATTTCGAGTAAATTCCGGCAAACCCGGTACAAAATGACTGTTTTGCCCATAGCAGGCCGGTCTCCTTTTCCAACCACACCGGCTCTGGGTATCAAACTGGTAACCTTTGGAAACATTCTAAATAATGTTTCCAAACCTCGAGTCTCCTTTTGGGACATTCCGAGTCCGTCCCAGTAGCTTTCTAGCCTAGTTGACTGTTTTGCCCTTAATGGCCTGGTCAACCCTTCTAACAAATCTCATTATCATTTTTCAAGTCCTTTGTCCCTGAGACATTATTCTAATGGTTCTTGTCCCTTTCCAGCTCTCCGGGTCATTCTCGGCCCCTTCAATTCATCCCCGGACCTTCCGGAGTCATTCCTAGTGAAGTAAGGCTAAAAATTACATGGTAGTCACTAGTACAGGTGCCCAAATCTTCTAAAGATACGTTGTTTGCCGACCTTAAACATTTCCTAAATGGTTGGCGCCACTAGTAGTGGCCCCAAGCCAAAAAATTGCCTAGCGCCACTGCAACAGGCACCAGTGCATTCATTTGTCTATAAATATAGAGCCTCTTCCAGTGTGAAAGGGGTCTGCAAACTCAGTTTAAAAACCCTAACTTTCGATACACAAAGATCGTAGTTGTAAGCACCCCATTTTTGACCGCTCGGCAGTCTATACTCTATCCAGACTTGTGTTCAAATCATTATGGGCATATTCCAATCGAAACCAACTTTCTAAGTCCAAATCCCGTCTGTTCATCACTTCGCGAGCCCGCCTGGCCCAAATAGAGGCAAAATGACCAAAATGCCCTTAGGGGCATTGTTCTTTCCAATTCCAATTCCAATCCCTCTCTCGAGACAGTTTATTCCTCGAGACGGTTCCAAGTTTGGCACGTCTTTCTAAAGAGGATAAGACCCCTTTCCAACTCCAACCCCTCTCTTGAGACAGTTGATTCCTTGAGACGGTAAATCTATTTCAAATCAGGCACGCCTTTCTGAAGACGGTAAGTCCCCTTTCCAATCCCTCTTTAAGGACAATTTATTCCTCGAGACTGTTCCAAATCAGGCACGTCTTTTCGAAGACGATAAGACCCCTTTCCAATCCCTCTCTCGAGATAGTTTATTCCTCGAGACGGTTCCAAATCAGGCACGTCTTTCCGAAGACGGTAAGTCCCCTTTCCAATCCCTCTCTCAAGACAGTTTATTCCTCGAGACAGTTCCAAATCAGGCACGTCTTTTCGAAGACGGTAAGTCCCCTTTCCAATCCCTCTCTCGAGACAGTTTATTCCTTGAGACGGTACAAAATTAGGCACGTCTTTCCGAAGACGGTAAGTCCCCTTCCCAATCCCTCTCTCGAGACAGTTTGTTCCTCGAGATGGTCCGGCATGTTTTTTAAAGAAAAGCTCTTCAAAACGGTAAGTCCCTTTAAACATGTCGACCAGGACAAGACCCTAAGTCCCCTAGATGGTATAACGATCCACCTTTGGCGCTTGCTAGCCTGCCAATGCAGAAATGTCCGTTTAGGCATGCCTTTTGAAAAAATTGACTTCTCAGGCGCTAAGTCCCCTTTAGCAGCTTTCCAAGATCAGGCAATCTCGGGAATGATAGCGAACCATCAGAGTAGCGAAAATACTCGCAAACATTGCAACCGTCAAAGTAGCAGAAATACTCGCAAACAGGTCGATATAGGGAATTGCCAACAAACCCCTATGTCATGACGACCGCCGTCAGAGTGGCGAAAACACTCAAAACTCAGGTCAACACTAGTGCCTGCTGGCCCACTTCAGTGAAAAATGACCAAACTGCCCATTGGGCCTTTTCTGAGACTTTCCGGTCAATATGAACATTTTGCCCCTAGGCATCGAAACGCCCCAGGAACCGCATCGGCCCTGGGTATTAAACCGGTAATCTCTTGAGATTGTTTCTTATAGTATTCTCAATCTTCCTTTACCTTTTCGGATCATTCCGAGTCAGTTTCGGCAAACCTGGTACAAAATGGCCGTTTTACCCCTGGTGGGCCAGTCTCCTTTTCCAACCACACCGGCTCTGGGTATCAAACCAGTGACTTCTCAAGATTGCTTCTTATAGTATTCTCAACCTTCTTCTATCTTCCCAGATCATTCTAAGTCAATTCTGACAAGCACGGTGCAAAATGGTCGTTTTGCCCTTGGAGGGCTGGTCGCCTTTTCCGACCACACCAGCTTTGGGTATCAAATCTGCAACCTTTGGGAACATTCTAAATAATGTTTCCAAGTCTCGAGTCCTCTTCCGAGACAATCCGAGTCCGTCCCGGTTGCTTCCCGATTCGATTGACCGTTTTGCTCCTAAAGGCCCGGTCAACCCTTTCAATACATCCTATCCTCACTTTTCAAGTCAAATACCTCTAGGATACTGTTTTAAGTGTTTCTACTCTTTTTCGGCCTTCCGGGTCATTCTCGGCCTCTTCAAATCATTTCCAGACTTTCCGGAGTCACTCCTAGTGAAGCCAGGCTAAAAATTGCATGGTAGTCACTAATATAGGCGCTTAAATCTAGTCAAAGATATGTTGCTTGCCGACCTAAATGCCAAGCCAAGAATTGGCCTGGTGCCCCTCCTAGTGGCGCCAAGAGGAATTTTGCCCTGGCGCCACAGCAAGAGGCGCCAGGTCTGTCCTACGTCTATAAATACAGAGCCTCCTTCAACGTGAAAGAGGTCCGAAAACTCAGTCTAAAAACACCAATATTCGATATAGAGAGCTCAAACACTCCCTAAACCCTAGCTTCTTTAGGTTTTCTAAACCCTAGCCTCCATACACTAAACCCTAGCCTCCTATACACTCATACACAACTTCATACACTTATACACTAGCCTTCAACTCTCCTTTGAAGACTTGAAGAGCTATAATAAGAAGTTTGAAGATTGAAGACAACTCTTGAAGATTGAAGATGAAGATCAAGACGAAGACCAAAGACAAGCAAGGCGCGCAAAATAAATAAGACATACGGTAGGCTTTCTATTTAAATTTTCGCACTTCCCCCCTCTCTCTTCTCTCTCCTAACCCACTTGGGTTTTCTCTATTTTAATCCCCCATCTCTTTCCCCACTTTATTTGCATGCTTGAAACAAGGGGACTCTCAGTCCGTGTATAGGATTAGACTATCGGAGGGTCACCGTGTCGGGGGCTTTCCTTTAGGCTAACCGTAGACCACGTGGGTTCGGCCCCCTTGATTATGTGGTGAAACCTTAACTTTGTATATTCACGACCCCAAACTTGCATTGTGCATATCATGATTCTTGCATTCTTCCAAAAGTTGTTTTCAAAATCGTTTTCAAACTTGTTTTCAAAATTGCATCAAAATCTCCTTTTTCAAAACTTGTTTTCAAAATCACCATCATATGGTGATTCTATTCTTTCCATGGCTAGGGTTGCTTTAGGAAAGTGTTACATTTAAAGTGACTTTCATGGTCCATATTTTTGACCCTTGTCGTTTTCAAAACCGCTTTCCTAAAGTGGTTCTAGCCCTCTTATGGTTAGAATTACTTTAGGAAAGTGAGATTTCTTTTTTACACCTTCTAAAAACTCCTTTTTCAAAAGTCTCTCTTCCTAAAAATCTCTTTTTCAACATACTTTCCTAAAACTCACATTTCCAAAATTATTTTCAAAAACTTCCTCCAAAAATCTATTTTCCAAAACTTCTCCTTTTAAACTCCTTTCCAAAACGCTCTCTTCAAGGTCCACTTTCCAAAAACGTTCCCTAGGTTTCCTTCTTAGAAAAACCTCTTCCTAAATCTATTTCTTAAAAATCTCTTTTTAAAAAACTCCTCACCAGGATCTCTTTCCAAAAACTCTTTCTCCTCAAAATTCACTTTCTAAAAACACTCCCTGAATTCACTTTCCTAAAAACTCTCTCCAAGAATCTCCTTCAAAAAATCTTTCTAAAAAACTCTCTTTCCAAAATCTTTCCTTTAGAAACTCTTCTCTAGGATTTCCTTCCAAAAACTTGTTTCCAAAAATCACACTTTCCAAAAATCTTTTTTCCTTAGAGTCCAAGTCAAGCCCTAGAGCTAACCATTAGGAAACCCTAATTTTCTTCCCAAAAATATGGTTTTCAAACTTTGCCCCAAATCTAGGTTTCCAAAACATCTTGTTTTCTACATCAAAACTATACATATTTCCAAAACTTATTTGCTACGTCAAAACTATAGTCTTTCAAATTTAGGGTTTCTAAAACCTCCCTTTCCAAATCCTTGTCAAATCTAATCTTCCCTCTAGAAAACCAAATCCAATCTCCCGTTTAGGAAACTAGATCCAATCCTCCGTTTTTGGAAACACAATCGAACTTTCTCTTTTAGAAACAAAATCCAATCCCTTCCTAATCTAAATCTTTCCTAATTCCCCTCTTTTCTAATTTCCTACCTTCTTAAATCATAAGTTTCCCAAAGCTTTCAAATCTTTCCTTAAACATTAAGCTTCCAAATCTTTCATAATTCAACCCTTTCCTAACTCTATCCCTTTCCAAATCTCAATTTTCCAATTCTAAGTTTTCAAGCCTTTCCTAAATCCAAACATTTCCTAATTTCAAGATTTTTTAAAACTCAAACTTTAAAACTTTCTAAATCTTAAACTTTCTAAATTTGAAACTTTCAAAATCTAAAATTTTCTAAGTTCTAAACTTTCCTAAACTTCAAATCTTTCAAAGTCTAAACCTTTCCTTATTCCAACCTTTCTTAATTCCACATCCTTTCCAAACTTTAACTCCCAAATCTAGATTTTCAAATCTTTCTAAAACTCAAAATTTTGAATCTTCCAAAAATTCTAGAAGCTTTCTAAATTCAAATCTTTCCTAATTTAAAATCTTTCTAAAATTCTAAGCTTTCCAAATTCAAAAGTTTCTTAACTTGAAACTTTCTAAATTCAAAATATTTCTAAATTCAACACTTTCCTATTTCAAAACCTTTTTTAAAATGAAACTTTTCAATTTTCAAAACTTCCCTATTTCAAAACATTCCAAATTCAAAACTTTCCTAAGTCGAAAACTTTCCTAATTTGAAACTTTCTAAAATCGGACCTTTCCTAATTCGAAACTTTCCTAAGTCGGACCTTTCCTAATTCGAACATTTCCTAAATCCAATCCTTTCCTAAATCTTCCAAGTCCAACATTCAAGTCAAATCTTTCTAAATCTCGAATCCTTTCTAAATTCTCTATTTCCTAAGTCTAGGTTTCCTAAAACCAACTCTTTCAAAATCAAATCTTTTCAAATCTTTCAATCAAAGTTCAATCTCTCAATCTTCCAATCCAATTTCCAAAAATCTCTTTCTTCCAATCATACCTTCTATCGGACTTTTGTCCGAACTACAACTAACCTGATTCCTCCAAAATGATACATAGGCAACCCTCATGGGTGCGGTCACAACATTTTTCAAATTTCAAATTTCATAACATTTTTCAAGTTTCCAATTCCACAAAACCTTTCCAAATCTTCAATTCTATAATCTTCTTCAATCTCCAATTCCATATCTATTTCAAGTTTCCAATTTCAAAAATCTATTTCCAAATCTTTATTTCCAATTTCTAAAATATTCTAATTCCAATTCTATCTTTTCAAATCTCTTCTAAAATCAAATCAAATTCTTTTCAAATTTATTTCAAAATCTATTTTTCAATTCTCTTAACTTGCACTTGCATATCATGCATCATGCCTTTTTAAACATTCTTTTCCAAAGTAAATAGGATTGAACATTAGTTAGTTGGAGACTCTCATAGGTGAATCTAGGGTAGATTGGCATGTAGGTACTAAAAGGGCGGGGTAGGGTGATGGCTTAGTGCGTCTTCCCTACACGTAACCAACCTCTGAACCTAGAATCACTGTTTTCAAAGATCAAACAGAGTTATTTTTAAAAAAGGGCTAAATGTTTTCCAAAGGTTGTCAAACAACCTATTTTTCTTAAAAACCCTCTCTTGAGGAGATATTTTCAAAAATCATTTTCCCAAAACCCTAAGTGTAGTTTTCGGATTATGCTTAGTTTTTAGGTGACCTAACTCACCTTAATCAAGTTAGGTGGTGACTCCAAATCTTTTCCAAAAGCCCTTTATTCAAATCAATTTTCAATTCAAACTTAGTCGCACTCATTCTTCTAGGAGGGTGAGTTCTAACGAGAGAGTACAATATTTTTCTTGCTTGTGCGAGTATTCCTCGAGTGCGAAAAATCTAGGCGCGACAGTAGCCTCCCAAAACTCTAGCTTCCCTAGGTTTTCTAAACCCTAGCCACCATACACAAACCCTAGCCTCTTATACACTCCTATACACCCTCATACACTTATACACTAGTCTCCAACCCTCCATTGAAAACTTGGATTGCTGCAACTTGAAGCTCTCAAAGACCATGACAAAGCTCTCGAAGACTAAAGCGAAGACCGAAGAAAAAGCAAGAAGAGCAAGGCGCGCAAAGCAAAGTGAAATAAATAAGACAAGGTAGATTTCTTAATTAAATTTTTGCACTTCCCCCCTCTCTCTTATCTTTCCTAACTCACTTGAGTTTTCTCTATTTTAATCCCCCATCTCTTTCCCCCCCCCCCCCCTTTCTTTACATGCTTGAAATAAGGGGACTCCCGGTCCATGTGTAGGATTAGGCTATTGGAGGGTCACCGTGTCGGGGGCTTTCTTTTAGTCTAACTAGAGACCACGTGGATTCAGCCCCTTTGATTATGTGGTGAAGCCTTAACCTTGTATGTTCACGACCCCAAATTTGCATTATACATATCACGATTCTTGCATTCTTCCAAAATTTGTTTTCAAAGTCGCTTTCAAAATCATTTCAAACTTGTTTTCAAAATTATATCAAAATCTTCTTTTTCAAAACTTGTTTTCAAAATTATAATCCTAGGGTGATTTTAGCCTTTCCATAGCTAGGGTTGCTTTAGGAAAGTGCTATATTTAAAGTGACCAACACGGTCCATATTTTCAACTCCTTATTGTTTTCAAAACCACTTTCTTAAAGTGGTTCTAGCCTTCTTATGGATAGAATCGCTTTAGGAAAGTAAGATATTTGTATACTTTTCAAAAAACTCTCTTTTCAAAAGTCTCTTTTTTTAAAACCCTCTTTTTCAACATGCTTTCCAAAAATTCCCCTTTTCAAAATTATTTTCTAAACACTCCCTCCAAAAATCTATTTTCCAATACTTCTCCTTTTAAACTTCTTTCCAAAACACTCTCCTCAAAACCAACTTTCTAAAAACGCCCCCTAAATCTCTTTCCTAGGAAACTCTCTGTCCAACAATCTTCTTCTATGAGTCTTTCTAAAAACTCTTTTCAAAATCTTCTTTCTAGAAACTCCTCTCTAGGATTCCCTTCTAAAAATCTTCGTTTTCAAAAACGCACTTTCCAAAAAACTCTTTCCTTAGAACCCAAGTCAAGCCCTAGAGCCAATAATTAGGAAACCCTAATTCTCTTTCGAAAAACATGATTCTTAATATTGCCTTAAAACTTAGGTTTTCAAAACCTCTTATTTCACATCAAAACTATACATATTTTCAAAACGTATTTTCTACGTCAAAACTATACACTTCCAAATCTAGGGTTTCTAAAACTTCATTTTCCAAATCCTTATCAAATCAAATCTTCCCTCTAGAAAACCAAATCCAATCTTTCCGTTTAGGAAACTAGATCCAATCCTCCGTTTTTGGAAACAAAATCCAACCTTCCCTTTTAGAAACAAAATCCAATCCCTTGTTTTAGGAAATAGGAATCTTAACTCTTCCTAGTCTAAATCTTTCCTAATTCAAATCCTTCCTAATCTACCCCTTTCTAAATCTTAACTTTCCAAATCCAAGTTTTCAAATCTTTCCTAAACTCAATCTTTCCTAATCTCAAGGTTTTCTAAAACTCAAACTCTAAAACTTCCTAAATCTTAAATTTTCTAAATCCGAAACTTTCAAACTCTAAAATTTTCTAAGTTCTAAACTTTCCTAAAACTTCTTTCCAAATCTAAAACTTTCTAAACTCAAAACTTTCTTATTTTCAAAACTTTCATATTTCAAAACCTTTCTTAAAATAAAACTTTCTTAATTCAAAACTTTCCTAAGTTGAGACTTTCCTAATGTGAAAACTTTCCTAAACCTAAAACTTTCCTAAGTTAAAATTTTCCTAAATTGACATCTTTCTTAAACCAAAACTTTTCTAAAATGAAATTTTTCTAAAATGACACTTTCCTGATCTGGACCTTTCCTAATTCGAGCATTTCCTAAATCCAATCTTTCTAAATCTTCCAAGTCTAACATTCGAGTCAAATTTTTCTAAATTTCAAGTCTTTCTTAATTCTCATTTTTCCTAAGTCTAGGTTTCCTAAACCTCCAACTTTCCAAAACAAGTCCAAATCCTTCTTCCAAGTTCTATCTTTCCAAGTCAAGTCCAATATTTCTTTTCTAAGTTTCTAAGTCTAGGTCTTTAAAAACCAATCTTTTCAAATCTTTCAATCACAGTCCAAATTTCCTATTCTTCCAATTCCAATTCGAGTTCCAACTCTAATTCTTTTCCAAATCAACTCTTCTATTTTCAATCAGACTCTTGTCCGAACTACGACTGACCTGATTCCTCCAAAAGGATACGTAGGCAACCCTCATGGGTGCGGTTACAACATTTTTCAAGTTTTCAATTCCATAACTCTTTTCAAATCTCTTTTCAATTCCAATTTCAAATCTATATTTTCAAATCTATTTACAAATCTACTTTTCAACTCTCTTTTCTTGCACTTGCATACCATGCATCATGTCTTTTGAAAACATTGTTTTCTAAAGTGGATAGGATTTAACATTGGTTGGTTGAAGCCTCTCATAGGTGAATCTAGGGTAAATAGACATGTAGGTACCAAAAGGGTGGGGTAGGGTGATGGCTTAATGCGTCTTCCCTACACGTAACCAACCTCCAAACCTAGAATCACTGTTTTCATAGACCAAAACGGAGTTATTTTCAAAAATGGGCTAAATGTTTTCCAAAGGTTGCCAAGCAACCTGTTTTCTTAAAAACCCTCTCTTGAGGAGATATTTTCAAAATCGTTTTCAAAAACCCTAAGTGTAGTCTTCAAATTATTCCTAGTTTTTAGGTGACCTAACTCACCTTAACCAAGTTAGGTGGTGAGTCCAAATCTTTTCCAAAAGCCCTTAATTCAAACCAATTTTCAATTCAAACCTAGTGATACTCATTCTTCTAGGAGGGTGAGTTCCAATGGGAGAGTACATAATTTTTTTCGCTTGTGTGAGTATTCCTCGAGTGCGAAAAATCTAGGCGCGACAGTTGGCGACTTC
The DNA here is from genome assembly GCA_033060915.1 of Euryodendron excelsum. NCBI lineage: Eukaryota > Viridiplantae > Streptophyta > Magnoliopsida > Ericales > Pentaphylacaceae > Euryodendron > Euryodendron excelsum. The sequence continues at coordinate 15,827,255 of CM065384.1, read as the reverse complement.
GCTGGGGAACACTTAGAAGGTTAGGTCGTAGTCATGTCTTTTTGCCCTTCACCCATGTAGAGTCTTCAATTAACTTGTTCAATCCTATTCACTTTAAATTTTCAAAACCAAATTTTCAAAATTATTTTCAAAAAAAAAAAAAACATGCATTTAGTCATATTATCTTGTATTAAGTTTGCCATGTACATACTAACTCTTACATCTTTGTTTTGTAGGTACACATTTTGTTTAAATTTTATTAACTGTCATGTATTGAATGTGATGAACAGGATGAATGGGAGTTGTTGGGCTCCTTCCTCCGCTTTTAAAAATCACACACACACACTGCATATGCATATGCATTCTGCATACTTGCATTTTACCTTGATATGTCCTTTCTAGTTAGAAAGGGAAAACGGTATATTGGTTGTGGGCAAGATGCTGTGTCAGTTTCTTCGCCTACGACCTCTTGATGGTTCTCCCGCTCGGATCACCAACCGATCATGGCACCACCTCGGGGAGTGAGCCTAGGTTTGAAGATCTAGGGACCGAGCCTTTTTAGGACGCATTAGTCAACCCTTAACCTCATACTCATATAGACACCATGCATAACTAAACCTCTGCCGAATTTAAGACACGAGCACTGTTTTCCAAAACCATGGAGGAAAGGGCGACTGCTCTTACTTTCATTTATATCTACTTATTCCTGTTATTATAATGACTGTATTCTTACTGTTGTAATGACTGTCTAACTGCTGATGCATGCACATTTACCTTGCTGTTGGATTTTCTCTGCTTATACTCTTTGCATATCCATGTTCATGCATTCAATATCCCATGTCAAGACAGGAGTTCCAAGTAACTCAAGTCATTGCATCCTCATGCATATGATCAACCCATCGAGAGTGACACCTAGTTCACTCTCCCTTGCATTAAACCTACCTAAACCCTAAGGGTTCGCATGTAACCCTAAGGACTCATGGCATACCCAGCAATTCATTCCATAGGAGGGGCTCCAATCCCTCTATGCTCACGGAGATAGGGTTGCCAAGAAGACAAGAGACAATCAATCAACAAAGTCTCTCAGCGACCTCCTCGACATTGAATCCAAGGAAGGCAAATCCGAAGACTCAAGAGTAGTTTAGGACTTTTTATGTAACCCCCAAAGGAAAATGTTCCCCCCCCCCCCCCCCCCCCCCCCCCCCCCCCCCCCCCCCCCCCCCCCCCCCCCGTGTATTAAAATGTATTTCAATTCTTTTGTATCTTAAACCCAAAGTTCAATGTTTTTTCTTTATTTTTCACGAATGAATGGATCGATGAATGCATGACTGGCTAAAGGTTCTCGCTTGACGGTAAAGTATCTGCATATAGGGGCAAGTCCCCTATCTCCAAAAGTGGGCCAAACACATCATGATTAGTTTCCCTCTCGAGTAGGGGCATCATTAGGGCATGCATTGCATAGAATTCTTGAGAAACCAAAAACTAACTTACGATTTATGTCGTTGTTTTTCTACTTCCTTCTATTTATTTCACAGAAATTACCCTACATTGAGTTGACATTGCTCCCAAGAAAAGTCAACATCCACCTAGGGATCCCATTGTCACTCGGCTAAGAGCATCACTTATGGCTGCCAATCCTGGGGAGTCACCCCAAGTATTTCGATAAGAGGTCGATGAAATGAGGGGTAAGATTGATGAGATGTTTAAGCTTATCCAAACCTTGGCCATAAAGTATACTGCCACAATCCCGTCGTCATCCATGACTTCATCTAAGGACCCTAAACTTGCCAACCTAAGGATCGTGCTTCAATCTAACAATGCTGGAAGAGCAAGGAAGATGCTAAAGGGATCAACACAGAAGAACAAGAAACTATGTTGCTTTCACATGCCATAAAGAAGGCCCCCCTAGACCCTCTTAGTTTGAAAATCCAAAGGTTAGAGGATTCGCTGCGAAGTCTCCATAGCCCCGACACTTACAGGTTCACTGCCTATAACGGGTTATGTTTTTTTCGGGACCACCCGAGACCTGCCAAGTTCAAAATGCCCAACTTCCAGAAGTATGACGGCACTAGTGACCCTATTGCTCATCTTTGCCTATATGTCGGGGCACTGAGTGGTCATGGTATCGATGTGAAACTCATGCAACTGTTCCAACATAGTCTCACTGGGTCTGCTTTGCAATGGTTCGCCTGTCTAGACCTAAGGAGGATAACCACTTGGATTGAGCTGGTCAGTGCATTTAAAACCCACTATCGCCACAACATAGACCTCACTTCTGACCATTGGTCCTTGATGGCAATGAGTAAAGGAGAGAAAGAAAGCTTTAAAAGCTATGCCCTTAGATGGAGAGAAGCAGCAGCACAAGTTAATCCCCCTTTAGAAGATAAGGAATATGTTCAACTATTCATACATACCTTCTCGGGCATATACTATGAAAAGCTCTGCACGAGTGTTGGGAGAAGCTTTTCTGAGATTATCATGCAAGGAAAGATGATAGAAAATGGCCTAAAAATTGGAAGGATTGTTGAACCCCTATGCTAAAGAAGTTTCTGCAAGCTTAGTAAGGAAGGTGCCCACAACATCGGAAATGGGCCGAAAGGAGGGAGAAGTGTCTGCCATCTTGCCTGCTCAACCACCGCAATGTCACCCACAATACCAATCTCAGACCCCCGTGGCTACTCCAGCACCTACTCCCGGGCCCATCACAGCCCAACAACATCTCAACCCTAACAAGAAAGCCCGCCGACCTTGCGCCTTTTCCCCTCTAACTTGCACCCAAACAAAAGCTTATCATGACCTCTTACTAGCCAACCTTCTGACCCTCATACCTGCTCTACCGTTGCCAAATCCTTTACCCCCTACTTTCGACCCGACCCTTGTTTGTGAGTACCATTCTGGAAGACAAGGGCATGACACTAAGCATTGTCTCTTCCTAAAGCAGAAGATACAAGATTTGATCAACGTCGGAGTCATCATCACCTAGGGAGGAACCATGCAATGAAGTGTAGAAGAAATTAGTGTGATTTCGGGTCCTCTCTGGAAGGTTTTTTCCAAAGTACAATGAAAAGGGAAGTTTCTACAAAATTTGTCTATTTTCTTTTCATCTCTCTATTTCTCGCATATCTTCTTTAAATAAACATTGCATGCCATGTAATCATATTTCTAAATGAAAATAGGAAGTTTCTAGTTTATCCCCTTTGTCTCATACTCTTGTGGATGATCGTTGCATTTAAGGATTCTTTTCAATTCAGTAATGACTCGACTTGAATGATGAGATAGCATGGACAACTCATTCAGAGGGGGCTTAAAACCTTTGAAAAGAAAGAGTGAGAGATAAGAAGAAAATAGTCTCAACAGAGAGGTGTGGAGTTTATTGAAAAGGCGACACTTGCATGATATCCTGGCTAGGTGATGGGCAGCCGAGTACTCAAAATGATGAGGAGTCATTGTTCTGTTTATTCCAAATAAACACTATCCTTTGCTCAGCCCACTAGAGCCGTTAGTGATCTTTTTTCAGATATCCCCAAACCTATAATCATCCCCCACATTGGGGTAAGCACAGAATAGTTGATTTGATAGAACATGTAGGGGTTCACTGATAGAAACACATTATCATTAGAAATATTGTCTAAATTTTGTACAAAGGCTTTATGGACTAAGCAATTCAATTTGAAATGATTAAAGGCCCTCAATTCTATTACTATACAAAAAAATATCCCCTTTGCTTAACTCACTAGTGCCTCACCAAAAACGAAAGTTTTTTTGTCAACCTTGATCCGAAACCATTTCTCCACACTGGGGCAGATAGGCAGCAGAAGATCTGGTAGAGAACGTCATCAACCATCAGGCTGAAGTAACGTGAAGGCTCTATGGATCAAACAATCTTGTTCAAAATGAAATCCCATTGGAAGACTAACCAAGGATGGTGCAGATCTAAACCCTACTGGAAACAACATCAAATTTGAGCCCACATATCCCGTCCATTCATAAACCCCTTAACCTAGCCTACGTTACAGTCCAAATTAAAGTCCTATATAATCAAAGAAAATTGCTTAGTCCAAATAAGCCTGAACAATACCAAGATGACTAGGATGAGAAAAGAGAATTGGAAAGGAATGCAAGGGGCAATCTCATGCTCCAAGGTGTGCTCAGATGGTTTTGGTTTAAACAACCCACTAAAAGAAGATCTTTGAGCCTAAATATCCCTTTGTTTCTTACAACCCCTAAACCCAGCCTACATTACGGTCCTAAAAGAAGTCTTCTCGGACTGAGGGCTTAGCTATTTATCGCTCTGCAAAGGGCATGTGAGTTGTCGCTCGAGCCATGGTGGCATTTTGGAGATCTGAGAGAGAAAACCAAGTGAGATCAGAAAAAACCCCAAACAACAACCCTGCAAAAAGTAGGGATAGGATAGCAAACCAAAAGGTCAAGATCCCTAGAGAATGGTGCAAATGCTATCACACCCCGATATGAATGGGACAAAATTGAATGGGGAAGAATCCTGGAAAGGAAACAGAATCTTGAGAGTATGGGCCTTGGGGCAATCCTAGGGCATTCTTTGTAAATAGCTTATATATATGTAGTACTGATGCATCCATGACATGTATAACCTGTACATCCATTTAGATTCTTATGTAGTTTGTATCTATGCATGCATTCAAATGCATTACTGTATGAACCTGTTCATTTGTAAGGAAGTAGGTTATGCATTTAATTTAATTCTCACATAAATTTGTGCATTTATCACAAAAAAATAAGGGACATTGCATTCAATTCCATTTCTATATATGCATGCATAAAAAGAAGGACACGCATTCAATTCATAAAAAAAAGTATGACACACATTCACCCCTTACCGGTGCATTCTTAAACTATTTTTGCACAAAAACTCACTCTATGTCCTTCTCTCTCTCTCTCTCTCAAATAGGAAACAATGAACAAGGTAAAGTACAAAATGGAGCTAAAAAGACATCTTGCGATCAAGTAACCTCAAACATCTCTAACATTAGCATACACCTCAGGAAGCTCAGACTTCCCTAGCTGATAAGAAGCAAGGAATGGGACAATGGCCCACCCTCGACCCCCCGAATCGACTTTGGACCTTCCCCAGAGGAGCAGCGTTTTGCTAAACGGAGTGCTAGTCTAAGAAATATCATAAATCAACCTTGGATTTCCCCAGAGGAGTAGCGTTTCGCTAGACGGAATGCCGGTCTAAGAAATATTAGAAATCAACCTTGGACTTCTCCAGAGGAGTGTAAGCACCCCATTTTTTACCGCTCGGTAGTCTACACTCCGTCCAGACTTCTACTCAAGTCAATATGGACGTATTCCAATCGAAACCAACTCTCTAAGTCTCAATCTCGTTAGTCCATCACTTTGCGGGCCCACCAGGCCCAAATAGAGGAAAAATGACCAAAATGCCCTTAGGGGCATTGTCCTTTCTAATTGCAACTCTAATCCCTCTCTCGAGACAGTTGATTCCTCGAGACGGTAAATCTACTACAAATAGGCAAGTCTTTCCGAATACGATAAGACCCCTTTCCAATTCCAATCCCTCTCTCGAGACAGTTGATTCCTCGAGAAGGTAAATCTACTCCAATCAGGCGCGTCTTTCCGAAGACGATAAGTCCCCGTTCCAATTCCAATTCCTCTTTCGAGACAATTGAGGCCTCGAGAAGGTAAATTTACTCCAATCAGGCACGTCTTTCCAAGCACGATAAGACCCCTTCCCAATTCCAATTCCTCTCTCGACAACATTGATGCCTCGAGACAGTAAATTTACTCCAATTAAGCACGTCTTTCCGAAGACGATAAGACCCCTTTCCCATTCCAATCCCTCTCCCGAGACCGTTGATTCCTCGAGACGGTAAATGTACTCCAACCAGGCGCTTCTTTCCGAAGACGATAAGTCCCCGTTCCAATTCCAATTCCTCTCTCGAGACAGTTGATTCCTCGAGACGGTAAATCTACTCCAAGCAGGCACGTCTTTCCGAAGACGATAAGACCCCTTTCCAATTCCAATCCCTCTCTCGAGACAGTTGATTTCTCGACACGATAAATCTACTCCAATCAGGCGCGCCTTTACAGAGACGATAAGTCCCCTTTCCAATTCCAATTCCTCTCTCGAGACAGTTGATGCCTCGAGACGGTAAATCTACTTTAATTAGGCACGTCTTTCCGAAGACGATAAGACCTTTTTCCAATTCCAATCCCTCTCTCGAGACAGTTGATTCCTCGAGACGGTAAATCTACTCCAATCAGGCGCGTCTTTCCAAAGCAGATATGACCCCTTTCCAGTTCTAATCCCTCTCTTAAGACAGTTGATTCCTCGAGATGGTAAATCTACTCCAATCAGGTGTGTCTTTTCGAAGACCATAAGCCCCCTTTCCAATTCCAATTCCTCGCTCAAGACAGTTGATTCCTCGAGATGGTAAATCTACTCCAATCAGGCGTGTCTTTTCGAAGACGATAAGCCCCCTTTCCAATTCCAATTCCTCTCTCAAGACAGTTGATTCCTCGAGATGGTAAATCAACTCTAATCAGGCGCCTCTTTCCGAAGACGATAAGACCCCTTTCCGATTCCAATCCCCCTCTCGAGACAGTTGATTCCTCGAGATGGTAAATCTACTCCAATCAGGCGAGTTATTTTGAAGACGATAAGTTCCCTTTCCAATTCCAATTCCTCTGTCGAGACAATTGATTCCTCGAGACAGTAAATCTACTCCGATCAGGCGCGTCTTTCTGAAGACGATAAGACCCCCTTCCAATTCCAATCGCTTTCTCGAGACAGTTTATTCCTCGAGAGGGTAAATCTACTCCAGTTAGGCGTGTCTTTCTGAAGATGATAAGTCCCTTTTCCAATTCCAATTCCTCTCTTGAGGCAATTAATGCCTCGAGAAGGTAAATTTACTCCAATTAGGCAAGTCTTTCCGAAGACGATAAGAGCCCTTTCCAATTCCAATCCCTCTCTCGCGATAGTCGATTCCTCGAGACGATAAATCTACTCCAACCAGGTGCTTTTTTTCGAAGATGATAAGTCCCTTTTCCAATTCCAATTCCTCTCTCGAGGCAATTGATGCCTCGAGACGGTAAATTTACTCCAATTAGGCATGTCTTTCCGAAGACAATAAGAGCCCTTTCCAATTCCAATCCCTCTCTCGAGACAGTTGATTCGTCGAGACGATAAATCTACTCCAACCAGGCGCTTCTTTCCGGAGACGATAAGTCCCCGTTCCAGTTCCAATTCCTCTTTCGAGACAGTTGATTCCTCGATACGGTAAATCTACTCCAAGTAGGCACGTCTTTCCGAAGACGATAAGACCCATTTCCAATTCCAATCCCTCTCTCGAGACAGTTGATTTCTCGAGACGGTAAATCTACTCCAATCAGGCGCGTCTTTCCAAAGACGATAAGTTCCCTTTCCAATTCCAATTCCTCTCTCGAGACAATCGATGCCTCGAGACGGTAAATCTACTTCAATTAGGCACGTCTTTCCCATGACGATAAGACCCTTTTCCAATTCCAATCCCTCTCCCGAGACAGTTGATTCCTTGAGACGGTAAATATACACCAATCAAGCGCGTCTTTCCAAAGACGATAAGTCCCCTTTCCAATTCCAATTCCCCTCTCGAGACAGTTGATTCCTCGAGACAGCAAATCTACTCCAATCAGGCACGTCTTACCGAAGACGATAAGACCCCTTTCCAATTCCAATCACTCTCTCGAGACAGTTTATTCCACTAGACGGTAAATCTACTCCAGTCAGGCGTGTCTTTCCGAAGATGATAAGTCCCTTTTCCAATTACAATTCCTCTCTCGAGGCAATTGATGCCTCGAGAAAGTAAATTTACTCCAATTAGGCATGTCTTTCCGAAGACGATAAGAGCCCTTTCCAATTCCAATCCCTCACTCAAGATAGTTGATTCCTCGAGACGATAAATCTACTCCAACCAGGCACTTCTTTCCGAAGACGATAAGTCACCGTTCCAATTCCAATTCCTCTCTCGAGACAGTTGATTCCTCGAGACGGTAAATCTACTCCAAGTAGGCACGTCTTTCAGAAGACAAAAAGCCTCCTTTCAAATTCTAATCCCTCTCTCGAGACAATTGATTTCTCGGGACGGTAAATCTACTCCAATCAGGCGCGTCTTTCCAAAGACGATAAGTCCCCTTTCCAATTCTAATTCCTCTCTCGAGACAATTGATGCCTCGAGACGGTAAATCTATTTCAATTAGGCACGTCTTTCGGAAGACGATAAGACCCTTTTCGAACTCCAATCCCTCTCCCGAGACAGTTGATTCTCCGAGACGGTAAATCTACTCCAATCAGGCGTGTCTTTCCAAAGATCATAAGTCCCCTTTCCAATTCCAATTCCTCTCTCGAGACAGTTGATTCCTCGAGACAGTAAATCTACTCCGATCAGGAGCGTCTTTTCGAAGACGATAAGAACCCTTTCCAATTCCAATTCCTCTCCCGAGACAGTTGATTCCTCGAGACGGTAAATCTACTCCAAGTAGGCACGTCTTTCCAAAGACGATAAGACCCCTTTCCAATTCTAATCCCTACCTTGAGATAGTTGATTTCTCGAGACGATAAATCTACTCCAACCAGGCGCGTCTTTCCAAAGACGATAAGTCCCATTTCCAATTCCAATTCCTCTCTCGAGACAATCGATGCCACGAGACGATAAATCTACTTCAATTAGGCACGTCTTTCCGAACACGATAAGACCCTTTTCCAATTCCAATCCCTCTCCCGAGACAGTTGATTGCTCGAGACGGTAAATCTACTCCAATCAGGCGCGTCTTTCCAAAGACGATACGTCCCCTTTCCAATTCCAATTCCTCTCTCGAGATAATCGATGCCTCGAGACGGTAAATCAACTTCAATTAGGCACGTCTTTCCGAACACGATAAGACCCTTTTCTAATTCCAATCCCTCTCCCGAGACAGTTGATTCCTCGAGACGGTAAATCTGCTCCAATCAGGCGCGTCCTTCCAAAGACGATAAGTCGCCTTTCCAATTCCAATTCCTCTCTCGAGACAGTTGATTCCTCGAGACAGCAAATCAACTCCAATCAGGCGCGTCTTGCCGAAAACGATAAGACCCCTTTCCAATACCAATCACTCTCTCGAGACAGTTTATTTCCTTAAGACGGTAAATCTACTCCAGTCAGGCATGTCTTTCCGTAGATGATAGGTCCCTTTTCCAATTCCAATTCCTCTCTCGACGCAATTGATGCCTCGAGAAGGTAAATTTACTCCAATTAGGCATGTCTTTCCGAAGACGATAAGAGCCCTTTCCAATTCTAATCTCTCTCTCGAGATAGTTGATTTCTCAAGACGATAAATCTACTCCAACCAGGCACTTCTTTCCGAAGACGATAAGTCCCCGTTCCAATTCCAATTCCTCTCTTGAGATAGTTGATTCCTCGAGACGGTAAATCTACTCCAAATAGGCACGTCTTTCCGAAGACGATAAGAGCCCTTTCCAATTCCAATCCCTCTCTCGAGACAGTTGATTCCTTGAGAAGGTAAATCTACTCCAACCAGGCGCTTCTTTCCGAAGACGATAAGTCCCCATTCCAATTCCAATTCCACTCTCGAGACAGTTGATTCCTCGAGACGGTAAATCTACTCCAAGTAGGCACGTCTTTCCGAAGACGATAAGACCCCTTTCCAATTCCAATCCTTCTCTCGAGACAGTTGATTTCTCGACACGATAAATCTACTCCAATCAGGCGCGTCTTTCCAAAGACGATAAGTCTCCTTTCCAATTCCAATTCCTCTCTCGAGACAGTTGATGCCTCGAGTTGGTAAATCTACTTCAATTAGGCACATCTTTCCAAAAACGATAAGACCTTTTTCCAATTCTAATCCCTCTCTCGGGACAGTTGATTCCTTGAGACGGTAAATCTACTCCAATCAGGCGCGTCTTTCCAAAGACGATTAGTCCCATTTCCAATTCCAATTCCTCTCTCGAGACAGTTGAGTCCTCGACACGGTAAATCTACTCCAATCAGGCACATCTTTTCGAAGCAGATATGACCCCTTTCCAGTTCTAATCCCTCTCTTAGGACAGTTGATTCCTCGAGATGGTAAATCTACTCCAATCAGGTGTGTCTTTTCGAAGACCATAAGCCCCCTTTCCAATTCCAATTCCTCGCTGAAGACAGTTGATTCCTCGAGATGGTAAATCAACACTAATCAGGCGACTCTTTCCGAAGATGATAAGACCCTTTCCGATTCCAATCCCCCTCTCGAGATAGTTGATTCCTCGAGATGGTAAATCTACTCCAATCAGGAGCATTATTTTGAAGACGATAAGTCCCCTCTCGAATTCCAATTCCTCTCTCGAGACTGCTGATTCCTCGAGACAGTAAATCTACTCCAATCAGGCGTGTCTTTCTGAAGACGATAAGACCCCTTTCCAATTGCAATCACTCTCTTGAGACAGTTTATTCCTCGAGAGGGTAAATCTACTCCAGTCAGGCATGTCTTTCCGATGAGGAAAAGTCCCTTTTTCAATTCCAATTCCTCTCTCGAAGCAATTGATGCCACGAGACGGTAAATTTTCTCCAATTAGGCATGTCTTTCCGAAGACGATAAGACCCCCTTCCAATTCCAATCACTCTCTCGAGACAGTATATTCCTCGAGAGGGTAAATCTACTCCAGTCAGGCGTGTCTTTCTGAAGATGATAAGTCCCTTTTCCAATTCCAATTCCTCTCTCGAGGCAATTGATGCCTCCAGACGGTGAATTTACTCCAATTAGGCATGTCTTTCCGAAGACGAAAAGAGCCCTTTCCAATTCCAATACCTCTCGAGAAAGTTGATTCCTCAAGACGATAAATTTACTCTAACCAGACGCTTCTTTCTGAAGACGATAAGTCCCCGTTCCAATTCCAATTCCTCTCACGAGACAGTTGATTCCTCGAGACGTTAAATCTACTCCAAGTAGGCACGTCCTTCCGAAGACGATAAAACCCCTTCCCAATTCCAATCCCTCTCTCGAGACAGTTGATTTCTCGACACGATAAACCTACTCCAATCAGGCGCGTCTTTCCAAAGACGATAAGTCTCCTTTCCAATTCCAATTCCTCTCACGAGACAGTTGATGCCTGGAGACAGTAAATCTACTTCAATTAGGCACGTCTTTCCAAAGACGATAAGGCCTTTTTCCAATTCCAATCCCTTTCTCGAGACTGTTGATTTCTCGACACGATAAATCTACTCCAATCAGGCGCGTCTTTCCAAAGACGATAAGTCTCCTTTCCAATTCCAATTCCTCTCTCGAGACAGTTGATGCCTCGAGCCGGTAAATCTACTTCAATTAGGCACATCTTTCCGAAAACGATAAGACCTTTTTCCAATTATAATCCCTCTCTCGAGATAGTTGATTCCTTTAGACGGTAAATCTACTCCAATCAGGCGCGTCTTTCCAAAGCAGATATGACCCCTTTCCAGTTCTAATCCCGCTCTTAAGACAGTTGATTCCTCGAGATGGTAAATCTACTCCAATCAAGTGTGTCTTTTCGAAGACCATAAGCCCCCTTTCCAATTCCAATTCCTCACTCAAGACAGTTGATTCCTCGAGATGGTAAATCAACACTAATCAGGCGCCTCTTTCCGAAGACGATAAGACCCTTTCCGATTCCAATCCCCCTCTCGAGACAGTTGATTCGTCGAGATGGTAAATCTATTCCAATCAGGCGCGTTATTTTGAAGACGATAAGTCCCCTCTCGAATTCCAATTCCTCTCTCGAGACAGCTGATTCCTCGAGACAGTAAATCTACTCCAATCAGGGGCGTCTTTCCCAAGACGGTAAGACCCCTTTCCAATTCCAATCACTCTCTCGAGACAGTTTATTCCTCGAGAGGGTAAATCTACTCCAGTCAGGCGTGTCTTTCCGAAGATGATAAGTCCCTTTTCCAATTCCAATTCCTCTCTCAAGGCAATTGATGCCTCAAGACGGTAAATTTTCTCCAATTAGGCATGTCTTTCCGAAGACGATAAGACCCCTTTCCAATTCCAATCACTCTCTCGAGACAGTATATTCCTCGAGAGGGTAAATCTACTCCAGTCAGGCGTGACTTTCTGAAGATGATAAGTCCTTTTCCAATTCCAATTCCTCTCTCGAGGCAATTGATGCCTCCAGAAGGTAAATTTACTCCAATTAGGCATGTCTTTCCGAAGACGATAAGAGCCCTTTCCAATTCCAATACCTCTCGAGAAAGTTGATTCCGCAAGACGGTAAATTTACTCTAACCAGGCGCTTCTTTCCGAAGACGATAAGTCCCCGTTCCAATTCCAATTCCTCTCACGAGACAGTTGATTCCTCGAGACGTTAAATCTACTCCATGTAGGTACGTCTTTCCGAAGACGATAAGACCCCTTTCCAATTCCAATCCCTCTCTCGAGACAGTTGATTTCTCGACACGATAAATCTACTCCAATCAGGCGCGTCTTTCCGAAGACGATAAGTCTCCTTTCCAATTCCAATTCCTCTCTCGAGACAGTTGATGCCTAGAGACGGTAAATGTACTTCAGTTAGGCACGTCTTTCCGAAGACGATAAGACCTTTTTCCAATTCCAATCCCTCTCTCGAGACAGTTGATTCCTCGAGACGGTAAATCTACTCCAATCAGGCGCGTCTTTCAAAAGACGATTAGTCCCATTTCCAATTCCAATTCCTCTCTCGACACACTTGATTCCTCGACACGGTAAATCTACTCCAGTCAGGCACGTCTTTTCAAAGCGGATATGACCCCTTTCCAGTTCTAATCCCTCTCTTAAGACAGTTGATTCCTCAAGAAGGTAAATCTACACCAATCAGGCGTGTCTTTTCGAAGACCATAAGCCCCCTTTCCAATTCCAATTGCTCGCTCAAGACAGTTGATTCCTCGAGATGGTAAATCAACACTAATCAGGCGCCTCTTTCCGAAGACGATAAGACCCCTTTCCGATTCCAATCCCCCTCTCGGGACAGTTGATTCCTCGAGATGGTAAATCTACTCCAATCAGGCGCGTTATTTTGAAGACGATAAGTCCCCTCTCCAATTCCAATTCCTCTCTCGGGACAGCTGATTCCTCGAGACAGTAAATCTACTCCAATCAGGCGCGTCTTTCGGAAGACGATAAGACCCCTTTCCAATTCCAATCACTCTCTCGACACAGTTTATTCCTCGAGAGGGTAAATCTACTCCAGTCAGGCGTGTCTTTCTGAAGATGATAAGTCCCTTTTCCAATTCCAATTCCTCTCTCGAGGCAATTGATGCCTCCAGAAGGTGAATTTACTCCAATTAGGCATGTCTTTCCGAAGACGATAAGAGCCCTTTCCAATTCCAATACCTCTCTCGAGAAAGTTGATTCCTCAAGACGGTAAATTTACTCTAACCAGGCGTTTCTTTCCGAAGACGATAAGTCCCCGTTCCAATTCCAATTCCTCTCTCGAGACAGTTGATTCCTCGAGACGGTAAATCTACTCCAAGTAGGCACGTCTTTCCAAAGACGATAAGCCCCCTTTCCAATTCCAATCCCTCTCTCGAGACAGTTGATTTCTCGAGACGGTAAATCTACTCCAATCAGGCGCGTCTTTCCAAAGACGATAAGTACCCTTTCCAATTCCAATTCCTCTCTCGAGACAATCGATGCCTCGAGACGGTAAATCTACTTCAATTAGCCACGTCTTTCCCAAGGCGATAAGACCCTTTTCCAATTCCAATCCCTCTCCCGAGACAGTTGATTCCTCGTGACGGTAAATCTACCCCAATCAGGCGCGTCTTTTCAAACACGATATGTCCCCTTTCCAAGTCCAATTCCTCTGTCGAGACAGTTGATTCCTCGAGACAGCAAATCTACTCCAATCAGGCGCGTCTTACCGAAGACACTAAGACCCCTTTCCAATTCCATTCACTCTCTCGAGACAGTTTATTCCGCTAGATGATAAATGTACTCCAGTCAGGCGTGTCTTTCCGAAGATGATAAGTCACTTTTCCAATTCCAATTCCTCTCTCGAGGCAATTGATGCCTCCAGAAGGTAAATTTACTCCAATTAGGCATGTTTTTCCGAAGACGATAAGAGCCCTTTCCAATTCCAATACCTCTGTTGAGAAAGTTGATTCCTCAAGACGGTTAATTTACTCTAACCAAGCGCTTCTTTCCGAAGACGATAAGTCCCCGTTCCAATTCCAATTCCTCTCTCGTGACAGTTGATTCCTCGAGACGTTAAATCTACTCCAAGTAGGCACGTCTTTCCGAAGACGATAAGACCCCTCTCAAATTCTAATCCCTCTCTCGAGACAGTTGATTTCTCGACACGATAAATCTACTCCAATCAGGCGCGTCTTTCCAAAGACGATAAGTCTCCTTTCCAATTCCAATTCCTCTCTCGAGACAGTTGATGCCTGGAGACGGTAAATCTACTTCAATTAGGCACGTCTTTCCGATGACGATAAGACCTTTTTCCAATTCCAATCCCTCTCTCGAGACAGTTGATTCCTCGAGACGATAAATCTACTCCCATCAGGCGCGTCTTTCCAAAGACGATTAGTCCCATTTCCAATTCCAATTCCTCTCTCGAGACAGTTGATTCCTCGACACGGTGAATCTACTCCAATCAGGCACGTCTTTTCGAAGCGAATATGACCCCTTTCCAGTTCTAATCCCTCTCTTAAGATAGTTGATTCCTCGAGATGGTAAATCTACACCAATCAGGCGTGTCTTTTCGAAGACCATAAGCCCCCTTTCCAATTCCAATTCCTCGCACAAGACAGTTGATTCCTCGAGATGGTAAATCTACACTAATCAGGCGCCTCTTTCCGAAGACGATAAGACCCTTTTCCGATTCCAATCCCCCTCTCAAGACAGTTGATTCCTCGTGATGGTAAATCTACTCCAATCAGGCGCGTTATTTTGAAGACGATAAGTCCCCTCTCCAATTCCAATTCCTCTCTCGAGACAGCTGATTCCTCGAGACAGTAAATCTACTCCAATCAGGCGCGTCATTCCGAAGACGATAAGACCCCTTTCCAATTCCAATCACTCTCTCGAGACAGTTTATTCCTCGAGAAGGTAAATCTACTCCAGTCAGGCGTGTCTTTCTGAAGATGATAAGTCCCTTTTCCAATTCCAATTCCTCTCTCGAGGCAATTGATGCCTCCAGAAGGTGAATTTACTCCAATTAGGCATGTCTTTCCGAAGACGAGAAGAGCCCTTTCCAATTCCAATACCTCTCTCGAGAAAGTTGATTCCACAAGACGGTAAATTTACTCTAACCAGGCGCTTCTTTCCGAAGACGATAAGTCCCCGTTCCAATTCCAATTCCTCTCTCGAGACAGTTGATTCCTCGAGACGGTAAATCTACTCCAAGTAGGCACGTCTTTCGAAAGACGATAAGCCCCCTTTCCAATTCCAATCCCTCTCTCGAGACAGTTGATTTCTCGAGCCGGTAAATCTACTCCAATCTGGCGCGTCTTTCCAAAGACGATAAGTCCCCTTTCAAATTCCAATTCCTCTCTCGAGACAATCGATGCCTCGAGACGGTAAATCTACTTCAATTAGGCACGTGTTTCCGAACACGATAAGACCCTTTTCCAATTCCAATCCCTCTCCCGAGACAGTTGATTCCTCGAGACGGTGAACCTACTCCAATCAGGCGCGTCTTTCCAAAGACGATAAGTCCCCTTTCCAATTACAATTCCTCCCCCGAGACAAGTGATTCCTCGAGACAGCAAATCAATACCAATCAGGTGCGTCTTGCCGAAGACGATAAGACCCCTTTCCAATTCCAATCACTCTCTCGAGATAGTTTATTCCTCGAGAGGGTAAATCTACTCCAGTCAGGCGTGTCTTTCCGAAGATGATAAGTCCCTTTTCCAATTCCAATTCCTCTGTCGATGCAATTGATGCCTCGAGATGGTAAATTTACTCCAATTAGGCATGTCTTTCCAAAGATGATAAGTGCCCTTTCGAATTCCAATCCCTCTCTCGAGACAGTTGATTCCTCGAGACGATAAATCTACTCCAACCAGGCGCTTCTTTCCGAAGACGATAAGTCCCCGTTCCAGTTCCAATTCCTCGCTCGAGACAGTTGATTCCTCGAGACGGTAAATCTACTCCAAGTAGGCACGTCTTTTCGAAGACGATAAGACCCCTTTCCAATTCCAATCCCTCTCTTGAGACAGTTGATTTCTCGAGACGGTAAATCTACTCCAATCAGGCGTGTCTTTCCAAAGACGATAAGTACCCTTTCCAATTCCAATTCCTCTCTCGAGACAATCGATGCCTCGAGACGGTAAATCTATTTCAATTAGGCACGTCTTTCCCAAGACGATAAGACCCTTTTCCAATTCCAATCCCTCTCCCGAGACAGTTGATTCCTCAAGACGGTAAATCTACTTCAATCAGGCGCGTCTTTCCAAAGACGATATGTCCCCTCTCCAAGTCCAATTCCTCTCTCGAGACAGTTAATTCCTCGAGACAGCAAATCTACTCCAATCAGGCACGTCTTACCGAAGACAATAAGACCCTTTCCAATTCCAATCACTCTCTCGAGACAGTTTATTCCGCTAGACGGTAAATTTACTCTAGTTAGGCATGTCCTTCCGAGGATGATAAGTCCCTTTTCCAATTCCAATTCCTCTCTCGAGGCAATTGATGCCTCAAGAAGGTAAATTTACTCCACTTAGGCATGTCTTTCCGAAGACGATAAGAGCCCTTTCCAATTCCAATCCCTCTCTCGAGATAGTTGATTCCTCGAGACGATAAATCTACTCCAACCATGCGGTTCTTTCCGAAGACGATAAGTCACCGTTCCAATTCCAATTCCTCTCACGAGACAATTGATTCCTCGAGACGGTAAATCTACTCCAAGTAGGCACGTCTTTCAGAAGACGATAAGACCCCTTTCAAATTCTAATCCCTCCCTCGAGACAGTTGATTTCTCGAGACAGTTGATTCCTCGAGATGGTAAATCAACTCTAATCAGGCGCCTCTTTCCAACGACGATAAGTCCCTTTTCCAATTCCAATTCCTCTCTCAAGACAATCGATGCCTCGAGATGGTAAATCTACTTCAATTAGGCACGTTTTTCCGAACACGATAAGACCCTTTTCCAATTCCAATCCCTTTCTCGAGACAGTTGATTCCTCGAGACGGCAAATCTACTCCAATCAGGCGCGTCTTTCCAAAGAAGATAAGCCCCCTTTCCAATTCCAATTCCTCACTCGAGACAATCGAAGACTCGAGACGGTAAATCTACTTCAATTAGGCACGTCTTTCCGAACCCGATAAGACCCTTTTCCAATTCCAATCCCTTTCCCGAGACAGTTGATTCCTCGAGACTGTAAATCTACTCCAATCAGGCGCGTCTTTCCAAAAACGATAAGTCCCCTTTCCAATTCCAATCCTCTCTCGAGACAGTTGATTCCTCGAGACAACAAATCAACTCCAATCAGGCGCGTCTTGCCAAAGACGATAAGACCCCTTTCCAATTCCAATCACTCTCGAGAGACAGTTTATTTCCTCATGACGGTAAATCTACACCAGTCTGGCGTGTGTTTCCGAAGATGATAAGTCCCTTTTCCAATTCCAATTCCTCTCTCGAGGCAACTGATGCCTCGAGAAGGTAAATTTACTCCAACTAGGCATCTCTTTCCGAAGACGATAAGAGCCGTTTCCAATTCTAATCCCTCTCTCGAGACAGTTGATTCCTCGAGACGATAAATCTACTCCAACTAGGCGCTTCTTTCCGAAGACGATAAGTCCCCGTTCCAATACCAATTCCTCTGTTGAGACAGTTGATTCCTCGAGACGGTAAATCTAATCCAAGTAGGCACGTCTTTCCGAAGACGATAAGAGCCCTTTCAAATTCCAATCCCTCTCTCGAGACAGTTGATTCCACGAGACGGTAAATCTACTCCAACCAAGCGCTTCTTTCCGAAGAAGATAAGTCCCCGTTCTAATTCCAATTCCTCTCTCGAGACAGTTGATTCCTCGAGACGGTAAATCTACTCCAAGTAGGCACGTCTTTCCGAAGACGATAAGACCCCTTTCCAATTCCAATCCCTCTCTCAAGACAGTTGATTTCTCGACACGATAAATCTACTCCAATCAGGCGCGTCTTTCCAAAGACGATAAGTCTCCTTTCCAATTCCAATTCCTCTCTCGAGACAGTTGATGCCTCGAGACGGTAAAACTAGTTCAATTAGGCACATCTTTCCGAAGACGATAAGACCTTTTTCCAATTCCAATCCCTCTCTCGAGACGGTAAATCTACTCTAATCAGGCGCGTCTTTCCAAAGATGATTAGTCCCATTTCCAATTCCAATTCCTCTCTCGAGACAGTTGATTCCTCGATACGGTAAATCTACTCGAATCAGGCACGTCTTTCCGAAGCGGATATGACCCCTTTCCGGTTCTAATCCCTCTCTTAAGACAGTTGATTCCTCGAGATGGTAAATCTACTCCAATCAGGCGTGTCTTTTCGAAGACGATAAGCCCCCTTTCCAATTTCAATTCCTCTCTCAAGACAGTTGATTCCTCGAGATGGTAAATCAACTCTAATCAGGCGCCTCTTTCCAAAGACGATAAGTCTCCTTTCCAATTCCAATTCCTCTCTCGAGACAGTTGATGCCTCGAGACGGTAAATCTACTTCAATTAGGCACGTCTTTCCAAAGACGATAAGACCTTTTTCCAATTCCAATCCCTCTCTCGAGACAGTTGATTCCTCGAGACGGTAAATCTACTCCAATCAGGCGCGTCTTTCCAAAGATGATTAGTCCCATTTCCAATTCCAATTCCTCTCTCGAGACAGTTGATTCCTCGAGACAGTAAATCTATTCCAACTAGGCACGTCTTTCCGAAGACGATAAGACCTTTTTCCAATTCCAATCCCTCTCTCGAGACGGTAAATCTACTCCAATCAGGCGCATCTTTCCAAAGACGATAAGTCCCCTTTCCAATTCTAATTCCTCTCTCGAGACAATTGATTCCTCGAGACAGTGAATCTACTCCAATCAGGCGTGTCTTTCCGAAGACGATAAGACCCCTTTCCAATTCCAATCACTCTCTCGAGATATTTTATTCCTCGAGATGCTAAATCTACTCTAGTCAGCCGTGTCTTTTCGAAGACGATAAGTCCCTTTTCCAACTCCAATTCCTCTCTCGAGACAACCGATGCCTCGAGAATGTAAATTTACTCCAACGAGGCATGTCTTTCCGAAGACGATAAGACCCATTTCCAATTCCAATCCCTTTCTCGGGACAGTTGAGTCCTCGAGATGGTAAATCTACTCTAACCAGGCGCGTCTTTCCAAACACGATAAGTCCTCTTTCCAATTCCAATTCCTCTCTCGAGACTGTTCCTTCCTCGAATGGTAAATCTACTCCAAGTGGGCACGTCTTTCCGAAGGCGATAAGACCCCTTTCCAATTCCAATCCCTCCCTCGTGACTGTTGATTCTTCGAAATGGTAAATCTACTCCAATCAGACGCGTCATTTCGAAGACGATAAGTCCCCTTTCCAATTCCGATTCCTCTCTCGAGACAGTTGATTCCTCGAGACGGTAAATCTACTCCAGTTAGGCACGTCTTTCCAAAGATGATAAGACCCTTTTCCAAGTCCAATCCCTCTTTCGAGACGGTTGGTTCCTCGAGATGGTAAATCTACTCCAATCAGGCGCATTTTTCCGAAGACGATAAGTCCCCTTTCCAATTCTAATTCCTCTCGCGAGACAGTTGATTCCTCGAGACGATAAATCTACTCCAATTAGGTGCGTCTTTCCGAAGACGATAAGACCCCTTTCTGATTCCAATCCCTCTCTCGAGACAGTTTATTCCTCGAGACAATAAATCGACTCTAATCAGGCGCGTCTTTCCGAAATTGATAAGGCCCCTTTCCAATTCCAATCCCTCTCTCGAGAAAGTTGATTCCTCGAGATGGTAAATATACTCCAATCAGGCGATTCTTTCCGATGATGATAAGTCCCATTTCCAATTCCAATCCCTCTCTCAAGAAAGTTTATTCTTCATGACGGTAAATCTATTCTGAATCAAGCACGTCTTTCGAAAGACGATAAGACCCCTTTCTAATTCCAATCCCTTTCTCGAGATAGTTGATTCCTCGAGATGGTAAATCTACTCTAACCAGGCCCGTCTTTCCAAAGACGATAAGTCCTCTTTCCAATTCCAACTCCTCTCTCGAGACTGTTGCTTCCTCGAACGGTAAATCTACTCCAAGTAGGCACGTCTTTCGAAAGACGATAAGACCCCTTTCCAAATCCAATCCCTTTCTCGAGACAGTTGATTCCTGGAGATGGTAAATCTACTCTAACCAGGCGCGTCTTTCCAAAGACGATAAGTCCTCTTTCCAATTCCAATTCCTCTCTCGAGACTGTTGCTTCCTCGAACGGTAAATCTACTCCAAGTAGGCACGTCTTTCCGAAGACGATAAGACCCCTTTCCAATTCCAATCCCACTCTCGAGACAGTTGATTCTTTGAGACGGTAAATCTACTTCAATCAGGCGCGTCTTTCCGAATACGATATGACACCTTTCCAATTCCAATCCCTCTCTCGAGACAGTTGATTCCTCGAAATGGTAAATGTACTCCAATCAGGCGTGTCTTTCCAAACACGATAAGCCCCCTTTCTAATTCCAATTCCTTTCTCAAGACAGTTGATTCCTCGAGATGGTAAATCTGCTCTGATCAGGCGCATCTTTCCGAAGACGATAAGAGCCCTTTCCAATTCCAATCCCTCCTTGGTGACTGTTGATTCTTTGAAATGGTAAATCTACTCCAATCAGGCGGGTCATTTCGAAGACGATAAGTCCCCTTTGCAATTCCGATTCCTCTCTCGAGACAGTTGATTCCTCGAGACGGTAAATCTACTCCGATCAGGAGCGTCTTTCCAAAGACGGTATGACCTCTTTCCAATTCCAATCTATCTCTCGAGACAGTTTATTCCTCAAGACGGTAAATCTACTCCAGTCAGGCGTGTCTTTCCGAACACGATAAGTCCCCTTTCCAATTCCAATTCCTCTCTCGAGACAATTGATTCATCGGGAACGTAAATTTACTCCAATTAGGCACGTCTTTCCGAAGACGATAAGACTCCTTTCCAATTTGAATCCCTCTCTCGGGACAGTTGATTCCTTGAGATGGTAAATCTACTCCAATCAGGCGCGTCTTTCCGAAGATAGTAAGTCCCCTTTCCAATTCCAATTCCTCACTCGAGACAGTTGATTCCCCAGAACGGTAAATCTACTCCAAGTAGGCACGTCTTTCCGAAAACGTTAAGACCCCTTTCCAATTCCAATCCCTCTCTCGAGACAGTTGATTTCTCAAGACGGTGAATCTACTCCAATCAGGAGCGTCTTTCCAAAGACGATAAGTTCCCTTTCTAATTCCAATTCCTTTCTCGTGACAATTGTTGCCTCGAGACAGTAAATCTACTTCAATTAGGCACGTCTTTCCGAAGACGATAAGACCCTTTCCCATTCCAATCCCTCTCCAGAGACCGTTGATTCCTCGAGACGGTAAATTTCCTCCAATCAGGCATGTCTTTCCGAAGACGATAAGTCCCCTTTCCAATTCCAATTCCCCTCTCGAGACGGTAAATCTACTCCAATTAGGCACGTCTTTCCAAAGACGATAAGACCCCTTTCCAAGTCTAATCCCTCTCTCAAGACGGTCGGTTCCTCGAGATGGTAAATCTACTCCAATCAGGCGTGTCTTTCCGAAGACGATAAGTCCCTTTCCAATTCTAATTCCTCTCGCGAGACAGTTGATTCCTCGAGACGGTAAATCTACTCCAATTAGGTGCGTCTTTCCGAAGACGACAAGACCCCTTTCCGATTCCAATCCCTCTCTCGAGACAATTTATTCCTCAAGACAATAAATCTACTCTAATCAGGCGCGTCTTTCCGAAATTGATAAGACCCCTTTCCAATTCCTATCCCTCTCTCGAGAAAGTTGATTCCTCGAGATGGTAAATATCCTCCAATCAGGCGGTTCTTTCCGATGACGATAAGTCCCCTTTCCAATTCCAATCCCTCTCTCAAGAAAGTTTATTCTTCAAGACGGTAAATCTATTCTGAATCAAGCACGTCTTTCCAAAGACGATAAGACCCCTTTCCAATTCCAATCCCTTTCTCAAGACAATTTATTTCTCGAGACGGTCCGGCGCATTTTTCGAATAAAATCTCTTCGAAACGGTAAGTCCCTTTAAACTTGTCGACCGGGACAAGACCCCAAGTCCACTAGATGGTATAACGGTCTAGCTTCGGTGCCTGCTAGGCTGCCAATGCAGATATGTCCATTTAGGCATGCCTTTCGACAAAGTTGCTTCTAAGGCGCTAAGTCACCTTTAGCAGCTTACCAAGATCAAGCAGTCTCGGGAATAATCGCGAACCGTCAAAGTAGCAAAAATACTCACAAACATCGCAACTGTCAGAGTAGCGATATACTCGCAAACAGGCCCATATAGGGTATTGCCAACAAACCCCTATATCAGACGACCGCCGTCAGAGTGGCAAAAACACTCAAAACCCAGGTCAACACCAGTGCCTACTAGCCCACTTCAGAATGACCAAACTGCCCTTGGGCCTTTTCCAACACGTTTCTCGAGACCACACTTGAGTCTTCAGAATAGTGAGTCCGACCGTCTAATATTGTCTTAAAAGAAATCCGGCATGATTAGGTGCCTTATAGTCAGTTACGGGCTAATTCCGAGACTTTCCGATTAAGATGACCATTTTGCCCCTAGGCATTCGAATGCCCTGGGAACCACACTGGCTCTGGGTATCAAACCGGTGACCCCTCAAGAATACTTCTTATAGTATTCTCGACCTTCCTTTATCCTTCCGGATCATTTTAAGTCAGTTCCAGTAAACCCGGTACAAAATGACCGTTTGGCCCCTGGTGGGCCGATCACCTTTTCTGACCACACTAGCTCTGAGAATCAAACCGGTAACCTTTGAGAACATTCTGAATAATGTTTCCAAATCTCGAGTCTTCTTCCGGGACAGTTCAAGTCCGTCCCGGTAGCTTTTCGGCCCGATTGACCGTTTTGCCCCTAAAGGCCCTGTCAACCCTTTCGACACATCCTATCCTCATATTTCAAGTCAAATACCTCCGGGACACTGCAACAGGGACCAGGTCTATCTCATCTCTATAAATACAGAGCCTCTTCCAGCGTGAAAAAGGTCCGCAAACTCAGTCTAAAAATCCTAATTTTTGATACACAGAGCTCGTACACTCCCAAAACCCTAGCTTCCCTAGGTTTTCTAAACCCTAGCCACCATACACAAACCCTAAGCCTTATATACACTCATACACACCCCTACACACTTATACACTAGCCTTCAACCCTCCATTGAAGACTTGGATCACTGCAACTATAATGATTTGAAGACCGAAGATGAGCCCTCAAAGATCAAGACTAACGTGAAGCGAAGACCAAAGAAAGCAAGGCGTGCAAAATAAACAAGACATACGGTAGGCTTTCTATTTAAATTTCTACACTTCCCCCCTCTCTCTTCTCTCTCCTAACTCACTTGGGTTTCCTCTATTTTATTCCCCTATCTCTTTTCCCTCCTTTCTTTGCATGCTTGAAACAAGGGGACTCCCAGTCCATGTGTAGGATTAGACTATTGGAGAGTCACCGTGTTGGGGGCTTTCTTTTAGTCTAACCGGAGACCACGTGGGTTCGGCCCCCTTGATTATGTGGTGAAGCCTTAACCTTGTATATTCACGACCCCAAATTTGCATTGTGCATATCATGATCTTGCATCTTCCAAAAATCATTTTCAAACTCGTTTTCAAAATTTGCATTAAACTTGTTTTCAAAATTGCATCAAAATCTTCTTTTTCAAAACTTGTTTTCAAAATCACAATCCAAGGGTGATTCTAGCATTTCTATGCCTAGGGTTTCTTTAGGAAAGTGCTATATTTAAAGTGACCAACATGGTCCATATTTTCAACTCCTTGTTGTTTTCCAAAACCACTTTCTTAAAGTGGTTCTAGCTTTCTTATGGTGAGAAACGCTTTAGGAAAGTGAGACATTTTTATACCTTCTAAAAACTCTCTTTTCAAAAGTCTCTTTTCCTAAAAATCTCTTTTTCAACATACTTTCCTAAAAATCTCCTTTCCAAAATGGTTTTCTAAAAACTCCCTCCAAAATCTATTTTTTTCAAAACTCCTTTTTTCAACTCGTTTCTAAAATACTCTTCCCAAAATCCACTTTCTAAAAACGCTCCCCAAAAATCTTTCCAAAAACTCTCTCCAACAATCTTCTATCAAAAATCTTTCTAAAAACTCTCTTTCCAAAATCTTCCTGCTAGAAACTCCTCTCTAGGATTTCTTTCCAAAAACTAGTTTCGAAAAACATGCTTTCCAAAACTTCCTCACTAGGATTTCTTTCCAAAAACTCTATCTTTTCAAAATTCACTTTCTAAAAACTCCTCTTTAGGATTGTTTTCCCAAAATCCTCGTTTCCAAAAGCGCACTTTCCAAAAAAAACTCTTTCCTCAGAGCCCAAGTCAAGCCCTAAAGCCACAATTAGTGGATCCTAATTTTCTTTCCAAAAACATGGTTTTCAAACTTGACTTAAAACCTAGGTTTCCAAAACCTCTTGTTTTCTACATCAAAACTATACATATTTCCAAAACCTATTTTCTACGTCAAAACTATACATTTCCAAATCTAGGGTTTCTGAAACTTCATTTTCCAAATCCTTGTCAATTCCAATTTCTCTTTTAGGAAACCAAATCAAATTTCCCATTTAGGAAACTAGATCCAATCCTCCATTTTTGGAAACAAAATCAAACCTTCTGTTTTAGAAACAAAATCCAATCCTTTCCTACTCCAAATATTTCCTAGTTTAAATCTTTCCTAATCTTCTACTTTCCTAAATCTTAACTTTCCAAAACTTAAACATAAAAATCTTTCCTAAATGTTAAAATTCAACTTCCAAATCTTTCCTAATTCTACCCCTTTTCAAATCTTAATTTACCAAATCTAAGTTTTCAAATCTTTCCTAAACTAAACCTTTCCTAATCTCAAGGTTTTCTAAAATTTAAACTTTAAAACTTTCTAAATTTAAAATCTTTCCAAATTCAAAGCTTTCTAAATTCAAAACTTTCTTAAGTTAAATCTTTCTAAACCTAAATCTTTCTAAATTCTAAATTTTCCTAAAAAACTTCAAATCTTTTCAAATCTAAAACTTTCTTGTTCTCAAAACCTTTCCTATTTCAAACCCTTTCTTAAAATGAAACTCTCTTAATTCAAAACTTTCCTAAATTGAAACTTTCTAAATTCAAAACTTTCCAATTCAAAATTTTCCTTAACCTAAAACCTTCCTAAGTTGAAATTTTCCCAAATTGACAACTTTCTTAATTCAAAACTTTCCCAAGTTGAAATTTTCCTAATTTCAAAACTTTCTTAAAATGACACTTTCCTAATTTGAACTTTTCCTAATTCGAATCTTTCCTAATTCTAAGCTTTCCTAATCTTCCAAGTCCAATATTCAAGTCAATTCTTTTCCAAAATCTTTCCAAGTCAAATTCAATCTTTCTTTTCTAAGCTCCTAAGTCTAGGTTTCCTAAAACCAAGTTTTTCAAAATCAAAACTTTTCAAATCTTCCAATCAAAGTTCAATCTCTCAATCTTCCAATCCAATTTCCAATTCAATCTCTTTCTTCCAAATCAACTCTTCTATTTTCAATCGGACTCTTGTCTGAACTACGACTGACTTGATTTCTCCAAAAGGATACGTAGGCAACCCTTATGGGTGCAGTCTCGACACTTTCCAAATCTCCAATTCCACGTTCTTTTCAAATCTCCAATCTATTTTCAAACTTTCAATTTCAAGTTTCTATTTCCAAATTTCTAATTTTTCAAACTTTCCAATTTCAAATCTATCCTTTCAAATCTTTCTAAAATCAAATCAATTTCTTTTCAAAATCTATTTTCAAATCAAACCTTCCTCTTACATTTGCATATCATGCATCATATCTTTTCAAACAGTGTTTTTCAAAGTGGATAGGATTGAACATTAGTTAGTTAAAGACTCTTATAGGTGAATCTAGTGTAGATTGACATGTAGGTACCGAAAGGGCTGGGTAGGGTGATGGCTTAGTGCGTCTTCCCTACACGTAACCAACCTCTGAACCTAGATCACTGTTTTCAAAGACTAAACAGAGTTATTTTTCAAAAAATGGCTAAATGTTTTCCAAAGGTTGCCAAACAACCTGTTTTCTTAAAAACCCTCTCTTGAGGAGATATTTTCAAAATTATTTTTCTAAAACCCTAAGTGTGGTCTTCGGATTATGTTTAGTTTTTAAGCGACCTAACTCACCTTAATCAAGTTAGGTGGCGACTCTAAATCTTTTCTAAAAGCCCTTTATTTAAATCTATTTTCAATTCAAACCTAGTCGCACTCATTCTTCTAGGAGGGTGAGTTCTAACGAGAGAGCACAGTGTTTTTTCCGCTTGTAGGTGTATTCCTCAAGCGCGAAAAATCTGGGCACGACAGCTGGCGACTCTGCTAGGGACACTTAGAGGGTTATGCCGTAGTCATGTCTCTTTACCTGTCACCCATGTAGAGTCGTCAATTAACTTGGTTCAATCCTATTCACTTTAAATTTTCAAAACCAAATTCTCAAAATTATTTTCAAAAAAAAAAAAAAACATGCATTTATTCATATTATCTTGTATTATGTTTGTCATCCACATACTAACAATTGCATCTTTGTTTTGTAGGTACACATTTTGTTTAAATTTTATTAACTGCTATGCATGAATGTGATGAATAGGATGAATGGGAGTTATTGGGCTCTTTCCTCCACTTTTAAAAATCACACACACACATCATGTGCACCTGCATTCTGCATACTTGCATTATTACCCTGATGTGACCTTTCTAGTTAGAAAGGGGGAACGGTATATTGGTTGTGGGTAAGATGTTGTGTCAGTTTCTTCGCCTACAGCCTCTTGATGGTTCTCTCGCTCGAATCACCAACCGATCATGGCACCACCTCGGGGAGTGGGCCTAGGTTTGAAGATCTGGGGACCGAGCCTTTTTAGGACGCATTAGTTAACCCTCAACCTCATGCTCATATAGACACCGTGCATAGCTAAACCTCTACCGAATTTAAGACACGAGCACCGTTTTCAAAACCACGGAGGAAAGGACGACTGCTCTTACTTTCATTTATATCTGTCTATTCTAGCTGTTATAATGACTGTATTCATAATGTTATAATGCCTGTCTAACTGCTCATGCATTCGTGTTTACTTCAACTGTATTTTCTCTCCTTATACTCTATGCATCCATTTTCATGCATTCAATATTCTATTTCAAGACTAGAGTTCCAAGTAACTCAAGTCACTGCTTTCTCATGCATATGATCAACCCATTGAGAGTGACACCAAGGTCACTCTTCCTTGCATTAAACCTACCTAAACCTTAAGGGTTTCCACATAACCCTAAGGACTCATAGCATGCATATCAATCCATTCCGTAAGAGGGGCCCCAATCCCTCTATACTTACAGAGATAGGGTTTCCAAGAAGACCAGGGGCAACCAATCAGCAAGGTCTCTTAATGACCTCCTCGACATCAAATCCAAGGATGGCGAATCTGAAGACTCAAGAGTAGTTTAGGGTTTTCCTTTGTAAAAGTAGACAAATGGAAGTCCAAAGGAAAATGTTCCTCCTCCCCTTATTAAAATGTATTTCAATTCTATTGTATCTTAAACCCAAAATTTAATGTACTTCTTTACTTTTACGAATGAATGCATGGATGGCTGAAGGTTCCTACTTGACAATAAGGTATCCGCATACAGGGGCAAATCCCTTATCTCCAAGAGTGGCCAATACATCATGATTAGTTTCCCTCTTAAAGAGGGGCACCCTAGGTCATGCATTCCATAAAGCTTTCTAAAAACTAGAAACTGATTTGCGACTTGTGTTCTTGTCTTTTTGTCTTTTCCTTTTTATTTACAGAGGTCACCCAGCATTGAGTCAACATTGCTCCCAAAAAGGGGCAACATCCACCTAGGGATCCCATTATCACTCGACAAAAAGCATCGTTAATGGCTACTAACCCTGAAGAATCCTCTCAAGTCTCTCGAGAGGAAGTCAACGAAATGAGGATTAAGATAGATGAGATGCTCAAACTCATTCAAACTATGGCCATGAAGGATGCTACTGCTGTCCCCTCATCATCTATGACCTCATCCAAGGACCCTGAACCCGCTAATCCAAGGATCATGCTTTAGTCTGACAATGCTGGGAGGACTAAGGAAGATGCCAAATGGGCCAACACCGAAGAAGAAGAGACCATAGTGCTTTCACCTCCCATAAAGAAGGCCCCGCGAGACCCTCTCAGTCTGAAAATCCAAGGGTTGGAAGATTCATTGCGAAGTCTCCATGGCCACGATACTTACGGGTTCACTTCCTATGACGAGCTCTGTTTCTTCCCTAACCACCCGAGACCTGCTAGGTTTAAAATGCCCAACTTACAGAAGTACGACGGTACCGGTAACCCCGTTGCTCATCTTCGTTTATATGCTGGAGCGCTAAGTGGACATGGCAACAATCTAAAGCTCCTTATACAGCTAATCCAACACAGTCTCACAGGGTTTGCTCTACAATGGTTTGCTCATCTGGACTTAAAGAAGATCACAACCTGGATGGAGCTAGTCAATGCATTCAAAGCCCAATACCGTCACAACATCGACCTCACTTCCAATCGATGGTCCTTGATGACGATGAGCAAGGGTGAGAAGGAGAGCTTTAAAGCATATGCCCTAAGATGGAGGGAGGCCGATGCACAAGTTAATCCTCCGCTGGAGGAGGAGTATGTACAACTGTTTGTACATACTTTTCAAGGTATATTCTACGAGAAGCTCTGCATAAGCATGGGAAAAAGCTTCTCCGAGCTCATCATGTAGGCAGAGATGATAGAAAACGGCCTCAAGACTGGAAGAATTACAGATTCCTATGCCAAGACTGGAGAAAATACCTCCAACATAGCCAAAAAGGTGACCACTACAAGGGGCATGATCAGGAAGGAAAGTGAAGTGTCCGCTATTCTGCTTAGCCAACCACCCCAATACCGACCCCTACTACAATCACCCCCAGTCCTACCCTTACCCACCTTGACCATGCCTGTTCCAACCCCTAACTGTGGTCCCGTTGGGGCATGATCCAACTTTAATAGACTTGCTCGACGCATCCGCACCTTCGACGCCTTAGCCTGCACCCAAACCGAGGTGTACCATAGCCTTCTGAAGAACAACATCTTGAAGCCCGTACCTGCTTGCCCATTGCCAAGCCCTCTACCCCCAACCTTTAATGCTACCCTTACATGTGAGTAGCATTCAGGTGGCTAGAGGCATGACATCGAAAGCTGCTTCGCTCTCAAGCACAAGATCCAAGACTTGATCGATAATAATACCATTGATCTGCAGTCGGTAAAACCTGCTCCTACTCCCAATGTGACCGTTAACCCTCTGCTGAATCACACCGTCAATATGATACTAGTAGAAATGGAAGGTGAGGGAGAATTCAACGAGCTCGGGGCTGAAGGTTTTGAGAATGATTGGGAGGCCGATGAAGAAAACGACTAGAAGGAGGATCTCCCATTGTGCCCGATTTATCTTTATGACCTTGAGGAGGTGCCTGATATTTCTGACTGGCCCATTGAGGAGCCAATATTTTCGAAAGATGAGATGACCAAGAACACAGCTGTTGATGGATGGGGTGCTGAGTTTCTACATCCAAAGTATGTTGTGGCGGAACGTCACTTACTAGAAAACCCTTGGCCCGCAACTGAGTACAACTATGAAGACATGGGCTGGGAGCTAGAGGAGTCAAGAGAGCAGACAGAGCCATTCGAGTTGGAAGCCGATGAACTAGTCACCTTGTTTATAGAAGAACCCACTGCAAAGAGCA
The DNA here is from genome assembly GCA_033060915.1 of Euryodendron excelsum. Taxonomy (NCBI): domain Eukaryota; kingdom Viridiplantae; phylum Streptophyta; class Magnoliopsida; order Ericales; family Pentaphylacaceae; genus Euryodendron; species Euryodendron excelsum. Next base: position 15,797,319 of record CM065384.1, on the reverse strand, counting down.
AGAAGAAGGCTGACAATCGCACCAACAACGTTGACATCTTTAGAACTCTAGGAGAATCCTTTGCCTGTCTCACCTTGGCCAAGGATCCAGGTTGCGAATGGAGCATCGAGGATGTAGGCATTGTCCCAAGACCTTACTGAAAAAGGAGTACCTTCAAAAGCGTACAAGAGAGGGGTGTTTTCATCCACTTTCTTTCTATCCCTTCTACTTTCTGTCTCTAAATTGATGTTTACATTCCATTTTTGCTTAAAAACTCTATGCTTTCCATAAAAATGATAATAGTAGTTAAATGATGGTCTTTTATTTCATTGCTGTTGTTTTATCTTCTCTTATGAGTGGTAACTACTTCCTCCACAAGGGGCATGGTGTGTCTTATGGAATGATCCAACTTGAAGGGATGATAGTAGGAGTTAACCACTCACCAAATGATCAGCTTTCCAAAGAGAGACAGGATAAGGATGAGTGAGGATACTACCCAAAGGCAGCACTTGCAAGACTCTGAAGCTAAACGATGTGTGACCAGTTTATCAAAGTGAAGAAAAGCCATCTTTCACTTCCCCATATATAAATAAAAGGAATAAATCACTAAATAGATAAACAAATATGCTCATATTCCCTTTGTTTAACACCTAGAGCCTCGCAACAAACGAAGTTTTCTTTGTCAACCCAGATCCAAGACTGTCCTCCCCACACTGGGGCAGACAACAGTTAAGAACTCTAGGAGTGGTATCCACCTCTATCATGCTGGGATAGTGTCGAAAGCTCTATAGATCAAGCAATCTAATTCAAAGTGAAGAGAGGCCCTCATTTCATTTTCCATACAGTCAAGAGTAACCCCTTTCCAAACCCGTTGAGCCGCTTACCTTTTCTTAACAAAACCCTAACCTAGGGATCACTGCCCACACTGGGTAGATTGAATTGCCAAGGAAAAGATCTAAGGAAAAAAGGGTCATAGAATTGTTCGTTCCATGAAAAGGAAAAAGAGATAGAAAGGATAAAGCAAAGGAAAAGAGTCGCTAAGGGGCAAGAGGCCAAAAAAAAAAAAAAATCATGGGCTTTGCACATATAGGATATAACTCCCTGTAAAAATAGAAGTCACCAACATCAACTCATGTAATAGATACATAACATCATCATCTACCACATGCATCTGATCATATACTTAGCTGAAAAGATCGTAAATGTCTTTGTCTATCCATGGATCTGAATACCATAAATATTCATTTTTGTATAAAATATCAAAATAAAATTGTCTAACATAAATACAACTCAGGGACAAGGGGCAAAAGAATATTAGAGTCTCCACAATGGGCATACATCACAGGTCAAAGTCGATATCATCTGGATTGAAATCCTCGAAACCCGGCATCGGAGGAGGTGGATAACTACTCAAAGCACCGCCATCCTGCTGGGAAGATAGAACCGAAATCAGCTGCATACAAAAAGAACTAAGCAACAGCAGAGCAAGAAGAAGCAAAGAAAGAATAACTTACCCCCTCACCACCCAGCTGAGATAACCGAGCTATCAGGGAAGCTACCTCAGCTTGGTACTGATCCCGCTCCATCTGGTACTGATCTCTCTAGTCTCTCATAGCAGTAAACTCAGCTTGTGGCACATATCCTCCAATTCGATGCCACAAGTCAACCACCTCCTAGCCTATAGCGTACCCGCCGACTACTACCTCAAACCGGGTGAAGGCACCGACCGAATGAGCCCCAAAGTGTGCAGCATAATCTATATCCGAAGGAAGCAAGAACTCGGCCCTTAGTTGACGCTCCTGATAAGGGATAGGCACTCCCGCCACCAGGGCTCCAAACATATACTCTAGCGGAGCTCCTGCTGATCGGAACTCCTCATGAAACTGCCACTATTGTCACTCTCCAAGATAGGACTTCCAAGTGTCATCACTGAGAAAAGCAACTCTCTACAAGGACAATGGGACCAAATACCGGACTGTCTCATAATGAACTGATCCAACGAAGGGCCGCCAAGTCGCATCCCTCGCCTCAAGCAGTTCCAAGTTAGCCCGGAGCGTCACAAAATCAGTAATCTCCGATCGCTGGGCTACCCAGTCACGAGCTCACCTCAAAGCACGAGGATAGAGGTCATCCTCAACAACTGCAGGGTAACGAACAGGAACGTACTCGTAGCTCCACCAAATGAGTAAAGGCCAGAAGCTAGTCATGCTGCCCCAACAGGAAGAAGTCTGGACCTACATCGACCGAAGGAAGCAGCCAAAAGAAAAGGATCCCCAGTTCAGCTCAGATAAAGCTCCAAGATCAGCTACTATACTCACCAAACGACACGGCATGAGTGACTTGTTGTTGTTGCAGAAGCAGCTAAAGATGATGTACAAAACAAGTAGTTGTCTTATGATGTCCCGCCTAGCAGGCGATGGCTCAGTAGCAAAGGTACGGTCATCCTGATTGACCCAAGAGATGGGGAAGGCGGAACGCTCAGGAGGAGGCAAGTCCAACAGCAAACAGGCCTCGTCCTTATTGACTGAATGCAAGGTGATCCGTCGGCCGACAAAGGAAAGCCCTGTAATAATCGCCCATTCCAGGGGAGTGGGACCTAGCTCGAAGCCGACAAAGTGGAAGGTCCCAGTCTCTCCAAACCAGCGCTCAACCAATGCCAGTACTAAATGCCGGTTCAGGCGGTTAGCTTGTAATCCCATGAAGGCTCCAAATCCGATCTCCGCCAAGAAGGCACGATATGATGGGGCAGCCTGCTGCATGGTCATAAAAACCTGATGAACAGCCTCTCTAAAAGCTGTATGTACCCGCGAAGGGGGCAATTGCTGTCTAGAGTACACGCTGGGGTGATAAGCAAGATTCACGAGTGGTGGAACATCCGGTATCTGCAGATCTCCTAAGTCAGCATCCGTCTGCCTACACCTGGAGGAAGCTCTCCTATAACCGGTCACCTAATCCCCAAGGCCCGGTACCTCCTCCTCGGCACCAATCTCTTCTACAAAAGCCTGCTTAACTGGGAAAAAGGGGTTGACAGGTGGCCTACTCCCTTGACCACTCTGACTGGATGCTGCCTGCCCAGTAGACTGTCGGCTACCCCTGGACCGACTAGAGCCGCTAGTGAAATCTGTCCGAACTGCCTTCCTTGAGCGGTGTCTCCTCTCAGAGTCGTCATCACCCGTATCTATCATCTTGAAAAGGCAAGCCAAGGTGAGAAGTGTTAATATATCGAGCAGACAGTGGACATGATAAAGTAAAATGAAATAAAATGACTAACACAAACAAAACAAATAAAAGATCTTAAAATAAATTTCTTACGTTCACATTTTGATTTTCCAACTTCAAATCAAATCTCAAGAGTTTTCTGTCTTTTTCATTCAAAAAGATTTTATTTCTAAAAACTCTTTCTAACTCTTTCCCTAATTTCTAAAAATTTCGGCATAGTTTTGTTTAAAAATGGCCCCTACAACACTTATAACATCAACACAAAACACAAAACGTGCACTTTCCAACGTTACAATCACATAACATCAGCACTCGTACACACTTTTCAATTTTTCAAAATTCTCAAAACACATGTTTTATTTTTTCAATGAATCAATGGTTTTCAAAAATGTCCTAAAATTCCTTAAAATTCTTTCAAATGTTTTCCAAAAATATTCCTACCTTTTTCAAATTTTAAACTCTAAAAATCTCATCAATCTCTTGAGTTTTCTCATTTTTCTAAATTTTCTAAGTATTTTCTTATTTTTTAAAAAATCAAAAATTCACCAAGTTTTCAAAAAATTATGAAACTTCATACGGTTGATAAACACATTTTTCTAAGGCACATTGCACAAAAATCTAGCCAAAAAACCCAATGCCCAACCCTGTAGGAACAAATCCCTTATTCCTGCAGAAAATCCCCTTCACATACTCACATAAAATCACTCAAATTCAATCAAACAAGTACCAAAATGCAAAAATAATATCACCATCATGTTCAAAACATATCAAAACATTAATTTTCACTATTCACATGATTCAAACGAAGTTCTACACATCAAAATCAATAGAAATGTGAAAACTCACTTTTTGAAATTCTCCGGTGAAATCTTCTCTTCTGGCGACTTTTCCAGCGACATGGTCTCCTTCCGACAATTACTCGTGGTTTCCAAGAAGTGCTCCTTCAATGTCCAAGTCAGCTTCCTCGCAATGTCTCTCGGATTTGCGAAAACTCTCCAAAATGCCGCAACTGTTCGAACCATAAATTTTTTGGTTTTAACTCCAAACCTAGCGCCATTAGCAGAGGCACCAAGCAATTTCTGGCAAAGGCGCCACTCCTAGTGGCGCTAGTGTCCAATTCTGGGCAGCTTTGCCATTTTTCCCACCAAATCTCATTTTCGAAGGCCTTTTTTGGCATGATATCCATTTTCTACTCTCGTTGTCGAAAAATTCCCAATGTCCGTCCCTCCGACTGCCTCGCGGTCAACATGAGACTCTTACTTTTATCGTTTTCTGTCTTTGATAAGCAAAGACAGAAAAAGAGGGGCAGTTGTAAGCACCCCATTTTTGACCGCTCAGCAGTCTACACTCCGTCCAGACTTGTACTCCAGTCAATATGGACGTATTCTAATCGAAACAAACTCTCTAAGTCTCAATCCCGTCTGTCCATCGCTTTGCGGGCCCACCAAGCCCAAATAGAGGCAAAATTACCAAAATGCCCTTAGGGGCATTGTCCTTTCCAATTCCAACTCTAATCCCTCTCTCGAGATAGTTCATTCCTCGAGACGATAAATCTACTCCAATTAGGCACGTCTTTTCGAAGACGATAAGAACCATTTCCAATTCCAATCCCTCTCTCAAGGCAGTTGATTCCTCGAGACAGTAAATCTACTCCAATCAGGCGCGTCTTTCCGAAGACGATAAGTCACCTTTCCAATTCCAATTCCTCTCTTGAGACAGTTGATTCCTCGAGACAGTAAATCTACTCCAATCAAGCGCGTCTTTCCGAAGACGATAAAACCCTTTTCCAATTCCAATCGATCTCTCGAGACAGTTGATTCCTTGAGACGGTAAATCTACTCCAATCAGGCGCGTCTTTCCGAAAATGATAAGACCCCTTTCCAATTCTAATCCCTCTCTCGAGACAGCTGATTCCTCGAGACGGTAAATCTACTTCAATCAGGTGCGTCTTTCCGAAGATGATAAGACCCCTTTCCAATTCCAATCCCTCTCTCAAGATAGTTTATTCCTCGAGATGGTCCGGCACATTTTTCGAAGAAAATCTTTTTGAAATGGTAAGTCCCTTCAAACCTGTCGACTGGAACGAGACCTCAAGTCCCTTAGATGGTAGAACGGTCCACCTTTGGCGCCTGCTAGCCCGCTAATGTAGAAATGTCCGTTTAGGCATGCCTTTTGAGAAAGTTGCTTCTCTGGCACTAAGTCCCCTTTAACAGCTTCCCGATATCAGGCAGTCTCGGGAATAATCGCAAACCGTCAAAGTAGCGAAAATGCTCGCAAACATCGCAACCGTCAAAGTAGCGAAAATACTCGTAAACAGGTCGATATAGGGAAATGCCAACAAACCCCTGTATCAGACGACCGCCGTTAGAGTGGCGGAAACACTCAAAACCCAGGTCAACACCAGTGCCTGCTAGCCCACTTCGGTGAAAAATGACCAAACTGCCCCTTGGGCCTTTTCCAACACGTTTCTCGAGACCACACCGGAGTCTTCAGAACGATGAGTCCGACCGTCTAAGATTGTCTTAAAAAAGATCCGGCATCAATGGGTGCCTTCTAGTTAGTTTCGGGCTAATATCGAGACTTTCCGGTCAAGATGACCATTTTGCCCCTAGGCATTCGAACGCCCTAGGAACCACACCAGCTCTGGGTATCAAATCGGTAACCTCCCGAGAATACTTCTTATAGTATACTTGACCTTCCTTTATCCTTCCGGATCATTCCGAGTCAGTTCCGGCAAACCCGGTATAAAATGACCGTTTTGCCCCTAGTAGGCCGGTCTCCTTTTCTAGACTACACCGGCTCTGGGTATCAAACCAGTAACTTCCCAAGAATACTTTTTTATAGTATTCTCAACCTTTCTTTGTCCTTTTGGATCATTCCGAGTTAGTTCGGGCAAACTTAGTTCAAAATGACCATTTTGCCCCTGGTGGGCCGGTCTCCTTTTTCGACCACACTGGCTCTGGGAATCAAACCGGCAACCTTTGGAAACATTCTGAATAATGTTTTCAAATCTCGAGTCTTCTTTCGGGACAGTTGAAGTCCGTCCCGGTAGCTTTCTGGCCCGATTGACCGTTTTGCGCTTAAAGGCCCGGTCAACCCTTCCAACACATCATATCCTCACTTTTCAAGTCAAATACCTCTGGGACACTATTCTAGGTATTCCTGCTCTTTTCTGGCCTTCCAGGTCATTCCCGGCCTCTTCAAAACGTTCTCGGACGTTCCGGAGTCACTCCTAGTGAAGTCAGGCTAAAAATTGCGTGGTAGTCACTAGTACAGGCGCCCAAATCTAGTCAAAGATATGTTGCTTGCCGACTTACAAAGTTTCCTAACTTGCTGGTGCCACTAGTAGTGGTGCCAAGTCCAAAAATGGTCGGGTGCCGCTCCTAGTGGCGCCAAGAGGAATTTTGCCCTGGCGCCACTGCAACAGGCGCTAGGTCTATCCCATCTCTATAAATACAGAGCTTCTTCCAGCGTGAAAAAGGTCTGCAAACTCAGTCTAAAAATCCTAATTTTCGATACACAGAGCTCATACACTCCCAAAACCCTAGCTTCCCTAGGGTTTCCAAACCCTAGCCACCATACACAAAGCCTAAGCCTTATATACACTCATGCACACCCCTACACACTTATACACTAGCCTTCAACCCTCCATTGAAGACTTGGATCGCTGAAACTACGATGATTTAAAGACCAAAGATGAGCCCTCGAAGATCAAGACTGACGTGAAGCGAAGACCGAAGAAAGCAAAGCGCGCAAAATAAACAAGACATACGGTAGGCTTTCTATTTAAATTTCTACACTTCCCCCTTCTCTCTTCTCTCTCCTAACCCACTTGGGTTTTCTCTATTTTAATCCCCCATCTCTTTTCCCCTCTTTCTTTGCATGCTTGAAACAAGGGGACTCCCAGTCCATGTGTAGGATTAGACTATTGGAGGGTCACCGTGTCGAGGGCTTTCTTTTAGTCTAACTGGAGACCACGTGGGCTCGGCCCCCTTCATCATGTGGTGAAGCCTTAACCTTGTATGTTCATAACCCCAAATTTGCATTGTGCATATCATGATCTTGCATCTTCCAAAAATCATTTTAAAACTCATTTTCAAAATTTGCATTAAACTTGCTTTCAAAATTGCATCAAAATTTTTTTTTTCAAAACTTGTTTTCAAAATCACAATCCTAGGGTGATTCTAGCCTTTCCATGCCTAGGGTTGCTTTAGGAAAGTGTTATATTTAAAGTGACCAACATGGTCCATATTTTCAACTCCTTGTTGTTTTCCAAAACCACTTTCTTAAAGTGGTTCTAGCCTTCTTATGGTTAGAAACGCTTTAGGAAAGTGAGACATTTTTATACCTTTTAAAAACTCTCTTTTCAAAAGTCTCTTTTCCTAAAAATCTCTTTTTCAACATACTTTCCTAAAAATCTCCTTTCCAAAATGGTTTTCTAAAAACTCCCTCCAAAATCTATTTTTTTCAAAACTCCCTTTTTCAACTCGTTTCTAAAATACTCTCCCCAAAATCCACTTTCTAAAAATGCTCCCCAAAATCTTTCCAAAAACTCTCTCCAACAATCTTCTATCAAAAATCTTTCTAAAAACTCTCTTTCCAAAATCTTCCTTCTAGAAACTCCTCTCTAGGATTTCTTTCAAAAAAACTAGTTTCCAAAAACACGGTTTCCAAAAACTCCTCACTAGGATTTCTTTCCAAAAACTCTCTCTTTTCAAAATTCACTATCTAAAAAATCTTTAGGATTGCTTTCCCAAAATTCTCATTTCCAAAAACGCACTTTCCAAAAAAAAAAAACTCTTTCCTTAGAGCCCATGTCAAGCCCTAAAGCCACAATTAGGAGATTCTAGTTTTCTTTCCAAAAACATGGTTTTCAAACTTGCCTTAAAACCTAGGTTTTCAAAACCTCTTGTTTTCTACATCAAAACTATACATATTTCCAAAACCTATTTTCTACATCAAAACTATACACTTCCAAATCTAGGGTTTCTGAAAACTTCTTTTTCCAAATCCTTGTCAATTCCAATCTCCCCTTTGGGAAACCAAATCCAATCTCTCGTTTAGGAAACTAGATCCAATCCTCCTTTTTTGGAAATAAAATCAAACCTTCTCTTTTAGAAACAAAATCCAATCCTTTCCTACTCCAAATCTTTCCTAGTTCAAATCCTTCCTAATCTTCTACTTTTCTAAATCTTAACTTTCCAAAACTTGAACATAAAATTCTTTCCTAAATGTTAAAATTCAACTTCCAAATCTTTCCTAATTCAACTTCTTTCCTAATTCTACCCCTTTGCAAATCTTAACTTTCCAAATCTAAGTTTTCAAATCTTTCCTAAACTCAACCTTTCCTAATCTCAAGGTTTTGTAAAATTCAAACTTTAAAACTTTCTAAAGTTTAAACTTTCCAAATTTCAAATCTTTCCAAATTCAAAGATTTCTAAATTCAAAACTTTCTTAAGTTAAATCTTTCTAAACCTAAATATTTCTAAATTCTAAATTTTTCTAAAAAACTTCAAATCTTTCCAAATCTAAAACTTTCTTGTTCTCAAAACCTTTCCTATTTCAAACCCTTTCTTTACGAAACTCTCTTAATTCAAAACTTTCCTAAATTGAAACTTTCTAAATTCAAAACTTTTCAATTTCAAAATTTTCCTAAACCTAAAACCTTCCTAAGTTGAAATTTTCCCAAATTCACAACTTTCTTAATTCAAAATTTTCCCAAGTTGAAACTTTCCTAATTTCAAAACTTTCCTAAAATGACACTTTTCCAATTTGAACTTTTCCTAATTTGAATCTTTCCTAATTCCAAGCTTTCCTAATCTTCCAAGTCCAATATTCAAGTCAATTCTTTTCCAAAATCTTTCCGAGTCAAATCCAATCTTTTTTTTCTAAGCTCCTAAGTCTAGGTTTCCTAAAACCAAGTATTTTAAAATCAAAACTTTTCAAATCTTCCAATCAAAGTTCAATCTCTCAATCTTCCAATTCAATTTCCAATTCAATCTCTTTCTTCCAAATCAACTCTTCTATTTTCAATCGGACTCTTGTCCGAACTACGACTGACCCGATTCCTCCAAAGGGATACGTAGGCAACCCTCATGGGTGCGGTCTCCACACTTTCCAAATCTCCAATTCCATGATCTTTTCAAATCTCCAATCTATTTTCAAACTTCCAATTTTAAGTTTCTATTTCCAAATTTCTAATTTTTCAAACTTTCCAATTTCAAATCTATCCTTTGAAATCTTTCTAAAATCAAATCAATTTCTTTTCAAAATTTATTTTCAAATCAAACCTTCCTCTTGCATTTGCATATCATGTATCATATCTTTTCAAACATTGTTTTTCAAAGTGGATAGGATTGAACATTTGTTAGTTAAAGACTCTCATAGGTGAATCTAGGGTAGATTGACATGTAGGTACCGAAAGGGTGGGGTAGGGTGATGGCTTAGTGCGTCTTCCCTACACGTAACCAACCTCCGAACCTAGATCACTGTTTTCAAAGACTAAATGGAGTTATTTTTTAAAAAAGGACTAAATGTTTTCCAAAGGTTGCCAAACAACCTGTTTTCTTAAAAACCCTCTCTTGAGGAGATATTTTTAAAATTATTTTTCCAAAACCCTAAGTGTGGTCTTCGGATGATGTTTAGCTTTTAGGTGACCTAACTCACCTTAATCAAGTTAGGTGGCAACTCCAAATCTTTTCTAAAAGCCCTTTATTTAAATCTATTTTCAATTCAAACCTAATCGCACTCATTGTTCTAGGAGGGTGAGTTCTAATGAGAGAGTACAGTGTTTTTCCCGCTTATGGGTGTATTTCTCGAACACGAAAAATCTAGGCGCTAAAAGGAGCAGCGTTTCGCCAGACGAAGTGCCGGTTCAAGGAATCTCAGCAATCGACCTTGGACTTCCCCAAAGGAGCAGCGTTTCGCCAAATGGAGTGCCAGTTCAAGAGTTATCAGAAGTCAACCTTGGACTTCCCCAGAGGAGCAGTGTTTCGCCAGACGAAGTGCCGGTCCAAGAAATATCAAAAATCAGCCTTGGATTTTCCCAAAGGCGCAGCATTTCTCCCGACAGAGTGCCGGTCCAAGAAATATCAGAAATCAACCTTGGATTTCCCTAGAGGAGCAGCGTTTTGCCAGACGGAGTGCTGGTCCAAGGAATATTAGCAATGAACCTTGGACTTCCCTAGAGGAGCAGCGTTTCGCCAGACGGAGTGCCCGTTTAAGAAATATCAGAAATCAATCTTGGATTTCCCCAGAGGAGCAGCGTTTCACCAAACGGAGTGCCGGGCCAAGAAATATCAGAAATCAACCATCAATTTCTCCAGAGGAGCAGCATTTCGCCAGATGGAGTGCCGGTTCAAGAAATATCAGAAATCAACCATCAATTCCCCCAGAGGTGTAGCATTTTGCCAAACGGAGCGTCAGTTCAAGAAGTATCAGACGTTAACCTTGGATTTTCCCAAAGGAGCAGTGTTTCGCCAACGGAGTGCTAGTTCAGGAAGCGTCCAATCTCCCGGAGGAGCAGTAATTCGCCAGACGGAGTGTTGGTTTAAGAAGCGTCAATTCCCCCAGAGGAGCATTGTTCTACTAGAAGGAGTGCCAGTTCATGAAGCATTAATTCCCCCAGAGGATTATCATTTTACCAATCAAAATACCAAGCATCGACCAGCTACTTGAGGTAACTATTCTTCGGATTCAATTTCTTTCAGTCCCTTCGATTGCCTCGCGGTCAACATAGGGCTCTTACTTTATCATTTTATATCTTTGACAAGTGAAAAAAGAAAAAGAGGGGCAACTGTAAGCACCCCATTTTTACCCGCTCAGCAATCTTTGGCCCAACTGGACTCATTTTAACTCATCACATGTATATTTTGACTTTAACACAACTTCTAAACTCCAATTTAGTTCATCGGTTGCTTCTTGGGCTCGTAAGGCCGATTTGAAGCTAAATGACCATTTTGCCATTAGGCATCCAAATGCCCCGGGAACCACACCGGCTCTGGATATCAAACCGGTAACCTCCCGAGAATGCTTCCTATAGTATTCTAAACCTTTCTTTATCTTTTCAGATCATTCCGAGTCAGTTCCAGCAAACCTGGTGCGAAATGACCGTTTTGCCCCTGGTGGGTCGATCGCCTTTTCTAACCACATCGGCTCTAGGTATCAAACCGGTAGCTTCTCGAGAATGCTCCTTATAGTATTCATGTCCTTCCTTTATCTTTCCGAATCATTCCGAGTCAATTCCGACAAACCCGGTGCAAAATGACTGTTTTGCCCCTAACAGGCCGGTTGCCTTTTCCAACCACACCGGCTTTGGGTATCAAAACGGTAACCTTTGGGAACATTCTAAATAATGTTTCCAAACCTCAAGTCTCCTTTTGGGACATTCCGAGTTCGTCCCGGCAGCTTTCTAGCCCGGTTAACTATTTTGCCCCTAATGGCCCGGTCAACCCTTTTAACAAATCTCATCATCATTTTTCAAGTCCTTTGTCCCCAAGACATTATTCTAAGGGTTCTTGTCCCTTTCCAACTTTTTGGGTCATTCCCGGCCCCTTCAATTCATCCCTGGACCTTCCGGAGTCACTCCTAGTGAAGCTATGCTAAAAATTAGATGGTAGTTAGTAGTACAGGCGCCCAAATCTTCTAAAGATACGTTGCTTGCCAACCTTAAACATTTCCTAAATGATTGGCGCCATTAGTAGTGGCGCCAGTGTAATTTTTGGCCTAGTGTTACTACAACAGGTGCTAGTGCATTCCTTTGTTTATAAATACAAAGCCTCTTCCAGTGCGAAAAGGGTCCTCAAACTCAGTCTAAAAACCCTAATTTTCAATACATAGAGCACGTAGCCTTCCAAAACCCTAGCTTCCCTAGGTTTTCCAAACCCCAACCACCATACATGAACCCTAGCCTCTTATACACTCCTATACACCCTCATACACTTATACACTAGCCTCCAACCCTCCATTGAAGACTTGAATTGCTGCAACTTGAAGCTCTCGAAGACCAAGACAAAACTCTCGAAGACTGAAGGGAAGATCGAAGAAAAAGTAAGATGAGCAAGGCGCGCAAAGCAAAGTGAAATAAACAAGACAAGGTAGGCTTCTTATTTAAATTTCCACACTTCCCCCCTCTCTCTTCTCTCTCCTAACCCACTTGGGTTTTCTCTATTTTAATCCCCTATCTCTTTTCCTACCTTTCTTTGCATGCTCGAAACAAGGGGACTCCTGGTCTATGTCTAGGATTAGGCTATTGGAGGGTCACTGTGTTGGGGGCTTTCTTTTAGTCTAACCAAAGACCACATGGGTTCGGCCCCCTTGATTATGTGGTGAAGCCTTAACCTTGTATGTTCACGACCCCAAATTTACATTATGCATATCACGAATCTTGCATTCTTCCAAAAGTCATTTTCAAAGTCGCTTTCAAAATCGTTTTCAAATTTATTTTCAAAATTGTATCAAAATCTTCTTTTTCAAAACTTGCTTTCAAAATCACAATCCTAGGGTGATTCTAGCATTTCCATGGCTAGGGTTGCTTTAGGAAAGTGCTATATTTAAAGTGGCCAACACGGTCAATATTTTTAACTCCTTATTTTCAAAACCACTTTGTTAAAGTGGTTCTAGCCTTCTTATCGATAGAATCACTTTAGGAAAGTGAGACGTTTTCATACTTTCCAAAAAACTCTCTTTTCAAAAGTCTGTCTTTTTGTTAAAACCCTCTTTTTCAACATGCTTTCCAAAAATTTTCCTTTCCAAAATTGTTTTCTAGACACTCCCTCCAAAAATCTATTTTCCAATACTTCTCCTTTTAAACTTCTTTCCAAAACACTCTCCTCAAAATTCACTTTCTAAAAATGCCCCTTAAATCTCTTTCCTAAGAAACTCTCTCTCCAACAATCTTCTTCTATGAATCTTTCTAAAAACTCTCTTTCCAAAATCGTCCTTCTAGAAACTCCTCTCTAAGATTCCCTTCTAAAAATATTCGTTTCCAAAAATGCACTTTTCAAAAAACTCTTTCCTTAGAGCCCAAGTCAAAGCCCTAGAGCCAACAATTAGAAAACCCTAATTCTCTTTCCAAAAACATGATTTTCAATCTTGCCTTAAAACTTAGGTTTCCAAAACCTCTTATTTCACATCAAAACTATACATATTTCCAAAACCTATTTTCTACGTCAAAACTATACACTTCCAAATCTATGGTTTCTAAAACTTCCTTTTCCAAATCCTTGTCAAATCAAATCTTCCCTCTAGAAAACCAAATCCAATCTTCCTATTTAGGAAACTAGATCCAATCCTCCGGATTTGGAAACAAAATGCAACCTTCCCTTTTAGAAACAAAATCCAATCCCTTATTTTAGGATTTAGGAATCTTAACTCTTCCTAGTCTAAATCTTTCCTAATTCAAATCCTTCCTAATCTACCCCTTTCTAAATCTTAACTTTCCAAATCCAAGTTGTCAAATCTTTCCTAAACTCAACCTTTCCTAATCTGAAGATTTTCTAAAACTCAAACTCTAAAACTTCCTAAATCCTAAATTTTCTAAATCCAAAACTTTCAAACTCTAAAATTTTCTAAGTTCTAAACTTTCCTAAAATTTCAAATCTTTCCAAATCTAAAACTTTCTAAACTCAAAACTTTCTTATTTTCAAAACTTTCCTATTTCAAAACCTTTCTTAAAATAAAACTTTCTTAATTCAAAACTTTCCTAAGTTGAGACTTTCCTAATGTGAAAACTTTCCTAAACCTAAAACTTTTCTAAGTTGAAATTTTCCTAAATTGACATCTTTGCTAAACCAAAACTTTCCTAAAATGAAACTTTTCTAAAATGGCACTTTCCTAATCTGAACCTTTCCTAATTCGAACATTTCCTAAATCCAATCTTTCCAAATCTTCCAAGTCCAACACTCGTGTCAAATCTTTCTAAATCTCAAGTCTTTTCTAAGTCTCATCTTTCCTAAGTCTAGGTTTCCTAAACCTCCATCTTTCCAAAACAAGTCCAAATCCTTTTTCCAAGTTCTATCTTTCCAAGTTAAGTCCAATCTTTCTTTTCTAAGTTTCTAAGTCTAGGTCTTTTAAAACCAATCTTTTCAAATCTTCCAATCAAAGTCCAAATTTCCTATTCTTCCAATTCCAATTCGAGTTCCAACTCCAACTCCTTTCCAAATCAACTCTTCTATTTTCAATCGAACTCTTGTCCGAACTACGACTGACCTGATTCCTCCAAAACGATACGTAGACAACTCTCATGGGTGCCGTCACAAGATTTTTCAAGTTTCCAATTCCATAACTCTTTTCAAATCTCTTTTCAATTCCAATTTCAAATCAAATCAATTTCTTTTCAAATCTATTTCCAAATCTACTTTCCAACTCTCTTTTCTTACACTTGCATATCATGCATCATGTCTTTTTAAAACATTGTTTTTTAAAGTGGATAGGGTTGAACATTGGTTGGTTGAAGACTCTTATAGGTGAATCTAGGGTAAATAAACATGTAGGTACCGAAAGGGCAGGGTAGGGTGATGGCTTAATGCGTCTTTCCTACACGTAACCAACTTCCGAACCTAGAATCACTGTTTTCATATACCAAAACGGAGTTATTTTCAAAAAAGGGCTAAATGTTTTCCAAGGTTGCCAAATAACCTGTTTTCTTAAAAACCCTCTCTTGAGAAGATATTTTCAAAAACTCTAAGTGTAGTCTTTGGATTATTCTTAGTTTTTAGGTGACCTAACTCACTTAACCAAGTTAGGTGGTGACTCCAAATCTTTTCCAAAAGCCCTTAATTCAAATCAATTTTCAATTCAAACCTAGTCGTACTCTTTTTTCTAGGAGGGTGAGTTCCAACAAGAGAGTATAGAATTTTTTTCGCTTATATGAGTATTCCTTGAGTGCAAAAAATTTGGGCGAGACAATAGTCAGAGACTGAGGAAGAAAGTGACTGGGAAGAAGAGCCACCACCATGCCCCATCTATCTTTACAACTCAAATAGAGAGTAAGATCCCCTTGACTGGCCCATGGAAGAACACATAGAGGACATTCCCACTAGTACTATGTTTGCTGATGGCTGGGGAGAGGAATTTTTACACCCCAAATATGTTGTGGCTGAGCACTGCTTAATAGAGGACCTCTTCAATTGTGAGGATATGAGCTAGGGCATCAGTGAATGAAAAGTACTGGTGACACCATTTAAATTCGATGAGGGTGATCTAGATAGTCTATTAATTGAAATCGATCAAGAAGAAGCTAAAAAGGAGAAAGTGAAAGTAAAGCAATTGCTAGTATTGGGAGGAAGCCTGGGCACAAAACTCAAGGAAGCCGTAGAAGTTGAGCAAGGGAAAACCAACTAAACGAAGGAGAACTACCAGGGTCCCCAAGACCTGATGTGCAACCCTAATGGCTAAGCTAGAGATGGGGAAGGAAAAGGAAGCATCCCCAATTACACTATGACTACCCACTGTAAGCACCCCATTTTTGACCGCTCGGCAGTCTACACTCCGTCTAGACTTGTTTTCAAGTCATTATGGACATATTCCAATCGAATCCAATCCTCTAGTCCAAATTTCGTCTTTCCATCGCTTCGCGGGCCTGTCAGGCCCAAATAGATGGAAAATGACCAAAATGCCCTTAGGGGCATTATCCTTTCTTATTCCAATTCCAATCCCCCTCTCGAGACAGTTTATTCCTTGAGACGGTCTGAGTAGTAAAACTACTCACAAAACCGTTAGAGTGGCGAAAACACTCACAAAACCGTCAGAGTGGCAGAAACACTCACCAAACCGTCAGAGTGGCGGAAACATTCACCAAACCGTCAGAGTGGCAGAAACACGCACACCGTTAGAGTGGCGGAAACACTCAAAACCCAGGCACGTCTCTTCGGAGTCGGTAAGACCCCTTTCCAATCCCTCTCTCGAGACAGTTTATCCCTCGAGACGGTTCCAATCTAGGCACGTCTCTTCGGAGTCGGTAAGACCCCTTTCCAATCCCTCTCTCTCGAGAGTTTATTCCTCGAGATGGTTCCAATCTAGGCACGTCTCTTCGGAGTCGGTAAGACCCCTTTCCAATCCCTCTCTCGAGACAGTTTATTCCTCGAGACGGTCCGAATAGCAAAACTACTCACAAACCCGTTAGAGTAGCGGAAGTACTCACAGAACCGTTAGAGTAGCGGAAATACTTACAGAACCGTTAGAGTAGCGGAAGTACTCACAGAACCGTTAGAGTAGCGGAAGTACTCACAGAACCGTTAGAGTAGCGGAAATACTCTCAAATCGTCAACCCCGTCCGAGTAGCGGAAATACTCAACCCCGTCCAAGTGGCGGAAACACTCAACACCTAGGTCAATACCCATGTTTGTTAGCTCACTTCGGTGAAAAATGGCCAGACTACCCTTAGGGCCTTTTCCGAGACTTTTCGGTCAAGATGACCATTTTGCCCCTAAGCATCCGAATGCCCCGAGAATACTTTTTATAGTGTTCTCGACCTTCCTTTACCTTTCCGGACCATTCCGAGTCAGTTCCGGCAAATCCGGTACAAAATGACCGTTTTGCCCCTGATGGGCCGGTCTCCATTTCCGACCACGCCGGCCCTGGGAATCAAACCGGCAACCTCTGGGAACATTCTAAATAATGTTTCTAGATCCCAAGTCTTCTTCCGGGACAGTTTGAGTCTGTCCCGGTAGTTTTTCGGTCCAATTGACCGTTTTGTCCCTAAAGGCTCGGTCAACCTTTCCGACACATCCAATCCTCACTTTTCAAGTCAAATACCTCCAGGACACTATTTTAAGTGTTCCTGCTCCTTTCCGGCGTTCCGGGCCACTCCCGGCTCCTTCAAATCATTCCCGGACTTTCCGGAGTCACTCCTAGTGAAGCCAGGCTAAAGTTTACATGGTAGTCACTAGTACAGGCTCCCAAATCTAGTCAAAGATACATTGCTTGCCGACCTTAATTGTTTCCTAAATGGCTGGCGCTACTAGCAGTGGCGCCAAGCCAAAAAATGGCCTGGCGCCACTCCTAGTGGCGCCAGTATAAATTTTGCCCTAGCGCCACTGCAACAGGCGCCAGGCTTATCCAACTTCTATAAATACAGAGCCTCGATCAACGTGAAAGGGGTCTGCAAACTGAACCTAGAAATCACACAATTCGATATACAGAGCTCGAGCACCTCCAAAAACCCTAGTTTCCTTAAATTCTCCAAACCCTAGCCACCCTACACTAAACCCTAGCCACTATACACAAAACCCTAGCCTCCCATACACTCATACACTTCCCCATACACTCATACAATAGCATTCAACCACTCTCTAAAGACTTGAAGAGCAGCCCTCCAAAGCTTGAAGACAACCCTTGAAGACTGAAGGGTGAAGATCATGACCGCAGACCGAAGACCGAAGACTGCACGGCGCGCAAAATAAACAAGAAACAAGGTAGGCTCCCTATTTAATTTTTTGCACTTTCCCCCTCTCTCTTCTCTCTCCAACCCACTTGGGTTTTCTCTATTTTAATCCCCCATCTCTTTCCCCCCCTTTCTTTGCATGCTTGAAACAAGGGGATTCCCGGTCCATGTGTAGGATTGGACTATGAGAGAGTCACCGTGTCGGGGGCTTTCTTCTAGTCTAACCAAAGACCACGTGGGTCCGGCCCCCTTGATTATGTGGTGAAGCCTTAACCTTGTATGTTCATGACCCCAAATTGCATTGTGCATATCATAGTCTTGCATCTTCCAAAATTCGTTTTCAAAAAGTTGTTTTCAAAAATCGTTTTCGAACTTGTTTTCAAAATTGCATCAAAAACTCTTTCTCAAAAACATGTTTTCAAAATCACAATCCTAGGGTGATTCTAGCCTTTCCATGGCTAGGGTTGCTTTAGGAAAGTGTTATATTAAAAGTGGCCTTTTGGTCTATATTTTCAAACCTTGTTTTCAAAACCGCTTTCTTAAAGTGGTTCTAGCCTTCTTATAGTTAGAATTGCTTTAGGAAAGTGAGATGTTTTTACACCTCCTAAAAACTCTTTCTTCAAAAATCTCTTCCTAAAAATCTCTTTTTCAACATACTTTCCTAAAACTCCCCTCTTCAAAATTGATTTCAAAAACTCCCTTTCAAAATCTCTTTTTAAAAACTCTCTTTTTCAACTCCTTTCCAAAACTTTCTTTCCTCAAAATTCACTTTCTAAAAACACTCCCTAAAAATCTTTTTAAAAACTTGTCGCGCCCAGATTTTTCGCACTCGAGGAATACTCACCCAAGCGGGAAAAATGCTGTACTCTCTCGTTAGAACTCACCCTCCTAAAAGAATGAGTGCGACGAGGTTTGAATTGAAAATTAGGTTTGAATAAAGGGCTTTCGAAAAAGATTCGAAGTCGCCACCTGACTTGATTAAGGTGAGTTAGGTCACCTAAAAACTAAGCATAATCCGAAAACTACACTTAGGGTTTTGGAAAACAATTTTTGAAAATATCTCCTCAAGAGAGGGTTTTTAGGAAAACAGGTTGTTTGGCAACCTTTGGAAAACATTTAGCCCTTTTTAGAAAAATAACTCCTTTTTGGTCTTTGAAAACAGTGATTCTAAGTTCGGAGGTTGGTTACGTGTAAGGAAGACGCACTAAGCTATCACCCTACCCCGCCCTTTCGGTACCTACATGTCAATCTACCCTAGATTCACCTATGAGAGCCTTTAATTAACTAATGGACAACCCTATTCACTTTGAAAAACAATGTTTGAAAACTATGATGCATGATATGCAAGTGCAATATAAGAGAATGAAAAGATAGATTTGAAAAGAAGTTGGATTTTATTTGAAAGAGATTTGAAGAAATAGAATTGAAATTGAAAAGCTTGAAAACTTGAAAATAGGAATTTGAAAATAGAAATTTTGAAATTGAAATTTGAGATTTGAGAAGATTTTGAAAACCACACCCATGAGGGTGGAATTGAAAGTTTGAAAAGTATTGTGACCTCACCTATGAAGGTTGCCTACGTATCCCTTTGGGGGAATCAGGTCAGTCGTAGTTCGGACCGGAGTCCGATTGAAAAGAGATTGATTTGAAAAGAGAGATTGGATTGGAAGAAAGAAATTGAATTGAAAATTGAATTTGATTTGAGATTAGAAAAGGAGATTGAATTTGAGAAAATTGGACTTGCTTTGGAAAGATTGATTTTGGAAAAATTTGGTTTTGGAAAGATGGAGGTATAGGAACCTAGACTTAGGAAAGGCTTGACTCGACTTGGAAGGTTTAGGAGATTAGGAAAGGTTGGATTTAGGAAATGTTCGAATTAGGAAATGTTCGATTTAGGAAAGTTTTGAATTAAGAAAGGTTCAAATTAGGAAAGTTTTGAATTAAGAAAGTTTCAACTTAAGAAAGTTTTCAACTTAAGAAAGTCTTGAATTAAGAAAGTTTTGAATTTAGAAAAGTCTTAAATTTGGAAAGATTTGAAGTTTACGAGAGTTTAGAATTTAGAAAGTTTTAGGTTTAGAAAGATTCAATTTAAGAAAGTCTCAAATTTAGAAAGTTTTGAATTTAGGAAGCTTAGAATTTTAGAAAGATTTGAAATTTAGAAAGTTTAGGATTTAAAAAGTTTTTGGGTTTAAATTTTAGAAAGTCTTGAAATTAGGAAAGGCTTGAGTTTAGGAAATGTTTTAAAACTTAGGTTTGAGAAGTTAAGATTTGAAAAGAGGGTAGAATTAGGAAAGGGTTGAATTAGGAAAGATTTGAAAGTTGAGTTTTTAAAATTTAGGAAAGATTTTTATGTTCAAGTTTTGGAAACTTAAGACTTAGGAAAGTGGAAGATTAGGAAGGATTGGAATTAGGAAAGATTTGGATTAGGAAGGGATTAGATTTGGTTTCTAAAAGAGAAAGGTTGGATTTTGTTTCAAAAAACGGAGGAGAGGATCTAGTTTCCTAAACGGGGAGATTGGATTTGGTTTCTTAAAGGGAAGATTTGATTTGACAAGGATTTGGAAAGGGAGATTCTAGAAACCCTAGTTTTGGAAAATTGTTGTTTTGACGTAGAAAAGAGGTTTTAAAAACATGTATAGTTTTGATGTAGAAAACAAAAGATTTTGGAAACCTAGGTTTGGGGAAAAGTTTGAAAATCATGTTTTTGGAAAGAAAATTAGGGTTTCCTAATTGTGGGTTCTAGGGTTTGGTTTGGGCTCTAAGGAAAGAGTTTTTGGAAAGTGTGTTTTTAGAAATGAAGGTTTTTCTAGAAAGGAATCCTAGGAAGGAGTTTTTGGAAAGTATGTTTGAAGAGGGGGTTTTTGGAGAAGGATTTTAAAGAGAAGGAGTTTTGGAAGGTGTGTTTTTTGGAAACAAGTTTTAGAAGGAAAACCCTAGAGAAGAGTTTCTAGAAGGAAGATTTTGGGAAGAGAGTTTTTAGAAAGATTTTTAAGGAGTGTTTTTAGAAAGTGAATTTTGAGGGAAGAGAGTTTTGAAAAAGAGATTTTGAAAGGGAGTTTTTGAAAACCATTTTGGAGAGGAGAGTTTTAGGAAAGTATATTGAAAAAGAGATTTTTAGAAAGAGGGATTTGGAAAAAGAATTTTTAGAAGGTGTAAACACATCTCACTTTCCTAAAGCAATTCTAACCATAGGAAGGCTAGAACCACTTTAGGAAAGCGGTTTTGAAAACAACAAGATTTTGAAAATATAGACCGTATCGGTCCCTTTTAATGTAACACTTTCCTAAAGCAACCCTAGCCCCTAGGATTGTGATTTTGAAAACATGTTTTTGAAAAGAAGATTTTGATGCAATTTTGAAAAACAAGTTTGAAAACGAGTTTGAAAACGGTTTTTGGAAGATGCAAGACTATGATATGCACAATGCAATTTGGGGTCGTGAACATACAAGGTTAAGGCTTCATCACATAATCAAGGGGGGCCGGACCCACGTGGTCTTTGGTTAGACTATAAGAAAGTCCCCGACATGGTGACTCTCCAATAGTCCAATCCTACACATGGACCGGGAATCCCCTTGTTTCAAGCATGCAAAGAAAGGGGGGGAAAGAGATGGGGGATTAAAATAGAGAAAACCCAAGTGGGTTGGAGAGAGAAGAGAGAGGTGGGAAGTGCAGAAAATTAAATAGGGAGCCTACCTTGTTTCTTGTTTATTTTGCGCGCCGTGCAGTCTTCGGTCTTCGGTCTTCGGTCTTGATCTTCACCCTCAGTCTTCAAGGATTGTCTTCAGGCTTTGAATGGCTGCTCTTCAAGTCTTGAGAGAGTGGTTGAAGGCTAGTGTATGGAGTGTGTAAGGGTGTGTATGAGTGCATAGCAGGCTAGGGTTTGTGTAGGGTGGCTAGGGTTTAGAAAACCTAGGGAGGCTAGGGTTTTTGAGGTGCTCGAGCTCTGTATATTGAATTGTATGATTTCTAGGTTAAGTTTGCAGACTCCTTTCACGTTGCTCGAGGCTCTGTATTTATAGAAGTTGGACAAGCCTGGCGCCTGTTGCAGTGGCGCCAGGGCAAAATTTATACTGGCGCCACTAGTAGTGGCACCAGGCCATTTTTTGGCTTGGCGCCACTACTAGTGGCGCCAGCCATTTAGGAAACAATTAAGGTCGGCAAGCAACGTATCTTTGACCAGATTTGGGCGCCTGTACTAGTGACTACCATGTAAATTTTAGCCTGGCTTCACTAGAAGTGACTCCGGAAAGTCCGGGAATGATTTGAAGGAGCCGGGCGTGACCCGGAAGGCCGGAAAGGAGCAGGAACACTTAAAATAGTGTCCTGGAGGTATTTGACTAGAAAAGTGAGGGTAAGATGTGTCGGAAAGGTCGACCGAGCCTTTAGGGGCAAAACGGTCAATCGGACCGAAAAACTGTCGGGACAGACTTAGACTGTCCCAGAAGAAGACTTGGGATCTGGAAACATTATTTAGAATGTTCCCAGAGGTTGCCGGTTTGATTTCCAGAGCCGGTGTGGTCGAAAAAGGAGACCGGCCCACTAGGGGCAAAACGGTCATTTTGCACCGGGTTTGCCGAAACTGACTCGGAATGGTCCGGAAAGGTAAAGGAAGGTTGAGAACACTATAAAAAGTGTTCCCGGGTCATTACCGGTTTGATACCCAAAGCCGGTGTGGTTGAAGAAGGAGACCGGCCCTCTAGGGGCAAAACGGTCATTTTGTACTGGGTTGGCCGGAACTGACTCGAAATGATCCGAAAAGAGAAGGGAAGGTTGAGAATACTATAAAAAGTATTCTCAGAAGGTTACCGGTTTGATACCCAGAGCCGGTGTGGTTCCCGGGGCGTTCGGATGCCTAGGGGCAAAATGGTCATCTTGACCGAAAGTCTCGGAAAAGGTCATAAGGGTAGTCTGTTCATTTTTCACCGAAGTGAGCTAATAGACACTGGTGTTGACCTGGGTTTTGAGTGTTTCCGCCACTCTCGCGGTGTGAGCACTTCCGCTACTCGGACGGGGCTGATGATTTGTGAGTATTTCCGCTACTCGGACGGGATTGAGTATTTCCGCTACTCAGACGGGATTGAGTATTTCCGCTACCCAGACGGGATTGATGATTTTGGAGTATTTCCGCTACTCTAACGGTTTTGTGAGTATTTTCGCTACTCTAACAGTTGAGTATTTCCTCTACTCTAACGGTTCTGTGAGTATTTCCGCTACTCTACTGGTTCTGTGAGTATTTTCGCTACTCTAACGGTTCTATGAGTATTTCCGCTACTCTAACGGTTCTGTGAGTATTTCCGCTACTCTAACGGTTCGGTGAGTATTTTCGCTACTCTAACGGTTCAGTGAGTATTTCCGCTACTCTAACGGTTGTACGAGTAGTTTTGCTACTCAGACCATCTCGAGGAATAAACTATCTCGAGAGAGGGATTGGAAAGGGGTCTTACCGTCTCCGAAGAGACGTTCCTGGATTGGAACCGTCTCGAGGAATAAACTGTCTCGAGAGAGTGATTGGAAAGGGGTCTTACCGTCTCCGAAGAGACGTGCCTAGGTTTTGAGTGTTTCCGCCACTCTGACGGTTTTGTGAGTGTTTCTGCCACTCCAACGGTTTTGTGAGTGTTTCCGCCACTCTAACGGTTTTGTGAGTGTTTTCGCCACTCTGACGGTTTTGTGAGTGTTTCCGCCACTCTGACAGTTTTGTGAGTAGTTTTGCTATTCGGACCGTCTCGAGGAATAAACTGTCTCGAGAGAGGGATTGGAATTGAAATAAGAAAGGACAATGCCCCTAAGGGCATTTTGGTCATTTTGCCTCTATTTGGGCCTGACAGGCCCATGAAGCGATGGAAAGATGGAATTTGGACCTAGAGAATTTGTTTCGATTGGAATATGCCCAAAATGACTTGAAAACAAGTCTGGACGGAGTGGAGACTGCCGAGCGGTCAAAAATGGGGTGCTTACAGCTGCCCCTCTTTTTCTGTCTTTGCTTGTCAAAGACAGAAAACGATAAGAGTAAGTGTCCCATGTTGATCGCGAGGCAGTCGGAGGGACGGACACTGGAAATCTTTCGACAACGAGGGTTGAAAATGGATAACGGGCCAAAAAGGCCCTCGAAAACGAGTTTTGGCTGGAAAAGGGCAAAACTGCCCAGAATGTTTAGGGAATTCACTTTGATCTAAGACTTGAATTTTGAAACCTTGTTGGATCGAAAACTTGGAAAGATTTTGGAAAATAGCATTTTAGGAGACATTTGAGAGGTAAGAATTTTAAAACTCTTTTGGATTTGAAAATTTTTGAGATTGACAAGGATTTAGGATGGAAAACTTCGGAACTTGATAGAAACTTTGAAAGGAAGAGTTTTTGAGTGAAGCCTTGAAAAATTTTTAAGGATTTATTTTGCCTAAGACTCTTTTGAAAGAAAAGTTTGGGGGCAAGGATTTGGAAAAGGGATTTTCTTGAAGAACTAAATTAGAAAAACTTGGAAATGGATTGAAAAAATTTTAGACATGATTTTGAAAATGATTTTTGACCCTGATTTTTGAAGTAGAATTTGATTTTAAGAAGTGATTTTGAAAAAGAACTTTTGGAAAACAGAATCAGAAAACCTTTTGAAAACTAACTTTGGAAAGGAAATTTTAGAAGAAAGAATTTTTGAAAACTTTTGGAGGATAATAATAAGAAACCATTGGGAAACTGATTTTTGAAAAAGAACTTTTTGAAGAGAAAAAGTCAAGAAACTTTTCGAAAAATTTTTAAGGAACCTTTGATAGTTGATTTTAGAAAAGAAACTTTGAATGAAAAGTTTAAGAAGCCCTTTAAGTTGGTTTGAGTAGAATTTATATGAAAGTTATGTCATTCATTTTCATTTATATTTATCTTTGGTTATTATCATTATTAATTTTTTTTCTTGCTTTTATTTCTTATCTTTTGAACTGCATATACCATGTATGAATACCTCTTACCTTGACTCACCTTTGAGGACGACATACGCTGGCGATGACGGTTCCGATGGGAGACACTACTTCGAGAAGGTGGACCAAACAGATTATGTCGGCAACTCCAGCCACTCTAGGGGTAGTTAGCACTTCGCCAATCGAACATCTTCTAGCCAGGGTGGGAGGGGGGAGTAGATCTCCAGTCGACCCCTTCCTTTTAGTCAAGCCAGCCTTTGAAGAGAAAATGGATGCTGAAGTTTCCCACCTTTTGACCTTTAGGATGGCCGATGCTATTTTGAGTCGACTGTGGATTTGGTATGACGACTATCTTCCAGGTGAGCAAGACATTTTTCACCGGTTCTTTGGTTGCATGGCTTCTCTCCTATTGGCGCCGCTTGTTTTCTGGCAATGGTTCCCTTTTGGCCACCTGACCTGTCTCTCTTCCATTTTGGAGAATGTGAGCTTGCCCCTACTCCCCATCAGTATAGCTTCCTCCTAGGTCTTCGGGATGGTTCAGCTGACATTATGGAACCTACTTTTCCTGATGGCTGCATCATAGTTGTCTCATCTCAGCTTGGATTTCGTGTGCAGTCTTTTCTTTTGATCTCCTGCCCCTAGTTTTCTTATGTCTCAATGAAGCTCTTGTTCTCACATTCTGAGTTTGCGACGCATAGGAGAGCTCGTTTAGGGGATTGACATACTTCTCAAGATTGGTCCATCTCTCCATGATAGTCCTAGCTCTGTTTCTCTTGAACTTGTTGATGTTTACACGAGGGGGTGACTTGGTCGGCCGTTGATTGCATGCATTGCTTGCCAGGATTCGGGAAGGACA
Source organism: Euryodendron excelsum (assembly GCA_033060915.1). Lineage (NCBI taxonomy): Eukaryota > Viridiplantae > Streptophyta > Magnoliopsida > Ericales > Pentaphylacaceae > Euryodendron > Euryodendron excelsum. Next base: position 15,771,977 of record CM065384.1, on the reverse strand, counting down.
CTCCTATGCTCCTATGGTTGTGGGACAGACCTTCGTGAGCCTTACTGGACTTTGGCAGGGAGGCGATGCTCATTGTTGGGGATGTGCTTCATTATTCCAACTCTGGGTGATCGGACACTTATTCACAACTCCTCTTTCGAAGTCGTTTGATTGGGGAGGTCGAGGGTGGGTCACTGCCCCATTCTCTGTTTCTTATTGGTCATGGAAATCTGAGCTTTCTGAGGTGTGAGCCGGTAACTGGAGATATCTGAGGGGTGACTTTACCTCCTTTTTATGTTTTGCCTTGTTCATTGTTTTCTATTTGAGAGAGACAGAAAGACAAAGAGTGAGTTTTTATGCAAAAACAGTTTAAAAATGCCCCAGTGAGGGGTATCATCATTTTTTAGAAAGATTGCCCATGGGATTAAATGCATGATCTATTTTTTTTTATGAATGCACATGTTTATATAGGAATTGAATCGAATGCATATCCTACTTTTTTATGAATGCACAGGTTCACACAGAAGTGAAAATGAATGCATATTATACTTTTGGATAATGCACATATAGGAATAGAATTAAATGCAATGTCCCCTATTTTTGTGATGACTGCACAGATTTATGTAAGAATTGAATTAAATACGTGACCTACTTCCTTACAAATGAACAGGTTCATACAGGAATGCAGTTAAATGCATGAATAGATACAAACTTCGAAGGAGTCTAAATGGATCCATAGGTTATACATGTCATGGATGCATCAGTACCATATGTATATAAGCTATTTACAAAGGAAATCCCAAGATTTCCCCTTGGACCCATACTCTCAGGATTCTGTTCCTTTCTAGGATTCTGCCCCATTTAGTTTTGTCCCATTCTCATCGGGGTGTAATAGCATTTGCTCCATTTGCCAGGGATCTTGACCTTTTGGTTTGCTATCCTATCCCTATTTTCTACAGGGTTACTGTTTGGGTTTTTTCTAATCTCACTTGGTTTTCTCTCTCAGATCTCTAAAATGCCACCATGGCTCAAGCGACAACTCGCATGCCCTTTGCAGAGCGATAAACAGCTAAGCCCTTAATCTGAGAAGACTTCTTTTAGGACCGTAATGTAGGCTGGGTTTAGGGGTTGTAAGAAATAGAGGGATATTTAGGCTCAAAGATTTTCTTTTAGTGGGTTGTTAAAACCGAAACCATCTGAGCACATCTTGGAGCATGAGATTGCCCCTTGCATTCTTTTCCAATTCTCCTTTCTCACCCTACTTGTCTTAGTATTGTTCAGGCTTATTTGGACTAAGCAATTCTCTTTGATCAGGGAGGACTTTAATTTGGACTGTAACGTAGGCTAGGTTAAGGGGTTTATGAATGAACGGGATATGTAAGCTCAAATTTGATGTTGCTTCCAGTAGGGTTAGATCCGCACCATCCTTGGTTGGTCTTCCAGTGGGGTTTCATCCCCTGATATCCTCCTATAGCTTCAGAAACATATTTGGCTCATTTAGATCAAGCAATCCTTCTCAATCAGAGTGGACTTTAGTAGGGTTGTACTGTAGGCCATGGTTTGGGGTTTAACAAGAAAGGGTAAAGGCTCAAACCTATAGCTTCTACTTGGTGGCTTTGTTACCTAGGATCACCTTCGAATTTTCTCTTTTACAAGAGGGGTTGACCTTTCTTATAACTTTTGACCTTCCTAGTCTGACATTTGCCCCTTTTTCCTGACTTTTGGCTTTATATGCTTTTTAAAGATAGCACAACATAACTCTTTTTCGGTCTTTCTACTGATATGCTTCCTTTTCCTTTTTTTTTTTTTTTTCTTTCTTGTTGCCTTTGACGAGAAGAACATTTCTACAACTTCTTTCTTTCAAATCCTTTCCCTAACCTTTTCATCTAATCGATTGTGGATGGTGATCCCTAGGTTGGGGTGTGTTTTGGAAAAAGAAAGATAACCGGCTTAATAGGTTTGACAAGGGTTGTTTTTAACTGTATGGGAAGTGAAATGAGGGCCTCTCTTCATTTTGAATAAGATTGCTTGATCCATAGAGCCTTCACATTACTTCAGCTTGATGGTCGATAACATTCTCCACCAGATCTTCTGCTGCCTGTCTACCCCAATGTGGGGGAATGGTTTCGGATCGGGGTTGACAAGAAGAATCTTCTGCTTTCTGTGAGGCACTAATGGGTTAAGCAAAAGGATTATTTTTGTGTATGGTAATAGAATTGAGGGCCTCTAATCATTTCAAATTGAATTGCTTAGTCCATAAAGCCTTTGTACAAAATTTAGACATTACTCCTAAGGGTGATGTGTTTCTGTCAGTGAAACCCTACATGTTCTATCAAATCAACTATTCTGTGCTCATCCAAATGTGGGGGATGGTTATAGGTTTGGGGATATCTGAAAAGAAATTATATACGGCTCTAGTGGGCTGAGCGAAGGGTAGTGTTTATTTGGGATAAGTAGAACAATGGCTTCTCATCATTTTAGGGACTCGGCTACCCATCGCTAGCTAGGATATCACGCAAGTGTCGCCTTTTCAATAAACTTTGCACTTCTCTATTGAGACTGTCTTCCTCCTATCTCTCATTCTCTCTTTGTCTCTCGAAGGTTTTAACCACTTTTAAATAGGTGGCCTATGCTATCCCATCCCTCAAGTCAAGTCACCATTAAATGGGAAAGAATCCTTAAACGCAACAATCCTCCACAAGAGTATGAGACAAAGGGAATAAACTGGAAACTTCATCTTTTTCATTTCAAATCATGAATGCATGGCCTGTGTGTTTATTTAGATAAGATATGCAAGAAAATAGACAGACAAAAAGGAAATAGATGAATTTTATGAAAACCTCCCTTTTCTTGTGGGCTTTTTGGTGAGAATCCTTAATAGGGTTTTGGGACTACATCAACCTCTTGATGCTTCATTCAATAGGCGTATCAATGGAGGGCGAGTTCACAATATTTGTCATGCATTTGGAAGTTAGAGGATGTGTTGTTGCGATGCACGGGTCTGACAAGACTTCGCATCTAGTGAAGTCCTCCTCTGCTTGGATTGTGATTGTTGCGACATGTCGTGGAGGTAATGTCTTGTAGGTGGTCGGTCAGTTCTTCTTGCTCTTTGATGTAGGTTTGGTATTTTCTAACAACTAGGTTTATCCTTCCATGAGTTTGAATCTGATGAGGTGCTAGAGGGATTCCATGAATTCAGTCGTGCTCTTTGACCTACAAAAAGAAAAAGAAAAAGAGAATGCAGTTAGTATGTGAAGTTGGAAGTTTTATGCGATGCATATCCTATGGAGGTCCCTTCTTTGAGGGAATCTAGGCATGATGATAAGTCCATTTTGGAGGCAAGGTTTTGCCCCTATTATGCAATACAATACCTCTTCGGCGTGGGCTGGTTGATGTTTCTTTATTTGGGCAATCCCACCTCCATGGACTGAGAGAGATTTGGGCCTCTCTCGAGATATGGTTCTATGCATGCCATGAATCCTTAGGGTTTAAGAACCCGTAGGAAGCTTGGTAGGTTCGATTAACATGAGATCGGATTGCTCCTTTCTCTCTACGGTTGATTAGATGTATGAGAACGAAATGACTCGAGTTTCTTGGAACTCTTGTCTTGCAATGGATATGGGTGCATGAGCATAAAAGAAGTGAATGTGCAAGCAATATGATAACAATGAATAAATGGTTTAGAAAAACCCCCTTCTTGTCTTGCTTCTGCCTTCGACTCTCTTGGTGCTTGGAGATGAGGAGGGGGAGGATAGGAGACAAGAAACAAAAGAAGAAAAAGAAAAAAAAAAAAACGAAGTTAGTGCCTTGATTTGAACATTTTTATGCAATGCATGTCCTAGGGGTGCCCCTGCTTGAGAGGGAGACTAAACATGATGTATTGGCTCACTTTTGGAGATAGGGGATTTGCCTCTATATGCAGATACCTTACCGTCAGGTAGGAACCTTCAGCCATTCATGCATTCATTCATAAAAACAAAGAAGTACATTAAATTTTGGGTTTGAGATACAAAAGAATTGAAATACATTTTAAAAGGAGGAGGGGGAACATTTTCCTTTGGACTTCCACCTATCTACTTTTACAAAGGGAAACCCTAAACTACTTTTGAGTCTTCAGATTCGCCTTCCTTGGATTTGATGTCGAAGAGGTCGCTGAGAGACCTTGTTGATTGACTGCCCCTTGCCTTCTTGGCAACCCTATCTCCGTGAGCATAGAGGGATTGGTGCCCCTCTTATGGAATGAATCGAGATGCATGCAATGAGTCCTTAGGGTTATGTGGGAACCCTTAGGGTTTGGGTAGGTCCAATGCAAGGGAGAGTGACGCTGGTGTCACTCTCAATGGGTTGATCATATGCATGAGAATGCAGTGACTTGAGTTACTTGGAACTCTTGTCTGGACATGGGATATTGAATGCATGAACATGAATATGCAAAAAGTATAAAGAGAGAAGGTATAATTGAAGTAAACATGCATGCATGAACAGTTAGACAGGCATTATAACAGTATAAATACAGGCATTATAACAACAGGTATAAATGAAAGTAAGAGCAGTCGCCCTTTCCTCCGTGATTTTGAAAACGGTGCTCGTGTCCTAAATCCGGCAGAGGTTCGGCTATGCATGGTGTCTATATGAGTATGAGGTTAAGGGTTGACTAATGGGTCCTAAAAAGGCTCGGTCCCCGGATCTTCAAACCTAGGCCCACTCCTTGAGGTGGTGCCATGATCGGTTGGTGATCTGAGCGGGGGAACCATCAAGAGGCCGTAGGCGAAGAAACTGACACAGCATCTTGCCCACAACCAATATACCGTTCCCCCTTTCTAACTAGAAAGGACATATCAGGGTATGCAAGTATGCAGAATGCAAGTGCACATGCAGTGTGTGTGTGTGATTTTTAAAAGTGGAGGAAAAGGCCCAACAACTCCCATTCATCCTGTACATCACATTCATGCAACGTAGTTAATAAAATTTAAACATAAAGCGCACCTACAAAACAAAGATGCAAGTGTCAGTATCTGGATGACAAACATGATACCAGATAATATGAATAAATGCTTGTTTTTTTTTTTATTTTTTAAAAAAAAATTTTGAAAATTTGATTTTGAAAATTTAAAGTGAATAGGATTGAACAAAGTTAATTGAAGACTTTACATGGGTGAAGGGTAAAGAGACATGACTACGGCCTAACCCTCTAAGTGTCCCCAGTGGAGTCGCCAGCTGTCGCTCCCAGATTTTTCGCACTCGAGGAATACTCACCCAAGCGGGAAAAATGCTGTACTCTCTCGTTAGAACTCACCCTCCTAAAACAATGAGTGCGACTAGGTTTGAATTGAAAATTAGGTTTGAATAAAGGGCTTTCGAAAAAGATTCGAAGTCGCCACCTAATTTGATTAAGGTGAGTTAGGTCACCTAAAAACTAAGCATAATCCGAAAACTACACTTAGGGTTTTGGAAAACAATTTTTGAAAATATCTCCTCAAGAGAGGGTTTTTAGGAAAACAGGTTGTTTGGCAACCTTTGGAAAACATTTAGCCCTTTTTAGAAAAATAACTCCTTTTTGGTCTTTGAAAATAGTGATTCTAAGTTCGGAGATTGGTTACGTGTAAGGAAGACGCACTAAGCTATCACCCTACCCCGCCCTTTCGGTACCTACATGTCAATCTACCCTAGATTCACCTATGAGAGCCTTTAATTAACTAATGGACAACCCTATTCACTTTGAAAAACAATGTTTGAAAACTATGATGCATGATATGCAAGTGCAATATAAGAGAATGAAAAGATAGATTTGAAAAGAAGTTGGATTTTATTTGAAAGAGATTTGAAGAAATAGAATTGAAATTGAAAAGCTTGAAAACTTGAAAATAGGAATTTGAAAATAGAAGTTTTGAAATTGAAATTTGAGATTTGAGAAGATTTTGAAAACCACACCCATGAGGGTGGAATTGAAAGTTTGAAAAGTATTGTGACCGCACCTATGAAGGTTGCCTACGTATCCCTTTGGGGGAATCAGGTCAGTCGTAGTTCGGACCGGAGTCCGATTGAAAAGAGATTGATTTGAAAAGAGAGATTGGATTGGAGGAAAGAAATTGAATTGAAAATTGAATTTGATTTGAGATTAGAAAAGGAGATTGAATTTGAGAAAATTGGACTTGCTTTGGAAAGATTGATTTTGGAAAAATTTGGTTTTGGAAAGATGGAGGTTTAGGAACCTAGACTTAGGAAAGACTTGACTCGACTTGGAAGGTTTAGGAGATTAGGAAAGGTTGGATTTAGGAAATGTTCGAATTAGGAAATGTTCGAATTAGGAAAGTTTCGAATTAAAAAAGGTTCAAATTAGGAAAGTTTTGAATTAAGAAAGTTTCAACTTAAGAAAGTCTTGAATTAAGAAAGTTTTGAATTTAGAAAAGTCTTAAATTTGGAAAGATTTGAAGTTTAAGAGAGTTTAGAATTTAGAAAGTTTTAGGTTTAGCAAGATTCAATTTAAGAAAGTCTCAAATTTAGAAAGTTTTGAATTTAGGAAGCTTAGAATTTTAGAAAGATTTGAAATTTAGAAAGTTTTTGGGTTTAAATTTTAGAAAGTCTTGAAATTAGGAAAGGCTTGAGTTTAGGAAAGGTTTGAAAACTTAGGTTTGAGAAGTTAAGATTTGAAAAGAGGGTAGAATTAGGAAAGGGTTGAATTAGGAAAGATTTGAAAGTTGAGTTTTTAAAATTTAGGAAAGATTTTTATGTTCAAGTTTTGGAAACTTAAGACTTAGGAAAGTGGAAGATTAGGAAGGATTGGAATTAGGAAAGATTTGGATTAGGAAGGGATTAGATTTGGTTTCTAAAAGAGAAAGGTTGGATTTTGTTTCAAAAAACGGAGGAGAGGATCTAGTTTCCTAAACGGGGAGATTGGATTTGGTTTCTTAAAGGGAAGATTTGATTTGACAAGGATTTGGAAAGGGAGATTCTAGAAACCCTAGTTTTGGAAAATTGTTGTTTTGACGTAGAAAAGAGGTTTTAAAAACATGTATAGTTTTGATGTAGAAAACAAAAGATTTTGGAAACCTAGGTTTGGGGAAAAGTTTGAAAATCATGTTTTTGGAAAGAAAATTAGGGTTTCCTAATTGTGGGTTCTAGGGTTTGGTTTGGGCTCTAAGGAAAGAGTTTTTGGAAAGTGTGTTTTTAGAAATGAAGGTTTTTCTAGAAAGGAATCCTAGGAAGGAGTTTTTGGAAAGTATGTTTGAAGAGGGGGTTTTTGGAGAAGGATTTTAAAGAGAAGGAGTTTTGGAAGGTGTGTTTTTTGGAAACAAGTTTTAGAAGGAAAACCCTAGAGAAGAGTTTCTAGAAGGAAGATTTTGGGAAGAGAGCTTTTAGAAAGATTTTTAAGGAGTGTTTTTAGAAAGTGAATTTTGAGGGAAGAGAGTTTTGAAAAAGAGATTTTGAAAGGGAGTTTTTGAAAACCATTTTGGAGAGGAGAGTTTTAGGAAAGTATATTGAAAAAGAGATTTTTAGAAAGAGGGATTTGGAAAAAGAATTTTTAGATGGTGTAAACACATCTCACTTTCCTAAAGCAATTCTAACCATAGGAAGGCTAGAACCACTTTAGGAAAGCGGTTTTGAAAACAACAAGATTTTGAAAATATAGACCGTATCGGTCCCTTTTAATGTAACACTTTCCTAAAGCAACCCTAGCCCCTAGGATTGTGATTTTGAAAACATGTTTTTGAAAAGAAGATTTTGATGCAATTTTGAAAAACAAGTTTGAAAACGAGTTTGAAAACGGTTTTTGGAAGATGCAAGACTATGATATGCACAATGCAATTTGGGGTCGTGAACATACAAGGTTAAGGCTTCATCACATAATCAAGGGGGGCCGGACCCACGTGGTCTTTGGTTAGACTATAAGAAAGTCCCCGACACGGTGACTCTCCAATAGTCCAATCCTACACATGGACCGGGAATCCCTTTGTTTCAAGCATGCAAAGAAAGGGGGGGAAAGAGATGGGGGATTAAAATAGAGAAAACCCAAGTGGGTTGGAGAGAGAAGAGAGAGGTGGGAAGTGCAGAAAATTAAATAGGGAGCCTACCTTGTTTCTTGTTTATTTTGCGCGCCGTGCAGTCTTCGGTCTTCGGTCTTGATCTTCACCCTCAGTCTTCAAGGATTGTCTTCAGGCTTTGAATGGCTGCTCTTCAAGTCTTGAGAGAGTGGTTGAAGGCTAGTGTATGGAGTGTGTAAGGGTGTGTATGAGTGCATAGCAGGCTAGGGTTTGTGTAGGGTGGCTAGGGTTTAGAAAACCTAGGGAGGCTAGGGTTTTTGAGGTGCTCGAGCTCTGTATATCGAATTGTATGATTTCTAGGTTCAGTTTGCAGACCCCTTTCACGTTGCTCGAGGCTCTGTATTTATAGAAGTTGGACAAGCCTGGTGCCTGTTGCAGTGGCGCCAGGGCAAAATTTATACTGGCGCCACTAGTAGTGGCACCAGGCCATTTTTTGGCTTGGCGCCACTACTAGTGGCGCCAGCCATTTAGGAAACAATTAAGGTCGGCAAGCAACGTATCTTTGACCAGATTTGGGCGCCTGTACTAGTGACTACCATGTAAATTTTAGCCTGGCTTCACTAGAAGTGACTCCGGAAAGTCCGGGAATGATTTGAAGGAGCCGGGCGTGACCCGGAAGGCCGGAAAGGAGCAGGAACACTTAAAATAGTGTCCTGGAGGTATTTGACTAGAAAAGTGAGGGTAAGATGTGTCGGAAAGGTCGACCGAGCCTTTAGGGGCAAAACGGTCAATCGGACCGAAAAACTGTCGGGACAGACTTAGACTGTCCCAGAAGAAGACTTGGGATCTGGAAACATTATTTAGAATGTTCCCAGAGGTTGCCGGTTTGATTCCCAGAGCCGGTGTGGTCGGAAAAGGAGACCGGCCCACTAGGGGCAAAACGGTCATTTTGCACCGGGTTTGCCGAAACTGACTCGGAATGGTTCGGAAAGGTAAAGGAAGGTTGAGAACACTATAAAAAGTGTTCCCGGGTCACTACCGGTTTGATACCCAAAGCCGGTTTGGTTGAAGAAGGAGACCGGCCCTCTAGGGGCAAAACGGTCATTTTGTACTGGGTTGGCCGGAACTGACTCGAAATGATCCGAAAAGAGAAGGGAAGGTTGAGAATACTATAAAAAGTATTCTCAGAAGGTTACCGGTTTGATACCCAGAGCCGGTGTGGTTCCCGGGGCGTTCGGATGCCTAGGGGCAAAATGGTCATCTTGACCGAAAAGTCTCGGAAAAGGTCATAAGGGTAGTCTGGTCATTTTTCACCGAAGTGAGCTAACAGACACTGGTGTTGACCTGGGTTTTGAGTGTTTCTGCCACTCTCACTGTGTGAGCACTTCCGCTACTCGGACGGGGCTGATGATTTGTGAGTATTTCCGCTACTCGGACGGGATTGAGTATTTCCGCTACTCAGACGGGATTGAGTATTTCCGCTACCCAGACGGGATTGATGATTTTCGAGTGTTTCCGCTACTCTAACGGTTCTGTGAGTATTTCCGCTACTCTAACGGTTGAGTATTTCCGCTACTCTAACGGTTCTGTGAGTATTTCCGCTACTCTAATGGTTCTGTGAGTATTTTCGCTACTCTAACGGTTCTATGAGTATTTCCGCTACTCTAACGGTTCTGTGAGTATTTCCGCTACTCTAACGGTTCGGTGAGTATTTCCGCTACTCTAACGGTTCTGTGAGTATTTCCGCTACTCTAACGGTTCTGTGAGTATTTCCGCTACTCTAACGGTTTTATGAGTAGTTTTGCTACTTGGACTGTCTCGAGGAATAAACTGTCTTGAGAGAGGGATTGGAAAGGGGTCTTACCGTCTCCAAAGAGACGTGCCTGGATTGGAACCGTCTTGAGGAATAAACTGTCTCGAGAGAGGGATTGGAAAGGGGTCTTACCGTCTCCGAAGAGACGTGCCTGGATTGGAACCGTCTCGAGGAATAAACTGTCTCGAGAGAGGGATTGGAAAGGGGTCTTATCGTCTCCGAAGAGACGTGCCTAGGTTTTGAGTGTTTCCGCCACTCTAACGGTTTTGTGAGTGTTTCCGCCACTCCAACAGTTTTGTGAGTGTTTCCGCCACCCTAACGGTTTTGTGAGTGTTTTCGCCACTCTGACGGTTTTGTGAGTGTTTCCGCCACTCTGACGGTTTTGTGAGTAGTTTTGCTACTCGAACCGTCTCGAGGAATAAATTGTCTCGAGAGAGGGATTGGAATTGAAATAAGAAAGGACAATGCCCCTAAGGGCATTTTGGTCATTTTGCCTCTATTTGGGCCTGACAGGCCCACGAAGCGATGGAAAGATGGAATTTGGACCTAGAGAATTGGTTTCGATTGGAATATGCCCAAAATGACTTGAAAACAAGTCTGGACGGAGTGGAGACTGCCGAGCGGTCAAAAATGGGGTGCTTACAAAACTCTCCTCCTGGAATCTTCCTTCTAGAAATTCCCCTATAGGATTTTCTTTCTAAACTCTACGATTCCAAAAACATGCTTTCCAAAAAACTCCTCCCTAGGATTCCCTTCTAGAAAACCTTCGTTTCCAAAAATGCGTTTTCCAAAGAAAACTCTTTCCTTAGAGCCCAAACCAAACCCTAGAACCCACAATTAGGAAACCCTAGTTTTCTTTCCAAAAACATGATTTTCAAACTTTGCCCCAAACCTAGGTTTCCAAAATCTTTTGTTTTCTATATCAAAACTATACATGTTTTCAAAACCTCTTTTCTACGTCAAAACAACAATTTTCCAAATCTAGGGGTTTCTAGAATTTTCCTTTCCAAATCCTAGCCAAATCCTACCTTCCCTTTAGGAAACCGAATCAAATCTCCCCGTTTAGGAAACTAAATCCAATCCCTTCCTAATCCAAACCTTTCCTAATTCAATACCTTCCTAAACCATAAGTTTCCTAAACCTAAACTTCAAATCTTTCCTTAAGTTTCAAAATCCACATCTTTCCTAAATTCGAATCCTTCCTAAACTTCCGTTTTCCTAAATCTTAAGTTTCCAAAACTTGAACATAAAAATCTTTGCTAAACTTTAAAACTCAACTTTCAAATCTTTCCTAGTTCAACCCTTTCCTAATTCTACCCCTTTCAAACATCTTTTTCAAATCCAAGCTTTCAAATCTTTCCCAAACTCAAACCTTTCCTAATCTTAAGATTTTCTAAAACTCTAAAAACTTTCTAAATCTTAAACTTTCTAAATTTCAAATCTTTCTAAATTCAAAACTTTCTAAATTTGAAAGCTTCTTAAGTTAAATCTTTCTAAACCTAAAACTTTCTACATTCTAAACTCTCTTAAACTTCAAATCTTTCCAAATCTAAGACTTTTCTAAATTCAAAACTTTCTTAATTTAAGACTTTCTTAAGTTGAAACTTTCTTAATTCAAACATTTCCTAAACTGAAAACTTTCCTTTTTCAAACCTTTCCTAAAACGAAACTTTCTTATTTTCAAAACTTCCTTGTTTTCAAAGCTTTCCAAATTCAAAACTTCCCTTTTTCAAAACATTCCAATTTTCAAAACTTTCCTAAGTTGAACCTTTCTTAGACTAAACTTTCTTAATTTAAAACGTTTCTAAATTCAACACTTTCCTATTTCAAAACCTTTCTTGAAACAAAACTTTCCAATTTTTTTAAAAACTTCCCTAAGTCGAAACTTTCCTAATTTCAAAACTTTCAAAAAATGAAACTTTCCTAATTCGAAACTTTCCTAAATCGAACATTTCCTAATTCGAACATTTCCTAAATCCAACCTTTCCTAATCTCCTAAACCTTCCAAGTCGAGTCAAGCCTTTCCTAAGTCTAGACCTCCATCTTTCCAAAACCAAGTTTTTCCAAAATCAATCTTTCCAAAGCAAGTCCAATCTTCTGAAATTCAATCTCCTTTTCTAATCTCAAATCAAATTCAATTTTCAATTCAATCTCTTTCTTCCAGTCCAATCTCTCTTTTCAAATAAATCTCTTTTCAATCGGACTCTTGTCCGAACTACGACTGACCTGATTCCCCAAAAGGGATACGTAGGCAACCTTCATAGGTGCGGTCACAATACTTTTCAAACTTTCAATTCCACCCTCATGGGTGCGGTTTCCAAAATCTTTTCAAACCTCACATTCCAATCTATTTTCAAAATTCCAAAATTTCTATTTTCAAACTTTTACTTTCAATTTTCAGACTTTTCAATTTCAATTCTATTTCTTTAAATCTTTTTCAAATCAAATCAATTTCTTTCCAAATCTATTTTTTTTAATTCACTTATCTTGCACTTGCATCTCATGCATCATATTTATTTCAAACATTATTTTTCAAAGTGAATAGGGTTGAACATATGTTAATTAAAGACTCTCATAGGTGAATCTAGGGTAGATTGACATGTAGGTACCGAAAGGGTGGGGTAGGGTGATAGCTTAGTGCGTCTTCCCTACACGTAACCAACCTCCGAACCTCGATCACTGTTTTCAAAGACCAAAAAAGAGTTCTTTTTCAAAAAAGGGCTAAATGTTTTCCAAAGGTTGCCAAACAACCTATTTTCTTAAAAACCTTCTTTTGAGAAGATATTTTCAAATCGTTTTCCAAAACCCTAAGTGTAGTCTTCGGATTATTCTTAGTTTTTAGGTGACCTAACTCACCTTAATCAAGTTAGGTGGCGACTCCGAATCTTTTTCAAAAAGCCCTTTATTCAAACCTGTTTTCAATTCAAACCTAGTCGCACTCATTCTTTTAGGAGGGTGAGTTCTAACGAGAGAGTACAGCATTTTTCCCGCTTGGGTGAGTATTCCTCAAGTGGGAAAAATCTGGGCGCGACAGCTGGCGACTCCGCTGGGGATACTTAGAGGGTTAGGCCGTTAGTCATGTCTCTTTACCCTTTACCCATGTAGAGTCTTCAATTAACTTGGTTCAATCCTATTCACTTCAAATTTTCAAAACCAAATTTTCGAAATTGTTTTCAAAAAACATGCATCTACTCATATTATCTTGTATTATGTTTGTCATCCACATACTGACACTCGCATCTTTGTTTTGTAGGTGCACCTTATGTTTAAACATTATTAACTGTTGTGCATAAATGCGATGTACAGGATGAATGGGAGTTGTTGGGCCCTTTCCTCCACTTTTAAAAATCACACACGCACTGCATGTGCACTTGCATTCTGCATATTTGCATACCCTGATATGTCCTTTCTAGTTAGAAAGGGGGAACGGTATATTGGTTGTGGGCAAGATGCTGTGTCAGTTTCTTCGCTTACGGCCTCTTGATGGTTCCCCCGCTCGGATCACCAACCGATCATGGCACCACCTCGGGGAGTGGGCCTAGGTTTGAAGATCCGGGGATCGAGCCTTTTTAGGACGCATTAGTCAACCCTCAACCTCATACTCATATAGACACCATGCATAACCGAACCTCTGCCGGATTTAGGACACGAGCACCGTTTTCAAAATCACAGAGGAAAGGGCGACTGCTCTTACTTTCATTTATTCCTGCTGTTATAATGCCTGTATTTATACTGTTATAATGTCTGTCTAACTGTTCATGTATGCATGTTTACTTCAATTGTACCTTCTCTCCTTATACTTTTTGTATATTCATGTTCATGCATTCAATATTCCATGTCTAGACAAGAGTTCCAAGGAACTCAAGTCACTGCATTCTCATGCATATGATCAACCCTTTGAGAGTGACACCAATGTCACTCTCCCTTGCATTAAACCTACCCAAACCCTAAGGGTTCCCGCGTAACCCTAAGGACTCATTGCATGCACCTCGATTCATCCCATAAGAGGGGCCCCAATCCCTCTGTGCTTACGGAGATAGGGTTGCCAAAAAGACAAGGGGCAATCAATCAACAAGGTCTCTCAGCGACCTCCTCAGCATCAAATTCAAGGAAGGTGAATCCGAAGACTCAAGAGTAGTTTAGGGTTTCCTTTTGTAAAAGTAGATAGGTGGAAGTCCAAAGGAAAATGTTCCCCTTCCCCCTATTAAAATGTATTTCAATTCTTTTGTATTTCAAACCCAGAATTTAATGTACTTCTTTATTTTTATGAATGAATGCATGAATCGCTGAAGGTTCTCACCTGACGGTAAAGTGTCTGCATATAGGGGCAAACCAACTATCTCCAAAAGTGAGCTAATACATCATGTTTAGTCTCCCTCTCAAGCAGGGGCAACCCTAGGACATGCATTGCGTAAAGCTCTCTAAAAACCAAAAACTAACTTGTGACTTGTGTCTTTGTCTTTTTCCTTTGTTTCTTTTTATTTCTATTTACAGAAGTCACCTTGTACTGAGTCAACATTGCTCCCAAGAAAGTGCAACATCCACCTAGGGATCCTATTATCACTCGGCACAAAGCATCACTTATGGCTGCTAACCCTGAAGAATCCTCTCAAGTCTCTCGAGAGGAAGTTAATGAAATAAGGGCTAAGATGGATGAGATGCTCAAACTCATTCAAACTCTGGCCATGAAGGATGCTACGGCGGTCCCGTCATCATCAACGACTTCTTCTAAAGACCTTGAACCCGCTAATCCGAGGATCCTGCTTCAGTCTGACAATGCTGGGAAAACCAAAGAAGACGCCAAAAGGGTCAATACTGAAGAAGAGGAGAGCATATTGCTTTCACTGGTTACGAAGAAGGCCCCTCTAGACCCTCTCAGTCTAAAAATCCAAGGGTTGGAGGATTCGTTACGAAGTCTCCATGGCCATGATGTTTACGGATTCACCTCCTATGATGAGCTATGTTTCTTCCCTGACCACCCGAGGCCTGCTAAGTTTAAAATGCCTGACTTCCAAAAGTACGACAGTACCGGTAACCCTGTTGCTCATCTTCGTCTATATGCTGGAGCACTGAGTGGACATGGCCACGACCCGAAGCTCCTTATGCAGTTATTCCAACACAGCCTCACCGGGTCAGCTCTACAATGGTTCGCTCGACTGGACTTAAGGAAGATCACAACCTGGATGGAGTTAGTCAATGCATTCAAAGCCCAATACCGTCACAACATCGATCTCACTTCCGATCGCTGGTCTTTGATGACGATGAGCAAGGGTGAGAAGGAGAATTTTAAAGCATACGCCCTAAGATGGAGGGAGGCCGCTACACAAGTTAATCCCCCGTTGGAAGAAAAGGAGTATGTACAACTATTTATACATACTTTTCAAGGCATTTTCTATGAGAAACTCTGCACAAGCGTGGGAAAAAGCTTCTCCGAACTCATTATGCAAGGGGAAATGATAAAAAACGGCCTCAAGACAGGAAGAATCACAGATCCCTATGCCAAGACCGGAGAAAATACTGCCAACATAGCCAAGAAGGTGGCTACTACAAGGGGCACAATCAGGAAGGAAAGCGAAGTGTCTGCTATTCTGCCTAGCCAACCACCTCAATACCGACCTCCGCTACAATCACCCCCAGTACTGCCCTTGCCCACCTTGACCATGCCTGCTCCAACCCCAAACTATGGTCCCGCTGGGGCACGACCCAACTTCAATAGACCTGCTCGACGTATCTGCACCTTCGATGCCTTAGCCTGCACCCAAACCGAGGCCTACCATAGCCTTCTAAAGAACAATATCTTGAAGCCCGTCCCTGCTCGCCCGTTGCCAAGCCCTCTGCCCCCGACCTTTAATGCCGCTCTCACATGTGAATATCATTCAGGTGGCCAGGGGCATGACACCGAAAGCTGCTTTGCTCTCAAGCACAAGATCTAAGACCTGATCGACAATAAGACCATCGATTTGCAGCCGATAAAACCTGCTCCCACTCCCAATGTGACTGCTAACCCTCTACCAGATTACACCATCAATATGATACTAGTAAAGATGGAGGGCGAGGGAGTGGTTGACGAGCCCGAAGCCGAAGACTACGAGGACGATTGGGAGACTGAGGAAGAAGATGACTGGGAGGAGGATCTCCCATTATGCCCAATCTATCTCCATAACCCTGATGAAGTGCCAGATGCTTCCGACTGGCCCATTGAGAAGCCGATGTTCTTGGAAGATGAGACTACTGAAAACATGGTTGTTGATGGGTGGGGTGATGAATTTCTACACCCAAAGTATGCCACAGCTGAAGGTCACTTGCTGGAAAACCCTTGGCCCGTAACTGAATACAACTATGAAGACATGGGTTGGGGACTAGAAGAGTCAAGAAAACGAGCAGAGCCATTCGAAGGTGAATTAGTCACCCTGTTTACAGAAGAACCCGCTGCACAAAACAAGAGGGAGGCTGACAACCGCATCAACAGTTTCAACGCCTGTTGAGCTTTAGGGCAAGCCTTTGCTTATCTTGCCTTGGCAGAGGATCCGGGTCGCGAATGGAGTATCGAAGACGTGGGGATTGTCCCAAGGCCGTACTAAAATGGATTCCTTGCAAGAGCGTACAAGAGAGGGGTGTTGTCGCCCACTTTCTTTCTATCCCTCTTACTTCCTGTCTTTAAATTCATGATTACATTTTCTTATTGCTAAAGGACCTTATGTTTTTCATAAAAATAATAATAATAATCAAATGACAGTCTTTTATTCCATTGTTGTTGTCTTATCTTTCCTGGGAATAGTGACTACTTTCTACGCAAGAGCATGGTTTGTCTTATGGAATGATCCAACTTGATGGGATGATAGCACAAGTTAACCACTTGCCAAATGATCAGCCTTCCAGAGAGAGAGAGAGAATGAGGATGGATGAGAATACTACCCAAAGGCAACACTTGTAGGACTCTGAGGCTAAGCGATGTGTGGCCAGTTTATCAAAATGAAGATGAGCCATCTTTCATTCCCCCACATATAAAGAATAAATAACGGAATAAATAACTAAATGTGCTCATCTTCCCCTTTGCTGAACCCCTAGTGCCTCGTGGAAAGCGAAAATTTTTTTTGTTAACCCTGATCCAAGACTGTCCTCCCCACACTGGGGCAGACATTAGTTGAGAATTCTAGGAGTGGTGTCCACCTCTATCATGCTAGGATAGTGTTGAAAACTCTATGGATCAAGAAATTTAATTCAAAGTGAAGAGAGACCCTCATTTCATTTCCCATACAGTCAAAAGCAACCCCTTGCCAAACCTGTTGAGCCACTTATCCTTTCTTAACAAAACCCCAACCTAGGGATCACCACCCACACTAGGTATATTGAACTTCCAAGGAAAAGATTTAAGGGGAAAGGGTTAAAGAATTGTTTCGTTTCATAAAAGAAAAGAAAAGAAATAGAAAGGAAAAGCAAAAGAAAGGAGTTGCCAAGGGGCAAGAGGTAAAAAAAAAAAAAAAAAAAGGCCTAAAGAAAATCGTGATTGAGTTAACTTCAAGGGCACAGGAAAGAAAGTCATGTTTATCTCAAGAAGTACATGGAAAGGGTGAAAGAACAAGGTCATTGTCACCCTGAGAAGTATATGATCAAAGGCAAGAAGGAAATTTAAAGGTGATCCTAGGTTACAAGGAAACCCAGTAGAAACAATAGGTTTGAGCCTTTACCCTTTCTTGCAAAACCCTGAAACCATGGCCTACATTACAACCCTATTAAAGTCCCTTCTGATTGAAAATAGATTGCTTGTTCTGAATGAGTTAGGTCCGCTGCCAAAGCTAAAAACAAAAAAAAATGGATGCTAATCCTACTGAAAAACGGTTAAGGACAGTTTGGATCTAAACCCTGCTGAAAACAACATTGAATTTGAGCCTACATATCCCGTTGTTTCTAAAACCCCATAACCTAGCCTACATTACGGTCCTGAACAAAGTCTTCTCGGATTGAAATGACTGGCCACTTATCGTTCTGCCAAAAGTCAGATAAGCTGTTGCTAAAACCCCGAGAGTCGAGAGTCTTAGCCCAGTAACCCCATACACTAACCTTAAGATAGAAAGTGGAAGGCGGTCAAGAGGTTGAGAAAGGTTCGAAGTGCTATCATCCAATCAAGATAGGGTTAAGCCAAAGGAGAGGCTAAACCCCCGAAGAGGAGGGAGTTACCATTCCCAAGGCTACAAGTCTAACAGCACTCTGTGTCATTCTATTAACATATTTCTAACTTGTGCATATGTTTAAAAAAAAAAAAAAAATCAGCATGAGCTTTGCACACATAGGATATAACTCCCTGTCGGAATAGAAGTCATCAGCATCAACTCATGGAATAAATATCACATGCCTCTGATCATATATATTTGTACCATAAACATCCATCCTTATACAAAGCTATGCAAAATAAAACTGTTTAACATCAGTACATCTCAAGGACAAGGGGCAAAAGAAGATCAAAGTCTCATGCATCACAGATCAAAATCAATATCATCTGGATCAAAATCCCCGAAACCCGGCATCGGAGGAGGAGGATAACTACTCGAAGCACCACCATCCTGCAGGGAAGACAGGGCCGAAATCAGTTGCATACAAAAGGAACTAAGCAACAGCAGAGCAATAAGGAGCAAGGAGAGAATAACTTACCCCCCCCCCCCCACCACCCATCTGAGACAACCGAGCCGTTAGAGAAGCTACCTCGGCCTGGTACTGGTCCCGCTCCATCTGGTATCGATCTCTCTAGTCTCTCACATCAGTAAACTCGGCCTGGGGCACATATCCTCCAGCACGGCGCCACAAGTCAACCACCTCCTGGCCAACAGCGTACCCGCCGACTACTACCTCAAACCGGGTGAAGGCACCAACCGAATGGGCTCCAAAGTGCGTAGCGTAATCCGTACCCGGAGGAAGCAAGAACTCGGCACCTGGCTGGCGCTCCTGGTAGGGGATGGGCACTCCGGCCACCAGGGCTCCAAACATATACTCTAGCGGAGCCCCTACTGATCGAAACTCATCGTGAAACTACCGCCAATGCCGCTCTCCAAGATAGGACTCCCAGGTGTCATCGCTAAGAAAAGCAGCTCTCGATAAGGACAACGGGACCAGGTACCGGACTGTCTCGTAATGGACTGATCCAATGAAGGGCCGCCAGGTCACATCCCTCGCCTCAATCAACTCCAGGTTAGCCCGAAGCGTCACGAAGTCAGTAATCTCCGATCGCTGGGCTACCCGGTCACGAGCCCACCTCAAAGCGCGAGGATAGAGATCATCCTCAACGAGAAGGAAGGGCCAAAAGCTAGTCATGCTGCCCCAACGAGAAGAAGTCCGAACCCGCATCGATCGAAGAAAGCAGCCAAAAGAAAAGGACCCCCAGTCCAACTCAGACAAAGCTCCCAGATCGGCTACTATACTCACTAGACGGCACGACACGAGTGACTTGTTGTTGTTGCAGAAGCAGCTAAAGATGATGTACAACACAAGTCGCCGTCTCATGATGTCCCGCCGGGCAGGAGATGGCTCGGTAGCAAAAGTACGCTCACCCTGACTAATCGAAGAGACTGGGAATGCAGAACGCTCAGGCTGGGGCAAGTCCAACAGCAAACAGGCCTCGTCCCTGCTGACCGGGTGCAGGGTGATCCGCCGGCCGGCAAAAGAGAGTCCTGTAATAATCGCCCAATCTAAAGGAGTAGGGCCTAACTCGAAGCCGACGAAATGGAAGGTCCTAGTCTCCCCGAACCACCGCTCAACTAATGCTAGTACCAAATGCCGGTTCAGGCGGTTAGCCTGTAATCCCATAAAGGCGCTAAACCCGATCTCTGCCAAGAAGGCGCGGTATGATGGGGCAGTCTGCTGCATGGTCACAAAGACCTGATGAACAGCCCCTCGAAAAGCTGTATGTACCCGTGGAGGTGGCAAATGATGTCTGGAATATACACTAGGGTGGTAGGCCAGATCCCCGAGAGGTGGGACATCGGGTATCTGCGAATCTCCCAAGTCGGCATCTGTCTGCCTATGCCTGGAAGAAGCTCTCCCAAAGCCGGTCACCTGGTCCCCAAGGTCCGGTACCTCCTCCTCGGCGTCAACCTCCTCAGCAAAAGCCTGCTCAACCGGAGGAAAAGGGTCGACAGGTAGTCTACTCCCCTGCCCGCTCTGGCTGGATGAGGATCGTCTGGTGGATCGTCGACTACCTCAAGATCGACTAGAACCGCCAGCAGAATCGGTCCGGGCCGCCTTCCCCGAGCGGCGTCTCCTCTCGGAACCATCATCACCTGCGTTTGCCAACCTGAAAAGGTAAGCCAAGGTAAGTGATGTAAATATACCATCCGTACATCTTAAATAACAGTAAAATAAAACAAACAAATAACACAAAACAAATAAAGGATTTCGCAATAACAAATCAAAAATAAAATTCACACATCTTGATTTTCCAACTCCAAATCACGTCTCAAGGGTTCTCTGCCTTTTCCCTTCAAAAAGATTTTATTTCTAAAATTTTAACCAACTCTTTTCATAATTTCTAAAAATTTCGGCAAAATCCCATTTAAAAGTGGCCCCTACAACGCCCATGACATCAACACAAAACACGAAATATGCACCTTCCAACGCCACAATCACATAACAATGGCACCCGTGCACAATTTTCAATTTTTCAAAATTTTCAAAACACATGTTTATTTTTCAAATAAATCAATGGTTTTCAAAAGGCTTCCAAAATTTTGTTTTTTTCAAAATCACCTCAAATGTTTTCAAAATATTCCTACATTTTTCAAATTTCAAACTTCAACAATTTCATCAATTTCTTGAATTTTCTAATTTTTCCTAATTTTCTATTTTTCAAAAAATCAAAAATTCACCGAGTTTTCAAAAAATCATGAAACTTCATATGGTTGTCAAACACATTTTTCTAAGTCACATTGCACAAAAACATGGCCAGAAAACCCATTACCCATGCCTATAGGAACAAATTTTCCATTCCTGCAGAAAACCCCCTTTGCACATTCACATATAATCACTCAAATTCAATCAAACAACCATCAAAATGAAAAAACAACATTATCAAAGTGTTCAAAGCATATCAAAACATCAATTTCCACTATTCACATGATTCAAACGAAGTTATACACATCAAAATCAACAAAATTTGAAAACTCACCTTTTGGAAGTTCTCCGGCGAAATCTTCACTTCCGGCGACTTTTTCGGCGACGTGGACTCCCTCCGGCAATCACCCGTGGTCCCCAAGGAATGCTTCTTCAAGGTTCAAGTCAGTTTCCACTTGAAAACTCTCGGATTCTCCAAAAACTCTTCAAATCCCGTGGGTGTTCGAACCAGAAATTTTCTAGTTTTTAGCCTTAGGCCTGGCGCCACTAGTAGAGGCGCCAGTTGATTTTTACCAAAGGCGCCACTACTAGTGGCGCCAGGTATAAATTCTGGCAGTTTTGCCCTTTTTCCCGCCAAAACTTGTTTTCGAAGGCCTTTTTGGCCTGTTATCCGTTTTCGACCCCCGTTGTCGAAAGATTTCCAGTGTCCATCCCTCCGACTGCCTCGCGGTCAACATGGGACTCTTACTCTTATCGTCTTCTGTCTTTGACAAGCAAAGACAGAAAAAGAGGGGTAGCTGTAAGCACCCCATTTTTGACCGCTCGGCAGTCTACACTCCGTCCAGACTTGTTTTCAAGTCATTATGGATATATTCCAATCGAATCCAATCCTCTAGTCCAAATTCCGTCTTTCCATCGCTTCGCGGGCCTGTAAGGCCCAAATAGAGGCAAAATGACCAAAATGCCCTTAGGGGCATTATTCTTTCTTATTCCAATTCCAATCCCCCTCTCGAGACAGTTTATTCCTCGAGACGGTCCGAGTAGTAAAACTACTCACAAAACCGTTAGAGTGGCGGAAACACTCACCAAACCGTCAGAGTGGCGGAAACACTCACACCGTTAGAGTGGCGGAAACACTCAAAACCCAGGCGCGTCTCTTCGGAGTCGGTAAGACCCCTTTCCAATCCCTCTCTCGAGACAGTTTATTCCTCGAGACGGTTCCAATCTAGGCATATCTCTTCGGAGTCGGTAAGACCCCTTTCCAATCCCTCTCTCGAGACAGTTTATTCCTCGAGACGGTTCCAATCTAGGCACGTCTCTTCGGAGTCGGTAAGACCCCTTTCCAATCCCTCTCTCGAGACAGTTTATTCCTCGAGACGGTCCGAGTAGCAAAACTAATCACAAACCCGTTAGAGTAGCGGAAATACTCACAGAACCGTTAGAGTAGCGGAAGTACTCACAGAACCGTTAGAGTAGCGGAAATACTCTTAAATCGTCAACCCCGTCCGAGTAGCAGAAATAATCAACCCCGTCCGAGTGGTGGAAACACTCAACACCTAGGTCAATACCCATGTTTGTTAGCTCACTTCGGTGAAAAATGACCAGACTACCCTTAGGGCCTTTTCCGAAACTTTTCGGTCAAGATGACCATTTTGCCCCTAAGCATCCGAATGCCTCGAGAATACTTTTTATAGTGTTCTCGACCTTCCTTTACCTTTCCAGACCATTCCGAGTCAGTTCCGGCCAACCCGGTACAAAATGACCGTTTTGCCCCTGGAGGGCAGGTCTCATTCTTCGACCACACCGGCTCTGGGTATCAAACCGGTAATGTCCCGGGAATACTTTTTATAGTGTTCTCGACCTTCCTTTACCTTTCCGGACCATTCCGAGTCAGTTCCGGCAAACCCGGTACAAAATAACCGTTTTGCCCCTAGTGGGCCGGTCTCCATTTCCGTCCACGCCGGCCCTGGGAATCAAACCGGCAACCTCTGGGAACATTCTAAATAATGTTTCCAGATCCCAAGTCTTCTTCCGGGACAGTTTGAGTCTGTCCCGGCAGTTTTCCGGTCCGATTGACCGTTTTGCCCTTAAAGGCTCGGTCAACCTTTCCGACACATCCAATCCTCACTTTTCAAGTCAAATACCTCCAGGACACTATTTTAAGTGTTCCTGCTCCTTTCCGGCCTTCCGGGCCACTCCCGGCT
Source organism: Euryodendron excelsum (assembly GCA_033060915.1). Lineage (NCBI taxonomy): Eukaryota > Viridiplantae > Streptophyta > Magnoliopsida > Ericales > Pentaphylacaceae > Euryodendron > Euryodendron excelsum. The sequence continues at coordinate 15,749,178 of CM065384.1, read as the reverse complement.
CCTTCAAATCATTCCCGGACTTTCCGGAGTCACTCCTAATGAAGCCAGGCTACAGTTTACATGGTAGTCACTAGTACAGGCGCCCAAATCTAGTCAAAGATACATTGCTTGCCGACCTTAATTATTTCATAAATGGCTGGCGCCACTAGCAATGGCGCCAAGCCAAAAAATGGCCTGGCGCCATTCCTAGTGGTGCCAGTATAAATTTTGCCCTGGCGCCACTGCAACAGGCGCCAGGCTTGTCCAACTTCTATAAATACAGAGCCTCGATCAACGTGAAAGGGGTCTGCAAACTGAACCTAGAAATCACACAATTCGATATACAGAGCTCGAGCACCTCCAAAAACCCTAGTTTCCTTAAATTCTCCAAACCCTAGCCACCCTACACTAAACCCTAGCCACTATACACAAAACCCTAGCCTCCCATACACTCATACACTTCCCCATACACTCATACAATAGCATTCAACCACTCTCTAAAGACTTGAAGAGCAGCCCTCCAAAGCTTGAAGACAACCCTTGAAGACTGAAGGGTGAAGATCATGACCGCAGACCGAAGACCGAAGACTGCACGGCGTGCAAAATAAACAAGAAACAAGGTAGGCTCCCTATTTAATTTTCTGCACTTTCCCCCTCTCTCTTCTCTCTCCAACCCACTTGGGTTTTCTCTATTTTAATCCCCCATCTCTTTCCCCCCCTTTCTTTGCATGCTTGAAACAAGGGGATTCCCGGTCCATGTGTAGGATTGGACTATGAGAGAGTCACCATGTCGGGGGCTTTCTTCTAGTCTAACCAAAGACCACGTGGGTCCGGCCCCCTTGATTATGTGGTGAAGCCTTAACCTTGTATGTTCACGACCCCAAATTGCATTGTGCATATCATAGTCTTGCATCTTCCAAAATTCGTTTTCAAAAAGTTGTTTTCAAAAATCGTTTTCGAACTTGTTTTCAAAATTGCATCAAAAGCTCTTTCTTAAAAACATGTTTTCAAAATCACAATCCTAGGGTGATTCTAGCCTTTCCATGGCTAGGGTTGCTTTAGGAAAGTGTTATATTAAAAGTGGCCTTTTGGTCTATATTTTCAAACCTTGTTTTCAAAATCGCTTTCTTAAAGTGGTTCTAGCCTTCTTATAGTTAGAATTGCTTTAGGAAAGTGAGATGTTTTTACACCTTCTAAAAACTCTTTCTTCAAAAATCTCTTCCTAAAAATCTCTTTTTCAACATACTTTCCTATAACTCCTCTCTTCAAAATTGATTTCAAAAACTCCCTTACAAAATCTCTTTTTCAAAACTGTCTTTTTCAACTCCTTTCCAAAACTTTCTTTCCTCAAAATTCACTTTCTAAAAACACTCCCTAAAAATCTTTTTAAAAACTCTCCTCCCGGAATCTTCCTTCTAGAAATTCCCCTATAGGATTTTCTTTCTAAACTCTACGATTCCAAAAACATGCTTTCCAAAAAACTCCTCCCTAGGATTTCCTTCTAGAAAACCTTCGTTTCCAAAAATGCGTTTTCCAAAGAAAACTCTTTCCTTAGAGCCCAAACCAAACCCTAGAACCCACAATTAGGAAACCCTAGTTTTCTTTCCAAAAACATGATTTTCAAACTTTGCCCCAAACCTAGGTTTCCAAAATCTTTTGTTTTCTATATCAAAACTATACATGTTTTCAAAACCTCTTTTCTACGTCAAAACAACAATTTTCCAAATCTAGGGGTTTCTAGAATTTTCCTTTCCAAATCCTAGCCAAATCCTACCTTCCCTTTAGGAAACCGAATCAAATCTCCCCGTTTAGGAAACTAAATCTAATCCCTTCCTAATCCAAACCTTTCCTAATTCAATACCTTCCTAAACCATAAGTTTCCTAAACCTAAACTTCAAATCTTTCCTTAAGTTTCAAAATCCAAATCTTTCCTAAATTCGAATCCTTCCTAAACTTCCGTTTTCCTAAATCTTAAGTTTCCAAAACTTGAATATAAAAATCTTTCCTAAACTTTAAAACTCAACTTTCAAATCTTTCCTAGTTCAACCCTTTCCTAATTCTACCCCTTTCAAACATCTTTTTCAAATCCAAGCTTTCAAATCTTTCCCAAACTCAAACCTTTCCTAATCTCAAGATTTTCTAAAACTCTAAAAACTTTCTAAATCTTAAACTTTCTAAATTTTAAATCTTTCTAAATTCAAAACTTTCTAAATTTGAAAGCTTCTTAAGTTAAATCTTTCTAAACCTAAAACTTTCTAAATTCTAAACTCTCTTAAACTTCAAATCTTTCCAAATCTAAGACTTTTCTAAATTCAAAACTTTCTTAATTTAGGACTTTCTTAAGTTGAAACTTTCTTAATTCAAACATTTCCTAAACTGAAAACTTTCCTTTTTCAAACCTTTCCTAAAACGAAACTTTCTTATTTTCAAAACTTCCTTGTTTTCAAAGCTTTCCAAATTCAAAACTTCCCTTTTTCAAAACATTCCAATTTTCAAAACTTTTCTAAGTTGAACCTTTCTTAGACTAAACTTTCCTAATTTAAAACGTTTCTAAATTCAACACTTTCTTATTTCAAAACCTTTCTTGAAACAAAACTTTCCAATTTTTTTAAAAACTTCCCTAAGTCGAAACTTTCCTAATTTCAAAACTTTCCAAAAATGAAACTTTCCTAATTCAAAACTTTCCTAAATCGAACATTTCCTAAATCCAACCTTTCCTAATCTCCTAAACCTTCTAAGTCGAGTCAAGCCTTTCCTAAGTCTAGACCTCCATCTTTCCAAAACCAAGTTTTTCTAAAATCAATCTTTCCAAAGCAAGTCCAATCTTCTGAAATTCAATCTCCTTTTCTAATCTCAAATCAAATTCAATTTTCAATTCAATCTCTTTCTTCCAGTCCAATCTCTCTTTTCAAATCAATCTCTTTTCAATCGGACTCTTGTCCGAACTACGACTGACCTGATTCCCCCAAAGGGATATGTAGGCAACCTTCATAGGTGCGGTCACAATACTTTCAAACTTTCAATTCCACCCTCATGGGTGCGGTTTCCAAAATCTTTTCAAACCCCACATTCCAATCTATTTTCAAAATTCCAAAATTTCTATTTTCAAACTTCTACTTTCAATTTTCAGACTTTTCAATTTCAATTCTATTTCTTCAAATCTTTTTCAAATCAAATCAATTTCTTTCCAAATCTATTTTTTTTAATTCTCTTATCTTGCACTTGCATCTCATGCATCATATTTATTTCAAACATTGTTTTTCAAAGTGAATAGGGTTGAACATATGTTAATTAAAGACTCTCATAGGTGAATCTAGGGTAGATTGACATGTAGGTACCGAAAGGGCGGGGTAGGGTGATAGCTTAGTGCGTCTTCCCTACACGTAACCAACCTCCGAACCTAGATCACTGTTTTCAAAGACCAAAAAGGAGTTCTTTTTCAAAAAAGGGCTAAATGTTTTCCAAAGGTTGCCAAACAACCTGTTTTCTTAAAAACCTTCTTTTGAGAAGATATTTTCAAATCGTTTTCCAAAACCCTAAGTGTAGTCTTCGGATTATTCTTAGTTTTTAGGTGACCTAACTCACCTTAAACAAGTTAGGTGGCGACTCCGAATCTTTTTCAAAAAGCCCTTTATTCAAACTTGTTTTCAATTCAAACCTAGTCGCACTCATTCTTTTAGGAGGGTGAGTTCTAACGAAAGAGTACAACATTTTTCCCGCTTGGGTGAGTATTCCTCGAGTGCGAAAAATCTGGGCGCGACACCCACCTTTACCATTCTGCAATCAACACATCAATCCATCTAGCGCAGTCCAGCGAAGAAGTTGGAGAGTGGAGTATGGAAGAGGCAGGCGTGGTCCCAAAACTCACCTGAAAAGATGGCCACCAAAGGGATGTTCTTTTTTTCTTTCTCGATCTCTACCTTTACTTTTGTTAAATCTGCTTTTTGTTAATTCGGCTTTAAAAATTAAGAGCCTAGCATGTACATAAAATCCTTGAAATGAAAAAGAGTTTTGAGTTTATGATCTTCTGTGAATGTCTTTCTAGAAGTTTCCCTTTCATTGTCATGCCTAGATTTGAAGAAGGGGGGGGGGGGGGGGGGTAGTACGTGCATCCTTACCAGTGGGGACAGTTTACGATCCAAAGAGAGGAAACATTGAAGAAAGAAAAGAGAGAGAGAATGGATCATAGGAAAAGAGCTGCACCCAAAGGATGCCATGACAAAGTGTTGCGCCCTAATTTTTTGCACTTATGGAAAATACGCACAAGTGGAAAAAACACGGTACTCTCTCGGTAAGACTCATCATTCTAGAAGGACGAGTGCGACTAGATTTAAATTTGAAAATAGATTTGATTAAGGGCTTTTGAAAAAAGTTTAGAGTTACCACCTAACTTCATTAAGGTGAGTTACGTCACTTAAAACTAAGCACAATCCGAAGATTACACTTAGGGTCTTTGAAAGGCTTTTTAGAAAATAGGTTGTTTGGAAACCTTTGGAAAGATTTAAGCCATTTTTGAAAATAACTCTATTTTGGTCTTTAAAAGTAGTGATTTTATGTTCGAAGGTTGGCTACATGTAGGGAAGATATTCTAAGATCATCACCCTACCCAGCACTTATGGTACCTACGTGTTTATTCATCCTAGGTTCAATAATTTACAATCTTCAATCCTTCAATGTCCAACTATATCCACTTTGAAAAAATTTTAGAAAGCAGTTTGATATGATGCATGATATGCAAGTGCAAGAAAAATATTTGATTTGAAAAATAGATTTGAGAAAAAAAGATTTGATTTTGAAAATAAATTTGAAAAGAAGATTTGATGCTTGAAAAAGGTTTTGGGAACGGAAACTTAAAATAGATTGTGGAGTTGGAGATTTGAAAAAGGTTATGAAAATTAGAGATTTGAAAAAATTGGAAGAAAATTAGAGATTTAAAAAAGGTTGTGACCGCATCCATGTGGGTTGTCTATGTATCCCTTTGTTGGGAATTAGGTTAGTCGTAATTCGGACAAGAGTCCGATTGAAAATAGACCATTTGAGGTTTTTGAAAAGTTTAACTTGAAAAGGCTTGAATTGAAAAGAGTTTGATTTGAACTTTGAATAGAAGATTGAAAATTGAACTTGGAATTACCTTTGATTTGAAATAGAACTTGTGGATTTTCAAATTGATTTTGATTTGAAAAGATTGAACTTGGAAGAAGAACTTGAACTTGATTTGGAAAGATTGAGATTTTGAAAACATCTTGACTTAGATTGAAATTAAAAAACCATTTTGGTTTAGAAAAGAGTTTTAGAAAGGAGTTAAACCTTCCTAACTTAGGATTAGGGTTGAACTAAGGTTTGGCTTCCTAAGGTTTAGATAACCTAAGGTTGAAGCATGTACTTGAATGGGAAAGGTTTGATTTAGACTTAACAGGTTTGATATTAGAAAGTCGGATTTAGGAAAGGTTTGAATTAGGAAAGTTAGATTTAAGAAATATTTGGAAAGATATTTGATTTGATTTAGAAACACTTGACTTGGAATGGTTGGAAAGATTTAACTCGATTATTTGATTTGAATGAATTTAGAAAGTTAGAACTTAGGAAAGATTGGATAGCTTTGAATTAGGAAAGTTTCAAAATAAGAAAGTTCTATTTTTGGAAAGTGCCAAATTAGGAAAGATTTGAATTTAAGAAAGTTTCATTTTAGGAAAGATTTAAATTTAGAAAGCTTTGAATTTAGAAAGATTTGAACTTTGGAAACATTTACAATTTAGAAAGATTTCAAAAGTTGAGATTTAGGAAGTTGAGATGTGGAAAAGTTCAAAATTAAGGAAGATTTGATTTCTATTTCTTAAAGTAGAAAATTAGATTTTATTTCAAAAATAGATTATTTGATTTGGTTTCTAAAATTGGAGAATTTGATCTAGTTCCCTAAATGGAAAGATTTGATCTAGTTTCCTAAATTGAAATGTTTGATTTGACATGGAATTGAAAATGTTGAATTTTGAAAATCTTGGGTTTGGAAATCTATGATATGGTGTAGAAGAAGAGATTTTGAAATCCTAAGATTTGATGTAGAAGATAGTTTTGGAAACCTATGATTTCAGGCAAACCAAGAAGTCATATTTTTAGGAAAGAGAATTAGGGTTTCCTAACCATGGAGTCTAGGGCTTGACTTGGACTCCAAGATAAAGAGTTTTTCGAAAGTGGATCTCTTGCAAAGAGTTTTAGGAAAGAAGTTTGAAGAGAGTTTTAGAAACGTCTTTGAAAAGCAATTTTGGAAAGGGGTTTGAATATGTACTTTTGAAAATCTTATAAACATCTCACTTTCCTAAAACGATTCTAACCATGAAAAAATTAGAACCATTATAGAGAGGTGGATTTTAAAACAACAAAGATTTGAAATATGGACCATAATGACGACATTGAATATCATACTTTTCTAAAACAACCCTAACCATGGAATGGCTAGAATCATCTTAAGATTGTGGTTTTAATGAAGAAAAAAAAATTAGGGTTTACACCTAAAATATGAATCTTTATAGTCACCATTATTATAACACTTTCCTAAAACAACTCTAACCATGAAATGGCTAGAGTCACTTCAAGATTGTGATTTTGAAAGCAAGATTTGAATACAAGTTTTGATGCAAGTTTTAAAAATAATTTTGAAAACAATTTTGAATGAATGTATGAATATGATATGCACAATACAAAAAGGGTCGTGAACATACAAGGTTAGGCTCACTACATAATCAAGGGGGTCGAACCCACACTATCAAGGGTTGAATTTGAAAAAAGCCCCTGGCATGGTAACCTTCAATAATTCTTCCTAGGCATGAATTGGGGAGTCCATTGTTTCAAGCATTCAAGAAAGCAAGGTAGAAGATGGGGGATTAAAATAAAAGAAAACCCAAGTGGGTTAGGAGGAAGAAGAGAGAGGGGAAAATTACATAGACGTAAATCGAAAGCCTACATTGTCTTCTTCTTGCTTTGGTTGCTTTATTTGCTTTACTTTACTTGAACTTGAGAACCTTGGAATTGCAGTATCTTGAGTCTTTAATAGAGGCTTTGGAGGCTTGCATTTTAGTGTATAGAGTGTATAGATGTTAGGGTTTAAGTGTGGCGCCAGGGCAAAAAATCTACTGGCAACATTAGGAGTGGCATCAGACTAATTTTTGGCTTGGTGCCACTGCTAGTGGTGCCAACCATGTAGGAAAGTTTTAAAGAGCCAAGAAAAGTATGTTTCGACCCTTGATACTCAAAGTAAAAGATTTAGGGCTCTTGTACTAGCGACTACCATGCAATTTTTGGCTTGGCTCCATAAGAGTGACTCCGAAAAGTTCAAGAGTGATCCGAAAGGTTCCGAGTAACCAAACTTGGCTAGGAATGGATGGGAAACCATGAGAGAGTGCCTTGGAGGTAATTGGCCTAAGAAGCAATGTTGTAGTTTTTTAAAAGATCGACCGCCCACTAGGGGCAAAACGGTCAATTCAACAGGAAAAATATCAGAATGGACTCGAAGCGAACCCGTGAGAAGGCTTGTAGGTTGAAAACACTATTAAAAGTTTTCTTAATGGTTTCCGGTTTGATACCCAGAGCCAGTGTGGTTGGAAAAGGCAAACGACCTATTAGGGGCAAAACGGTCATTTTGCACTAGGTTTGTCGGAATAGACTCGAAATAATCCAGAAAGGTGTTGGAAGGTTAAGAATACTATTAGAAGCAATCTCAAGAGGTTACCAGTTTGATACCCAGAGTCGGTGTGGTTCCCGGAGGCAGTTGAATGCCTAGGGTCAAAATGGTCATTTTGACCAAATGGTGTTGCAGTTGGACCGGAACCAATTGGAAGGCACTTGAACATGTCGGATTGTCTTTGAGACAATCTTGGAAGGGTGGACTTCAGCTCTGAGGACTTATGCACTTTCTTGAGAAACATGCCAAAAGAGGCCCAAGGGGCAGTTTGGTCATTTTTCACTAGAGTAGGCTAGCAGGCACTAGTGTTAACCCGAGTTTTGAGTGTTTTTATCACTCTGATGGTGTGTGATGAGTTGGTTTCCAAAGGTATCTCGTCGCTTGGTAAACGTGCCATAGCTATGAGGCTAGTTCGATTTCATGACATAGGAGGTTTGTTGGCAATTCCCAATGTCAACCTGTTTGCGAGTGTTTTTGCCACTCTAACGGTTGTGATGTTTGTGAGTGTTTCCGCCACTCTAATGGTGTGCGTTCATTCTAGAGACTTCCTGATCTTGAGAAGCCGCCAGATTAACTTATCGTTTGAGGAATTAACTTTATCAAAAGATGTGCCGAATAACAAACATTCTACATTGGCGGGCTAGCAGGCGCTAGAAGTGAACCGTTCTACTATCTTGGGGACTTGGGTTTTATCCCAGAAAACAGGCTTGAAGGGACTTATCGTTCTGAGAAATTTTCTTAGAGAATGTGCCAAACTAGATGGACTTGCTACTTGAGGGATTAACTTTCTCGAAAGGCGTGCCAGATTGAGTTTGATTGGTCTGAATTGGAATTGAAATTGGAATTGAGGTTGAAATAGGGACTTATTGTCTCTAGGAATACGAGCCAACTAGGAAGGGACCGAGCCATAACCCAAGGGCATTTTGGTCCTTTTGCCTCTATTGGGCTTGGTGGGCCCTGTAAGCACCCCATTTTTGTCTGCTCGGTAATCTCTGGTCCAACTGGGCTCACTTTTACACATCACACGCATATCTAGACTCTAACCTACTTTCTAAACTTGAATTTATTCCACCAGACAGTTCCCGAGCCCGTAGGGCACACTTGAAGCTAAATGACTATTTTGGCCCTAGGCATCCGAAAGCCCCGGGAACCACACCGGCTTTGGGTATCAAACTAGCAACCTCCTGAGAATGCTTCCTATAGTATTCTCAACCTTTTATTATCTTTTCGGATCATTCCGAGCCTGTTCCGGCAAACCCGATGTAAAATGACCGTTTTGCCCCTAGTAGGCCGGTCGCCTTTTCTGACCACACCGGCTCTAGGTATCAAACTGGTAGCTTCCCAGGAATGCTCCTTATAGTATTCCTAACCTTTCATTATCTTTTCAGATCATTCCGAGTTAGTTTCGGTGAACCCAGTGCAAAATGACCGTTTTGCCCTTGGCAGGCCGGTCATCTTTTCCAACCACACCGGCTCTGGGCATCAAACCGGTAACCTTTGGGAACATTCTAAATAATGTTTCCAAACATCGAGTCTTCTTCCAAGACGTTCTGAGTCCATCTCGACAGCTTTCTGACCCAGTTGACCGTTTTGCCCCTAATAGCCTTCTAATAAATCTCATCATTATTTTTCAAGTTCTTTATCACCGAGATGTTATTCTAAGGGTTCCTGTCCCTTTTCGGCTCTTTGGGTCATTCCCGACCACTTCAATTCATCCCCGGACTTTCCGGAGTCACTCCTAGTGAAGCCAAGCTAAAAATTACATGGTAGTCACTAGTACAGGCACCCAAATCTTCTAAAGATACGTTGCTTGCCGACCTTAAACATTTCCTAAATGGCCAGCACCACTATTAGTGGTGCCAAGCCAAAAAATGGCCTGGCGCCACTCCTAGTGGCGCTAATGTAATTTTTGGCTTAGCGCCACTGCAACAGGCGCCAATGCATTCCTCTCTCTATTAATACAGAGCCTTTTCCAGCATGAAAAAGGTCTGCAAACTTAGTCTAAAAACCTTAATTCTTGTTATACAGAGCTTGTATACCTCCCAAAACCCTAGTTTCCCAAGGTTTTCCAAACCCTAGCCACCATACATAAACCCTAGCCTCTTATACATTCATACACACTCCCATACACTTATACACTAGCCCCCAACCCTCCATTGAAGACTTGGATTGCTACAACTCAAAGCTCTCGAAGACCAAGACAAAGCTCTTGAAGACCAAGACAAAGCCCTTGAAGACTAAAGTGAAGCGAAGACTGAAGAAAAGCAAGGCGCGCAAAGCTAAGCAAAATAAAAAAGACACAAGGTAGGCTTCTTATTTAAATTTCCGCACTTCCCCTCTCTCTCTTCTCTTTCCTAACCTACTTGGGTTTTCTCTATTTTAATCTCCCATCTCTTTTCCCCCTTTCTTTGCATGCTTGAAACAAGGGGACTCCCGGTCCATGTGTAGGATTAGGCTATTGGAGGGTCACCGTGTCAGGGGCTTTCTTTTAGTCTAACCGGAGACCACGTGGGTTTGGCCCCCTTGATTATATGGTGAAGCCTTAACCTTGTATGTTCACGACCCCAAATTTGCATTGTGCATATCATGACCCTTGCATTCTTTCAAAAATTGCTTTCAAAGTCGTTTTCAAACTTGTTTTCAAAATTGCATCAAAATCTCCTTTTTCAAAACTTGTTTTCAAAATCACAATCCTAGGGTGATTCTAGCCTTTCCATGGCTAGGATTGCTTTAGGAAAGTGTTATATTAAAGGGACTAACATGGTCCATATTTTCCACTCCTTGTTGTTTTTAAAACCGATTTCTTAAAGTGGTTCTAGCCTTCTTATGGTTAGAATCGCTTTAGGAAAGTGAGATATTTTATGTCTTTCAAAAAACTCTCTTTTCAAAAGTCTCTCTTCTTTGAAACCCTCTTTTTCAACTTGCTTTCCAAAAATTCCCCTTTCCAAAATTGTTTTCTAAACACTCCCTCCAAAAATCTATTTTTCCAAAACTTCTCATTTTAAACTTCTTTCCAAAACACTCTCCTCAAAATCCACTTTCCAAAAATGCTTTGTGCTTCCAAACCTCTTTTCTAAAAAAAACTCTCTCCAACAATCTCTTTCTAAAAATCTCTCTAAAAACTCTCGTTCCAAAATTTTCCTTCTAGAAACTCATCTCTAGGATTTCCTTCCAAAAACTCGTTTCCAAAAATACATTTTCCAAAAACTCTTTCCTTAAAGCCCAAGTCAAGCCCTAGAGCTAACAATTAGGAAACCCTAATTTTCTTTCCGAAAACATGGTTTTCAAACTTGCCTTAAAACCTAGGTTTCCAAAACCTAGGTTTCAAACTTGCCTTAAAATCATAAGTTTCCAAAAAACCTTTTCTCTACGCCAAAACTATAGTTTTCCAAATCTAGGGTTTCTAAAACCTCCCTTTCCAATTCCTTGTCAAATCCAATCTTCCATTTAGGAAACCAAATCTCATCTTCCCTTCAGGAAACTAAATCCAATCTTCCCGTTTAGGAAACTAGATCCTATCTTCCGTTTTTGGAAAAAAATCAAACCTTCTCTTTTAGAAACAAAATCTAATCCCTTGTTTTAGGAAATAGGAATCTTAACTCTTCCTAGTCTAAATCTTTCCTAATTCAAATTCTTCCTAATCTTCTACTTTCCTAAATCTTAAGTTTCCAAAACTGGAACATAAAAATCTTTCCTAAATTTTAAAACTCAACTTCCACATCTTTCCTAATTCAACCCTTTCCTAATTCTATCCATTTTCAAATCTTAATTTTCCAAATCTAGGTTTTCCAATCTTTCCTAAATTCAAACCTTTCCTAATCCCAAGATTTTCTAAAACTCAAACTCTAAAATCTTTCTAAAATTCTAAGCTTTCTAAAATAAAAACTTTCATAAGTTAAATCTTCCTAACCTTCTAACCTTTCTAAATTCTAAACTTTGCTAAACTTCAAATCCTTCTAAATCTAAAGCTTTCTAAATGCAAAATTTTCTTACTTTCAAAACTTCCCTATTTCAAAATATTTCAAATTTGAAATTTTCCTATTTTGAAAACTTTCTAAATTCAAAACTTCCTTAAGTTAAAACTTTCCTAAATCAAAATTTTCCTAAGTCAAAACTTTCCTAAGTTAAAACTTTCCTAAGTTGAAACTTTGTTAATTCATAACTTTCCAAAATTGACATCTTTCCTAAATTGAAATCTTTCTTAAGTTGAAACTTGCCAAAAACTTTCCTATTTCGAAAACTTTCCTAAAATGATACTTTCCTAATTTGAAACCTCCCTAATTCCAACATTTCCTAAATCTAGTCTTTCCTAATCTTTCCAAGTCCAACGTTTGAGTCAAATCTTTTCTAAAATCTTTCCAAGTCAAGTCAAATCTTTTCTAAGTCTCAAGTCTTTCCTAAGTCTAGGTTTTGCTAAAAACAAGTCTTTCAAAATCAATCTTTTTAATTCTTCCAATCAAAGTCCAAATTTCCTACTCTTCCAATTCCAATTCGAATTCCAGCTTCAACTCTTTTCCAAATCAACTCTTTTATTTTCAATCGGACTCTTATCCGAACTACGACTGACCTGACTCCTCCAAAAGGATACGCAGGCAACCCTCATGGGTGTGGTCACAACATTTTTTAAATTTCTATTTCCACAACTTCTTTCAAATCTCCAATTCCACAATCTTTTCGAGCTCCTATTTCCACAACCTTTTTCAAATCTCCAATTTCTTAATCTATTTTTCTAATTCCAAGTTTCTATTTCCAAATCTCTATTTCCAATTTCTAAAATTTTCCAATTCCAAGTCTATCTTTCAAATCTTTTTCAAATCAAATCAATTTCTTTTCAAATTTCTTTCCAAATCTATTTCCAACTTCTTTTTCTTGCACTTGCATATCATGCATCATGTTAGTTTATTTTCAAAAATTCTTTTATAAAGTGGATAGGATTGAACAATTGTTAGTTGAAGACTCTCATAGGTGAATCTAGGGTAGATTGACATGTAGGTACCGCAAGGGCGGGGTAGGGTGATGGCTTAGTATATCTTCCCTACACGTAACCAACTTCCGAACCTAGGATCACTGATTTCAAAAGACCAAAAATAGAGTTATTTTCAAAAAAGGGCTAAATGTTTTCCAAATATTGCCAAACAACATTTTTTTCTTAAAAATTCTCTCTCGAGGTGGTATTTTCAAAAACCTTTTCCAAAAACCCTAAGTATAGTCTTCGGATTATTCTTAGTTTTTAGGTGACCTAACTCACCTTAATCAAGTTAGGTGGCACTCTAAATCTTTTCTAAAAGCCCTTTATTTAAATCTATTTTCAATTTAAACATAGTCGCACTCATTCTTTCTAGGAGGGTGAGTTCTAACGAGAGAGTGCAGTATTTTTCCCGCTTGTGTGTATTCCTCAATGCAAAAAATCTGGGCGCGACAGGCCTATGAAGCGATTGATTGACTGGATTGAGTCTGGAAAATGGGTTTTGACTTGAATGTGTTTGTGTTGGTTTGAATATGAGTCTGGTCGGATCGAAGATTACCGAACGGGCAAAAATGGGGTGCTTACATAAAACCAGTTAACAATTAAAACTGCAAAAGGAAGAGATGCCATCATTTCAAATTTCATAAACAACAAAGCAATTCCTTTAGTCAGCCCACTCAAGCTACAAGTGGTTTTCATTCAAATACCCTAACCATGAACCACCCCTCACACTGGGGCAAGCATGGGTAACGGAACGTTTAAACTAGCATTCACTTGTCTTAAAAGATGCCGCTAAAATTCCTTGATTGAACTTTATAGACTAAGCAATCTTTTCTGAAAGGAAGAGGGGCTATCTATTTCTTCTACTCGGCAGTTAAAATTTTTCCCTTGAAAAACCCATTTTAAGCCAATTATGTTCCTTTGACAAACTCGACCTGGAGATCACCGCCCACAAAGGGTGAAAGCAAAATTGAAAAAAAAGAAAAAGAAGGAACTTAAGGCAAAAGAAAGCCTCCTCACACATTCAAAGAAGGGGAAAAGCAATTCGGTACTCAACAAAAAAAACAACCATGAGACACTAAGAGAAACCAGAAAAGACTGTGCGAAGAGAAACGATGAACCTAAGGCGGGCAAAAGTCTGTACAAAAGCATAACAGATACCCAAAAGAAAAATTGATGAGGCAAGGAAAAAGCCCAAAGGAGAGAAAAGTTGACAAGGGTGATCACCAGTCAGTGACAAACCCAAGAAAGGTGAAACAACTTGGACCTTTAACACCCTTCCTTTCAAAACCCCCTATAACCTAGCCATATTACAACCCAAAACAAAGCTCCCTCAGATCTAGAAAGATTTCTTAGTCTAAACAAGTTTGAAAGAAAATAGTAACATCTAAAAAGAAGGATGAATAAAATAGCAGAAGCCTACACAAGGTGGTTTTGGTTCATGTAACCCTCGCTAGCGATAAGAAAATTATTTAAGCCTATGTATCCTTTGTTTCTTGTAAACCCTAAGCCTATCTTACATTACGGTTCAAAGCAAAGCCTTCTTAGATTGACGATGAAAACTGCCCGCTCCTTTGCTAAAGGCTACTTCAGTTGTCGCTTGGAGAGTTTTCTAGTCCAAATATAAAACCTCCAAGAAGAAGTTGAGAGAATTACAGGTAAGGATTTTCTTTTCAGATAAGGAAGAAGAGAGACGGGTCTGGAAATTGAAACCCTAAGAACAGGGCAACTATTACCCCATTGTCGCGCACCAATTTTTTGCATTCGAGGAAAATACGCACAAGTGGAAAAAACATGGTACTCTTTTATTAAAACTCATCATCTTAGAAGAATGAGTGCGACTAGGTTTGAATTGAAAATAGATTTGACTAAGAGATTTTGAAAAACGTTTGGAGTCACCACCTAACTTAATTAAGGCGAGTTAGTTCACCTAAAACTGAGCACAATCTGAAGATTACACTTAGGGCTTTTGAAAATGTTTTTGAAAACTTCCTTAAGAGAGGGTTTTTTAAGAAAATATGTTGTTTGGCAGCCTTTGAAAAGTTGTAACCCCTTTTTCAAAATAACTCCGTTTTGGTCTTTGAAAATAGTGATTCTAGGTTCGGGGGACTGGTTACTTGTAGAGAAGACAAACTAAGCCATCACCCTACCCTGCCTTTTCTATACCTACATGTCTATTCACCCTAGGTTCACTTATTTAGAATCTTCGATTGTCCGTTGTCTAATTATACCTACTTTGAAAATAATTTTTTAGAAAGAAATTTGATGTGATGTATGACATGCACGTGCAAAAAAAGAATTTGATTTTGAAAATAAATTTGGAAAAAGGATTTGAAGTTTGAAAGAGATCATGCACGTGCAAAAAAAATTTGGAAAAAGGATTTTAAGTTTGAAAGAGATCATGAAATTTGAAATAGATGGTGGAATTGAAAAATTAAAAAAAGGTTGTGACGGTACCCATGAGAGTTGCATATGTATCCCTTTGTTGGAAATCAGGTCAATCGTAGTTCGGACAAGAGTTTGATTAAAAATGAACACTTTGAGGTTTTTGAAAAGTTTAATTTGAAAATATTTGATTTGAAAAGAGTTTGATTTGAACTTGGAATGGATGATTTGAAATTCAAGTTGAACTTAGACTTAAAATAGTACTTAAAAAAGGGTTTGAACCTTGAAAGAGAACTTGGACCTGATTTTGAAATGAAGGAGTTGAGTTTTGAAAACATTTTGACTTAGATTGAAGTTGGGAAACCATCTTGGTTTATAAAGGAGTTTTAGAAAATAGTTGAAGCCTCCTAACTTAAGATTAGGGTTGAACTAGGATTTAGGCATCCAAGGGTTTAGGTAACCCAAGGTTGAAGCATGGACTTGTAATAAGAACGTTTGATCTAGGCTTGAAAAGTTTGATTTAAGAAAGTTTTGATTTTAGAAAACTTAAAATTAGGAAAGATGAGGTTTAGAGTAGATTGCAAAAGACATGATTTGGTTTTAGAAACACCTGACTTGAAATGATTTGGAAAGATTTGACTTGAATATTTGATTTGAAAGAATTTAGAAAGTTAGAGTTTAGGAAAGATTGGATTTTGAAAAGTTTTGAATTAGCAAAGTTTCAAAATAGGAAAGCTCTATTTTAGGAAAGTACCAATTAAGAAAGTTTTATTCTAGAAAATTTTTTATTTAGGAAAGTTTTGATTTTGGAAAGATTTGAATTTGGAAAATTTTGAATTTAGAAAGATTTGAACTTTGGAAATATTTGAAAATTTGATTTTAGAAAGATATGAAAGCTTAAATTTAGGAAAGATTTGAAATTTGGAAAGGTTTTAGTTTGGAAAGATTTGATTCTTAGTTCCTAAAGTAGAAGATTAGATTTTATTTTCAAAAACAGATGATTTGATTTTGTTTTCAAAAATGGAGGATTTGATCTAGTTTTTTAAAAATGAAAATTTGATCTAGTTTCCTAAATCGGAGGATTGAATTTGACATGGAATTGGAAAGGTTGAATCTTGGAAATCTATGATTTGGTATAGAAAAGAGGTTTTGGAAACCTTGGATTTGATGTAGAAGATAGTTTTGGAAAGCAATGATTTGATATAAAATAAAAAGTCATGTTTTAGAAAAGATAACTAGGGTTTCTTAACCATGGAATCTAAGGCTTGAATTGGACTCATGAAAAAGAGTTTTTGAAAAGGAGATCTTTTAAAGAGAGTTTTTGGAAAGGAGTTTAAAAAGCAATTTGGAAAAGGGAGTTTGAAGATAGACTTTAAAAAATCTTTTGAATATCTCACTTTCCTAAAGCAATTTTAACCATGAAAAAATTAGAACCATTGTAGGAATGCGATTTTGAAAACAACATGGATTTGGAATATGGATTATAATGACCACTTTGAATATCACACTTTCCTAAAACAACTCTAACCATGAAATGGCTAGAATTATCTTAAGATTGTGGTTTTGAAGAAAAACAATTTAGGGTTTATACCCAAAATATGGAACTTGATAGTCACAATGAATATAACATTTTCCTAAAACAACCCTAACCATAAAATGGCCAGAATCACTTTAAGATTGTAATTTTGAAAACAAGTTTGAAAAAAAGGATTTTGAATGCAAATTTTAAAAACAACTTTGATGCAAGTTTAAAAAGATGCATGAATATGAGAAGCACAATACAATAAGGGTCATGAACATACAAGGCTAAGTTTCACCACATAATCAAGGAGGCCAAGCCCACACCATCAAGGGTCGAATTTGAAAAAAGCCCCCAACACGGTGACCTTTAACAATTCTTGCTAGGCATGAATCAGGGAGTCACTTGTTTCAAGCATGCGAGCAAGGGATGTAGAAGATGGGGGATTTAAAATAAAAGAAAACCCAAGTGGGTTAGGAAGAAGAATAGAGGGGGGAATTACATATACGTAAACTGAAAGCCTACCTTGTCTTCTTCTTGCTTTGCTTGCTTTATTTGCTTTGCTTTACTAGAACTTGAGAACCTTGGAATTACAGCTCCTTAAGTCTTCAATGGAAGCTTTGGGGGCTTGTGTTTAAGTGTATAGAGTGTATGGATGTAAGAGATTAAGTGTATAGAGGCAAGGGTTTGAAAAAGAATAGAGAGGGCTAGGGTTTGGACAGACTTTGAACTCTGTATTTTGAATAACAAAGTTTTTTGACTGAGTTTGCAGACCTTTTTTATGCAAGGAGAGGGTCTGTATTTATAGACACAAAAATAGCCTAGCGCCTGTTATAGTGGTGCCAGGGCAAAAACCCTACTAGTGCCACTAAAAGTGGCGCCAGCCACTTAGGAAAGTTTTAAGGTGGCAAGAAATGTATCTTTCAACCCTTGATATGCAAGGCAAAAGAGTTGGGTGCCTTTCCTAGTAACTACCATGCAACTTTTAGCTTAGCTCTACTAAGAGTGACTCCAGAAAGTTCAGGAATGATTCGAAAGGCTCCGAGTAACTAGACTTGGCTAGGAATGGACTTGAATTCTCGAGGGAATATCTCAGAGGTAACAAGCTTGGGAAGTAACGTCGGAGTATTTGAAAAGGTCGACCAGCCCGCTAGGGGCAAAACAGTCAATTAAATTAGGAAAACGCCAGAATGGACTCGGAGCGACTCGTGAGAAGGCTTGAAGGTTGAAAACACTATTGAAAGTATTCTAGATGGTTGCCAATTTGATACCCAGAGCCGATATGGTTGGAAAAGGCCATTAGCCTACTAGGGAAAAAATGGTTATTTTGTATTGAGCTTACCGTAATGGACTCGAAATGATTCAGAAAGGTGCTACAAGATTAAGAATACTATTTGAAGCATCTTTTGGAGGTTACTGGTTTGATACCTAGAGCCAATGTGGTTCTTGGAGGTGATTGAGTGCATAGAGGCAAAATGGTCATTTTCACCAGATGGTCCAGGAATTGACTCGGAACCGTCTGGAAGGCATTTGAACATGCTAAAAGTGAACCGTTCTACAATCTCAGGGACTCGGGTTCCATCTTGGTTGACAGGTTTAAAGGGACTTACCGTTTAAAAGAGTTTTCTCAAAAAACGTGCCAAACTGGATGGCCTTATCGTATGAGGGATTAACTTTCTCGAAGGACGTGCCACTCTAGGTTCAAAGGTTGGTTACATATAGGGAAGACACACTAAGCCATCACCCTACCCCGCCCTTGCAGTATCTACATAACTATTTACCCTAGGTTCATTCATTCAGAATCTTCGATTAATAAATGTCTAAAACCATCCACTTTAGAAAAGAACTTTGAAAATAAATTTGACATGATGCATGATATGCAAGTGCAAGAAAAGACTTTGATTTTTGAAAATAGATTTGAAAAAAACTTGATTTTATTTTGAAAGAAAGATTTGGAAATAGAAATTTGAAAATAGATTTTTGGATTTGGAAGTTTAAGAATAGTTATGAAATTGGAAGTTTGAAAAAGGTTATGGAAAATAGAAGTTTGTAAAACGTTGTGAACGCACCCATGAAGGTTGCCTATTTATTCTTTTTTTGGGAATTAGGTTAGTCGTGGTTCGGACAAGAGTCCAATTGAAAGTAAAAGGTTTGACTTGAAAAAGAGTTCGACTTGGAATTTGGATTGGAAGATTAGGAAAGTTGGAATTTAAGAAAGATTGGATTTTGGAAATCTTTGAATTAGGAAAGTGTCAAAATAGGAAAACTCTCAACTTAGGAAAGTTCCAAATTAGAAAAGTTTCATTTTAGGAAAGTTCCAAATTGGGAAAGAATTAAAATTGGAATGTTTTAAAATAGGAAAATTTTGAAATTGGAAAGTTTCCTTTTTAAGAAAGAGTTGATTTTTTGAAAGATTTGAATTAGGAAAAGTTTGATTTAAGAAAGTTTTGGACTTTAGAAAGTTTAGAATTTTGGAAAGATTTCGAATTGAAAGTTCGAAATTGGGAAAGGTTTGAAAGTTTGAGTTTTAGAAACACTTGAAGTCTAGGAAAGATTTGAGTTTAAGAAAAATTGGAAAATTTAGACTTTAGAAAGTTAAGATTTGGAAAGTTATGGAATTAGAAAAGGTTAGAATTAGGAAATATTTGGATTTTTCTAAATTAAAGATTGGATTTTTATTTCCAAAAAGAGACGATTTGATTTTATTTTCAAAAACGGAGGATTTGATTTAGTTTTCTAAGTTGGATGACTAGATTTGACATGGAATTAGAAAGGAGGAATTTTGAAAAGCCTATGTTTGGAAGGCTACAGTTTTGGTATAGGAAAAGTGATTTTGGAAATCTAAGATTTGACGTAGAAAATAAAGATTTTGAAAATCTATATTTTGAGGCAAGATTGGGAATCATGTTTTAGGACAGAAAACTAGGGTTTCCTAACTATGGCTCTAGGGCTTGACTTGGGCTTCAAAGAAAAGACATTTTGAATAATAGATCTTTTTGGAATTCTAGGAAGAAAATTTGAAGAATTTTTTTAGAAAGTGAATTTTTCAAGATGGCACTCGGGAAGGAATTTGAAAAAAGCTTTTAGGAAAGGAAGTAATTTAGAAATGGATTTAAATGTGGACTTTTGCAAGCCTCTAAAAATATCTCACTTTCCTAAAACAATTCTAACCATAAGAAGATTAGAACCATTATAGGATTGTGATTTTGAAAACAACAAGGATTTGAAAATATGGACCATGAAAATCACTTTAAATGTAACACTTTCCTAAAACAATCCTAACCATGGAGAGGCTAGAATCACCTTAGGATTGTGATTTTGAAAATAAGTTTGGAAAAAAATGATTTAATGCAAGTTTTGTAAACGATTTTCGATGCAAGCTTTGAAAACAAATTTGAAAACAAGTTTTGGACAGATGCATGATCATGATATGCGCAATACAAGTTGGGGTCGTGAATAGACATGGTTAAAGGCTTCACCATATAATCAAGGGGGCCGAACCCACATGGTCTTTGGTTAGACTAAGAGAAAGCCCTCAACACGGTGACTGTCAATAGCCTAATCTTACACATGAATCGGGGAGTCCCTTATTTCAAGCATGCAAGAAAGGGAGGTAGAAGATGGGAATTAAAGTAAAAGAAAACCCAAGTGGGTTAGGGAAGAGAAGAGAGGGGGGGGGGGGGGGGGGGGGGGGGGGGGGGGGGGGGGGGGTGGGGGGGGGGGGGGGGGGGGGGGGGGGGGGGGGGGGGGGGGGAATTGTGTAAACGTAAATAGAAAGTCTACCTTGTGTCTTCTTTGATTTGCTTGCTTGCTTTACTTTGATCTTTGCTTTGGTCTTCAAGAGCTTCCAAGTTGCAGTATTTCAAGTCTTCGATGGAGGCTTTGGAGGATAGTCTATAAGTGTGTGTATGCTAGGGTTTGTATATAGAAGCTAAGGTTTGAAGAACCTAAAGGGAATTAGGGTTTGGAGGGGCTTCGAGCTCTATATATCGAAGAGCAGGGTTTTTAGATTGAGTTTGCAAACCCTTTTATGTAAAAGGAAGGGTTTATATTTATAGGCATCTTAAACGGACCTGGTGCCTGTTGTAGTCACGCTAGACTAAAAAATACACTAGCGCCACTCCTAGTGGCACCAGGCCAAAATATACACTAGTGGAGCTAGGCTAAAAAATACTCTAGAGCCACTAGGAGTGGAGCCTAGCCAAAAAAATACACTGGCGCTAGGCCAAATATTAGCTTGGAGCCACTACTAGTGGCGCCAGACAGTTTGGAAACCTTTTAAATCAGCAGGAAACGTATCTTTGACCCTTGGCACGCAAGGTAAAAGATTTGGGCTCCTGTCCTAGTAACTACCATGCAATTTTTAGCCTGGCTTCACTAGGAGTGACTCCGGAATGTCCAGCAATGATTTAAAGAACCGGCAATGACCCGAAGGGCCAAAAAGGTACATGAACCCTTAGAATAGTGTCCTAGGGGTAACAAACTTGAAAATTATGACAAGACGTGTTGGAGGGGTTGATTGGGCCATTAGGGGCAAAACGGTCAATTGGGCTGAAAAAATGTCGAGATGGACTTAGAATGTCTCGGAAGAAGGCTTGAGGCTTGGAAACATTAGCTAGAATGTTCCAGGAGGTTATCGGTTTGATACCCAGAGTCGGCGTGGTTGGAAAAGACGACCGGCCCACCAGGGGCAAAACGATCATTTTACATTGGGCTTATCGGAATTGACTTGGAATGATCCAAAAATATAATGAAAGGTTGGGAATACTATAAGAATCATTCTTGGAAGGTTACCAGTTTGATTCTCAGAGCCGGTGTGGTTCCCGGGGCTTTCAGATGCCTAGGCGCAAAATGGTCATTTTAGCTTTAAGTGGGCCCGTAGGAAGCAACTGGTGGCCTAAATTGGAGTTTAGAAGTTAGGTTAGAGACTAAATATGCATGTGATATGTGAAAGTGAGCCCAATTGGGTCGGAGATTGCCGAGCGAGCAAAAATGGGGTGTTTACAACTGCCACTCTTTTTCTATCTTTGCTTATCGAAGATAGAAAATGATAAAGTAAGAGCCCCATGTTGATCACAAGGCGATCAGAGGGACTGGAAGAATTAGAATCCAAAGAACAGTTATCTCGATTAGATGGTCGATGCTTGGTATTTTCTCTAGTAAAATGATACCCCTATGGGGAAATTGATGCTTCTTGAACCAACGCTTCATCTGGTAGAACGTTGCCTCTCTAGGGAAGTCCGAGGTTGATGTATGATGCATATTGAACCGGCACTTTGTATTGCAAAACGCTGCTTCTCTAAGGAAGTCCAAGGTTGATGTCTGATACTTTTGAACCGGCACTTCGTCTAGCGAAACGGTGCTCCTCTGGGGAAGTCCAAGGTTGATTTCTGATACTTCTTAAACTAGCACTCCATTTAGGGAAACACTACTCCTCTAAGGAAGTCCGGGGTTGATTTCTGATACTTCTTGAACTGGCACTCCATCTAGCAACACGCTACTCCTCTAGGGAAGTCCAAGGTTGATGTCTTAAAACCGTTACTTTTTGAACAAAACACTCCGTTTAGCGGAACGCTGCTCCTCTAGGGAAGTCCAAGGTTTATATCTGATACTTCTTGAATCAGCACTCCATCTGGGGAAACACTACTCCTCTGGGGAAGTCCAAGGTTAATGTCTTGAAACCTCTACTTCTTCAACCAAGCACTTTGTCTAGCAGAACGCTGCTCCTCTAGGGAAGTCAAAGGTTCATATCTGATACTTCTTAAATTGGCACTCCGTCTAGCAAAACGCTACTCCTCTAGGGAAGTCCAAGGTTGATTAGGGAGGTCGAGGGTGGGTCATTGCCCCATTCTTTGCTTCTTGTTGAACACAGGGTGGTTCATTTTGTACTTTACCTTTCCTTGTTTCCTATTTGTGCAAAAAATAGTTTTAAAAAAACGCCCCGGTAAGGGGTGAATGCGTGCCATACTTTTTTGATGAATGCATATGGGGTTAAATGCATGACTTATTTTTATGAATGCACTGGTTTATATAAGAATTGAGTTGAATGTGTGTCCTACTTTTCGATAATGCACATACAAGAATAGAATTAAATGCATAAATGCACATTTTTTATATATGGACAAAAATGGATGCATGCCCCTTTGAGTTTGCCCTAGGGTTCATGTTATGAGTTTTGTATCCTAGTGTCAAGTAGTCCTTTGAATTTTTGTTTCTCTTTTGGGATTCCCCTTTTTGATTCTGCCCCTTTTCTATTAGGAAGTGATAGCACTTGCACCGTTCTCAAAGGTTTAACCCATTAACTCACTTTCCATCTTCTTTCTTGGAATGTGGGGCCTTCTTGTTTAACCCATTAACTCGCTTTCTCTCTTCTTTCTTCTTTTTTGTCCATTTCGGCACGCTTTCCCTCTTCTTTCTTGAGTGACGATCGTTATCGCCCTTTGGCAAAGCAACAGGTAGCTTCCTTCTTTGAAAGTTATTAAGAAGTGTAGGCAAACCCAATTATTGAACCTTTCAAATTGTGAGGCCCTTTAAAGGCAAGATCAATCAATGACGGGGAAATATAGATTTATGAATATCAAGTTGTAGCTTAGCTTGAAAAGATCAACATCAAATATGCATGAAACCACACCAATTGGTTGTGAGATGATCAAGACCATATTAGTGACAATGTAGGAGTGTAAGTGTGAACTTCACTAAGATTAATGAGAATATAGCCCCTACGCATGATCTAGGATGGTACAATAGCTCGTGGATTAACACACCTAGAAGTCAAACCGGTTTCATCCCATACACTTTTTTTTCCTTTTTTTTTTCTTCTTCTTCTTCTCCTTCTTCATTTCTCTCTCTCTCTCTCTCTCTCTCTCTCTCTCTCTCTTTTTGTGTGGAAATCCAATACTATCTCTCCAATAATGGAAATATAGAAATGTAAAAGTATGGCGGCTTTCACACACATGAGCAGGTAGCCTTCTCCTCTTGTCACATAACAATGGTAGCTGCACTCAGACCCACTAGTAGCCCCTTCCATAAGTGATGAGAGAGGGAATCGACAAAAGGTCAATCTAGGTATGAGACAATCCTCAAATATTTAACCATTTAAAAATAGATCATAAAGGCAGATTCCATATTCTAAGAAGTCTCAAGAAGTGTGCATTAAAATGAACATGAAACACTAATATGGTAAAGATCATCAAAACTGTTGACTCATATTTATGCAAGTGATCATACACACAACATTTAACCTCAAACAAGTATGCACACCAATCTATTCATAATTGAATATTTGCCCCAATGATTGGGAATGTGTAGGATAAACACTATCAACAGCCCTCTTTTTTTTTTTTTTTTTTTTTAAAGATTCAATCATCCCAAGCTCGCCAATATGTGCTAATCTTCCTCTTGAGAGTGTAACTACTTGCTGCTTTGCCAGGATGTCCTTTAAAGGTCACTTTTTGGACTTCAATGAGTTTATGTAATTGATCCTATCTCTCACCCTTCTGCAGTTCCTATCTTTCTGTACTTTCTATTTCTCTCTCACCTCTTTTGGAGTAAAAAACTATTTCTGCTAAAAATGGTGGTTGTACTATCCTTTGCTTCAAGTCAGGGGCATCATGGATCAGGGAAAGGTCCCCCAAATGTAGTTACCATCCATAAGAGTGTGAAATAAATGGGATGCACCAAAAATCACTACTCATTTCATTCAAGTCTATTTGTGTGGCATGAAAACACTTGATTTAAAGCAAAAATGGCAAGCAAAATAGGATGCAAAATAACAAAAGATAAGATGGACGAATTCAGGAAACATCCCTTTTTATTGCACTCTAGAAAAAAACCCTCTAGAGAGGTTTCGGAATCACACCAATTTCTTCTATGCTTCATCGCACGGTTCATCTCCTAGGTGTCGATGACTCCAGCGTCGGTCAAATCTTATATCTTATGCTTCAGGCTTAATATTATGCTCCTGTCTTTCGGAATGGTACTCACAAACAAGAGTCGGGTTGAAAATAGGGGGTAAATTATTTGGCAACGGTGGGGCAGGTATGGGGGTTAGAAGGTTGGTTTGTAAGAGGTCATGATAGACTTTTGTTTGGGTGCAGGCTAGGGGGGAAAAGGTAGAGATCAGCAAGCCTTCTTATTGGGGTTGAGATGTTGTTGGGTTCTCATTGGCCCGGGAGTAGGTGCTTGAGTAGCCGCAGGGGTCTGAGATTGGTACTGGGGGTGACATTGCGGTGGTTGAGTAGGCTATATGGCGACACTTCTCCCTCCTTTCGGCTCATTTTCCATGTTGTAGGCACATTCTTTGCTAAACTTGTAAAAAGTTCTTTAGTTTTAGCACAGGGGTTAACGATCCTTCTAGCTTTTAGGCCATTTTCTATCATCTTCCCTTGTATGATAAGCTTGAAAAAGTTTCTCCTAATACTTGTGCAGAGCTTTTCGTAGTATATGCCCGAGAAGGCATGCATGAACAGTTGAACTTATTCCTTATCTTCTAAAGGGAAGTTGACTTATGCTGCTGCTTCTCTCCATTTAAGGGCATAGCTTTTGAAGCTTTCTTTCTCTCCTTTACTCATTGTCATCAAGGACCAATGGTCAGAAGTGATATCTATGTTGTGGTGATATTGGGCTTTAAATACGTTAACTAGCTTGATCTAGGTGGTGATCTTTCTTAGGTTTACACAGGCAAACCATTGCGAAGCAAACCCAGTGAGATTGTGTTGGAACAATTGCATGAGGAGCTTTAGATTGTTCCTATGACCACTCAGTGCCCCAGCATATAGGCGAAGATGAGCAACAAGGTTACCAGTGCCATTATACTTCTGGAAGTCAGGCATTCTAAACTTAGTAGGTCTTGGATGGTTAGGAAAGAAACAGAGCTCGTCATAGGAAGTAAACCTATAAGTGTCACGACCATGGAGACTTCATATTAAATCTTCTAGCCCTTGGATTTTCAAACTAAGAGGGTCTAGGGGAGTCCTCTTTATGGTAGGTGAGAGCATTACGGTTTCCTCCTTTTCAGTGTTGGCCCCCTTGCCGTATTCCTTGTTCTTTTCAGTATTGTCATATTTAAGCACGATTCTTGGGTTAACGGGTTCAGGGTCTTTGGAGGAAGTCATGGACGACGATGGGATTGGGACAACATCTTTCATGGCCATGGTTTGAATGAGCTTGAACATTTCATCAATCTTGGTCCTCATTTTGTTAACCTCCTCTCGTGAGACTTGAGATGATTCTTTAGGGTTGGTAGCCATAAGTGATGCTCTTTGTTGGGTGATAATGGGGTCTCTAGGTGGATGTTGACCTTTTTTGGGAGCAATGTTGACCCAATGTAGTGTGGTCTCTGTAAATGGAAAAGAAAGAAGCAGAAAAACAAGAACACAAATTGCAAGTTAGTTTTTGGTTTTTAGAGAGTTCTATGCAATGCATGCCCTAGGGTGTCTCTATTTGAGAGGGAGACTAAATGTGATGTATTGGCTCACTTTTAGAGATAGGAGGTTGTAAGCACCCCATTTTTGACCGCTCAGTAGTCTACACTCCGTCCAGACTTGTTTTCAGGTCATTTTGGGCATATTCCAATCGAAACCAATTCTCTAGGTCCAAATTCCGTCTTTTCATCGCTTCGCGGGCCTGTCAGGCCCAAATAGAGGCAAAATGACCAAAATGCCCTTAGGGGCATTGTCCTTTCTTATTTCAATTCCAATCCCTCTCTCGAGATAATTTATTCCTCGAGACGGTCCGAGTAGGAAAACTACTCACAAAACTGTCAGAGTGGCGAAAACACACACAAAACCGTCAGAGTGGCGGAAACACTCACAAAGCCGTTAGAGTGGCGGAAACACTCACACCGTTAGAGTGGCGGAAACACTCAAAGCCTAGGCACGTCTTTTCGGAGTCGGTAAGACCCCTTTTCAATCCCTCTCGCGAGACAGTTTATTCCTCGAGACGGTTCCAATCCAGGCACGTCTCTTCGGAGACGGTAAGACCCCTTTCCAATCCCTCTCTCGAGACAGTTTATTCCTCAAGACGGTCCGAGTAGCAAAACTACTCACACAACCGTTAGAGTAGCGGAAATACTCACAGAGCCGTTCGAGTAACGGAAATACTCAACCGTTAGAGTAGCGGAAATACTCACAGAACCATTAGAGTAGCGGAAATACTCAACCGTTAAAGTAGCAGAAATACTCACAGAACCGTTAGAGTAGCGGAAATACTCACAGAACCGTTAGAGTAGCGGAAATACTCACAGAACTGTTAGAGTTGCGGAAATACTCTCAAATCGTCAACCCCGTCCGAGTAGCGGAAATACTTAACCCCGTCCGAGTAGCGGAAATACTTAACCCCGTCCGAGTGACGGAAATACTCAACCCCGTCTGAGTGGCGTAAACACTCAAAACCTAGGTCAATACCCATGTTTGTTAGCTCACTTCGGTGAAAAATGATCAGACTACCCTTAGGACACTTTTCGAGACTTTTCGGTCAAGATGACCATTTTGCCCCTAGGCATCCGAACGCCCCGGGAACCACACCGGCTCTGGGTATCAAACCGGTAATGTCCCGAGAATACTTTTTGTAGTATTCTCAACCTCTCTTTACCTTTTCGGACCATTCCGAGTTAGTTCCGGCCAACCTGGTGTAAAATGACCGTTTTGCCCCTAGAGGGCCGGTCTCCTTCTTCGACCACACCGACTCTGGGTATCAAACCGGTAATGTCCCGAGAATACTTTTTATAGTGTTCTCGACCTTCCTTTACCTTTTCAGACTATTCCGAGTCTGTTCCGGCAAACCCGGTACAAAATGACCGTTTTGCCCCTGGTGGGCCGGTCTCCATTTCCGACCACGCCGGCCCTGGGAATCAAACCGGCAACCTCTGGGAACATTCTAAATAATGTTTCCAGATCCCAAGTCTTTTTCCGGGACAATCCGGGTTCGCCCCGGCAGTTTCCTAGTCCGATTGACCGTTTTGCCCCTAAAGGCCCGGTCAACCTTTCCGACTCACCTTATCTTCATTTTTCAAGTCAAATACCTCCAGGACACTATTTTGAGTGTTCCGGCTCCTTTCCGGCCTTCCGGGTCATTCCCGACTCCTTCAAATCATTCCCGGACTTTCTGGAGTCACTCCTAGTGAAGCTAGGCTAAAGTTTACATGGTAGTCACTAGTACAGGCGCCTAAATCTAGTCAAAGATACGTTGCTTGCCGACCTTAATTGTTTCCTAAATGGCTGGTGCTACTAGCAGTGGCGCCAAGCCAAAAAATGGCCTGGCGCCACTCCTAATGGCGCCAGTATAAATTTTGCCCTAGCGCCACTACAACAGGCGCCAGGCTTGTCCTCCCTCTATAAATACAGAGCCTCGTTCAACGTGAAAAGGGTCTGCAAACTTAACCTAAAAATCCTATATTTCGATATACAGAGCTCGAGCATCTCCAAAACCCTAGCCTCCCTAGGTTTTCCCAAACCCTAGCCATTATACACAAACCCTAGCCTCCTATACACTCATACACTCCCCCATACACTCATACACTAGCCTTCAACCACTCTCCGAAGACTTGAAGAACAACCATTCAAAGCTTGAAGACAATCCTTGAAGACTGAAGGTGAAGATCAAGACCGAAGACCGAAGACCAAAGACTGCACGGCGCGCAAAATAAACAAGATACAAGGTAGGCTCCCTCTTTAATTTTCTGCACTTCCCCCCTCTCTCTTCTCTCTCCAACCCACTTGGGTTTTCTCTATTTTAATCCCCCATCTCTTTCCCCCCCTTTCTTTGCATGCTTGAAACAAGGGGATTCCCGATCCATGTGTAGGATTGGACTATTGGAGAGTCACCGTGTCGGGGGCTTTCCTCTAGTCTAACCAAAGACCACGTGGGTCCGGCCCCCTTGATTATGTGGTGAAGCCTTAACCTTGTATGTTCACGACCCAAAATTGCATTGTGCATATCATAGTCTTGCATCTTCCAAAATTCGTTTTCAAAAAGTTGTTTTCAAAAATCGTTTCCAAACTTGTTTTCAAAATTGCATCAAAAGCTCTTTTTCAAAAACATGTTTTCAAAATCACAATCCTAGGGTGATTCTAGCCTTTCCATGGCTGGGGTTGCTTTAGGAAAGTGTTATATAAAAAGTGACCTTTTGGTCTGTATTTTCAAACCTTGTTTTCAAAACCACTTTCCTAAAGTGGTTCTAGTCCTCTTATGGCTAGGATTGCTTTAGGAAAGTGAGATGTTTTTTAATCCTTCTAAACTCTCCCTCTCTTTAAAAATCTCTTCCTAAAAATCTCTTTTTCAACATACTTTCCTAAAACTCCCCTCTTCAAAATTGTTTTTCAAAAAGTCCCTCCCAAAATTTATTTTTCAAAACTCTCTTTTTCAACTCCTTTCCAAAATCCTCCCCTCAAAATTCACTTTCTAAAATCACTCCCTAGATTCACCTTCCTAAGAACTCTCTCCAAAAATCTTTCTAAAAACTCTCTTCCCAAAATTTTTCTTCTAGAAACTCTCCTCTAGGATCTTCTTTCCAAAAAACACGTTTCTAAAAACACACTTTCCAAAACTCCCTCTTTCCTAAAATCTTTTTCCAAAAACTCCCTCTCCAAATTCACGTTCCAAAAACTTCTCCCTAGGATTCCCTTCTAGAAAACCTTCGTTTCCAAAAATGCACTTTCCAAAAACTCTTTCCTTAAGAAGCCTAAGTCAAGCCTTAGAGCCCACGATTAGGAAACTCTAATTTTCTTTCCAAAAACATGATTTTCAAACTTTGCCCCAAACCTAGGTTTCCAAAACCTCTAGTTTTCACATCCAAACTATACATGTTTCCAAAACCTCTTTTCTACGTCAAAACAACAATTTTCCAAATCTAGGGTTTTTAGAATCCCCCTTTCCAAATCCTTGCCAAATCCTATCTTCCCTTTAGGAAACCAAATTCTATCTCCATGTTTAGGAAACTAGATTCCGTCCTCCGGTTTTTGGAAACAAAATCAAATCTTTTCTTTTAGAAACCAAATCCAATCCCTTCCTAATCCAAACCTTTCTTAATTCAATTCCTTCTTAAACCATAAGTTTCCTAATCCTAAACTTCAAATCTTTCCTTAAGTTTCAAAATCCAAATCTTTCCTAAATTCGAATCCTTCCTAAACTTTCACTTTCCTAAATCTTAAGTTTCCAAAACTGGAACATAAAAATCTTTCCTAATCCAACCCTTTCCTAATTCTACCCTCTTTTCAAATCTTAACTTTTCAAATATAAGCTTTCAAACCTTTCCTAAATTCAAACCTTTCCTAATTTCAAGACTTTCTAAAATTCAAACTCTAAAACTTTCTAAATCCTAAACTTTCTAAATTTCAAATCTTTCTAAAATTCTAAGCTTCCTAAATTCAGAATTTTCTAAATTTGAAACTTTCTTAAGCTGAATTTTTCTAAACCTAAAACTTTCTAAATTCTAAACTCTCTTAAACTTCAAATCTTTCCAAATCTAAGACTTTTCTAAATTCAAAACTTTCTTAATTTAAGACTTTCTTAAGTTGAAACTTTCTTAATTCAAACACTTCCTAAGCTGAAAACTTTCCTTTTTTTAAACCTTTCCTAAAACAAAACTTTCTTATTTTCAAAACTTTCTTGTTTCCAAAGCTTTCCAAATTGAAAACTTCCCTTTTTCAAAACATTCCAATTTTCAAAACTTTCCTAAGTTGAACCTTTCTTAAACTAAACTTTCTTAATTTAAAACGTTTCTAAATTCAACACTTTCCTATTTCAAAACCTTTCTTGAAACAAAACTTTCCAATTTTTTAAAAACTTCCCTAAGTCGAAACTTTCCTAATTTCAAAACTTTCCAAAAATGAAACTTTCCTAATTCGAAACTTTCCTAAATCAAACATTTCCTAATTTGAACATTTCCTAAATCCAATCTTCCCTAATTTCCTAAACCTTCCAAGTCAAGTCAAATATTTTCTAAGTCTCTTCTCTTTCCTAAGTCTAGGTTTCCTAAAACCAAGTCTTTCCAAAATCTATCTTTTCAAATAAAAGTCCAATCTTCTTCTCAATTTCAACTTCCAATCTCCTTTTCTAATCACAAATCAAATCCAATTTTCAATTCAATCTTTTTCTTCTAATCCAATCTCCCTCTTCAAATCAATCTCTTTTCAATCGAACTCCGGTCCGAACTACGACTGACCTGATTCCCTCAAAGGGATACGTAGGCAACCTCCATAGGTGCGGTCACAATACTTTTCAAACTTTCAATTCTACCCTCATGGGTGCGGTTTTCAAAATCTTTTCAAATCTCAAATTCCAATCTACTTTCAAACTTCCACTTTCTACTTTCAATTTTTAAACTTTTCAATTTCAATTCTATTTCTTCAAATCTATTTTCAAATCAAATTAATTTCTTTTCAAATCAATTTCTATTTTCCAATTCTCTCATCTTGCACTTGCATATCATGCGTCATATTTTTCAAACATTGTTTTCCTAAAGTGAGTAGGGTTGAACTATAGTTAGTCGAAGACTCTCATAGGTAAATCTAGGGTAGATTGACATGTAGATACCGAAAGGGCGGGGTAGGGTGATAGCTTAGTGCGTCTTCCCTACACGTAATCAACCTCCGAACCTAGATCACTGATTTCAAAGACCAAAACGGAGTTATTTTTCAAAAAGCGCTAAATGTTTTCCAAAGGTTGCCAAACAACCTGTTTTTCATAAAAAAACCCTCTCTTGAGGATATTTTCAAAATTGTTTTTCAAAAACCCTAAGTGTAGTTTTCGGATTATGCTTAGTTTTTAGGTGACCTAACTCACCTTAATCAAGTTAGGTGGCGACTCCGAATCTTTTTCAAAAGCCCTTTATTCAAATCAAATTTTCAATTCAAACATAGTCGCACTCATTCTTCTAGGAGGGTGAGTTCGAACGAGAGAGTATAGTATTTTTCCCGCTTGGGTGAGTATTCCTCGAGTGTGAAAAATCTGGGCGGGACAGCTGGCGACTCCACTGGGGACACTTAGAGGGTTAGGCCGTAGTCGCGTTTCTTTACCCTTCACCTATGTAGAGTCTTCAATTAACTTGGTTCAATCCCATTCACTTTAAATTTTCAAAACCAAATTTTCCAAATTGTTTTCAAAAAAAAAAAAACATGCATTCATTCACATTATGTTGTATTATGTTTGTCATCCACATACTGACACTTGCATCTTTGTTTTGTAGGTGCGCTTTATGTTTAAATTTTATTAACTGCTTTGCATGAATGTGATGTACAGGATGAATGGGAGTTGTTGGGCCCTTTCCTCCACTTTTAAAAATCACACACACACTGCATGTGCACTTGCATTCTGCATAATTGCATACCCTGATATGTCCTTTCTAGTTAGAAAGGGAGAACGGTATATTGGTTGTGGGCAAGATGCTGTGTCAGTTTCTTCGCCTACGGCCTCTTGATGGTTCCCCCGCTCGGATCACCAACCGATCATGGCACCACCTCGGGGAGTGGGCCTAGGTTTGAAGATCCGGGGACCGAGCCTTTGTAGGACGCATTAGTCAACCCCCAACCTCATACTCATATAGACACCATGCATAGCCGAACCTCTGCAGGATTTAGGAGCACCGTTTTCAAAATCACGGAGGAAAGGGCAACTGCTCTTACTTTCATTTATATCTGTTGTTATACTGACTGTATTTATACTGTTATAATGCCTGTCTAACTGTTCATGCGTGCATGTTTACTTTAATTGTACTTTCTCTCCTTATACTTTTTGCATATTCATATTCATGCATTCAATATCCCATGTCAAGACAAGAGTTCCAAGTAACTCAAGTCACTGCTTTCTCATGCATATGATCAACCCATTGAGAGTGATACCAACGTTACTCTCCCTTGCATTAAACCTACCCAAACCCTAAGGGTTCCCACGTAACCCTAAGGGACTCATTGCATGCATCTCAATCCATTCCACAAGAGGGGCCCCAATCCCTCTATGCTCACGAAGATAGGGTTGCCAAGAAGACAAGGGGAAATCAATCAACAAGGTCTCTCAGCGACCTCCTCGACATCAAATCCAAGGAAGGCGAATCCGAAGACTCAAGAGTAGTTTAGGGTTTCCCTTTGTAAAATTAGATAGGTGGAAGTCCAAAGGAAAATGTTCTCCCTCCCCCTATTAAAATGTATTTCAATTCTTTTGTATCTTAAACCTAGAATTTAATGCACTTCTTTATTTTATGAATGAATGCATGAATGGCTAAAGATTCCCACCTGACGGTAAAGTGTCTGCATACAGGGGCAAACCCCCTATCTCCAAAAGTGAGCCAACACATCATGTTTAGCTTCCCTCTCAAGTAGGGGCACCCCTAAGACATGCATTGCATAAAAATTTTCAAATCAAGGCACTGACTTCCCTTTTGTTTTTTGTCTTCTATCCTCCCCCTCCTTATCTCCAAGTACTAAGAGAACCGAAGATAGAAGCAAGACGAGAAGGGAGTTTCCCAAACCATTCATTATTATCATATTGCACATACGTTCACTTCTGTTATGCTCATGCATTCATATCTGTTCTGAGACAAGAGTTCTAAGAAACTCAAGTCATTCTCATGCATCTAATCAACCGTAGAGAGAAAGGAGCAGTCCAATCTCATGTTTATTGAACCTACCAAAACTCCTAAGGGTTCTTAAACCCTAAGGATTCATGGCATGCATAGAACCATATCTCAAGAGAGGCCCAAATCTCTCTCAGTCCATGGAGGTGGGATTGCCCAAATAAAGAAACATCAACTGGCCCACGCCGAAGAGGTATTGTATTACATAATTGGGGCAAAACCCTGTCTCCAAAATGGACTTGTCATCATGCCTAGATTCCCTCAAAGAAGGGACCTCCATAGGACATGCATCGCATAAAACTGCCAACTTCACATACTGACTGCATTTTCTTTTTCTTTTTCTTTTTGTAGGTCAAAGAGCACGACTGAATTCATGGAATCCCTCTAGCACCTCATCAGATTCAAACTCATGGAAGGATAAACCTAGTTGTTAGAAAATACCAAACCTACATCAAAGAGTAAGAAGAACTAACCATCCACCTACAAGACATTACCTCCACGACATGTCGCAACAATCACAATCCAAGCAGAGGAGGACTTCAAGCAGAAGAGGACTTGACTAGATGCGAAGTCTTGTCAAACCCGTGCATCGCAACAACACATCCTCTAACTTCCAAATGCATGACAAATATCGTGAACTCGCCCTCCGTTGATACGCCTGTTGAATGAAGCACCAAGAGGTTGATGTAGTCCTAAAACCCTATTAAGGATTCTCACCAAAAGGCCCACAAGAAAAGGGAGGTTTTCATAAAATTCATTTGTTTCCTTTTTGTCTGTCTATTTTCTTGCATATCTTATCTAAATAAACACACATGTCGTGCATTCATGATTTGAAATGAAAAAGATAAAGTTTCGGGTTTATTCCCTTTGTCTCATACTCTTGTGGAGGATTGTTGCGTTTAAGGATTCTTTCCCATTTAGTGATGACTTGACTTGAAGGATGGGATAGCATAGGCCACCTATTTAAAAGGGGTTAAAACCTTCGAGAGACAAAGAGACAATGAGAGATAGGAGGAAGACAGTCTCAATAGAGAAGTGCAGAGTTTATTGAAAAGGCGACACTTGCTTGATATCCTAGCTAAGTGATGGGCAGCCGAGTCCCTAAAATGATGAGAAGCCATTGTTCTACTTATCCCAAATAAACATTACCCTTTGCTCAACCCACTAGAGCCGTACATAATTTCTTTTCAGATATCCCCAAACCTATAACCATCTCCCATATTGGGGTGAGCACAGAATAGTTGATTTGATAGAACATTAGGGTTTCACTGACAGAAACCCATCGTCCCTAGGAGTAATGTCTAAATTTTGTACAAAAGCTTTATGGACTAAGCAATTCAATTTGAAATGACTAGAGGCCCTCAATTCTATTACCATACATAAAAATATCCCCTTTGCTTAACCCACTAGTGCCTCGCAAAAATCGGAAGATTCTTTGTCGACCCCGATCCGAAACCATCCCCCCACACTGGGGCAGACATGTAGCAGAAGATCTGGCAGATAATATCATCGATCATCAAGCTGAAGTAACGTGAAGGCTCTATGGATCAAGCAATCTTGTTTAAAATGAAGAGAGACCCTCATTTCACTTCCCATACAGTTAAAAGCAACCCTTGTCGAACCTATTGAGCCGGTTATCTTTCTCTTCCAAAACACACCCCAACCTAGGGATCACCGTCCACAATCGGTTAAATGAAAATGTTAAGGAAAGGATTTGAGAGAAAGAAGTAGAAACGTTCTTCTTGTCAAAGGCAACAAGACCAAAAAAAAAAAAGCATATTAGTAGAAAGACCGAAAAAGAGTCATGTTGTGCTATCTTTAAAAAGCATATGAAGCCAAAAGTCAGGAAAAAAGGGGCAAATGTCAGACTAAGAAGGTCAAAAGTTACAAGAAAGGTCAACTCCTCTTGTAAAAGAGAAAATTCGAAGGTGATCCTAGGTAACAAAGCCACCAAGTAGAAGCTATAGGTTTGAGCCTTTACCCTTTCTTGTTAAACCCCAAACCATGGCCTATATTACAACCCTACTAAAGTCCACTCTGATTGAGAAGGATTGCTTGATCTAAATGAGCCAAATATGTTTCTGAAGCTAGAGGAGGATATCAGGGGATGAAACCCCACTGGAAGACCAACCAAGGATGGTGCGGATCTAAACCTTACTGGAAGTAACATCAAATTTGAGCCTGTATATCCCGTTCATTCATAAACCCCTTAACCTAGCCTATGTTACAGTCCAAATTCAAGTCCTCTCTGATCAAAGAAAATTGTTTAGTCCAAATGAGCCTGAACAATACCAAGACAACTAGGCTGAGAAAGGAGAACTAGAAGGGAATGCAAGGGGCAATCCCATGCTCTAAGGTATGCTCAGATGGTTTTGGTTTGAACGACCCACTAAAAGAAGATCTTTGAGCCTAAATATCCCTTCGTTTCTTACAACCCCTAAACCCAGCCTACATTACGGTCCTAAAAGAAGTCTTCTCGGATTAAGGGCTTAGCTATTTATCGCTCTGCAAAAGGCATGTGAGTTGTCGCTCGAGCCATGGTGGCATTTTGGAAATCAAAAAAAAAAAAAAAAACACAGGTGAGATCCGAAAAACCCCAAACAGCAACCCTGTAGAAAGTAGGGATAGGATAGCAAACCAAAAGGTCGAAATCCCTAGAGAATGGTGCAAATGCTATCACACCCCGATGAGAATGGGGCAAAACTAAATGAGGCAGAATCCTAGAAAGGTACAGAATCCTGAGAGTATGGGCCCAAGGGGCAATCTTGGGATTTTCTTTGTAAATAGCTTATATACATGTAGTACTGATGCATCCATGACATGTATAACCTATACATCCATTTAGATTCATGTGTAGTTTGTATCTATGCATGCATTCAACTGTATTCCTGTATGAACCTGTTCATTTGTAAGAAAGTAGGTCATGCATTTAATTCAATTTTTATATAAATCTGTGCATTTATCATAAAAAAAAAGGGGGGATAGTGCATTTAATTCTATTCCTGTATGTGCATTGTTCAAAAATATAACATGCATTCATTTTCACTTCTGTGTGAACCTGTGCATTCATAAAAAAAAGTAGGATATGCATTTGATTCAATTCTTATACAAACATGTGCATTCATAAAACATAGATCATACATTTAATTCCATGGGCAATCATCATAAAAAATAATGACACCCCTTACTGGGGCATTTTTTTAAATTGTTTTTGCATAAAAACTTACTCTTTGTCTTTCTGTCTCTCTCAAATAGGAAATAATGAACAAGGCAAAACATAAAAAGGAGCTAAAGCCACCCCTCAGATATCTTCAGTACCGGCTCACACCTTAGAAAGCTCAGATTCCCATGACTGACAAGAAACAGAAAATGGGGCAATGACCCACCCTCGACCTCCCCAATCAAACGACTTCCAAAGAAGGGAAGTAAAGCTGGAATAATGAAGCACATCCCCAACAATGAACATGGACCCCTGGCTAGAGTTTGGTAAGGCTCACGAAGGTCTCTCCCACAACCGTAGGAGCATGGAAATGCCCCTCACGAATCTTGACAATCAGTGCATATAACCGACAGTCGACCAAGTCATTCCCCCTTGGTGGAAGCATCAACAAGTTTAGGAGACGTAGAGCTAGGGCTACCATGGAGAAATGGACCAATCTTGAGAAGTTTGTCAATCCCCCGAATGAGCTCTCCGAGGCGTTGCAAACTTAGATTGTGGGAACAAGAGTTTCACTAGGACATGAGGAAACTAGGGGCAAGAGATCAAAAGAAAAGACTGCACACGAAATCCAAGCTAAGACAAGACAACTATGATGTAGCCAGAAGGAAAAATAGGTCCCATCATGTCAGCCAAATCTTCTTAAAGTCCTAGGAGAAAGCTATTAGTTATGGGGAGTAGGGGCAGTCTCACATTCCCCAACAAAGACGGGTCAGGTGGCCAAATGGGAACCATTGTCAGAAAGCAAGCTACACTAACAGGAAAGAAGCCATGCAACCAAAGGACCAGCAAAAATGTCTTGCTCATCTGAAGGATGCCCGTCATACCAAACCCTTAGTCAGCTCAAAATAGCATCGGCTATCTGAAAAGTCAAAAGTGGAAAACCTCGATGTCCATCTCATCCTCGAGGGTTGGCTCAACTAGAGGGAAGGGGTCGACTAGAGGCCTACTCCCCCCTCCCACCTTGGCTAGAAGGTACTCGATTGGCAGAGTGTTGATTACCCCTAGAGCGGCTGGAGCTGCCGACAAGAATCTATTCGGGCCATCTTCCCAAAGCAGTGACTCTTCTCAGAACCCTCATCACATGCGCCCGCCATCCTGAAAGGTAAGTCAAGGTAAGAGGTATTAGAATTCGATATATGCAGTTCAAAAGATAAAGAAATAAAAGCAACAAAGAAATAATAATGATAATAACCAAAGGTGAAACATAAAATAAAAATGAAGGACACAACTTCCATATACATCCTATTCAGACCAACCTAAAAGTTTCTTAAACTTTTCATTCAAAGTTTCTTTTCTAAAGTCAACTATCAAAGGATCCTTAAAAATTTTTCGAAAAGTTTTCTGACTTTTTCTCTTCAAAAAGTTCTTTCTCAAAAATCAGTTTCCCAATGGTTTCTTATTATTATCCTCCAAAAGTTTTCAAAAATTCTTTCTTCTAAAATTTCCTTTCCAAAGTTAGTTTTCAAAAGGTTTTCTGATTCTGTTTTCCAAAAGTTCTTTTTCAAAATCACTTCTTAAAATCAAATTCTACTTCGAAAATCAGGGTCAAAAATCATTTTCAAAATCGTGTCTAAAATTCTTTCAATCCATCTCCACGTTTTTCTAATTTAGTTCTTCAAGAAAATCCCTTTTCCAAATCCTGGCCCCCACAAACTTTTCTTTCAAAAGAGTCTTAGACAAAATAAATCCTTAAAAATTTTAAAGGTTTCACTCAAAAAAATTCTTCCTTCCAAAATTTCTATCAAGTTCCGAAGTTTTCTATCCTAAATCCTTGTCAATCTCAAAAATTTTCAAATCCAAAAGAATTCTTAAATTATTACCTCCAAAATGTCTCCTAAAATGCTATTTTCCAAAATCTTTCTAAGTTTTCTGTCCAACAAGATTTCAAAACTCAAGTCTTAGGTCAAAATGAATTCCCTCCAAAACTCGTTTTCGAAGGCCATTTTGGACCATTATCCGTCAATGCCATTTTTCCCGCCAAAACTCGTTTTCGAAGGCCTTTTTGGACCATTATCCGTTTTCGACCCTCGTTGTCGGAAGATTTCCAATGTCCGTCCCTCCGACTGCCTCGCAGTCAACATGAGACTCTTACTTTTATCGTTTTCTGTCTTTGATAAGCAAAGACAGAAAAAGAGGGGCAGCTGTAAGCACTCCATTTTTGACCGCTCGGCAGTCTACACTCCGTCCAGACTTGTTTTCAAGTCATTTTGGGCATATTCCAATCGAAACCAATTCTCTAGGTCCAAATTCCGTCTTTTCATCGCTTCGCGGGCCTGTCAGGCCCAAATAGAGGCAAAATGACCAAAATGCCCTTAGGGGCATTGTCCTTTCTTATTTCAATTCCAATCCCTCTCTCGAGACAGTTTATTCCTCGAGACGATCTGAGTAGCAAAACTACTCACAAAACCGTCAGAGTGGCGGAAACACGCACAAAGCCGTCAGACTGGCGGAAACACTCACAAAGCCGTTAGAGTGGCGGAAACACTCAAAACCCAGGCACGTCTCTTCGGAGTCGGTAAGACCCCTTTTCAATCCCTCTCGCGAGATAGTTTATTCCTCGAGACGGTTCCAATCCAGGCACGTCTCTTTGGAGACGGTAAGACCCCTTTCCAATCCCTCTCTCAAGACAGTTTATTCCTCGAGACGGTCCGAGTAGCAAAACTACTCACACAACCGTTAGAGTAGCGGAAATACTCAACCGTTAGAGTAGCGGAAATACTCACAGAACCGTTAGAGTAGTGGAAATAGTCAACCGTTAGAGCAGCGGAAATACTCACAGAGCCGTTAGAGTAGCGGAAATACTCACAGAACTGTTAGAGTAGCGGAAATACTCTCAAATCGTCAACCCTGTCCGAGTAGCGGAAATACTCAACCCCGTCCGAGTAACGAAAATACTCAACCCCGTCCGAGTGGCGGAAACACTCAAAACCTAGGTCAATACCCATGTTTGTTAGCTCACTTCGGTGAAAAATGACCAGACTACCCTTAGGACCCTTTTCGAGACTTTTCGGTCAAGATGACCATTTTGCCCCTAGGCATCCGAACGCCCCGGGAACCACACCGGCTCTGGGTATCAAACCGATAATGTCCCGAGAATACTTTTTGTAGTGTTCTCAACCTCTCTTTACCTTTCCGGACCATTCCGAGTTAGTTCCGGCCAACCCGGTGCAAAATGACCGTTTTGCCCCTAGAGGGCCGGTCTCCTTCTTCGACCACACTGGCTCTGGGTATCAAACCGGTAATGTCCCGAGAATACTTTTTATAGTGTTCTCGACCTTCCTTTACCTTTTCGAACCATTCCGAGTCAGTTCCTGCAAACCCGGTACAAAATGACCGTTTTGCCCTTGGTGGGCCGGTCTCCATTTCCGACCACGCCGGCCCTGGGAATCAAACCGGCAACCTCTTGGAACATTCTAAATAATGTTTCCAGAACCCAAGTCTTTTTCCGGGACAATCCGGGTTCGCCCCGGCAGTTTCCTAGTCCGATTGACCGTTTTGCCCCTAAAGGCCCGGTCAACCTTTCCGACTCACCTTATCTTCATTTTTCAAGTCAAATACCTCCAGGACACTATTTTGAGTGTTCTGGCTCCTTTCCGGCCTTCCGGGTCATTCCCGACTCCTTCAAATCATTCCCGGACTTTTCGGAGTCACTCCTAGTGAAGCCAGGCTAAAGTTTACATGGTAGTCACTAGTACAGGCGCCTAAATCTAGTCAAAGATACGTTGCTTGCCGACCTTAATTGTTTCCTAAATGGCTGGCGCCACTAGCAGTGGCGCCAAGCCAAAAAATGGCCTGGTGCCACTCCTAGTGGCGCCATTATAAATTTTGCCCTGGCGCCACTACAACAGGCGCCAGGCTTGTCCTCCCTCTATAAATACAGAGCCTCGTTCAACGTGAAAAGGGTCTGCAAACTTAACCTAAAAATCCTATATTTCGATATACAAAGCTCGAGCATCTCCAAAACCCTAGCCTACCTAGGTTTTCCTAAACCCTAGCCACTATACACAAACCCTAGCCTCCTATACACTCATACACTCCCCCATACACTCATACACTAGCCTTCAACCACTCTCCGAAGACTTGAAGAACAGCCATTCAAAGCTTGAAGACAATCCTTGAAGACTGAAGGTGAAGATCAAGACCTAAGACCGAAGATCGAAGACTGCACGGCGCGCAAAATAAACAAGATACAAGTTAGGCTCCCTCTTTAATTTTCTGCACTTCCCCCCTCTCTCTTCTCTCTCCAACCCACTTGGGTTTTCTCTATTTTAATCCCCCATCTCTTTTCCCCCCTTTCTTTGAATGCTTGAAAACAAGGGGATTCCCGGTCCATGTGTAGGATTGGACTATTGGAGAGTCACCGTGTCGGGGGCTTTCCTCTAGTCTAACCAAAGACCACGTGGGTCCGGCCCCCTTGATTATGTGGTGAAGCCTTAACCTTGTATGTTCACGACCCAAAATTGCATTGTGCATATCATAGTCTTGCATCTTCCAAAATTCGTTTTCAAAAAGTTATTTTCAAAAATCGTTTCCAAACTTGTTTTCAAAATTGCATCAAAAGCTCTTTTTCAAAAACATGTTTTCAAAATCACAATCCTAGGGTGATTCTAGCCTTTCCATGGCTGGGGTTGCTTTAGGAAAGTGTTATATAAAAAGTATCTTTTGGTCGATATTTTCAAACATTGTTTTCAAAACCACTTTCCTAAAGTGGTTTTAGTCCTCTTATGGCTAGGATTGCTTTAGGAAAGTGAGATGTTTTTTAATCCTTCTAAACTCTCCCTCTCTTTAAAAATCTCTTCCTAAAAATCTCTTTTTCAACATACTTTCCTAAAACTCCCCTCTTCAAAATTGTTTTTCAAAAAGTCCCTCCCAAAATTTATTTTTCAAAACTCTCTTTTTCAACTCCTTTCCAAAATCCTCTCCTCAAAATTCACTTTCTAAAATCAGTCCCTAGATTCACCTTCCTAAGAACTCTCTCCAAAAATCTTTCTAAAAACTCTCTTTCCAAAATTTTTCTTCTGGAAACTCTCTTCTAGGATCTTCTTTCCAAAAAACACGTTTCTAAAAACACACTTTCCAAAACTCCCTCTTTCCTAAAATCTTTTTCCAAAAACTCCCTCTCCAAATTCACGTTCCAAAAACTCCTTCCTAGGATTCCCTTCTAGAAAACCTTCGTTTCCAAAAATGCACTTTCCAAAAACTCTTTCCTTAAGAAGCCCAAGTCAAGCCTTAGAGCCCACGATTAGGAAACCCTAATTTTCTTTCCAAAAACATGATTTTCAAACTTTGCCCCAAACCTAGGTTTCAAAATCTTTCCTTAAGTTTCAAAATCCAAATCTTTCCTAAATTCGAATCCTTCCTAAACTTTCACTTTCCTAAATCTTAAGTTTCCAAAACTTGAACATAAAAATCTTTCCTAATCCAACCCTTTCCTAATTCTACCCTCTTTTCAAATCTTAACTTTTCAAGTATAAGCTTTCAAACCTTTCCTAATTTCAAGACTTTCTAAAATACAAACTCTAAAATTTTCTAAATCCTAAACTTTCTAAATTTCAAATCTTTCTAAAATTCTAAGCTTCCTAAATTCAAAACTTTCTAAATTTGAAACTTTCTTAAGCTGAATTTTTCTAAACCAAAAACTTTCTAAATTCTAAACCCTCTTAAACTTCAAATCTTTCCAAATCTAAGACTTTTCTAAATTCAAAACTTTCTTAATTTAAGACTTTCTTAAGTTGAAACTTTCTTAATTCAAACACTTCCTAAGCTGAAAACTTTCCTTTTTTTAAACCTTTCCTAAAACGAAACTTTCTTATTTTCAAAACTTCCTTGTTTTCAAAGATTTCCAAATTCAAAACTTCCCTGTTTCAAAACATTCCAATTTTCAAAACTTTCCTAAGTTGAACCTTTCTTAAACTAAACTTTCTTAATTTAAAACATTTCTAAATTCAACACTTTCCTATTTCAAAACCTTTCTTGAAACAAAACTTTCCAATTTTTTAAAAACTCCGCTAAGTCGAAACTTTCCTAATTTCCAAACTTTTCAAAAATGAAACTTTCCTAATTCGAAACTTTCCTAAATCAAACATTTCCTAATTCGAACATTTCCTAAATCCAATCTTCCTTAATTTCCTAAACCTTCCAAGTCAAGTCAAATATTTTCTAAGTCTCTTCTCTTTCCTATGTCTAGGTTTCCTAAAACCAAGTCTTTCCAAAATCTATCTTTTCAAATAAAGGTCCAATCTTCTTCTTAATTTCAACTTCCAATCTCCTTTCTAATCAC
Source organism: Euryodendron excelsum (assembly GCA_033060915.1). Classification (NCBI taxonomy): domain Eukaryota; kingdom Viridiplantae; phylum Streptophyta; class Magnoliopsida; order Ericales; family Pentaphylacaceae; genus Euryodendron; species Euryodendron excelsum. Next base: position 15,706,587 of record CM065384.1, on the reverse strand, counting down.
AAATCAAATCCAATTTTCAATTCAATCTTTTTCTTCTAATCCAATCTCCCTCTTCAAATCAATCTCTTTTCAATCGGACTCCGGTCCGAACTACGACTGACCTGATTGCCCCAAAGGGATACGTAGGCAACCTCCATAGGTGCGGTCACAATACTTTTTAAACTTTCAATTCCACCCTCATGGGTGCGGTTTTCAAAATCTTTTCAAATCTCAAATTCCAATCTACTTTCAAACTTCCACTTTCTACTTTCAATTTTCAAACTTTTCAATTTCAATTCTATTTCTTCAAATCTATTTTCAAATCAAAATAATTTCTTTTCAAATCAATTTCTATTTTCCAATTCTCTCATCTTGCACTCGCATATCATGCGTCATATTTTTCAAACATTGTTTTCCTAAAGTGAGTAGGGTTGAACTATAGTTAGTCAAAGACTCTCATAGGTAAATCTAGGGTAGATTGACATGTAGGTACCGAAAGGGCGGGGTAGGGTGATAGCTTAGTGCGTCTTCCCTACACGTAATCAACCTCCGAACCTAGATCACTGATTTCAAAGACCAAAACGGAGTTATTTTTCAAAAAGGGCTAAATGTTTTCCAAAGGTTGCCAAACAACCTGTTTTTCATAAAAAAGCCTCTCTTGAGGATATTTTCAAAATTGCTTTTCAAAAACCCTAAGTGTAGTTTTCGGATTATGCTTAGTTTTTAGGTGACCTAACTCACCTTAATCAAGTTAGGTGGCGACTCCGAATCTTTTTCAAAAGCCCTTTATTCAAATCAAATTTTCAATTCAAACACAGTCGCACTCATTCTTCTAGGAGGGTGAGTTCTAACGAGAGAGTACAGTATTTTTCCCGCTTGGGTGAGTATTCCTCGAGTGTGAAAAATCTGGGCGCGACAGGGGTCTACCCCTATATGCAAATACTTTACTGTCAGATGGGAATCTTCTTTCATTTGTACGTTCAAAGGGAAAGGAAACATAGAACTTTAAATTTAGAATGCGAGAGGAAACAGAGTACACTTTAATGGGGGAGAGGGAAACATTTTTCTTTGAACTTCCACCTATCTAGTTTTACATATGAAATCCTAAACTACTCTTGAGCCTTCGGATTTGCCCTATTTGGATTTGATGTCAAGGAGGTCACTGAGAGACCTTGTTAATTGATTGCCCCTTGTCTTCTTGGCAATACTATCTTTATGAGCATAGAGGGATTGGGGCCCCTCTTATGGATGACTTGAAATGCTTGCAATGATTCCTTAGGGTTACATGGGAACTCATAGGGTTTTGGTAGGTTTAATGCAATGGAGAGCGAACTTGGCGTCACTCTCTTTGGGTTAATCATATGAATGGAGATGCAGTGACTTGAGTTACTTTGGAACTCTTGTCTTAACATGGAATATTGAATGCATGAACATGGATGCAAAGAGTATAAGGAGAGAGAATGCAATTGAAGTAAATACGTATGCATGAACAGTTAGACAAGCATTACAACAGGAATAAACAAATATAGAGGAAGGTAAAAGTAGTCACCCTTTTCTCCATGGTTTTGAAAATGGTGCGCGTATCTTAAATCTGGTAGAGGATCGGCTAACCTGGTGTCTATATGAGCATGAGATTGAGGGTTTACTAATGCTTCCTAAGAAGGCTCGGTTCCCAAATCTTCAAACCTAGGCCCACTCCTCGAGGTGGTGCCATTATTGGCTGGTGATCCGAGCAGGGGAACCATTAAGAGGCCGTAGGCAATGACACAACATCTTACCCACAGCCAATATACCATTCCCTCTTCTAACTAGAAGGGACAAATCAGGGTAGAGAATGCAAATATACAGAATACAAGTGCACATGCAGTAGGTGTGTGATTTTTAAAAAAATGGAGGAAAGAGCCCAACAACTCCCATTCATCCTGCCCATTCCATACATTCACGACATACAAGCAGTTAATACAACACTACATAAATATGTGAACAAAGGTCCATCTACAAAATAAAAATGCAAAAGTTAGTACTGGAATGACAAACTTAATGCAATATAGAATGAATATGAGTACAGGGCAAACAACGACATGTTTTTTTTTTTTTTTTTTTTAAACCAACTTGGAAAACATGATTTTGAAAGTTTAAAGTGGACAAAATTGGACAAATTAATCAAAGACCCCAAATGGGTGAGGGTGAAGAGACATGATGTTGGCCTAATGCTCTAAGTGTCCCCAGTAGAGTCGCCAGTTATCCCGGCCCAATTTTTTGCATCCGAAAAAGTCAAGTGAGAAAAACACAGTAGTCTTGTTAGAACTCATCCTCCTAAAAGGACGAGTGCGACTAAGTTTGAATTAAAAATTGATTTGAATAAAGGGCTTTTGGAAAACATTTGGAGTCACCACCTAACTTGATTAAGGTGAGTTAGGTCACCAAAAACTAAGCACAATCCGAAGATTACACTTAGGGTTTTTTTAAAACAATTTTGAAAACTTCCTTAAAAGAGGGTTTTTAAGAAAAGAGGTTGTTTGGGAAACTTTGAAAATATTTAAGCCATTTTTTTAAAAATAACTTCATTTGGTCTTTGAAAACAGTGATATAGTTTTGGAGGTTGGTTACGTGTAGGGAAGAGGCACTAAGCCATCACCCTACCCCGCCCTTGTGGTACTTACATATTTATTCACCCTAGGTTCACTCATTCAGAATCTTTGATTAATAAATGTCTAAAACTATCTACTTTAGAAAAGAATTTTGAAAAGAAATTTGATATGGTGCATGCAAGTGCAAGAAAAGACTTTGATTTTTGAAAATAGATTTGAAAAAAACTTGATTTGATTTTGAAAGAAAGATTTGGAAATAGAAATTTGAAAATAGATTTTTTGGATTTGGAAGTTTAAGAACAGTTATGAAATTGGAAGTTTGAAAAAGGTCATGGAAAATAGAAGCATGAAAAAGGTTGTGACTGTTGACTCAAAGTTGACCCTTGTTGACTCAAGGTTAATTCTCATGTTGATTTGATGATAACTAAACCTTGTGTTATTTTACTAATGAATCTACTTAGTGTGCAGATTAATAAAGTTCATAATTTAGACTTAAAGTTCAATCTTAAGTCTAATATATATCAAAGAGAATGCACAACAAATTCAAAATCAAGCAATGAATTCCAAGAGCTATGCAATAAACCAAACAGAGGATTGACGCTTATCTCTACTTTAATCAAATGTTTTACATTCGAAGAGATTAAAGGTGTTCAAATAAAGCTTCTACCAAATATGCATAGTTTCAATGAAGATTGATTTGCACTCAAGATAGACTGAAGACTTCATCAGAATATGCAAAGATTAGTTGAAGAAGTGCAAAGATTAGCTGAAGAGGAATTGATTGTTGAAGAGACTGAAAATGCTCAAGAGAAGATTTCATCAAGAATGCAAAGATCAATTCAAGATAATGTGATTAAAGTTGCTGAGAAGATGGCTCGCAATGATTGTCTGATCTCTATATGAAATCCAAGTGAAGAATTCTTCTAAGATGAAAAAGATCAATGAAGAATAGATGTATGAAGAGATTTCATCATGTCTGCAATGGTCTCAATGAAGTGATTTTAATGAAGAATGAAGAATTGCTAGCAAAGAGAGGAAATCAAAAATCAAGCATTGTGAAGCTCTACACAATTGAGGAAACTTAGCATTAAAAGAGATGTTCTACAATTAAAGAAGAAAATTTTGCAAATATAGAAGAAAAGATGAATATTGATCTAATGAAGCTCTGATAGTTTGAGAGTCAAGAAAAGATCAATATCCAATGATTGATTCAATTCAAGTTGAATAGAAGTTAACTCTGATGAGTTAAAGAGATTTGATTGATCATCATACCCCAAAGAGATACTCCTTAAAGATCTTATACCAGTGCTAAAATGATCTGGTTCATTGAATGATAGAATGGAAATATATTGGCAATGAGCAGACCCATGAAAGCAAGGAGTCGCCTCATTGTCACAGAAGTAAAAAGGCTTGAAAATAAAATGAACAACGAGCGGACTCATTGAAATGAGGAGTCGTCTCATGGTTACAGAAGCAAAAGGTCTGAAGACAAAAGGTCAATGAGTGGACTCATGAAAAATGAAGAGTCGCCTCTAAATCACAGAAGCAAAAAGCCTGGAGACTAAATAGACAAAGAGTGGACTCATTGTAATGAAGAGTCGCCTCATGGAGACAAACGCAAAGGCTTGAATATGACATGATCAACGAGCGGACACATAAAGATGAAGAGTCGCCTCATGACAACAGAAATAAAAGACTAAAGATCGAATGAACAAAGAGCGGACTCCTGATAATGAAGTATCGCCTCATAACAGTAGAAGACAAAGATGTGAAGATAAAATGAATAAGGAGTCACCTTATTGATATGAAGAGCGGACTCATGAAGTCAGTGAATAACATCTGGTAAATGCAGAAGTAGAAAGTGTCGACTCCACAAATCTGGAGCCGACTCATTGGATATAATGGCTAGTTTTCCTAACATTATAACAGATTGGATGTCCATTAATGAAGCCCAACTACCTCCAACGGATGGAATCAATGTAAGGGTTTATATACTAGCCTCCAACTGCATTTATAAAAAAGAATCAAGAGGAAGAAACAACAAGAGACAAAAATCACTGATCAACCTGATATTCCTGAACATTCTTCATGTTTTATTCTTGTGAGATCAGATTGTAAAATCAACTCTTGCAAGAGAGTGTGTTAGTGACTTGTATACTTTTATACACTTGTAATTGAGAGTTCTCTTGTGAAAGTAAAACTCTTGTAAGTTTGAGTGGAGATTGGACCACTTGGAGATTGAAGAGCTCGGTGAGGAGTTCTTGTATAGTGAGCTGAGCACTTTGTCAATCAGTAGCCCATCTTATAATAGGTGATTACATATTGGAAGAAGACTTTAAGGAGGTCTTGGGGTGAGGACGTAAACCACGGTTTGTGGTTGAACCTTAGTAAATCTGTGTCTCCCTTCTATTGCTCTGTTTTCTTTATTTCCACTGATTACATTGCATCATATATAGATTGATCATTATTACTTTGCTTAGATTAATTTTAATTAATCTTAACTAGCATTAATCTTCGAAAAACCCAATTCACCCCTCCTCTTTGGTTGCCTTTTGGGCCAACAGTGACCCCACCCATAGAGGTTGCCTACGTATCCCTTTTTTAGGAATAAGATCAATCGTAGTTCGGATAAGAGTCCGATTGAAAATAGAAGGTTTGACTTGAAAAAGAGTTTGACTTTGAATTTGGATTGGAAGATTAGGAAATTTGGAATTTAAGAAAGATTGGATTTAAGAAATCTTCGAATTAGGAAAGTTTCAAAATAGGAAATCTCTTATCTTAGGAAAGTTCCAAATTAGGAAAGTTTCATTTTAGGAAAGTTCCAAATTAGGAAAGAATTAAAATTCGAATGTTTTGAAATAGGAAAGTTTTGAAATTGGAAAGTTTCCTTTTTAAGAAAGAGTTGATTTTTGGAAAGATTTGAATTAGGAAAAGTTTGATTTAAGAAAGATTTGAAATTTAGAAAGTTTAGAATTTTGGAAAGATGTGGAATGGAAAGTTCGAAATTGGGAAACATTTGAAAGTTTAAGTTTTAGAAACACTTAAATTCTAGGAAATATTTGAGTTTAAAAAAGATTGAAAAAATTAGGCTTTAGAAAGTTAAGATTTGGAAAGGTATGGAATTAGGAAATGTTGGAATTAGAAAAGATTTGATTTCTATTTTCTAAAGTAAAAGATTGGATTTTTATTTCCAAAAAGAGACAATTTGATTTTGTTTCCAAAAATCGAGGATTCAATTTAGTTTCCTAAGTTAGAGGACTAGATTTGACATGAAATTAGAAAGGAGGAATTTTGGAAAACTTAGGTTTGGAAGGCTACAGTTTTGGTATAGGAAAAGTGATTTTGAAAATCTAAGATTTGACGTAGAAAATAAAAATTTTGAAAATCTATGTTTTGAGGCAAGATTGGAAATCATGTTGTAGGAGAGAAAACTAGGGTTTCCTAACCATGGCTCTAGGGCTTGGCTTGAGTTTCAACGAAAGGAGATTTTGGAAAATAGATCTTTTTGGAAGGAATTTCTAGGAAGGAAATTTGAAGAATGTTTTTAGAAAGTGAAATTTTCAATAGAGCTTTTGGGAAGGAATTTGAAAAAAGTTATTAGGAAAATAAGTTTTTTTGAAGGGAATTTTTAGAAAGCAATTTTGGAAAGGAGATTGGAGAGTGGTTTTTGAAAGTATATTGGAGAAGAGATTTTTGAAAGTAGACGTGAAAAGAGATTTTGGAGAAGATTGAAAAAGAGGTTTTGGAAAGTATGTTTGAAAAGCAATTTGGAAAGAGATTTGAAAGTGGACTTTTGCAAGCCTCTAAAAATATCTCACTTTCCTAAAATGATTCTAACCATAAGAATATTAGAACCATTTTACGATTGTAATTTTGAAAACAACAACGATTTGAAAATATGAACCACGAAAATTATTTTAAATGTAACACTTTTCTAAAGCAACCCTAACTATGGAAAGGCTAGAATCACCTTAGGATTGTGATTTTGAAAATACGTTTGGAAAAAGAAGATTTAATGCAAGTTTTGAAATAATTTTCGATGCAAGTTTTGAAAACAAATTTGAGAACAAGTTTTGGAGAGATTCATGATCATGATATGCACGATGCAAGTTGGGGTCATGAACATACAAGGTTAAAAACTTCACCACGTAATCAAGGAGTCCTTTGTTTCAAGCATGCAAGAAACGGGGGTAGAAGATGAGGATTAAAATAGAAGAAAACCCAAGTGGGTTAGGAGAGAGAAGAGAAAGAGGGGAGGGGGGTGGCGAATTGCGTAAACGTTAATAGAAAGCCTACCTTGTGTCTTCTTTGATTTGCTTGCTTGCTTTACTTCGATCTTTGCTTTGGTCTTCAAGAGCTTCCAAGTTGCAGCATTTCAAGTCTTCGAAAGAGGCTTTGGAGGATAGTATATGAGTGTATGTATGCTAGAGTTTGTATATGGGGGCTAGGGTTTGAAGAACCTAAAGGGAACTAGGGTTTGGAGGGGGCTTCGAGCTCTATATATCGAAGAGCAAGGTTTTTAGATTGAGTTTGCGGACCCTTTTATGTAGGGGGAAGGGTTTATATTTATAGGCATCTTAAACCGACCTAGTGCCTGTTGTAGCGGCGTTATGCTAAAACATACACTAGAGTGGCGCCAGGCCAAAATATACACTAGCTCCACTGGGAGTGGAGCCAGGCCAAAAAATACATTAGTGGCGCCAGGCCAAATATTGGCTTAGCGCCACTACTAGTGGTGCCAGAAACTTTGGAAACCTTCTAAGGTGGCAAGAAATGTATCTTTGACCCTTGGCATGCAAGGCAAAAGATTTGGGTGCCTGTCCTAGTGACTACCATGCAATTTTTAGCGTAACTTCACTATGAGTGACTTCGGAATGTCCAGGAATGATTTAAAGGACCGGGAATGGCCCAAAGGGCTGGAAAGGGACATGAATCCTTAGAATAATGTCCTAGGGGTAACAGACTTGAAAAATGAAGACAGGACATGTTGGAGGGGTTGATCGGGCCATTAGGGGCAAAACGGTCAATTGGGTTGGAAAGTTGTCAAGATGGACTTCGAATGTCCCAGAAGAAGGCTTGAGGCTTGGAAACATTAGCTTGAATGTTCCAGGAGGTTGTCGGTTTAATACCCAGAGCTGGCGTGGTTGGAAAATGCGACCAGCCCACTAGGGACGAAACAGTTATTTTGCATCGGGCTTACCAGAATTGACTCGGAATGATCCGAAAATATAATGAAAGGTCAAGAATACTGTAAGAATCATTCTTGGAAAGTTACCGATTAGATACTGTCACGCCCCATAACCTGGTATATGCGGATTTAGGGTACATGACCGGCCAGTAGCAAGGCTATTTGAGGCCGAATTACATAAACTGGTTGATCACCTGTGCATACTCATTTAAGTTTGCGAGATAGAAACTTTTATAACTTAAAATATAATCCATGCCATACATGATAGAGTTGTGCCTAATCCAAAACATAACATACATAAGGACCTAATCAAGGTCCATTAAAGTTATAGCATTATATCATTACAAAACATTGGGTCCAACCCTCTAACATAATACAAAACATAGGCCCGTGGGCCGTAGCTCAAAATCCACGTATGGCCTCGCTCTAGGGCCTCCCGGATTGGCTACCTGAAAATCATTTGAAAGAACGTAAGCTAATGCTTAGTGAATAACAATGATGCATGAGTGAGAGAAATATCATGGACTAGCAATTATATCCAATGTACAATGATAGATAATCATTTATGCATGAGCAAATAAGCTTTTGAATGTTTAAAACATAGACTTGGAACTCGTAGGTAACGTAAACATCATTTGAAATGTTTCAACATTTCAAAACATGATATCATAAGAAGAGATGCAACATAACACTATTCTTGATATAATATTTCATATCTTGTCGTAAAACATGTGAACATATTATAGCTCTCAGTTCAAAACATAAGTGTGCTACAACTCGATATATGAGCTAGGCTCCATAGTAACCATTTAGGTCACACTAAAGCTCTTTAGGCCATGGACGTCTCCCAACATAGATAGTTTATTTCCCATCCCCAATCGTAAGACTATCAGGCTAGATTAAGGTCTTGCTATGAAAAGACCTGACTTGGCACCATACATTGGAAACTTAGCATCTCTTTCATTTAAACATTATAGTCCATAGTTTTCATTCATAACATAAATATAACTTGCATGCATTTGAAATATGACATTTGTAATTGAACATAGCATTGATGCATTGAAAATGTGTGGAAAGCATTGCATAATATGGAGGTGAATTTAAAACATTTGGAAATTAATAGAGTTTTACTCATAGCATATCGTTACTCACCTCTCTCCGATAGGATGGATGGTAAACAAGGTGTTCCTACACAAAATGCACGTAGAAGTATGGAAATATCAATACAAGACTCCAAGGCAAAGCAATAACGTAAAACAAGAACATAAGGTTGATGTTTGAACATGGAAGGGGGAACATCGACTCTTTATCACGTCCCAACCACATCTCAAGGAAGATTTCACACTCTAGGTTAGTTTCCTTTGAAAATAGGCTTAAAGGGCTTTAATTTGATAGGTCATAGGCCAAAAGCACATTTCAGATGAAGAAGTTATGTCACATAGAAAAGGGACTAAAATTTTGGAAGGAGAATATTATTGACAGAATTTTGGTTCAACTTCAAAATTTTGTATCTCTCAATCTATAAGGAATTAGAGTACAAACTTTATATGGATATAAATTTCTATGAATCTACTATCTAATGCTTCAAATGGTGCATCAATTCGCGTTTTCTAGAGAAAGTTATGCCCATTTTACAAAACAGTGTCTGAGCTGAAAAGTGAAACTGGGGATTGGACAAAAGTGTCGACTCCAGAGATGGGGGAGTTGGCTCCTGAGCAAAAAAAATGAATCTGGGAGTTCACTGGACAAAAGGGTCAGCTCTAGAGACTAAAGAGTCACCTCCTGAGTTGAAGAAATGAATCTAGGAGTTCTTTGGGACAAGGAGTCGGATCCTAAAACTAAGGAGTTAACTCCAAAGCTGAAAACCCAAATTTCAACCCGAAAATCCCCAAACCTCACGCAAACAAAACCAAACTCCATCAAAACTCTCACAAACTCTTCCAATGCTTCTAGGGTCTAAAGATTGACCCAAGAAGACCATAATAACACAAAATGAAACACTTTAAACAAGTAAAACGAATGGATCTAGGGTTTTAGGAACCCAAGCCCTAACTTGCATAAGTTGGGGATTTCAATCCCAAACGCTCAAATCTTTCAATGGGGCTTACAACACTCTATACTTAGCCAATTTGGGACTCCAAAGAGTCACCCACAACAACCCAACAACACAACCAACAAATGTAGATACATACACATATACAATTGGAGAAGAAAATGAAACCTTACCTTTCTTCAAGCTTTATTAAGTCTTCTATTAGCTTCAAACTCTTTCTTCAAGCTTCTTCCTCCTCTTCCTCTTCTCCCTCTCTTCCCTCTCAGTCGATTGAAATGTGTGAGTTGTGTGCAAATAAGTGTATATAAGATGATACACATGGGAATAGTCCCACGTGTCTCACCCATAGGCTTAAGTTATAACATAAGCTCCTATTGGTCAATTTTGACCCAAAAGAATAAATAATTAACATTAAAAATTGCATATACTAGAAATTCTTATTAATATAAATAAATAGAGGTTTGGAATATCATAGATACCCAGAGCCGGTGTGGTTCCCAAAGCTTTCGAATGCCTAGGGGCAAAATGGTCATTTAGCTTCAAGTGGGCCTTACGAGTTAGAGTTTAGAAGTCTGAATATTGGAGTTTAGAAGTCGGGTTAGAGTCTGAATATGCATGTGATGTGTGAAAGTGAGCCTAGTCGGGTTGAAGATTGCTGAGTGGCAAAAATGTGGTGCTTACAACTGTCTTTGGGAAGATGTGCCCACTGGAAATGGACTGAGCAATGCCCCAAGGGCATCTTGGCTATTTTGCCTCTATTAGGCAGGCGAGCCCGCTAGACGATCGGTTGATTGGATTGAGTCTAAAAAATTGGTTTGAGTATGAATGTATCTATGTCGGTTTGAATATGAGTCCGATCAGACCAGAGATTGCCGAGCAGGCAAAAATAAGAGTTCTATGTTGACCGCGAGGCGATAGGAGGAATGGAATTTGAAGATTTTTGAAGACCGGAATAGTTGGAATTTGGAATCTTGAGTTTGAAAACTGGATTGTCTGGATTTTTTAATTTGAAATTTTGAAAACTTGATTTGGAAATTAATCTAAACTGACATTCTGACTAACGGAATGACGCCCCTTTAGGTGGATTTAGGGTTTTGAAAATTGACACTCTGAAATTGAAGATGATTTTGAAATTGCTTTCTAAAATAGGTTGATTTGGGTTTGAATTGAAAGAGTTTGGAAAATCTTTGAAACTTGGAACAAAACTTTCGAGGAAAAAGCTTAAAAACCTAAAACTTTTAAGGAAAGAGTTTGGAAAACCTAGAATTCGATTTTGGAATAATAGTTTTTGAGGAGAAAGTTTTCAAAAATTTTGGAACATTTTTTTCTTTATTTTTTTAGAACGTTCCTTTTAAAGGATAAAGCTCGGGAAAAAGAGATAAAATATTTGAGAGTGAGGCCTTTTTGGTAGAGAAGACCCCGAAAAACTCAGACAAAATTTTTTAAATGAGAAAAGAACTTTTGAAATAAAATAGTTTTGGAGGAAAAAGATATAAACCCAGATAGAATTTTGAAAATTTTGAAAGGAAAAATTTGGAAAACCTTGAAATGGAGTTTTTATAAAACTTTTTGAGGGAGAAGTTTAGGAATATTTTTGAAAATGGATTTTGAATTTAGAAAACTTTGAAATTGATAAAAACTTTGGAAATTAGAATTTTTGAGGATTGGAATCTTGAAATTTTTTTAGGATTGATATTGTAGATGACTTTTTGGAGGGAGAATTTTTAAAAAACCTTAAAACTTGATTCAAGTAGAAATCTTTTGAAGAAGAAGCTTAGAAAAGTTTTGAGATGGATTTTGATTGAAACCTTTTTGAGATTTAATTTTGACATGAATATTAGATTTTGATTTTGAAATAACTTTGGAAAGGGAAGATTATGAGACATAGGAATTGATTTTGGAGATAAACTCTTAGAAGAAAAAAGTTTAGAAACTATTTTGATTTAAAATTTGGATAGAACGTGTAGAAATTTCATTTGGACTCGAAACTTGAATTTTTTGAAAATAAAATGTATAGAAAATTCATTTTGACTCAGAATTTGAATTTTTTGAAGACAAAATGTATAGGAAATTCATTTTGACTCAAAACATGAAATTTTAAAGACAAAATGTATAGAAAATTCATTTTGACTCAAAATTTGAACTCTTTGAAGTTAAAATGTATAGAAAATTCATTTTGACTCAGAACTTGGACTTTTTGAAGACAAAATGTGTAGGAAATTCATTTTGACTAAAAACTTGAAATTTTAAAGACAAAATGTATAGCAAATTAATTTTGACTCAAAATTTGAACTCTTTGAAGTTAAAATGTATAGAAAATTCATTTTAACTCAAAAGTTTTCTTTGAAGACAAAAATATGTAGAAAATTCCCTTTGACTCGAGACTTTTGATGTTTTTTGAAAGCAAAATGTTTAGAAAATTCGTTTTATCTTGAAACTTGAAACTTTTGATTTTTTTTCAAGGCAAATGTTTAGGAAATTTGTTTTGACTTAGAAAATTCGTTTTGACTTGAAATTTGAAATATTTTGAAGGGGAAAGTTTACAAAAATCAATTGAAGTTGAAAGTTGAAACTTTTTTAAGAAACAATGTAGAAACTTCATTTCAACTTGAAACTTGAGATTCTTTTCTTCTTCTTTTTTCTCTTTTCTTTTTTTCCTTTTTTCTTTTTTTGTGTAACTTTCTTTTTCTGTCTTTTCTGTCTTTCTCTCTCTTTTTTACTTATATATTCTTCAGGTTTATGAGTTCTTACCTTTTTCCTTTTCCTCTGCCTTACATTCAAGATGATAGATGCGGGAGAGGTTGCCTTGCTGACTAAATCTGGAGTTGAGGAGGCACGACTGAAAGTTGAACTAATGACGGTGAGAGCTACTCTGGCCAAAGAGAGGTCTACTGTTGTTGATGTCTAGGTTGATGGGGATGATTAGCACACTCGGATGACCACATTGATTGACATTAATTTTGAGCTCGAGCTTATCTCTAAGCTTGATGAAGGAGACAATGATCTATGCCGAAGGTGATAAATAGATCTGCTTTGGTTGGGTAGATGACTAGTCCTGCTGATGAGGAGAGGGTGGCCTTGCCCCAAATGCCCCAAATAAGACTGCTAGAGATGTTTAGAGTGCCACTGCCAGAGCTAATGCTGAGATTGAGGTTATGGTTGAGGGAACTTGTTGAGGCGGTCTTTTGGTCGATGTTTAGCATTCCGTCTGACAAAATAATATTCTTCTGGGGGAATTAATGCTTTGTCTGGCAGGGTGATACTCTTTTGTGCAAATTCAAGGTTGACGTCTTGAAACTGCTATTTCTTGGAGCGCAACTCCATCTTGCGGAATGATGCTCTTTTGGGGAAGTCCAATGTTGATGTCTTGAAACTGCTATTTCTTGAACCAACACTCTGTCTAGCAGAACGACGCTCCTCTAGGGAAGTTCAAGGTTGATGTCTGATACTTCTTGAAGCAGCACTCCATCTGGTAGAACGATGCTCCTCTAGGGAAGTCCAAGGTTGATTAGGGAGGTCGAGGGTGGGCTATGGCCCAGTTCTCTGTTTCTTGTTGGCTATGGAAGTCTGAGCTTTCTAAGGTGTACGCCGGTATTGGAGATGCCTGAGGTTATTTGGTCGTGAGTGGTTTTAGCTCCTTGTTGTACTTTACCTCGTTCCTTATTTCCTATTTGAGAGATAGAGAGAAAGACATAAAGTATGTTTTTTACAAAAACAGTTACTTATGCCAATTCTATAAATGCTCGAGTAAAGGGTTAAATGCATGTTTATACTTCTTGATGAATGCGCATACAAAAATAGAATTGAATGCACATCATACTTTAAGAATTGAATTGAACACATGTCTTACCCCCCCCCCCCCCTCCCTTTTTTTTCTTTTTTATGAATCCACAGGTTCATACAAGAATGGAATTGAATGCATGTTATATTATTGGATAAATACACTTACAAGAATGGAATTGAATGCATGTCATGTTTTTTGATGAATGCATGAATAGATATAAAGTACACAAGAATTTAATACAGACAAGGGGTTTATCAGTTAAAGATACATCATTCACATACTTCTAAAATGATTATTACAACCGAAGAACATGATTCTTATAGTTAAGATCCACAGCTTTATTTTATGTACAATCTAAACTAAACATTAAGGAAAATTTCCAACTGAATTGGGTGGTTCATTTCTCGCAATCATTTCCTTAGAATCCAGCTAAAGTCTCATTTCCTGAAAATTTGTCCTATAAGATAGGAGTGAGCTGCGACGCCCAATAGAAACACCATGACTCCATAAGACACAAGTTTAAAGTGCAATATAGTAATTTAATGCTATAACATGCATATAAACCCGTTTCCTTTTGTCATCATTAGGATCCTCCAGGTATGTCCTGCCTGGGGCATCATCTAGCCCAGTGGGCCCACCCTTGACACTCCTCTTCAAGTTTAGTGGGGGCCCACCCATGATTATCTAGCCCATATCAAGTTAATAAATACTAATTCGTGGTAGCCCCGATACCAGTTGATTAGTAGTCACCCATGATACAAACCTGGGGTTCTTTCATTTATCCAGTTGTTCATCCCTTATTCCTCCCCAGTGATGCAAACAGACATGAAGCACAAATAAAGCCGGATATAAAATTTTGCATACAAAGCTTTGGATAGAAAAGAAATGAACAAGTATCTTAGAAAATGCACAGTGTCCTACCCTGCTAGTAAGTGTGCAGCAGATTTGATCTGGTTCTTCAAATATTTTCTGTTCATATTACAAGAGTTAGATATCTATTTTCCATATATAATTTTACTAAGTAATTTAGATTGTTAGCAGTGCGGTGTATGAAATAGTTAGTATCTTGGGTGGTACACATCTTTGGTAGGAACAAAACTGCCCGGTGGCTCGAAATAGGAGACATTCTGGAATTCTTATCCGGGGTAGCTACTAAGGCTACTCTCCCATATCTATGTTCCTTGTATTTTTAGGGATTTTCTAGTAAAATTTCAGAATATTTGTATATCTCCTTTATTTTCTATGAATTTTCATGCCAAACAAAGAAATAAATTCATGATAATTCACAGGGAAGTCCTCAAGGTCTGAAATTTTGAGGATAAGATACTTAGATGCTCAAGGCATGGCCATAAAAATGTTGCAGCCAAAATCAATGGGACGTGCCCACACGCACCACCAACTGCGCACGGGGGAGGAAGGCACCGCCTTCTTCTTCCTCCCACCACAACTGGTTGCGTTCAAGCTTGTTTTTTGGCCAATCCCTAGTATTCCTAGCCATGCATGTGAGCCCCAGGTGTGGGTACGGTCCTAGGCTTCACACTTTTGGCCAAAGCTCGACCAATAGTGGCCAAAGGTGGCCAGACAGAGCCCAAAATGGTGGCTGAATGGCGGAACTCTAGCACTTCAGACCTGCAACTGCCATTTTGGCCATCTTCCCTTCATTTTTAGACATTGAGCCCTTCATAGGTTTTTCTTCCTAACCCCAAGACGAGTCAACCACAAGTGGTGTGGCCAGTAATGATGGCCGATGGCCGGAGCCACTCCACTGGGTAGCTTTTCTAGTGAAAACTCATTCCAAGAGCTAGATAGAGCATGTACAAAGGCTATGGGTCTCTCTGGGACACCTATAGGTGTCCTTGAGAAACTCCATGGCCGCTGCAACAGCCCCCCAACCCCTATCTTTCTTGCCACAACCAAAAAACACCGAGAATAATCTCCCTCTCTCTCTTCGGTTTTTCGAGTTTTCAGCCATAATTTTCCTTCTATTCAACTGGGTTTGTGATGAGGAAGGTGGAGGAGAGTGGTTTCTCGCCTTAGAGTGTCTCTGCGAAGCTCAATTTGTGGATCACTCTTCTTCCTTCTTGTTAACTCTTAGTTTCGGTTTTATATTTTTTTGGGGCTAACCCTATAGTTTGCTTGAAATATCTTCTATAGCAATCAAGAATATTCCAGCAATTTTATGAAATGTGTGCAAGGCCAGATGTCATGGTGCATGAAGTGTAAGGTTTATCGGTTCATTCGATTCACGGCATATGACTTAAGTCAGCGTCTATGTTTTGATCTATCCGTTATATCATGGATTGCTATATCTAGTTATTTAGATTACTATCTCTGTTGTTTGAAACTTGTGGATGAGTGGTGCCATCCCTTTTGCATGGGTGTAGTTATTTCAAGGGTTTAGTGGAGTCTTGGTTTGTAATTGAACTGGTGGAACCTTGAACCGGTTTATCCATGGTTGCTAATGCATGATTACAAGGCTTGGGTTGGTTCAATAACCATGGTTACAAGAATTTGGGCTGGTTCACATAGGGTTTCAAATATTATGATGAGTTATATTCAATAGGAGGGTGAACCGATTGAGTATGTGTACGTAAACGGTTAAATAGATGTTTGCTTATAGTGGGCCTGTTTGGTTAGATTTTTGGACCGGTGCGAGTATAGGTTTGTTCATAGAGAAGGGTTTAGACCGGTGTGTCTAGTGGTTCAACGTTCAATTATTCGGTCCAAGGAAGAAACAGGCAACTAAATGAGGACGATTTTGTTTTAGCGGGAAATTAATGGTGGTGCTCGTCCTTCTTGTTTAATTGGAAATACGGAAAAAAAACTCTAACCTTTTTAATAGGGATGTAATGCAACCAAGAAAATTTAGGGTGTTACGGTCTTACCTCATTTAGGAAATTTCGTCCTCGAAATTAGTCTTAAACAAGTAAGGATATCAGGTTCTCATATCCTTCTCTACTTCCTACGTGGCTTCTTCTGTTCTATGATGTTGCCAAATTACTTTAACTTGAGAAATTTCTTTGTTTCGCAAAACTTTTATCTGATGATCTACTATCTCAATGGGCCCTTCGTCATATGAGTGATCAGCTGTACTTCAATAGTTTCCTATTGAATTATATGAGTAGGATCAAGGTGATATTGCCTCAAAATAGACACATGAAATACATTGTGTATCTGATTCAGTTCTAGGGGTAACTCCGATTGGTATGCCACTTGCCCAATTCTTTATGAGATACGGAAAAGTCTAATAAATTGTGGTTCCAGTTTTCCCTTTTTGCCAAATCTCATCACAGCTTTATGTGGGATTACCTTTAAAAATACCCATTCACCAACCTAAAATTCCAAGGGTCGCCTATGCCGATCTGCATAACTCTTTTGCCCGCTGTGAGTAGTTTTAAGCCGTTCCTGTATTATTTTTACTTTTTCTGTGGTCTCTTGAAAGATTTCTGGTCCATACAGAAATTTATCTCCCAGTTCTTAGCAATAGTTGGGTGCTCGACAGGGTCGTCCATATAGTGCTTCATATGGGCCATTTTTATGCTAGCTTGATAACTGTTGTTATAGGCAAACTCTGCCAGTGGTAGATAATCACTCCAGGTTCCTTGGAAGTCCAAGACACAAGCGCGGAGCATGTCTTCTAAGATTTGATTGGTTCTCTCGGATTGGCCATCCGTCTGCGGATGATATGCTGTGCTCATGTGTATTTGTGTTCCTAGAGCTTTCTGTAAACTTTGCTAAAATCATGAGGCAAATCTTGGATCTCAATCTGACACAATAATTTTGGGTATTCCATGCAATCGAAGTATTTCTTTCACATATAATTGACTCAAAGTACTTAGATTGTCGGTTGCCTTTATAGGTAAGAATTGTGCAATTTTTGTCAGTCAGTCCACAATGACCCAAATCGTATCATAACCTTGTCAAGTCTTTGGTAATCCTATGATAAAATCTATGGTGATTGGTTCCCAATTCCATTCTGCGATTGGTAATGGTTGCAATAATCCACCCGGGCGTTGGGGTTTTGCTTTCACCTGCTGACAGGTAAGACAACGTGCCACAAACTTTGCAACATCTTTGTTCATTCCTTTCCAATCATATTATCGCTTAAGATCCTCATACATCTTGGTGTTTCCTAGATGGATGGTAAATTTAGAATAGTGTGCTTCTGATAGTATCTTTTGTTTCAATTCGTCATTATTTACTATAAAGTACCTTCCCTTATATTGAAGTTCGCCCTTTTCACCTATAGTCCAATCTGGATCACTTCCTCCTTTTCTTGTTTTTTCCTTTATCCCCTGTACTTCTAGGCATCCTTGCTGGGCTTGTTTAACTTCTTCTAGTGTTTGGGGTCAGATTTGGAGACCACATAGTATTTCCTCCCTGTGTCTGAATTCTTCATTGGATTCTAACACTTGAACAACGTTCCATTTATATAACACAAGCCTACTCATATTTCCTTGATTTTTCCTATTTAAGGCATCTGCTACAACTTTGGCCTTACCTAGTTGATATTGTAAGGTGAAATCATAATCCTCCATGTACTCCACCCATCTTCTTTGCCTTACATTTAAATCTTTTTGAGTGGTGATATACTTAAGACTCTTATGATCAGTAAATAACTCGAACTTTTATCCAAATAGATAACATCTCCAAATTTTGAGGGCAAAGATTACTACAACCATTTCTAAATTATGAGTAGGATAATTTTCTTCATGCTTTTTGAGTTGTCTTGACCCATAGGCTACAACATTCCTTTCGTGCATTAGAACACATCCCAACCCTTGACGGGAGGTGTCAGTATATATCACATATGACTTCTCACTACTTGGAAGAGTAAGAATGGGGGCTGTGGTCAATTTGTCCTTTAATTGTTGAAATGCTTCTTCACACTTGTCCGTCCATACAAATCTCACTCCCTTCCTAGTTAGCTGCGTAAGAGGGCCTGCTATCTTAGAGAATCATTCCACAAACCTTCGGTAATACCCTGCTAATCCTAGAAAGCTTTGAATTTCGATGGCAGTAGAAGGTTTCTTCCAATCCATTATTGCTACTATTTTTGTAGGGTCTACTGATATTCCTTCCTTAGACACTACATGCCCTAAGAATTTTACCTATTTCATCCAAAAGTTACAGTTGCTTTGCTTAGCATAAAGCTAATGTTTCCTTAAGATCTGCAGAGTTATCCTTAGGTGTTCCCTATGGGTTTGCTCGTCTGGAGAATATATAAGGATGTCATCAATGAAGACAATTACAAAACGGTCTAACTAATCTCTAAATACTCTGTTCATCATGTCCATCAAGGCAACAGGTGCATTAGTTAAACCAAAGGGCATCAACACAAATTCAAAATGTCCGTATCGGGTTCTAAAGGTGGTTTTGGGAATGTCAGACTCTCTTATTCTCAGCTGATGATATCCTAACCTCAAATCAATCTTAGAAAAGTATGTTGCTCCTCTGAGTTAATCGAACAAATCATCGATTCTCTGAAAGGGATATCTATTCTTAATGGTCACCTTATTTAACTGCCGATAGTCCACACATAATCAGAGAGTTGCATCTTTCTTTTTCACAAATAACACCGGTGCTCCCCATGATTAAGTGCTAGGGTAGATATAGCCTTTCTCTAATAACACGTCTAACTGTATTTTCAATTCCTTGAGTTCTATTGGTGCCATCCTATAGGGTGCAATAGATATGGGAGCTACTCTAGGGTATAATTCAATTACGAATTCTATTTCTCGGTTTGGGGTAATCTAGGTAAGTCTTCTAGAAATAAATTTGGGAACTCATCTACTATTGGTATAGGCTTTGTCTCGGTTTGACTCTCACTCTCTTCTTTTAACATAGTAAGGAAGTAAAAACACCCTTTTGTTAGCTTCTGTCATTCACGGAGAGTTACCCTGGGTTGAACCATGATTATATCCTTTTCCTTTGGAAAATGCACCTCATCTTTATTTGGGTGGCACAAAATTAAAGTTTTTTGGCTACAATCCATGATTGCTTTATTCTTTGTTAGCTAGTCCATTCCTAATATCAAATCAAATTCCATGTCTAATTGAATTAAATCTACTATAAATTCATAAGTGCCTACCCATAAAACACTGGACGGACATCCTACATGTACTGTTACTATTCCACTGGTAAGAGTTTGGATACCCAATGGTATGGTTAACGATGTGGCAGATAAGTTTAGATGATCTACGGATTTTATAGAAATAAACGAATGTGTAGCTCCTGAGTTAAATAATACGGTAACCCATGAATTGTAAAGTAAAATCATACCTTCAATCATTGTATTAGAGGTCTCACCATTTCCTTTGGTTGTAGGGAGGGCGAGCATTCAAGGTGCAATAGGCTGACTAGTCTGTTTCCCCTTTCCTGCTTCCCCTTGATTAATTCGGTTAAAGTTGGTTGAGGTGGTTGCCGGTCACCCTACAGTGGTTTGCTGGGAAGTTGTTGTGGAGCTTGTCGGGAAATTCCGAGTTGACTGTACTCTTGGTGGTACTAGATTGGTATTACTATTACTACTTCCGGTCCTCATGGCATGTGGGCAGTTCCATCTTAGATGTCCTTTTTTATGACAGTTGTAACAAATTGGTCCGTCATTCTGGGTTCCCCGAGGATTTATCCCGACTCTTGGGGAGTAGGGTTGATATCAAGAGTGAAAGTGTCTAAAGTTGTTAACATTAGGGGAACCTCTTGAGGTTCAATTAAGTTCCCTCCGACTTGAAGCTTGTAATCCATCTAACTCATGTTCTATGAGCATAGCTCAATCAATCACTTCAGTAAATTACTGGCCCATAAAGGCTACAACCCATGATTGAATTGCAAGTTTTAATCCTTTAAGAAATCTTCGTGCCTTTCTTTCTTCAGTAGAAATGAAATCTGAGGCCAATCTTGATAATTCCAAAAACTTAGCCATGTACTATCCTACCGTCATATTGTTTTGCTACACTTGTACAAACTCTTCCATCTTGGTTTCCTTTACTACTTTTTGAAAGTAATGGTTCTGAAAGAGAGTTACAAACTCTACTCATGACAAGTTTCTTACATCTCTTATTAGTTTGACAGAATCCTACCAGAAATCAGCCTCTCCCTGAAGGCAGTAAGTTGCAAATTCCACCTGAAATTTTGCGGGTATTCCCACAATATCCAACACCTTGCGAGTCTGTTTAAGCCATCTTTCTGCTATTAGGGGATCTGGTGCTCCTGAAAATTCTAGAGGGTTTTGCTTTTGAAATTCTCAAAGAAGTTTTTTCTTCCTATCTTCCGGGTTTAGTATGGGTGTTGCTATAGGAGTTACTCATGGTGGTTTAGGAGTTACTACTGGTGGTGGTTGAGGAGGGGCAAATGGTACCTGATGTGTTTGCTGTTGTTGCAGCAGAGTAGTCATAGTCTATAAAATTTGCAGAATTTTATTCCATTGGTTATTGGTTGGGGTCTCATCGTTTCCATTTGATTCAACTTCGGCTCTTGTCCTTGCCATCTAATTAGTAACATGGTTAGTCAGATTTTTGTTATTGTATGACACCGTACCATATCTAGACGTAATATCCAGTACTAGCACTTAATAGAAGAGACAAATAGATAAGTGCAAACTCTTATGAGAAACCACTAGCACATAAGTGCTAGATACAGATAGCAAAATGTCATAACACTATTCGATCTTTTCCTCTTATTTACAGTGGTCAAAATGGGGAGGAACAGATATAACACACAAACTAATATAAACATACATAGGTCATACTTAACATTCTATTTCTTTTTACTACATTTCCTGCCTAGCTAGATCCCATGCTCATATCCTCGTCCGAGTCTTCGTCACTTTCCGACACGTCTATTACTGGGGTACCTGATGTGGTTGGTATGGCATTAGGGGATGATATTCGAGCGATGGTGGGTGATCCCCAGGAGGTGGTACCGTAGGCAGGGCAGTTTGTTGTCCTTGTGAAGTTGGGTGAGGTGAGGGCAGATTAGGTTGTCCCTGTCCTCTTGCAAATGGTAGGTCTCCAGACAACTGCATACTGAGTATCAGCTATTGGTACTCAGTAGGGCTCCTCACGATCTCAGAAACCTCTTGAGCTACTCCTTTCAAGGATGTCACTCGATGTCATACGACAGAATCTCATAAGGTTCTAGGAAGATCCTCCCATCTCTGAGCGGCCCCCATAATCTCAGCGCAAAGAAATGCCTTAGCCTGGTTATGTGTCACAATCCTACGGTTAGCTCTCATCTCACTTTCAACTTCTAGCTGATGCATGAGTACGACATCCAACATAGTTAAATTCATCTGCACCAAAGAGTTAAGGTTAGCACTCAATTAATAATCTATAAATAATATAACTTAAGGGTTTCAACAAGTAATAATATTAACTCTCACAAAAAGACCTATAACCGCGCTTTGGTGCTAACTTTTGTCACGACCCAATTTATCTTCTAGATCGGGACAAGGGGTTTATCAGTTAAAGATACATCATTCACATACTTGCAAAATAATTATTATATCCGAAGAACATTATTCTTATAGTTGTCATCCATAGCTTCATTTTATGTACAATCTAGACTAAACATTAAGGAAAATTTCCAACTAAGTTGGGTGGTTCATTTCTCATAATCATTTCCTTGGAATCTAGCTGAAGTCTCATTTCCTGAAAATTTTTCCCATAAGATAGGAGTGAACTGCGAAACCCAGTAGAAACACCATGACTCCATAAGACACAAGTTTAAAGTGTAGTATAGTAATTTAATACTATGACATGCATATGAACCCGTTTTTTTTTTTTTTTTTATCATCATTAGAATCCTGCGGGTATGTCGTACTTGGGGCATCATCCAGCCCAATGGGCCCACCCTTGACACTCCTTCTCTTCAAGTTTATTGCGAACTCACCCATGGTTATCTAGCCCATATCAAGTTAATGAATACTGATTCGTGGTAGCCCCGATACCAATTGATCAGTAGTCACCCATGATACAAACTCGGGGTTCTTTCATTTATCTGGTTGTTCCTCCCTTATTCCTCCCTAGTGATGCAAATAGACATGAAACACAAATAAAGCAACATATAAAATTTATCATACAAAGCTTTGGATAGAAAAGAAATGAACATGTATCTTAGAAAATGCATAGTGTCCTACCCTACTAGTATGTGTGCAGCAGATTTGATCCGATTCTTCAAATATTTTCTGTTCATATTACAAGATTTAGATATCAATTTTCCATATATATTTTTACTAAATATTTTAGACTATTAGCAGTGTGGTGTCAGAAATAGTCAGTATCTTAGGTGGTACACATCTTTGGTAGGAACAAAATTGCCCGGTGGCTAGGAATAGGAGACATTCTAGAATTCTTCTCTGGGGTAGCTACTAAGGCTACTCTCCCATATCTAAGTTTCCTGTATTTTAGGGATTTTCTAGTAAATTTCTAGAATATTTTTATATCTCCTTTATTTTTTGTGAATTTTCATGCCAAACATAGAAATAAATTCATGATAATTCACAAGGAAGTCATCGAGGTCTGAAATTTTGAGGGTAATATACTTAGATGCTCAAGGCATGGCCATAAAAATTTTGGACCCAAAATCAGTGGGACACGCCCACACGCGCCACCAACCGCGCTTGGGGCAGGAAGGCACAGCCTTCTGCTTGCTCTCACTGCGACTGGTTGCGTTCAAGCTCATTTTCCGGCCAATCCCTGGTATTCCTAGCCATGCATGTGAGCCCCAAGTGTGGGTAAGGTCCTGGGCCTCACACTCATGGCCAAAGCTCAACCAACGGTGGTCGGACGGAGACTAAAATGGTGGCTGCATGGCGGAAACCTAGCGGTTCAGACCTGGAACTGCCATTTTGGTTGTCTTTCCTCCATTTTCAGACGTTAAGCCCATCATGGGTTTTTTTCCTGACCCCAAGACGAGTCGACCCCAAGTGGTACAGTCAGGAACGGTGGTCGGTGGCTGGAGCCACGGCACTGGGTAGCTTTTTCGGTGAAAACTCATTCCAGAAGCTAGATGGAGCATGTACAGAGGCTATGGGTCTCTCTGGGACACCTATAGGTGTCCTTGAGAAACTCCATGGCTGCTGCAACAGCCCCCCAACCCCTATCTTTCTTGCCACGACCAAAAACACCAAGAATAATCTCTTTCTCTCTCTTCGGTTTTTTGAGTTTTTAGCCATGGTTTTCCTTCTATTCTACTAGGTTTGTGATGAGGAAGGTGGAGGAGAGTGGGTTCTCACCTTAGAGTGTCTCTCCGGAGCTCAATCCGTGGATCACTCTTCTTTCTTCTTGTTAACTCTCGATTTCGGTTTTATATTTTTTTTCGACTAACCCTGTAGTTTGCTCGAACTATCTTCTACAACAACCAAGAGTATTCCAACAATTTTATGAAATGTGTGCAAGGCCATATGTCATGGTCCATGAAGTGCAAGGTGTTTTGATTCATACGGTTCATGGCATATGACTTAAGTCAGGGTCTATGTTTTCATCTATCCATTATATCATGGAATGCTATATCTACTTATTTAGATTCGTATCTCTGTTATTTGAAACGTGTCGATGAGTGGTGCCATCCCTTTTGCATGGGTGTAGTCATCTCAAGGGTTTAGTGGAGTCTTGGTTTGTAATTGAACCGTTGGAACCTTGAACCGGTTTATCCATGGTAGCTAATGCATGATTACAAGGCTTGGGCTAGCCCAATAACAATGGTTACAAGGATTTAGGCTAGTTCACGTAGGGTTTTAAATATTATAATGACTTGTATTCAATAAGAGGGTGAACTGGTCGAGTATGTGTGCGTAAGCAGTTAAATCGGTGTTTGCTTATAGTGGGATGGTTAGGTTAAATTTTTGGACCGGTGCGAGTATAGGTTGGTTCATATGGAAGGGTTTAGACTGGTGTGTCTAGTGGTTCGATGTTCAATTCTTCGGTCCAAGGAAGAAACAGGCAAATGAGGATGGTTTTGTTTTAGCAGGAAATTAATGGTGGTGCTCGTCCTTCTTGTTTAATCAAAAATACGAAAAAAAAACTCAAACCTTTTTAATAGGGATGTAATACGGTAAAAAAAATTTAGGGTGTTCCATGATCTCTTACTATCCTTCCTTTGCTCAGCAACACATTTAACTCATTTAGATCAAACAATATCTTCTCAATCAGAGTGGACTTTAATAGGGTTATAATGTAGGCCATGGTTTTAGATTTTTGCAAGAAAAGGCAAAGGCTCGAACCTATTGCTTTTACTAAGCTTATTTATTGCCTAGGATTAGCATTGGATTTTCATTTTTGCCTTTACTATATGCTTTCCAAGATGGTATGAAATGACCACCATTCTTGCCTTTAGTATACTGCCCCCCCCCCCCCCCCCCCCCCTTCTCCCTTTTTCTAAGGCAGCTTGCCCCTTAACAACTCCTTCCTTTTACTTTCCTTTTTCTTCCTTCTCTCTCTCTCTCTCTCTTTTACTTACACAACTCCTTTCTCTCAGATATATTCCTTAGTGTCTCGTCTTAACCCATTGTGTGCGATGATCCCTAGGTTGGGGTTTTCTTGAAAAGAAAGATAACCGACTCAACAGTTTTGACAAGAGTTATTTTTTTACTATATAGGGAATAAAATGAGGGCCCCTCTTCATTTTGAACTAGATTACTTGATCCATAGAGCCTTCATGTTACTTTAGCTTGATGGAGGATGAGTGACATTCTTTGTTGAGTCCTCAATTATCTGTCTACCTCAGTGTGGGGGGATGGGTTTGGATTTCAGATAACAAGGTCTCGTGCCCAGATTTTTCGCACTCAAGGAATACACACACAAGCGGGAAAAACACTATACTCTCTTGTTAGAACTCATCCTCCTAGAAGAATGAATACGACTATGCTTGAATTGAAAATTTATTTGAACAAAGGGCTTTTGAAAAATATTTGGAGTCGCCACCTAACTTGATTAAGGTGAGTTAGGTCACCTAAAAACTAAGCACAATCCGAGGAACACACTTAGAGTTTTTGAAAATGATTTTAAAAAAATACTTCCTCAAGAGAGGGTTTTTAGGAAAACAAGTTGTTTGGCAACCTTTAGAAAATAATTAAGCCCTTTTGAACATAAACTCCATTTTAGTCTTTGAAAACAGTGATTCTAGATTCGGAGGTTGGTTACGCGTAGGGAAAACGTACTAACTCATCACCCTACCCCGCCCTTGCGGTACCTATATATCTATTACCCTAAATTCACCTATGACAGTCTTCAAATAACAAATGTTCAATCCTATCCACTTTAAAAAAATAATTTTGAAAAGAATGATGCATGATATGTAAATGCAAAAGAAAAAGAGAGTTAGAAAATAGATTTGAAAGGAAATTGATTTGATTTTAGAAAGGGGATTTGAAAAGATAGATTAGAAAGTTTTAGAAATTGGAAATAGAGATTTGGAAATAGAAATTTGGAATTGGAAACTCGGAAGAGATTAGGAAATTAGAGACTGGAAAAAGGTTGTGACCGCACCCATGAGAGTTGCCTACGTATCATTTTTGAGGAATCAAGTTAGTCGTAGTTCGGATAAGAGTTTGATAGAAAATAAAAGGTTTGATTAGAAAAAGAAATTGAATTGGAATTTGGAATAGAAGATTGGAATTTGAAATGGAAGAATAGAGACCCTAGACCTAGGAAGGTAGGATTTAGAAAGGACTCAAGATTAAGAAAGACTTGACTCGAAAGTTGGACTTGGAAGATCGAAAAAAGATTGAATTCAGGAAGGGTTCGATTTAGGAAAGTTTCAAAATAGGAAAGTGTCATTTTCGGAAAGTTTCGTTTTAGGAATGTTTCAATTTAGGAAAGTGTTGGATTAAGAAAGTTTTGAAATAGGAAACATTTCGTTTTAAGAAAGTTTTGAAATTGGAAAGATTTTCGTTTTAAGAAAGTTTTGAAATTGGAATGTTTTGAAATAGGAAAGTTTTGAAAGTTGGAAAGTTTTGAATTTAGAAAGCTTTAGATTTGGAAAGATTTGAAGTTTAGGGAAGTTTAGAATATTAAAAAGATTCTAAGTTTAAGTTTTAGAATTCTTGAAATTAGGAAAGGTTTTGAATTTAAGAAGGGTTTGAAAACTTAGATTTGGGAAAGTTAAGATTTGGAAAGGGGTGGAATTAAGAAAGGTTTAAAAGCTTAAAGTTTAAGGAAAGATTTAAAAGTTTAAGTTTAGGAAACTTAAGGTTTAGGAAAGTACTAGATTAGGAAGGAGTTGAATTAGGAAAGTTTTGGGTTTGGAAGGATTGAGATTCCTATTTCCTAAAACAAGGGATTTGATTTTGTCTCTAAAAAGAGATGTTTTGATTTTGTTTTCAAAAACGGAGGATAGAATCTAATTTCCTAAATTGGAGACTGGATTTGGTAAGGATTTGAAAGGTAGAGTTTTAGAAACCCTGGATTTGGAAGACTATAGTTTTGACATAAAGAAGAGGTTTTTGAAATATACATATATAGTTTTGATGTAGAAAATAGGAGGTTTTGGAAACCTAAGTTTTAAGGCAAGGTTAAAAATCATATTTTTGAGAAGAAAAACTAGGGTTTCCTAATTGTTGGCTCTAGGGCCTAACTTGGACTCTAAGAAAAGGGATTTTTGGAAAGTGAGTTTTCAGAAAGAGAGATTTTTGGAAGGAAATCCTATAGAGGAGTTTCTAGAAGGAAGATTTTGGAAGGAGCTTTTAGAGAGGAGTTTTTAGAAAGTGAATTTGAAAGGAATTTTAGAAAGAGGACTTTGGAATAAGCTTTTAGGAAAGAGTTTTTAAGAAAGAGATTTAGGGAAGAAAGTTTTCTAAATAGGAAAACTAGGGAGTGTTTTTAGGAAAGGAATTTTGAAGAGAGCTTTTTTGGAAAGGTGTTCGAAAAGGAGTTTTTGAAAACAATTTTTAGAGGGAGCTTTTGAAAACAATTTTGGAAAGAGGATTGGAGAGAGTTTATGGAAAGCATGTTGGAAAAGAGATTTTTAGGAGGAAATCTTTTAGAAAGTATATAAAATTCCCAACTTTGCTAAAGTGATTCTAATCATAAGAAGATTAGATCTATTTTAAGATAGTGGTTTTGAAAATAACTATGTTTTGAAAATATGGACCATATTAGTCACTTTAAATGTAACACTTTCCTAAAGCAAACCTAGCCATGAAAAGGCTAGAATCACCTTAGGATTGTGGTTTTGAAAACAAGTTTTGAAAAAGAAGATTTTGATGCAATTTTGAAAATGATGTTAATGCAAACTTTGAAAATGAGTTTGAAAACAGATTTTAGAAGAATGCAAGATCACAATATGCACAATGCATAGAGGGTCGTGAACATTCAATGTTAAAGGCTTTACCACATAATCAAAGGGGCCGAACCCACGTGGTCTCCGGTTAGACTAAAAGAAAGCCCCCGGCACGGTGACTCTTCAATAGCCTAATCCTACACATGGACCAGGAATTCCCTTCTTTCGAGCATGCAAGAAGGAGAGAGGGGGGGGGGAGAAGATGGTGGATTAAAATAGAAGAAAACCCAAATGGGTTAAGAGAGAGAAGAGAGGAGGGGAAAATGTGTAAACGTAAATAAGAAGCCTACCTTATGTCTTCTTTATTTTGCTTAACTTTGCGCGCTTTGCTTTGCTTGTCTTGCTTTGGTGTTCACTTCATTCTTCAAGAGTTTGTCTTCATTTTTCAAAGTTTTGTAGTTGCAGCACTTCAAGTCTTCAAAGAAGGCTTTAGAGGTTAGTGTATGAGTGTATAGAAGTATATGTGAGTGTATAGGAAGCTAGGGTTTGTGTATGAAGGCTAGGGTTTGGAAAACCTAAGGAGACTAGGGTTTTGGGAAGCTACGAGCTCTGTATATCAAAAACTAGAGTTTTTAGACTGAGTTTGCGGACCTCTTTCACACTTGAGGAGGCTCTGTATTTATCGATAAAGGAATGACCTGGCCCTTGTTACAGTGGCGCCAGGCCAAATATTATCTTGGTGCCACTACTAGTGGCGCCAGCCACATAGGAAAGTTCATTAAGTCGGCAAGCAACGTATCTTTGGAAGACTTGGGCGCCTGTACTAGTGAATACCATGCAATTTTTAGCCTGACTTCACTTGGAGTGACTGCGGAAAGCCCGGGAAGGACTTAAGGGACCGGGAGTGGCCCAGAAGGCTGGAAAAGGACAGGAACACTTAAAACAGTGTCCTGGAAGTAGTAGACATGAAAAAGGGTGACAAAAATTGTTGGACGGATTGACCGAGCCATTAGGGGCAAAACGGTCAATCGAGCCAGAAAGCTGCCGGGATGGACTCAGAATGTCCCGTAAGAAGACTTGAGATTTAGAAACATTATTTAGAATGTTCCCAAAGGTTACCGGCTTGAAAACCCAAGTTAGTGTGGTCGGAAAAGGCGATCGGCCCACTAGGGGCAAAACGGTCATTTTGCATCGGGTTTATCGAAATTGACTCGGAATGATCCAGAAAGATAAAGGAAGGTCAGGAATACTATAAGAAGCATTCTCAGTCAATTACCGATTTGATACCTAGAGCTGGTGTGGTCCCTAAGGCGTTCAGATGCCTAGAAGCAAAATGATCATCTTGATCGGAAAGTTTCGAAATTGGGCCGAAATTGACTAGAAGGCACCTAATCATGCCGGATTGCTTTTAAGACAATCTTGGAAGGGCGGACTTACCATTCTGAGGATTTAGGTGTGTTTTCGAGAAACATGCCAAAAAATGGCCCTAGGGGTAGTTTGGTTATTTTTCACCGAAGTGGACTAGAAGGCACTGGTGTTGACCTGGGTATTGAGTGTTTTCACCACTCTGACGACGGTCTCGTGATACAGGGGTTTGTTGGCAATTCTTTATATTGACATGCTTGTGAGTATTTCTGCTACTCTAACAATTCGCGATCATTCCCGAGACTACCTAATCTCAGGAAACTGGTAAAGGCACTTGAGAAGTCGACTTTCTCAGAAGGCGTGCTGACACAGACATTTATGCATTAGTGAGCTAGCAAGCACCAAAGGTGGATCGTTCTACCATTTAGGGGACATGGGGCCTCGTTTCGGTCGACAAGTTTAAAGGGACTTACCGTTCTGAAGAAACTTTCTCCAAAAAATATGCCGAATAGGATAGATTTACAGTCTCGAGGAATCAACTTGCTCGAGAGAGGGATTGGAAATGGAATTGGAAAGGGGTCTTACCATCTTCGAAAAGACGTGCCTAATGGAATTCGAAAGGGGACTTACTGTCTTCAGAAAGACGTGCCTGATTTGGAATTGAAAAGGAGACTTACCATCTTTGAAAAGACACGACTGATTTGGAATTGGACCGAACAATGCCCCTAAAGGCATTTCGGTCATTTTGCCTCTATTTGGGCCTGGTGGGCTCGTGAAGCGATGGATAGATAGGATGAGGACTAGAATTCTAGAATACGTCCATATTGACTTGAAATCAAGTCTGGACGGACTGTAGACTGCCAAGCGGTCAAAAATGGGGTGCTTACAGTTGGCCCACTTTTTCTATCTTTGCTTCTCAAAGACAAAAAACGATAAAGTAAAAGTCCTATGTTGACCGTGAGGCAGTCGGAGGGATGGACTTCAGAAATTTTTCGATAATGGGGGTTCGAAAATGGATATTGGGCCCAAAAAGCCTTCGAAAATGAGTTTTGGTGGGAAAAAGAGTAAAGCTGCCACTAGGAGTGGTGCCTTTGGAAAGTTTAGCTTCGCGCCTCTGCTAGTGGCGCCAGGCATGGGATTAAAACTAGAAAAATTCTGGTTCGAATACTTACGGCATTTGAAGAGTTTTTTGAAAAGTTAAGAGTGTTTGTGGGGAAACTGACTTGAACCTTGAAGAAGCACTTCTTGGAGACCATGGATGATTGCCGGAAGGAGACCACATCACCGGAAAAGTCGCCGGAAGAGAAGATTTCACCGGAGAACTCCAAAAAGTGAGTTTTCAAATTTCTGTTGATTTTGATGTGTAGAATTTCGTTTGAACCATGCGAATAGTAAAAATTGATGTTTTGATATGTTTTGAACATTATGGTGATGTTATTTTTGCATTTTGGTGCTTGTTTGATTTAATTTGAGTGATTTTACGTGATTATGTGAAGAGGGTTTTTTACAGGAATTGGGGGTTTGTTCCTACAGGCTTGGACATTGGGTTTTCTAGCTAGATTTTTATGCCATGTGCCTTAGAAAATTGTGTTTAATAACTGTGTAAAGTTTCATGATTTTTTGAAAACTTGGTGAATTCTTTATTTTTTGAAAAATAGAAAAATATTTAGAAAATTAGGAAAATTGAAAAACTTAAGAAATTGATGGAATTTTTAGAGTTTAAAATTTTGAAAAATGTAGGAATATTTTAGAAAACATTTAAAATGATTTTGAGAAATTTTTAGGATAACTTTGAAAACCATTGATTTATTCGAAAAATAAAACATGTGTTTTGAAAAGCTTAGAAATTTGAAAAGTGGGTGCGGGTGTTGGTGTTATATGATTGTAACGCTGTGAAGTGTACGGTTTGTATTTTGTGTTGATGTCATGGGTGGTGTAGGGACAATTTTTAAATGAAACTCTATCGAAATTTTTAGAAATTAGAGAAAGAGTTGGAAAAAGTTTAGAAATAAAATCTTTTTGAAGGAAAAAGACAGAAAACCCTTGAGATTTGATTTGAAGTCGGAAAATCAACTGGTGTAGGAAATTTGTTTTGACTTATCGTTTGAAATCCTTTTATTTTATTTTTTGTTTGTTTTTATTGTTTGTTTACTTTATTTTATTATTATTTATCTGTATGTACCGTATATTAACACCTCTTACCTTGGCTTACGTTTTCAGGATGGCAGATGCGGGTGATGATGGTTCTGAGAGGAGAGGTTGCTCGGAGAAGGCGGCTCAAATAGATTCCAACGGTGGTTCCAGTCGATCTAGAGGTAGCCAGCGATCAGCTAGCAGGACATTTTCTATCCAGAATGGAAGGGGGAGTAGGCCTTCAATCGACCCCTTCACTCCAGTTGAGCTAACCTTCAAGGATGAGATGGACGTCGAGATTTCCCACTTTTGACTTTTAGGATGGCTGACGCTATTTTGAGTTAACTATGGGTTTGGTATGACGGGTATCCTCTAGATGAGCAAGACATGTTTCACCAGTTCTTTGGTTGCATGGCTTCTCTCCTATTGGCACAACTTATTTTCTGGCAGTGGTTCCTTTTTGGTCACCTGACCCGTCTTTCTTGGGGAATGTGAGCTTGCCCCTACTCCCCATGAGTATGGCTTCCTCCTAGGTCTTCGGGATAGTTCAGTTGATATTATGGGACCTACTTTTTCTAATGGTTGTGTCACGATTGTCTCTTCTCAGCTTGGGCTCTGTTGTGCGGCATTTTCTTCTGATTTTCTGCCCCAGTTTCCTTACATCCCAGTAAAGTTCTTGTTTCTCTCATTCTGAGCTGTGATGGATAGGAGATTGGCATACTCCTCAAGATTGGTCTATTTCTCCATGGTAGCCTTAGTTTTGCGTCTCCTAAACTTGTTGATGTTTCGGCCGGGGGGGATGACTTGGTCGACTATCAGTTATGTGCCCTGCTTGTCAAGATTCGTGAAGGGCATTCCCATGCTCCTATGGTTGTGGGAGAGACCTTCCTGAGCCTTACTAGACTCCAGCTGGGGGTCAATGCTCATTTTCAGGGATATGCTTCATTATTCCAGCTTTGAGCGATCAGACACTTATTTGTTACTCCCCTTTTTTTAGCATACATGGTATCTTGAGTCAGGAGTCATTTGATTGGGGAGGTCGAGGGTGGGTCATTGCGCCATTCTCTATTTCTTGTTGGTCATGAAAATCTGAGCTTTCTGAGGTGTGTAACGGTGCTGTAGATGTCTAAATGGTGGCTTTAGCTCCTTTTTGCATTTTACCTAGTTCCCTGTTTCTTATTTGAGAGAGAAGGAAAGACATAGAGTTAGTTTTTGTACAAAAACAGTTTACTTATGCTAGTTCTGAAAATGCACAGATAGAAGCATGTTATACTTTCTTTTTTTAATTTTTTATTATTTTTACGAATGCACATGGAATTAGGTGTATGGCTTATTTTGCATGTCTTACTTTTTTTATATATATATCTTTTTATTATTTTTTTTAATAAATGCACAGGTTCATACAAGAATGGAATTTAATGCATATTACACTTTTTGGATGAATGTACATACAAGAATAGAATTGGATGCATGTGATGCTTTTGATGAATGCAGGAATAGATATAAACTACATATAAATTTAAATGGATGCACAGATTATACATGCTAGGGATGCATTAGTAATACATATATATAAGCTATTTACAGAGAATGTCCCCGGATTACCCTAGGGCCTATACTCTCAAGATTCTGTTTCCTTTCCAAGATTCTGCCCCATTTAGTTTTGTCCCATTCTCATCGGGGTGTGATAACATTTGCACCATTCTCCAGGGATTTTGAGCTTTTAGGTTTGCTATCCTATCCTTATTTTCTACAAGGTTGCTGTTTGGGGTTTTTCTGACCTCACTTGGTTTTTTTTTTCTCTTAGATTTTCAAAATGCCACGTGGCTAGAGCTACAACTCGCATGCCCTTTGCAGAGCAATGAACAGTTAAGCCCTCAATCTGAGAAGACTTCTTCTAGGATCGTAATGCAGGCCAGGTTTAGGGGTTATAAGAAACAAAGGGATATTTAGGCTCAAAGATTTTCTTTTAGTGGGTTGCTTAAACTAGAACCATCTTAGCACACTTTGGAACATAAGATTGCCCCTGCCTTCCTCCCCAGTTCTCCTTTCTCACCCCTACCTATCTCGGTATTGTCCAGGCTTTAATCTGGACTGTAACGTAGGCTAGGTTAAGGGGTTTATGAATGAAAAGGATGCGTAGGCTCAAATTTGATGTTGTTTCTAATAAGGTTTAAATCCACACAATCCTTAGTCAATCTTCCAGTGGGGTTCCGTCCCCTGATATCCTCCTTTAGTTTCAGCAACACGTTTGGCTCATTTAGATCAAGCAATCCTTTTCAATTAGAGAGGACTTTAACAGGGTCGTAATGTAGGCCACGGTTTTTGGTTTTTACAAGAAAGGGTAAATGCTCAAACCTATTACTTCTACTTGGTGGCTTTGTTACCTAAGATCAGCTTTGAATTTTCTCTTTTACAAGAGGAGTTGACCTTTCTTGTAACTTTTGACCTTCTTAGTCTGACATTTGCCCCTTTTTGTTTCTTCCTTTTTTTTTTTTTTTAACTTCTGTCTTTCCCATATGCTTTTCAAGATTGCACAAACATGATTCTTTTTCGATCTTTTCTTTGATATGCCCCTTTTTTTCGAACATTTCTACAACTTCTTTTTCTCAGATCTTTTCCTTAGCATTTCGATTTAACCCATTGTGGACGGTGATCCCTAGGTTGGGGTGTTTTCTGAAAAGGAAAGGTAACCAGCTCAATAGGTTTGACAAGGGTTGTTTTTAACTGTATGGAAAATGAAATGAGGGTCTTTCTTCATTTTGAACAAGATTGCTTGATCCATAGAGCCTTCACGTTACTTCAGCTTGATGGTCGATGACATTCTCTGCCAGATCTTCTGCTACCTGTCTACCCTAGTGTGGGGGGATGGTATCGGATCGGGGTTGACAAAAAAACTTCCGCTTTCTGCGAGGCACTAGTGGGTTAAGCAAAGGGGATATTTTTATATATAGTAATAGAATTGAGGGCCTCTAATCATTTCAAATTGAATTGCTTAGTCCATAAAGCTTTTGTACAAAATTTAGACAATATTCCTAGGGATGATGTGTTTCGTCCAGTGAACCCCTACATATTCTATCGAATCAACTACTCTGTGCTTACCCCAATGTGGGGGATGGTTATAGGTTTGGGGATATCTGAAAAGAGATCACTGACGGCTCTAGTGGGCTAAGCAAAGGATAGTGTTTATTTGGGATAAATAGAACAATGGCTCCTCATCATTTTGAGTACTCGGCTACCCATCTCTTAGCCAGGATATCACGCAAATGTCGCCTCTTCAATGAACTCCACACTATCTCCTTCCTATCTCTGACTCTCTCTTTATCTCTCTAAGGTTTTGACCCCCCATTTAATGGGTTGCCCATGCTATCCCATCATTCAAGTCAAGTCATTTACCAAATGGGGAAGAATCTCTAAATGTGACAATCGTCCACAAGAGTATGAAACAAAGGGGATAAACTAAGAACTACCTATTTTCATTTCAAAACATGATTACATGGCATGCAATGTTTATTTAAAGAGGATATGCGAGAAATGGAAAGACGAAAAGAAAATAGACGAATTTTGTAGAAATCTCCCTTTTCTTGTGGATCTCCTAATGAGAACCCCTGACAGGGTTTTGAAACTATCAGCTTCTTTGGCATTTCATTCTTTGGGTGTATCACCAAACGACGGAGGGCGGATTAACAGATCTCTTGCGGTGTTTGGCATGCATTCAGAAGTTAGGAGATTCTTTTGTAGTAATGTACATATCTGACAGAACTTTACAAATGATGAAGCCTTTTTCTGCATGGATGGTGATTGTCGCAGCATGGCGGGGAGGTAAGGTCTTGCAGATGGATGGTTTGTTCTTCTTGCTCCCTGATGTAGGTTCGGCCTCTTCTAACAACTAGGCTTATCTGCCCATAGGTTTAAATCTAGAGAGGTACTAGAGGGATTCTATGATTTCAACTGTGCTCTCTGACCTACAAAAAGAAAAAGAAAAACAGAATGCAGTCAGCATGTAGAGTTGGAGGTTCTATGCGATGCATGTCCTATGAAGGTCCCTTCTTTGAGGGAATCTAGGCATAATGACAAGTCTATTTTGGATGTGGGGTTTTGCCCCTATTATACAATATAATACCTCTTCAATGTTGGTTGGTTGATGTTTCCTTATTTGGGCAATCCTACCTCCATGGACTGAGAGAGATTTAGGCCTCTCTCAAGATATGGTTCTATACATGCCATGAATCCTTAGGGTTTAAGAACCCGTAAGAATTTTGTTAGGTTCGGTTAACATGAGATTGGATTGCACTTTTCTCTCTACGGTTGATTAAATGCATAAGATGAAATGACTTGAGTTTCTTGAAACTCTTGTTTGTGAATGGATATAGAAGCATGAACATAATAAAAGTGAACATGTGAGCAGTATGATAACAATAAATGAATGGTTTAGAAAACCCCCCTTCTTGTCTTGCTTCTGTCTTCGGTTCTCTGGGTACTTGGAGATGAGGAAGGGGAGGATAGAAGACAAAAACAAAAGAGAATTTAGTGCACTGATTTAAAAATTTTTATGCAATGCATGTCCTAGAGGTGTCCCTACTTGAGAGAAGAACTAAACATGATGTATTTGCTCACTTTTGGAGATAGGGGATTTGCCCCTATATACAGATACCTTAACGTCAAGTGGGAACCTTCATCCATTCATCCGTTCATCCATCCATTCATTCACGGGGAACAAAGAAGTACATTTAACTTTTGGGTTTAAGATACAAAAGAATTAAAATACATTTTGATAAGGGGAGGAGGAACATGTTTCTTTGGACTTCCACCTATCTAATTTTACATAAGGAATCCTAAACTACTCTTAAGTCTTCGGATTCGCCTTCGTTGGATTTAATGTCGACGAGGTCGCTGAATGACCTTGTTGATCGATTGCCCCTTGTCTTCTTGGCAACCTTATCTCCGTAAGCATAGAGGGATTAGGGCCCCTCTTAATGGAATGACTTAAAATGCATGCAATGATTCCTTAGGGTTAATGTGGGAACCCTTAGGGTTTGGGTAGGTTTAATGCACAGGAGAGTGAACTAGGTGTCACTCTCAATGGGTTGATCATATGCATGAGAATGCAGTGACTTAAGTTACTTGAAACTCTCGTCTTGACATGGAATATGAAATGCATGAAAATGGAAGGATAAAGTATATGGAGAGAGAATACAGTTGAAGTACATATGTATGTATGAGCAACTAGATAGTCATTATAATAGTAAGAATACTGTCATTATAACAATAGGAATAGACAGGTATGAATAAAATAAGAGCAGTCGCCCTTTCCTTCATGGTTTTGGAAACGGTGCCCGTGTCTTAAATCCGGCAGAGGTTTGGCTATGCATGGTGTCTATATGAGCATGAGGTTGAGGATTAACTAATGCGTCCTAAAAAGGCTCGGTCCCCGGATCTTCAAACCTAGGCCCACTCCCCGATGTGGTGCTATAATCAGTTGGTGATCTGAGCGGGAGAACCATTAAGAGGCCGTAGGTGAAGAAATTGACATAGCATCTTGCCCACAACCAATATACCGTTCCCCTTTTCTAATTAGAAAGGTCATATTAGGGTAAAATGCAAGTATGCAGAATGCAAGTGCACATGCAGTGTGTGTGTGTGATTTTTGAAAGCGGAGGAAAGAGCCCAATAACTCTCATTCATCCTATTCATCACATTCATGTATTGCAGTTAAAATTTAAACAAAAAGCGCACCTATAAAACAAATATGCAAGAGTTAGTATGTGGATGGCAAACTTAATACAAGATAATATGAATAAATGCATGTTTTTTTTATAACAATTTTGAAATTTTGGTTCTGAAAATTTAAAGTGAATAGGATTGAACAAGTTAATTTAAGACTCTACATGGGACAAGTTAATTGAAGACTCTACATGGGTAAGGGTAAAGAGACATGACTACGGCCTAACCCTCTAAGTGTCCCCAGTGGAGTCACCAGCTGTCGCGCCCAGATTTTTCGCACTCGAGGAATAAACACACAAGTGGGAAAAACATTGTACTCTTTTGTTAGAACTCACCCTCCTAGAAGAATGAATGCGACTATGTTTGAATTGAAAATTTATTTGAATAAAGGGCTTTTGAAAAACATTTGGAGTCGCCACCTAACTTGATTAAGGTGAGTTAGGTTACCTAAAAACTAAGCACAATCCAAGGACCACACTTAGGGTTTTTCAAAACAATTTTAAAAAAAACTTCCTCAAGAGAGGGTTTTTCGGAAAACAGGTTGTTTGGCAACCTTTAGAAAATAATTAAGCCCTTTTTGAAAATAAACTCTATTTTGGTCTTTGAAAATAGTGATTCTAGGTCTGGAGGATGGTTACGTGTAAGGAAGACGCATTAAGCCATCACCCTACCCCGCCCTTGCGGTACCTACATGTCTATTTACCCTAAATTCACCTATGAGAGTCTTCGACTAACAAATGTTCAATCCTATCCACTTTAGAAAAACAATTTTGAAAAGAATGATGCATGATATATAAATGCAATAGAAAAAGAGAGTTAAAAAATAGATTTGAAAAGAAATTAATTTGATTTTAGAAAGGGGATTTGAAAAGATTGATTAGAAAGTTTTAGAAATTGGAAATAAAGATTTGGAAATAGAAATTTGGAATTGGAAACTCGGAAGAGATTAGGAAATTGGAGACTTGAAAAAGGTTGTGACCGCACCCATGAGGGTTGCCTACGTATCCTTTTTGAGGAATCATGTTAGTCGTAGTTTGGACAAGAGTCCGATAGAAAATAGAAGGTTTGATTAGAAAAAGAAATTGAATTGGAATTTGGATTTGATTTGAATTTAGAATAGAAGATTGGAATTTGAAATGGAAGAATAGAGACCCTAGACCTAGGAAGGTAGGATTTAGAAAGGACTCGAGATTAAGAAAGACTTAACTCGAATGTTGGACTTGGAAGATCAAAGAAAGATTGAATTTAGGAAGGGTTCGAATTTTGAAAGGTCCGATTTAGGAAAGTTTCAAAATAGGAAAGTGTCATTTTTGGAAAGTTTCGTTTTAGGAAAGTTTCAATTTAGGAAAGTGTTGGATTAAGAAAGTTTTGAAATTGGAAAGATTTTAGTTTTAAGAATGTTTTGATTTGGAAAGTTTTGAATTTGGAATGTTTTGAAATAGGAAAGTTTTGAAAGTTGGAAAGTCTAGAATATAGAAAGTTTTAGATTTGGAAAGATTTAAAGTTTAGGGAAGTTTAGAATTTTAAAAAGATTTAAAGTTTGAGTTTTAGAAATTCTTGAAATTAGGAATGGTTTTGAATTTAAGAAGGGTTTGAAAACTTAGATTTGGAAAGTTAAGATTTAGAAAGGGATGAAATTAAGAAAGGTTTGAAAGCTTAAAGTTTAAGGAAAGATTTAAAAGTTTAAGTTTAGGAAACTTAAGGTTTAGGAAATTACTAGATTAGGAAGGAGTTGAATTAGGAAAGATTTGGGTTTGGAAGGATTGAGATTCCTATTTCATCAAACAAGGGATTGGATTTTGTCTTTAAAAAAGAGATGTTTTGATTTTGTTTCCAAAAACGAAGGATAGGATCTAATTTCCTAAATGGGAGATTGGATTTGGTAAGAATTTGAAAGGTAGATTTTTAGAAACCCTAGATTTGGAAGACTATAGTTTTGACGTAAAGAAGAGGTTTTTGAAAATATACATATATAGTTTTGATGTAGAAAAAAAGAGGTTTTGAAAACCTAGGTTTTGAGGCAAGGTTGAAAATCATATTTTTGGGAAGAAAAACTAGGGTTTCCTAATTGTTGGCTCTAGGGCTTAACTTGGACTCTAAGAAAAGGGATTTTTGGAAAGTGAGTTTTTAGAAAGAGAACTTTTTTGAAGAAAATCCTAGAGTGGAGTTTCTAGAAGGAAGATTTTGGAAGGAGCTTTTAGAGAGGATTTTTTAGAAAGTGAATTTGAGAGGAGTTTTAGAAAGAGGACTTTGGAAGAAGCTTTTAGGAAAGAGTTTTTAGGAAAGAGATTTAGGGGAGAAAGTTTTCTAAAAAGGAAAACTAGGGAGTGTTTTTAGGAAAGTAATTTTGAAGAGTGCTTTTTTGGAAAGGAGTTCGAAAAGGAGTTTTTGAAAACAATTTTCTGAGGGAGCTTTTGAAACAATTTTGGAAAGAAGATTGGAGTGAGTTTATGGAGAGCATGTTGGAAAAGAGATTTTTAGGAGAAGATTTTTTAGAAGAGTTTTTTTAGAAAGTATGTAAAATACCCCACTTTCCTAAAGCGATTCTAACCATAAGAAGATTAGATCCACTTTAAGATAGTGGTTTTAAAAACAACTATGCTTTGAAAATATGGACCATATTAGTCACTTTAGATGTAACACTTTCGTAAAGCAACCCTAGCCATGAAAAGGCTAGAATCACCTTAGGATTGTGGTTTTGAAAATAAGTTTTAAAAAAGAAGATTTTGATGCAATTTTGAAACGATGTTAATGCAAGCTTTGAAAACGAGTTTGAAAACGAATTTTGGAATAATGCAATATCATGATATGCACAATGCAAAGTGGGTCGTGAACATACAAGGTTAAAGGTTTCACCACATAATCAAGGGGCTGAACCCACGTGGTCTCCGGTTAGACTAAAAGAAAGCCCCGACACGGTTACTCTCCAATAGC
Organism: Euryodendron excelsum; assembly: GCA_033060915.1. NCBI lineage: Eukaryota > Viridiplantae > Streptophyta > Magnoliopsida > Ericales > Pentaphylacaceae > Euryodendron > Euryodendron excelsum. Next base: position 15,666,619 of record CM065384.1, on the reverse strand, counting down.
CTAATCCTACACATGGATCGGGAATTCCTTTGTTTCAAGCATGCAAGAAGGGTGGGGAAGAAGATGGGGGATTAGAATAGAAGAAAACCCAAATGGGTTAGGAGATAGAAGAGAGGGGGGAAGAAACGTAAACGTAAATAAGAAGCCTACCTTTTTTCTTCTTTATTTTGCTTAGCTTTGCGCGTTGCGCTTTGCTTTGCTTGTCTTGCTTCGGTCTTCACTTCAGTCTTCAGGCATTTGTCTTCAATCTTCAAAGCTTTGTAGTTGCAGCACTTCAATTATTCAAAAAAGGCTTTGGAGGCTAGTGTATGAGTGTATAGAAGTGTATGTGAGTGTATAGGAAGCTAGGGTTTGTGTATGGAGGCTAGGGTTTGGAAAACCTAAGGAGACTAGGGCTTTGGGAAGCTACGAGCTCTGTATATCAAAAAGTAGGGTTTTTAGACTGAGTTTGCGGACCTCTTTCATGCTGGAGGAGGATCTGTATTTATAGACAAAGGAATGACCTGGCGCTTATTGCAGTGGCGCTAGGCCAAAAATGCTTATGGTGTCACTAGGAGTGGCGCCAGGCTAAATATTGGCTTGGTGCCACTACTAGTGACTCTAGCCAGTTATTAAAGTTCATTAAGTCGGCAAGCAAGGTATGTTTGGAAGATTTGGGCACTTGTACTAGTGATGACCATGAAATTTAAGCCTAGCTTCACTAAGAGTGAGTCTGGGAAGCCCGGGAAGGGCTTAGAGGACCGGGAATGGCCTGGAAGGTTGGAAAATGACAGGAACACTTAAAACAATGTCCTGAAGGTAGTAGACTTGAAAAAGGGTGACAAAATTTGTCGGACGGATTGATCGAGCCATTAGGGGCAAAACGGTCAATCAGGCCAGAAAGCTACCGGGACGGACTCAGAATGCCTCGGAAGAAGACTTGAGATTTAGAAAAATTATTTAGAATGTTCCCAAAGGCTACCAGCTTGAAACCCAGAGTCAGTGTGGTCAGAAAAGGCGACCGGCCTACCAGGGGCAAAACGGTCATTTTGCACTAGGTTTACCGAAACTGACTCGGAATGATCTGGAAAGATAAAGGAAGGCTGGGAATACTATAAGAAGCATTCTTGGGAGATTATCGGTTTGATACCCAGAGTCGGTGTGGTCCTTGGGGCGTTGAGATGCCTAGGGGCAAAATGGTCATCTTGACCGGAAAGTTTCAAAATTGGCCCAAAACTGACTAGAAGGCACCTAATCATGCCGGATTACTTTTAAGACAATCTTGGAAGGGTGGACTTACCATTCTGAGGACTTAGGTGCGTTCTCGAGAAAAGTGGTAGAAAATGGCCCTAGAGGCAATTTGGTCATTTTTCACCGAAGTGGACTAGGACCTGGGTGTTTAGTATTCCTGCCACTTTGATGGCGGTCTCGTGATACAGGGGTTTGTTGACAATTCCCTATATTGACCTGCTTGTGAGTATATTCGCTACTTTGACGGTTGTGATGTTTAAGAGTACTTCCGTTACTCTGACGGTTCGCGATCATTCCCGAGACTGCCTGATCTCGAGAAGCTGCTAAAAGGACTTAGCACCCGAGAAGTCAACTTTCTCGAAAGGCGTGCCGAAACGGACATTTATGCATTGGTTGGCTAGCAGGCGCCAAAGGTGGACCGTTCTACCATCTAAGGGACTTAAGGTCTCGTCCCATTCGATAGGTTTAAAGGGACTTACCATTTTGAAGAAACTTTCTTTGGAAAACATGCCGGATAGGATAAACTTACTGTCTCAAGGAATTAACTTTCTCGAGAGAGGGATTGGAATTGAAATTGGAAAAGGAATTGGAAATGGGTCTTACTGTCTTCGGAAAGACCTGCCTAATGGAATTGGAAAGAGGACTTACCGTCTTTGGAAAGATGTGCCTGATTTAGAATTGGAAAAGGGACTTACCATCTTCGGAAAGACGTGCCTGATTTGGAATTGGACCGAACAATGCCCCTAAGGGCATTTCGATCATTGTGCCTCTATTTGGACCTGATGGGCCCGCGAAGCAATGGATAGATGGGATTAGGACTAAAATTCTAGAATATGTCCATATTGACTTGAAATCAAGTCTAGACGGACTGTAGACTGTCAAGCGGTAAAAAATAGGGTGCTTACACAAGGAAACTTTCATTTTCTACGAGGCACTAGTGGGTTGAGCAAAGGGATTTTTTTTTTTTTTTTTGTGGTATGGTAGCAGAATTGAGGGCCTCTCATCATTTCAAATTGAATTACTTAGTCCGCAAAGCCTTTGTACAAAATTTAGACAATGTTCCTAGAGATGGTATATTTCTACTAGTAAACCTCTATATATTCTATCAAATCAACTACTCTGTGCTTACTCAAATGTGGGGGATGGTTCTTGGTTCGGGTACATTTAAATAGAAATCAGTTACGACTCTAGTGGGCTAAGCAAAGGGCAGTGTTTGTTTCTTTTTGGATGAATTGAACAATGGCTCCTCATCCTTTCGAGGACTTGCCTATCTGTTGCTTAGCCAGGATATCACTCAAGTGTCGCATCTTCAATAAGCTAAGTACTTCTTTGTTGAGTCTATCTTCCTCCTCTCTCTCATTCTCTCTTTTTCTCTGAAAAGTTTTAACCCCCATTGAATTGGTTGCCCATGCTTTCCCATCGTTCAAGTCGAGTCATTACAAAATGGAAAAGAATCCCTAAAAGCAATAATCATCCACAAGAGTATGAGACAAAGTGGTTAAACTGAAAACTACTTCTTTTTCATTATGATTACATGGCATGCAATGTTCCTTTAAATAAGATATGCAAGAAAAAAAAGATATAAAGAAAATGAATTAATTTTGTGAAAACATCCCTATTCTTGTGAGTCTTTTGGTAAGAACCCTTAATAGGGTTTTGGGACTATGCTAACCTCTTTGTTACTCGTTTCGCCAAGTGTGTCAACGGAGGATGAGTTGATAGATCTTTTACTTCGTTTGACATGCATTTAGAAGTTAGAGGATTTTATTGTGGCAATAAACGAATTTGACAGGACTTTGCAAATGGTGAAGCCTTCTTCTGCATGGATGGTGATTGTCATCCCATGGCGCGAAGGTAGTTACTTAGAGGTAATGTCTTGCGAATGAATGGTTAGTTCTTACTCCTTAATGTAGGTTCGGCCTTTCCCAATAACCAGGCTTATCTTTGCATGAGTTTGAATTGGGCGGGATACTAGAGGGGTTCCATGAGTTCCATTATGCTCTTTGACTTGAAAAATGAAAAGAAAAACAAAACACAATTAGCATATGGAGTTGGAAGTTTTTATGGATGCATGTCCTATGGAGGTCCCTTCTTTGAGGGAATCTAGGAATGATGCTTGGTCCATTTTGGAGATTGAGTTTTGCCCCTACATGCAATATAATACCTCTTTGGCATGGGTCAGTTGATGTTTATTTGTTTGGGCTATTTCGCCTCCACAAACGGAGAGAGATTTGGGCCTCTCTTGAGATATGGTTCTTTGCATGCCATGAATCCTTAGGGTTGAGGAACCCTTAGGAGTTTTGGTCGGTTCCATTTATATGAGATTGGATTGCTTCTTTCTCTCTACGATTGATTAAATGCTTAAGAATGCAATGACTTGAGTTTCTTGAAACACTTGGCTTGGAATAGATATAATCATAATGAAAATGAATATGTGAGCACCATGATAATAGTAAATGAATGGTTTAGAAGACCCCCTTCTTGTCTTGCTTCCGCCTTTGACTCTCTTGGTACTTGTAGATGAGGGGGGAAGGATAGAAGACAAGAAGCAAAAGATAAGTTAATACCTTGATTTGAAAATTTTTATGCAATACATGTCCTAGGGGTGCCCCTACTTTGAGAGGAGAACTAAGCATGATGCATTTGGCTCACTTGTTGGAGATATGGGTTTTACCCTGTATGCATATACCATACCGTTGGTTGGGAACATACATTCATTCATACATTCATTTACAAGAAGTAAAAGGATACATTGAAGTTTGAGTTTAAGATATAAGAGGATCGAAGTACATTTTAATAGGAGGAGGGGGAACACTTTCCTTTGGAATTCCACCTATCTACTTTTACATTTGAGATCTTAAACTACTCTTGAGTCTTTGGATTCACCTTCTTTAAGTTTGATATTGAGGAGGTTGTTGAGACACCTTGTTGTTCAATTGCCCCTTGTCTTCTTGGCAACCCTATCTCTATGAGCCTAAAATGATTGGGGCCCCTCTTTATGGAATGATTTGAAATGTATGCCATGAGTGTTTAGGGTTACGTGGGAACCCTTAGGGTTTTGGTAAGTTTAATACAAGGGAGAGTGAACTTGGTGTCACTCTCTATGGGTTAATCATATGCATGAGATTGCAATGAGTTGAGTTACTTTGGAACCCTTATCATGACGTGGAATATCGAATGTATGAAGATGTATGCATAGAGTAAAGAGAGAGAGAATACAATTGTAAAGTAAACATGTATGCATGAGCAATTATATAAGCATTATAACATGAAGAATATACAAGAATACAGGAAAGTAAAGTAGTCATCCTTACCTCCACAATTTTAAAATCAACGTGTGTGTCTTAAATCTAGCAGAGGTTCAGCTATGCATGGTTTCTATAAGAGCATGAGGTTGAGAGTTTACTAATACTTCCTAAAAAAGGCTTGGTTCCCCAATCTTCAAACCTAGGCCCACTCCCTGAGGTGGTGCCATTATCGGTTGGTGATCTAAGTGGGGGAACCATCAAGAGGCCGTAGGCTAAGAAACAGACACAGCATTTCGCCCACAACCAATATACCGTTCTTTCTTCTAACTAGAGGGGACATATTCAAGTAAAGAATGCAAGTATGCAAATGCTAGTGCATAATGAAGTGTCTGTGTGTGTGTGTGTGTGAAATTTTGAAAAGTGGAGGAAATGGTCCAACAACTCCCATTCGTCCTTTCTATTCCATACATTCATGACATGCATGGCAGTTAACATGACATAAACTAAAAGTGTGAACAAACGTCCACCTACAAAAATAAAGATGTAAAAAGTCAGTACTTGAATGCCAAACTTCATGCAAGATTGAAGGATTGAATATGAATTGAATGCAAACAATGACATGCTTTTGAAAACAACTTTAAAAAGTTTGAGTTTGAAAATTTGAAGTGGATAGAATTGGACAAGTTAATCAAAGGCTCCAGATGAGTGAGTGTGAAGAGACACGATAATGGCCTAACTTTCTAAGCATCCCCAGTGGAGTCGCCAGCTGTTGCGCCCCGATTTTTTGTACTCGAGAAAAATATGCACAAGTGGAAAAAACACCGTACTCTTTCGTTATAAATCATCATCCTAGAAGGTCAAGTGCGACTGTGTTTGAATTAAAAATAGATTTGATTAAGGGCATTTTAAAAAAGTTTTGAGTCGCCACCTAACTTAATTAAAGTGAATTAGGTTACCTAAAACCAAGCAAAATCTGAAGATTACATTTAGGGTTTTTGAAAAGGTTTTGAAAACTTCCTTAAGAGAGGATTTTTTAAGAAAATAGGTTGTTTAGCAACCTTTGAAAAGTTTTAAGCCCTTTTTGAAAATAACTTCATTGTGGTCTTTGAAAACAATAATTCTAGGTTCGGGGGTTGGTTACGTGTTGGGAAGACGAACTAAGCCATCATTTTACCTTGCCCTTTCAGTACCTACATGTCTATTCTCTCTAGGTTCACTTATTTAGAATTTTCAATTGTCCATTGTCCAGCTATACCTACTTTCAAAAGAATTTTTTAGAAAGAAATTTGATATGATGCATGACATGCAAGTGCAAAAAAAAGAATTTGATTTTGAAAATAAATTTGGAAAAAGGATTTGAAGTTTGAAAGAGATCATGGGATTAGAAATTTGAAATAGACGGTGGAATTGAAAATTAGAAAAAGGTTATGACCGCACTCATGGGAGTTGCCTACGTATCCCTTTGTTGGGAATCAAGTCAGTCACAATTCAAACAAGAGTTCAATTGCAAATAAATATTTTGAGGTTTTTGAAAAGTTTAGTTTGAAAATGTTTTATTCGAAAAACGGTTTGATTTTAACTTGGAATAGATGATTTGAAATTGAAGATGAACTTAGACTTAGAATTGAACTTAAAAAATAGTTTCAACCTTGAAAGAGAACTTGGACTTGATTTTGGAAATAAGGAGTTGAGTTTTGAAAACATTTTGACTTAGATTGAAGTTGGGAAACCATCTTGGTTTAGAAAGGAGTTTTAGAAAAGAGTTAAAGCCTCCTAACTTAGGCCTAGGGTTAAATTAGGATTTAGATAACCTAAGGTTGGAGCATGGACTTCAAATAAGAAGGTTTGATCTAGACTTGGAAAGTTTGATTTAAGAAAGTTTTTCTTTTAGAAAACTTAGAATTAGGAAAGATGAGGTGTAGAATAGATTGGGAAAGACTTGATTTGATTTTAGAAACACTTGACTTGAAATGATTTGGAAAGATTTGACTTAAATATTTGATTTGAAAGATTTAGAAAGTTAGGGTTTAGAAAATATTGGATTTTGGAAAGCTTTGAATTAGGAAAGTTTCAAAATAGGAAAGCTCCATTTTAGAAAAGTGGCAAATTAAGAAAGTTTCATTTTAGAAAAATTTTGATTTATGAAAGTTTTGATTTTTGAAAGATTTGAATTTGGAAAATTTTGAATTTAGAAATATTTGAACTTTGAAAAGATTTGAAATTTTGATTTTAAAAAGATATGAATGCTTAAATTTATGAAGGATTTGATATTTGGAATAGTTTGAGTTTAGAAAGATTTGATTCTTATTTCCTAAAGTAAAAGATTAGATTTTATTTTAAAAAACAAATGATTTGATTTTGTTTTTGAAAATGGCAGATTTGAACTAGTTTCTTAAACAGGAAAATTTGATCTAGTTTCCTAAATCGGAGGATTGAATTTGACAGGGAATTGAAAATGTTGAATTTTGGAAATCTATGATTTGGTATAGAAAAGAAGTTTTGAAAACCTAGGATTTGATGTAAAAGATAGTTTTGGAAACCAATAATTTGATACAAATAAGAAGTCATGTTTTTAGGAAAGAGAACTAGGCTTTCCTAACCATGGAATCTAAAGCTTGACTTGGACTCCAAAAAAAAAAAAGAGATTTTGGAAAGCAGACCTTTTAAAGAGAGTTTTTGGAAACGAGTTTGAAAAGCAATTTAGAAAAGGGGGTTTGAGTATAGACTTTTGAAAATATTTTTAATATCTTACTTTCCTAAAGCTATTCTAACCATGAAAAAATGAAAACCATTTGAGGAATGTGATTTTGAAAACAATATGGATTTAGAATATGGATTATAATGACCACTCTAAATATCACACTTTCCCAAAACAATCCTAAGCATGGAATGGCTAGAATCATCTTAAGATTGTAGTTTTTATGAAAAACAATTTAGGATTTACACCCAAAATATGGGTCTTGATAGTCAAAATGAATATAACACTTTCCTAAAATAACCTTAACCATGCAATGACCAGAATCACTTTAAGATTGTGATTTTGAAAATAAGTTTGAAAAAGAAGGTTTTGAATGTAATTTTTGAAAACAACTTTGATGCAAGTTTGAAAATAACTTTGATGCAAGTTTTAAAAGATGCATAAATATGAGATGCACAATGCAATAAGGGTCGTAAATATACAAGGCTAGGTTTCATTACATAATCAAGGAGGCCAAGCCTACACCATCAAGGGTCGAATTTGAAGAAAGCCCCCGACATAGTGACCTTCAACAATTCTTGAAATACCTGAACTCATTAACTTTCTTTATTTATGTAAATTAAGGTACTTGTGTGGTTTAATGTCAGATGTTTTTCCTTTTGGGTCAAAGTGACCAATTGGGAGTTAAATTGCATCTTAAGTTCTTGGGGTGAGACACATGGGATTATTTCCCATGTGTATCATCTTATATACCTATATAAATACACTACACACACACACACCCATTTGTAGAGAGAGAGAGAGAGGAAGAGATGGAGGAAGGAGAGTGAAGGGAGAATATCAAGAAGAAGAGGAGGAAGCAAAAAGAGCTCAACCAAGCTTGGAAGCCCATTGTGGAGTTGGAAAGCTAGAGAGAGAAAGGTATGAACTGAAACCTTGTATGTATACTTGTGAAAATATGTTAGGATATTGTATATATGCATATATATGAGTTGGGTTTGTCTTGGGGGACTCCTTGAGTCCCAATTACTTTGAATTTGAGAGCTTGTAACTCAATATTGGAGGATTGGAGAGTTGGGGGTTGAAACCCCCAAATATGTGAAATGTTAGGGTTTTGATTTCTTCTTTAGATCCCTTTGTTTTGATTGTTTTTTCTCCCCCATTTTGAGTTATTATCATCATAGTGGGCTAATATTTGAGCCCTAATAGCATTGGGAAGGTTTAGTTGTGTTTGGAGGAGTTTTTGTTGAGTTTTGAAGCTTTGGGTCGAGCTTTGGGTGCTGCCCAGATTTGACGGTTCGAACTCCCGATGTGGAGTTCAAACGGTGGAAAATAAGCTTTAGCATTTGAACTCCCGCAGGGGGAGTTAAAATGGTCAAAGAAGAGTGTTTTTCCAATTTTTTTCTTGGAGTTCGAACTCTCATTTGGGCGTTCGAACTCCCAGTTCATTTTGCCTGCGCGTTCAAACTCCCCGGTTGGGCGTTCGACCGGTCTATCAGCTTCGACACAGTTTGGTAAAATAGGCATAACTTTCTCTACAAAACTCAAATTGATGCACCATTTAAAGCATTAGAAACAAGACTCATAGACCTTTGTAACCATATAAAGTTTGTTCTCTAATTCTATATAGATTGAGAGATATGGGGGTTTGAAGTTGACCCAAAATCCATGCCAACAATATTATTTTTCAAAATTTTAGTCCACCTTCCGTGAGGCATAACTTCTTCACCCGAAATGTGTTTTTGGCCCATGAACTATCAAATTAAAGGCTTTTAAGCCTACTTTCAAATGGAACTTGCCTTGGCTATGAACACATCGTTGAGAGGTGGTTGGGACTCGATGAAGGAGTCAACAATTTGGCTTTCATGTTCAAACCTTAACTTCATGTTCTTATTTTACATCGGGGCCTTGACCTAGAGTTTAGCCTCGCTCTCCCACTGTGAGAATGAGGTGTTGTGGAGTTAGGGTTGAGGGTTTTATGTACTTAGTCTCAACTTATGTGTTATTGCTTTGCCTTAGAATCTTGTATTGATGTTTCTTTGCTTCTATGTGCATTTTGTGTAGGAACACCTTCTTTAGCACCCGTTCTATCTGAGAGAAGTGAGTAACAATATGCCATGAGTAAATTCTACTACTTTCGAACTGTTTTAAGTTCAAACCATATCATACAATGTTTTACATATGTTTTTTCGCGCCCAAATTTTTCGCGCTCGAGGAATACACATAAGCGGGAAAAACATTGCACTCTCTCGTTAGAACTCACTCTCTTAGGAGAATAAATGTGACTATGTTTGAATTAAAAATAGATTTGAAAAAAGGGCTTTTGAAAAACATTTGGAGTCGCTACCTAACTTGATTAAGGTGAGTTAGGTCACCTAAAAACCTAAGCACAATCCGAAGACTAAACTTAGGGTTTTTGAAAACGATTTTGAAAATAGTACATCTAGAGAGGGTTTTTAAGAAAACAGGTTGTTTGGCAACCTTTAGAAAACATTTAAGCCATTTTTGAAAATAAACTTCATTTTGGTCTTTGAAATCAGTGATCTAGGTTTAGAGGTTGGTTACGTATAGGGAAAACGCACTAGGCCATCACCCTACTCAGCCCTTGCGGTACCTACAGGTCTATTCATCCTAAATTGACCTATGAGAGTCTTCAACTAACAAATGTTAATCGTATCCACTTTAGAAAAAGAATGTTTAAGAAGACATGATGCATAATATGCAAGTGCAAGAAAAGAGAGTTGGAAAATAGATTTAGAAAGAAATTGATTTGATTTAAAAAGAAATTTGAAAAGCTAGATTTGATTTTGAAAAGTTTTATAAATTGGAAATAGATATTTAGAAATAGATTTTGGAATTGGAAACTTGCAAATAAATTATGGAATTAGAAACTTGAAGAAGATTGTAGAATTGGAGATTTGAAAGAAGCTGTAGAAATAGAATTTTGAAAAATGTTGTGGAATTTGAGATTTGAAAAAGGTTGTGACTGCACCCATGAGGGTTGCCTACGTATCATTTTAGAGGAATCAGGTCAGTCGTAGTTCGGACAAGAGTCTGATAGAAAATAGAATATTTGATATGAAAGAATAAGCTGAATTGGAATTTTGATTTGATTTTAATTTAGAATAGAGGATTGGAAATTGGAATTGAAGGATTAAACTTTGATTGAAATATTTGAAAAGATTGGTTTTAGGAAACCTAGACTTAGGAAAGAGAGGATTTAGAAAGAACTTGAGATTAAGAAAGATTGGACTCGAATGTTAGACTTGGAAGATTAGGACAGATTAGATTTAATTTAGGAAGGGTTCGAATTAGGAAATGTCCAATTTAGGAAAGTTTCAAAATTGGAAAGTGTTATTTTTGGAAAGTTCCATTTTAGGAAAGTTTCAATTTAGGAAATCTTTTGAATTAGGAAAGTTTCCGTTTAGGAAATATTTTGAAATTGGAAAGTTTTGAATTTGTAATGTTTTGAAATAGGGAAGTTTTGAAAGTAAGAAAGTTTCGAGTTTAGGAAGCTTTAGATTTGGAAAGATTTGAAGTTTTGGAAGGTTTGGAATTTAGAAAGTTTGGAAGTTTAGAAAGATTTGAAAAGTTAGATTTGGAAAGTTAAGATTTGGAAAGGGATGAAATTAGGAAATGGTTGAATTAGGAAAAATTTAGAAGCTTAATGTTTAAGGAAAGATTTACAAGTTTAAGTTTAGAAAACTTTAGGTTTATGAAAGTAGGAGATAAGGAAGAATTTGAATTAAGAAAGATTTAGATTTGGAAGGATTGAGATTCCTATTTCCTAAAACAAAGGATTGGATTTTGTTTCTAAAAGAGAGGGTTTGATTTTGTTTCCAAAAATGGAGGATAGGATTTAGTTTCCTAAATGGGGAGATTAGATTTGATTTTCTAAAGGGGAGATTGAATTTGGCATGGATTTGGAAGGAAAAGTTTTAGAAACCCTAGATTTGGAAGACTATAGTTTTGACGTAGAAAAGGGGTTTTGGAAATATATATATAATTTTGATGTAGAAAACAAGAGATTTTGAAAACCTAGGTTTTGAGGCCAAAATAAGGGATTGGAAATCATGTTTTTGGGAAGGAAAATTAGGGTTTCCTAATTGTGGGTTATAGGGTTTAACTTGGACTCTAAGAAAAAAGATTTTTGAAAAGTCAGTTTTTAGAAAAGGAGATTTTTGGAAGGAAATCCTAGAGAGGAGTTTTTAGAAAGTGAATTTGAAAAGAGTTTTTGGAAACAAATCCTAGTTAGGGGTTTTTACGAAAGAGATTTAGGGAGAGAGTTTTCTAAGAAGGAAACATAGGGAATGTTTTTAGAAAGTGAATTTTGGGGAGAGTGTTTTGGAAAGGAGTTGAAAAGGAGTTTTTGAAAACAATTTTTGGAGAGAGTTTTTGAAAACAACTTTGGAAAGGAGATTGGAGAGAGTTTTTAGAAAGCATGTTGAAAAAGAGATTTTTAAGAGGAGATTTTTGAGAAGAGATTTTTTAGAAAGTATATACAATATCTCACTTTCCTAAAACGATTCTAACAATAAGAAGGTTAGAACCACTTTAAGATAGTGGTTTTGAAAATAACAATGTTTTGAAAATATGGACCATATTGGTCACTTTAAATGTAACACTTTCCTAAAGCAACCTTAACCATGGAAAGGCTAGAATCACCTTAGGATTGTGAATTTGAAATTAAGTTTTGAAAAAGAAGGTTTTGATTCAAGTTTGAAAACGATGTTAATGCAAGTTTTGAAAACGAGTTTGAAAACGAATTTTGGAAGAATGCAAGATCATGATATGCAAAATGCAAAGAGGGTTGTGAACATACAAGGTTAAAGCCTTCACCACATAATCAAGGGGGCCGAACCCACGTGGTCTCCGGTTAAACTAAAAGAAAGCCCCCGACACGGTGACTCTCCAATAGCCTAATCCTACACATGGACTGGGAATTCCCTTGTAAGACGATGAGGGATTAAAATAGAAGAAAACCCAAGTGGGTTAGGAGAGAGAATAGAGGGGGGAAGATGCATAAACGTAAATAAGAAGCCTATCTTGTGTCTTCTTTATTTTGCTTTGCTTTGCACGCTTTGCTTTGCTTGTCTTGCTTCGGTCTTCAGTTCAGTCTTCAATCTTCAAAGCTTCAGATTGTAGCACTTCAAGTCTTCAAAGGAGGCTAGTGTATGAGTGTATAGAAGTGTATGTGAGTGTATAGGAGGCTAGGGTTTGTGTATGGAGGCTAGGGTTTGGAAAACCTAAGGAGACCAGGGTTTAGAGAGGCTACGAGCTCTGTATATCGAAAAGTAATTTTTTTAGACAGAGTTTGTGGACCTCTTTCACGCTGGAGGAGGATCTGTATTTATAGACAAAGGAATGACCCGGCGCCTGTTGTAGTGGCGCCAGGCCAAAAATGCTTCAAGCGCCACTAGGAGTGGCGGCAGGCGAAATATTGGCTTGGCGCCACTAGTCAACCAGTTAGGAAAGTTTTAAGGTCGGCAAGCAACGTATCTTGAGAGATTTGGGAGCTTGTACTAGTGACTACCATGTAATTTTTAGCCTAGCTTTACTAGGAGTGACTTCAGAAGATTTGGGAAGCAATTAAGGGATCGAGAATGGCCTGGAAGGCCGAAAAAAGGGCAGGAACCCTTAGAACAGGGTCCCGGAGGTATTAGACTTGAAAAAGGATGACAAGATTTGTCGGAAGGGTTGACTGGGCCATTAGGGGCAAAACGGTCAACTGGATCAAAAAGCTGCCGGGATAAACTCAGAATGTCCCGGAAGAAGACTCGAGATTTAGAAACATTATTTAGAATGTTCCCAAAGGTTACTGATGTGGCTAGAAAAAGGCGACCGACCCACCATGGGCAAAACGGTCATTTTGCATCGGGTTTACGGGAACTGACTCAGAATGCTATCAAAGGAAGGTCGGGAATGCTATAAGAAGCGTTCTCACGAGATTACTAGTTTGACACCCAGAGCCGGTATGGTCAGAAAAAAGGCGATCGGCCCATCAAGGGCAAAACGGTCATTTTGTACCGGGTTTGTCGGAACTAGCTCGGAATGATCTAGAAAGATAAAGGAAGGTCGAGGATACTATTAAAAGCATTCTTGGGAGGTTACCTATTTCATAGTCCTCGAGGCGTTTGGATGGCTAGGGGCAAAATGGTCATCTTAACCAAAAAGTCTTAGAACTGGCCCGAAACTGACTAGAAGGCACCTAATCATGCCGGATTACTTTTAAGACAAACTTGGAAGAGTGGACTCATCATTCTGAGGACTTAGGTGTGTTCTTGAGAAACGTGCTGAAAAATGGACCTAGGGGCAGTTTAGTGATTTTTCAACGAAGTGGGCTAGCAAGCACCGATGTTGACCTGGGTTTTGAGTGTTTTCGCCACTCTGACGGCAGTCAAACAGGGTTTTGTTGGCCCATTCCCTCTATTGACCTGCTTGCGAGTATTTCTGCTACTCTGACGGTTGCAATGTTTGCGAGTACTTCTACTACTTTGACGGTTCGTGATCATTCCCAGGATTGCCTGATCTTAGGAAGCTGCTAAAGGGACTTAGCGTATGAGAAGACAACTTTATTGGAAGGCGTGTCAAAATGGACATTTCTGTATTGGCGGGCTAGCAGGCGTGAAAGGTGGACTGTTCTACCATCTCGGGGACTTGGGGTCTCATCCCGGTTGACAAGTTTAAAGGGATTTACCATTCCGAAGAGACTTTTTTTGAAAAACATGTCAGATTGGCTAGACTTACTGTCTCAAGGAATTAGCTCTCTCGAGAGGGATTCAAATTGGAATTGGAAAAGGAATTGGAATGGGGGCTTACCGTCTTCGGAAAGACGTGCCTGTTGGAATTGGAAAGGGGACTTACCGTCTTCAGGAAGACGTGCCTATTGGAAATGGATAGGGGACTTACCATCTTGGGAAAGACATGCCTGTTGGATTTAGAAAGGGACTTACCGTCTTCGGAAAGACGTGCCTCTTGGATTTGGAAAGGGGACTTACCGTCTTCGAAAAGACGTGCCTAATTTTGGAATTGGACCGAACAATGCCCCTAATGGCATTTCAGTCATTTTGCCTCTATTTGTGCCTGGTGGGCCCATGAAGCGATGGATAGACGGGATTAGACTTGGAAAGTTGATTTGACTCAAAATATGTCCACAGTGACTTGAATACAAGTTTGAACGGACTGTAGACTGCTGAGCGGTCAAAAATGGGGTGCTTACAGCTGCCCTTCTTTTTCTGTTTTTGCTTGTCGAAGACAGAAAACGATAAAGTAAGAGTCTCATATTGACCGTTGTCGCACCCAAATTTTTCGCACTTGAGGAATACTCACACAAGCGGGAAAAATGCTGTACTCTCTCGTTAGAACTCACCCTCCTAAAAGAATGAGTGCGACTAGGTTTGAATTGAAAACTGGTTTGAATAAAGGACTTTCGAAAAAGATTCGGAGTCGCCACCTAACTTGATTAAGGTGAGTTAGGTCACCTAAAAACTAAAAATAATCCGAGGACTACACTTAGGGTTTTTGGAAAATAATTTTGGAAAACATCCTCAAGAGAAGGTTTTTTAGGAAAACGGGTTGTTTGGCAACCTTTGGAAAACATTTAGCCCTTTTTAGAAAAATAACTCCTTTTGGTTTTTGAAAACAGTGATCTAGGTTTGGAGGTTGGTTACGTGTAGGGAAGACGCACTAAGCTATCACCCTACCTCGCCCTTTCGGTACCTACATGTCAATCTACCCTATATTCACCTATGAGAGTCTTTAATTAACATATGTTCAACCCTATTCACTTTAGGAAAACAATGTTTGAAAACTAACATGATGCATGATATGCAAGTGCAAAACAAGAGAAAATTGAAAAATAGATTTGGAAATAAAGTTGAAAAGAATTTGATTTGAAAATAGATTTGAAGAGATAGAATTTGAAATTAGAAAGTTTGAAAATTTGGAAATAGAAATTTGAAAATAGAAAGTTTGAAAGTAGATGGAAATTTTGGAAAATTTTCGACTTAGGAAAGTTTTGAAAATTGGAAAGTTTCGTTTTTGGAAAGGTGTTGAAGTTTTGGAAAGATTTAGAATTTAGAAAGCTTGGAAGTTTAGAAAGATTTAACTTAAAAATGTTTTGAATTTAGGAAACTTTGGATTTGAAAAGATTTGAAATTTGGAAAGTTTAGGATTTAGAAAGTTTTAGAGTTTTAGAAAATCTTGAAATTAAGAAAGGTTTGAATTTAGGAAAGGTTTAAAAGCTTGAATTTGGAAAGTTAAGATTTGGAAAGGGAGTTGAATTAGGAAAGGGTTGAATTTTAGAACTTTAGGAAAGATTTTTATGTTCAAGTTTTTGGAAACTTAGGGTTTAGGAAAGTGGAAGTTTAGGAAGGATTTGAATTAAGAAAAAAGTCGGATTAGGAAAGGATTGGATTTTGTTTCTAAAAGGGAAGGTTTGATTTCGTTTCCAAAAACGGAGGATAGGATCTAGTTTCCTAAACGGGGAGATTGGATTTGGTTTCCTAAAGCAAATGTTTGATTTTGTTTCCTAAAGAGAAGATTTGATTTGGCAAGGATTTGGAAAGGGAGGTTTTAGAAACCCTAAATTTGAAAAACCATAGTTTTGACATAGAAAATAGGTTTTGGAAACATGTATATTTTTTATGTGAAAACATGAAGTTTTGGAAACCTAGGTTTGGGGCAAAGTTTGAAAATCATGTTTTTGGAAAGAAAATTAGGGTTTCCTAATTGTGGGCTCTAAGGCTTGATTTGGGCTCTAAGGAAAAGGGATTTTTAGAAAGTGCGTTTCTGGAAACGAAGGTTTTCTAGAAGGGAATCCTAGGGAGGAGCTTTCGGAAAGTGAATTTGAAGAGGGAGTTTTTGGAAAAAGATTTTTAAAGAAAAGGAGTTTTTGGAAAGTGTGTTTTTAGAAACGTAGATTTTAGAAGGAAAATCCTAGAGAGGAAATTTCTAGAAGGAAGATTTTGGAAAAGAGAGTTTTTGGAAAGATTTTTAGAGAGCGTTTTTAGAAAGTGAATTTTTAGGAGGGAGAGTTTTGGAGAGGAGTTGAAAAAGAGAATTTTTGAAAAATAGATTTTGGAAGGGAGTTTTTGAAAACAATTTTGAAGAGGGGAGTTTTAGGAAAGTATGTTGAAAAAGAGATTTTTAGGAAGAGATCTTTGAAGAGAGAGTTTTTTGGAACGTATGTAAATGTCTCACTTTCCTAAAGCAATTCTAACCATAAGGGGGCTAGAACCACTTTAGGAAAGCGGTTTTGAAAATCAACAAGATTTTGAAATATGGACCATATTGGTCACTTTAAATGTAACACTTTCCTAAAGCAACCCTAGCCATGGAAAAGCTAGAATCATCCTAGGATTTTGATTTTGAAAACAAGTTTTTGAAAAAGAGATTTTGATGCAATTTTGAAAACAAGTTTGAAAACGATTTTGAAAACGAGTTTGAAAACGAATTTTGGAAGATCAAAGATTATGATATGCACAATGCAATTTGGGGTCGTGAACATACAAGGTTAAGGCTTCACCACATAATCAAGGGGCTCGGACCTACGTGGTCTTTGGTTAGACTAGAAGAAAGACCCCGACACGGTGACTCTCCAATAGTCCAATCCTACACATGGACCGGGAATCCCCTTGTTTCAAGCATGCAAAGAAAGGGGGGGCGGGGGAAAGAGACGGGGGATTAAAATAGAGAAAACCCAAGTGGGTTGGAGAGAGAAGAGAGAGGGGGAAGTGCAGAAAATTAAAGAGAAAACCTACCGTATGTCTTCTTTATTTTGCGCACCGCGCTGTCTTCGGTCTTCAGTCTTTGTCTTGATCTTCACCTTCAGCCTTCAAGAGTTGTCTTCAAGCTTTGTATGGCAGCTCTTCAAGTCTTCAAAGGATGGTTGAAGGCTAGTGTATGAGTGTATGGGGGAGTGTATGAGTGTATAGGAGGCTAGGGTTTGTGTATAGTAGCTAGGGTTTGGGAAAACCTAGGGAGACTAGGGTTTTGGAGGTGCTCGAGCTCTGTATATCGAAATATAGGATTTTTAGGTTAAGTTTGCAGACCCCGTTTCACGTTGAACGAGGCTCTGTATTTATAGAAGGAGGACAAACTTGGCGCCTGTTGCAGTGGTGCCAGGGCAAAATTTCTCTTGGCGCCACTAAGAGTGGCGCCAGGCCAATTCTTGGCTTGGCACCACTACTAGTGGCGCCACCCACTTAGGAAACTTTATAAGTCGTCAAGCAACGTATCTTTGACTAGATTTGGGCGTCTGTACTAGTGACTACCGTGCAATCTTTAGCCTAACTTCACTAGAAGCGACTCAGGAAAGTCCGGGAATGATTTGAAGGAGTCGGGAATGACCCGGAAGGCCGGAAAGGAGCAGGAACACTTAAAATAGTGTCCTGGAGGTATTTGACTTGAAAAGTGAGGACAAAATGTGTCGAAAAGGTTGACCAGGCCTTTAGGGGCAAAACGGTCAATCGGACCGGGAAATTGCCGGGACGGACTCGGACTGTCCCGGAAGAAGACTTGAGATCTGGAAACATTATTTAGAATGTT
This sequence comes from Euryodendron excelsum, assembly GCA_033060915.1. Lineage (NCBI taxonomy): Eukaryota > Viridiplantae > Streptophyta > Magnoliopsida > Ericales > Pentaphylacaceae > Euryodendron > Euryodendron excelsum. The sequence goes on along the minus strand of CM065384.1, from coordinate 15,648,895 downwards.
CCCAGAGGTTTCCGGTTTGATTCCCAGAGCCGGCGTGATCAGAAAAGGAGACCGGCCCACTAGGGGCAAAACGGTCATTTTGTACCGGGTTTGCCAGAATTGACTCGGAATGGTCCGGAAAGGTAAAGGAAGGTTGAGAATACTATAAAAAGTATTCTTAGGACATTACCGGTTTGATACCCAGAGCCGATGTGGTCAAAGAAGGAGACCGGCCCTCTAGGGGCAAAACGGTCATTTCGTACCGGGTTGGCCGGAACTGACTCGGAATGATCCGGAAAGGTAAAGGAAGATTGAGAATACTATAAAAAGTAGTCTCAGGAGGTTACCGGTTTGATACCCAGAGCCGGTGTGGTTCCCGGGGCATTCGGATGCTTAGGGGCAAAATGGTCATCTTGACCGGAAAGTCTCGGAAAAGGTCCTAAGGGTAGTCTGGTCATTTTTCACCGAAGTGACCTAACAGACACGGGTGTTGACCTAGGTTTTGAGTGTTTCCGCCACTCTAACGATGTGAGTATTTCCGATACTCGGACGGAGTTGAGTATTTTCGCTACTCGGACGGGGTTGATGATTTGGGAGTATTTCCGTTACTCTAACGGCTTTGTGAGTATTTCCGCTACTCTAACGGCTTTGTGAGTATTTCTGCTACTCTAACGGCTTTGTGAGTATTTTCGCTACTCTAACGGTTCTGTGAGTAGTTTTGCTGCTCGGACCGTCTCGAGGAATAAACTGTCTCGAGAGAGGGATTGGAAAGGGGTCTTACTGTCTCCGAAGAGACGTGCCTGGATTATGAGTGTTTCCGCCACTCTAACGGTTTTGTGAGTACTTCCGCTACTCTAACGGTTTTGTGAGTAGTTTTGCTACTCGGACCGTCTCGAGGGATAAACTGTCTCGAGAGAGGGATTGGAATTGGAATAAGAAAGGACAATGCCCCTAAAGACATTTTGGTCATTTTGCCTCTATTTGGGCCTGACAGGCCCGCGAAGTGATGGAAAGACAGAATTTGGACCTAGAGAATTGGTTTCGATTGGAATATGCCCAAATTGACTTGAAAACAAGTTTGGACAGAGTGTAGACTACCGAACGGTCAAAAATGGGGTGCTTACAACTGTGAGGTGGTTGGAGGGACGGACTTTGAAAATTTTTCGATAGCGGGGGGTCGAAAAAGGATATTAGGCTTAAATGGCCTTCGAAAATGAGTTTTGGTAGGAAAAAGGGCAAAGCTGCCCAAAATTTGGAAACTGGTGCCACTGCTTTGGAAAGTTTAGCTTGGTGCCTCTGCTAATAGCGCCAGGCTTGGGATTAAAACCAGAAAAATTCTGGTTCTAATACTTGGGACATTTGAAGAGTTTTTTGAAAAGTTGAGAGTGTTTGTGGGGAAACTGACTTAAACTTAAAGGAGCACTTCTTGGAGAAGATGGGTTATTGCTGGAAGGAGACCATGTCGCCAGAAAAGTTGCCAGAAGAGAAGATTAACCGGAGAACTCCAATGATTGAGTTTTCAAATTTCTGTTGATTTTGATGTGTAGAATTTCGTTTGAACCATGTGAATAGTAAAAATTGATGTTTTGAAATATTTTGAACATTATGGTGATGTTATTCTTACATTTTGGTATTTGTTGAATTGAATTTGAGTGAGTTTATGTGATTATGTGAAGAGGATTTCCTACAAGAATTGGGGGTTTATTCCTACAGGCTTGGGCATTGGGTTCTTTTGGCTAGATTTTTGTACCATGTGCCTTAGAGAAATGTGTTTAACAACTGTGTGAAGTTTCATGATTTTTTGAAAACTTGGTGAATTTTTGATTTTTTGAAAAATTGAAAAATACTTAGAAAATTATGAAAATGGGAAAACTTAAGAAATTGATGAAAATTTTTTAGAGTTTGAAATTTTGAAAAATGTAGGAATATTTTAGAAAACATTTGAAATGATTTTTAAGAAATTTTAGGATAACTTTGAAAACCATTGACTTATTGGAAAAATAAAACATGTGTTTTGAAAATTTTAAAAAGTGTGCGCAAGTGCTTATATCATGTGATTGTAACGTTGTGAAGTGCACAGTTTATGTTTTGTGTTGCTATCGTGGGTGTTGTAGGGACGATTTTTAAACGAAACTTTGTCGAAATTTTTTAGAAATCAGGGAAAGAGTTGGAAAAGGTTTAGAGTAAAATCTTTTTGAAGGAAAAAGACAAAAAACCCTTGAGATTTGATTTGAAGTTGGAAAATCGAAAGGTGTAGGAAATTTATTTTGACATATCATTTGAACTCTTTTTATTATTTTTTTATTGTTTGTTGTTTATTTTGTTTTACTTTGTTATGTTATTATTTATCTACATGTATGGTATATTAACACCTCTTACCTTGACTTACCTTTTCAGGATTGGCAGATGCGGGTGATGATGGTTTTGAGAGGAGACGTTACTCGGGGAAGGCGGCTCGGACAGATTCCACCGGCGGTTCTAGTTGATCTAGAGGTAGCCGACGATCAACCGAACGGGCCTCTTCCAGTCAGAGCGAACAGGGGAGTAGACCACCTGTCGACCCCTTTCCTCTGGTTGAGCAGGCCTTTGTGGAGGAGATTGATGCTGAGGAGGAGGTGTCGGGCCTTGGGAATCAGGTGACCGGTTATGGGAGAGCCTCCTCTAGACACAGGCAGATGGATGCTGACTTGGGTGACCTGGAGGTACTAGACATCCCACCGCTCGGAGATCTTGCTTATCACCCCAGCATATATTCTATACAGCATTTGCCCCCTCTTCGAGTATACACAACTTTTAGAGGGGCTGTTCATCAGGTCTTCGTGACCATGCAGTGGGTTGCTCCATTATATCATTCCTTCTTGGCTAAAATCGGATTCAGAGCCTTCATGGGATTACAAGCTAACCACCTGAACCGGCATTTGGTACTAGTGCTTATTGAGATGTGGTTTGGGAAGACTGGGACCCTCCATATTGTTAACTTCGAGTTAGATCCCACCCCCTTGGATTAGGCGATCATCACAGGGCTTTCCTTCGTCGGACAGCGGATCACTTTACAGTTAGTCAGTAGAGACGAGGCCTGCATTCTGCTGGACTTGCCCCCTCCCGAGCGTTCTACCTTCCCAATCTCTTGGCTTAGTCAGGATGACCGTACCTTTGCTGTTGAGCCATCGCCAGCCAGGCGGGACATTATGAGATGGCGACTTGTTTTATACATCATCTTTAGCTGCTTCTGCAACAACAAGAAGTCACTTGTGCTTTTTAGTTTGGTGAGCATAGTAGCTGATCTTGAGGCTTTATCGGAGCTGGATTGGGGGTCCTTCTCCTTTGGCTGCTTCCCTTGATCGATGCAGGTCCGGACTTCCTCCCGTTGGGGCAGCATGACTAGTTTATGGCCCTTTCTTGTCCAGTGGAGCTATGAGTACCTGCTGGTTCGTCGCCCTGCAGTTGTCAAGGACGACCTTTATCCACGTGCTTTGAGGTGGGCTCGTGACCGGGTGGCCCAACGATTGGAGATTACTGACTTTGTGGCGCTACAGGTGAACCTAGAGTTGATTGAGGTGAGAGATGTAACTTGGCGGCCCTTCATTGGATCAATTCATTATGAGACTGTACGGTACTTGGTCCCATTATCCCTGTCGAGGGCTGCTTTTCTCAGTGATGATACTTGGGAGTCTTATCTAGGAGAGCGACACTAGCGGTAGTTTTATAAGGAGTTCCGGTCAGCAGGAGCTCCACCAGAGTATATGTTTGGGGCCTTGGTGGCGGGAGTGCCTATCCCCTATCAGGAGCGGCAACCGGGTGTCGAGTTCTTGCTTCCTCCAGATACGGATTATGCTGCACACTTTGGGGCTCATTCTCTTAGTGCCTTTACCTAGTTTGAGGTAGTAGTCGGCGGGTACGCCGTAGGCCAGGAGGCGGTTGACTTGTGCTGTTGAGCCAGAGGGATATGTGCTCCAGGCTGAGTTTACTACTGTGAGGGATCAGAGGGATCAATAACAGACAGAGAGAGATCAATATCAGGCAGAGGTGGCTTCCTTGACGGCTTGGATAGCTCAGATGGGAGGTGGCAGGGTATGTCATCTTTTGTCTCCTTCTTTTTGCTCTGTTGTTGTTTAGTTCTTCTTTCATGTGGCTGATTTCAGTTTTGTCTTCTCTGTAGGATGCTGGTGCTTCGAGTAGTTATCCGCCTCCTCCGATACTAGGTTTTGGGGATTTCAATCCAGATGACATTGATTTTGACCTTTGATGGCTGCCCCTTGTGGAGACTCTGATCTTCCTTTGGCCCTATTCTTGAGATGTATTTATGTTAGACAGTTTTATTTTGTAAGTTTTGTACAAATATAGATATTTATGGTATTTAGATGCATGGATAGATAGAGACATTTATGATCTTTACAGCTAATTATATGATCTCATGCATGTGTAGAAATGAGGATGTTGTGTATCTATTACATGAGTTAATGTTAGTGACTTCTGTTTTTACATGGAGTTATGTCCTATGCGAAGCTCAAGTGATTTTTTTTATTTATTTTATGCACATGTTAGAAATTAACTAACAGAATGACAAGGGGTGCTGTCGAACTCGATATCTTTTGAATGGTAACTCCTTCCTTTTCGGGAGTCTAACCTCTCCTCTAGCTCAACTTTACCTTGATTGGATGATAGCACTTCGCACCTTTCTCAACCTTTTGATCGGCTTCAACTCTCTACCTCGGGGTTAGTGTATATGATTGTTGGGCTAAAACTCTCGACTCTTGGGGTTTTAGCAACAGCTTTTCCGACCTTTAGGAGAGCAATAAGCGGCCAGTCCGTTCAATTTGAGGAGACTTTGTTTAGGACCGTAATGTAGGCTAGGTTATGGGGTTTTGGAAATAACCGGGCATATAGGCTCAAATTTGATATTGTTTTAAGCAGGGTTTAGATCCATACTATCCTTGACTATTTTTCAATAGAGTTAGCATCTTCTTTAGCTTCGGTAGCGTGTCTAGCTCATTTAGATCAAGCAATCAGTTTTCAATCAGAGTGGACTTTAGTAGGGTTGTAATGTAAGCCATGGTTTTAAGGTTTTACAAGAAAGGGTAAATGTTCAAACCTATTGTTTCTATTGGGTTTCTTCGTAACCTAAGATCACCTTTAAATTTCCTTATTACTTTTACTATATACTTCTCAAGGTGAAAATGACTATTTTCTTTCACCCTGACTTTTTTCTATTATGCTTTTCAAGATGGCACATTCATGGTTTTTTTTTTTTTTTTTTTTTTTGGCCTTTTGCCCTTTGGCAACTTTTTTCCTTTGCTTTTTTTTTTTTCTTTTTATCTCTTTTCTTTCCTTTTTTTTTTTTTTGAAACAAATCATTCTACAACCCTTTTTCCTTAGACTTTTTCCTTAGCCGTTCAATCTAACCCAATGTGGGCAGTGATCCCTAGGTTAGGGTTTTCTCGAAAAAGACAAGTGGCTCAACGGGTCTGGCAAACTGTTGCTTCTGACAGTATGGGAAATGAAATGAGGGCCTCTCTTCACTTTGAACTAGATTGCTTGATCTATGGAGCTTTCAATACTATCCTACCAAGATAGAGGTGGATACCATTTCTAGAATTCTCAACTATTGTTTGCCCTAGTGTGGGGAGGACAGTTGTGGATCAGGGTTAGCAAAGAAAATTTTCGCTTTCTGCGGGGCACTAAGGGTTAAGCAAAGGGAATATAAACACTTGTTCATTGACATAGGGAAATGAAAGGTGGCTCCCCTTCATCTTGACAGTCTGGCCACGCATCACTTAGCTTCAGTGTCTTGTAAGTGTTGCTTTTGGGTAGTATCCTCACTCATCCAATAACTCTTTTTTTTTCGGAAAGTTGATCGTTGAGGTGTAAGCACCCCATTTTTGACTGCTCAGCAGTCTACGGTCCGTCCAGATTTGTACTCAAGTCAATATGGACGTATTCCAATCACAGTCAACTCTCTAAGTCTAATCCCGTCTATCCATCGCTTGGCGGGCCCATCAGGCCCAAATAAAGGCAAAATAACCAAAATGCCCTTAGAGGCATTTTTCTTTCCAATTCCAACAAGCACGTTTTCTGAACACGGTAAGTCTCCTTTCCAATTCCAAATCAGGCGTGTCTTTCCGAAGACGGTAAGTCCCATTTCCAATTCCAATAGGCACGTCTTTTCGAAGACGGTAAATCCCCTTTCCAATTCCAATAGGCACGTCTTTCTAAAGACAGTAAGTTCCCTTTCCAATTCCAAATCAGGCACGTCTTTCCGAAGATGGTAAGTCCCTTTTTCAACATTTCCAAATCAGGTGCGTCTTTCCAAAGATGCTAAGTCCCCTTTCCAAATTCTAAATCAGGCACGTCTTTTCGAAGATGGTAAGTCCCCTTTAAACCTGTCGATTGGGACAAGACCCCAAGTCCCTTAGATGGTAGAATAGTCCACCTTTGGCGCCTGCTAACCCGCCAATGCAGAAATGTCCATTTCAGGCACGCCTTCTGAGAATGTTGACTTCTCAGGTGCTAAATCCCTTTAGCAGCTTCCCAAGATCAGGCAGTCTCGGGAATGCTCGCGAACCGTCTCAGTAGCGAAAATACTCGTAAACATCGCAACCGTCAGAGTAGCGAAAATACTCGTAAACAGGTTGATATAGGGAATTGCCAACTAACCACTGTATCACGAGACCGTCGTCAGAGTGGCGAAAACACTCAAAACCCAGGTCAACACCAGTGCCTACTAGCCCACTTCGGTGAAAAATGACAAAACTGCCCCAAAGGCTATTTTCCGGCATGTTTCTCGAGAACACACCTAAGTCCTCAGAATGGTAAGTCCACCCTCCCAAAATTGTCTTAAAAGGAATCCGGCATGATTAGGTTCCTTCTAGTCAATTTCGGGCCAATTCTGAGACTTTTCAATCAAGATGACCATTTTGCCCCTAGGCATCCGAACGCCCTTGGGACCACGCCGGCTCTTGGTATCAAACTGGTAACCTCCCGAGAGTGCTTCTTATAGTGTTCTCAACCTTCTATTATCTTTCTGGATCATTCCAAGTTATATCCGGTAAACTCGATGCGAAATGACAGCTTTGCCCCTAGTGGGCCGGTTGCCTTTTTTGACCACACCGGCTCTGGGTATCAAACCGGTAACCTCCCCAGAATGCTTTATGTAGTATTCCCGACCTTCCATTATCTTTGCGGATCATTCCGTGTCAGTTCCGGCAAACTCGGTGCAAAATGACCGTTTTGCCCTTGGTGGGCCGCTCGCCTTTTCCGACCACACCGGCTCTGGATATGAAACCGGTAGCCTCCTGGGAACATTCTGAATAATGTTTCTAAATCTCGAGTCTTCTTCTGGGACATTATGAGTCCGTCCCGGTAGCTTTTCGATCCAGTTGACCGTTTTGCCTCTAATGGCCCGGTTAACCCTTCCGACAATTATTGTCATCCTTTTTCAAGTCCACTACCTCCGGGACACTGTTTTAAGTGTTCCTCCCCTTTTCCAGCCTTCTGGGCCCTTCCCGGTCCTTTAAGTCCTTCCCGGGTTTTCCGGAGTCACTTTTAGTAAAGCCAGACTAAAAATTACATGGTAGTCACTAGTACAGGCGCCCAAATCTTCTCAAGATACGTTGCTTGCCAACTTTAAAACTTTTCTAACTAGCTGGCGCCGCTACTAGTGGCGCCAAGCCAATATTTGGCCTAGCGCCACTCCTAATGGCTCCAGAAGCATTTTTGGCCTAACGCCACTGTAACAAGCGCCAGGTCTATCCCATCTCTATAAATACAGAGCCTACTCAAGCGTGAAAGAGGTCCAAAAAATTAATTTGAAAACCTTAATATTTGATATACAGAGCTCGTAGCCTCCCTAAACCCTAGCTCTTCTAGGTTTTCCAAACCCTAGTCACCATACACAAACCCTAGCCTCCTATACACTCATACACTCTCATACACTTATACCCTAGCCTCTAATCCTCCATTGAAGACTTAGATTGCTGCAACTACGAAGCTTTGAAGACCAAAGACAAGTCTTCAAAGATCAAGACTGAAGTGAAGCGAAGACCGAAGAAAAGCAAAGCGCGCTAAACCAAGCGAAGTAAACAAGACATACAATAGGCTTTCTCTTTAAGTTTCTACACTTCCCCCTCTTTCTTCTCTCTACTAACCCACTTGAATTTTCTTCTATTTTAATCTCCCATCTTCTTCCCCCGCTTCTTGCATGCTTGAAATAAGGGAATTCCCGGTCCATATGTAGGATTAGGCTATTGGAAAGTCACCGTGTCGGGGACTTTCTTTTAGTCTAACCGGAGACCACATGGGCTCGGCCCCCTTAATTATGTGGCGAAGCCTTTAACCTTGTATGTTCACAACCCCAATTTGCATTATGCATATCATTATCTTGTATTCCTCCAAAAATCGTTTTCGAACTCGTTTTCAAAACTTGCATTAAACTTGTTTTCAAAATCGCATCAAAACCTTCTTTTCTAAAACTTGTTTTTAAAATCATAATCCTAGGGTGATTCTAGTCATTCCATGGCTAGGGTTGCATTAGGAAAGTATTATATTTAAAGTGACCGATATGGTCCATATTTTCAAATCCTTGTTGTTTTCAAAATCACTTTCTTAAAGTGGTTCTAGCCTTCTTATGATTAGAATCGCTTTAGGAAAGTGAGACATTTTTATACTTTCTAAAAACTCTCTTTTCAAAAGTCTCTCTTTCTAAAACCCTCATTTTCAACATGCTTTCCTAAAACTCTTCTTTCCAAAGTTGTTTTCAAAAATTTCCTCCAAAAATCTATTTTTAAAAAACTCTTTTTTCAACTCCTTTCCAAAACACCCTCTTCGAAATTCCTTTCCTAAAAACACTCCTTAGGTTTCCTTCTTAGAAAACTCTCTCCAATCTCCTTTCCAAAATTATTTTTCAAAAACTCCTTTCCAACAATCTCTTTCTAAAAACATCTTTCCTAAAAACTCATTTCCAAAAATACTTTCCTTAAAGTTCATTCTCCAAAGACGCTCCTTATGTTTCCTTCCTAAACAACTCTTCCCAAAAATTCACTTTCTAGAAACTTTTCTCTAGGATTTCTTTCCAAAAACTCTCTCTTTTCAAAATTCACTTTCTAGAAACTCCTTTCTAAGATTTCCTTCCAAAAATCTCCCTTTCTAAAAACTCACTTTCCAAAAACTCTATTCTTGGTGCCCAAGTCAAACCTTAGAGCCCATAAATAGGAAACCCTAATTTTTCTCCCCAAAAGCATGAATTCCAATCCCTTACTTTGGCCTCTAAACCTAAGCTTCCAAAACCTCTTATTTTTTACATCAAAACTATACATATTTTCAAAACCTTTTTTCTACGTCGAAACTATAGTTTTCCCAAAACTAGGATTTCCAAAACTCCATCTTTCCGAATCCATGCCAATTCATCCAATCTCCCCTTTAGGAAGCCAAATCCATTCTTCCCTTTAGGAAATTAGATCCTATCCTCTGTTTTTGGAAACAAAATCAAAACACCTTTTTTAGAAACAAAATTCAATCCCTTGTTTTAGGAAATAAGAATCTCAATCCTTCCAAACCCAAATCTTTCCTAATTAAAATCCTTCCTAATCTCCTACTTTCCTAAACCTTAAGTTTCCAAAACTTACACTTTTAAATCTTTCCTTAAACTTTAAACTTTCAAATCCTTCTTAATCTAAACTTTCCCTAATTCCAGCCTTCCTTAAATTCCGTACCTTTTCAAATCTTAACTTTCCAAATCTAAATATTCAAATCTTTCTTAAGTTCAAATCTTTCCAAAACTCTAAACTTTCTTAAATTTAAATCTTTCTAAAATTCTAAACTTCTTAAATCTCAAATCTTTCCAAATCCAAAACTTTCTAAATTGGAAACTTTCTTATGTTAAAACTTTCTAAATTCTAAACTTTCCAACTTTCAAAACTTCCTAATTTCAAAACCTTTCCTAAAATAAAAACTTTCCTAATTCGAACACTTTCCTAAATTGAAACTTTACTAAAACGAAACTTTCCAAAAAAGACACTTTTCTAATTCAAAACTTCTCTAAACCAAAACTTTCCTAAAACGGAGCCTTCCTAAAGTGACACTTTCTTAAAATGAAACTTTCCTAATTCGAACCTTTTCTAAATCTAATATTTTCTAAAACTCTTTCGAGTCAAGTCGAATATTTCTTAAACCCTTCCAAGTCAAATTTTTCTTAAGTCTCCTTTCTTTCCTAAGTCTAGGTTTGTTAAACCTCTATCTTTCCAAAACAAGTCTAAATCTTTCTTCCAAGTTCTATTTTTCCAAATCAAAATCCAACCTTTTCAATTCCAAAATTCTGAATTCCAATCTTCAATCTTCTATTCTAAGTTTAAATCAAATCCATTTTCCAATCAAAATCTCTTTCTTCCAATCCAACCTTCTATTTCCTATCAGACTTTTGTCTGAACTACCACTGACCTGGTTCCTAAAAAAGGATACATAGGCAACCCTCATGGGTGCGGTCACATCCTCTTTCAAATTTTCAATTCCACAACCTTTTTCAAATCTCCAATTCCATAATCTATTTCAAATTTCCAAGCTTCTATTTCCTTTCCAATTTCTAAGACTTTCCAATTTTTGTTCTATCTTTTCAAATCTCTTTTAAATCAAATCAATTTCTTTTCAAATCTATTTCCAACTTTCTTTTCTTGCACTTGCATATCATGCATCATGTCTTTTTAAAACATTATTTTTCTAAAGTGAATAGGATTGGACATTTGTTACTTGAAGACTCTCATAGGTGAATCTAAGGTAAATAGACATGTAGGTACTGCAAGGGCATGGTAGGATGATGGCTTAGTGCGTCTTTCCTACACGTAACCAACCTCCGAACCTAGAATCACTGTTTTCGAAAGACCAAAATGGAATTTATTTTCAAAAATGGCTTAAATGTTTTCTAAAGGTTGGCAAACAACCTATTTTCTTAACAACCCTCTCTTGAGGTAATATTTTCAAAATCGTTTTCAAAAACCCTAAGTGTAATATTTGGATTGCGCTTAGTTTTTAGGTAACCTAACTCACCTTAATCAAGTTAGGTGGCGACTCTAAATATTTTTCAAAAGTCATTTATTCAAATCTATTTTTAATTCAAACCTAGTCGCACTCATTCTTCTAGGAGGGTGAGTTCTAACGAGAGAGTACAGTGTTTTTCCCGCTTGTGTGTGTGTTCCTCGAGTGCGAAAAATTTGAGCGCGATAGCTGGCGACTCCGCTGGAGACACTTAGAGGGTAGGCCGTTAGTCATGTCTTTTTACCCGTCACCCATGTAGAGTCTTCAATTAACTTGTTCGATCCTATTCACTTTAAATTTGCAAAACCAAATTTTCAAAATTGTTTTCAAACAAAAAAAAAATGCATTTATTCATATTATCTTGTATTAAGTTTCCCATCCACATACTAACTCTTATATTTTTGTTTTGTAGGTGCGCTTTATGTTTAAATTTTATTAACTGCCATGCATGAATGTGATGAACAGGATTGTAGACACTTCGCTTTCCTTCCTGATTGTTCCCTTTGTAGTAGCCACTCTCTTGGCTATGTTGGCGGTATTTTCTCCAGTCTTGGCGTAGGCGTCCGTAATCCTCCCTGTCTTGAGGCCATTTTCTATCATCTCCCCCTGCATGATGAGCTCGGAGAAGCTTTTCCCTACACTTGTGCAGAGCTTCTCATAGTATATACCTTAAAAAGTGTACACAAATAGCTGTACGTACTCCTTCTCTTCCAATGGGGGATTGATTTGTGCAGCAGCTTCTCTCCATCTCATGGCATACTTCTTGAAACTTTCCTTTTCACCCTTGCTCATAGTCATCAAGGACCATCGGTCAGAGGTGAGATTAATATTGTGATGATATTAGGCTTTAAATGCATTGACCAGCTCAATCCTAGTTCTGATCTTCCTTAGGTCCAGACGGGCAAACCATTGTAGAGCAGACTTAGTAAGGCTATGTTGGAATAGCTACATGAGGAGTTTCGAATCGTTATCGTGACCACTTAGCGCTCTAGCATAGAGATGAAGACGAGCGACGGGGTTACCAGTGCCGTCATACTTCTGGAAGTCAGGCATTTTGAACCTATCAGGTCTCGGGTGGTCCGGAAAGAAACATAACTCGTTATAGGTAGTGAACCCGTAAGTGTCACGACCATGGAGACTTCGCAACAAATCCTCTAGCCCTTGGATTTTTAGACTGAGAGGGTCTAGTGGAGCCTTCTTTACGATGGGCGAATGTAATATGGTCTCCTCCTCTTCAGTGCTGATCTCTTTAGCATCTTCCTTAGTCCTCCTAACATTGTCAGACTGAAGCATGATCCTTGGATTAATAGGTTTAGGGTCCTTGGATGAAGTCATAGATGATGATGGGACTGCAGCAGCATCCTTCATAGCCATAGTTTGAATTTGTTTGAGCATCTCATCCATCTTGGTCCTCATTTCATTGACTTCTTCCCAAGAGACTTGAGATGATTATTCAGGGTTAGCAGCCATCAGTGATGCTCTTTGCCGGGTGATAATGGGATCCCTAGGTGGATGTTGCCCCTTCTTGGGAGTAATGTTGACTCAGTGCAGGGTGATTTTGTTAGATGAGGAGCTTCACCCATTCACATGTTCTTCCATCCATTGCTCAGGGAAAATAAAGAAATACATTTAACTTTGGGTTTAATATACAAAAGAATTGAAATACATTTTAACAGGGGGAGAGGAAACATGTTCCTTTGGGGGCTCCACCTATCTAATTTTACAAAGGAAATCCTAAACTACTCTTGAGTCTTTGGATTCGTCTTCGTTGGATTTGATGTCGAGGAGGTCGCTGAGAGACCTTGTTGATCGATTGTCCCTTGTCTTCTTGGCGACCTTATCTCCGTGAGCATGGAGGGATTAGGGCCCCTCCTATGGAATGAATTGAGGTGCATGCCATGAGTCCTTAGGGTTACGTGGGAACCCTTAGGGTTAACGTAGGTTTAATGTAACGGAGAGTGAACTAGGTGTCACTCTCTTTGGGTTGATCATATGCATGAGAATGTAGTGACTTGAGTTACTTGGAACTCTCGTCTTGACATGGAATATGAAATGTATGAAAATGAAAGCATAGAGTATAAGGAGAGAGAATACAGTTGAAGTAAATATGCATGTATGTGCAGTTAGACAGACATTATAATAGTAAGAATACAGTCATTATAATAACAGGAATAAACAGGTATAAATAAAAGTAAGAGCAGTCGTCCTTTCCTCCATGGTTTTGAAAACAGTGCGCGTGTCTTAAATCCGGTAGAGGTTCCGCTATGCATTATGTCTATATGAGCATGAGATTGAGGGTTGACTAATGCATTCTAAAAAGGCTGGGTCCCCAGATCTTCAAACCTAGGCCCACTCCCCGAGGTGGTGCCATGATCGGTTGGTGATCCGAGCGAGGGAACCATCAAGAGGTCGTACGTGAAGAAACTCACACAACATGTTGCCTACAACCAATTTACCGTTCCCCCTTTCTAACTAGAAGGGTCATATCAGGGTAAAAATGCAAGTATGCAGAATGCCGGTGCACATGCAGTGTGTGTGTGATTTTTGAAAGCGGAGGAAAGAGCCCAACAACTCCCATTCATTCTATTCATCACATTCATGCATGGCCGTTAATAAAATTTCAACGAAAAGTGCACCTACAAAACAAAAATGAAAGAGTTAGTATGTGGATGGCAAACTTAATACAAGATAATATGAATAAATGCTTGTTTTTTTGAAATTTTGGTTTTGAAAATTTAAAGTGAATAGGATTGAACAAGTTAATTGAACACTCTACATGGGTGAAGGGTAAAGAGACATGACTACGGCCTAACCCTCTAAGTGTCTCCCGTGGAGTCACCAACTGTCGCACCCAGATTTTTTGCACTCGAAAAATACACACATAAGCAGAAAAAACACTATACTATCTCATTAGAACTCACCCTCCTAGAAGAATGAATGCGACTAGGTTTGAATTAAAAATATATTTGAATAAAGAGCTTTTGAAAAACATTTGGAATTGCCACCTAACTTGATTAAGGTGAGTTAGGTCACCTAAAAACTAAGCACAATCTGAAGACTACAGTTAGAGTTTTTGAAAACGATTTTGAAAATACTACCTCTAGAGAGGGTTTTTAAGAAAACAGGTTGTTTGACAACCTTTAGAAAACATTTAAGCCCTTTTTGAAAATAAAACTCTATTTTGGTCTTTGAAATTATTGATCTAGGCTCGGAGGTTGGTTATGTGTAGGGAAGACGCATTAGGCCATTGTAAGCACCCCATTTTTGACCGCTCGGCAGTCTACGGTCCGTCCAGACTTGTACTCAAGTCAATATGGACGTATTCCAATCGAAATCAACTCTTTAACTCTAATCTCGTCTATCCATCGCTTCGCGGGCCCACCAGGCCCAAATAGAGGTAAAATGACCGAAATGCCCATAGGGGCATTATTCGGTCCACTTCCAAATTAGGCACGTCTTTCCGAAGATGGTAAGTCCCCTTTCTAATTCCAAATCAGGCTCGTCCTTCTGGAGACGGTAAGTCCCCTTTCCAATTCCAAATCAGGCACGTCTTTCCGGAGACGGTAAATCCCCTTTCTAATCCCAAATTAGGCACGTCTTTCTGTAGACGGTAAGTCCCCTTCCCAATTCCAAATCAGGCTCATCTTTCCGAAGACGGTAACTCCCCTTTCCAATTCCAAATTAGGCACGTCTTTCCGGAGACGGTAAATCCCCTTTCCAATCCCAAATCAGGCACGTCTTTCTGTAGACGGTAAGTCCCCTTCCCAAGTCCAAATCAGGTGCGTCTTTCTGAAGACGGTAAGTCCCCTTTCCAATTTCAAATCAAGCGCATCTTTCTGAAGATGGTAAGTCCCCTTTCCAATTCCAAATTAGGCACGTCTTTTCAAAGATGGTAAGTCCCCTTTAAACCTATCGATCGGGATGAGACCCCAAGTCCCTAGATGGTAGAACAGTCCGCCTTTGGCGCCTGCTAGCCAGCCAATGCAGATATGTCTGTTTTGGTACATCTTGTGAGAAATTTGACTTCTCAGGCGCTAAGTCCCTTTAGCAGCTTCCCGAGATCAGGCAATCTCGAGAATGATCGCGAACCGTCAGAGTAGCGGAAGTACTCGTAAACATCACAATCGTCAGAGCAGCGAAAATACTCGCAAGTAGGTCGATATAGGGAATTGCCAACAAACCCCTGTATCACGAGACCGCCGTCAGAGTGGCTAAACACTCAAAACCCAGGTCAATACTAGTGCCTGCTAGTCCACTTCAATGAAAAATGACCAAACTGCCCCTAGGGCCATTTTTTCGCACGTTTCTTGAGAACACATCTGAGTCCTCAGAATGGTAAGTCCACCCCTTCTAAGATTTTCTTAAAAGCAATCCGGCACGATTAGGTGCCTTTTAGTCCGTTTTGGGCCAATTCCGAGACTTCTCGGTCAAGATGACCATTTTGCCCCTAGGCATCCGATCGCCCCGGGGACCACACCGGCTCTGGATATCAAACCAGTAATCTCCCAAGAATGCTTCTTATGGTATTATCGACCTTCCTTTATCTTTCCGGATCATTCTGAGTCAGTTCCGGTAAACTCGGTGCAAAATGACCGTTTTGCCCCTAGTGGGCCGGTCGCCTTTTCCAACCATACCGGCTCTGGGTATCAAACCGGTAGCCTCTTGGGAACATTCTAAATAATGTTTCCATATCTTGAGTCTTTTTCCGGGACATTCTGACCCTCGGGAGCCTATTCTAAGGGTTCCTACCCTTTTTCGACCTTCCGGGCCATTCTCGGTCCTTTAAATGTTTCCTGGACCTTCCGGAGTCACTCCTAGTGAAGCGAGGCTAAAAATTGCATGGTAGTCATTAGTAAAAGCGCCCAAATCTTCTCAAGATACATTGCTTGCCGACCCTAAAACTTTCCTAACTTGTTGGTGCCATGGTAGTCACTAGTGGCGCCAGAAGTATTTTTAGCCTGGCCCCACTACAACAAGCACCAGGTCATTCCCTTGTCTATAAATACAGAGCCTCCTTCAGTGTGAAAGAGGTCCTCAAGCTCAATATAAAAACCCTACTTTTTGATATACAGAGCTTGTAGCCTCTCTAAACCCTAGTCTCCTTAGGTTTTCCAAACCCTAGCCTCCATATACAAACCCTAGCCTCCTATACACTCACATACACTTCTATACACTCATACACTAGCCCCCAAAGCCTTCTTTAAAGATTTAAAGTGTTGCAATCTAAAGCTTTGAAGATTGAAGACAAACTCTTAAAGATTGAATTGAAGACCGAAGCAAGACAAGCAAAGCAAAATGTGTAATGCTAAGCAAAATAAAGAAGACACAAGGTAGGCTTTCTCTTTAAATTTACGCATCTTCCCCCTCCCTTCTCTCTCCTAACCCACTTGGATTTTCTTCTATTTTAATCCCCCATCTTCTTCCCCCCCTTCTTGCATCCTTGAAACAATGGAATTCCCGGTCCATGTGTAGGATTAGGCTATTGGAGAGTCACCGTGTCGGGGGCTTTCTTTTAGTCTAATTGGAGACCACATGGGTTCGGCCCTCTTGATTATGTGGTGAATCCTTTAACCTTGTATGTTCACGACCCTCTTTGCATTATGCATATCATGATCTTGCATTCTTCCAAAGTTTATTTTCAAACTCGTTTTCAAAGCTTGCATTAACATTGTTTTCAAAATTGCATTAAAATCTTCTTTTTCAAAACTTGTTTTCAAAATCACAATCCTAAGGTGGTTCTAGCCTTTTCATGGCTAGGGTCGCTTTAGGAAAATGTTACATTTAAGGTGACCAATATGGTCCATATTTTCAAAACATTGTTGTTTTCAAAACCACTATTTTAAAGTGGTTCTAACCTTCTTATGGTTAGAATCGCTTTAGAAAAGTGAGATATTTTATATATACTTTCTAAAAACTCTCTTTTCAAATCCCTCCTTCTAAAAACCTCTCTTTCAACATACTTTCTAAAAACTCTCTCCAATCTCTTTCTTCAAATTCCTTTCTAAAATTGTTTTCTAAAAACTCCCTCCAAGAATCTATTTTCAAAACTTCCTAAAAACTCCTTTCCAAAATACTCTCCTCAAAATTCACTTTCTAAAAGCACTCCTTAGGTCTCCTTTCTAGAAAAACTCCCTTCCAACAATTTCTTTCCAAAAACATCTTTCCTAAAAGCTCCGTTCCAAAAATGTTTTTCTCAAAGTTCACTCTCCAAATACGCTCCTTACGTTTCCTTCCTAAACAACTCTTCCCAAAAATCTCTTTCTAAAAACTCTCTTTTCAAAATTCACTTTCTAGAAACTCCTCTCTAGGATTTCCTTCCAAAAATCCCTCTTTCCGAAAAACACAATTTTCAAAAACTCTTTCCTTAGAGTCCAAGTCAAACCCTAAAACCCACAATTAGAAAACCCTAATTTTCCTTCCCAAAAGCATGATTTCCAATCCCCTTATTTTGGCCTCAAAACCTAGGTTTCCAAAACCTCTTGTTTTCCACATCAAAACTGCATATATATTTTCAAAACCTATTTTCTACGTCAAAACTATAGTGTTCCCAAAACTAGGATTTCTAAAACTCTATATTTCCAAATCGATGCCAAATCCATTCTTCCCTTTAGGAAACCAAGCCCAATCTCCTCTTTTGGAAACTAAATCAAAACATCTCTTTTTAGAAACAAAATCCAATCCCTTGCTTTAGGAAATAGGAATCTCAATCCTTCCAAACCAAAATCTTTCCTAATTTAACACTTTCCTAATCTAGTACTTTCCTAAACCTTAAGTTTCCTAAACTTAAACTTTCAAATCTTTCGTTAAACTTTAAGCTTTCAAACCTTTCTTAATTCCATCCCTTTCCAAATCTTAACTTTCCAAATCTAAGTTTTCAAACCTTTCTTAAACTCAAAATCGTTTCTAATTTCAAGAATTTCTAAAACTCAAACTTTGAATCTTTCTAAACTTTCAAACTTTTTAAACTTCAATTCTTTCCAAATCTAAAACTTTCTAAATTTGAAACTTTCTAAATTCTAAACTTTCCAACTTTCAAAACTTTCCTATTTCAAAACTTTCCTAAAATGAAACTTTCCTAATTCGAAACTTTCCTAAAACAAAACTTTCCTATTTTGAAACTTTCCCAATTTGAATCTTTCCTAAATCCAATCCTTCCTTAATCTTTCAAGTCTAACATTCGAGTCAAGTCTTTCTTAATCTCAAGTCCTTTATAAATCTTATCTTTTCTAAGTCTAGGTTTTCTAAACCTCATTCTTTCCAAAACAAGTCCAAATCTTTTCTCCAACTTCTATCTTTCCAAATCAAAGTCCAATCTTTTCAATTCCAAATTCCAAATTCCAATCCTCCTTCTAAGTTCAAATCAAATCCTTCTTCAAATCAAAATCTCTCTTTCCAATCAAACCCTTTATTTTCTATTGGACTCTTGTTCGAACTACGACTGACCTGATTCCTCCAAAAAGATACGTAGGCAACCCTCATGGGTGCGGTCACAACCTTTTTCCAATTTTCAATTTCCTAATTCTTTTCAAATCTCTTTTAAATCAAATCAATTTCTTTTCAAGTCTATTTCCAAATCTATTTTCCAACTCTCTTTTCTTGCACTTGCATATCATGCATCATTCTTTTTAAACATTCTTTTTCTAAAGTGGATATGATTGAACATTTGTTAGTTGAACGTGAATCTAGGTTAAATAGACATGTAGGTATCGCAAGGGCGGGCTAGGGTGATGGCTTAGTGCGTCTTCCTTACACGTAACCAACCACCGAACCTAGGATCACTGTTTTCAAAGACCAAAAATGGAGTTATTTTAAAAAAAGGGCTTAAATGTTTTCCAAAGTTTGCTAAACAACCTCTTTTCTTAAAAACCCTCACTTGAGGTAGTATTTTCAAAATCGTTTTCAAAAACCCTAAGTGTAGTCTTCGGATTGTGTTTAGTTTTTAGGTGACCTAACTCACCTTAATCACGTTAGTTGGTGACTCCAAATGCTTTCCAAAAGCCTTTTAAACTAATTTTCAATTCAAACATAGTCGCACTCATTCTTCTAGGAGGGTGAGTTCTAACGAGAGAGTACAATATTTTTCCCGCTTGTGTGTATTCCTCGAGTGCGAAAAATCTGGGCATGACAGCCATCACCCTGCCCCGCCCTTGCGGTACCTACATGTATATTCACTTTAAATTCACCTATGAGAGTCTTCAACTAACAAATGTTCAATCCTATCCACTTTAGAAAATGAATGTTTAAGAAAACATGATGCATGATATGCAAGGGCAAGAAAAGAGAATTGGAAAATAGATTTGGAAAGAAATTGATTTGATTTAAAAAGAAATTTGAAAAGCTAGATTTGATTTTGGAAAGTTTTAGAAATTGGAAATAGAGTTTTGGAATTGGTAATTTGCAAATAAACTATGGAATTAGAAACTTGAAGAAGATTGTAGAATTGTAGATTTGAAAGGAGTTGTAGAAATAGAAATTTGAAAAATGTTGTGGAATTTGAGATTTGAAAAAGGTTGTGACCGCACCCATGAGGGTTACCTACGTATCCCTTTGGAGGAATTAGGTCAGTCGTAGTTTGGATAAGAGTCTGATAGAAAATAGAAGTTTGATATGAACGAAGAAGCTGAATTGGAATTTGGATTTGATTTGAATTTAGAATAGAGGATTGGAAATTGGAATTAAAGGGTTGGACTTTGATTGAAATATTTGAAAAGATTGGTTTTAGGAAACCTAAACTTAGGAAAGAGAGGATTTAGAAAGGACTTGAGATTAAGAAAGATTGGACTCGAATGTTGGACTTAGAAGATTAGGAAAGATTGAATTTAATTTAGGAAGGGTTTGAATTAGGAAAGGTCCGATTTAGGAAAGTTTCAAAATAGTAAAGTGTCATTTTTGGAAAGTTTCATTTTAGGAAAGTTTCAATTTAGGAAATATTTTGAATTAGGAAAGTTTCCGTTTAGGAAATATTTTGAAATTGAAAAGTTTTGAATTTGGAATGTTTTGAAATAG
Source organism: Euryodendron excelsum (assembly GCA_033060915.1). Taxonomy (NCBI): domain Eukaryota; kingdom Viridiplantae; phylum Streptophyta; class Magnoliopsida; order Ericales; family Pentaphylacaceae; genus Euryodendron; species Euryodendron excelsum. The sequence continues at coordinate 15,628,888 of CM065384.1, read as the reverse complement.
GGAAGTTTTGAAAGTAAGAAAGTTTTGAGTTTAGGAAGCTTTAGATTTGGAAAGATTTGAAGTTTTGGAAGGTTTGAAATTTAGAAAGTTTTGATGTTTAGAAAGATTTGAAAAGTTAGTTTTGGAAAGTTAAGATTTTGAAAGGGATGAAATTAGGAAAGGGTTGAATTAGGAAAAATTTGGAAGCTTAATGTTTAAGGAAAGATTTAAAAGTTTAAGTTTAGGAAACTTAAGATTTAGGAAAGTAGGAGATGAGAAAGGATTTGAATTAGGAAAGATTTAGATTTGGAAGGATTGAGATTCCTATTTCTGAAAACAAAGGATTGGATTTTGTTTCTAACAGAGAGGGTTTGATTTTGTTTCCAAAAACGGAGAATAGGATCTAGTTTCCTAAATGGGGAGATTAGATTTGGTTTTCTAAAGGGGAGATTGGATTTGGCATGGATTTGGAAGGGAAAGTTTTAGAAACCCTAGATTTGGAAGACTATAGTTTTGATGTAGAAAAGAGATTTTGGAAATATTTATATAATTTTGATGTAGAAAACAAGAGGTTTTGAGGCCAAAATAAGGGATTGGAAATCAAGTTTTTGGGAAGAAAAATTAGGATTTTCTAATTGTGAGTTCTGGGGTTTAACTTAGACTTTAAGAAATGAGATTTTGAAAAGTGGGTTTTTAGAAAGGGAGATTTTTGGAAGGAAATCCTAGAGAGGAATTTTTAGAAAGTAAATTTGAAAAGAGAGTTTTTGGAAAAAAAAATCCCAGTGAGGAGTTTTTAGGAAAGAGATTTAGGGAGAGATTTTTCTATGAAGGAAACCTAGGGAGTGTTTTTAGAAAGCGAATTTTGAGGAGAGTGTTTTGGAAAGGAGTTGAAAAGGAGTTTTGAAAACAATTTTTGGAGGGAGTTTTTGAAAACAACTTTGGAAAGAAGATTGGAGAGAGTTTTTAGAAAGCATGTTGGAAAATAGATTTTAAGAGGAGATTTTTAAGAAGAAATTTTTTAGAAAATATATAAAATATCTCGCTTTCCCAAAGCGATTCTAACCATAAGAAGGTTAGAAACCACTTTAAGATAGTGGTTTTGAAAACAACAATGTTTTGAAAATATGGACCATATTGGTCACTTTAAATGTAACACTTTCCTAAAGCAACCCTAACCATGGAAAGGCTAGAATCACCTTAGGATTGTGATTTTGAAAACAAGTTTTGGAAAAGAAGGTTTTGATGCAAGTTTCAAAACGATGTTAATGCACGTTTTGAAAATGAGTTTGGAAACGATTTTTGAAAGAATGCAAGATTATGAGATGCACAATGCAAAGAGGGTCGTGAACATACAAGGTTAAAGGCTTCATCACATAATCAAGGGGGCCAAACCCACGTGGTCTTCGATTAGACTAAAAGAAAGCTCCTAACACGGTGACTCTGCAATAGTCTAATCCTACACATAGACCGGGAATTTCCTTGTTTCAAACATGCAAGAAGGGGGGGAAGAAGATGGGGGATTAAAATAGAAGAAAACCCAAGTGGGTTAGGAGAGAGAAGAGAGGGGGGAAGATCCGTAAACATAAATAAGAAGCCTACCTTGTGTCTTCTTTATTTTGCTTAGCTTTGTGCGCTTTGCTTTGCTTGTCTTGCTTCGGTCTTTACTTCAGTCTTCAAGAGTTTGTCCTCAATCTTCAAAGCTTCAGATTGCAGCACTTCAAGTCTTCAAAGGAGGCTTTGGAGGCTAGTGTATGAGTGTATAGAAGTGTATGTGAGTGTATAGGAGGCTAGGGTTTGTGTATAGAGGCTAGGGTTTCGAAAACCTAAGGAGACTAGGGTTTGGAGAGGCTATGAGCTTTGTATATCGAAAAGTAGAGTTTTTAGACTAAGTTTGCGGACCTCTTTCACGCTGGAGGAGGCTTTGTATTTATAGACAAGGGAATGACCTAGCGCCTGTTGCAGTGGCGCCAGGCCAAAAATGCTTCTAGCACCACTAAGAGTGGCGCCAGCTAGTTAGGAAAGTTTTAAGGTCGGCAAGCAACGTATCTTGAGATGATTTGGGTGCCTGTACTAGTGACTACCATGCAATTTTTAGCCTAGCTTCACTAAGAGTGACTCCAGAAGGTCCGGGAAACATTCAAGGGATCGGGAATGGCCTTGAAGGCCAGAAATGGGCAGGAACCCTTAGAACAAGGTCCTACAAGTATTGGACTTGAAAAAGGATGTCAAAATTTGTCAGAAGGGTTGACCAGGCCATTAGGGGCAAAACGGTCAACTAGATCGGAAAGCTACCGGGACGAACTCAGAATGTCCCGGAAGAAGACTCGAGATTTAGAAACATTATTTAGAATGTTTCCCATGGTTACCGGTTCGATATCTAAAGCCAGTGTTGCTAGAAAAAGGCGACCGACCCACCAGGTGCAAAACGATCATTTTTCACCAGGTTTACTAGAACTGACTCAGAATGATCTGGAAAGAAAAAGGAAGGTCGGGAATGCTATAAGAAGCATTCTCAGGAGATTACCGGTCTGACACCCAAAGCCGGTGTGGTTAGAAAAAAAGCGACCGGCCCATCAGAGGCAAAACGGTCATTTTGCACCAGGTCTGCCGGAAGTGACTCGGAATGATCCAGAAAGACAAAGGAAGGTCAAGGATACTATAAAAAGCATTCTCGAGAGGTTATCAGTTTGATACCTAGAGCCGGTGTGGTCCCCGGGGCATTCGAATGCCTAGGGACAAAATAGTCATCTTGACCGGAAAGTCGTAGAACTGGCCTGAAACTGACTAGAAGGCACCTAATCATGCTGAATTGCTTTTAAGATAATCTTGGAAGGGTGGACTTATCATTCTGAGGACTTAGGTGTGTTCTCGAGAAACATGCCGAAAAATGGCCCTACAGGTAGTTCGGTTATTCTTCACTAAAGTGGGCTAGTAGGCATTGGTGTTGACTTGGGTTTTGAGTGTTTCTACCACTCTAACGGCGGTTATACAGGGGTTTGTTGGTAATTCCCTATATCGACCTGCTTGCGAGTATTTCTGCTACTCTGACGGTTGCGATGTTTGTAAGTAGTTCTGCTACTCTGACGGTTCGCGATCATTCCCGGGACTGCCTGATCTCGAGAAGCTGCTAAAGGGACTTAGTGCTTGAGAAGTCAACTTTCTCGGAAGGCATGCTAAAACAGACATTTCTGCATTGGCGGGCTAGCAAGAGCCAAAGGTGGACCGTTCTACCATGTCGAGGACTTGGGGTCTCGTCCCGGTCGACAAGTTTAAAGGGACTTACCGTTCCGAAGAGACTTTCTTTAAAAAATGTGCTAGATTGGATAGGCTTATCGTCTTAAGGAATCATCTTTCTCGAGAGAAGGATTGGAATTAGAATTGGAAAAGGAATTGGAAACGGGTCTTACTGTCTTCAGAAAGACGTGCCTGTTGGAATTGGAAAGGGGACTTACCGTCTTTAGAAAGACGTGCCTGTTGAAAATGGAAAGGGACTTACCATCTTTGGAAAGACGTGTCTGTTAGATTTGAAAAGGGGACTTACCGTCTTCAGAAAGACTTGCCTATTGGATTTGGAAAGGGGACTTACTATCTTCGAAAAGATGTGCCTGATTTTGGAATTGGACTGAACAATGCCCCTAAGGGCATTTCGGTCATTTTGCCTCTATTTGGGCCTGGTGGGCCCGTGAAGTGATGGATAGACAAGATTAGACTTGGAAAGTTGATTTGACTCAGAATATGTCCACATTGACTTGAATACAAGTCTGAACGTACTGTAGACTGCCGAGCGGTCAAAAATGGGGTGCTTATATGTTTTCAATACATGAATGTTATATTCAATTGTCAATGTCATACTTTTAAAGGCATTCAAGTTATATTATATTATGAATTGAAACCCATGGACTAAAATGGTTACATAAAAGAGATGAAAGACTTTTTCTAATGTATGGTGCCAACTCGAGGTTTTTTCGTGGCAAGATCTTAAACTAGCAACAATGGTTCGACAATAAGGGATGTGAAATAAACTATCGCCATGATCAGGAGATGTCCCACGGCCTAAAGAGCCCTATTTGTGACCTTTAAGATTACTGATGTAGAGCATAGCTCTGATGTCGGGTTGTTGCACTCTTATGCTTTAGAACGAGAACGATGATATGTTCAAATGTTTATGACAAGTTATGTTAAGCTTTATCACAAGCAAAGATACATCGCATCTCTCTTTTATGATGCCATGTTTGAAACGATAGAATGTTTTAATATGATGCTTATGTTATTTATGATTTCAAGCCTATGCTTACACGGTTCAAGTTCATGCTTTACATGCATAATTGTTTTATGTATTGTTTTATATATTAGATATAACTGCTAGTCCATGGTATTTTCATGCTCATGCATCATTGTTATTCACTAAGCATTAGCTTATGTTTTCCCAAATGATTTTTAGGAAGCCAATTTGAGAGGCCCTAGAGCGAGGCCGTATGTGGATTTTGAGTTACGGCCCACGAGCCTATGTTTTGTATAATGTTTGAGGGCTAGACCCATTGTTTTGTAATGATGTAATGTTATAACTTTGGTGGACCTTGATTTGGCCCTTATGTATGTTATACTTTGGATTAAGCACAACTTTACCATGTATGACACAAATTATATTTTCAAGTTATCAAAAGTTTTATTTTCTGCAATTATGCATCATTCTAAATGATAATGCACAGGTGATTAACCAGTTTATGTAATGCGGCCTTGGGTAGCCTTGCTATTGACCGGTTATGTACCCCAAATCCGTATAGGCCGGGTTATGAGGCGTGACAATTCTTCCTACGCATGAATCGGGGAGTCCCTTGTTTCACGCATGCGATAAAAGGATGTAGAAGATGGAGGATTTAAAATAGAAGAAAACCCAAGTGGGTTAAGAGAAAGAAGAGAGAGGGAGAAATTACATAAACGTACACCAAAAGCCTATCTTGTCTTCGTATTGTTTTGTTTGCTTTATTTGCTTTGCTTTACTAGAACTTGAGAACCATGGAATTGCAGCTCCTTGAGTCTTCAATGGAGGCTTTGGAGGCTTGTGTTTAAGTTTATAGAGTGTATGGATGTTAGGGTTTAAGTGTATGGTGGCTAGGGTTTGAAGGGAATAGAGAGGGTTAGGGTTTAGAGAGACTTCGAGCTCTGTCTTTTGAATAACAGAGTTTTTGGACTGAGTTTGCAAACCCTTTTCACATAGGGGGAGGGTTTGTATTTATAGACACAAAAATAGCCTAGCACCTGTAGTAGTGGCTCCAAGGCAAAACCCTACTAGCGCCACTAAAAGTGGAGCTAGGCCAATTTTTGGCTTGGCACCACGAACCACTTAGGAAAGTTTTAAGGCAGTAAGAAACGTATTTTTCAACACTTGATATGCAAGGCAAAAGATTTGGGCGCCTTTCCTCATGACTACCATGTAGCTTTTAGCTTGGCTCCACTAGGAGTGACTCCGAAAAGTTCAGAGATGATTTGAAAGGCTCTGAGTAACCAGACTTGGCTAGGAATGGACTTGAACCCTCCAGGGAGTGTCTCAGAGCTAATAGGCTTGAGAAGTAATGTCGGAGTGTTTGAAAAGGTCGACCGGCCCGCCAGGGGCAAAATAGTTAATTAAATCAAGAAAATACCGGAATGGACTTGGAGCGACCCGTGAGAAGTCTTGAAGGTTGAAAACACTATTAAAAGTGTTTTGGATGGTTGTCGGTTTGATACTTAGAGCCGATATGGTTGGAAAAGGCAACCGGCCCACTAAGGGCAAAACGATTATTTTGTACCAAGCTTGCCGGAATGGACTCAGAATGATCCAAAATGGTGCTAGAAGATTGAGAATACTATTAGAAGCATCCTTAGGAGGTTATCAATTTGATACTTGGAGCCGGTGTGCTTCCCGGAGGCAATCGAATGCATAGGGGCAAAATAGTCATTTTTACTGGATGGTCCTTGAATTGATCCGAAACTGACTATAAGGCATTTGAACATGCTAGAAGTGAACCGTTCTACCATCTTAAGGACTTGGCTTCCATCTTGGTCGACAGGTTTGAAGGGACTTACAGTTTTGAAGAATTTTCTCAACAAACGTGCCGGACTGATTGGGTTACCGATTGAGGGATTAACTCTCTCGAAAGACGTGTTGAATTTGATTTGGATTGAAATTTGGATTTGAAATTGAATCTGAGATTGAAATGAGCACTTACCATCTTTAGGAAGATGTCCCTACGGGAAACAGACGGAGCAATGCCCCAAGAGCATTTTGGTTATTTTGCCTCTATTGGGCAAGCAGGTCCGCTAGGCGATCGATTGATTGGATTGAGTTTAGAAAACTAGTTTGAACTTGAATGTGTCTGTGTCGGTTTGAATGTGAATTTGATCAGATCAAAGATTGTTGAGCGGGCCAAAATGGGATGCTTACAGCTGCCCCTCTTTTTCTATCTTTGCTTGATGAAGGCAGAAAACGATAAAGTAAGAGTCCCTTATTGACTGTGAGGCCATCGGAGGGATGAAATTTGAAGATTTTGAAGACCGAAGTAGTTGGAATTTGGAATTTGGAGTTTGAAAACTGGATTATCTGAATTTTTGAATTTGAAATTTTGAAAAATAGATTTGGAAATTAATCTGAACCGGCTAATTCAAGGTTTTGAAAATTGACACTTTGAAATTGAAGATGATTTTTGAAATGATTTTGAAATTGACATTGATTGTTGAAAATGATTTTGAAATTACTTTCTGAAATAGGTTGATTTGGGTTTGAATTGAAAGAGTTTGGAAAACCTTTGAAACTTGGAACAAAACTTTTGAGGAAGCAGTTTGAAAATGTAACCTTTTAAGGAAAGAATTTCGAAAACCTAGAATTTGATTTTGGAATAACAGTTTTTTAGGAGAAAGTTTAAAAAAAATTTGGAACATTTTTTTTATTTTTTTTAGAACGTTCCTTTTAAAGGATAAAGCTCAGGAAAAAGAGATAAATATTTGAGAAAGGGGCCTTTTTGGCTGAGAAGACCTCGAGAAACTTGGACAAAATTTTTGAAATGGGAAAAGAGTTAGAAAATTTTGAAATAAAATATTTTTGAAGGAAAAATATATAAAACCTTTGTGGGTGAGGCCTTTTTGGCATAGAAGATCCCGAGAAACTAGGATAGAAATTTGAAAAACTTTTGAAAGGAAAAATTTGGAAATTCTTGAAATGGATTTATTAAACTTTTCGAGGGAAAAGTTTAGGAATATTTTTGAAAATGGATTTTGAATTTAGAAAACTTTGAAATTGATAAAAACTTTGAAAAGAAGAATTTTTGAGGATTGAAATCTTGAAAAATTTTTAGAATTGATTTTGAAGAAGACTTTTTGGAGTGAGAAGTTTTAGAAAACCTTGAAACTTGATTTGAGTAGAAATCTTTTGAAGAAGAAGTTTAGAAAAGTTTTGAGATAGATTTTAATTGAAACCTTTTTGAGATTTAATTTTGACGTGAATTTTGGATTTTGATTTTGAAATAACTTTGGAAAGAGAAGGTTATGAGACATAGGAATTGATTTTGGAGATAAACTCTTAGAAGGAAAAAGTTTAGAAACTATTTTGATTTGAAATTTGGACATAATGTTTAGAAAATTCATTTTGACTCGAAACTTGAATTTTTTGAAGACAAAATGTATAGAAAATTTGTTTTGACTCAAAATTTGAATTCTTTAAATTGAAAATGTATGGAAAATTCATTTTGAAACAAAATTTTTCTTTAAAGACAAAAATATGTAGAAAATTCGCTTTGACTCGAGACTTTTGATGTTTTTTTGAAGAAAAACATTTTGGAAATTTGTTTTATCTTGAAACTTGAAACTTTTGATTTTTTTTTTGGGAAGAAAAATGTTTAGAAAATTTGTTTTGACTTAGAAAAGTTATTTTGACTTGAAATTTGAAATCCATTAGAGGGGAAGGTTTAGAAAAATCATTTGAAGTTGAAAATTGAAACTTTTTGAAGAAACAATGTAGAAAATTCATTTCAACTTCAAACTTGATATTCTTTCCTTCTTTTTTTTCCTTCTTTCTTTTTTTGTGCATCTTTTTTTTGTCTTCTCTCTCTTTCTGTCTGTCTGTCTGTCTGTCTCTCTCTCTCTCTCTCTCTCTCTCTCTCTCTCCCTTTTTACTTACATATTCTTCGTGTTGATGAGTTCTTACCTTTTCTCTTTTCCTCTGCCTTACCTTCGGGATGATTAACGCGGGAGAGATTGCCTTGCTGACTAAATCTGGAGTTAAGGGGGCATGACTGAAAGTTGAACTGATGACGACGGGAGTTACTCTGGCCGAAGAGAGGGCTACTGTTGTTGATGCTTGGGTTGATAGGGATGGTTGGCACGCTCAGATGACCACATTGATTGACGTTGACTTTGAGCTTAGGCTTATCTGTGTGGCTAATGCAAGAGACAATGATCTAGGCCAGAGGCAATAAATAGATCTGATTTGATCGAGTAGATGACTAATGTTGCTGATGAGGAGATGGTGGCCTTGCTAGGGCTACTGTAGAAAATGCCCCAAATGAGACTATTAGAGATGTTGAGAGTGCCACTACCAGAGCTAATGCTGAGATTGAGGTTAAGGTTTAGGGAACTTGTTGAGGCGGCCCTGTGGTCGATGTCTGGCATTCTGTTTGGCGGAATAATACTCTTCGAGGGGAATTAATGTTATGTCTGGCAGGGTTATACTGTTCTAGGGAAATCTAAGGTTAGCGTCTTGAAACTGCTACTTCTTGGACCAAAACTCCATCTTGTGGAACGATGCTCCTTTAGGGAAGTCCAAGGTTGATGTCTTAAAACTGCTACTTCTTGAACCAACACTCTGTCGAGCAGAATGATGCTTCTCTGGGAAAGTTCAAGGTTGATGTCTGATACTTCTTGAACTGCCACTCCATCTAGCAGAACGATGTTCCTCTGGGGTAGTCCAAGGTTGATTAGAGTGGTCAAGTGTGGGCCATTGCCTCGTTCTCTGTTTCTTGTCAACTATAAAAGTCTAGGCTTTCTGAGGTGTATGCTGGTGTTGGAGATGTCTGAGGTTACTTGGTCGCGGGGTGGTTTTAGCTCCTTTTTGTACTTTACCTCATTCCTTATTTCCAATTTGAGAGATATAGAGAAAAACATAAAGTAAGTTTTTTACAAAAACAGTTTACTTATGCTAATTCTAAAAATGCGTGGGTAAAGGGTTAACTGCATGTTTATACTTTTTGACGAATGTACATACAAAAATAGAATTGAATGCACATCATACTTTAATAATCGAATTGAACGCATGTCCTACCCCTTTTTTTTTTTTCTTTTTTATGAATGCACAAGTTTATACAAGAATGGAATTGAATGCATGTTATATTGTTGGATGAATAAACTTACAAGAATGGAATTGAATGCATACCATGCTTTTTGATGAATGCATAAATATATACAAACTACATAGGAATTTAATGATGTAAAAGTCATACATAACATGGATGCACTTGTACTATATGTATGTAGGCTATTTACGAAGAATGTCTTGGGATTGCCCCAGGGCCCATACTTTAGGGATTCTATTTCCCTTCCAGGATTCTGCCCCTTTGATTTTGTCCCATTCTTATCAGGGTGTGATAGCATTTGCACTAGTCTCAGGGGATCTTGACCTTTTGGTTTACCTGCTGGTATCTTATCTCTACTTTCTACATGGTCGTTATTTAAGGATTTTTTGTGCTCACTTGGTTTTCTCTCTTAGATCTCCAAATGCCACAGTGGCTTGATTAACAACTCGCATACCCTTTACAGAGCAATAAACAGCTTGGTCCTCAATCTGAGAAGACTTCTTTTAGAACCATAATGCAGGCTGGGTTTAGAGGTTATAAAAAATGAAGGGATATTAAGGCTAAAAAATTTTCTTTTAGTGGATTGTTTAAACCAAAACCATCTTAACACACTTTGGGGCACGTGGTTGCCCCTACCATCCTCCCCATCCCTCAACTACTTGTCGTGATATTGTTCAAGCTTATTTGGACTAAGCAATTTTCTTTGATTAGACAGGACTTTGATTTGGACTGTAATGTAGGCTAGGTTAAGGGGTGTATGAATCAAATGGATATGCAGGTACAAATTTGATGTTGCTATCAGTAAGGTTTAGATCCATACCATCCTTGAATGGTCTCCCGATAAGGTTTGATCTCTTACTATCCTTCCTTTGCTCAGCAACACATCTAGCTCATTTAGATCAAGCAATATCTTTTCAATCAGAGTGGACTTTAATACAATTGTAATGTAGGCCATGGTTTTAGGTTTTTGCAAGAAAGGGTAAAGGTTCGAACCTATTGCTTCTACTGAGCTTATTTATTGTCTAGGATCAGCATTGAATTTTGATTTTTGCCTTTACTATAAACTTTCCAAGATGGTATGAAATGACCACCATTCTTGCCTTTCTTATATTGCCCCCCCCCCCCCCCCTCTTTTTTTTTAGGGTAGCTTGCCGCTTGACAACTCTTTTTTGCATTCCTTTTTCTTCTCTCTCTCTCTCTCTCTCTCTCTCTCTCTCTCTCTCTCTCTCTCTCTCTCTCTCTCTCTCTCTTACTTACACAACACCTTTCTCTCAGATCTCTTCCTTAGTGTTTCGTCTTAACCCATTGTGGGCGGTGATCCTTAGGTTGGGGTTTTCCTGAAAAGAAAGATAACCAGCTTAACAGGTTTGACAATGGTTGTTTTTTACTGTACGGGGAATAAAATGAGAGCCCCTCTTCATTTTGAACTAGATTGCTTGATCTATCGAGCCTTCATATTGCTTCAGCTTGATAGAGGATGAGTAACGTTCTTTGTTGAGTCCTCAATTATGTGTCTACCCCATTGTGCGGGGATGGTTTTGGATCTAGGTTAACAAGGGAACTTTCATTTTCTGTGAGGCACTAGTGGGTTGAGCAAAGGGATTTTTTAATTTTTTTTTTGGTATGGTAGCAGAATTGAGAGCCTCTCAACATTTCAAATTGAATTACTTAGTCTATAAAGCCTTTGTACAAAATTTAGACAATGTTCCTAGAGATGGTATGTTTCTGCCAGTAAACTCCTATATATTCTATCAAATCAACTGCTCAGTACTTACTCCAATGTGGGGGATGGTTCTTGGTTCAGGAATATTTGAATAGAAATCACTTACGGCTCTAGTGGGCTAAGCAAAGGGTAGTGTTTATTTCTTTTTGGATGAATTGAAAAATGGCTTCTCATCCCTTTAAGGGCTCAGCTATTTATCGCTTAGCCAGGATATCACTCAAGTATCGCATCTTTAATAAGCTCTGTACTTCTTTGTTGAGTATGTCTTCTGCCTCTCTCTCACTCTCTCTTTTTCTCTCAAAGATTTTAACCCCAATTGAATTGGTTGTCTATGCTATTCCATCTTTCAAGTCGAGTCACTACAAAATGGGAAAGAGTTCCTAAAAGCAATAATCATCCACATGAGTTTAAGACAAAGGGACTAAACTGAAAACTACTTCTTTTTCATTATGATTACAAGGCATGCAATGTTCATTTAAATAAGATATGCAAGAAAAAAAAAAGATATAAAGAAAATGAACGAATTTTGTAAAAACATCCCTTTTCTTGTGAATCTTTTGATGAGAACCCTTAATAGGGTTTTGAGACTATGCCAACCTCCTTGGTGCTCCATTCACCAGGTGTATCAATGGAGGATCACTTGACAGATCTTTTATTTCGTTTGGCATGCATTTGGAAGTTAGAGGATTCAGTTGTGGCATTGGACGGATCTAACAGGCCTTTGCAAGTGGTGAAGCCCTTTTCTGCATGGATGGTGATTGTCATCCCATGGCGCAAAGGTAGTTACTTAGAGGTAATGTCTTGTAGATGAAAGGTTAGTTCTTTTTACTCCTTAATGTAGGTTTAGCCTTTTCAAATAACCAGGCTTATCCTTGCATAAGTTTGAATTGGGCAAGATGCTAGAGGGGTTCCATGAGTTCCATTATGCTATTTGACTTGAAAAAGGAAAAAAAAAAAACAAACAAACAAACAAAACACAGTTAGCATGTGGAGTTGGAAGTTTTATGGATACATGTCCTATGGAGGTCCCTTCTCTGAGGGATTCTAGGCATGATGCTAGGTCCATTTTGGAGATGGGGTTTTGCCCCTACATGCAATACAATACCTATTCGGCATGGGTCGGTTGATGTTTCTTTGTTTGGGCAATTTCGCCTCCCTGAACGGAGAGAGATTTTGGCCTCTCTTGAGATATGGTTCTATGCATACCATGAATCCTTAGGGTTCAGGAACCCTTAAGAGTTTATGTAGGTTCGATTTACATGAGATTGGATTGCTTTTTTCTCTTTACAGTTGATTAAATGCATGAGAATGCAATTACTTGAGTTTCTTGAAACTCTTGTCTTAGAATAAATATGAGCATAATAAAAATAAATATGTGAGCACCATGATAATAGTAAATAAATGGTTTAGAAGACCCCCCTTCTTATCATGCTTCTGCCTTCGGCTCTCTTGGTACTTGTAGATGAGGGGGGAAGGATAGAAGACAAGAAATAAAAGATAAGTTAGTGCCTTGATTTGAAAGTTTTTATGCAATGCATGTCCTAGAGGTGCCCCTCCTTTGAGAAAGGAACTAAGCATGATGCATTTGGCTCACTTTTTGGAGATAGGGGTTTTTCCAATGTATGCAAATACCATACCATTGGTTGGGAACATACATTCATTCGTACATTCATTCACAAGAAGTAAAAGGATACATTGAAGTTTGAGTTTAAGATATAAGAGGATCGAAGTACATTTTAATAGGGGAAGAGGGAACACTTTCCTTGGGAATTCTACCTATCTACTTTTATATTCGAGATCCTCAACTACTCTTGAGTCTTCCAATTCACCTTATTTGAGTTTGATATTAAGGAGGTTGTTGAGAGATCTTGATGTTTGAATGGCTCTTGTCTTCTTGGCAACCCTATCTCTATAAGCATAGAGGATTGGGGGAACCTCTTTATGGAATGATTTGAAATATATGCCATGAGTCCTTAGGGTTACGTGGGAACCCTTAGGGTTTTAATAGGTTTAATACAAGAGAGAGTGAACTTGGTGTCACTCTCTATGGGTTGATCATATGCATGAGAATGCAGTGACTTGAGTTACTTTGAAACTCTTGTCTTAACGTGAAATATCGAATATATGAAGATGTATGCATAGAGTAGAGAGAGAGATAATATAATTGTAAAGTAAACATGTATGCAAGAGTAGTTATACAAGCATTATAATAGGAAGAATATACAAGAATAAAGGAAAGTAAAGCAATCACCCTTTCCTCCATGGTTTTAAAATTGATGTTCGTATCTTAAATCTTGCAGAGGTTCGGCTATGCATGGTTTCTAAATAAGCATAAGGTTGAGGGTTTAATAATAATTCCTAAAAAAGGCTCGGTTTCTAGGCCCACTCCCTGAGGTGGTGCCATTATAGGTTGGTGATCCGAGCGAGGGAACCATTACGAGGCCGTAGGCTAAGAAACTAACACAACATCTTGCCCACAACCAATATTCCGTTCTCTTTTCTAACTGGAATGGACATATTCAGGTAACGAATGCAGGTATGCAAATGCTAGTGCGCAATGCAGTGTGCGTGTATGTGTGAAATTTTGAAAAGTGGATGAAAGGGCTCAACAACTCCCATCCATCTTATCTATTCCATACATTCATGACATGCAGGGCAGTTAACATGACATAAAATAAAAGTGTGAATAAAGGTCCACTTACAAAAATAAAGATGCAAAAAGTCAGTACTTGAATGCCAAACTTAATGCAAGATTGAATGATTGAATGCAAACAATGACATGCTTCTGAGAATAGCTTTAAAAAGTTTGGGTTTGAAAATTTGAAGTGGATAAAATTGGATACATTAATCAAAGACTCCAGATGAGTGAGGGTAAAGAGACATGACAATGGCCTAACCCTCTAAGCGTCCACAGTGGAGTTGCCAATTGTTGCGCTTGAATTTTTGGCACTCAAGGAAAATACACACAAGTGGAAAAAATACGGTACTTTCTCGTTAGACCTCGTCCTCCTAGAAGAATGAGTGCGACTATGTTTGAATTGAAAATAGATTTGATTAAGGGCTTTTGGAAAAAGTTTGAAGTCACTACCTTACTTAATTATTGTGAGTTAGGTTACCTAAAACCAAGCACAATCCGAAGATCACAATTAGGGTTTTTGAAAAGGTTTTGAAAACTTTTTCAAGATAGGGTTTTTTTAAGAAAATAGGTTGTTTGGCAAGCTTTCGAAAGTTTGAAGCCATTTTTGAAAATAACTCCATTTTGGTCTTTGAAAACAGTAATTCTAGGTTCGGGGGTTAGTTATATATAGGGAAGACGTACTAAGCCATCACCCTACCCTACTCTTTCGGTACCTACATGTCTATTCACCCTAGGTTCACTCATTTAGAATCTTCGATTGACCATTGTCCAACTATACCCACTTTGAAAATAATTTTTTAAAAAGAAATTTGAAGTTTGAAAGAGATCATGGAATTAGAAATTTGAAATAGACGGTGGGATTGAAAATTTTAAAAAGGTTGTGACCGCACCCATAGGAGTTGGCTACGTATTCCTTTGTTGGGAATCAAGTCAGTTGTAGTTCGGACAAGAGTCTGATTACAAATAAGCACTTTGAGGTTTTTAAAAAGTTTAATTTCAGAAGGTTTGATTTGAAAATAGTTTGATTTGAAAAAGGGTTTGATTTGAATTTAGAATAGATGATTTGAAATTGAAGTTGAACTTAGACTTAGAATTAAACTTAAAAAATGGTTTAAACCTTGAAATGGAACTTAGACTTGATTTTGGAAATAAGGAGTTGAGTTTTGAAAACATTTGGACTTACATTGAAGTTGGGAAACCATCTTGGTTTAGAAAAGAGTTAAAACCTCCTAACTTTGGATTATGGTTGAATTAGGGTTTAGGTAACCTATGGTTGGAGCATGGACTTCAAATAGGAAGGTTTGATCTAGACTTGAAAAGTTTGATTTTAGAAAACTTAGAATTAGGAAAGATGAAGTTTAGAATATATTGGAAAAGACTTGATTTTCTTTTAAAAACACTTGAGTTGAAATGATTTGGAAATATTTGACTTGAATATTCGATTTGAAAGAATTTAGAAAGTTAGGGTTTAGGAAAGATTGGATTTTGGAAAGCTTTGAATTAGAAAAGTTTCAAAATAGGAAAGCTCCATTTTAGGAAAGTGCCAAATTAAGAAAGTTTCATTTTAGGAAAATTTCTATTTAGGTAAGTTTTAATTTTGGAAAGATTTGAATTATGAAAATTTTGAATTTAGAAAGATTTAAAATTTTTATTTTAGAAAGATTTGAAAGCTTAAATTTTGGAAGGATTTAAAATTTGGAAAAGGTTTGAGTTTGGAAAGATTTGATTCTTATTTCCTAAAGTAGAAGATTACATTTTATTTTCAAAATAAATGATTTGATTTTGTTTAAAAAAATCAAGTATTTGATCTAGTTTCCTAAACGGAAAAATTTGATCTAGTTTCCTAAATCGGAGGATTGAATTTGACATGGAATTCGAAAGGTTGAATTTTGGAAACCTATGATTTGGTGTAGAAAAGAGGTTTTGAAAACCTAGGATTTGATGTAGAAGATAGTTTTGGAAACTATGATTTGATACAAAATAAGAAGTCATGTTTTTAGGAAAGAGAACTAGGGTTTCCTAGCCATGGAATCTAAGGCTTGACTTGGACTCCAAGAAAAATAGTTTTTGGAAAGGAGATCTTTTGAAGAGAGTTTTTGGAAAGGAATTTGAAAAGCAATTTAGAAAAGCGGATTTGAATATAGATTTTGGAAAATCATTTGAATATCTCACTTTCCTAAAGTAATTCTAACAATGAAAAGATTAGAACCATTCTAGGAATGTGATTTTGAAAACAACATGGATTTGGAATATGGATTATAATGACCACTTCGAATATCATACTTTCCTAAAATAACCCTAACCATGAAATGGCTAGAATCATCTTAAAATTTTGCTTTTGATGAAAAACAATTTAGGGTTTATACCCAAAATATGAACCATGATAGTCATAATGAATATAACACTTTCCTAAAACAACCCTAACCATGGAATGGCTGGAATCACTTTAAGGTTGTGATTTTGAAAACACGTTTGAACAAGAAGGTTTTGAATGCAAGTTCTGAAAACAACTTTGATGCAAGTTTGAACAGAAGCATGAATTTGAGATGCACAATACAATAAGGGTCGTGAACATACGAGGCTAGGCTTCACCACATAATCAAGGGGGCTAAGCCCACACCATAAAAGGTCAAATTTAAAGAAAGTCCCCGACACAGTAACCTTCAACAATTCTTCGTAAGCATGAATCGAGGAGTCAATTGTTTCAAGCATACAAGAAAGGGAAGTAGAAGATTGGAGATTTAAAATAGAAGAAAACCCAAGTGGGTTTGGAGGAAGAAAAGAGAGGGGGCAATTTCATAAACATAAACAGAAAGCCTACATTGTCTTCTTCTCGCTTTGATTGCTTTATGTACTTTACTTTTCTTAAACTTGAGAAACTTGGAATTATAGCTCCTTAAATCTTCAATGAGGGCTTTGGAGGCTTGTGTTTAAGTGTATAGAGTGTATAGATGTTAGGTGTAAGCACCCCATTTTTTATAGCTCGGCAGTCTACGCTCCGTCCATACTTGTACTTAAGTCAATGTGGACGTATTCCAATCGAAACCAACTTTCTAAGTCCAAATCTCGTCTGTCCATCACTTCGCAGGCCCGTAGGCCCAAATAGAGGCCAAATGACCAAAATGCCTCTAGGGGCATTGTTCTTTCCAATTCCAATTCCAACCCCTCTCTCGAGACAATTTATTCTTCGAGACGGTTCCAATTCAGGCACGTCTTTTCGAAGACGGTAAGTCCCCTTTCCAATTCCTCTCTCGAGACAGTTTATTTGTCGAGACGGTTCCAATTCAGGCACATCTTTTCGAATACGATAAGTCTCCTTTCCAATCCCTCTCTCGAGACAGTTTATTCCTCGAGATGGTTCTAATTCAAGCACATCTTTTCAGAGACAATAAGTCCCCTTTCCAATCCCTCTCTCGAGACAGTTTATTCTTTGAAACAGTCCTAAATCAGGCACGTCTTTTCGAAGACGATAAGTCCCCTTTCCAATCCCTCTCCCGAGACAGATTATTCCTTGAGACGGTCTGAGTAGCGAAAATACTCACAAACATCACAACCGTCTGAGTAGTGGAAATACTCGCAAACATCACAACCGTCCGGGTAGCGGAAATACTCGTAAACAGGTTGACGTAGGGAATTGCCAACAAACCCCTATGTTACGACGACCGCCGTGAGAGTGGTGGAAACACTAAAAACCTATGTCAACACCAGTGCCTCTAGCCCACTTTGGTGAAAAATGACAAAATTGCCCCTTGAGCCTTTTCCGAGACTTTCCGGTTAAGATGACCTTCTACCCCTAGGCATCCAAACGCCCTGGGAATCACACCGGCTCTGGGTATCAAACCAGTAACCTCCCAAGAATGCTTCTTGTAGTATTCTCAATCTTTCCTTATCTTTCCGGATCATTCTGACTCAATTCCAGCCAACCCGGTACAAAATGACTGTTTTGCCCTTAGTCGGCCGGTCCCCTTTTTCGACCACACCGGCTCTGGGTATCAAACCCGTAACTTCCTGAGAATGATTTTTATAGTGTTCTAAACCTTTCTTTATCCTTTTGGATCATTCCGAGTCAGTTCTGGTAAACCCGGTGCGAAATGACCGTTTTGCCCCTAGTGGGCCGGTCATCTTTTCCGACCACACCGGCTCTGGGTATCAAACCGGAAACCTTTGGAAACATTCTGAGTAACGTTTCCAAATCTTAAGTCTTCTTTCGGGACAGTCCAAGTCTGTCGCGGCAGCTTCTCAATTCGATTGACCATTTTGCCCCTAAAGGCTCGGTCAACCCTTCTGACACATCCTATCCTCATTTTTCAAGTCAAATACCTCCGGGACACTATTTTAAGTGTTCCTGCTCTTTTTCGGCCTTCTGGGTCATTCCCGGTCTTCCAAACTCCTTCTCGGACTTTCCGGAGTCACTCCTAGTGAAGCTAGGCCAAAAAAGGCACCCAAATCTAGTCAAAAATACGTTGCTTGCCGACCTTAAACATTTCCTAAATGGCTGGCGCCACTAGTAGTGGCGAGTGGTGCCAAGCCAAAAAATAGCCTGGCGCCACTCCTAGTGGTGCCTGTGGAAAGTTTGGCCTAGCGCCACTGCAACAGGCGCCAGTGTTGTCCAACCTCTATAAATACAGAGCCTCTTCCAACGTGAAAGAGGTCCGCAAACTCAGTCTAAAAATCATATATTTTGATATATAGAGCTCGTGCACTCCCTAAACCCTAGCTTTCTTAGGTTTCTCCAAACCCTAGCCACCATACACCAAACCCTAGCCTTCTATACACTCATACACACTCCCATACACTCATACACTAGCCTTCAACCCTCCTTTGAAGACTTGCAGAGCTGCAATCTGAAGTTTAAAGACAACTCTTGAAGATTGAAGATGAAGATCAAGACCAAAGACAAGCACGGCGCGCAAAATAAACAAGACACAAGGTAGGCTTTCGTTTTATGTTTTTGCACTTCCCCCCTCTCTCTTCTCTCTCCTAACCCACTTGGGTTTTCTCTATTTTAATCCCCCATCTCTTTCCCCCCCTTTCTTTGCAAGCTTGAAATAAGAGGACTCTCGGTCCATGTGTAGGATTAGACTATCGGAGGGTCACCGTGTCAGGGGCTTTCCTTTAGGCTAACCGGAGACCATATGGGTTTGGCCCCCTTGATTATGTGGTGAAGCCTTAGCTTTGTATGTTCACGACTCCAAATTTGCATTGAGCATATCATGATCTTGCATCTTCCAAAAACTGTTTTTAAAGTTGTCTTCAAAATCGTTTTCAAACTTGTTTTCAAAATTGCATCAAAATCCTCTTTTTCAAAAACTTGTTTTCAAAATCACAATCCTAGGGTGATTCTAGCTTTTTCATGGCTAGGGTTGCTTTAGGAAAGTGTTACATTAAAAGTGACTTTTTATGGTCCATATTTTCAAATCTTGTTGTTTTCAAAACCACTTTCTTAAAGTGGTTCTAGCCCTCTTATGACTAGAATCGCTTTAGGAAAGTGAGACATTTTTATACTTTCTAAAAACTCTCTTTTCGAAAGGCTCCCTTCCTAAAATCTCTTTTTCAACATACTTGCCTAAAACTCTCCTTTCCAAAGTTGTTTTAAAAAATTCCCTCCAAAAATCTATTTTTCCAAACTCCCTTTTTCAACCCTTTTCCAAAATGCTCACTTCAAAGTCCTCTTTTCAAAAACTCCTCTTTAAAATCTCTTTAAAAAAACTCTCTCTTCAAATTCACTTTCTAAAAACTCCTCCTTAGGATTTTCCTTCTAAAGTCTTCATTTCCAAAAACACACTTTTCAAAAACTCCTCTTTAAAATCTCTTTCCAAAAACTCTCTCTTCAAATTCACTTTGTAAAAACTCCTCCCTAGCATTCTCTTCTAAAAACCTTCGTTTCCAAAAACGCACTTTTCAAAAACTCTTTCCTTAGAGCCCAAGTCAAGTCCTAGAGCTAACAATTAGGAAACCCTAATCTTCTTCCCAAAAACATGGTTTTCAAACTTGCCCCAAACCTAGGTTTCCAAAACCTCTTATTTTCCCATATCGAAACTATATATTTTCAAAACCTATTTTCTACGTCGAAACTATAGCCTTCCAAATCTTGGGTTTCAAGAAACTTTCCTTTCCAAATCCTTGTCAATTCCAATCTTCTCTTTAGGAAACTAAATCTAATCTCCCGTTTAGGAAACTAGATCCTATCCCCCATTTTTTGAAACAAAACCAAATCTTTACTTTTAGAAACAAAGTCCAATCCCTTCCTAATCCAAATCTTTCCTAATTCCCCTCTTTCCTAATTTCCTACCTTCCTAAATCATAAGTTTCCTAAAGCTTTCAAATCTTTCCTTAAACGTTAAGTTTCTAAATATTTCCTAATTCAACCCTTTCCTAACTTTATCCCTTTCCAAATCTCAACTTTCCAAATCTAAGTTTTCAAACCTTCCCTAAATTCAAACCTTTCCTAATTTCAAGATTTTCTAAAACTCAAACTCTAAAACTTTCTAAATCTTAAACTTTCTAAATTTCAAAATCTTTCCAAATTCAAAGCTTTCCAAGTTCAAAACTTTCTTAAGTTAAGACTTTCTAAATCTAAAACTTTCTAAATTCTAAACTTTCCTAAAACTTCAAATCTTTCCAAATTTCAAAACTTTCTAAACTTAAAACTTTCTTATTTTCAAAACTTCCTTGTTTTCTAAACTTTCCAAAACGTCCCTATTTCAAAACATTCCAAATTCAAAACTTTCCTAATTCCAAAACTTTCCTAAAATGACATTTTCATAATTTGAAAACTTTCCTAATTCGAAACTCTCCTAAATCGGACCTTTCCTAACTCGAACCTTTCCTAAGTCTTATCTTTCCTAAAACTCTTCCAAGTTAACTCTTTCCTAAGTCCCTTCTCTTTCCTAAGTCTAGGTTTCCTAAAACCAAGTTTCCCAAAGTCAAGTCTTTTCGAATCTTCCAATCAAAGTTCAATCTCTCAATATTCTAATCCAATTTTCAATTCAATCTCTTTCTTCCAATCGAACATTCTATCTTTTATCGGACTCTTGTCCGAACTACGACTGACCTGATTCTTCCAAAAGGATATGTAGGCAACTCTCATGGGTGCGGTCACAACTTCTTTCAAATTTCAAATT
Organism: Euryodendron excelsum; assembly: GCA_033060915.1. Classification (NCBI taxonomy): domain Eukaryota; kingdom Viridiplantae; phylum Streptophyta; class Magnoliopsida; order Ericales; family Pentaphylacaceae; genus Euryodendron; species Euryodendron excelsum. Next base: position 15,608,101 of record CM065384.1, on the reverse strand, counting down.
CCTCCACATTTTTCAAATTTTCAATTCCATAACATTTTTCAAAATTTTATTTCTACAATTTCTTTCCAATCTCCAATCCTACAATTTTCTTCAAGTTTTCAATTCTATGATCTATTCCTGTTTTCAATCTTCAATTTTAATTTTCAAATTCAATTTCAATCTTCCAATTCAAGCTTCTATCTCTTTCTTTTCAAATCAAATCAAATTCTTTTCAAATCTATTTCCAAATCTATTTTCAAATCAAATCTTTCTTTTGCACTTGTATATCATGCATCATGTTTTTCCAAACATTGTTTTCTAAAGTGGATAGGATTGAACCATAGTTAGTTAAAGACTCTCATAGGTGAATCTAGGGTAGATTGACTTGTAAGTACCGAAAGGGCAGGGTAGGGTGATAGCTTAGTGCGTCTTCCCTACACGTAACCAACCTCTGAACCTAGATCATTGATTTCAAAGACCGAAAAAAGGAGTTATTTTTTAAAAAGAGCTAAATGTTTTCTAAAGGTTGCAAAACAACCTGTTTTTCTTAAAACCCTCTCTTGAGGAGATATTTTTAAAATCATTTTCAAAAATCCTAAGTGTAGTCTTCGGATTATTCATAGTTTTTAGGTGACCTAACTCACCTTAATCAAGTCAGGTGGCGACTCCGAATCTTTTCCCAAAAGCCCTTTATTCAAACCAATTTTCAATTCAAACCTAGTCGCACTCATTCTTCTAGGAGGGTGAGTTCTAACAAGAGAGTACAACATTTTTCCCGCTTTTGTGAGTATTTCTCGAGTGCGAAAAATCTGGACGCGACAACTGGCGACTCCGCTGGGGATACTTAGACGGTTAGGCCGTAGTCATGTCTCTTTACCCTTTACCCATGTAGAGTTTTTAATTAACTTGGTTCAATCCTATTCACTTTAAATTTTCAAAACTAAATTTTCAAAAGTGTTTTCAAAAAATATGTATTTATTCATATTGTCTTGTATTATATTTGTCATCCACATACTAACACTTGCATCTTTGTTTTGTAGGTACATATTTTGTTTAAATTTTATTAACTGCTATGCATGAATGTGATGAACAGGGTGAATGTGAGTTGTTGGGCTCTTTCCTCCACTTTTAAAAATCACACACACACTGCATGTGCACTTACATTTTTCATACTTGCATTATGACTCTGATATGTCCTTTCTAGTTAGAATGGGAGAACGGTATATTGGTTGTGGGCAAGATGCTGTGTCAGTTTCTTCGCCTACGGCCTCTTGATGATTCCCCCGCTCGGATCACCAACCGATCATGGCACCACCTCGGGGAGTGGGCCTAGGTTTGAAGATCCGGGGACCGAGCCTTTTTAGGATTCATTAGTCAACCCTTAATCTCATACTCATATAGACACCTTGCATAGCCGAACCTTTGCCGGATTTAAGACACGAGCACTGTTTTCAAAACCACGGATGAAGGGCAACTGCTCTACTTTTATTTATACCTGCTTATCCCTGTTGTTATAATGCCTGTATTCATACTGTTATAATGCCTATCTAACTGCTCATGCACACATGTTTACTTTGCTATTGCATTCTCTCTCCCTATACTCTTTGCATATCTATGTTCATGTATTCCATATTCTATGTTAAGACAAGAGTTCTAAGTAACTCAAGTCACTGCATTCTCATGCATATGATCAACCCATTGAGAATGACACCAACGTCACTCTCCCTTGCATTAAACCTACCCAAACCCTAAGGGTTCCCATGTAACCCTAAGGACTCATTGCATGCATCTCAATTCATTTCATAAGAGGGGCCCCAATCCCTCTATGCTCACAGAGATAAGGTTGTCAAGAAGACAAGGGGCAATCAATCAACAAGGTCTCTCAGCGACCTCCTCGACATCAAATCCAACGAAGGCGGATCCGAAGACTCAAGAGTAGTTTAGGTTTTTCCTTTGTAAAAGTAGATAGGTGGAAGTCCAAAAGAAAATGTTCACCCTCCCCCTATTAAAATGTATCTCAATTCTTTTGTATCTTAAACCCAAAATTTAATGTACTTCTTTACTTTTATGAATGAATGCATGGATGGCTGAAGATTCCTACTTGACGGTAAAGTATCTGCATACAGGGGCAAATCCCCTATCTCCAAAAGTGGGCCGATACATCATGATTAGTTTCCCTCATAAAAAGGGGCACCCTAGGATATGCATTGTATAAAGTTTTTTAAAAATTAGAAACTAATTTGCGACTTGTGTTCTTGTCCTTTTGTCTTTTCCTTTTTATTTACAGAGGTCACCCTGTACTGAGTTAACATTGCTCCCAAAAAAGGGCAACATCCACCTAGGTATCCCATTATCACTCGGTAAAGAGCATCATTGATGGCTGCCAACCCTGAAGAATCCTCTTAAGTCTCTCAAGAGAAAGTCAACGAAATGAGGACTAAGATGGATGAGATGCTCAAACTCATTCAAACTCTGGCCATGAAGGATGCTATTGCGGTTCCATCATCATCTATGACTTCATTTAAAGACCTTGAACCCGCTAATCCAAGGATCATGCTTCAGTCTGACAATGCTGGGAGGACTAAGGGAGATGCCAAAAGGGTTAACACTGAAGAAGAAGAGACCATATTGCTTTCACCTGCCATAAGGAAGGCCTCTCTAGACCCTCTCAATCTGAAAATCCAAGGGTTGGAGGATTCATTGCGAAGTCTCCATGGCCACGATACTTACGAGTTCACTTCCTATGATGAACTCTGTTTCATCCCTGACCATCCGAGACTTGCTAAGTTTAAAATGCCCGACTTCCAGAAGTATGATGGTACTGGTAACCCCGTTGCTCATCTTCGTCTATATGCTGGAGCACTAAGTGGACATGGCAACGATCCGAAGCCCCTTATGCAGCTATTCCAACACAGTCTCACGAGGTTTGCTCTACAATGGTTTGCTCGTCTGGACTTAAGAAAGATCACCACCTGATGGAGCTAGTAAATGCGTTCAAAGCCCAATACCGTCACAACATCGACCTCACTTCTGATCGATGGTCCTTGATGATGATGAGCAAGGGTGAGAAGGAGAGCTTTAAAGCATATGCCATAAGATGGAGGGAGGCCACTGCACAAGTTAATCCGCCGCTGGAAGAGAAGGAGTATGTACAACTGTTTGTACATACTTTTCAAGGAATATTCTACGAGAAGCTCTGCACAAGCATGGGAAAAAGCTTCTTTGAGCTCATCATGCAGGGAGAGATGAAAAGAAACGGCCTCAAGACAGGAAGAATTACAGATCCCTATGCCAAGACTGGAGAAAATACCGCTAACATAGCAAAGAAGGTGGCTACTACAAGGGGCATGATCAAGAAGGAAAGTGAAGTGTCCGCTATTCTGCCTAGCCAACCACCCCAATACCGACCCCCACTACAGTCACCCTCAGTCCTGCCCTTGCCTACCTTGACCATGCCTGCTCCAACCCCTAACTATGGCCCCGCTGGGGTATGACCCAACTTTAATAGACCTATTACACGCATCTGTACCTTCGACGCCTTAGCCTGCACCTAAACTGACGCTTACCATAGCCTTCTGAAGAACAACATCTTGAAGCCTATACCCGCTCGCTTGTTGCCAAGCCCTCTGCCCATGACCTTTAATGTCGCTCTTACATGTGAATATCATTCAGGTGGCCAGGGGCACGACACCGAAAGCTGCTTTGCTCTCAAGCACAAGATCCAAGACCTGATCGACAATAAGACCATTGATCTGCAGCCGGTAAAGCCTGCTCCCACTCCTATGGTGATTGCTAACCCTCTACTAGATCACGCTGTCAATATGATGCTAGTAGAGATGAAAGGCGAGGGAGAAATCGATGAGCTCGAGGCCAAAGGTTATGAGAGCGATTAGGAGGCTGATGAAGAAAGTGACTGGAAGGAAGATCTCCCATTGTGCCCGATTTATCTTTATAACCCTGATGAGGTGCCTAATGCTTCTGACTGGCCCATTGAGGAGGCAATATTTCTGGAAGACGGGAGGACCAAGAACATAGTGGTTGATGGATGGGGTGCTGAGTTTCTGCATCCAAGGTATGCCGCGGCGGAATGTAACTTACTAGAAAACCCTTGGCCCGCAACTAAGTACAACTATGAAGATGTGGGCTGGGAGCTAGAGGAGTCAAGAGAATAGACAGAGCCATTGAAATTGGAATGGGGTGAGCTGGTCACCCTGCTTCCAGAAGAACCCACTACAAAGAACAAGAAGGAGGCTAACAATCGCATCAACAGTGTCAACGTCTGTGGAGCTCTAAGAGAAGCCTTTGCCTATCTCGCCTTAGCCGAGGATCCAAGTCGCGAATGGAACATCGAAGATGTGGGGATTGTCCCAAAGCCATACTAAAAAGGGGTTCCTTGCACAAGCGTACAAGAGAGGGGTGTTTTCACCCACTTTCTTTCTATCCCTTTCACTTTCTATCTTTAAATTAATGTTTATATTTTCTCATTGCCTAAGAACTTTATGCTTTCCGTAAAGAATATTATGCTTTCTATAAAAAATAAATAATAATCAAATGACAGTCTTTTATTCCATTGTTGTTGTCTTGTCTTCCCTGGGGAATAGTGACTACTTTCTACACAAGGGGCATGGTTTATCTTATGGAATGATCCAACTTGAAGGGATGATAGCATGAGTTAACCACTCATCAAATGATCAGCTTTCCAGAGGGAGAGGACAAAGATGAGTGAGGATACTACCCAAAGGCGACACTTGTAAGACTCTGAAGCTAGGCGATGTGTGGCCAGTTTATCAAAATAAAAAGGAGCCATCTTTCACTTCCCCACATATAAACAAAAAGAATAAATAACTAAATAAATGAACAAACATGCTCATATTCCCTTTGCTTAACCTAACCCCTAGAGCCTCGCAACAAATGAAGTTTTCTTTGTCAACCTTGATCCAAGACTGTCCTCCCCACACTGGAGCAGACAATAGTTTGAGAACTCTAGGAATGGTATCCACAATCGCTATGCTAAGACAGCGATAACAGCTCTATAGATCAAACAATCTAATTCAAAGTGAAGAGAGGCCCTCATTTCATTTCCCATGCAGTTAAAAACAACCTCTTGCCAAACCTGTTGAGCCATCTATCCTTTTCTCAAGAAAACCCCAGCCTAGGGATCACCACCCACATTGGGTAGATTGAACTGCCAAGAAAATATTCTAAGGGAAAAGGGTCGAAGAATTATTCATTTCATAAAGGAATAGAAACAAGAAGCAAGGGAAAGGAGTTTCCGAGGGGCAAGAAGTAAAAAAAAAAAAAAAATCCTTTAAGGAAAGGCTTGAAGAAAATCATGATGGAGTCATCTTCAAAGGCATAATAAGAGGATTGAAAGAGAAGAAAAGTCATGTTTATCTCAAGAAGTATATAGAAAGGGTGAAAGAACAAGGTCATTGTCACCGTGAGAAGTATATGGTCAAAAGAAAGACGGAAATTTAAAGGTGATCCTAGGTTATAAGAAAACCCAGTAGAAACAATAGGTTTGAGCTTTTACCCTTTTCTTGCAAAACCCCGAAACCATGGCCTACATTACAACCCTATTAAAGTCCCCTCTGATTGAACGCAGATTGCTTGATCTAAATAAGCTAGACACGTTGCCAAAGCTAAAGAAGGATGTTAATCCTACTGAAAAGTAGTCAAGGATGGTATGGATCTAAACCCTATCGAAAACAACATTAAATTTGAGCCTGCATATCCCGTTGTTTTTGAAACCCCATAACCTAGCCTACATTACGGTCCTAAACAAAGTCTCCTTGGATTGAAATGACAGACCACTTATTGCTTTGCCAAAGGTTAAGCAAGCTGTTGCTAAAACCCTAAGAGTCGAGAGTCGAGAGTCATAGCCTAATAACCCTATACACTAACCCTAAGACAGAGAGTTGAAGGCAATCAAAAAGTTGAGAAAGGTGCGAAATGCTATCATCCAATCAAGATAGGGTTGAGCCAAAAGAGGGGCTAGACTCCCAAAGAGGAGGGAGTTACCATTCCCAAGACTACAAGTCTAACAGCACCCTGTGTCATTCTATTAACATATTTCTAACTTGTGCATATGTTAAAAAAAAAAAAATTTGGGCTTTGCATACATGGGATATAACTCCCTGTAGAAATAAAAGTCATTAATATCAACTCATGTAATATATATCTAACATCATCATACATCACATGTCTCTGATCATATGCCTAGCTACAAAGATCATAAATGTATCTGTCTATACATGCATCTAAGTATCATAAATATCCATTTTTGTACAAAATATCAGAATAAAACTATCTAACATAAATACAACTCATGGACAAGGGGCAAAGGAGCATCAGAGTCTCTACAAGGGGCGTCAATCACAGGTCAAAGTCGATATCATCTGGATCAAAATCCTCGAAACCCGGCATCGGAGAAGGTGGATAACTACTCGAAGCACCACCATCCTGTAGGGAAGATAGAACCGAAATCAGCTACATACAAAAGGACCTAAGCAACAGCAGAGCAAGAAGAAGCAGAGAGAGAGTAACTTACCCCCCCACCACCCAGCTGAGATAATCGAGCTGTCAGGGAGGCTACCTCGGCCTGGTACTGATCCCGCTCCATCTGGTACTGGTCTCTCTGGTCTCTTACAGCAGTAAACTCAGCCTGGGGCACGTATCCTTTGGCTCAGCGCCACAGGTCAACCACCTCCTGGCCAACAGCGTACCCGCCAACTACTACCTCAAACCGAGTGAAGGTACCGACCAAATGATCCCCAAAGTGCACAGCATAATCCGTATCCGGAGGAAGCAAGAACTCGGCACCTGGCTAACGCTCTTGATAAGGGATAGGCACTCCCACCACCAGGGCTCCAAACATATACTTTGGCGAAGCTCCTACTAATTGGAACTCCTCATGAAACTGTCGCCAGTGTCGCTCTTCAAGATAGGACTCCCAAGTGTCATCACTGAGAAAAGCAGCTCTCGACAGGGACAACGGGACCAGGTACCGGACTGTCTCATAATGGACTGATCCAATGAAGGGCCGCCAGGTCACATCCCTCGCCTCAATCAGCTCCAGGTTAGCTCAGAGTGTCACAAAATTGGTAATCTCCAATCATTGGGCTACCCGGTCACGAGCCCACCTCAAAGCGTGATGATAGAGATCATCCTCAACAACTGCAGGGTGACGAACAAGAAGGTAGTTGTAGCTCTACTAGACGAGGAAGGGCTAGAAACTAGTCATGCTACCCCAATGAGCAAAAGTCCAAACCCGCATCGATCGAAGAAAGCAGCCAAAGGAAAAGGACCCCGAGTCCAGCTCAGATAAGGCTCCAAGATCGGCTACTATACTCACCAAACGACACGGCACGAGTGACTTGTTGTTGTTGCAAAAACAACTAAAGATGATATACAACACAAATCGTCGTCTCATGATGTCCTGCCTGGCAGGCGATGGCTCAGTAGCAAAAGTACCGTCATCCTAGCTAATCCAAGAGACTAGGAAGGCAGAACGCTCAGGAGAAGGCAAGTCCAACAGCAAACATGCCTCGTCCTTACTAACTAGATGTAGGGTGATCCACCAGCCGACAAAGGAGAGCCCTGTGATAATCGCCCAATCCAAAGGAGTGGGACCTAACTCGAAGCCGACGAAATGAAAGGTCCTAGTTTCCTTGAACCACCTCTCAATAAGCACTAGTACTAAATGCCAGTTCAGGCGGTTGGCCTGTAATCCCATAAAGGTGCCAAATCCGATCTCTGCGGAAGGCACGATATGATGGGGCAGTCCGCTGCATGGTCACAAAAACCTGATGAACAGCCCCTCTGAAAGCTGTATGTACCCACGAAGGAGGCAAATGTTGTCTAGAATACACGCTGGGGTGATAGGCAAGATCCCCGAGTGGTGGGACGTCTGGTATCTGCAGATCTCCCAAGTCGGCATCCGTTTGCCTATGCCTAGAAGAAGCTCTCCCATAACCGGTCACCTGATCCCCAGGGCCCGGTACCTCCTCCTCAGCATCAATCTCCTTGGCGAAAGCCTGCTCAACCGGAGGAAAAGGGTCGACAGGTAGCCTACTCCCCTGCCCACTCTGACTGGAGGAAGATCGTCTGGTAGATCGTTGACTACCTCTAGATCAACTAGAGCCGCCAGTAGAGTCCGTTTGGGCCGCCTTCCCCGAGCGGCGTCTCCTCTCAGAACCATCATCACCCATGTCTGCCATCTTCAAAAGATAAGGCAAGGTGAGAAACGTTAACGTACCATACATGCAATTCAAATAATAGTAAAATAAAATAAACAACTAACACAAACAAAACAAATAAAGGATTTCGAATAACAAATCAAAAACAAAATTTCTACATATCTTGATTTTCTAATTTTCAAATCACATCTCAAGGGTTCTCTGTCTTTTTCCTCCAGAAAAGATTTTATTTCTAAAACTTTAACCAACTTTTTCCCTAATTTCTAAAAATTTTGGTAGAGTCATGTTCAAAAATGGCCCCTACAACACCCATGACATCGACACAAAACACAAAACGCGCACTTCACATGATCATAATCACATAATATCAGCACCCGTGCACATTTTTCAATTTTTCAAAATTTTCAAAACACATGTTTTATTTTTTTCTAATAAATCAATGGTTTTCAAAAAAAAAAATGTCTCAAAATTCCTCAAAGTCATGTCAAATGTTTTTCAAAAATATTCTTACCTTTTTCAAATTTTTAACTCCAAAAATCCCATCAATCTCTTGAGTTTTCTCATTTTCCTAAATTTTCTAAGTATTTTTTTATTTTTCAAAAAATAAAAAATTCATCGAGTTTTCAAAAAAATCAAGAAACTTCATACGGTTGTTAAGCACATTTTTCTAAGGCACATTACACAAAAATATAGCTAGAAAACCCAATGCCCAAGTTTGTAGGAACAAATTCACTATTCCTGCAGATAACCCCCTTTACATATTCACATATAATTACTCAAATTCAATCAAACAAGCACCGAAATTTAAAAATAATATCACCATCACGTTCAAAACACGTCAAAACATCAAGTTCCACTATTCACATGATTCAAACGAAGTTCTACACATCAAAATCAACAAAATTTGAAAACTCACTTTTTAGAAGTTCTTCGGCGAAATCTTCTCTTCTGGCGACTTTTTCGGTGACGTGGCCTCCTTTCGGCAATCACCCGTGGTCTCCAAGAAGTGCCCCTTCAAGGCTGAAGTCAATTTTCAAGCAAAGTCTCTCGGATTTGCAAAATCTCTCCGAAATGCCGCGCCTGCTCGAACCAGAAATTTTCAGGTTTTAACTCCAAACCTAGTGCCACTAGCAGAGGCGCTAGGCATTTTTTGCCAAAGCAGTGGCGCCAGTTGCAAATTCTGGGTAGCTTTGCCCTTTTTCCCGCCAAAACTCATTTTTGAAGGCCTTTTTGGCCCGCTATCCATTTTTTACCCCCGTTGTTGAAAGATTCCCTGTGTCCGTCCCTCCGACTACCTCGCGGTCAACATGGGACTCTTACTTTTATCATTTTTTTTCTTCGACAAGCAAAGATAGAAAAAGAGGGGCAGGTGTAAGCACCCTATTTTTGACTGCTCGGCAGTCTACACTCCGTCCAGACTTGTACTCAAGTCAATGTGGATGTATTCTAATCGAAACCAACTTTCTAAGTCCAAATCCCGTCTGTCCATTGCTTCGCGGGCCCGCAGGCCCAAATAGAGGCAAAATGACCAACATGCCCTTAGGGGCATTGTTCTTTCCAATTCCAACTCCAACCCTTCTCTCGAGACAGTTTATTCTTCGAGACGGTTCCAATTCAGGCACGTCTTTTCGAAGACGGTAAGTCCCCTTTCCAATCCCTCTCTCGAGACAGTTTATTCCTCGAGACGGTTCCAATTCAGGCATGTCTTTTCGGAGACGATAAGTCCCCTTTCCAATCCCTCTCTCGAGACATTTTATTCCTCGAGACGGTCCTAAATCAGGCACGTCTTTTCGAAGACGATAAGTCCCCTTTCCAATCCCTCTCTCGAGACAGTTTATTCCTCGAGACGGTCCCAAATCAAGCACATCTTTTCGAAGACGATCAGTCCCCTTTCGAATCCCTTTCTCCAGATAGTTTATTCCTCGAGACGGTCTGAGTAGCGGAAATACTCGTAAACATCACAACCGTTCAAGTAGCAAAAATACTCGTAAACAGGTCGATATAGGGAATTACCAACAAACCCCTGTGTCACGACGACCGCCGTCAGAGTGGCAGAAACACTCAAAACCCATGTCAGCACCAGTGCCTCTAGCCTACTTCGGTGAAAAATGACGTTTGAGCCTTTTCTGAGACTTTCCAGTCAAGATGACCATTCTGCTCTTAGGCATCCAAACGCCCCGGGAACCACACCGGCTCTGGGTATCAAATAGGTAACCTCTTGAGAATGCTTCTTATAGTATTCTCAACCTTTCCTTATCTTTTCGAATCATTCTGAGTCAATTCCAGTCAACCCAGTACAAAATGACCACACCAGCTCTGGGTATCAAACCGGAAACCTTTGGGAACATTCTGAGTAATGTTTCCAAATCTTAACTCTTCTTCTGGGACAGTCCAAGTCTGTCCCGACAACTTCTCGATCCGATTGACCATTTTGCCCCTAAAGGCCCGGTCAACCCTTCTGACATATCCTATCCTCATTTTCAAGTCAAATACCTTCGAGACACTATTTTAAGTGTTCCTGCTCTTTTCCAGCCTTCGGGGTCATTCCCGATCTTCCAAACTCCTTCCCGGACTTTTCAGAGTCACTCCTAGTGAAGCTAGGCCAAAAAAGGCGCCCAAATCTAGTTAAAGATACGTTGCTTGTCAACCTTAAACATTTTCTAAATGGCTGGTGCCACTAGTAGTGGCGCTGTCGCGCCCAGATTTTTCGCACTCGAGGAATACTCACCCAAGCGAAAAAAATGCTGTACTCTCTCGTTAGAACTCACCCTCCAAGAAGAATGAGTGCGACTAGGTTTGAATTGAAAACAGGTTTGAATAAAGGGCTTTTGAAAAACAGTTGGAGTCGCCACCTAACTTGATTAAGGTGAGTTAGGTCACCTAAAAACTAAGAATAATCCGAAGACTATACTTAGGGTTTTGGAAAACGATTTTGAAAATATCTCCTCAAGAGAGGGTTTTTAAGAAAACAGGTTGTTTGGCAACCTTTAGAAAACATTTAGCTCTTTTTTGAAAAATAACTCCTTTTTGGTCTTTGAAATCAGTGATCTAGGTTTGGAGGTTGGTTACGTGTAGGGAAGACGCACTAAGCTATCACCCTACCCCGCCCTTTCGGTACCTACATGTCAATCTACCCTAGATTCACCTATGAGAGTCTTTAATTAACTATAGTTCAACCCTATTCACTTTAGGAAAACAATGCTTAAAAAAAAGGAACTAATCATGATGCATGGTATGCAAGTGTAAGGAAAGAGAATTGAAAAATAGATTTGAAAAGAGTTTAATTTGAAATTGATTTGATTTGAAAATATATTTAAAGAGATGGAATTGAAATTGGAAAGTTTGAAAATTTGGAAATAGAAATTTGAAATTGGAATTTTAGATTTGAAAAGATTTTGAAAACCGTACCCATGTGGGTGGAATTGAAAGTTTGAAAAATATTGTGACCGCACCTATTGAGGTTGCCTACGTATCCCTTTGGAGGAATCAGGTCAGTCGTAGTTCGGACCGGAGTCCGATTGAAAATAGAAGAGTGGATTGAAGAAGGAACTTGAATTGGAAATTGAATTTGATTTGAAATTAGAAGAGGAGATTGGAAATTGAAATTTTGGAAAAGATTGGGCTTTGATTTGAAAAGATAGATTTGGACTTGTTTTGAAAAAGAGAAGGTTTAAGAAAACCTAGACTTAGGAAAGAGAAGAGACCTAGGAAAGATTTGACTTGGCTTGCAAGATTTGGACAGATTGGATTTTAGGAGATGTTCGAATTAGGAAAGGTCTGATTTAGGAAAGTTTCGAATTAAAAAAGTTTCATTTTTGGAAAGTTTTTGAATTAGGAAAGTTTTAGTTTAGGAAAGTTTCAACTTAGGAAAGCTTTGAATTAGGAAAGTTTTCAAATTAGGAGAGTTTCAAAATTAAAAAAGTTTTCAAATTAGGAAAGTTCTGAATTTAGAAAGTTTTGAAATAAGGAAGTTTTGAAAATAAGAAAATTTCGTTTTGGGAAAGGTTTGAAAAAGGAAAGTTTTTAGTTTAGGAAATGTTTGAATTAAGAAAGTTTTGAGTTTAGAAAAGTCTTAGATTTGGAAAGATGTTGAAGTTTTGGAAAGTTTAGAATCTTGGAGAGATTTGGGTTTAGAAAGATTTAACTTGAGAAAGTTTCAAATTTAGAAAACTTTGGATTTGAAAAGATTTGAAATTTGGAAAGTTTAGGATTTAGAAAGTTTTGGGTTTAGAAAGATTTAAGATTTTAGAAAATTTTAAAGTTTTAGAAAATCTTTTGAAATTAAGAAAGGTTTGAATTTAGGAAAGGTTTAAAAGCTTGAATTTAGAAAGTTAGGATTTGGAAAGGGGGTTGAATTAAGAAAGGGTTGAATTAGGAAAGATTTGAAAGTTGAGTTTTAAAATTTAGGAAAGATTTTTATGTTCAAGTTTTGGAAACTTAAGATTTAGGAAAACGGAAGTTTAGGAAGGATTTGAATTAAGAAAGAGTTGGATTTTAAAATTTAAGGAAAGATTTAAAATTTAGGTTTAGGAAACTTATGGTTTAGGAAGGAATTGAATTAGGAAAGGTTTGGATTAAGAAGAGATTGGATTTGGTTTCTAAAAGAGAAAGGTTGGATTTTGTTTCCAAAAACGGAGGACGGGATCTAATTTCCTAAATGGGGAGATTGGATTTGGGAAGGATTTGGAAAAGAAGATTCTAGAAACCCTAGATTTGGAAAACTATAGTTTTGACATAGAAAATAAGTTTTGGAAACCTGTATAGTTTTGATGTAGAAAACAAAAGATTTTGGAAACCTAGGTTTGGGGCAAAGTTTGAAAACCATGTTTTTGGGAAGAAAATTAGGGCTTCCTAATTGTGGGCTCTAAGGCTTGACTTGGGCTCTAAGAAAAGAGTTTTTGGAAAATACGCTTTTGGAAACGAGTTTTTGGAAGGAAGTCCTAGGGAGAAGTTTTTGGAAAGTGAATTTGGAAGGAGAGTTTGTGGAAAAAGATTTTAAAGAGAAGGAGTTTTGGAAGGTGTGTTTTTAGAAACGTAGATTTTGGAAGGAAAATCCTAGAGGAGAATTTCTAAAAGGAAAATTTTGGAAAGAGAGTTTTTGGAAAGATTTTTGAAGAGAGTTTTTAGAAAGTGGATTTTGGAGAGAGGATTTTGGAAAGGAGTTGAAAAAGGGAGTTTTGAAAAATAAATTTTGGAGGGATTTTTTGAAAACAACTTTGGAGAGGAGAGTTTTAGGAAAGTATGTTGAAAAAAAGATTTTTAGGAAGAGATTTTTGAAGAGAGAGAGTTTTTTGGAAAGTATGAAAGCGTCTCACTTTCCTAAAGCGATTCTAGCCATAAGAGGACTAGAACCACTTTAAGAAAGTGGTTTTGAAAACAAGTTTTTGAAAAAGAGATTTTGATGCAATTTTGAAAACAAGTTTGAAAATGTTTTGAAAATCAATTTTGAAAACGGTTTTTGGAAGATGCAAGACTATGATATGCATAATACAATTTGGGGTCGTGAACATACAAGGCTAAGGCTTCACCACATAATCAAGGGGGCCGGACCCACGTGATCTTTGGTTAGACTATAAGAAAGCCCCCGACACGGTGACTCTCCAATAGCCCAATCCTACACATGGACCGGGAATCCCCTTGTTTCAAGCATGCAAAGAAAAGGGGGGGGGGGGGGGGGGGGGGGGGGGGGGGGGGGGGGAAAGAGATGGGGGATAAAAATAGAGAAAACCCAAGTGGGTTGGAGAGAGAAGAAAGAGGGGGAAAGTGCGGAAACTTAAATAGGGAGCCTACCTTGTATCTTGTTTATTTTGCCCGCCGTGCTGTCTTCAATCCTCGGTCTTGATCTTCGTCTTTCGTCTTCAAGAGTTATCTTCAAGCTTCGGGTTGCAGCTCCTCCAGTCCTCAAAGGATGGTTGAAGGCTAGTGTATGAGTGTATGGGGGAGTGTATGAGTGTATAGGAGACTAGGGATTGTGTATAGTGGCTAGGGCTTGGGAAAACCTAGGGAGGCTAGGGTTTTTGGAGGTACTCGAGCTTTGTATATCGAATTGTGTAATTTCTAGGTTAAGTTTTCAAACCCTTTTCATGTTGAACGAGGCTCTGTATTTATAGAGGTTGGACAAAACTGGCGCCTATTGCAGTGGCGCTAGGCCAAATTCTACATTGACGCCACTAGAAGTGGCGCTAGGCCATTTTTTGGCTTGGCGCCACTACTAGTGGTGCCAGCCAATTAGAAAAGATTTAAGGTCGACAAGCAACGTATCTTTGACTAGATTTGGGAGCCTGTACTAGTGACTACCATGTAAACTTTAGCCTGGCTTCACTAGGAGTGACTCCGGAAAGTCTGGGAATGATTTGGAGGAGTCGGGAATGACCCGGAAGGCTGGGAAGGAGTAGGAACACTTAAAATAATGTCCTGGAGGTATTTGACTTTGAAAAGTGAGGATAAGATATGTCGGAAAGGTCGACCGGGCCTTTAGGGGCAAAACGGTCAACTGGACTAGGAAGCTGCCGGGGCGAACTCGGATTGTCCCAGAAAAAGACTTGGGATCTGGAAACATTATTTAGAATGTTCCCAGAGGTTGCCGGTTTGATTCCCAGAGCCGGCGTGGTCAGAAAAGAAGACCAGCCCACTAGGGGCAAAACGGTCATTTTGTACCGGGTTTGTCGGAACTGACTCGGAATGATCCAGAAAGGTAAGGGGAGGTTGAGAACACTATAAAAAGTATTCTCGGGTCATTACCGGTTTGATACTCAAAGTTGGTATGGTCGAAGAAGGAGACCGGCCCTCCAGGGGCAAAACGGTCATTTTGTTCCGGGTTGGCCGAAACTAACTCAGAATGATCCAGAAAGGTAAAGGGAGGTTGAGAACACTATAAAAAATATTCTCGGGACATTACCGGTTTGAAACCCAGAGCCGGTGTGGTCGAAGAAGGAGACCGCCCCTCTAGGGGCAAAACGGTCATTTTGTATCGGGTTGGCCGGAACTGACTCGGAATGATCCGGAAAGGTAAATAAAGGTTGAGAATACTATAAAAAGCATTCTTGGGACATTACCGGTTTGATACCCAGAGCCGGTGTGGTTCCCGGGGCGTTCGGATGCTTAGGGGCAAAATGGTCATCTTGACCGGAAAGTCTCGGAAAAGGTCCTAAGGGTAGTTTGGTCATTTTTCACCGAAGTGGGCTAATAGCCACTGGTGTTGACCTAGGTTTTGAGTGTTTCTACCACTGTCACGGTGTGAGTATTTCTGCTACTTGGACGGGGTTGATGATTTGTGAGTATTTTCGCTACTCGGACGGGGTTGAGTATTTCCGCTACTCGGACGGGGTTGATGATTGGGGAGTATTTCCGCTACTCGGACGGGGTTGAGTATTTCGGTTACTCGGACGAGGTTGATGATTTGGGAGTATTTCCACTACTCGGACGGGGTTGAGTATTTTCGCTACTCGGACGGGGTTGAGTATTTCCGTTACTCGGACGGGGTTGATGATTTGGGAGTATTTCCGCTACTCAGACGGGGTTGAGAATTTCCGCTACTCGGACGGTTCTGTGACTATTTCCGCTACTCTAATAGTTCTGTGAGTATTTCTGCTACTCTAACGGTTCTGTGAGTACTTCCGCTACTCTAACGGTTTTGTGAGTAGTTTTGCTACTCAGACCGTCTCGAGGAATAAACTGTCTCGAGAGTGGGACTAGAAGGGGTCTTACCGTCACCGAAGAGACGTGCCTGGATTGGAACCGTCTCGAGGAATAAACTGTCTCGAGAGTGGGATTGGAAAGGGGTTTTACCGTCTCCGAAGAGACGTGCCTGGATTGTGAGTGTTTCCGCCACTCTAACGGTTTTGTGAGTAGTTCCGCTACTCTAACGGTTTTATGAGTGTTTCCACCACTCTAACGATTTTGTGAGTAGTTTTACTACTCGGACCGTCTCAAGGAATAAACTGTCTCGAGAGAGGGATTAGAATTGGAATAAGAAAGGACAACGCCCCTAAGGGCCTTTTGGTCATTTTGCCTCTATTTGGGCCTGACAGGCCCGCGAAGCGATGGAAAGACTGAATTTGGACCTAGAGGATTGGTTTCGATTGGAATATGCCCACAATGACTTGAAAACAAGTCTGGATGGAGTGTAGACTGCCGAGCGGTCAAAAATGGGGTGCTTACAGCTGCCCCTCTTTTTCTGTCTTTGTTTGTCAAAGACAGAAAATGATAAAAGTAAGAGTCCCATGTCAACCGCGAGGCAGTCGGAGGGACGGACACTGAGATTCTTTCGACAACGGCGGTCGAAAACGGATAACAAGCCAAAAAGGCCTTCGAAAACGAGTTTTGGCGGGAAAAAGGGCAAAACTGCCCAGAATTTATAACTGGCGCCACTAGTAGTGGCGCCTTTGGCAAAAATGAATTGGCGCCTCTGCTAGTGGCGCCAGGCTTAAAGTTAAAACTAGAAAATTTTTGGTTCGAACACCCACCGGATTTGAAGAGTTTTTTGCAAATTTGTGAGGCATTGCGAGGAATCCGTCTTGGACATTCAAGGAGCATTCCTTAGGGCCCACGGGTGATTGCCGGAGGGAGTCCACGTCGCCGGAAAAGTCGCCGGAAGTGAAGATTTTGCCGGAGAACTTCCAAAAGGTGAGTTTTCAAATTTTGTTGATTTTGATGTGTAGAACTTCGTTTGAATCATGTGAATAGTGGAAATTAATGCTTTGATATGTTTTGAACACTTTGGTGATGTTGTTTTTGCAATTTGATGGTTGTTTGATTGAATTTGAGTGATTATATGTAAATGTGTGAAGGGGGTTTTCTGTAGGAATAGGAAATTTGTTCCTATAAGCATGGGTATTAGGTTTTCTGACTATGTTTTTGTACAATGTGCCTTAGAAAAATGTGTTTAACAACCATATGAAGTTTCATGATTTTTTGAAAATTCGGTGAATTTTTGATTTTTTTGAAAATTAGAAAAATATTTAGAAAATTAGAAAAAACTAGAAAATTCAAGAAATTGATGAAATTTTTAAAGTTTGAAATTTGAAAAAATGTAGGAATATTTTGAAAACATTTGAGGTGATTTTGAAAAATTTTGGAAGCCTTTTGAAAACCATTGATTTATTTGAAAAATAAAACATGAGTTTTGAAAATTTTGAAAAATTGGAAAGTGTGCATGGGTGCCATTGTCATGTGATTGTAGCGTTGGAAGGTGCATATTTCGTGTTTTGTGTTGATGTCATTGGCGTTGTAGGGGCCATTTTTAAATGGGACTCTGCCGAAATTTTTAGAAATTATGAAAAGAGTTGGTTAAAATTTTAGAAATAAAATCTTTTTGAAGGAAAAGGCAAAGAACCCTTGAGACGTGATTTGGAGTTGGAAAATCAAGATGTGTGAAAATTTTGTTTTTGATTTGTTATTCAAAATCGTTTATTTGTTTTGTGTTATTTGTTTGTTTTATTTTACTGTCATTTAAACTGTATGGATGGTATATTAACATCACTTACCTTGGCTTACCTTTTTAGGATGGCAGATGG
This sequence comes from Euryodendron excelsum, assembly GCA_033060915.1. Lineage (NCBI taxonomy): Eukaryota > Viridiplantae > Streptophyta > Magnoliopsida > Ericales > Pentaphylacaceae > Euryodendron > Euryodendron excelsum. The sequence continues at coordinate 15,590,409 of CM065384.1, read as the reverse complement.
AGTTTTGCATCGGCTGAGAGCCTGGCACAGTAGCTACCCTCCCGATGAGCAGGATATCTTTCGTCGGTCCTTTGGTCGGGTGGCTTCGCTTTTATCAGTGCGGCTTATTCCCGGACTGATGGAGGCAGTGATCCCTTTCTGGCAGCCGGACTTGTCTCTTTTCCGCTTTGGGGAGTGTGAGCTTACCCCTACTCCTCACGAGTATGGGTTCATTCTTGGTTTCCGAGATGTTTCTGCTGACATTGTGGGACCCTTTTTTCCAGATGGTTGTATCACAGTGGTTTCATCCCAGCTAGGATTCAGACGCGCAGTTCTTTCGTCTTCTTCTTTGCCCCAGTTTCCCTATGTCCCAGCAGAGTTCCTCTTTTCCCGTTTTAAGTTTCCTACGGGTATGCGAGTTCATTCAGGTGAGTGGCACACCTCCCAGGATTGGGCTATTTCTCGTATGGTTGCCTTAGCTTTGCTTCTGCTGAACTTCTTGGTGTTCCCCCGAGACGATGATTTAGTGGACTGTTGACTCTGTGCACCACTGGCCTTGATCCGTACGGGGCATTCCTATGCTCCTATGATTATAGGGGAGACCTTCGTGAGCCTTACAAGATTCCAGCAGTCCCTTGACGCTCATTTCTGTGGATGCACTACTCTCTTCCAGCTCTGGGCGATTAGTCATTTGTTTGTTACACCTTTGTTTTAGCACACGTGGTATCCTGAGCTTGATCATGTACATTCCCTGGTGAGATCTCAGGGTGTCATGGCAGATGAGGGGAGATTCCCGCAGACCGCTGCATCTTGGGCGGACTATCTTCAAAGCATGAGGTCAAGCACAGTCAAGTGGTATTCAGGGCTGGTTGGTAGGTATTGCTTGAGAGTTCGGCCTTCCGGGAGAGCCTTCGTGCCCCTAGCAGGCCTGCAGGGCATTGCCCCTTTCTTCGGGATTCAGGTTCTACGACAGCTTAGTAGGAGTCAGGATATCCCTTTTCTAGCTTCTGCAGCTGAGTTTACTCTTATCTTTGAGGCGCCGATTCCTAGAGCATTGGTGGAGAAAGTTATGGATATATGGAGATCTTTGCTTCCTCATGTTGATGATGATGGTCCCTTCTCTGACATGCCCCCTGCGACCGAGGCCTATCATTACTGGCTTCGACGCTACGTGTTGGGTCCTAGTAGACTTGGGGATCTTCTCATTGAGACTCCTTTACTTCCTGTAGGGTATACCGACTTCTTGACTGCTATGATTGTTCAGGGGCGTCGCCACAAACGGGAGAACCGTCGTCTGATACGGATGTTGCATGACCGATTGAGGATGAGAGACGTTGAGGTAGTTTTACTAGAGAGGCGGTTAGCAGCAGCCAGATCGACACATGATGACCCACCTTCGGGTGCTGCGAGGGCCCACAGGCGGCCACGAGGCGTTCTAGGCAGCTCTCCTTCCCTGGAGGGTGATGTGATGGATGGCCCGTCCTTGCGGGAGACAGTGGAGTCCCTTACTCGAGAGAGGGACATGCTTTTGGCTAGATGTGCGGACTATGAGCGAGGCCGGCCTGGGTCTTCTGTTGCTGGTACTTCTTCGACTGCTCCTCTTATGACCGGCGAGCCAGTGGATCCCTGCTTAGCTGATTCCTCCTTTGATGATGATGGGGAGCGATATATTTTTGCCCCTCGCTCTTAGATTTGCTGATTTCTGCATTTATAGAAAAACATACTTTGTTTAGTGTTATGCCTCTTTTATCTTATGAATTCATGACCTCCCGTGCTTTTGGTATGATTTTCTGTATGATTAGTATAATAACAATTTTGGGAAAAATTAAATGAGAATTGCAGTTTAATGAAAAATAACTCCCCTTTGTTTGATTCTTTGACTCACTGATTGTTCCGTGAAAGGGACCTCTGTTTCTTTTAACCCTAATTGGGCTAAACCGGAGAATGCCTTTCGAGACGCCTTTCGACTTTTACACTGTTGCTTTTATACCTTAACTTCCGGGGAATGTGGTAGCTTGAGCTATTTCTTACATCTAAATCCCTTGTTTTTACCCCCCCCCCTTTTTTTTTTTTTGGCTATTTTTGCTACTAGTGCCCCTGAGGGTTTTCACCAGTCCCAGCTCTGTCATTTTTGTACCAAGGTGCCTTTGCAGGTTTTGGCCAGGGTCGACAGTTTTGTATCTTGCCACATCCCTACCTTTTTACCTACGGCGCCCTTTCGGGTTTTCACCGTATCCTCGGGAAGTGCTTAACTTTTCTCTCTTCTTTCTCTCTCTTTCCTCAGCTTGGTCTTGGATTTCTGTTGAGAAGCCCCTAAACGCTACTTGCATCATTCTCCAGCTCATGGCATATTTAGCAAGCTCATTTGGACTAATCAATTTAATTCCAATCTGAGAGGACTTTTAGGGGTTATGGTGTTGGTGTTTACTTTTGAAAGAAAAAGAAAAGGTTCAAGCCTACCACTCTACTAGTGATCACCTTTGATAGTTTTTGGTTCAACGGCACTTTTCCTGTATATTCCCATCTTTCCTGTATATTCCTATCTTTCCTTGGGTATCTCAATGGAGAATGAGGAGAGTAGGTTTTATTGCTCCTTTACAGAAACCAAAGGTCTAGCTTTCAGAATCATATATAATAGCGTTTGACAGCATCTGAATTCAATGGGCTAGGAAATTCTTGGCCATCCATTTCCTCCAAAACGAGAGCTCCTCCAGACAAGACTTTCTTTACCATGAATGGCCCTTCGTAGTTTGGAGCAAACTTTTCCTGTGCCATCTCCTGATGGGGAAACACCTTCTTGAGCACCAAATCTCCCGGTTGGAATGATCGAGGTCGTACCTTTTTGTCAAATGCTCTGGCCATTCGCCTTCTGTAACATTGAGCGTGATAAACTGCAGCTAACCGCTTCTCATCCAGCAAACAAAGTTGGGCATATCGGTCTTTAATCCATTCTGCTTCGTCTAACTTGGTTTCTGTTAAGATCCGTAAAGAAGGAATCTCAATCTCAACAGGGATGACTACCTCGGTGCCGTAAACTAGCTCAAAAGGAGTACTTCTGGTGGAGACCCTCATAGTAGTTCGGTAAGCCATCAATGAAAATGGAAGTTTCTCATGCCAATCTTTGTAATTGTCAATCATTTTTCGGAGTATTCTTTTAATATTCTTGTTGGCTGCTTCTACTGCCCCATTCATCTGGGGCCGGTAAGTGACCGAATTCCGGTGAGTAAAGCGAAATGTTTGGCATAGCTTCGATATCAATTCGTTGTTCAGATTGGAACCATTATCAGTAATGAGTGACTCGGGAATCCCATACCGGCAGATGATGTAATTTTTTATGAACCTTTCTACGACCTTCTTGGTGACATGGATGTAAGAGACGGCTTCCACCCATTTAGTGAAATAATCAATAGCGACCAGGATGAAGCGGTGGCCATTGGAAGCTTTAGGAGTGATAGGTCCGATCATATCTATCCCCCACATAGAAAAGGGCCATGGGGTAGACATAGAATGGAGCTCAGATGGTGGTGCTTTGATCTTATCCCCATCTATCTAACATTTGTGACATCGAAGAATGTATCTAATGCAATCTGACTCCATTGTTGACCAGTAATGCCCTGTCCGGAGAATCTTCTTTGCAAGCGTGTGGCCATTCATGTGGGGGCCACAAACTCCCTCATGCACTTCTTCCATGATAACTTTGGCTTCGGCGGCATTGACACATCTTAGAGGTCCGAACCATGATCTCCTGAAAAGCTCATTTCCAGCCATGAAATAGTGTCCCGCTAAACGGCAAATGGTCTTCCTATCGCGTTGTGTTGCTGCATCGGGGAACGTCCTGGTTTGAATATACCTCTGGATGTCATAAAACCACGGTTTCTCGGGAGGTTCAATAGTTGTATGCAGACAATAAGAGGGGACATCCCTGGTGAAGATTTGTAGAGGGGGTATTTCAGTGCCACTGTCGACCTTGATTACTGCAGCCAATGTAGCCAAGGCATCGGCGAAGCTGTTCTCTGTTCGGGGCACGTGACGAAAATCCACGCTTTTGAATAGCTGACACAAGTCCTTGACCTATTGATAATACGGGGAGAGTTTGGCATCTCGAGTTTGATACACGTTCTTGGATTGCTGAATGACCAAATCTGAATCACCGAGAACAACCAATTCATCAATCTTCATTTCTAATGCCAATCTTAATCCCAGGATGCAAGCCTCATATTCGGCGATGTTATTAGTGCAGAGTTCAAGTTGTAACTTAACCACAATAGGATAATGACTGCTTGTTCTCGATACTATTACCGCCCCAATGCCGGCTCCCCTTTTGTTAGCAGCGTCGTTGAAAAACATCTTCCATCCGGCTGGTTCTTGCTCTTCAAATGCACCGTCAACGTATAGTATATTTTCATCAGGGAATTGGGGCTCCATGGATTGATAATCATTAATAGGGTTCTCGGCCAGATAATCAACTATCACCTGCCCCTTGACTGCTTTATGGGTAGTGAATACAATATCGAATTCTGACAGGATCATGTGCCATCGAGCAATTCTGCTTGACAGGGCTGGTTTCTCGAATATATACTTGAGGGGATCCATTTGAGAGATGAGGAAGGTGGTATGATAGAGCATGTAGTGTCGAAGCCTGTGAGCTGCCCAGGCTAATGCGCAGCAGGTTTTCTAGAGATCGGAATACTTTGCCTCATATGGCAGAAATTTCTTACTGAGGTAGTAAATGGCTTACTCTTTTCTCCTTGTTTCATCATGTTGCCCCAGAATGCATCCCATAGAAGTATCTACCACCGTCATGTACATCAGCAAAGGATGCCCCGGGGTTGGTTGTCGCGCCCAGATTTTTCGCACTCGAGGAATACTCACCCAAGCGGGAAAAATGCTGTACTCTCTCGTTAGAACTCACCCTCCTAGAAGAATGAGTGCGACTAGGTTTGAATTGAAAACAGGTTTGAATAAAGGGCTTTTGAAAAATATTCGGAGTCGCCACCTAACTTAATTAAGGTGAGTTAGGTCACCTAAAAACTAAGCATAATCCGAAAACTACACTTAGGGTTTTTAAAAAAAAACAATTTGAAAATATCTCCTCGAGAGAGGGTTTTTAAAGAAAACAGGTTGTTTGGCAACCTTTGGAAAACATTTGGCCCTTTTTTAGAAAAATAACTCCTTTTGGTCTTTGAAAACAGTGATTCTAGGTTCGGAGGTTGGTTACGTGTAGGGAAGACGCACTAAGCTATCACCCTACCCCGCCCTTTCGGTACCTACATGTCAATCTACCCTAGATTCACCTATGAGAGTCCTTAATTAACTATTGGCCGACCCTATTCACTTTGAAAAAAATAATGTTTGAAAAAAATGAAACTAATATGATGCATGATATGCACGTGCAAGATAAGAGAATTGGAAAATAGAAATTGATTTGAAAAGAAATTGATTTGATTTGAAAATAGATTTGAAGAGACGGAATTGAAATTGGAAAGTTTGAAAATTTGAAAATAGAAAGTTTGAAAGTAGATTGGAATTCGAGATTTGAAAAGATTTTGGAAACCGCACCCATGAGGGTGGAATTGAAAGTTTGAAAAGTATTGTGACCGCACCTATGAAGGTTGCCTACGTATCCCTTTGGGGGAATCAGGTCAGTCGTAGTTCGAACCAGAGTCCGATTGAAAATAGAATGTATGATTTGGAAGAAGGAGATTTTGATTAGAAAATTTGAAAAGAGTTGATTTTGGAAAGCTTGGTTTTAGTAAACCTAGACTTAGGGAGATATGATTTCGACTTGAGATGAAGAAAGATTTGACTCAAAGGTTGGGCTTGAAAGATCGAAGAAATATTGAATTTAGAAAAGGTTCGAATTAGGAAAGTTTCATTTTAAGAAAGTTTTGAATTTGGAATGTCTCAACTTTAGGAAAGTTTTGAATTAAGAAAGTTTTGAATTTTGAAATGTTTGAAAAAGGGAAGTTTTGAATTTGGAAAGTTTTGAAACAAGGAAGTTTTGAAAATAAGAAAGTTTCGCTTTGGGAAAGGTTTGAAAAAGGAAAGTTTTCAATTTAGGAAATGTTTGAATTAAGAAAGGGAAAGTTTTGAATTAAGAAAGCTTTGAGTTTAGAAAGTTTTGAATTAAGAAAACTCCATTTTAAGAAAGGTTTTGAAAAAGGAAAGGTTTTGAAAATAAGGAATTTTTGAAAATAGGAAAGTTTTGGATTTGGAAAGATGTTGAAGTTTTGGAAAGATTTAGAATTTAGAAAGCTTGGAAGTTTAGAAAGATTTAACTTAAGAAAGTTTTGAATTTAGGAAGCTTAGAATTTCAGAAAGATTTGAAATTTAGAAAGTTTAGGATTTAGAAAGTTTTAGAGTTTGAATTTTAGAAAGTCTTGAAATTCGGAAAGGCTTGAATTTAGGAAAGGTTTTGAAAACTTGAATTTGGAAAGTTAAGATTTAGAAAGGGGGTTGAATTAAGAAAGATTTGAAAGTTGAGTTTTAAAATTTAGGAAAGATTTTTATGTTCAAATTTTGGAAACTTAAGGTTTAGGAAAGTGGAAGTTTAGGAAAGATTTGGATTTTGAAATTTAAGGAAAGATTTAAAGTTTAAGTTTAGGAAACTTATGGTTTAGGAAGGAATTGAATTAAGAAAGGTTTGGATTAGGAAGGGATTGGATTTGGTTTCTAAAAACAAGGGTTTGATTTTGTTTCCAAAAACAGAGGATAGGATCTAGTTTCCTAAACGGGGAGATTGGATTTGGTTTCCTAAAGCAAAGGTTTGATTTTGTTTCCTAGAGGGAAGATTTGATTTGGCAAGGATTTGGAAAGGGAGATTCTAGAAACCCTAGATTTGAAAAACCATAGTTTTGACGTAGAAAATAGGTTTTGGAAACATGTATAGTTTGGATGTGAAAACAAGAGATTTTAGAAACCTAGGTTTGGGGCAAAGTTTGAAAATCATGTTTTTAGAAAGAAAATTAGGGTTTCCTAATTGTGGGCTCAAGGGCTTGACTTGGGCTGTAAGGAAAGAGATTTTTGGAAAGTGCATTTTTTTGGAAACGAAGGTTTTTCTAGAAGGGAATCCTAGGGAGGAATTTTTGGAAAGTGAATTTGAAGAGAGAGTTTTTGGAAAAAGATTTTAAAGAGAAAGAGTTTTGGAAAGTGTGTTTTTAAAAACGTAGATTTTGGAAGGTAGATCCTAGGGGGGAATTTCTAGAAGGGAGATTTTGGAAAAGAGAGTTTTTTGAAAGATTTTTAGGGAGCGTTTTTAGAAAGTGGATTTTGGGGAGAGGATTTTGGAAAGGAGTTGAAAAAGGGAGTTTTGAAAAATAGATTTTGGAAGGAGTTTTTGAAAACAATTTTGAAGAGGAAAGTTTTAGGAAAGTATGTTGAAAAAGAGATTTTTAGGAAGAGATTTTTAAAGAGAGGGAGAGTTTAGAAGGATTAAAAACATCTCACTTTCCTAAAGCAATCCTAGCTATAAGAGGACTAGAACCACTGTAGGAAAGTGGTTTTGAAAACAAGGTTTGAAAATATAGACCAAAAGGCCACTTTTAATATAACACTTTCCTAAAGCAACCCTAGCCATGGAAAGGCTAGAATCACCCTAGAATTGTGGTTTTGAAAACAAGTTTTTGAAAAAGAGATTTTGATGCAATTTTGAAAACAAGTTTAAAAACGTTTTGAAAAACAACTTTGAAAACAATTTTTGGAAGATGCAAGACTATGATATGCACAATGCAATTTGGGGTCGTGAACATACAAGGTTAAGGCTTCACCACATAATCAAGGGGGCCGGACCCACGTGGTCTTTGATTAGACTAGAAGAAAGCCCCGACACGGTGACTCTCCAATAGCCCAATCCTACACATGGACCGGGAATCCCCTTGTTTCAAGCATGCAAAGAAAAGGGGGAGAAAGAGATGGGGGATTAAAATAGAGAAAACCCAAGTGGGTTGGAGAGAAGAGAGAGGGGGGAATGCGGAAAATTAAATAGGGAGCCTACCTTGTATCTTCTTTAATTTGCGCGCCTTGCTTGTCTTCGGTCTTCGGTCTTCGTCTTGATCTTCTTCTTCAGTCTTCAAGGGTTGTCTTCAAGCTTTGGATGGCAGCTCTTCAAGTCTTCGAAGGATAGTTGAAGGCTAGTGTATGAGTGTATGGGGGAGTGTATAACTGTATAGGAGGCTAGGGTTTGGAAAAACCTAGGGAGGCTAGGGTTTAGGAAGGGCTCGAGCTCTGTATATCGAAATATAGGATTCTTAGGTTAAGTTTGCAGACCCCTTTCAGGTTGAACGAGGCTCTGTATTTATAGAGGGAGGACAAACCTGGCGCCTGTTGCAGTGGTGCCAGGCCAAATTATACACTGGCCCTACTAGTAGTGGCGCCAGGCCATTTTTTGGCTTGGCACCACTACTAGTGGCGCCAGCCATTTAGGAAACAATTAAGGTCGGCAAGTAACGTATCTTTGACTAGATTTCGGCGCCTGTACTAGTGACTACCATGTAAACTTTAGCCTGGCTTCACTAGGAGTGACTCCGGAAAGTCCGGGAATGATTTGAAGGAGCCGGGAGTGACCCGGAAGGCCAGAAAGGAGCAAGAACACTTGAAATAGTGTCCTGGAGGTATTTGACTTGAAAAATGAAGATAAGGTGGGTCGAAAATGTTGACCGAGCCTTTAGGGGCAAAATGGTCAATCGGACCAGAAAACTACCGGGGCGAACTCGGATTGTCCCGGGAAAAGACTTGGGACCTGGAAACATTATTTAGAATCTTTCCAGAGGTTGCCGGTTTGATTCCCAAAGCCGGCATGGTCGGAAATGGAGACCGGCCCACTAGGGGCAAAACAGTTATTTTGTACCGGGTTTGCCGGAACTAACTCGGAATGATCCAGAAAGGTAAGGGGAGGTTGAGAACACTATAAAAAGTATTCTCGGGTCATTACCGGTTTGATACCCAAAGCCGGTGTGGTCGAAGAAGGAGACCAGCCCTCTAGGGGCAAAACGGTCATTTTGTACCGGGTTCGCCGGAACTGACTCAGAATGGTCCGGAAAGGTAAAGGAAGGTTGAGAACACTATAAAAAGTATTCTCGGGTCATTGTCGGTTTGATACCCATAGCCGGTGTGGTTCCCGGGGCATCCGGATGCCTAGGGGCAAAATGGTCATCTTGACCGAAAAGGTCCAAAGGGTAATTTGGTCATTTTTCACCGGAGTGAGCTAACAGACACGGGTGTTGACCTAGGTTTTGAGTGTTTCCGCCATTCTAACGGTATAAGTATTTCCGCTACTCGGACGGGGTTGATGATTTGTGAGTATTTCCGTTACTCGGACGGGGTTGATGATTTGTGAGTATTTTCGCTACTCGGACGGTTCTGTGAGTATTTGCGCTACTCTAACGGTTGAGTATTTCCGCTACTCTAACGGCTCTGTGAGTATTTCCGCTATTCTAACGATTTTGTGAGTAGTTTTGCTACTCGGACCGTCTCGAGGAATAAACTGTCTCGAGAGTGGGACTAGAAGGGGTCTTACCGTCTCGAGGAATTAAATGTCTTGAGAGAGGGGTTGGAAAGGGGTCTTACCGTCTCCGAAGAGACGTGCCTGGGTTTTCAGTGTTTTCGCCACTCTAACGGTGTGAGTATTTCCGCTACTCTAACGGTTTTGTGAATATTTCTGCTACTCTAACGGTTTTGTGAGTGTTTCCGCCACTCTAACGGTTTTGTGAGTAGTTTTGCTACTCGAACTGTCTCGAGGAATAATCTGTCTCGAGAGAAGGATTGGAATTGAAATAAGAAAGGACAATGCCCCTAATGCATTTTGGTCATTTTGCCTCTATTTGGGCCTAACAGGCCCGCGAAGCGATGGAAAGACGGAATTTGGACCTAAATGATTGGTTTCGAAGTGTAGACTGCCGAGCGGTCAAAAATGGGTTGCTTACAGCTGCCCCTCTTTTTTTGTCTTTGCCTGTCAAAGACAAAAAACGATAAGAGTAAGAGTCCCATGTTGACTGCGAGGCAGTCGGAGGGACGGACACTGGAAATTCTTCGACAACGGGGGTCGAAAACGGATAACGGGCCAAAAAGGCCTTCGAAAACAAGTTTTGGCGGGAAAAAGGGCAAAACTGCCCAAAATTTAGAACTGGCACCACTGGTAGTGGCGCCTTTGGCAATAAAGCACTGGCGCCTCTGCTAGTGGCGCCAGGCTTAAGGTTAAAAACCAGAAAATTTCTGGTTCGCACACCCACGGGATTTGAAGAGTTTTTTGCAAATTTGTGAGGCATTGCGAGGAATCCGTCTTGGACATTGAAGGAGCACTCCTTGGGGACCGCGGGTGATTGCCGGAGGGAGTCCACGTCGCCGAAAAAGTCGCCGGAAGTGAAGATTTCGCCGGAGAACTTCCAAAAGGTGAGTTTTCAAAGTTTGTTGATTTTGATGTGTAGAACTTCGTTTGAATCATGTGAATAGTGGAAATTGATGTTTTGATACATTTTGAACACTTTGGTGATGCTGTTTTTGCAATTTGATGGTTGTTTGATTGAATTTGAGTGATTATATATAAATGTGTGAAGAGGGTTTTCTGCAGGAATAGGAAATTTGTTCCTATAGGCATGGATATTGGGTTTTGTGGCCATGTTTTTGTGCAATATGCCTTAGAAAAATGTGTTTGACAACCGTATGAAGTTTCGTGATTTTTTGAAAACTCGGTGAATTTTTGATTTTTTGAAAATTAGAAAAATATTTAGAAAATTAGGAAAAATTAGAAAATTCCAGAAATTGACGAAATTTTTGAAGTTGGAAATTTAGAAAAATGTAGGAATATTTTGAAAACATTTGAGGTGATTTTGAAAAATTTTGGAAGCCTTTTGAAAACCATTGATTTATTTGAAAAATAAAACATGAGTTTTGCAAATTTTGAAAAATTGAAAAGTGTGCACGGGTGCCATTGTCATGTGATTGTGGTGTTGGAAGGTGCATATTTCGTGTTTTGTGTTGATGTTATGGGCGTTGTAGGGGCCACTTTTAAATGGGACTCTGCCGAAATTTTTAGAAGTTGAGAAAATAGTTGGTTAAAGTTTTAGAAATAAAATCTTTTTGAAGGAGAAGGCAAAGAACCCCTGAGACGTGATTTGGAGTTGGGAAATCAAGATGCGTGAAAATTTTGTTTTTGATTTGTTATTCAAAATCCTTTATTTGTTTTGTGTTATTTGTTTGTTTTATTTTACTGTTATTAAACTGCATGGATGGTATATTAACATCACTTACCTTGGCATACCTTTTCAGGATGGCAGATGCAGGTGATGACGGTTCTGAGAGGAGGCGCCGTTCGGGGAAGGCGGCCCGGACCGATTCTGCTGGCGGTTCTAGTCGATCCAGAGGTAGTCGACGATCCACTGGACGATCCTCATCCAGCCAGAGCGGGCAGGGGAGTAGACTACCTGTCGACCCTTTTCCTCCAGTTAAGCAGGCTTTTGCTGAGGAGGTTGACGCCGAGGAGGAGGTACCTGGCCTTGGGGACCAGGTGACCGACTATGGGAGAGCTTCTTGTAGGCATAGGCAGACAGACGCCGACTTGGGAGATTTGCAGATACCAGATGTCCCACCTCTCGGGGATTTGGCCTATCACCCTAGTGTATATTCTAGACAGCATTTACCACCTATGCGGGTACACACAGCTTTCCGAGGGGCTGTTCATCAGGTGTTTGTGACCATGCAGCAGGCTACCCCATCATACCGCGCCTTCTTGGCAGAGATCAGGTTTGGCGCCTTTATAGGATTACAGGCTAACCGCCTGAACCGGCACTTGGTACTGGCACTTTTCGAGAGGTGGTTCGGGGAGACTGGGACCTTCCATTTTATCAGCTTCGAGTTAGGTCCCACTCCTTTAGATTGGGCGATTATTACAGGACTCTCCTTTGTCGGCCGGCGGATCACCCTGCACCCGGTCAGAAGGGACGAGGCCTGTTTGCTGTTGGACTTGCCCCAGCCTGAGCGTTCTGCCTTCCCAGTCTCTTGGATTAGTCAGGGTGAGCGTACCTTTGCTACTGAGCCATCGCTTGTCAGGCGGGACATCATGAGATGGCGACTTGTGTTGTACATCATCTTTAGTTGCTTCTGCAACAACAACAAGTCACTCGTGCCATGCCGTTTGGTGAGTATAGTAGCTGATCTAGGAGCTTTGTCTGAGTTGGACTGGGGGTCCTTTTCTTTTGGCTGCTTTCTTCGATCGATGCGGGTTCGGACTTCTTCTCGTTGGGGCAGCATGACTAGCTTTTGGCCCTTCCTTGTCTGGTGGAGTTACGAGTACCGCCGGTGCGTCGCCCTGCAGTCGTTGAGGATGATCTCTATCCTCGTGCTTTGAGGTGGGCTCGTGACCGGGTAGCCCAGCGATCAGAGATTACTGACTTCGTGACGCTCCGGGCTATCCTGGAGTTGATTGAGGCGAGGGATGTGACCTGGCGACCTTTCATTGGATTAGTCCATTACGAGACAATCCAGTACTTGGTCCCACTGTCCTTGTTGAGAGTTGCTTTTCTCAGTGATGACACCTGGGAGTCCTACCTTGGAGAGCGGCACTGGAGACAGTTTCACGAGGAGTTTCGATCAGCAGGGGCTCCGCCAGAGTATATGTTTGGAGCTCTGGTGGCCGGAGTGCCCATCCCCTACCAGGAGCGCCAGCCAGGTGCCGAGTTCTTGCTTCCTCCGGATACGGATTACGCTGCGCACTTTGGAGCCCATTCGGTTGGTGCCTTCACCCAGTTCGAGGTAGTAGTCGGTGGGTATGCTGTTGGCCAGGAGGTGGTTGACTTGTGGCGCTGGGCTGGAGGATATGTGCCCCAAGCCAAGTTTACTACTGTGAGAGACTAGAGAGATCGGTACCAGATGGAGCGGGACCAGTACTAGGCCGAGGTAGCTTACTTGATGGCTCGGTTGTCTCAGATGGGTGGTGGGGGGGTAAGTTATTCTCTCCTTGCTCCTTATTGCTCTGCTATTGCTTAGTTCCTTTTGTATGCAGCTGATATCGGTTCTGTCTTCCCTACAGGATGGTGGTGCTTCGAGTAGTTATCCTCCTCCTCCGATGCCGGGTTTCGGGGATTTTGATCCAGATGATATTGATTTTGACCTGTAATGCATGAGACTTTGATCTTCTTTTGCCCCTTGTCCCTGGGATGTACTGATGTTAGACAGTTTTATTTTGCATAGTTTTGTATAAGGATGGATGTTTATGGTACTTAGATGCACAGATAGACAGATATATATGATCAGAGGCATGTGACGTATGATGATGTTAGATATATATTACATGAGTTGATGTTGATGACTTTTATTTCTACAGGGAGCTATGTCCTATATGTGCAAAGCTCATACTAATTTTTTTTCTTTTTTTTTTTTTTAGACATATGTACAGGTTAGAAATATGTTAATAGAATGACACAGGGTGTTGTTAGACTTGTAGCCTTGGGAATGGTAACTCCCTCCTCTTCGGGGGTTTAGCCTCTCCTTTGGCTTAACCCTATCTTGATTGGATGATAGCACTTCGAACCTTTCTCAACCTCTTGACCGCCTCCCACTTTCTATCTTAAGGTTAGTGTATAGGGTTATTGGGCTGAGACTCTCGACTCTCGAAGTTCTAGCAACCGCTTACCTGACCTTTGGCAGAGCGATAAGTGGCCAGTCATTTCAATCCGAGAAGACTTTGTTTAGGACCGTAACGTAGGCTAGGTTATGGAGTTTTAGAAATAACGGGATATGTAGGCTCAAATTCAATGTTGTTTTCAGCAAGGTTTAGATCCAAACTGTCCTTAACCGTTTTTCAGTAGGATTAGCATCTTCTTCTTCTTTTTTTTTTTTTTTTTTTTTTTTTTTTTTAGCTTTGGCAGCGAATCTAACTCATTTAGATCAAGCAATCTATTTTCAATCAGAAGGGACTTTAATAGGGTTGTAATGTAGGCCATGGTTTCAGGGTTTTGCAAGAAAGGGTAAAGGCTCAGACCTATTGTTTCTACTGGGTTTCCTTGTAACCTAGGATCACCTTTAAATTTCCTTTTTGCCTTTGACCATATACTTCTCAGGGTGACAATGATCTTGTTCTTTCACCCTTTCCATGTACTTCTTGAGATAAACATGACTTTCTTTTCTTTCAATCCTCTCACTATGCCTTTGAAGTTGACTCACTCATGATTTTCTTCAGCCCCCCCCCCACCCCCCTTTTTTTTTTTTTTTTTTTTTGGCCTCTTGCCCCTTGGCAACTCCTTTCTTTTGCTTTTTCCTTTTTATTTCTTTTTTTTTTCTTTTACGAAACGGAACAATTCTTTAACCCTTTCCCCTTAAACCTCTTCCTTTGGTAGTTTAATATACCCAGTGTGGGTGGTGATCCCTAGGTTGGGGTTTTGTTAAGAAAGGATAAGTGGCTCAACGGGTTTGGCAAGGGGTTGCTTTTGACTATATGGAAAATAAAATGAGGGTCTCTCTTCATTTTGAATTAAATTGCTTGATCCATAGAGTTTTTCAACACTATACTAGCATGATAGAGGTGGACACCACTCTCAAAGTTCTCAACTATTGTCTGCCCCAGTGTGGGGAGGACAGTCTTGGATCAGGGTTAACAAAGAAAATTTTCGCTTTCCGCGAGGTACTAGGGGTTAAGCAAAGGGGAAGATGAGCGCATTTAGTCATTTACTCAGTTATTTATTCTTTATATGTGGGGGAATGAAAGATGGCTCCTCTTTCTCTTGATAAACTGGCCACACATCGTTTAGCCTCAGAGTCTTGCAAGTGCTGCCGTTGGGTAGTATTCTCACTCATCCTTATTCTCTCTCTCTGTGGAAGGCTGATCATTTGGCGAGTGGTTAACTCATGCTATCATCCCTTTAAGTTAGATCATTCCATAAGACAAACCATGCCCCTTGCGTAGAAAGTAGTCACTATTCCCCGGGAAGACAAGACAACAGCAATGGAATAAAAGACTGTCATTTGATTATTATTATTTTGTTTACGGAAAGTATCAAGTTCTTAATAAGAAAATGTAGACATTAATTTAAAAACCAGAGGTAAAAGGGATAGAAAGAAGGTGGGTGAAAACACCCCTCTCTTGTACGCTTGTGTAAAGAACCCATTTTTAGTGCGGTCTTGGGACAATTCCCACGTCTTTGATGCTCCATTTGCGACCCGGATCTTCTGCCAAGGCGAGACAAGCAAAGGTTTCCCCTAGAGCTCCATAGATGTTGACATTGTCGATGCGGTTGTCAGCCTCCTTCTTATTTTGTGTAGCGGGTTCTTCTGTAAACAGGGTGTCCAGCTCACCCCCTTCCAATTCGAATGGTTCTGCTTGTGCTCTTGGCTTCTCTATCCTCCAGCTCATTTCTTCATAGTTGTACTCATTTGTGGGCCAATGACTCTCTAGCAAATGACGTTCAGTCGCGGCATATTTCGGATGCAGAAACTCAGCACCCCATCCATCAGCAACCATGTTTTCAGTAGTCTCATCTCCCAGGAACATTGGCTCCTCAATGAGCCAGTCAGAAGCATCAGGCACTTCATCAGGATTGTGGAGATATATTGGGCATAATGGGAGATCCTCCTCCCAGTTAACTTCTTCCTCAGTCTCCTAATCGTTCTCATAGTACTCGGCCTCAGGCTCGTCAAACACTCCCTCGCCTTCCATTTCTACTAGTATCATATTGATAGTGTGATCTGGCAGAGGGTTAGCAGTCACATTGGGAGTGGGAGCAGGTTTTACCGGCTGCAGTTCGATGGTCTTATTGTCGATCAGGTCTTGGATCTTGTGCTTGAGAGCAAAGCAGCTTTCGGTGTCATGCCCCTGGCCACCTGAATGACACTCACATGTAACGGCAGTATTAAAAGTTGGGGGCAGAGGGCTTGGCAACGGGAGAGCAGGTACGGGTTTCAGGATGTTTTTCTTTAGAAGGCTATGGTAGGCCTCGGTTTGGGTGCATGCTAAGGCGTCAAAGGTACAGATGCGTCAGGCAGGTCTATTAAAGTTGGGTCGTGCCCCAGCGGGACCGTAGTTAGGGGTTGGAGCAGGCATGGTCAGGGTGGGCAAGGGCAGGACTTGGGGTGATTGGAGTGGGGGTCGGTATTGGGGTGGTTGACTAGGCAGAATAGCAGACACTTCGCTTTCCTTCCTGATTGTGCCCCTTGTAGTAGCCACCTTCTTGGCTATGTTGGTGATATTTTCTCCAGTCTTGGCATAGGGATCTGTGATTCTTCCTGTCTTGAGGCCGTTTTCTATCATTTCCCCTTGCATGATGAGTTCGGAGAAGCTTTTTCCCACACTTGTGCAGAGTTTCTCATAGAATATGCCTTCAAAAGTATGTATAAATAGTTGTACATACTCCTTTTCTTCCAACGGGGGATTAACTTGTGCAGCGGCCTCCCTCCATCTTAGGGCGTATGCTTTAAAATTCTCCTTCTCACCCTTGCTCATTGTCATCAAGGACCAGCGATCGGAAGTGAGATCGATGTTGTGACGGTATTGGGCTTTGAATGCATTGACTAACTCCATCTAGGTTGTGATCTTCCTTAAGTCCAGTCGAGCGAACCATTGTAGAGCTGACCCGGTGAGGCTATGTTGGAATAACTGCATAAGGAGCTTCGGGTCATGGCCATGTCCACTCAGTGCTCCAGCATATAGACGAAGATGAGCAACAGGGTTACCGGTACCGTCGTACTTTTGGAAGTCAGGCATTTTAAACTTAGCAGGCCTCAGGTGGTCAGGGAAGAAACATAGCTCATCATAGGAGGTGAATCCGTAAGCATCATGGCCATGGAGACTTCGCAACGAATCCTCCAACCCTTGGATTTTCAGACTGAGAGGGTCTAGAGGGGCCTTCTTCGTAACCGGTGAAAGCAATATGGTCTCCTCTTCTTCAGTATTGACCCTTTTGGCATCTTCTTTGGTTTTCCCAGCATTGTAAGACTGAAGCAGTATCCTCGGATTAGCGGGTTTAAGGTCTTTAGATGAAGTCGTTGATGATGACGGGACCGCCATAGCATCCTTCATGGCCAGAGTTTGAATGAGTTTGAGCATCTCATCCATCTTAGCCCTCATTTCATTAACTTCCTCTCGAGAGACTTGAGACGATTCTTCAGGGTTAGCAGCCATCAGTGATGCTTTGTGCCGAGTGATAATAGGATCCCTAGGTGGATGTTGCACTTTCTTGGGAGTAATGTTGACTCAGTGCAAGGTGACTTCTGTAAATAGAAAGAAAAAGGAAAAGACAAAAACACAAGTCACAAGTTAGTTTTTGGTTTTTAGAGAACTTTATGCAATGCATGTCCTAGGGTTGCCCCTGCTTGAGAGGGAGACTAAACATGATGTATTGGCTCACTTTTGGAGATAGGGGGTTTGCCCCTGTATGCAGACACTTTACCGTCAAGTGGGAACCTTCAGCCATTCATGCATTCATTCATAAAGGAAAGAAGTACATTAAATTTCGGGTTAAAGATACAAAAGGATTGAAATACAATTTAATAGGGGGAGGGGGAACAATTTCCTTTGGACTTCCACCTATCTACTTTTACAAAAGGGAAAACCTAAACTACTCTTGAGTCTTCGGATTCACCTTCCTTGGATTTGATGTCGAGGAGGTCGTTGAAAGACCTTGTTGATTGATTGCCCCTTGTCTTCTTGGCAACCCTATCTCCGTGAGCATAGAGGGATTGGGGCCCCTCTTATGAAATGGATTGGGATGCATGCAATGAGTCCTTAGAGTTACGCGGGAATCCTTAGGGTTTGGGTAGGTTTAATGCAAGGGAGAGTGATGTTGGTGTCACTCTCAATGGGTTGATCATATGCATGAGAATGCAGTGACTTGAGTTACTTGGAACTCTTGTCTGGACATGGGATATTGAATGCATGAACATGAATATGCAAAAAGTATAAGGAGAGAAAGTACAAGCTAAAGTAAACATGCATGCTTGAATAGTTAGACAGGCATTATAACAGTATAAACACAAGCATTATAACAGCAGGTATAAATGAAAGTAAGAGCAGTCGCCCTTTCCTCCGTGATTTTGAAAACGTTGCTCGTGTCCTAAATCCGGCAGAGGTTTGGCTATGCATGGTGTCTATATGAGTATGAGGTTAAGGGTTGACTAATGCGTCCTAAAAAGGCTCGGTCCCCGAATCTTCAAACCTAGGCCCACTCCCCGAGGTGGTGCCATGATCGGTTGGTGATCCGAGTAGGGGAACCATCAAGAGGCCGTAGGCGAAGAAACTGACACAGCATCTTGCCCACAACCAATATACCGTTCCCCCTTTCTAACTAGAAACGACATATCAGGGTATGCAAGTATGCAGAATGCAAGTGTACATGCAGTGTGTGTGTGATTTTTAAAAGTGGAGGAAAGAGCCCAACAACTCCCATTCACCCTGTACATCACATTCATGCAAAGCAATTAATAAAATTTAAACATAAAGCGCACCTACAAAACAAAGATGCAAGTGTCAGTATGTGGATGACAAACATAATACAAGATAATATGAGTAGATGCATGTTTTTTGAAAACAATTTTGAAAATTTGGTTTTGAAAATTTGAAGTGAATAGGATTGAACCAAGTTAATTGAAGACTCTACATGGGTAAAGGGTAAAGAGACATGACTAACGGCCTAACCCTCTAAGTGTTCCCCAGTGGAGTCGCCAGCTGTCGCGCCCAGATTTTTCGCACTCGAGGAATACTCACCCAAGCGGGAAAAATGTTGTACTCTCTCGTTAGAACTCACCCTCCTAGAAGAATGAGTGCGACTAGGTTTGAATTGAAAACAGGTTTGAATAAAGGGCTTTTGAAAAAGATTCGGAGTCGCCACCTAACTTAATTAAGGTGAGTTAGGTCACCTAAAAACTAAGCATAATCCGAAAACTACACTTAGGGTTTTTAAAAAAAAACAATTTGAAAATATCTCCTCGAGAGAGGGTTTTTAAAGAAAACAGGTTGTTTGGCAACTTTTGGAAAACATTTGGCCATTTTTTAGAAAAATAACTCCTTTTGGTCTTTGAAAACAGTGATTCTAGGTTCGGAGGTTGGTTACGTGTAGGGAAGACGCACTAAGCTATCACCCTACCCCGCCCTTTCGGTACCTACATGTCAATCTACCTTAGATTCACCTATGAGAGTCCTTAATTAACTATTGGCCAACCTTATTCACTTTGAAAAAAATAATGTTTGAAAAAAACGAAACTAATATGATGCATGATATGCACGTGCAAGATAAGAGAATTGGAAAATAGAAATTGATTTGAAAAGAAATTGATTTGATTTGAAAATAGATTTGAAGAGACGGAATTGAAATTGGAAAGTTTGAAAATTTGAAAATAGAAAGTTTGAAAGTAGATTGGAATTCGAGATTTGAAAAGATTTTGGAAACCGCACCCATGAGGGTGGAATTGAAAGTTTGAAAAGTATTGTGACCGCACCTATGAAGGTTGCCTACGTATCCCTTTGGGGGAATCAGGTCAGTCGTAGTTCGGACCAGAGTCCGATTGAAAATAGAATGTATGATTTGGAAGAAGGAGATTTTGATTAGAAGATTTGAAAAGAGTTGATTTTGGAAAGCTTGGTTTTAGAAAACCTAGACTTAGGGAGATATGATTTCGACTTGAGATGAAGAAAGATTTGACTCGAAGGTTGGACTTGAAAGATCGAAGAAATATTGGATTTAGGAAAGGTTCGAATTAGGAAAGTTTCATTTTAAGAAAGTTTTGAATTTGGAATGTCTCAACTTTAGGAAAGTTTTGAATTAAGAAAGTTTTGAATTTTGAAATGTTTGAAAAAAGGAAGTTTTGAATTTGGAAAGTTTTGAAAACAAGGAAGTTTTGAAAATAAGAAAGTTTCGCTTTGGGAAAGGTTTGAAAAAGGAAAGTTTTCAATTTAGGAAATGTTTGAATTAAGAAAGGGAAAGTTTTGAATTAAGAAAGCTTTGAGTTTAGAAAGTTTTGAATTAAGAAAACTCCATTTTAAGAAAGGTTTTGAAAAAGGAAAGGTTTTGAAAATAAGGAATTTTTGAAAATAAGAAAGTTTTGGATTTGGAAAGATGTTGAAGTTTTGGAAAGATTTAGAATTTAGAAAGCTTGGAAGTTTAGAAAGATTTAACTTAAGAAAGTTTTGAATTTAGGAAGCTTAGAATTTCAAAAAGATTTGAAATTTAGAAAGTTTAGGATTTAGAAAGTTTTAGAGTTTGAATTTTAGAAAGTCTTGAAATTCGGAAAGGCTTGAATTTAGGAAAGGTTTTGAAAACTTGAATTTGGAAAGTTAAGATTTAGAAAGGGGGTTAAATTAAGAAAGATTTGAAAGTTGAGTTTTAAAATTTAGGAAAGATTTTTATGTTCAAATTTTGGAAACTTAAGGTTTAGGAAAGTGGAAGTTTAGGAAAGATTTGGATTTTGAAATTTAAGGAAAGATTTAAAGTTTAAGTTTAGGAAACTTATGGTTTAGGAAGGAATTGAATTAAGAAATGTTTGGATTAGGAAGGGATTGGATTTGATTTCTAAAAACAAGGGTTTGATTTTGTTTCCAAAAACGGAGGATAGGATCTAGTTCCTAAACGGGGAGATTGGATTTGGTTTCCTAAAGCAAAGGTTTGATTTTGTTTCCTAGAGGGAAGATTTGATTTGGCAAGGATTTGGAAAGGGAGATTCTAGAAACCCTAGATTTGAAAAACCATAGTTTTGACGTAGAAAATAGGTTTTGGAAACATGTATAGTTTGGATGTGAAAACAAGAGATTTTAGAAACCTAGGTTTGGGGCAAAGTTTGAAAATCATGTTTTTGGAAAGAAAATTAGGGTTTCCTAATTGTGGGCTCTAGGGCTTGACTTGGGCTCTAAGGAAAGAGATTTTTGGAAAGTGCATTTTTTTTGGAAACGAAGGTTTTTCTAGAAGGGAATCCTAGGGAGGAATTTTTGAAAAGTGAATTTGAAGAGGGAGTTTTTGGAAAAAGATTTTAAAGAGGAGGAGTTTTGGAAAGCGTGTTTTTGAAAACGTAGATTTTGGAAGGTAGATCCTTGGGGGGAATTTCTAGAAGGGAGATTTTGGAAAAGAGAGTTTTTTGAAAGATTTTTAGGGAGCGTTTTTAGAAAGAGTATTTTGGGGAAAGGAGTTGAAAAAGGGAGTTTTGAAAAATAGATTCTGGAAGGAGTTTTTGAAAACAATTTTGAAGAGGAAAGTTTTAGGAAAGTATGTTGAAAAAGAGATTTTTAGGAAGAGATTTTTAAAGAGAGGGAGAGTTTAGAAGGATTAAAAACATCTCACTTTCCTAAAACAATCCTAACCATAAGAGGACTAGAACCACTGTAGGAAAGTGGTTTTGAAAATATAGACCAAAAGGCCACTTTTAATATAACACTTTCCTAAAGCAACCTTAGCCATGGAAATGCTAGAATCACCCTAGAATTGTGGTTTTGAAAACAAGTTTTTGAAAAAGAGATTTTGATGCAATTTTGAAAACAAGTTTAAAAACGTTTTGAAAAACAACTTTGAAAACAGTTTTTGGAAGATGCAAGACTATGATATGCACAATGCAATTTGGGGTCGTGAACATACAAGGTTAAGGCTTCACCACATAATCAAGGGGGCCGGACCCACGTGGTCTTTGGTTAGACTAGAAGAAAGCCCCCGACACGGTGACTCTCCAATAGCCCAATCCTATACATGGACCGGGAATCCCCTTGTTTCAAGCATGCAAAGAAAAGGGGGGGAAAGAGATGGGGGATTAAAATAGAGAAAACCCAAGTGGGTTGGAGAGAGAAGAGAGAGGGGGGAATGCAGAAAATTAAATAGGGAGCCTACCTTGTATCTTCTTTAATTTGCACTCCTTGCTTGTCTTCGGTCTTCGGTCTTCGTCTTGATCTTCTTCTTCAATCTTCAAGGGTTGTCTTCAAGCTTTGGATGGCAGCTCTTCAAGTCTTCGAAGGGTGGTTGAAGGCTAGTGTATGAGTATATGGGGGAGTGTATGAGTGTATAGGAGGCTAGGGTTTGTGTATAGTGGCTAGGGTTTGGAAAAACCTAGGGAGGCTAGGGTTTAGGAAGGGCTCGAGCTCTGTATATTGAAATATAGGATTCTTAGGTTAAGTTTGCAGACCCCTTTCACGTTGAACGAGCCTCTATATTTATAGAGGGAGGACAAACCTGGCGCCTGTTGCAGTGGCGCCAGGCCATTTTTTGGCTTGTAGTGGCGCCAACCATTTAGGAAACAATTAAGGTCGGCAAGTAACGTATCTTTGACTAGATTTCGGCGCCTTTACTAGTGAATACCATGTAAACTTTAGCCTGGCTTCACTAGGAGTGACTCCGGAAAGTCCAGGAATGATTTGAAGGAGCCGAGTGTGACCCGAAAGGCCGAAAAGCAGCAGGAACACTTGAAATAGTGTCCTGGAGGTATTTAACTCAAAAAATAAAGATAAGGTGGGTCGGAAAGGTTGACCGAGCCTTTAGGGGCGAAACGGTCAATCGGATCAGAAAACTGCTGGGGCAAACTCGGATTGTCCCAGGAAAAGACTTGGGACCTGGAAACATTATTTAGAATGTTTCCAGAGGTTGCCGGTTTGATTCCCAGAGCTGGCCTGGTCAGAAATGGAGACCGGCCCACTAGGGGCAAAATAGTTATTTTGTACTGGGTTTGCCGGAACTGACTCGGAATGATCCAGAAAGGTAAGGGGAGGTTGAGAACACTATAAAAAGTATTCTCGGGTTATTATCGGTTTGATACCCAAAGCCGGTGTGGTCGAAGAAGGAGACCGACCCTCTAGGGGCAAGACGGTCATTTTGTACCGGGTTCGCCGGAACTGACTCGGAATGGTCCGGAAAGGTAAAGGAATGTTGAGAACACTATAAAAAGTATTCTCGGGTAATTACTGGTTTGATACCCACAGCCGGTGTGGTTCCTGGGGCATCCGGATGCCTAGGGGCAAAATGGTCATCTTGACCGAAAAGGTCCAAAGGGTAATTTGGTCATTTTTCACCGGAGTGAGCTAACAGACACGGGTGTTGACCTAGGTTTTGAGTGTTTCCGCCATTCTAACGGTATGAGTATTTTCGCTACTCGGACGGGGTTGATGATTTGTGAGTATTTTCGTTACTCGGACGGGGTTGATGATTTGTGAGTATTTCCACTACTCTAACGGCTCTGTGAGTATTTCTGCTACTCTAACGATTTTGTGAGTTGTTTTGCTACTCGAACTGTCTCAAGGAATAAACTGTCTCGAGAGTAGGACTGGAAGGGGTCTTACCGTCTCCGAAGAGACGTGCCTGGATTGGAACCGTCTCGAGGAATAAACTGTCTCGAGAGAGGGGTTGGAAAGGGGTCTTACCGTCTCCGAAGAGACGTGCCTGGGTTTTGAGTGTTTTCGCCACTCTAACGGTGTGAGTATTTCCGCTACTCTAACGGTTTTGTGAGTATTTCCGCTACTCTAACGGTTTTGTGAATGTTTCCGCCACTCTAACGGTTTTGTGAGTAGTTTTGCTACTCGGACCGTCTCGAGGAATATACTGTCTCGAGAGAGGGATTGGAATTGAAATAAGAAAGGACAATGCCCCTAAGGGCTTTTTGGTCATTTTGCCTCTATTTGGGCCTAACAGGCCCGCGAAGCGATGGAAAGACGAAATTTGGACCTAGAGGATTGGTTTCTATTGGAATATGTCCACAATGACTTGAAAACAAGTCTGGACGGAGTGTAAACTGCTGAGCGGTCAAAAATAGGGTGTTTACATTGGTGCCACTAAGATAGGGGGATTTCGAAGATATTCTTTAATTTTCTCAAACACCATTTGGCAATTATCATCCCACTCCTTTGGAACGTCTTTTTTAAGGAGCTTGAAAATAGGTTCGCACAGGTGGGTCATTTGGGCGATGAACCTGCTAATAAAGTTCAACTTTCCTAGAAAAGACTGAACCTCCTTTTCCCCTTTGGGTGTAGGCATTTCAACAATGGACTTCACCTTGGCAGGATCAACCTCTATCCCCTTTTCATTGACTATAAATCCCAACAATTTCCCTGAAGATACTCTGAACGTGCATTTGGTCGGATTTAGCTTAAGTTGATGTCTACGGAGACGATCAAACACCCTCCGCAAGTCGAACAAGTGGTCCTCCCGTTGCTTGGACTTGACGATCATGTCATCCACATAGATCTCTACTTCCTGATGCATCATGTCATGGAATAAAGTTAGCATGGCTTTTTGGTAGGTTGCCCCTGCGTTGCGAAGCCCGAACTGCATGACCTTATAATAGTATACTCCCTAGGGGGTAATGAAAGTAGTCTTCTCCCGATCTTCTTCGGCCAGCTTGATCTGATTATATCCTGAAAAATCGTCCATGAAGGAAAACATTCCGTGACCGGCCGTGTTGTCAACAAGCAAGTCTATGTGGGGAAGAGGAAAATCATCCTTTGGACTGGCCCTGTTGAGGTCCCGAAAGTCAATGCACATTCGCACTTTGCCATCTTTCTTGGGTACCGGGACAATATTAGCCAGCCATTGAGGATACTCTACTACTTGCAGAAATCCTGCCTGGAATTGTTTGATCACCTCCTCCTTGATCTTCAGGCTCCATTCGGGTTTCAACCTTCTTAGCTTCTGCTTAAAGGGCTTCATCTGCGAGTCCAAAGGTAGTCTATGTTTGACAATGGATTCATCTAGTTCGGGCATGTCTTGATAGGACCATGCGAAAACATCCAAGTATGCACGCAAAAGTTCCAATAACTCTTTGCGCTGCCATTGATCTAGGCCTGTACCGATTCTAAGCTCCTTCGGATCCCCTTCATTTCCCAAATTAACGGTTTCCGTTTCCTCAATATTTGGGGTATTACGATTCTCATGTCTTTATATTTGTTCTCGAATTTCCTCTGGCACCTCCTCTATAAAATTTACATCTTCTTTAATCCCCAGTTGTTGGTAATCAAACTCGGTGTTCAAGTCATCATTTATCAAGATTGGCATTCCCTGGATTAGCTGAGTAGGATATCGGATGCAAGGGTCCCTGGCATGGAAAATGGTGCACAATAAATCAAACAAGAAAGGGATATTATTTTATTCATTGACAACTTGCTTTTAAAAAGTTAAAACAAATAAATTTAAAAGGACAAAGTTTATGGCGAATCAGTTGCTCCAGGGTCCCGCTTTAATGGGCTTTGTACCGAAACTTGTGAGCACGGATGATGTCTTGGCTGGCCCAATTATGCAACTTTTCGCCTGGCAGCATTGCTCGAATGGATCCATCTTGGGTTACTCCGACGTTGATCGTCATGACGGGCGCTTCTCCTTGGACTTTTCTCTTCTTATTACTTAATGCAGGTGTTCCTTTTCCCATGTCTAACTGCTTGAATTAGTCTGAGAGCTCCATGACAGCTTTCTTATCAGCCCTTTTCTTCCGCGCTGCTTCTATTCTTTCTCTTTTCGTGGGTTCATATCCCAACCCAAAGGTCGGTTCAGCTGATGGTATTTCTACAATTTCTGGTCTCCCTTGTAAACATCTCCCTAAGCCTTTACCCGGATGGAAACTATTTTCTTTAAAGTACCGTACTACCATCTGAGAGTTCTTGGAATAATTTGGCTTCACTTGATCTTCCTTCTGCACGACAGTGATATATTCAAATGATTGAAAACAAGAGGGCAGTTCAGTGTCCGATGCAATGATGTCAGCTTTGTATACGGCGAGCTCTTTTTTAGCGAAAATAGCGATTAGCTTGGAGCCCACGATGAACTTGACTTTCTGATGAAGACTAAAAGGAACCGCTCCTGCCGAATGAATCCAGGGCCTTCCTAACAGCAAGTTATAGACAGCCAGAATGTGTAAAACTTGAAATTTAATCGTGAAGGTTACTGGTCCTATCTCAACAGGCATTTCAATTTCTCCCATGGCTTCCCTCCGAGATCCATCAAAGGCACGGATGATCATACCACTATTTTTCAAATAAGTTTGGTCCATTCCCAGCCTTTCCAGAGTAGAATATGGGCACACGTTCAATGCCAACCTATTATCTATCAATACTTTGGCCACCATTCTTCCTCTTGTTCTTACAGCGATATGCAAAGCCCGAGTAAGACCTGTTCCATCAGCCGGAATCTCGTCATCAGAGAAAGTGATGATGTTTGGGGCCATAATGAGACTGACTATGTCATGTAGATTGTCTGGCGTGAAACTCTCGGGCACATGAGCATCCTTGAGGATCTTTATTAAAGCATTCCGGTGCACCTCAGAAGTGAGCAGCAAACCCAACATCGAACTATGGGCTGGGGCTTTCCTAAGCTGTTCCATGATATCCTAATCGACCTTTCCTAAAGCTTTGGTGAATTCTGACATCTCCTGATCTGTTGGCTGGTTGGAGCACTCTCCTTCTTTGTCCTTACCCTTC
Source organism: Euryodendron excelsum (assembly GCA_033060915.1). Taxonomy (NCBI): domain Eukaryota; kingdom Viridiplantae; phylum Streptophyta; class Magnoliopsida; order Ericales; family Pentaphylacaceae; genus Euryodendron; species Euryodendron excelsum. Next base: position 15,564,083 of record CM065384.1, on the reverse strand, counting down.
CTTTTTCTTTCCACTTTAACAGAGGTATAAAGGCGCCCTGACCGAGTCATTCCCCTTACTTCTGTTACGGGCTCTCCGATGCCCTTATCAGGTGGGTAATTCCATGAGACGTTATGAAGACTGGGTATTGGTGTTTGGGTTATGGTGGGAAGAGTTATCCTTGGGTTTACGGGCAAAGGGATTGCTACAGCTGAAGGGTTGGTGAGGACGGGTAGAGTGGTGGGCACATTTGGCTTCTTTGGCAAGACTAAAGGCAGTTTAGGTCATGTGTTTCCTTGGTTGTTGGTTTGAGGTTCAGGTCGAGCCATAGCGATCATGGGTTCAGGTTCGAACACCGTATTAAGGATAAGGGGATAAGGGAAAGGGTCTAGTAAGGCTCCTATGGTTAAGTCCATGCCAGGGAGATAAGATTGCGTGGTTAGGACAGAAGGATTTTCGTATTCGGGCTCCTTTAAGGCAGGAATTGTCCCTTCTGAGATTGTGGTAAGTGTGTTGCACAGGGGGTCCCCGCTTGCATTCCCGCTTCCCAATGGTATGTTTTCCTAAAGCTTGTAACCCATGGCCTTCACTATTATAGAGGAAGTTGGACTAGTATTCATTACCTATAACAATGACGACAACAGTTACAAATTAGAGTTTGGTTCCTGGAGAAATCTATGCAATGCATGTCCTAGGGTATCCTTCTTAAAGAGGGAAACTAGTCATGATGTATTGGCTCACTTTTGGAGATAGGGGGTTTGCCCCTGTATGCAGACATCTTACCTGTCAGGTAGGAAACTTCAACCATTGATGCATTCATTCATGAAAATAAAGAAGTACATTAAATTCTGGGTTTGAAATACAAAAGAATTGAAATACATTTTAATAGGGGGAGGGGGGACATTTTCCTTTGGACTTCCACCTATCTACTTTTACAAAGGGAAAACCTAAACTACTCTTGAGTCTTCGGATTCGCCTTCCTTGGATTTGATGTCGAGGAGGTCGCTGAGAAACCTTGTTGATTGATTGCCACTTGTCTTCTTGGCAACCCTATCTCCGTGAGCATAGAGGGATTGTGGCCCCTCTTATGGAATGAATCGAGATGCATGCAATGAGTCCTTAGGGTTACGCGGGAACCCTTAGGGTTTGAATAGGTTTAATGCAAGGGAGAGTGACGTTGGTGTCACTCTCAATGGGTTGATCATATGCATGAGAATGCAGTGACTTGAGTTACTTGGAACTCTTGTCTTGACATGGAATATTGAATGCATGAACATGAATATGCAAAAAGTATAAGGAGAGAAAGTACATGCATGCATGAACAGTTAGACAAGCATATTATAACAATATAAATACAAGCATTATAATAGCAGGTATAAATGAAAGTAAAAGCAGTCGCCCTTTCCTCCGTGATTTTGAAAACGGTGCTCGTGTCCTAAATTCGGCAGAGGTTCGGCTATGCATGGTGTCTATATGAGTATGAGGTTGAGGGTTGACTAATGCGTCCTAAAAAGGCTCGGTCCCCAGATCTTCAAACCTAGGCCCACTCCCCGAGGTGGTGCCATAATTGGTTGGTGATCCGAGTGGGGGAACCATCAAAAGGCCGTAGGCGAAGAAACTGACACAGCATCTAGCCCATAACCAATATACCGTTCCCCCTTTCTAACTAGAAAGGACATATCAGGGTATGCAAGTATGCAGAATGCAAGTGCATATGCAGTGTGTGTGTGATTTTTAAAAGTGGAGGAAAGAGCCCAACAACTCCCATTCATCCTGTACATCACATTCATGCAAAGCAGTTAATAAAATTTAGACAAAAAGCGCACCTACAAAACAAAGATGCAAGTGTCAGTATATGGATGACAAACATGATACAAGATAATATGAATAAATGCATGTTTTTTTTTTTTTTTGAAAACAATTTTGAAAGTTTAGTTTTGAAAATTTAAAGTGAATAGGATTGAACCAAGTTAATTGAAGACTCTACATGGGTAAAGGGTAAAGAGACAGGACTAACGGCCTAACCCTCTAAGTATTCCCCAGTGGAGTCACCAGTTGTCGCGCCCAGATTTTTCGCACTTGAGGAATACTCACCCAAGCGGGAAAAATGATGTACTCTCTCGTTAGAACTCACCCTCCAAGAAGAATGAGTGCGACTAGGTTTAAATTGAAAACAGGTTTGAATAAAGGGCTTTTGAAAAACATTTGGAGTCACCACCTAACTTGATTAAGGTGAGTTAGGTCACCTAAAAACTAAGAATAATCCGAAGACTATACTTAGGGTTTTGGAAAACGATTTTGAAAATATCTCCTCAAGAGAGGGTTTTTAAGAAAACAGGTTGTTTGGCAACCTTTGGAAAACATTTAGCCTTTTTTTTAAAAAATAACTCCTTTTTGGTCTTTGAAATTAGTGATCTAGGTTCGGAGGTTGGTTACGTGTAGGGAAGACGCACTAAGCTATCACCCTACCCCACTCTTTCGGTACCTACATGTCAATCTACCCTAGATTCACCTATGAGAGTCCTTAATTAACTATAGTTCAACCTTATTCACTTTAGGAAAACAATGCTTAGAAAAAAGGAACTAATCATGATGCATGGTATGCAAGTGTAAGGAAAGAGAATTGAAAAATAGATTTGAAAAGAGTTTAATTTGAAATTGATTTGATTTGAAAATATATTTAAAGAGATGGAATTGAATTGGAAAGTTTGAAAATTTGGAAATAGAAATTTGAAATTGAAATTTTAGATTTGAAAAGATTCTGAAAACCGTACCCATGAGGGTGGAATTGAAAGTTTGAAAAATATTGTGACCGCACCTATGGAGGTTGCCTACGTATCCCTTTGGGGGAATCAGGTCAGTCGTAGTTCGGACCGGAGTCCGATTGAAAATAGAAGAGTGGATTGAAGAAGGAACTTGAATTGGAAATTGAATTTGATTTGAAATTAGAAGAGGAGATTGGAAATTGAAATTTTGGAAAAGATTGGGCTTTGATTTGAAAAGATAGATTTGGACTTGTATTGAAAAAGAGAAGGTTTAAGAAAACATAGACTTAGGAAAGAGAAGAGACCTAGGAAAGATTTGACTTGGCTTGGAAGATTTGGAAAGATTGGATTTTAGGAGATGTTCGAATTAGGAAAGGTCTGATTTAGGAAAGTTTCGAATTAAGAAAGTTTCATATTTGGAAAGTTTTTGAATTAGGAAAGTTTTGGTTTAGGAAAGTTTCAACTTAGGAAAGCTTTGAATTAGGAAAATTTTCAAATTAGGAGAGTTTCGAAATTAAGAAAGTTTTGAAATTAGGAAAGTTCTGAATTTAGAAAGTTTTGAAATAAGGAAGTTTTGAAAATAAGAAAATTTCGTTTTGGGAAAGGTTTGAAAAAGAAAAGTTTTTAGTTTAGGAAATGTTTGAATTAAGAAAGTTTTGAGTTTAGAAAAGTCTTAGATTTGGAAAGATGTTGAAGTTTTGGAAAGTTTAGAATCTTGGAGAGATTTAGGTTTAGAAAGATTTAACTTGAGAAAGTTTCAAACTTAGAAAACTTTGGATTTGAAAAGATTTGAAATTTGGAAAGTTTAGGATTTAGAAAGTTTTGGGTTTAGAAAGATTTAAGATTTTAGAAAATTTTAGAGTTTTAGAAAATCTTGAAATTAAGAAAGGTTTGAATTTAGGAAAGGTTTAAAAGCTTGAATTTAGAAAGTTAGGATTTGGAAAGGGGGTTGAATTAGGAAAGATTTGAAAGTTGAGTTTTAAAATTTAGGAAGATTTTTATGTTCAAGTTTTGAAAACTTAAGATTTAGAAAAACGGAAGTTTAGGAAGGATTTGAATTAAGAAAGAGTTGGATTTTGAAATTTAAGGAAAGATTTAAAATTTAGGTTTAGGAAACTTATGGTTTAGGAAGGAATTGAATTAGGAAAGGTTTGGATTAAGAAGAGATTGGATTTGGTTTCTAAAAGAGAAATGTTGGATTTTGTTTCCAAAAACGGAGAACGGGATATAGTTTCCTAAACGGGGAGATTAGATTTGGGAAGGATTTGGAAAAGAAGATTCTAGAAACCCTAGATTTGGAAAACTATAGTTTTGACATAGAAAATAGGTTTTGGAAACATGTATAGTTTTGATGTAGAAAACAAAAGATTTTGGAAACCTAGGTTTGGGGCAAAGTTTGAAAACCATGTTTTTGGGAAGAAAATTAGGGTTTCCTAATTGTGCGCTCTAAGGCTTGACTTGGGCTCTAAGAAAAGAGTTTTTGAAAAATACGCTTTTGGAAACGAGTTTTTGGAAGGAAGTTCTAGGGAGAAGTTTTTGGAAAGTGAATTTGGAAGGAGAGTTTGTGGAAAAAGATTTTAAAGAGAAGGAGTTTTGGAAGGTGTGTTTTTAGAAACGTAGATTTTGGAAGGAAAATCCTAGAGGGGAATTTCTAAAAGGAAAATTTTGGAAAGAGAGTTTTTGGAAAGATTTTTGGAGAGAGTTTTTAGAAAGTGGATTTTGGAGAGAGGATTTTGAAAAGGAGTTGAAAAAGGGAGTTTTGAAAAATAAATTTTGGAGGGAGTTTTTGAAAACAACTTTGGAGAGGAGAGTTTTAGGAAAGTATGTTGAAAAAGAGATTTTTAGGAAGAGATTTTTGAAGAGAGAGAGTTTTTTGGAAAGTATGAAAACGTCTCACTTTCCTAAAGCGATTCTAGTCATAAGAGGACTACAACCACTTTAAGAAAGTGGTTTTGAAAACAAGTTTTTGAAAAAGAGATTTTGATGCAATTTTGAAAACAAGCTTAAAAACGTTTTGAAAAACAATTTTGAAAACGGTTTTTGGAAGATGCAAGACTATGATATGCACAATGCAATTTGGGATCATGAACATACAAGGCTAAGGCTTCACCACATAATCAAGGGGGTCGGACCCACGTGGTCTTTGGTTAGACCAGAAGAAAGCCCCCGACACGGTGACTCTCCAATAGCCCAATCCTACACATGGACCGGGAATCCCCTTGTTTCAAGCATGCAAAGAAAAGGGGGGGGGAAAGAGATGGGGGATTAAAATAGAGAAAACCCAAGTGGGTTGGAGAGAGAAGAAAGAGGGGGAAAGTGCGGAAACTTAGATAGGGAGCCTACCTTGTATCTTGTTTATTTTGCGCGCCGTGCTGTCTTCGGTCCTCGGTCTTGATCTTCGTCTTTCGTCTTCAAGAGTTGTCTTCAAGCTTCGGGTTGCAGCTCCTCCAGTCTTCAAATGATGGTTGAAGGCTAGTGTATGAGTGTATGGGGGAGTGTATGAGTGTATAGGTGACTAGGGTTTGTGTATAGTGGCTAGGGTTTGGGAAAACCTAGGGAGGCTAGGGTTTTTGGAGGTACTCGAGCTCTGTATATCAAATTGTGTGATTTCTAGGTTAAGTTTTCAGACCCTTTTCACGTTGAACGAGGCTCTGTATTTATAGAGGCTGGACAAAACTGGCGCCTATTGTAGTAACACTGGGCCAAATTCTACACTGGCGCCACTAGGAGTGGCGCCAGGCCATTTTTTGGCTTGGCGCCACTACTAGTGGCGCCAGCCAATTAGGAAAGATTTAAGGTCAGCAAGCAACGTATCTTTGACTAGATTTGGGTGCCTATACTAATGACTACCATGTAAACTTTAGCCTAGCTTCACTAGGAGTGACTCCGGAAAGTCCGGGAATGATTTAGAGGAGCCGGGAATGACTCGGAAGGCTGGGAAGGATCAGGAACACTTAAAATAGTGTCCTGGAGGTATTTGACTTTGAAAAGTGAGGATAAGATGTGTCGGAAAGGTCGACCGGGCCTTTAGGGGCAAAACGGTCAATCGGACTAGGAAGCTGCCGGGGCGAACTCGGATTGTCCCGGAAAAAGACTTGGGATCTAGAAACATTATTTAGAATGTTCCCAGAGGTTTCCGGTTTGATTCCCAGAGCCGGCGTGGTCAGAAAAGGAGACCGGCCCACTAGGGGCAAAACGGTCATTTTGTACCGGGTTTGCCGGAACTGACTCGGAATGATCCGGAAAGGTAAGGGGAGGTTGAGAACACTATAAAAAGTATTCTCGGGTCATTACCGGTTTGATACTCAAAGCCGGTATGGTCGAAGAAGGAGATCGGCCCTCTAGGGGCAAAACGGTCATTTTGTACCGGGTTGGCCGGAACTAACTCGGAATGATCCGGAAAGGTAAAGGGAGGTGGAGAACACTATAAAAAGTATTCTCGGGACATTACCGGTTTGATACCCAGAGCCGGTGTGGTCGAAGAAGGAGACCGACCCTCTAGGGGCAAAATGGTCATTTTGTATCGGGTTGGCCGTAACTGACTTGGAATGATCCAGAAAGGTAAAGGAAGGTTGAGAATACTATAAAAAGTATTCTCGGGACATTACCGGTTTGATACCAAGAGCCGGTGTGGTTCGCAGGGCGTTCGGATGCCTAGGGGCAAAATGGTTATCTTGACCGGAAAGTCTCGGAAAAGGTCCTAAGGGTAGTTTGGTCATTTTCCACCGAAGTGGGCTAACAACCACTGGTGCTGACCTATGTTTTGAGTGTTTCCGCCACTCTCACGGTGTGAGTATTTCTGCTACTCAGACGGGGTTGATGATTTGTGAGTATTTCCGCTACTCGGACGGGGTTGATGATTTGGGAGTATTTCCGCTACTCGGACGGGGTTGATGATTTGTGAGTATTTTCGCTACTCGGACAGGGTTGAGTATTTCCGCTACTCGGACGGGGTTGAGTATTTCCGTTACTCGGACGGGGTTGATGATTTAGGAGTATTTCCGCTACTCGGACGGGGTTGATGATTAGTGAGTATTTCCGCTACTCGGATGGGGTTGAGTATTTCCGTTACTCGGACGGTTCTGTGAGTATTTCCGCTACTCTAACGGTTCTGAGTACTTCTGCTACTCTAACGGTTTTGTGAGTAGTTTTGCTACTCGGACCGTCTCGAGGAATAAACTGTCTCGAGAGTGGGATTGGAAGGGGTCTTACCGTCTCCGAAGAGACGTGCCTAGATTGGAACCGTCTCGAGGAATAAACTGTCTCGAGAGTAGGATTGGAAAGGGGTCTTACCGTCTCCGAAAAGACGTGCCTGGATTGTGAGTGTTTCTGTCACTCTAATGATTTTGTGAGTATTTCCGCTACTCTAACGGTTTTGTGAGTGTTTCCGCCACTCTAACGGTTTTGTGAGTAGTTTTACTACTCGGACCGTCTCGAGGAATAAACTGTCTCGAGAGAGGGATTAGAATTGGAATAAGAAAGGATAATGCCCCTAAGGGCCTTTTGGTCATTTTGCCTCTATTTGTGCTTGACAGGCCCGCGAAGCGATAGAAAGACGGAATTTGGACCTAGAGGATTGGTTTCGATTGGAATATGCCCACAATGACTTGAAAACAAGTCTGGACGGAGTGTAGACTGCCGAGCGGTCAAAAATGGGGTGCTTACAGGCGCCAAGCCAAAAAATGGCCTGGCGCCACTCCTAGTGGCGCCCGTGGAAAGTTTGGCCTGGCGCTAGTGCAACAGGCGCCAGTGTTGTCCAACCTCTATAAATACAGAGCGTCTTCCAACGTGAAAGAGGTCCGCAAACTCAGTCTAAAAATCATATATTTTGATATACAGAGCTCGTGCACTCCCTAAACCCTAGCTTTCTTAGGTTTCCCCAAACCTTAGCCACCATACACTAAACCCTAGCCTTCTATACACTCATATACACCCCCATACACTCATACACTAGCCTTCAACCCTCCTTTGAAAACTTGAAGAGCTGCAATCTGAAGTTGGAAGATAACTCTTGAAGATTGAAGACGAAGATCAAGACCGAAGACAAGCAAGGCGCGCAAAATAAACAAGACACAAGGTAGGCTTTCGTTTTACGTTTTTGCACTTTCCCCCTCTCTCTTCTCTCTCCTAACCCACTTGGGTTTTCTCTATTTTAATCCCCCATCTCTTTCCCCCCATTTCTTTGCATGCTTGAAACAAGGGGACTCCTGGTCCATGTGTAGGATTAGACTATCGGAGGGTCACCGTGTCGGGGGCTTTCCTTTAGGCTAACCAGAGACCACGTGGGTTCGGCCCCATTGATTATGTGGTGAAGCCTTAGCCTTGTATGTTCACGACCCCAAATTTGCATTGTGCATATCATGATCTTGCATCTTCCAAAAACCGTTTTCAAAGTTGTTTTCAAAATCGTTTTCAAACTTGTTTTCAAAATTGCATCAAAATCCTCTTTTTCAAAAACTTGTTTTCAAAATCACAATCCTATGGTGATTCTAGCCTTTTCATGGTGAGGGTTACTTTAGGAAAGTGTGACATTAAAAGTGACTTTTTATGGTCCATATTTTCAATTCTTGTTGTTTTCAAAACTACTTTCTTAAAGTGGTTCTAGCCCTCTTATGACTAGAATCGCTTTAGGAAAGTGAGACATTTTTATACTTTCTAAAAACTCTCTTTTCGAAAGGCTCCCTTCCTAAAATCTCTTTTTCAACATACTTGCCTAAAACTCTCCTTTCCAAAATTGTTTTCAAAAATTCCCTCCAAAAATCTATTTTTCGAAACTCCCTTTTTCAACCCCTTTCCAAAACGCTCTCTTCAAAATCCACTTTCCAAAAACTACTTCTCTTTAAAATCTCTTTCCAAAAACTCTCTCTTCGAATTCACTTTCTAAAAACTACTCCCTAGGATTTTCCTTCTAAAGTCTTCATTTCCAAAAACACACTTTCCAAAAACTCCTTCTCTTTAAAATCTCTTTCCAAAAACTCTCTTCAAATTCACTTTCTAAAAACTCCTCCTTAGGATTCTCTTCTAAAAACCTTCCTTTCCAAAATCGCACTTTCCAAAAACTCTTTCCTTAGAGCCCAAGTCAAGTCCTAGAGCTAACAATTAGGAAACCCTAATCTTCTTCCCAAAAACATGGTTTTCAAACTTGCCCCAAACCTAGGTTTCCAAAACCTCTTATTTTCCCATATCGAAACTATATCTTTTCAAAACCTATTTTCTACGTCGAAACTATAGCCTTCCAAATCTTAGGTTTCTAGAAACTTGACTTTCCAAATCCTTGTCAATTCCAATCTTCTCTTTAGGAAACCAAATCCAATCTCCCGTTTAGGAAACTAGATCCTATCCCCCGTTTTTGGAAACAAAACCAAATCTTCACTTTTAGAAACAAAGTCCAATCCCTTCTTAATCCAAATCTTTCCTAATTCCCTTCTTTTCTAATTTCCTACCTTCTAAATCATAAGTTTCCTAAAGCTTTCAAATCTTTCCTTAAACGTTAAGCTTCCAAATCTTTCCTAATTCAACCCTTTCCTAACTTTATCCCTTTCTAAATCTCAACTTTCCAAATCTAAGTTTTCAAACCTTCCCCAAATTCAAACCTTTCCTAATTTCAAGATTTTCTAAAACTCAAACTCTAAAACTTTCTAAATCTTAAACTTTCTAAATTTCAAAATCTTTCCAAATACAAAGCTTTCCAAGTTCAAAACTTTCTTAAGTTAAGACTTTCTAAATCTAAAACTTTCTAAATTATAAACTTTCCTAAAACTTCAAATCTTTCCAAATTTCAAAACTTTCTAAACTCAAAACTTTCTTATTTTTAAAACTTCCTTGTTTTCTGAACTTTTCAAAACTTCCCTATTTCAAAACATTCCAAATTCAAAACTTTCCTAAGTTGAAAACTTTCCTAATTCCAAAACTTTCCTAAAATGACACTTTCCCAATTTGAAAACTTTTCTAATTCGAAAATCTCCTAAATCGGACCTTTCCTAATTCGAACCTTTCCTAAGTCCTATCTTTCCTAAAACTCTTCCAAGTCAACTCTTTCCTAAGTCCCTTCTCTTTCCTAAGTCTAGGTTTCCTAAAACTAAGTTTTCCAAAGTCAAGCCTTTTCGAATCTTCCAATCTCTCAATATTCTAATCCAATTTTCAATTCAATCTCTTTCTTCCAATCGAACATTCTATCTTCTATCGGACTCTTATCCGAACTACGACTGACCTGATTCCTCCAAAAGGATACGTAGGCAACCCTCATGGGTGCGGTCACAACTTCTTTCAAATTTCAAATTCCTCCACATTTTTCAAATTTCCAATTCCATAACATTTTTCAAAATTCTATTTCTACAATTTCTTTCCAATCTACAATCCTACAATTTTCTTCAAGTTTTCAATTCTATGATCTATTCCTATTTTCAATCTTCAATTTCAATTTTCAAATTCAATTTCAATCTTCTAATTCAAGCTTCTATCTCTTTCTTTTCAAATCAAATCAAATTCTTTTCAAATCTATTTCCAAATCTATTTTCAAATCAAATCTTTCTCTTACACTTGTATATCATGCATCATGTTTTTCTAAACATTGTTTTCTAAAGTGGATAGGATTGAACCATAGTTAGTTAAAGACTCTCATAGGTGAATCTAGGGTAGATTGACTTGTAGGTATCGAAAGGGCGGGGTAGGGTGATAGCTTAGTGCGTCTTCCCTACACGTAACCATCCTCTGAACCTATATCACTAATTTCGAAGACCAAAAAAAGGAGTTATTTTTCAAAAAGGGCTAAATGTTTTCTAAAGGTTGCCAAACAACCTATTTTTCTTAAAAACCCTCTCTTGAGGAGATATTTTTAAAATCGTTTTCAAAAACCATAAGTATAGTGTTCGGATTATTCTTAGTTTTTAGGTGACCTAACTCACCTTAATCAAGTTAGGTGGCGACTTCGAATCTTTTCCCAAAAGCCCTTTATTCGAACCAATTTTCAATTCAAACCTAGTCGCTCTCATTCTTCTAGGAAGGTGAGTTCTAACGAGAGAGTACTGTATTTTTCCCGCTTGTGTGAGCATTCCTCAAGTGCGAAAAATCTGGGTGCGACATTAGGGTTTAAGTATATGGACGCTAGGGTTTGAAGAGACTAGAGAGGGCTAGGGTTTGGAGAGACTTTGAGCTCTATATTTTGAAAAACGGAGTTTTTGGATTGAGTTTGAGGACCCTTTTTATGCCGGAAGAGGGTCTGTATTTATAGACACAAAAATAGCCCAGCACTTATTGTTGTGGTGCTAGGGCAAAAACCCTAGTGGTGCTACTAGGAGTGGCGCTAAGCTAATTTTTTGCTAGGCGCCCTTGCTAATGGCACCAGCCACTTAGGAAAGTTTTAAGGCAGTAAGAAACGTGCCTTTAGACCTTTGATATGCAAGGCAAAAGATTTGGGCGTCTGTCGTAGTGACTACCATGCAAGTTTTAGCTTGGCTCCTCTAAAAGTGACTCTGGAATCTCCGAAAATGATCCGGAAGGCTCTGAGTAACCAGACCTGGCCAGGAATGGACTTAAACCCTCAAGAGAGTGTCTCAAAGGTTACTGACTTGAGAAATAATGTCAGAGTGTTTGAAAAGGTCAGTAGGCCCACCTAGGGCAAAATGGTCAATTGAACTGGGAAAATGCCAGATGGACTCGGAGCTACCCATGAGAAGGCTTGAAGTTTGAAAACACTATTGAAAGTGTTCCAGATGGTTGCTAGTTTGATACCCAAAGCCGGTGTGGTTGGAAAAAGCGACTGGCCTACTAGGTGAAAAACGATCATTTTATACGGAGCTTGCCGCAATGGACTCAGAATAATCCGAAAAGGTGCTAGAAGTTTAAGAATACTATTAGAAGCATCATCAGGAGGTTATTGGTTTGATACCCAGAGCTGGTGTGGTTCTAGGAGGTGATTGAGTGTGTAGGCAAAATAGTCATTTTGACTGGATGGTCCTGTAATTGATCCAGAACCGACTGGAATGCATTTGAACATATTGGATTGTCCTTGGGACAATATTGGAAAGGTGGACTTACTGCTCTGAGGACTTAGGTACTTTATTGAGAAACGTTTAAGATAACAGACATTCTATATTGGTGGGCTAGTTGATGCCAAAAGTGAACCGTTCTATCATCTCAGGGACTTGGATTCATCCCAGTCGATAGGTTTAGAAAGACTTATCATTCCAAAGAGTTTCCTCGAAAAACATGCCAGACTTGATCAGCTTACTGTTTGAGGGATCAACTTTCTCAAAAGACGTGCTGAATTTGATTTGGATTGGAATTTGAATTTGAAATTGAAATAGGGACTTACCGTCTTTGGGAAGACGTGCCCACTAGAAACAGACCGAGCAATGTCCTAAGGGCATTTTGGTCATTTTGCCTCTCTTGGGCCCACTAGGCGATCAATTGATTGGATTGAGTCAGGAAAACTAGTTTGAGCTTGAATGTGTCTGTGTCGGTTTGAATGTCAGTCCGATTGGACCGGAGATTTTCAAGTGGGCAAAAATGGGGCATTACACCCATCACAACAGGAAAATGGCAAGACCAAGAAGGAAAACCTCGAGAAAATAGTAAGCTTACGGTTGACATTTGATTAAATCCAAAGCTTGGAGCCTACCTTTGGGCCTGTTTTCATAAAACTTGTGTATTTGTGCTTTTTACCACTTCTAAAACTTTGATTAAACCCATACATGCGACAATGCACAAATAATTTTTATATCTATCTAAAGCCTGTACATATCCATCATTTTTTGTATAGGTCATGATTCATGCATTCCTGTGTTTATACATTTCTGCTTTTTATTTTTCACATGCATACATCAAAGATAGGATTAAAAAGAAAACCAATCATCATCCTATGCAAAATGTAAAATCATTATACAATCGTCATCTATAAAGGCCAACACACAGCCCCAAAAAAAATAAATGAATAAAACTGTATAGTTTGATAAAGCTAAAACTGTGTCAACAGAAGAAAAAAGAAGCCTTAGGGAGCAGGATCGTGATCCAAATCAAAGTCTCCAGTATCCGGCACATACGAAGTGGGCTAATTAGAAGACGCACCGGCATCATAAGGACCTTGACCAAGAAGAACAAGAGGAAAGAAAACTGGACATCAGAACACTGAAAACGCATAAAGAATAGAAAAAATGAATCACAAGTAGCATACCCAGCGGGCCTTCATTAGAGATATACGGGTACTCAGAGCATCCACCTTAGCATGGTAGTGGTCTCAAGCCTAACAAGCTGTTACATACTCCTCCTGAGAAACAAACCACTGGGCTCGACACCATGGCTCAACCACTTCATGACTAGCCACCTGTCCTCCAAGCACCAGATCCAGCTCGATAAAGGCACCAATGGACCTTACCCTAAAATGAACCTCGTAATCCACACTGGGCCAAAGTAGGAAGTGGTCACCAAGCACCCTAACTATGTAAGGAATCTCAAACCTAGCTCGATAAAACCCAAACATATATTGAGGAGGATCTTCTAAAGCACGGAAGTTAGTGTGCAACTGTCTCCAACGACGCTCCCCCAAATACATCTCCCACGTAAGGTTGCCTCGAAAGGTAACCCGTGACCTAGATAAGAGGATGAGGTCTCTTATATCGACATACTGAGGAGACCGAGAGTAAGGTGACTAAGTCACATTCCGAGGTCTCAACAGCTTTAGGTTAGCCCGAAGGGTGACAAAATCCGTAAGCGAAAACCGTTAAACTACCTACTGTCTAACCCACCTCATGGCTCGTGGAAACGCATATGCAGCTAGTACCTCTGGTCGGCGCACTGGCAGGTACTCATAACTCCACTATATCAGAAAAGGCTAGAACCCAGTCAAGCTGCCCCATGCCCTGGAGGTCCTCACTCTCATCCCCTATAAAAAAAACTAGCAAACGTGAAAGCACCCTAGTCCACATAATCCGAGGCATCCAAATCGACTACCAAGCTCACCAAAGGTAAAGGAACTACTGACTTATTGTTGTTGCAAAAGCAACTAAAGGCGACATACAGTACCAACCGGCGCCTCATGATAACCTAATCTATTGGGGAAGGCTCAAGAGCAAAAGCTGTCTCTGATAGACACAGGAGTGAAGCTGAAAAACTCAAGCCAATAATCCCTGGCAAACCTAACAGAAGGCAGGCCTCAGCAGTAGTCACAGACTGCAGAGAAATTGGAATGCCTATAAAAGATAGGCCACTGATCATCGCCCAGTCAACAGAGGTGGGTGCCAGCTCAAAACCCACCAAATGTAAAGTCCCAGTCTCCCCAAATCATCTCCAGTAACTCAATCACCATCTTGTGATAAAGTCTGTCCATCTGTAGAGTCATAAAGGCACCAAAGCCAATTTGTAGGAGGAAATTCCAGTAATACTGAGTCAATGACTATATGGCTCTCAAAGTAGAGATAATGGCCCCCCTGAATGAACTGTGGGTAGTCGACCACATCCAACCATAACACAGGTAGAGGCTCAGATGGTAAGCCAGATCTAGCAAAGGTAGAACATTAGCAATCACTAATTGATCATCTGAAAAGGTGACATCCTTATGGCTGTCGCAAACAGATGCCATCCCGTACTTGATCCTCAGATGGACAGATTTGCCAACATCCTCCTCAACCCTCTCACCTTAAGCAGTAAAAGACTATCCCCTCGCAAAACTACCTCTCGAAGCTGTTTGACTCATGGATCAATAAGAGTGACCACTCTCACATCGGACAGAGCCACTCTTGCTGGCACTACCCTCATTCGAAACAACCCGCAATGCTTTCCTGTGGCACCTCCTCTCAAAATCGTCATCACCCACATCTGACATTCTGAAAAAAAAAAAAAAAAAAAAAAAAAAAAAACATAGCAAAAAAGAATGTAGAAAAGTCAATTATTAACAAGATATGCACTAAGAAAAAAGAACAAAAAAGGGTAAAAAAAAAAAAAAGAAGAAGGAAAAAGAAAGAAAAAAAAGACAAAAGAGAGAAAGAAAAAAGGAAAGAGAAAAGAAAAGAAAGAAAGAAAAAGGAAAAGGAAAAGAAGGAAAAAAAAATCAAGGCCCTATCCTTTCTCTAATTTTATTTTCACGTCATTTTCTATGGTTTTTCGAGCTTTTTCCTTAAAAAAAATTTTCATTTCAAAATTTCAAACCGGTTTCCTAGGCTTTCTCCTTCAAAAGCCTTGTTTTAAAAGTTTTTTTTTTTTATGGTTTTTTGAGCTTTTTTTCTCGAAAACTTCCATTTCGAGATTTCAAACTGGTTTCGCAGGCTTTCTTCTTCAAAAGCCCTATTTCAAAAGTTTTCTAAGATTTTTTGAGCTTTTTCCTCAAAAAGTTCCATTTCAAGATTTCAAACTGGTTTGCCGGACTTTTTCCTTGAAAAGCCGTATTCTATAAAATTTTCTAAGGTTTTCGAGCTTCTTTCTCAAAAAGTTATATTTCAAAATTTCAAGCTGATTTCCCAGGTTTTCTCCTTCAAAAGCCCTATTTTAAAAGATTTCTCGGGTTTTTTTTTAACTTTTTTCCTCAAAAAGTTCCATTTAAAGATTTCAAACTGGTTTCATAGGCTTTTTTGTTCAAAAGCCCCATTTCAAGGTTTTTTAGGGTTTTCGAGCTCTTTTTCTCAAAAAGTTCTATTTCAAGATTTCAAATTGGTTTCTCGGGGCTTCTCTTTCAAAAGCCTTGTTTCAAAAGGTTCTAGGGTTTTCCGAGCTTTTCCTCAAAAAGTTCCATTTCACAATTTTAAACTGATTTTTCAGACTTTTTCTTTCAAAAGCCCTATTTCAAAAGTTTTCCAAGGTTTTTCAAGCTCTTCCCTCAAAATGTTCTATTTAAAGATTTCAAGCCAGTTACTCGGGCATTCTCCTTCAAAAGCCCCATTTCAAAGACAATATTCCAAAAATTTCAGTTTTCCGGGGCTCTTTCCTTCAAAAGCTCGTTTTTCGAAAACTACACCCTTTTTCCTAGGGATTTTAGAGTCAAAATGTTGAATTTTTTTTAAAGAGTCCATAATTTTTGAAAAAAATTTCGGCAAAGTTTTGCATTAAAAAGTCCCTATCCCGAAATTCGACAAGTCACAAACACATTTCCAAGGGATCTCGAGCCTTCAACCACATCAATCAACACAGTCCCATCCCCCATGGCATATGAACCATAATTCAAAACAATTTTGAAGTCAATTTCCTTGCTTTTCAAAAGTTATTGATTTCATTTTTATTTCTTAAAAATTCCTGAAATTTTTGAAACACTCAATAAGATCCTTATGATTTTTTAAAAAAATATCCTAAAATTTTTCTACCTTCAATAGGGTAAATTTTTCAAATTTTCCTATTTTTTTATTTTTTAAAAATTCAAAAATTAAAAAATTTATAGAAAATTATGAAACTTCTTATGGTTGTTCTATACATTTTTCTAATATACCTAGTACAAGAATCTAGCACAAACAAGCAAAACCCAATCCTACAGGAGTATTTTTCTAAGCTCTATAGAAAATCATTTCACATAAACATGCAAAATTATCCAAACACACTCAAATCATCATGAAATCACAAAAACAATCCTCCCATTCCATTCTAAACATCCTAAAACATAAATTTACACTAATCATATGCGAAAAACAAGCATATATACATCAAAATCAATACAATTTCAAGAATTCTAACCTTTGAGTTCTCTGGCGAAATCCAAGTTTTTCAGTGAGATTTCGATGACAATGACAACTTTCAGCACATGCTCGACATCCCCCGATACCTTCCTAGCAATACCCGATTGATGTCCCTTGAAATCCCTCTTGAGAACTCTCAAAATTGCCTTAAGTTTGTGAAACCCGTAACCAAAATCCGCAACTGCTCTGTTTTAAGAACCCCCGACCTCGCACATTTGCTACATGCGCTAAAAGAAATGTCAAGTTGGCACATGTAGCACATACGTCAAGGTTATTTTTGGCCAAACGCGTGTGCTACACGCACTAGACGCTTCAGCTTCCAGCCAAAACTAGTTTTAAATGCCCCCAAGGCCAAAAATCAGTTTTTAAAAGTTTAAAATCCAAAAATCACTTTTTATATTCTCATTTTCAAATACTTGAGTTTTTCAAACTCGAAACTCATAAACCAGCATTTCTAAAACCCAAACCCCGAAAAAAAAAATTCAAAAAGAACCCAACTTATCCAAATTGAAAGTTTTCAAAAAAAGAGACTCGCCAATAGTTCAAAACTTTCCAAACCATCATCCTTCCGATCACCTTGCAACCAAAATAAGATTCTTACCTTATTATTTTTCTACCTTTAACAAGCAAAGACAAAAAAGGAGGGACATCTATAAGCACCCCATTTTTTTTTGCTCAGTAATCTTTGACCCAACCGAATCCAGTTTCAAACATCACAACATATATGAGCCCAAGCCAACTTTTTCAAACTCCAATCCAATCAACTAGTCACCTCCCAAGTCCGTAAGGCCCAATTGAAGTTGAAATGACTATATTACCTTTAGGCACTCCAGGCAGCTTTTTGAGACTAGGCAGTCTCGGGAACCAACACAATCTAGGTAGCTTCCTAAGATTGGGCTATCATAGGGACCAACACCATATCAAATTTCAAATGGTTCACTGCTAATGTAGAATTCCGTCATCTAATAGTTCTTCAAGACTAAGCAATCTCGGGGACCAACACCACCCTATAGGTAGTTTCCTAGGATCAGATAATCTTAGGAACCAACACCACCCTACAAGTAGCTCCCTAAGACTAGACAGTCTCAAGGACCAATACCGCATAGGTAGCCTTTCGAGACTGAGCGGTCTCGAGAACCAATACATATAAGCACCCCATTTTTGCTCACTAAGCAATCTCCTGCTCGACCAGATCCAGTTTTAAACATCACAACACATATGTCCCCAAGCCGGCTCTTTCAAACTCCAATCCAATCAACTAGTTGCTTCTTAGGCCTGCAAGGCTCAATTAAAGCTAAAAAAAACCATTTTGCCCCTAAGCATTCCAAGTAACTTTTCTTGACCGGGTGGTCTAGGGAACCAACGCCATCCAGGAAGCTTTCCGAGACCAGGCAGTCTCGGGAACTAACCCCATCCAAGTAGCTTCATGAGATTGGGCAATCTCAAGGACCAACACCTTATTAAATTCTAAACAACTCACTTTTGGCGTCTACTAGCCCACCAATGTAGAATGCTTGTCATCTGGTAGTTCTCCGAGACTAGGCGATCTTAGGGACCAACACCACCCTACAGGTAGCTTTCCGAGACGAGGTAGTCTCAGGAACCAACACCTAGGTTAACACTAGTGCCTGCTAGCTCGACTTAGTGAAAAATGACCAAACCTGCCCCTTGAGCCTTCAAGCACTTCTTTGAGAAAGTTCAAAATCCCTCAAGACGGTAAGTCTACCCTTCTAAAGTGTTCCTAAATAGTTAGCCATACTCAATATGCCATCCTGTCTAATTTCGGTCCCATCCCGGCCGACTTTGGTCAAAATGACTGTTTTGCCCCTAGGCACCCCAGCATAGTATAAGTCCCACTGAATAGTGGAAACATCCTCCACAACCATCCTGAAACAATCCGACACACTTAATAAGCCATTCTAATCCATCCTGGCCCTTTTTTATCAATTTTTGCCAAAAATGACCATTTTACCCCCAACGGCCTAAGCGTGCCCCGAAACCACACCGGCTATGGTTACAAAACTGGAAGATCTTATCATATGCCTCTGTTCAATCTAAGGTGAGTCTTATGACTCTAAACACTTCCAACTCGACAAAAGTCCCTTGGAGAGTCTCGTAGATGCTTCACTAAGCTTGTCTTTTCCTCCCGATTCTCGTGTTATAATGCACTGTCAAACAACTTGAGAAATGCTTAAATCAAGAAATTCCTAAAAGCTTGACCATAGGTATTTCCATTGATACAACTCAATTATATATACCACTTCCCAAAGCCACCGATCTCATGGCTCGAAAACTGCCATTTTCAGTAACCCTTGGAACCTCTTCCAGACCCTCCGCTAGGATTGTCTTTTTTTCCAATTCCCTAATTATAACGCACAATCAAAAGACTTGAGAAATGCTAGAGAATTCTCAAAAGTATTTCTAGAGCACTTTTCATCGGTATGGTCTGATCGAAGAGATCGCTTACCGAAGGCCCCAATCACGTGGCCTAAATACGGCTACTTTTGAACATCCACAGAGCGTATCACAAATGCTCCGCAAAAGTGTTTCTTTGAGCATGCTTCCTAAAATAATATCTCATTCTTTCAAACACCTTTTAAGCTCCTTGAAAATTCTAGGTTCCTGAGAGACACTAGGAGACCATTGTGAATGTAACCGATTTCCCCGAATCTTTCCTAGATTGCACAATAATCGAGGCAAAGTCTAAACTAACATTCCCGGCAGTGGAGCATATACTACATGTGCCCAGATTTTGATCAAATTAATCAAAACTTTTCTTGCTCCCTAAGATTAAGTTAGTATATAGTGTGCCACGTGGCATTCAACCAGTGGAACAGTACTGGCGCATGTAGCACATGCTCAAGGGCAAAATTTGCCCAGCGCATGTACTACATGCGCCAGGTCTCCCTAGCTTGCCTATAAATGTAGGCCTCCCCCTTTGCAGAAATAACCTTTAAACCTCAAATTTTCATATACATCTCACCCTCCAAAAACTTAGGTTAGATTGCACCTCCCTCTAGCCCATTCACCACACCTACAAAGCCCTCAATGCCATAGAAGATCCCATTCTAGCCCCTTCAAGGCCTCTCTAAGGCCATTCAAGTTCAAGTTAAAGCATCCATGGAGGTTTGAAGTTGTTTGAAGGCAAAAGGTAGTATTCTCTTTTACATTTTTATCATTCCCACTCCTCTCTTCTCCTTCCTAGGCTGCTTAGGCTATTCTCTATTTTAAACCCCCATCTTCTACCCTCTCTTTCTTGCACGCTTGAAACAAGAGAGCTCCTAGTTCATGCCTAAAGGAAAGCTTGTGTGAGACACCGTGTAGGGGATCTCTTACTAGCCTACTTTAAGATGGTATGACCTATAGCCTTGTATGAATTCATGACCCCCTTGCGCATGGTTACCATATTCATGTGTTGCATGCTTGGCCCCATTTTCATATCCATCATCATTTCCTAAAAACTTTCACTATCTTCATTTCTATGTCTTCTTCAAATTCCATATCCAAGTGTTTTCCTAAAAATGGTTCTAAGAGTTGGTTCCATGAAGCCTAAGTCAATTTCCATCTTAGAAAACCCCCTTTAAGCCCCTTGACTTCATTTTACATCATTCTATTTCTTTACATCTCGTGTTGCGTAGAATTGGCTTTCAAACCCTTCTCTTCTATAATGATTTTTAAGAATCCACTCTCTTGAACCTTGTGGTTGAAATGGTCCCTTAGAACCCTCTCTTAAGTGGTTTTCCCATTATCTTGACCAAATGAATCCTAGTTCATTAGAATTTATTTTCTATACAAAAGTGGTTTTCAAAATAGCCCTCTTCAAGAAGGGTTCTCAAATCAATCATACAAGCCCTTATTCTTTAGAGTGGCTTTCAAAATCTTAAAAGTGGTTTTTCAAAACCTTATTTCCAAAAATAATTTTCAAAGATTCATTCTCTTTAAATTTCCAATCAAAGAAGTCTTTAAAACTATCTATTGAATATTGATTTTCACAAGTTTTACTCTCTTGAGTTAGTAGTTGAAATGGTTCCAAGGCAACCCTCTCTTGAGTGGTTTCCGAATACCAATCATAGGAACCCAACAATCACTTGAGTGGTTTTCATGAAATTGTTTTTCAAAACACACTTTTAAGTTTTATGCATAAAGCCATCTTTCCAAAACCACTAGGTCCAAACCCTAGTTCAAAACCACCTTTCAACTCTAGGTTAACTTTATCCTAGTTGTCCAATCCTAGGTTAAACTAACCCAAGTTACTTAACCATAGGTCACCTTAACCCTAGGTTAACCTAATCTAAGTTAGTTAACCCTAGGTCACCTTAACCCTAGGTTAACCTAACTCAAGTTAGTTAACCCTAGGTCACCTTAACCCTAGGTTAAACTGAACTAAGTTAGTTAACCGTAAGTCACCTTAACCCTAGATTAACCTAACCCAAGTTAGTTAACCCTAGGTCACCTTAACCTTAGGTTAACTTAACTGTAGTTAGTTAACCAAGGTCAATCCATCCATAATCCAACCTAACCTTAGTTGTCTAACACTAGGTTAACCCAACCGGAGTTAGTTAATCCTATGTCAACCCAATCTAGGTTAGTAAGCTTCAAGGTTCCAATTCAAAGACCCTTTTTCAAATAACCTTTCAATTCAAAAGCATAGTCATAGCGTACTTTTAAAAACATCCTACTCTCTTGGGATTTTCAAAATCAAATCCAAAATCTTTTCAAATACTTTCATACTCTATTTTAAAAAATGCTTCCAAGAAGTTCTGTCAAACTTATCTCAACTAAAATGGCTAGACACCTAATACTTTCGAAAAACTATTTTCAAAATGTTTTAAAAAACTCACAACCCTAGAGTGTCCCAACCTTTTTATAGTTAGGGATTCCAAGGGAAGGTAATAAATTGAAATACAACCTTCAAGGTTGTCCATATTAGGGTTCCAAAACCCTAAGTGCTTTCAAAAGCATTTTTGAAAAATGATTTTCAAACATCACATTCTTGAAGCAACTCTAATCATTCCATAGTTAGAATTGTTCAAGTATAAGTGAGATATTCAAGAAGGGTTCTATAACTCGAAAGTTTTAAAAACCAATGGGAAGTCTCTAACCCTTTTCCAAGTACGTTTTCAAGACTCATAGCCATAAAGGCGTTTAGTTCTTCAATGACTAACCTCGTAAAGGTGATGAAACATTAAACATACCATTCATAAGATATTCAAAAACTACTTTCCAAAGCTTTTTGAAGACAAGTTCATAAGAGCATTTTCAATTCAAACTCTACCTCTAAAGTTTTCAAAATAAGATTCCAAAAACATACTTCATATTATATCCAAAACTCCCTTAAGTTAGTTTAAAACATTTCCAAAACTCTATTGAGTTGTTTCAAAGCACTTCCTAAACTCCTTTGAGTTGTATCAAACACATTTCAAAACTTTCTTAAGTTAATTTAAAAAATATTTAAAATCATCTTCAAACTTGATTTCAAAAGCACTTCAAACATTCCAAGCCCTATTTCAAAGACATTTTTATAAACTTTCAAGTTCTCTTTTTTCAAAGACCTCAAAGCATAGTCAAATCTTTCCAAAGACCTCAATGTGCTTCAAAGTATTCCAAATGCCCCAGTGTGCCTTTTTTTCTATCGGGCCCTTGCCTGAACTATGAATGACCTGATTCTTGCCAAATAAGATACATAAGTAATCTAATATTGTGCGGTCATAACCTTTATTTCAACTCAAGTTCTCTTTTCAAAGGTTTCCATCAAATCAAAATTTCTATCACAAATCTGTCCAAAATTTTTATGTTTTTAAAAATCTTTTTCAAAACACACATCATGCATCATTCATCCAAAAAATCCATTTTTTAAAATTTTAAAGTAGATTTTTAGTGGATATTAGTAACCAGTTATTCAAGTGAGTGAATTAAGGGTGATTAGACATGTAGGTACCAAAAGGGTGGGAAGGGTGATGATCTTAGGATATATTTCTTACACGTAACCAACCCTCAGACCATAGATTTATATTTAGAAGACCAAAATTGGAGTTATATTTTCAAAAGGGCTTTCAAAAGGTGTTTTAAATATCTTTTCCAAAATCCTTCTTAAAAAGGATGTTTTCAAAATCTTTTCAAAAACCTAAGTTTAGTTTTCGGATTACACTTAGTTTTAGGTGACCAAACACATCTTTAACTATGTTAGGTGACGACTCCTATTTTTTCCAAAAAGCCCTTTAATCAAATTAAGTTTTCAAGTTCAAACCCTGTCGCAGTTGTCCTTCTAGGAGGACGAGCTCTAATGAGAGAGTACTGTGCTTTTTCCAAGCCAAGAGGGCTTGGTTTAAAAGCGGGGGCGTGATAGATATCCCTTGTAGAGGAAATGGTACTTGAAAATAATGAGATTTCAATGAATAATAATGTGAATATAGAAAAACGAGAAATAATATTGTTGTCAACAACATATTTCTATTTAAAGTAGCTATTGTAATTACCAGAAGTAATGAAGAGACTAAACCATAGATAGTCAACAAAAGTCGATAATATGATCAATCAAAATGAAAAGAAATTGTTGAGATTGAATTAAACTCATTAGCTTAATGTACAGTATTCAAACTTGTAGTTCAAACACCAGAAGATGAAAATATCGAGCCTGTAGTCTAAACACCAACAGATGTCGGACCTATAGTATAAACACTAGAAGCTGTAAAGTATTTAGACTAGTAGTCTACTCACTTGAAAATGTAAAACCAATTTGATACAAATGAGTATTTACAAAATGAGAAAATGAAATAGTGCAATATAAAGCACGACTCATACTAGAAGGTTTCCCGCAGAGACTTGGTATTGACTATAATGAGAAATATTATTCTATAAGGATGCAATTACATTCCTATTATTGATTAGTTTGTCAGTCTCAAAAAAATTGGACGTGCATCTAATCAATGCATAACAGCCTATTCATATGGTGGATTAGGTAATGATATACATACAAAAATTTTTGAAGAATTTAAGAGTGATTGAAGCAGATACCTCGAAAGTTATATTCTATCAAACTTCAAAGATATTTGTATAGGTTAAATTAATTTGGACGCTGATGGTACAATTATTCCCACAAATATCTATTGAAAGAAGGATATGTGAATAATACAATTGTCCATGCATTTTTTTGGAATCTGGATTTATTATTATTGCACATGTTGATGCTTTTGGATATTCTTAGTACTCTTGAAGAGATTACAAAAATTACTAGTTATTTAAAGAATAATTTTGAAATTAAATACTTTGGGAGAACAAATTATTGTCTTGTCTTGGAGATTAAGCTTTTTTATTCATCAGTTGACATATATAGAAAAATGTTATATTGATAAAGCTCATCCATGAAATTCTCTAATGGTTGTTTAATTACTTGATATACAAAAAGGTCCTTTTTTGTTCGTAAGAAGATGGTGAAGAACTTCTTAATCCCGAAGTACCATATCTTAATGCAATCGGTGCTCTTATGTATCTTCCAAATTGTACAAGACCTGGTATATCATTCTCTCTCAATTTATTGGCAATGTATAGTTTTGCACTAATACAAAGACATTGAAAAGGAATTAAGCATATACTGCGTTACCTACGAGGAACAACTGATATGGGCTTATTCTATTCAAAGGAGGCAAAACATAAATTAATTGGCTATATAAATGCTGGCTGCATTTTTGATCCACATAAAGCTCTGTCTCAAACTGGGTATGCATTTACTTATGATAAAACTACTATATCATAGCAAT
The DNA here is from genome assembly GCA_033060915.1 of Euryodendron excelsum. Lineage (NCBI taxonomy): Eukaryota > Viridiplantae > Streptophyta > Magnoliopsida > Ericales > Pentaphylacaceae > Euryodendron > Euryodendron excelsum. Next base: position 15,539,930 of record CM065384.1, on the reverse strand, counting down.
CGGTGAAGCATACATTAATTGCAACTTCTTTAAATCATTATGAGAGAATTGCAATTCATGAAGCAAGTCATGATTAAATTTTGGTTGAGATATATGATCTAACATATTCAAGAAAGTTGCAGACTATTATATGAAGATAGTGCAATATGTATTAGACAAATTAAGAGAGGCTATATCAAATGTGACAGAACCAAACATATATCACCAAAGTCCTTTTATACACATGAGCTCTAGAAGAATGGTGATATTGAAGTCCAGTAGATATGTTCAAGTTACAACTTGGCAGGCTTATTTACTAAAACACTTTCAATTACTGCATTTAAGAAATTGGTACACAACATTAACATGTTTCATCTCAAAGATCATTCATTATGAGTAATGGAAGCTATCAATTTCACACCAAAAGTTTGAATAAAGGAGAGTTGCGTATTGCACTCATTTCCCTTCCCCAACAGTTTTTTCCATAGGGTTTTCCTTCGCAAAGATTTAATGAGACAATTTTAATGTACTCATACTAAGCTATGTTACACAAGATCACTGTATTCTTTTTCCTTCACTAAGATTTTTTCCCACTGGATTTTCCTAGCAAGGTTTTAACAAGGTAGTTTTAGCATACCCAAAAAACATATAATTTTTACAGTCATCCAAGGGGGAGTGTTATGTAATGGATCACCTATATAAGGTCTCGAACCTACTACCATGGTTGTCGCCACAATCAAAATGTGCAGATCACAAATTCGTTTGCCGCCTCACTTACGACTCCTATTAGTATATCTATAGGAGCTTGGGAGATAGTTTTGTGAACAATCGAGAATAGAGAGAAAATAGAAGGAAGTGAAGTAAAGGTAAGTCCTCAAAATTCATGTTGTATTCTTTTTTATTCTATAGTATCAATAAAGTTTTGGTGGTCCAAAAGATCTATCCTTAATTGTTTTACAAGAACTAATATGATAAATATTTGACAGTTCTTGAAGAACTATTCTTTATATTTTGTCAGAGTTATTTTATCTACTTTATATTCTTTTAAGCTTTATAGTATATTCTTCAATCTATGTATTTTTAACATTATTTTCATCTAAAACATATGCATGTTAGCTTGACTGGAAAACTAACAGGTGTATGTAAGCACCTCATTTTTGACCGCTCGGCAGTCTACACTCCGTTCAGACTTGTTTTCAAGTCATTGTGGGCGTATTCCAATCGAAACCGATTTTCTAAGTCCAAATCCCGTGGGTCCATCGCTTTACGGGCCCGTCAGGCCCAAATAGAGGCAAAATGACCAAAATGCCCTTAGGGGCATTGTCCTTTCCTTTTCGACTCTGATCCCTCTCTCAAGACAGTTGATTCCTTGATACGGTAAATCTATTCCAATCAGGCACGTCTTTTTGAAGATGGTAAGTCCCCTTTCCAACCTCTCTCTTGAGATAGTTTATTCCTCGAGACGGTTTCAAATCAAGCACGTCTTTTCGAAGACGGTAAGACCCCTTTCCAATCGCTCTCTCGAGACAGTTTATTCCTCGAGACAATTCCAATTCAGGCACGTCTTTTCGAAGATGGTAAGACCCCTTTCCAATTCCTCTCTCGAGATAGTTTATTCCTGGAGACGGTTCCAATCCAGGCACGTATTTTCGAAGACGGCAAGACCCCTTTCCAATCCCTCTCTCAGGACAGTTTATTCCTCGAGACGGTTCCAACTCAGGCACGTCTTTTTGAAGACGGTAAGACCCCTTTCCAACCCCTCTCTCGAGACAGTTTATTCCTCGAGACGGTTCCAAATCAGGCATGTATTTTTGAAGGCGGTAAGACCCCTTTCCAATCCCTCTCTCGTGACAGTTTATTCGTTGAGACGGTCCGAGTAGCAAAAATACTCGTAAATATCACAACCATTAGAGTAGCAGAAATACTCACAAATAGGTCGATATAGGGAATTGCCAACAAACCCCTGTGTCACGACGACTGCCGTCAGAGTGGCGGAAACACTCAAAACCCAGGTCAACACCAGTGTCTGTTAGCCCACTTCGGTGAAAAATGACCAAACTGCCCTTTGGACCTTTTCCGAGACTTTCCAGTCAAGATGACCATTTTGCCCCTAGGCATCCGAATGCCCCGCGAACCACACCGGCTCTGGGTATCAAACCGGTAACCCTCTAAGATTATTTTTTATAGTATTCTCAATCTTCCTTTACCTTTCTGAATCATTCCGAGTCAATTCCGGCCAACCCGGTACAAAATGACCGTTTTGCCCCTAGTGGGCCGGTCTCCTTTTTCGACCACACCGGCTCTAGGTATCAAACTGGTAACCTTTTGAGACTAATTCTTATAGTATTCTCAACCTCCCTTTACCGTTTCAGATCATTCCGAGTCAGTTCCAACAAACCCGGTACAAAATGATCGTTTTGCCTCTAGTGGGCCGGTCTCCTTTTCCGACCACATCGGCTCTAGGAATCAAACCGGCAACCTTTGGGAACATTCTAAAGAATGTTTCCAGATCCTAAGTCTTCTTCTGGGACAGTCTGAGTCTGTCCCGGTAGTTTTTCGGTCCAATTGACCGTTTTGCTCCTAAAGGCCCGGTCAACATTTCCGACTCATCTTATCCTCATTTCTCAAGTTAAATACCTCTAGGACACTATTTTAAGTGTTCTTGCTCTTTTCCGGCCTTTCCGGTCATTCCCGGCTCCTTCAAATCATTCTCGGACTTTCCGGAGTCACTCCTAGTGAAGCCAGGCTAAAAATCGCATGGTAGTCACTAGTACAGGCACCCAAATCTAGTCAAAGATACGCTGCTTGCCGACTTATAAAGTTTCCTAACTGGCTGGCACCACTAGTAGTGGCGCCAAGAGCAATTTTGCCCTGGTGTCACTCCAACAAGCGCCAGGTTTGTCCAACCTCTATAAATACAGAGCCTCCTCCAACGTGAAAAGGATCCGTCAACTCAGTCTAAAAATCATATAATTCAATATACAAAGCTCGAACTCTCCCTAAACCCTAGCTTCCTTAAGTTTTCCAAACCCTAGTCACCATACACAAACCCTAGCCTCATATACACTCCTATACATCCCCATACACTCATACACAAGCCTTCAACCCTCCTTTGAAGACTTGAAGAGTTGCAATCTGAAATTTGAAGCTTGAAGACAACTCTTGAAGATTGAAGATGAAAATCAAGACGAAGACCGAAGACCGAAGAAAGCAAGGTGCGCAAAATAAACAAGACATATGGTACGCTCCCTATTTAAATTTCCGCACTTCCCCTCTCTCTCTTCTCTCTCCTAACCCACATGGGTTTTCTCTATTTTAATCCCCCATCTCTTTCCCCCCCTTTCTTTGCATGCTTGAAACAAGGGGATTCCCGGTCCATGTGTAGGATTGGGCTATTGGAGAGTCACCGTGTCGGGGGCTTTCTTCTAGTCTAACTAGAGACACGTGGGTTCGACTCCCTTGATTATGTGGTGAAGCCTTAGCCTTGTATGTTCACGACCCCAAAATTGCATTGTGCATATCATGATCTTGTATCTTCCAAAAACCGTTTTCAAAGTTGTTTTTTAAATCGTTTTCAAACTTGTTTTAAAAAATTGCATCAAAATTCTCTTTTCAAAAACTTGTTTTCAAAACCACAATCCTAGGGTAATTCTAGCCTTTTCATGGCTACGATTGTTTTAGGAAAGTGTTACATTCAAAGTGACCAACATGGTCCATATTTTCAACCCTTGTTGTTTTCAAAACCACTTTCGTAAAGTGGTTCTAGCCCTCTTATGACTAGAATCGCTTTAGGAAAGTGAGACGTTTTTATATTTTTCAAAAAACTCTCTTTTCAAATCTCTTCCTAAAAATCTCTTTTTCAACATACTTTCCTAAAACTCTCCTCTCCAAAATTGTTTTCAAAAACTCTTTCCAAGAATCTATTTTTCAAAACCTTATTTTTTAACTCCTTTCCAAAACGCACTCTTCAAAGTCCACTTTCCAAAAACGTTCCCTAGGTCTCTTTCTTAGAACAACTCTCTCCAAAAATCTTTCTAAAAACTCTCTTTCCCAAAATCTCCCTTCTAGAAATTCCCCTCTAGGATTTTCCATCCAAAATTTTCGTTTCTAAAATCACACTTTCCAAAAACTCCTTCTCTTTAAAAATCTCTTTCCAAAAACTCTCTCTTTGAATTTACTTTCCAAAAACTCTTCCCTCTAGAAACTCTACTCTAGGATTCCTTTCTAGAAAACCTTCATTTCCAAAAACGCACTTTCCAAAAATCCTTTTTCCTTAGAGCCCAAGTCAAGCCCTAGAACCCACAATTAGGAAACCCTAATTTTCTTTCCAAAAACATGATTGTCAAACTTTGTCCCAAACCTAGGTTTCCAAAACCTCTTGTTTTTACATCCAAACTATACATGTTTCCAAAACCTGTTTTCTACGTCGAAACTATAATTTTCCAAATCTAGGGTTTCTAGAATCTCCCTTTCCAAATCCTGGTCAAATTAAATCTTCTCTTTAGGAAATCAAATCCAATCTTCCCGTTTAGGAAGCTAGATCCAATCCTCCGTTTTTGGAAACAAAATTAAACCTTCCCTTTTAGAAACAAAATCCAATCCCTTCCTAATCCAAATATTTCCTAATTCAACCCTTTTCTAATTCTACCCCTTTCCAAATCGTAACTTTCTAAATCTAAGTTTTCAAACCTTTCATAATCTCAAGATTGTCTAAAACTAAAACTCTAAAACTTTCTAAATCCTAAATTTTCTAAACTCAAAACTTTCTTAATTCAAACATTTTCTAAATCTTTCCCAATTTAAAATTTTTCTAAAATTCTAAGTTTTTCAAATTCAAAACTTTCTTAACTTAAAACTTTCCAAATTCTCAACCTTTCTAAAACTAAACTTTCCTAATTCAAAAAATTTCTAAATTCAACACTTTCCTGTTTCAAAACCTTTCTTAAAACGAAACTTTCCAACTTTCAAAACTTCCTAATTTCAAAACCTTTCTAATTTTCAAAACTTGCCTAAGTTGAAACTTTCCTAATTTTGAAACTTTCCTAATTTCAAAACTTTCTTAATTTGAAACTTCCCTAAGTTAAAACTTTCCTAAGTCAAAACTTTCCTATTTTGAAACTTTCCTAATTTGAACATTTCCTAATTTCAAAACTTTCCTAATTTCAAAACTCTCCTAATTTGAAAGCTTTCCAAATTCAAAACTTTCTTAATTCGGAACTTTCCAAAAATGAAACTTTCCTAATTCGAAACTTTTCTAAATCGGACCTTTTCCTAATTCAAACATTTTCTAAATCCAATCTTTCCTAATCTCCTAAACCTTCCAAGTCAAGTCGAATCTTTCCTAAGTCTCCTCTCTTTCCTAAGTCTAGATTTCCTAAACCTCTATCTTTCCAAAAATAAGTCTAAACCTTTCTTCCAAGTTCTATCTTTTCAAACCAGAATCCAATCTCTTCAATTTCAGAATTCCAAATTCCAATTTTCAGTTCAAAGTTCAATCTCTCAATCTTCCAATTCAATTTTCAATTCAGTCTCTTTCTTTCAACTCTTCTATTTTAAATCGGACTTTGGTTCGAACTATGACTGACCTGATTCCCCCAAAGGGATACGTAGGCAACCTTCATAGGTGCAGTCACAACACTATTCAAACTTTTAACTCCACCCTCATGGGTGCAGTCACAACCTTTTTCAAATCTCAAATCCCACAACTTCTTTCAAATTTCAAATTCCACCACATTTTCCAAATCTTAAATTCTACAATCTTTTCAAATCTCTAATCTATTTTCAAACTTCCAATTTCAAATTTCTATTTCTAAATTTTCAAACATTCCAATTTCAATTCCATCTCTTCAAATCTATTTTCAAATCAAATCAATTTCAAATTAATCTCTTTCTAAATATATTTTTCAATTCTCTTTCCTTGCACTTGCATATCATGCATCATGTTCGTTTCTTTTCAAACATTATTTTCTAAAGTGGATAAGGTTGAACATATGTTAATTAAAGACTCTCATAGGTGAATCTAGGGTAGATTGACATGTAGGTACCGAAAGGGCGGGGTAGGGTGATGGCTTAGTGTGTCTTCCCTACACGTAACCAACCTCTGAACCTAGGATCACTGATTTCAAAGACCAAAAGGAGTTATTTTTCAAAAAAGGGCTAAATGTTTTCCAAAGGTTGCCAAACAACCCATTTTCCTAAAAACCCTCTCTTGAGGATGTTTTTCAAAAACCCTAAGTGTAGTCTTCGGATTATTCTTAGTTTTTAGGTGACCTAACTCACCTTAATCAAGTTAGGTGGCGACTCCAAATCTTTTTTTAAAAGCCCGTTATTCAAATCAAATTTTCAATTCAAACCTAGTCGCACTCATTCTTCTAGGAGGGTGAGTTCTAACGAGAGAGTACAACATTTTTTCCACTTGTGTGAGTATTCCTCGAGTGCAAAAAATTTGGGTGCGACAGTGTAGTTAAAGGCAGCAGCAACTTTAAGTAGAAAAATAAAATCAAAAGTAGCAAACCTTGGTCTACAGTTGCCAAAAAACTCATTTGGAATGGAAAAACGCACTTCTGGTATAGATTCAAAACTCATTTTGAAATTTGAAAAAAACATTTTGGAAACCCTTGAAAAACGATTCGGATACGTTTGCGATACGTAACGGATACTCTTACTCTATGTTTGGATCAAGGATTTGGTAATAGAAAATGAAAAAAAATAAAAAAGGTAAGAAAAAAGACAACAAAAATCCTCTTTCATCTTGTTCTCTTTTCCCTCACATTTTCTTTTTCCTTTATTTTTCCTTTGATAAATTAGAGTTCCAAGCATAGCAAGAAAACACTTAGGGAAAACGCTATAGAAACTTGAAATATTAATTTTTAAATGTTTTTCTTCTTAAATTTTAACTAAGTATCAATGAAATTATTCGTATATGTTTCCAATTAAGTTTTCCAAAGGTTTCCACTAAATTTCTTAAAAGTCTCCTTTAAGTTTTGTGAAAGCTTATTAATATGATTCTTATTAAGTTTCTCAATCATTTCCTTTTACATTTTTTATTTTCGTTAGCTGCTTCTGTTTCCCTAACATTTTTGCTTCGATTTCCATTCTAATAACTATAGTTTGGTCCTATAAAAACATCCAATTGGGGTACTCTGGAAAGGGTTCTTTCCCCTTTTTTTTTTTTTTTTTTTGGTTCAATGGAAAGGTTTGTTTCTCTTTCATCAATTTTTCAACAGTGGCCCATAGAGATTTTTTTTGGTACAGACTTTAGAGCATTTTGGTGTTTAAGAGTGTGGTGCATTTCAATTGCTTATGTATTCTGCTTAGGCGATAACTTTCAGGCTATGAGAGAGTTATGCATGAGGAGGCTGGGATATGTTCTGTTGCCCCTTCTTAAGAGGTATTTTTCTCTGGCAAGTTTTGACAATGTTGATACCTTATAGTCTCAACCATTGTATCAAAAAAAATAAAAAGAAAAACCTAAAAATTGGATGAAAAGTTTTGAAAAAATCAGACGTGGTTTTGGTAAAAAAATAATTACAACAATTATGACTCGTAGTTATCATAATGCAATCATATTTTCTATTAATTGTTATCACATAAAGGAGTAATTGTGGTTAATCCAAAGGGAAACTACAGTTGGTCAAATTATAATTATCCTCTTGTACCGGTACCCTCAACTGGAGCCATTCCCTTTTAAGAGATGTGAAATTGTTTGCCCTGTGACATGCACTATGATTTATTGAATATTTTTCTTAAAATTTTATCTTCCTTTCCCAAAAAACAAAGGTATTGTGGTCATGACCCTAGGCTTGAAGGAGCTGAAACTATTTCTTTTTTTTGTTCAAGTGACTTCAATATATTTTCCATAATTCAGTATTACTAGAGATCTACAATGCATATATCAGCTCAAATGTTATATACAATTTACCTGGTGTAAGATCCAAATTGGTTCAAAATTAATTGAATATATTAGTAACAACATAAATCAAACAAGCAAAGAATGAGTCAATAAATATGAATCCACAGAGTACGTAGTAACCATGGTTATTGGAGCCAAACTGAACCGACCAGTTCAACTAAAAATACAAGGATCCGATCTAAGTCACCCAATTCGCCTGGCAATGTAGATGGATTGCGCATTAAGTCGTGAATCGATGAACTGAGTGCGAAATCCGGTCAAACTCCCAAGCTAACTAGGAGGATTGAGTTTTATTGAAAAAAAGTTGATAGTTTACATGGCAAAGGGCTTGAACCAACAACCTTAAGCTAAAAAGCTTACATTCCATGCGACAAAACCAACATTGAACTTGAAACTAAATTGAAGGAAAGGAAAAATGGAAGGAAAATTTTTTCTTCCCTCCCCTCCCCCAAGTTCCAAACAAGCTTTTAATTTATTGGGGTGAGTCGCTCTACAGTGTTCTAAGTGAAAAGTACTGAAACTTATACTTAATCGCCAAAACGGAAAAATGCAACAAAATTGCTATTTGAAATTTCTTTTTTAGTTTCTTTAGTCACCAAACTAGATTTCCAAATTTTTTCTTATTTAATATCCTATAGGTTCTTAAATACCTAGATAACTTCGTATTACAGTTGGGTAAATTACACTAACCTCTTCTGAGGTATCTATAATGACAGACAGTTCTCCTTAAGTTTTGAAAATGATAGTAACATCCTTTCTGGTATGGTTGGTGGTAACAAATTACCCTTTTGTATGACAACAGTTACTAACAATGATGGAAATAGATGATGTAACATTATTATTTTTTTTAAATACCAATAATACCCTTTTCACCCAAAAAAAAACATTTCATTCTTCTTGCCTATCTGCACAGCCAAACACTCCAACTATATCCCACGTTGGGTTTGCCACAAAATATAAGTTGGATTAAAAAATGGTGAACCTCACCACATCATAACACTCCCTAATCCCCATCTATTTTCCTTCTTCTAATTCAGACGACCATGGCCTTCCCCAACCACCATTCTTGCACTCACTAAACCACGATAGTCATCCTATCTGCCCTTTGAACACCACCGTAGCCCTATGCGGAACAACCATAACCACCCCAAATGTACAACCACCACAAATATCAACTATAGTCACATCCAGATCCAAATTTTAACCACCACATACACCAACCACCACCTCTAGCCATTGTCTATCTTCCCCTCTATCTCACCACAATGACCCAAACAAACTAACCACAATCCCTGCCCCTCTACCAAAACTCCTCCCATATATACTTGTGGTGCCCCAATTTTTTGCACTCAAGAAAACACGCAAGTGAGAAAAATACAGTACTTTCTTGTTAGAACTCATCCTCCTAGAAGGACAAGTGCGACTAGGTTTGAATTGAAAATTGATTTGAATAAGGGCTTTTGGAAAAAAATTGGAGTCACCACCTAACTTTGTTAAGGTGAGTTAGGCCACCTAAAACTAAGTGCAATCTGAAGATTAAACTTGGAGTTTTTGAAAAGGTTTTGAAAAACTTCCTCAAAAGAGGGTTTTTGAGAAAACAGGTTGTTCGGCAATCTTTGGAAAGATTTAATTCCATTTTGAAAATAACTCAATTTTTTATCTTTGAAAATAGTGATTCTAGGTTCGGAGGTTGATTATGTATAGGGAAGATGCACTAGGCTATCACCCTATCCCACCCTTATGTTACCTACATGTCTATTCACCCTAAGTTCACTCATTTAGAATTTTTAATTATTCAATGTCGAATTGTATCCACTTTAAGAAGAGTTTTGAAAAGAAGTTTGATATGATGCATGGTATGCAAGTGCAAGAAAAAATATTTGATTTTGAAAATAGATTTGAAGAGAGGATTTGAAGCTTGAAAAAGGTTGTGAAAATTGGAAACTTAAAACAGGTTATGAACTTGAAAACTTGGAAAAGGTTGTGGAATTAAAAATTTGAAAAAGGCTATGACCACACCCATGAGGATTGCCTACTTATCCCTTTGTTGGGAATCAAGTCAGTCATAGTTTAGACTCAGGGTCCTATTGAAAATAGACACTTTAAGGTCTTGTTTGATTTGTAAAGATACTTTGAGGCCTTTGAAAAGTTTTACTTGAAAAGTTTTTGAATTAAACTTTGATTTGGAGATTGGAAATTGAACTTTAATTTGAAATTGACTTTGATTTGAAATCAACCTTGAAATTTATTTTGATTTGAAATTGGACTTAATGATTTGAAATTGAGCTTTTACTTTAAATTTAACTTGAGGAGTAGAACTTGGACTTGTTTTGGAAATATTGAGTTAAGCTTTGAAATCATCTTGACTTAGATTGAAGTTTTAAAACTATCTTAGTTTTGAAAAGAGTTTTGGGAAAAAAGTTGAAGCTTCCTAACTTTAGGGTTAGTGTTGAACTAGGGTTTGGCCTCCTAGGGTCTATACAACCTAGGATTGAAGCATGCATGTTAGCACCCTATTTTGGGCACTCGATGATCTCTGGCCCAACCGGAAGCACTGACCAACCAACACAAGCATGCTCAAGCCCAAACTGGCTTTCCAAATCCAATCCAATTTTGTCAACTACTTTGCAGGCCCACTCGGCCCAATAGAGGCAAAATAACCAGAATGCCCCTCATGTTTAGTCAATCCAATCTACCCCCGCACGTCTTTCATAAGACGATAAATCCATTCAAATTCAATGTCAAATCCAATAGTCCCATTTTTCGAGAAAGTTGATCCCTCATTAATGGTAAGACCATTTAACCTAGTACAATACGATCACTGAGAAAGTTTATTCCCAAAATCGGTAAAGTCCATTGCACACTCATCTCCAGAAAGTACTTAAGCCCTATATATGAAAGAGTGGTTCACTTCTGGTGCCTGCTAGGCAGCTAATGTAGAATGTCCACTAATCCAGCACATTTTTTGAGAAAGCACAAACCCCTCAAGAACGGAAGACCATCCAAGTCCAGCACGTTCTTTAGGAAAGCACAAATCCCTTAAGAACGAAAGATCGTCCCAGTCCTACACGACCTTTGAGAAAGCTTATTCCTTAAGGCAGTAAGACCCTTTCAAACCTGTCCACCGAGAAAGTACCAATTCCTCGAATAGAAGTCCAAACCAAATCCAAACCGGTCAACACCGATGTTTGCTATCCCGTTTCAGTGAAAAATGATCATTTTGCCCCCAGTGGGCTTGACGCATTATTTAAAAAAGTACAAAGTCCTCAGAACGGTAAGACCTTCTTTCTAGGCCATCCTTAGACGGTCCGACATGGCTAGTGCCATCCAGTGAATTTCGTCCTTCTCCGGAGGTTTCCTGATCAAAATAACCATTTTGCCCCTAGGCATCCAAATGCCTTAGGAAACCACACCGACTTTGTGTATCAAACCGGCAACACCTCAGTCAACTTTGGTTAACCCAATCAACTTTGGTCAACCCAGTCAATTCTGGTCGACACTAGTTAACTCTGGTCAACCCAGTCAACTCTAGTCAACTCCAGTGAACCCTGGTTAACCCCAGTCAACCTTGGTCAAACCCAGTCAACTATAGTCAACCCAGTCAACCCCGATTAATCTTGGTCATCCCTGGAGCTCCCGAGATGAGGTGATCGCCATTTGGTCACTCTCTTTAGCCACACCGACTCTAGAAATCAAACTAGTAACCTCCAGGGCACTTTCCAGAGTATTCCCTTCCATTTCTAGCCAAGAACCGTTGTCCGGCACTTTCCTTTTCAAACCAGAACCTCCTTGCTCCACTTTGAGTGAAGCATGATCAATTTTTAGCCTTGAGCCACTTCTAAAGGCACACACCAACCCCCCCAGGTTGTCAAAAGTGGTTACAAATTGACCACCATCAAACAAGCCGCATATCCAGCCCTTTTTTAGCCCTCATAAATGAGTCTGCACCACTCTTAGTGGCGCACGACCAAACCTAAGGCGTGTACCACTAAGAGTGGCACACAAGTCCTTTGATTTTACACTATAAATGCAAACCTCCCCCCTCATTATTTTGGGTTAAAAAATCTCTCCAAAAGCTCTCTCTCTTTGCCAAGACAGGTCTCGAAGCCCTCTCTCTTTCTTTCTTGAATTCTCAACGGTTGAGCCCTAGTCTGAAGCTCCGAAGCCCAAGCTCCCGAGCTACATGAAAGGCCATCCTCCGTTACCCAGAAGCTCCTAAAGTCTTCCCAAGTCCAAGGCCCGAGCCTCCATCAAAGAAAGAACAAACAAGACAAGGTAAATCCTCCATTTACTTTCTATACTCCCCCATTCTCTCTTCTCCCTCCGAACCCACTTGGGGTCTTCTATTTTTTAACCCCTATCTTTAAACCCCCCCCCCCCCCCCCCCTTTCTTGCATGCTTGGAACAAGAGGATGCTAAGTCCATGTCGAGAGTGGACGAGAGGGGACTACCAATTGGGACTCCCTTCTTGACTTTCACTTGCCTCACGGCATGGCCTTAGTGCCCTTTTGCAATGTGGTGATGCCTAGCCTTGTATGATTTATGCCGTTACTATTGTTGTCATACAGTTGCATTTTTGTCATCTCTTTATTCCTAAAAACCAAATTCAAAGTTGCTTTCTAAAAACTACAATTCTAGGTTAATCCTAACCCTTTCATGGTTAAGTTTTTCTAGAAAAGTGTGACATTTGAAATGACTTCTAATAGCCTTCTAATAGCCTATATTGTTTTCTTTTAAAAAAAACACAATCCCGAAATGATCCTTGTATTTCCATGACTAAGGTTGTCTTGGGGAACGTGTGACATTCAAAATGACTCGAAGAGGTCTACATTTTTGGCCTTGTGCCTTTGTTGTTTTTCAAGTCATGAGCCTAAAGTGATTATTACGATATTCATTTGGATGTCTAAAATCCAAGTTATGGTTTCAGGCCCTAAAGCATGTTTTCAAAAGACTCAGTTTTGGAACCATTAACAAAACTCGCATTTGTTAAACCCTAGAAGTTTAATCCTAGGAAAATTATGTTTTGCCAACTTAGAAACCTTCCCTTTTTAAACTAAAATCGTACCTTTTTCAAAAATCCTAAAATCCTCAATTTCCAAATTGATCAAACATTTCCTTTTTTAACTTTCCTTTTAAAATCGATCGAATCAAAACCCTCCATTTCAAATCCCTCAGATCACTCCTTTTTTCAAACCTGCCAAATTTAAACTCTAAGTCTATTCCTCCCATTTTGGAAATAATCCAAACTTACCTTTTTCAAGCAAATCAAATCTTTTTTAAAAAGGAAACAAAATATTTCCAAATCTTTTCAAACCCTTTCAAATCTTTTTCAGAAGAGGAAACAAATCTTTTCAAAATTCTCAAACCGAATCTTTTTCAAATCTAATCTTTTTAAATCAAATCTCAATATTTTCAAATCAAATCAAGTCTTCCTAAAAAGGAAACATTTTAGAATTAAATCCCATCTTCCTGAAAAGGAAACATTTCCAAATCCAATCTTTCTAAATCAAGAAAACATTTCCAAATCCAATCTCCTTAAAAAGGAAACATTTCAAAAATCAAATCTTCCTAAAAAGGAAATATTTTTCAAAATCCAATCTTCTTGAAAAGGAAATCTTTCAAAGTCAAACTTTTCTGAAAAGGAAACACTTTCAAACTCAAACTTTCCTGAAAAGGAAGCTTTCTAAAAATGAAAACTTGCTAGAAATAGAAACCCATTTCAAAATTCCAACTCTTTCGGACTCTTGTCTAAACTATAGCTAACTTGATCCTCTTTAAGGAAGTACGTAGGCAACCCTCATGGGGTCCAGTTACATCCATTTTCAAATTCCCAATTCATTTTTAAATTTTCAATTCCATAAACATTTTTCAAACTCAATGCCATATTTCAGCTCTTTTTCAAAATTTGTTTTCAAATATTTTCTAAGTGGATATCATTAAACATAGGTAACCGGTGAGTCATAAATAGGTGAGTAAAAGGTGAATAGATATATAGGTACCACAAGGGCAAGGTAGGATGATAGTCTTAGGACATATTTCTTACACATAACCAACCCCCAGGCTTAAGAATTTATGTTTGAAAGACCAAAATCGGAGTCAATTTTCAAAAAAGCTTTCCAACATTTTTAGGGTTATCAAATAACCCTACCTTCTAAAACCCTCTCATAAGGACGTCTTTCAAAAATACTTTTCAAATCCTAATAAGAGAGGACCGTGCTTTTTCTCAAGCCAAGAGGGCTTGGTTAAAAAAAAACAGGGCACAACAACTTGGTGACTCCACCAGGGATAATTAGAGGGTTAGGCCTATGTCATGTCTAATCACCTTTGACTCAACTTAAGCTCACCGGTTACCTTGTTTAGTTATATCCACTTTCTAAACTTTTTAAAATGGTCTTTGTTTTGCAAAAAGTCAAACATTGCCTTCGTTATATACTATTGCGTTGTTTATACATCATACTTTATTTTGCATTTGAGTTCCTCGAAAAGTACTAACTCTATTGTAAGCACCGTATTTTTGCCCGCTCGGCAATCTCCAGCTTGACCAAACTCCCTTTCAAAACTCTATAAGCACATTCAAGCCCAAATCAACTTTCAAACCCCTATCCAATTAGTCAATCGTTTCTCGGGCCCGCTAGGCCCAATAGAGGCCTAATAACCAAACCTACCCCTTAGGCCTCTAGGCACGTTTTGAGAAAGTTTAAAATTCCTCAAAGCAGTAAGTCTACCTTTCCAAAGTGTTGCTAAGCAGTTAGGCATACTCCGCAAGCCATTTTGTCCAATTTCGGTCCCATTTCGGGTAACTCCAGTCAAAATGACCATTTTACCCCTGGCAACCCAAAAGCGCCCCGAAAACTACACTGGTCCTAGAATATTGAACAATAGGTCTTATCATACATCCCTGTTTAATCTAAGGAGGATCTTACGACACTAAGTACTCCTGACTCAATAAAAGTTCCCCAGAGCGTCTCACAGATGCTCCGCCAAAATTGCCTTTTCTCTCAATTCCTTGATTGTAACGCAACATCAAATCACTTGAGAAATATGTAAATTAGGGAATTCTTGAAAGTATTTCTAGAGTACTTGCCATCAGTACGGTCTGATCGGAGAGATCGCTTCCCGAAAGCCTCGATCATGAGACACAAAAACAGTTACTTTTAAACCCCCAAGGAGCATATCACAGACGCTCCGCAGAGATGCAATTTGATGCACATTTCCCAAGAGGATATCTCACACTTTCGAACACCATTCAAACTTTTTGAAAACTCAAAAGTTCACGAGAAACCTTAGGAGAACACTGTGGATGCAATTGATTCTTCTGAAACCTTCCCGATTGGCTCAATTATCGAGGTAAAGTTTAAACGAACACTCCTAGTGACGGACCGTATGCTACATGCACCCAGATTTTGATCAGAATGATCAAACTTTGCTTAGCCCTTATGCTTTAACCAGTACAGGGAGTGCCACATGGTCTTCATTATGTGGAATAGTACCGGCACATGTAGCACATGTGCTTGCGTAAATTTTACACAGGCGCATGTCCTATATGCGCCAGTGTCCAAAAATTTGCTTATAAATACAGGCCTCCTGTTTTGCATATTCAAGAATCAAAAATTGACGTGAAGCTTTGCTGAAACTGCTCCAAAACCTCAAATTTCTATATACTTCTCACTCCTCCAATTCTTAGATTCTACCTCCTCCTAACCCATACACTTCACCTACATAGCCCTATACACCATTAAACTCCTCCTTCCAGCCCCTCAAGCCTACTTGAAGTCATCCAAGTTCAAATCAAGGCATCCATAAAGGATTACAAGTGTATTGAAGACAAAATATGGTGTTTCTTTTATATTTTTGTATTCTCCCACTCTTCTATTCTCCTTCCTAGCCTACTTAAGCTATTCTCTATTTTAATCCCCATCTTCAACTCCCCTTTCTTGTATGCTTGAAGCCAAGATGGCTCTTAGTTCATGCCTAGAGGAAAGCTAGAGGGAGCCACCGTGTAAGGGGATCTCTCACTAGCCTACTTTAAGATAGTATGGCCTAGAAGCCCCTTGATTATGTGGTGTAGCCTAAAGCCTTGTATGTATTCATGACCCCCTTACATATTACTACCTTGTTCATGTCTTGTGTGCTTGGCTTCATTTCCATGTTCATAACCATGTTTTACAAAACTTACATTGTTCTTATTTCTATGCCATTTTCAAGTTTAATGTTCCTTTCAAAATGGTTATAAGAGTTGGTCCTTTGAAGTCTAGGATGAGACCTTAGAAATCATGCCTTAGAAAATCTCCCATTAACCCCTAGCTCACACCTTTGCATCTTTGCATTCAAACTTGCATAAAAATGGTTTTCAAACTCTCTAATTCCCACGGTTTCTATTCTCGCAAGTTTAGTGGTTGAAATGGCCCCATGGAACCCTCTCTTGAGTGGTCTCCCTTTTATATTGGCCATAGGAGCTCTAAATTGTTAGAATGGTTCCCTTCTCTTTTTACTCTTGCATAAAGATAATTTTCAAACTCTCTAATTCCCAAGGTTTCTATTCTCTCAAGTTTAGTGGTTGGAATAGCCCCATGGAACCCTCTCTTGAGTGGTCTCTCTTTTACATCGGCCATAGGAACCTTAACTTGTTAGAATAGTTCCATTTGCAAAATGGTTTTCAAAATCTTTTTCTCAAAACTGGTTTTCAAAGATTCATCCTCTCCATCGTTCCATTAAAAGTGATTTTCCAAAGGCTGTCACCATTGTGTTAATTTTTGAAATCTATACTCTTGTTAAGGTAAAGGTTATAATGGTCCCAAGGAAACTTTCTTTGGAATGGTTTTCAAACAACAACAATATAAACTATACTCTTGGCTAGAGTCAAATTTTCATAGAAATGATCTTCAAAAAGGGTTGTCTACCAAAGTCCTTAGTATAACATGATTTGTTTTCCAAAACTCTTTACAAAAATGCATAAAATCACCTTTCAAAACCATCCTCCAATCCAACCCTAGGTTAACCTGACCCTAGTTGTCCAACCCTAGGTTAACCTAACCTAAGTTAGTTAACCCTAGGTCACCTTAACCTTAAGTTAACCCAACCATAGTTAGTTAACCTTAGACCACCTTGACCCTAGGTTAACCTAACTCAAGTTAGTCAACCTTAGGTCACCCATAACCTTAGGCCAATCTAACATAGGTTAGTATATTTTAAGGTTCCAACTCATGAACCCATTTTTAAAGGTTCATATTTAAAACTATTCCCATAGCTCGTTTTCCCAAAACCCCTACTCTCTTGAGATTTCAAAAACCGACTCCATAACCTTTTCAAACACTTCTACACTCTACCTTTAAAAACGTTTTCAATAACTCACAATCCTAAGGTGTCCCTACCTCTTCTATGGTTAGGGATTCCAAAGGAAGGGGATATATCAAGAACAACCTCCAAGGTTGTCCATATTAGAGTTACAAAGTCCTAGGCGTTTTCAAAAACCACTTTCGAAAACTTTTCAAACACTAATTTACTACAACATTCCAAAACCATACCTCTAAGGTTTTCAAAATAACACTTTAAAACATTTTCAAAACTCTCTTGAGTTGTTCCAAAAACATTTCAAAACACTTAAACACCCTCTTTCGAGAGTTTCAAAGTTCTATTTCAAAACACTCTACTATTCGATTTCAAATCAAAACTCTCAAGTTCTCTCTTTCCAAAGACCACAAAGTGTCTTCCAACCTTTCCAAAGACCTCAATGTGTCTTCAAAACATTTCAAAGGTCCCAATGTGCCTTTTTTCCATTGGACTTTTGCCCGAACTATGAATGACTTGATTCTCACCAAATGGGATACATAAGCAACCTAAAATGGTGTGGTCATAACTTCTATTTCAACCCCAATTCCATTTTCAAAAGTTTCTATCAATTCAACCTTTCTATTCCAAGCTCCTTCAAAACCTCCATGTTTTCAAATATTCTTCCCGAAACTTTCATCATGCATCATTCATCCAAAAAATGATGACCAAACCTCGTTTTCAAAACTCTAAAGTGGACATTAAGTGTATAATGGTAACCGGTTATTCTAGTGAGTGAACAAAGGGTGATTAGGCATGTAGGTACTGAAAGAACGGGGTAGGTTGATGATCTTAGGATTTTTTCTCCGCACATAACCAACCCCCGAATCATAGATCTCTGTTTTCGAAAGACAAAAAATGAGTTATTTTCTAAAAGGGCTTTCAACTTTCTGAAGGTTGCCAAACAACCTATTTTCTTAAAAGCCCTCTCTTAAGGAAGTTTTTGAAAACCCTTTTTCAAAAACCCTAAGTTTAATTTTTGGATTACACTTAGCTTTAGGTGACCTAACTCACCTTAATCAAGTTAGGTGGTGACTCCTATTTTTCTATAAAGTCCTTAATCAAACCAATTTGAAGTTCAAACCTAGTCACACTTATCCTTCTAGGAGGATGAGTTTTAATGATAGAGTTCCGTGCTTTGTCTCCGAGACGAAAGGACTTGGTCCCAAAAATCAGGGTACGACAGCTGGCGACACCACTGAGGACAGTTAGAGGGTTAAGCCATTATCATGTCTATTCACCCTTCACTCACACTGAATATCCGGTTACCTTGTCCAGTTTTATCCACTTTTTAAAAAATTTCTAAGTTTTTAAGAAGTTTTTCAAAACCTTAAGTTGTAAGAAATGAAGATTATTTTCCAAAACACTTGTCAAATAAGTGTCATCGCTTACATTCATGTGCTTGCACTCATGCTTTTGCATCAACATCCATCTACATACTTTTGCATTGCTTTCCATTTTTAGTAACGATTCATTTATTCTGCATTGAGTTCTTCAAAAAGTCACTGACTCCTTGCATTTTCTTTTGTAGGTGAACCTTTGTTCATATTTTATTTTATGTTATAATTTATATCCATGTATGTGATGAATGGACGGATGTAAGCACCCTATTTTTTACCGCTCGGCAGTCTATTGTCCGTCCAGACTTGTACTCAAGTCAATATGGACGTATTCCAATCGAAATCAACTCTCTAAGTCTATTCCCATCTATCCATCACTTCGCGGGCCCACCAGGCCCAAACAGAGGCAAAATGACCAAAATGCCCTTAGGGGCATTGTTCGATCCAATTCCAAATCAGGTGCGTCTTTCCAAAGACGGTAAGTCTCCTTTTCGACTCCAAATTAGGCGCGTCTTTCCAGAGATGATAAGTCCCCTTTCCAATTCCAAATCAGGCACATCTTTCTGAAGACGGTAAGTCCCCTTTCCATATTCCAACTGGCACGTCTTTCTGAAGACGATAAGACCCCTTCCTAATTCCATCCGGCACATTTTCCGAAGAAAGTCTCCTCGGAACGGTAAGTCTCTTTAAACCTGTCGACCAAGACAAGACTCTAAGTCCCTTAGATGGTAGAACGGTCCACTTTTGGCACTTGCTATCCAGCCAATACAGAAATGTCCATTTCAGCATGCCTTCCGAGAAAGTTGACTTCTCAAGTGCTAAGTCCCTTTAGCAGCTTCCCGAGATCAGGCAGTCTCGGGAATGATTGCGAACCGTCAGAGTAGCGGAAGCACTCGTAAGCATCACAACCGTTAGAGTAGCGAAAATACTCACAAGCAGGCCAATATAGGGAATTGCCAACAAACCCCTGTGTCACGAGACCGCCGTCAGAGTGGCGGAAACACTCAAAACCCAGGTCAACACTGATGTCTGCTAGCCCACTTCGGTAAAAAATGACCAAATTGCCCCTAGGGCTATTTTTGGCATGTTTCTCGAGAACACACCTAAGTCCTCAGAATGGTAAGTCCACCCTTCCAAGATTGTCTTAAAAGCAATCCGGCATGATTAGGTGTCTTCTAGTCAGTTTCGGGCCAATTCCGAGACGTTCCGGTCAAGATGACTATTTTGCCCCTAGGCATCCGAACGCCCCGAGGACCACACCGGCTATGGATGTTAGACCGGTAACCTCCCGAGAATGCTTCTTATAGTATTCTCAACCTTTTATTATCTTTTCCGATCATTCCGAATCAGTTTCAGTAAACCCGGTGCAAAATGACCATTTTGCCCCTTGTGGGCCGGTCGCCTTTTCCGACCACACCTGCTCTGGGTATCAAACCAGTAGCCTTTGGAAACATTCTAAATAATGTTTCTAAATCTCGAGTCTTCTTCTGGAACATTCCGAGTCCGTCTCGGCAGCTTTCTGACTCAATTGACCGTTTTGCCCCTAATGGCCCGGTCAACCCTTCCAACACATCTTGTCACCCTTTTTCAAGTCTACTACCTCTGGGACACTATTTTAAGTGTTCCTGTCCTTTTTCGGCCTTTCGGGCCATTCCCGGTCTCTTAAATGCTTCTCGGACCTTCCGGAGTCACTCCTAGTGAAGCTAGACTAAAAATTACATGGTGATCACTAGTATAGGTGCCCAAATCTTGTCAAGATACGTTGCTTGCCGTCTTAATGAACTTTCCTAAGTTGCTAGCGCCACTGGTAGTGGCGCCAAGCCAAAAAATGGCCTGGGGGAGTGGCGCCAAGAGGAAATTTGCCCTTGCGTCACTGCAACAAGTGCCAGGTCATTTGTTTGTCTATAAATACAGAGTCTCCTCCAGCGTGAAAGAAGTCTACAAACTCAGTCTAAAAAGCCTACTTTTCAATATACAGAGCTCGTAGCCTCTCTAAACCCTAGTCTCCTTAGGTTTTCCAAACCCTAGCCTCCTATATACTCATATACACTTCTATACACTTATACACTAGCCTCCAAAGCCTCCTTTAAAGACTTGAAGTGTTGCAATCGGAAGCTTCGAAGATTGAAGACAAGCTCTTGAAGATTGAAGTGAAGATCGAAGTAAGACAAGTAAAGCAAAGCGCGCAAAGCTAAGCAAAATAAATAAAGCACAAGGTAGGCTTCATATATACATTTACGCAACTTCCCCCCCCCCCCCCTTCTCTCTCCTAACCCACTTGGGTGTTTTTCTATTTTAATCTCCCATCTTCTTCATCCCCTTCTTTCATGCTTGAAACAAAGGAATTCCCAGTCCATGTGTAGGATTAGGCTATTGGAGAGTCACCGTGTCGGGGGCTTTCTTTTAGTCTAACTGGAGACCACGTGGGTTCGGCCCCCTTGATTATTTGGTGAAGCCTTTAACCTTGTATGTTCACGACCCTCTTTGCATTATGCATATCATGATCTTACATTCTTCCAAAATTCGTTTTCAAACTTGTTTTTAAAGCTTGCTTTAACATCGTTTTCAAACTTGCATCAAAATCTCCTTTTTCAAAACTTATTTTCAAAATCACAATCTTAGGGTGATTCTAGCCTTTTCATGACTAGGGTTGCTTTAAAAAAGTATTACATTTAAAGTGACTAATATGGCCCATATTTTCAAAACATAATTGTTTTCAAAACCACTATCTTAAAGTGGATCTAATCTTCTTATGGCTAGAACCGCTTTAGGAAAGTGGGGTATTTTATATACTTTCTAAAAAACTCTTCTCTCCAATCTCCTTCTTCAAATCCCTTTCCAAAATTGTTTTCCAAAAACTCCTTCCAAAAATCTATTTTGAAAACTTCCTTTTCAACTCCTTTCTAAAACACCATCTTCAAAACTTCTTTCCTAAAAACATTCCCTAGGTTTCATTCTTAGAAAACTCCCTCTAATCTCCTTTCCAAAATTGTTGTTCAAAAACTCATTTCCAACAATCTCTTTCCAAAAGCACATTTCCAAAAATGCTTTTCTCAAAGTTCACTCTCCAAAGACACTCCATACGTTTCCTTCCTAAACAACTCTGCCCAAAAATCTCTTTCTAAAAACTCCTCACTAGGATTTTTTTCCAAAAACTCTCTCTTTTCAAAATTCACTTTCTATAAACTCCTCTCTAGGATTTCTTTCTAAAAAACCCACTTTCCAAAACTCTTTTCTTCGAGTCCAAGTCAAACCCTAGAACCCACAATTAGGAAACCCTAATTTTCCTTCCCAAAAGCATGATTTCCAATCCCTTATTTTGGCCTCAAAACCTAGGTTTCCAAAATCACTTATTTTCCACATCAAAACTATATATATATATATATTTCCAAAACCTCTTTTCTACGTCAAAACTATAGTCTTCCCAAAACTAGGATTTCCAAAACTCCACCTTTCTAAATTCATGCCAAATCCAATCTCCCCTTTAGGAAACTAGGTCCTATCTTCCGTTCTTGGAAACAAAATCAAAACATCTCTTTTTAGAAACAAAATCCAATCCCTTGTTTTAGGAAATAGGAATCTCAATCCTTCCAAAACCAAATATTTCCTAATTCAACTCCTTCCTAATCTAGTACTTTCCTAAACCTTAGGTTTCCTAAACTTAAACTTTTAAATCTTTTCTTAACTTTAAGCTTTCAAACCTTTCTTAATTCTATCCATTTCCAAATTTTAACTTTCAAAATCTAAACTTCCAAATCTTTCTTAAACTCAAAACCTTTCCTAATTTCAGTAATTTCTAAAACTCAAACTTTGAATCTTTCTTAAATTCTAAACTTCCCTAAACTTCCAATCTTTCGAAATCTAGAACTTTCTAAATTCTAAACTTTCCAACTTTCAAAACTTTCCTATTTCAAAACATTCCAAATTAAAAACTTTCCAATTTCAAAACTTTCTTAAAATGAAATGTTTCCTATTTCAAAACTTTCTTAATCCAACACTTTCCTAATTCGAAAACTTTCCTAATTCAAAAACTTTCCTAAAATGAAACTTTCTAATTTGAAGCTTTCTTAATTCAAACCCTTCCTAAATCCAATCTTTCCTAATTTTCCAAGTTCAACACTCGAGTTGAATCTTTCCTAAGTCTCAAGTCTTTCTCAAGTCTAGGTTTTCTAAAACCAAGCTTTCCAAAATCAAAATTTTCAAAATTTTCAATAAGAGTTCAATCTCTTAATCTTCCAATCCAAATTCCAATCCAATCTCTTTCTTTTAATCATATCTTCTATTTTCTATCGAACTCTTGTCCGAACTACGACTGACTTGATTCCTCAAAAAGGATACGTAGGCAACCCTCATGGGTGTGGTCACAACCTTTTTCAAGTCTCCAATTCCACAACTTCTTTCAAATCTCCTATTCCATAACTCCTTTCTAATTTCCAATTATATGTTCTATTTCCAACTTCCAATTCTAAAAATCTATTTTCAATCCTCAATTTCAATATCAAAATTTTCTTTCCAATTTCAAACTTTAATTCTTCTTTTCTAAATCTATTTTCCAACTCTCTTTTTCTTGCATTTGCATATCATGCATCATGTCTTT
This sequence comes from Euryodendron excelsum, assembly GCA_033060915.1. Taxonomy (NCBI): domain Eukaryota; kingdom Viridiplantae; phylum Streptophyta; class Magnoliopsida; order Ericales; family Pentaphylacaceae; genus Euryodendron; species Euryodendron excelsum. Next base: position 15,516,775 of record CM065384.1, on the reverse strand, counting down.
TAAACATTCTTTTTTCTAAAGTGGATAGGATTGGACATTTATTAATTGAATACTCTTATAGGTGAATCTAGGATAAATAGACATGTAGGTATCGCAAGGGTGGGGTAGGGTGATGGCTTAGTGCGTCTTTCTTACACATAACCAACCTCCGAGCCTAGGATCACTGTTTTTAAAGACCAAAATGGAGTTTATTTTCACAAAAGGGCTTACATATTATCCAAAGGTTGCCAAACAACCTGTTTTCCTAAAAACCCTCTCCTGATGTAGTATTTTCAAAAATCGTTTTCAAAAACCCTAAGTGTAATCTTTGGATTGTGCTTAGTTTTTAGGTGACCTAACTCACCTTAATCAAGTTAGGTGGCAACTCCAAATTGCTTTCCAAAAGCCCTTTATCAATTTTCAATTCAAATATAGTCGCACTCATTCTTCTAGGAGGGTGAATTCTAACAAGAGAATACAGTGTTTTTTCCGCTTGTTTGTGCATTCCTCGAGCGCGAAAAATCTGGGCGCGACAGCTGGTGACTCCACTGGGGACACATAGAGGGTTAGGCCATAGTCATGTCTTTTTACCCTTCACCCATGTAGAGTCTTCAATTAACTTGTTCAATCCTATTCACTTTAAATGTTCAAAACTGAATTTTCAAAATTATTTAAAAAAAAACTTGCATTTATTCATATTATCTTGTATTAAGTTTGTCATTCACATACTAACTCTTGCATTATTGTTTTGTAGGTACGCTTTTTGTTTAAATTTTAACTGCCATGCATGAATGTGATGAACATGATGAATGGGAGTTGTTGGGCTCTTTCCTCCACTTTCAAAAATCACACACACACTGCATGTACACCTGCATTTTGCATACTTGCATTTTACCCAGATATGTCCTTTCTAGTTAGAAAGGGGGAATGGTATATTGGTTATGGGCAAGATGCTCTGTCAGTTTCTTCGGCTACGGCCTCTTGATGGTTCCCCCGCTTAGATCACCAACCGATTATGGCACCACCTTGGGGAGTGGGCCTAGGTTTGAAGTTCCAAGGATCGAGCCTTTTTAGGACGCATTAGTCAACGCTCAACCTCATGCTCATATAGACACCATGCATAGCCGAACCTCTGCCGGATTTAAGATACACGCACTGTTTTCAAAACCATGGAGGAAAGGGCGACTGCTCTTACTTTCGTTTATACCTATTTATTCATGTTGTTATAATGATTGTATTCCTATTATTATAATGACTATCTAACTGCTCATACATGCATATGTACTTTAACTGTACTCTCTCTCCTTATACTCTATGCATCCATTTTCATGCATTCCATATTCCATGTCAAGACAAGAGTTCCAAGTAACTCAAGTCACTGCATCTTCATGCATATGATCAACCCATCGAGAGTAACACCTAGTTCACTCTCCCTTGCATTAAACCTACCTAAATCCTGAGGGTTCCCACGTAACCCTAAGGACTCACGACATGTACATCAATTCATTCCATAAGAGGGGCTTCATTCCCTCTATGCTTACGGAGATAGGATTGTCACAAGGACAAGGGGCAATCGATCAACAAGGTCTCACAGTGACCTCCTTAACATCAAATCTAACGAAGGCAAATCCAAAGACTCAATAGTAGTTAAGGTTTTTCCTTTGCACAATTAGATAGGTGGAACCCCCAAAGAAACATGTTCCCTCTCCCCCTGTTTAAATGTATTTCAATTCTCTTGTATCTTAAACCCAAAGTTCATTGTACTTCTTTATTTTTGCGAATGAATTGAGGGATGATTGTATGAATGGATGAAGATTCCTGCTCGACAGTAAGGTATCTGCATACAAGGGCAAATCCCCTATCTCTAAAAGTGAGCCAATGCATCATGTATAGTCTCTCTTCTAAATAGGGGCACCCTAGGGCATAAATTGCATAGAACTCTCCAAGAATCGAACTCTAACTTGCTACTGTTGTCCATATTCTTGTAGGCCAGGGAAATGACTACTAGTCCAATATATTTCGTAATAGTGAAGGCCATGGTTCACAAGCTTCAAGAGAACATACAGTTGGAAAGCAAGAATGTTAGTAGAAACACCCTACGTAGCCTACTTGCTATAATTCCAGAAGAGACAACTTATGCCCTAGAGGAGCCCTATGCCCTAGAGGAGCCCGACTACCAAGACCATTCCTTTCTAACCATGCAATCTCACCAACCCGACATGAACCTAACCATAGAAACCTCACCGAACCCTCCTCATTATCACCTTATCCATACTTCATTGTTTGAACTTGAACCTATGATCGTTGTGGCTAGACCTGAACCTCAAACCAACATCCAAGGAGTCGTACGACCTAAGCTACCCTTAGTCTTGCCAAAGAAGCCAATTATGCCCACCACCCAACCCGTCCTCACCAACCCTTCACCTGTGGTAATCCCTTTGCCCATAAATCCAAGGATAGCTCTTCCCATTGTAACCCAACCGCCAATACTTAGTCTTCATAGCGTCCCATAGAATTACCCACCTGATTAGGGCACCGAAGAGCCCATAACAGAAATAGGAGGAATGACTCGGTCAGGGCACCTTTACACCTCTGCTGAAGTGGAAAGAACAAGAAAAGAAAAGGATAAAAAGGGAGAATGCTCCAACCAACCGACAGATCAAGTGATGTTAGAATTCACCAAAGCTCTAGGAAAGGTTGACTGCGACATCATGGAACAACTTAGAAAAGCCCTTGCCCAAATTTCGATGTTGGGTTTGTTGCTCACTTTTGAAGTGCACCGGGTTGCTTTGATGAAGATCCTCAAGGATGCTCATGTGCCTGAGTTTCACGCTAGATAACCTACATAACATGGTGAGCCTCATCATGGCCCCAAACATCATTACCTTTTTCGATGACGAGATTCTTGCTAACGGAACAAGCCATACCCAGGTTCTGCTTATCGCCGTAAGAACAAGAGGAAAAATGGTAGCCAAAGTACTAATAGATAATGGTTCAGCTTTGAATGTGTGCCCTTATTTTACCCTAGAAGCGCTTGGAATGGACCAGCTTGGAATGGACCAAACTTACTTGAAAAACAGTGGTATGATCATTCGTGCCTTTGATGGTTCTTGGAGGGAAGCTATAGGGAAAATTAAAATGCTTGTTGAGATAGGACCAGTAACCTTCACAATTAAGTTCCAGGTCTTGCATATTCCGACTGTCTACAATTTGCTGTTAGGACGGCCCTGGATTAGTTCGGTGGGTGCAGTTCCTTCTAGCCTTCATCAGAAAGTCAAGTTCATTGTGGGCTCCAAGCTAATCTCTATTTTCGCTGAAAAAGAATTTGCTGTATACAAAGCTGATATCGTTGCATTTGACATTGAGCTGCCCTCTTGCTTTCAGTCGTTCGAATATATCACTGTTGTGCAAAAAGAAGATCAAGTGGAGCCGAAATATTCCCGAAACTCTCAGATGATGGTGCATTATTTTAAAGCAAATGGTTTTCATCCGGGCAAAGGCTTAGGGAGATGTTTACAAGGAAGGCATGAGGTCGTAGAAATACTATCGACTGAACCCACCTTTGGGTTGGGGTATGAACCCACGAGAAAGGAGAAAATAAAAGCAGCATGGAAGAAGAGGGCCGATAGGAAAGCTATCATGGAACCCTCGGATCAATTCAAGTAGTTGGACATGGGGAAAGGAATGTCTACATTAAATAAGAAGAGGAGAACAGTCCAAGAAGAAGCGCCCATTATGACAGCTAACACTGGAATAACTCAAGATGTATCCATTCAAGCGCTGCTACCAGGAAAAAATTTGCATAATTGGGCGAGCGAAGACATCATCCGTGCTCGCAAGTTTCAGTTCAAAGCTCACTAGAGCGAGATCCCGAAGCAACTGATTTGCCATAAACAAACTTTATCCTTTTAATTTACTTGTCTTAACTTTTTAAATCAAGTTATTCATGGAAAAATACTCGTTGTTTGATTCATTGCACCCTATTTTCCATGCCAAGGACTCTTGCATCCAACGCCTTACTCAACTAATCCAGAGAATGCCAATCTTGACAAATGATGACTTTAACACTGAGTTTAATTACCAACAACTGGGAATTACAGAAGATGTAAATTATTCAGAGGAGGTGCCAAAGGAAATTTGGGAACAAATAGAAAGACATGAGAACTGTAATACCCTAAATATTCAGGAAACAGAAACCGTTAATTTGGGGAATGAAGGGGATCCAAAAGAGCATAGAATTGGTACAGGCATGGATCAATGGCAGCGTAGAGAACTATTGGAATTATTGCGGGCATACTTGGATATTTTCGCTTGGTCCTATCAAGACATGCTCGGGTTGGATGAATCCATTGTTTAGCATAGATTACCCTTAGACCCGTAAATGAAACCCTTCAAGCAAAAATTAAGAAGATTGAAGCTTGAATGGAGCCTGAAGATCAAGGAGGAAGTAATTAAACAGTTCCAAGCAGGATTCCTACAAGTAGTAGAGTATCCCCAATCGCTAGCTAATATTGTCCCGGTACCCATGAAAGACGGTAAGGTGCGGATGTGTATTGACTTTCGGGATCTCAACAAGGCTAGTCCAAAGAACGACTTTCCTCTCCCACATATAGACTTGCTTGTTAACAACACGGCTGGTCATGAAATGTTTTCTTTCATGGACGGTTTTTAGGGATACAATCAGATTAAGCTAGCTGAAGAGGATCGAGAAAAGATTGCTCTCATCACCCCCTGGGGAGTGTATTGTTATAAAGTCATGCCATTCAGACTTTGCAACGCAGGGGCAACTTACCAAAAGGCCATGGTAACGTTATTTCATGATATGATGCATTAGGAAGTAGAAATCTATGTGGATGCCATGATCGTCAAGTCCAAACAGCGGACAGACCACCTGTTCAACCTGCGAAAGTTGTTTAACCGTCTCCGTAAGTATCAACTTAAGCTATATCCTACCAAGTACACCTTTGGAGTATCTTCAGGGAAGTTGCTGGGGTTTATAGTCAATGAAAAGGGGATAGAGGTAGATCTTACCAAAGTTAAGTCTATTGTGGAAATGCCAGCACCAAAGGGGGAAAGGAGGTCTTGTCCTTTCTGGGAAAGTTAAACTTTATTAGCAGATTCATAGCCCAAATGACCCTTCTGTGCAAACCTATTTTCAAGCTCCTTAAGAAAGATGTACCGAAAGAGTGGGATGATAACTGTCAAATATTTTTTGAGAAAATCAAAGGATACCAACAAAATCCTCCTGTCCTAGTGGCACCAACCCCGGGGTGTCCTTTGTTAATGTACATGTTAGTGTCAGATACTTCCATGGGGTGTGTTTTGGGACAACATGATGAAACGGGAAGAAAGGAGCAAGCCATTAACTACCTCAGTAAAAAATTCCTGCCATATGAGATAAAGTACTCGGATCTCGAGAAAACCTGCTGCGATTTAGCCTGGGCAGCTCACAGGCTTCGGTATTACATGCTCTATCATACCACCTTCCTCATCTCTCAAATTGATTCCCTCAAGTATATATTTGAGAAATCAACCCTGTTTGACAGAATTGCCCGATGGCACATGATCCTGTTAGAATTCGGCATCGTTTTTACTACCCGTAAAGCAGTCAAGGGGCAGGTGATAGTTGATTATCTGGCTGAGAACCCTATTGATGATTATCAACCCATGGAACCCCAATTTCCTAATGAAAATATACTATGCGTTGATGACACATCTGAAAAGCAAGCGGGGGCTGGGTGGAAGATGTATTTCGATGGGGCCGCTAACAAAAAGGGAGCTGGTATTGGGGCCGTAGTAGTATCAAGAATAGGCAGTCACTATCCTATTGTGGTTAAGCTACAAATTGAACCATACACTAATAAGATCGCTGAATATGAGGCTTGCATCCTGGGACTAAGGCTGGCATTAGAAATGAAAATTGACGAACTGGTTGTTTTTGGCGATTCGGATTTGGTTATTCAGCAATCCAAGGATCTATACCAAACTTGAGATGCCAAACTCTCCCCGTATAATCAACAGGTCAAAGATTTGTGTCAATCATTCAGAAGCGTGGATTTTCATCATGTGCCCTGAGCAGAGAATAGTTTCACGGATGCCTTAGCTACGTTAGTTGCAGTAATCAAGGTCGATAGGGGCATCAAGATACCCCATCTACAGATTTTTACTAGGGATATCCCTTCTTATTGCCTGCACACAACCGTTAAGCCCGACGAGCAACCATGGTTCTATGACATCCAAAGGTATATCCAAGTCAGGACATTCCCCGATGAAGCATCACAATGAGATAGGAAGACCATTTGTCATTTGGCAGGACATTAGTTCATGGCTAGAAATGAGCTTTTCAGGAGATTATGGTTCGAACCTCTAAGATGCGTCAATGCCGTCGACACCAAGGTTATCATGGAGGAAGTGCACGAAGGAGTTTGCGGTCCCCATATGAATGGCCACACACTTGCAAAGAAGATTCTCCAGACAGGGTATTACTAGTCAACCATAGAGTCAGATTGTATTAGATATGTTCTTCGGTGTCACAAGTGTTAGATACATGGGGATAAGATTAAAGCATCACCTACTGAGCTCCATTCCATGTCAGACCCGTGGCCTTTTTTCTATGCGGGGGATAGATATGATTGGCCCTATCACTCCTAAAGCCTCCAACGACCACCGCTTCATCCTTGTTGCCCTCGATTATTTCACTAAATGGGTGGAAGCCGTCTCCTATGTTCACGTTACCAAGAAGGTCGTGGAAAGGTTCATAAAAAATCATATCATTTACCGGTATAGGATTCCCAACTCACTCATTACTGACAACGCTTCCAATCTAAATAATGAGTTGATATCAAAGCTATGCCAAACATTTCACATTACTCACCGGAATTTGATCACCTACCGGCCTCAAATGAACAGAGCAGTGAAAGTAGCCAACAAGAACATTAAGAGAATACTCTGAAAGATGATTGACAACTACAGAGATTGGTATGAGAAACTTCCTTTTGCATTGATGGCTTGCCGAACTACTATAAGGGTCTCCATTGGAAGCACCCCTTTCGAGCTGGTCTACAGCACTAAGGCAGTCATCCCCGTCGAGATTGAGATTTCGTCCTTAAGGATCTTAACAAAAACCAAACTGGATGAAACAAAATGGATCAAAGGCCGGTTTGTTGCTATACTAACCATGCAGGAAAGTCATATCAAAAGTATGGGAGGCTATGAGTTCATAAGACAAAAAGGGGTACAATACTAAACAAAGTATGTTTTTCTACAAATGCAGGAATCAATAAATCTAAAAGCGAGGAGCAAAAATATATCACTTCCCATCATCATCATATGTGGAATCCGCTAGGCAAGTATCAACTGGCTTGCCAACCGCAAGAGGAAAACTCGAAGAAGTACCAGCTATAGAAGATCCAAGCCGGGCTTGCTCGTAGTCTGCACACCTGGCCAGAAGCATATCCCTCTCTCAGGTAAGGGACTCCACAGCCTCCCACAAAGACTGACTATTCGTCACACCATCCTCTGGGGAAGTGGAACGGTATAGAGCGCTTCGTGGTCGCCTACGTCCCCTCGAGATACTCAACGGTGGGCGATTATGTGTTGATCTGGCCGCTACTAGCTGTATCTCCAAAAAAGCTACCTCAGCGTCGCTCACTCTCAGCTGATTATGCAATATCCATATCAACTGGTGGTTTTGCCGCCTGTGACGACGCCCCTGAACAATCATAGCTGTTAAGAAGTCAGTATACCTTACGGGAGGTAAAGGAGTCTCAATAAGAAGATCCTAAGTCTGCTAGGACCCAGCACATAACGCTGAAGCCAATAGTGATAAGTCTCAGTCTCAAGGGGCATGACAGAGAATGGACCGTCATCATCTACATAAGAAAGCAAAGATCTCCATGTATCCATAACCCTCTCCACCAACACTCTCGAGATCGATGCCTAAAAATCAAGAGTGAACTCGACTGCAGATGTCAAATAAGGGATATCCTAACTCCTACCAAGCTGTCGCAGAACCTGAATCCCGAAGAAGGGGGCAATGCCCCTAAGGCCTGCTAGGGGCACGAAGGCCCTCTCGGAAGGTCGAACTCTCAAGCAATACCTACTAACCAGTCTTGAATACCACCTGACCGTGCCTGACCTCATGCTCTGGAGGTAGTCATCCCAGGCCGTAACGGTCCGCGAAAGCCTCCCCTCATTTGCCATGACTCTTTGAGATGTCGCCAGGGAATGTATATGGTCAAGCTCGAGATACCATGTATGCTGGAATAAAGGAGTAACAAACAAGTGCCCAATCGCCCAGAGCTGGAAGAGAGCAACACATCCCCGGAAATGAGCATCAACAGTCTGCTGGAATCTTGTAAGACTCATAAAGGTCTCTTCTACAATCATGGGAGCATAGGAATGCCCCTTACGAATCAGGGCTAGCAGTGCACATAGTCGACAGTCAACTAAATCATCTCCTCGGGGGAACACCAAGTAGTTCAGCAGAAGTAGGGCCAGAGCAACCATACGGGAAACAAACCAATCCTGGGAAGTGTGCCAATCACCTGAGTGGACTCGCATACCCATGGGAAACTAAAAGCGAGAAAAGAGGAACTCTGCTGGGATGTAAGTAAACTAGGACAAAGAAGAAGATGAAAGAACTGCGCGTCTAAGTTTGAGCTGGGACAAGACCATTGTGATATAACCATTTAGAAAGAGGGGTCCTACAATGTCGGCAGAACTATTTCGGAAACCAAGAAGAAACCCATACTCGTGAGGGGTAGGGGTAAGCTCGCACTCCCCAAAGCAAAAAAGAGATAAGCCAGGCTGCCAAAAGGGAATCACTGCCTCCATGAGTTCGGGAATAAGCCGCACTGATAGAAGTGAAGCCACCCGACCATAGGACCGGCGAAAGATATCCTGCTCATCCAGAGGGTAACTGTCATGCCAAGCTCTCAGTCGATTCAAAATTGCGCCTGCCATCCTGAAAAAGTAAGCCAAGGTAAGAGGTGTTCATATCCCATACATGCAGTTCAAATAATAATAAAACAAAATAAACAACTAACACAAAAAAATAAGTAAAAAGATTTCAAATGATAAGTCAAAACAAAATTTCTACACGTTTTGATTTTCCAACTTCAAGTCAAATCTCAAGGGTTTTCCGTCTTTTTCCTTCAAAAAGATTTTATTTCTAAACCTTTTCCAACTCTTTCCCTAATTTTCAAAAATTTCGGTAGAGTTTCGTTTAAAAACGGTCCCTACAATACCCATGACATCAACACAAAACACAAATCGTGTACTTCACAATGTTACAATCACGTAACATCAGCACCCCCGCACACTTTTAATTTTTCAAAATTTTCAAAGCACATGTTTTATTTTTTCCAATAAATCAATGGTTTTCAAAGTTATCCTAAAATTTCTCAAAATCATTTCAAATGTTTTCTAAAATATTCCTGCATTTTGTAAAATTTTAAACTCTAAAAATTTCATCAATTTCTTGAGTTTTCCCATTTTCCTAATTTTCTAAGTATTTTCTTATTTTTTTAAAAATAAAAAATTCACCAAGTTTTCAAAAATTCACGAAACTTCAACACATTTTTCTAAGGCACATGGCATAAAAATCTAGCCAGAAAACCCAATGCCCAAGCCTATAGGAATAAACTCCCAAATCCTGCAAAAAACTCTCTTCACATAATCACGTAAAATCACTCAAATCCAATCAAACAAGCACGAAAATGCAAAGATAACATCACCATAATGTTTAAAACATATCAAAATATCAATTTTTACTATTCACATGATTCCAATGAAATTCTACACATCAAAATCAAAAAAAATTTGAAAACTCACTTTTTAGAGTTCTCCGCCGATATCTGCTCTTCCGGCGACTTTTCTGGCGACGTGGTCTCCTTCCAGCAATCACCCGTGGTCTCCAAGAAGTGCTCCTTCAAGGTTCAAGTCAGTTTCCCCACAAACACTCTACTTTTTCGAAAAACTCTTTAAATGTCGTAAGTTTTCGAACCAGAATTTTTCTGGTTTTAATCCCAAGCCTGGCTCCACTAGTAAAGGCGCCAAGCTAAACTTTCCAAAGTTCGTCCCTCCGACCACCTCACGATTAACATGGGACTCTTACTTTATTGTTTTCTGTCTTCGACAAACAAAGACAGAAAAAGAGGGGCAGCTGTAAGCACTCCATTTTTTACCGTTCGGCAGTTTACAGTCCATCTAGACTTGTACTCAAGTCAATATGGACGTACTCCAATCGACATCAACTTTCTAAGTTTAATCCCGTCTATCTATCGCTTCGCGGGCCCACCAGGCCCAAATAGAGGCAAAATGACCAAAATGCCCTTAGGGGCATTGTTCGGTCCAATTTAAAATCAGGTAAGTCTTTCTGAAGACGGTAAGTTCCCTTTCCGATTCCATATCAGGCGCGTCTTTCTAGAGATGGTAAGTCCCCTTTCCAATTCCAAATCAGGCACATCTTTCCAAAGATGGTAAGTCCCCTTTCCATATTCCAATAGGCACATCATTCCGAAGACGATAAGACCCCTTTTTAATTTTCATCCGGCACGTTTTTTGAAGAAAGTCTCTTCAGAACGGTAAGTTCCTTTAAACCTGTCGACCAAGACGAGACCATAAGTCCCCTAGATGGTAGAACGGTCCAGCTTTGGCGCCTGCTAGCCCGCCAATGCAAAAATTTCGATTTTGGCAAGCCTTCTGAGAAAGTTGACTTCTCAGGCGCAAAGTTCCTTTAGCAACTTCCCCAGATCAACCAGTCTCGGGAATGATTGTGAACCATCAGAGTAGCGGAAGTACTCGTACATCGCAACGTTCAGATTAGCGAAAATACTCACAAGCAGGTCGATATAGGGAATTGCCAACAAACCCCTGTGTCATGAGACCAATGTCAGAGTGGTGGAAACACTCAAAACCCAGGTCAACACCAGTGCCTACTAGCCCACTTCGGTGAAAAATGACCAAACTACCCCTAGAGCTATTTTTGGCACGTTTCTCAAGAACACACCTAAGTCCTCAGAATGGTAAGTCCACCCTTCCAAGATTGTCTTAAAAGCAATCTGGCATGATTAGGTGCCTTATAGTCAGTTTTGGGCCAATTCTGAGATTTTTTGGTCAAGATGACCATTTTGCCCCTATGCATCTGAACGCCTCGGGGACCACATCGGCTCTGGGTGTCAGACCGATAACCTCCCGAGAATGCTTCTTATAGTGTTCTTAACCTTCTATTATCTTTCTGGATCATTCTGAGTTAGTTCCGATAAATCTGGTGCAAAATGATCGTTTTGCCCCTAGTGGGCTGGTCGCCTTTTTCAACTACACTGGCTCTGGGTATCAAGTTGGTAGCCTTTGGGAACATTCTAAATAATGTTTCTAAATCTTGAGTCTTCTTTCGGGACATTCTGAGTCTGTCTTGGCAGCTTTCCGGCCCGATTGACTGTTTTGCCCCAAATGGCCCGGTCAACCCTTCCAACATATCTAGTCACCCTTTTTCAAGTCTACTACCTCTGGGACACTGTTTTAAGTGTTTCTGTCTTTTTTCAGCCTTCCGGGCCATTTCCGGTCCCTTAAATGCTTCTCAGACCATCCGGAGTCACTCCTAGTGAAGCTAGGCTAAAAATTGCATGATAATCAGTAGAACAGGAGCCCAAATCTTCTCAAGATATGTTACTTGCCGACTTAATGAACTTTCCTAAGTTGTTGGCGCTATTAGTAGTGGCACCAAGCCAAAAAATGGCCTGGCACCACTCCTAGTGGGGCCAAAAAGAAATTTGCCCTAGCGCCACTACAACAAGCGCCGGGTCATTTATTTGTCTATAAATACAGAGCCTCCTCCAGCATTAAAGAAGTCGCAAAATTAGTCTAAAAACCCTACTTTTCAATATACAGAGCTCGTAGCCTCTCTAAACCCTAGTCTCCTTAGGTTTTCCAAACCCTAGCCTCCATACACAAACCCTACCCTCCTATACACTCACATACACTTCTACACACTTATACACTAGCCTCCAAAGCCTCCTTTGAAGACTTAAAGTGCTGCAATCTAAAGCTTTGAAGATTAAAGACAAGCTCTTGAAGACTGAAGTGAAAACTGAAGCAAGACAAGTAAAGCAAAGCACGCAAAGCTAAGCAAAATAAAGAAGACACAAGGTAGGCTTCTTATTTACGTTTACGCATCTTCCCCCCTCTCTTCTCTCTACTAACCCACTTGAATTTTCTTTTATTTTAATCCCCCATCTTCTTCCCTCCCTTCTTGCATGCTTGAAACAAGGGAATTCCCAGTCCATGTGTAGGATTAGGCTATTGGAGAGCCACCGTATCGGGGGCTTTCTTTTAGTCTAACCGAAGACCACGTGGGTTCGGCCCCCTTGATTATGTGGTGAAGCCTTTAACCTTGTATGTTCACGACCCTCTTTGGATTGTGCATATCATAATCTTGCATTCTTCCAAAATTCGTTTTCAAACTCGTTTTCAAAGCTTGCATTAACATCGTTTTCAAACTTGCATCAAAATCTTCTTTTTCAAAACTTGTTTTTAAAATCACAATCCTAGGGTGATACTAGCCTTTTCATGGCTAGGGTTGCTTTAGGAAAGTGTTACATTTAAAATGACTAATGTGGTCCATATTTTTGAAACATAGTTGTTTTCAAAACCACTGTCTTAAAGTGGATCTAATCTTCTTATGGTTAGAATCGCTTTAGGAAAGTGAGGTATTTTATATACTTTCTAAAAAACTCTTCTCTCCAATCTCCTTCTTCAAATGCCTTTCCTTCTTCGAAAACTCCCTCCAATCTCCTTTCCAAAATTATTTTTGAAAAACTCCTTTCCAACAATCTCTTTCCAAAAACATCTTTCCAAAAAGCTCCTTTCCAAAAACACTTTCCTCAAAGTTCACTCTCCAAAGACGCTCCTTACGTTTCCTTCCTAAACAACTCTTCCCAAAAATCTCTTTCTAAAAACTCCTCACTAGGATTTCTTTTCAAAAACTCTCTCTTTTCAAAATTCACTTTCTAGAAACTCCTCTCTAGGATTTCTTTCCAAAAAACCCACTTTCCAAAACTCTTTTCTTAGAGTCCAAGTCAAAGCCTAGAACCGACAATTAGAAAACCCTAATTTTCCTTCCCAAAAGCATGATTTTCAATCCCTTATTTTGGCCTCAAAACTTAGGTTTCCAAAACCTCTTGTTTTCCACATCAAAACTATATATATATTTCCAAAATCTCTTTTCTACGTCAAAACTATAGTCTTCCCAAAACTAGGATCTCCAAAACTCCATCTTTCCAAATTCATGCCAAATCCAATCTCTCCTTTAGGAAGCCAAATCCAATCTCCTCTTTAGGAAAGTAGGTCCTATCCTCCGTTCTTGGAAACAAAATCAAAACATCTCTTTTTAGAAACAAAATCCAATCCCTTGGTTTATAAAATAGGAATCTCAATCCTTCCAAACCCAAAAATTTCCTAATTCAACTCCTTCCTAATCTTGTACTTTCCTAAACCTTAGGTTTCCTAAACTTAAACTTTTAAATCTTTCTTTAAACTTTAAGCTTTCAAACCTTTCTTAATTCCATCCCTTTCCAAATTTTAACTTTCAAAATCCAAGGTTCCAAATCTTTCTTAAACTCAAAAACCTTTCCTAATTTCAAGAATTTCTAAAACTCAAACTTTGAATCTTTCTAAAATTCTAAACTTCCCTAAACTTCCAATCTTTCCAAATCTAAAACTTTCTAAATTCTAAACTTTCCAACTTTCAAAACTTTCCTATTTCAAAACATTCCAAATTAAAAACTTTCCAATTTCAAAACTTTCTTAAAATGAAATGTTTCCTATTTCAAAACTTTCTTAATCCAACACTTTCCTAATTCGAAAACTTTCCTAATTTGAAAACTTTCCTAAAATGAAACTTTCCTAATTCGAACCTTTCATAATCTTCCAAGTTCAACACTCGAGTCGAATCTTTCCTAAGTCTCAAGTATTTCTTAAGTCTAGGTTTCCTAAAACCAAGCTTTCCAAAATCGAATCTTTTCAAATCTTCCAATCAAAGTTCAATCTCTCAATCTTCCCATCCAAATTTCAATTCAATCTCTTTCTTCCAATCATATCTTCTATTTTCTATCAAACTCTTGTCCGAACTACGACTAACCTAATTTGTTAAAAATGATACGTAGGCAACCCTCATGGGTGCGGTCACAACCTTTTTCAAGTCTCCAATTCCACAACTTCTTTCAAATCTCCAATTCCATAACTGCTTTCCAATTTCCAATTCTATGTTCTATTTTCAATTTCCAATTCTAAATATCTATTTTCAATCCTCAATTTTAATATCTGAATTTTATTTCCAATTTCAAAGTTTAATTATTCTTTTCTAAATCTATTTTTCAACTCTCTTTTTCTTGCATTTGGATATCATGCATCATGTCTTTTAAACATTCTTTTTTCTAAAGTGGATAGAATTGGACATATATTAATTGAAGATTCTCATAGGTGAATCTAGGGTAAATAGACATGTAGGTACTGCAAGGGCGGGGTAGGGTGATGGCTTAGTGCGTCTTTCTTACACGTAACCAACCTTCGAGCCTAGGATCATTGTTTTCAAATACCAAAATGGAGTTTATTTTCAAAAAATGGCTTACATATTTTTTAAAGTTTGCCAAACAAACTGTTTTCCTAAAACCCTCTCTTGAGGTAGTATTTTAAAAAATCGTTTTCAAAAACCCTAAGTGTAGTCTTTGAATTGTGTTTAGTTTTTAGGTGACTAACTCACCTTAATCAAGTTAGGTGGCAACTCCAAATTATTTTCCAAAAGCCCTTTATTCAAACCAATTTTCAATTCAAATATAGTCGCACTTATTCTTCTAGGAGGGTGAGTTCTAACGAGAGAGTACAGTGTTTTTTCCGCTTGTTTGTGTATTCCTCGAGTGCAAAAAATCTGGGCGCGACAACGGACAGGATGTGATATGTGTTGTTAGGGCCTTTCTTCCATTTTTGAAAACTCCACACACACTTTGTGCACTCACTTGCATTTGCATTTTGCATATATTACTTGGTTACTACCCTTCTAGATGGAAGGGGGAACAGTATATTGATTGTGACTGGATGCTGTGTAAGTTACTTAGCCAATGGTCTCTTGATAGTACCCTCACTCGAACCACCAACCAATGATGGAGTTCACCCTTTTGGGGGTGGACATCGGAGGTTTGAAGGTTTGGGAACCGAGCTTTTTAGGAAGCATTAGTAAACCCCAACCTCATGCTCATGTAGCACCCCATGCATAGTTGAACCTCTGCTAGATTTAGGACAAACGCGTCAATTTCAAAATCAAGGAGGAAAGGGTGACCGCTTTACTTTCCTTTATTTTCTGTTCAATTCATGCTGTTGTGCTGCTTAATCTTCATCGTTATGTTATGTATACATCTCTTTGCATCATAACTGCTCATGCATTGGAATTCATTTCAAGACAAGAGTTCCCAAAGTAACTCAAGTCATTACATCTTCGTGCATCTAATTAACCCCCAAAGAAAGGCCCAAAGACCTTCTCACTAGAATCAAGCCAAGAAAAACTCCTAAGGGTACTAAAAGACCCTAAGGACTCATGGCACGCAACAAAGTCATCTCATAAAGAGGGGCCCCAATCCCTCTTCAGCTCATGGAGATAAGGCTGTTGTAAGCATCCCTCTTCAGCTCATGGAGATAAGGCAGTCTACACTCTGTCCAGACTTGTTTTCAAGTCATTGTGGGCATACTCCAATCGAAACCAATCCTCTAGGTCCAAATTTCGTCTTTCCATCGCTTCGCGGGCCTGTCAGGCCCAAATAGAGGCAAAATGACCAAAAGGCCCTTAGGGGCATTGTCCTTTCTTATTCCAATTCTAATCCCTCCCTCGAGACAGTTTATTCCTCGAGACGGTCTGAGTAGTAAAACTACTCACAAAACCGTTAGAGTGGCGGAAACACTCACAATCCAGGCACGTCTCTTCGGAGACGGTAAGACCCCTTTCCAATCCCACTCTCGAGACAGTTTATTCCTCGAGACGGTTCCAATCCAGGCACGTCTCTTCGGAATGGTAAGACCCCTTCCAGTCCCACTCTCGAGATAGTTTATTCCTCGAGACGGTCCGAGTAGCAAAACTACTCACAAAATCGTTAGAGTAGCGGAAGTACTCACAGAACCGTTAGAGTAGCGGAAATACTCACAGAACCATTAGAGTAGCGGAAATACTCACAGAATCGTCCGAGTAGCGAAAATACTCAACCCCGTCCGAGTAGCGAAAATACTCAACCCCGTCCGAGTAATGGAAATACTCAACCCCGTCCGAGTAGCGGAAATACTCACAAATCATCAACCTCGTCCAAGTAGCGGAAATACTCCCAAATCATCAACCCCGTCCGAATAACAGAAATACTCAACCCTGTCCAAGTAGCGGAAATACTCAACCCCGTCCGAGTAGCGGAAATACTCACAAATCATTAACCCCGTCCGAGTAGCGGAAATACTCCTAAATCATCAACCCCGTCCGAGTAGCGGAAATACTTAACCCCGTCCGAGTAGCAGAAATACTCACACCGTGAGAGTGGCAAAAAAACTCAAAACCTAGGTCAACACCAGTGGCTGTTAGCCCACTTCGGTGAAAAATGACCAAACTACCCTTAGGACCTTTTCCGAGACTTTCCGGTCAAGATGACCATTTTGCCCCTAGGCATCCGAACGCCCCGGGAACCACACCGGCTCTGGGTATCAAACCGGTAATGTCCTGCGAATACTTTTTATAGTATTCTCAACCTTCCTTTACCTTTCCGGATCATTCCGAGTCAGTTCCGGCCAACCCGATACAAAATGACCGTTTTGCCCCTAGAGGGCCGGTCTCCTTCTTTGACCACACCGGCTTTGGGTATCAACCGATAATGTCCCGAGAATACTTTTTATAGTGTTCTCAACCTCCCTTTACCTTTCCGGATCATTCCGAGTCAGTACCGGCCAACCCGGTACAAAATGACCGTTTTACCCCTGGAGGGTCGGTCTCCTTCTTCGACCATACCGACTTTGAGTATCAAACCGGTAATGACCTGAGAATACTTTTTATAGTGTTCTCAACCTCCCCTTACCTTTCCGGATCATTCCGAGTCAGTTCCGGCAAACCCGGTACAAAATGACCGTTTTGCCCCTAGTGGGCCGGTCTCCTTTTCTGACCACGCTGGCTCTGGGAATCAAACCGGAAACCTCTGGGAACATTCTAAATAATGTTTCCAGATCCCAAGTCTTTTTCTGGGACAATCCGAGTTTGCCCCGGCAGCTTCCTAGTCTGATTGACCGTTTTGCCCCTAAAGACCCGGTCGACCTTTTCGACACATCTTATCCTCACTTTTCAAAGTCAAATACCTTCAGGACACTATTTTAAGTGTTCCTGCTCCTTCCCAGCCTTCCGGGTCATTCCCGGCTCCTCCAAATCATTCACAGACTTTCCGGAGTCACTCCTAGTGAAGCCAAGCTAAAGTTTACATGGTAGTCACTAGTACAGGCGCCCAAATCTAGTCAAAGATACGTTGCTTACCGACCTTAAATCTTTCCTAATTGGCTGGCGCCACTAGTAGTGGCGCCAAGCCAAAAAATGGCCTGGCGCCACTCATAGTGGCGCCAGTGTAGAATTTGGCCTGGTGCCACTGCAACAGGCACCAGTTTTGTCCAGCCTCTATAAATACAGAGCCTCGTTCAACGTGAAAAGGGTCTGCAAACTTAACCTAAAAATCCTATATTTCGATATACAGAGCTCGAGCATCTCCAAAACCCTAGTTTCCTTAGGTTTCCCAAACCCTAGCCACCCTACACTAAACCCTAGCCTCCTATACACTCATACACACCTCCATACACTCATACACTAGCCTTCAACCATTCTTTGAAGACTGGAAGAGCTGCCCTCTAAATCTTGAAGACAATCCTTGATGGTTGAAGAAGAAGATCAAGACGAAGACCGAAGACCGAAGACTGCACGGTGCGCAAAATAAACAAGATACAAGGTAGGCTCCCTATTTAAATTTCCGCACTTCCCCCCTCTCTCTTCTCTCTCCAACCCACTTGGGTTTTCTTTTTTTTAATCCCCCATCTCTTTCCCCCCCTTTCTTTGCATGCTTGAAACAAGGGGACTCCCGGTCCATGTGTAGGATTAGACTATTGGAGAGTCACCGTGTCGGGGGCTTTCTTCTAGTCTAACCAAAGACCACGTGGGTCCGGCCCCCTTGATTATGTGGTGAAGCCTTAGCCTTGTATGTTCACGACCTCAAATTGCATTGTGCATATCATAGTCTTGCATCTTCCAAAAACCGTTTTCAAAGTTGTTTTTTTTTCAAAACGTTTTCAAACTTGTTTTCAAAATTGCATCAAAATCTCTTTTTCAAAAACTTGTTTTCAAAACCACAATTCTAGGGTGATTCTAGCCTTATCATGGCTAGGGTTGCTTTAGGAAAGTGTTATATTAAAAGTGACCATTTGGTCTATATTTTCAAACCTTGTTTTCAAAACCACTTTCTTAAAGTGGTTCTAGCCCTCTGATGGTTAGAATCGCTTTAGGAAAGTGAGACGTTTTCATACTTTCTAAAAACTCTCTTTTCAAAAATCTCTTTCTAAAAATCTCATTTTCAACATGCTTTCCTAAAACTCTCTTCTCCAAAATTGTTTTCAAAAACTCTCCTCCAAAATCTATTTTTCAAAACCCCCTTTTCCAACTCCTTTCCAAAACTCTCCCTCCTAAAAATTCACTTTCCAAAAACGCTCCCTAAAAATTTTTCCAAAAACTCTCTTTTCCAAAATCTCCCTTCTAGAAATTCCCCTCTAGGATTTTCCTTCTAAAATCTTCGTTTCTAAAAGCTCCTTTTCAAAAACTCCTTTCCAAAAACCTTTCCAAAAACTCTCTTTCCAAATTCACTTTCTAAAAAACTCCTCCCTAGGATTCCCTTCTAGAGAACCTTCGTTTCTAAAAACGCGTTTTCCAAAAGACTCTTTCCTTAGAGCCCAAGTCAAGCCCTAGAACCCACAATTAGAAAACCTTCATTTTCTTCCCAAAAACATGGTTTTCAAACTTTACCCTAAACCTAGGTTTCCAAAACCTCTCGTTTTCACATCCAAACGATACATGTTTCCAAAACCTCTTTTTTACATTAAAATTCTACACTTTCAAAACTAGGGTTTCTAGAATCTCCCTTTCCAAATCCTTGCCAAATCCAATCTTCCCTTTAGGAAACCAAATCAAATCCTCCCGTTTAGGAAACTAGATCCTATCCTCCGTTTTTGGAAATAAAATCAAACCTTCTCTTTTCAAAAAAAAATCCAATCTTTTTCTAATCCAAACATTTCCTAATTCAACTCCATCCTAAACTTCTCATTTCCTAAATCTTAAGTTTCCAAAACCTGAACATAAAAATCTTCCCTAAATTTTAAAACTCAGCTTTCAAAACTTTTCCTAATTCAACCCTTTCCTATTTCTACCCCTTTCCAAATCTTAACTTTCCAAATCTAAATTTTTAAATCTTTCCTAAACTTAAACCTTTCCCAATCTCAAGATTTTCTAAAACTCTAAAACTTTCTAAATCCTAAACTTTCTAAATTTCAAATCTTTTCAAATTCAAAACTTTCTTAATTCAAGACTTTCTTAACTTAAGACTTTCTAAACCTAAAAACTTTCTAAATTCTAAACTTTCTTAAACTTCAAATCTTTTCAAATCAAAAACTTTTCTAAACTCAAAACTTTCTTAATTTAAAACTTTTTTAAGTTGAAACTTTCTTAATTCAAACATTTCCTAAACTGAAAACTTTCCTTTTTCAAACCTTTCCCAAAACGAAGCTCTCTTATTTTTGAAACTTCCTTGTTTTCCAAACTTTTCAATTTTTAAAACTTCCCTATTTCAAAACTTTCCAAATACGAAACTTTCCAATTTTCGAAACTTCCTAATTTCAAAACCTTTCCTAAAACAACACTTTCCTAAGTTGAAACTTTCTTAAACCTAAAACTTTCTTAAATTCCAAACTTTCCTAATTTCAAAACCTTCCAAAAATGATACTCTCCTAAATCGAACCTTTCGTAATTCAAACATTTCCTAAATTCAATCTTTCTTAAACTCTTGAGTCTTTCCTGAGTCTCATCTTTCCTAAGTCTAGGTTTCCTAAAACCGAGTTTTTCAAAGTCAAGTCTTTTCAAATCTTTCAATCAAAGTTCAATCTCTCAATCTTCTAATCCAATTTCCAATTCAATCTCTTTCTTTCAAATCAATCTATTTTCAATCGGATTCTTTTCCGAACTACGACTGACCTGATTCCCCCAAAGGGATACGTAGGCAACCTTCATAGGTGCGGTCACAACACTTTTCAAACTTTCAATTCTACCCTCATGGGTGCGGTCTTCACATTTTTCAAATCTCAAATTCCAATCTATTCTCAAAATTTCTATTTTCAAATTCCTATTTCCAAGCTTTCAAAGTTTCCAATTTCAATTCCATCTTTTCAAATCTATTTTCAAATCAAATCAATTTCTTTTCAAATCAATTTCTATTTTCCAATTCTCTTAACTTGCACTTGCATATCATGCATCATGTTAGTTTCTTTTCAAACATTCTTTTTCAAAGTGAATAGGGTTGAATTATAGTTAGTCGAAGACTCTCATAGGAATCTAGGGTAGATTGACATGTAGATACCGAAAGGGCGGGGTAGGGTGATAGCTTAGTGCGTCTTCCCTACACGTAACCAACCTTAGAACCTAGATCACTGATTTCAAAGACCAAAAAGGAGTTATTTTTCAAAAAAGGGCTGAATGTTTTCCAAAGGTTGCCAAACAACCTATTTTCTTAAAAACTCTCTCTTGAGGAGATATTTTCAAAAATTGTTTTCCAAAAACCCTAAGTGTAGTCTTTTGGACTATGCTTAGTTTTTAGGTGACCTAACTCACCTTAATCAAGTTAGGTGGCGACTCCGAATCTTTTTCAAAGGCCCTTTATTCAAACCAATTTTCAATTCAAACTTAGTCACACTCATTCTTCTAGGAGGGTGAGTTCTAACGAGAGAGTACAACATTTTTCCCGCTTGGGTGAGTATTCCTTGAGTGCAAAAAATCTGGGCGCGACAGCTGTCAAGAAGACAAGGGGCAATCCGAAATCAAGATCTCTCACTGACCTCCATCAAAGAAGGCAAATCCGAAGACTAAAGAGTAGTTTAGGATCTCAAATGTAAAAATAGAATAGGCGAAAGTCTCAACGAAAATGTTGCCCTTCCCCTTTAAATGTACTTTCAATTCCATATATATATAAAAAAAAAGAAAGAATCAAATGTAATAAAACTGTCATTCCTATTTTCATCGAATGAATGCATGAATGTGTGAATGAAGGAATGAACATGCTCACACAGGTATGGTACTGCATACAGGGGCAACCCCCTATCTCCAAAAGTGAGCCAACACATCATGCTTAGTCCCCCTCGAATAGCAGGAGTACCCCTAAGACATGCATTGCATAAAAACTTTGAAATTAAGGCACCAACTTTTCTCTTTTTCTTGCTTTTCACTCTCTCTTCCTCCCTTATTTCAAAGGAAGAAAAGAAGGGATAAAACCCACGCTTGCAGAGAACTCCCCTGTATAGGTCGCCGTCCCAGAAAGAAACAGTTACTCATTTCAGAACATATAATATCCATGAAGTCATTCAATATGCCACCAAGCTCGGCCCTTAAGCAAGGCCAGGCTTAGCTACTGGAAGAAATAAGAGGACTTGGGAGTAAGAAGACCAAAATAGGAATATTGGTCTCTTTACTCCTATCCCATGCAGGTATAACACTCGATGAGCAGGCAGAAGCTCTCTAGGTCCAAACGCATAAAGAACTTATTTTCCTCCAAAAAAGGACCAAGGGAAAAGATCAAGATTACACCCTGCTGGCTTGCTCTCTAACCACCGCCTACCGATGGCTTCGCCAAGCCAATCATCTCGTCCCGGTACCTCCCACGCCTATCTTTAACAGGATTCCCATATCATATAATCCTAATCTATCATGTGAATACCATTCCAACTCACCCGACCATGACACAAAAAATTGTCCCACTTTGAAACATAAAATCCAAAACCTCCTCGATTTCCAAGCCATTGACCCAGCCATTATTATGCCAAAACCTGATCCTCTGCCTTTAGAAACCTCTAAGACACCCTTTTGACCTAAGAGAGCTAGCTAGAGAAATCGAGTTTTTACTAAACTTACTTACACACAAACCACTGCGATTTATGTCCTCCTGGCATCAGAACACCTGAAGCCTATACCCTGTCGACCTCTGCCCAATCCCTTACCACCCAACTTCAACTTAGCAGCAGCCTGCGAATATCATTTTGGTGGCTAGGGTCATGACAATGAGGAATGCTTCTCTTTAAGGCATAAAATTCAGGACTTAATTGACTCAAAAGTTATTGGCACACAAGAAGCCAACCCAACTTCTATCACTTCTTGCACATTATTGGACCACACCATCAATTTTATCATAGGAGATGAGGCTGATCCAGACAGTCCCGACAAAGGAAAGGATAACATTGAGAAGCTGCAAGTCCTGGGGGTAGTTGGGGCACCATATCTGAAGCAAAAAAGGGAAAGAAAATGTGGTCTACCACTACACTATCACCACTGGCGCCCTAAAAGCTACAGACAGCAACTCGATCAGCCTTGCGCAACCCAATGAGGCACCTGGCAAGTGGAGCGTATAATCCCGAAGCCTGTCTAAGGAGCTTATTAATTGAAAAAGAAAAAGGGATGTTTTCTGTATTCATCTACTTTCCTTCCTATCTCCTAGTTTTCCTATCAATATTCATGTCTTATGCTTATGCTATCAATTAAGGCCATGCCACGTAAAAAAAAAATTGATGAAATGAAAATAAAGGGTTCTAGTTCATTCCCTTTGACTCATATTCTGGTGGATAATGATTGCTTTTAGAGATTTTCCCCTAATCTATAGTGACTCGGCTTAAAGGATGGGATAGCATGAGAAACCCATTCAACGGAGATTAAAACCTTTGAGAGAAAGATAGAGAGTGAAAGAGAGGAGGAAAATAGACTCAGCAAAGAAATGTAGAGATTCTTAAAGAGGCGACACTTGAATGATATCCTAGCTAAGCAATAGATAGTCGAGCTCCCAAAATAAAGAGAAACCATCGTTCAATCCTTCCAAAAGAAGTATATACTTCCCTTCGCTCAGCCCACTAGAGACGTAAGTGATTTTCATTCAGATATCCCTAAACTAAGAACCATCCCCCATATTGGGGTAAGTGCATAATGGTTGATTCGATAGAAAGTACAATTATTTATTTAGAAATGTTGTCTAAATTTTGTAAAAAGGCTTTATGGACTAAGCAATTTAATCTGAAATTAAGAGAGGGCCTTAGTTCTACTACGATACAGTTGGAGACAACCAATTGTAAAGCCCACTTGAGCCGGTCACATCCTTTGAAAAAAAATATATACCGACCTAATGATCACCGCCCACACTGGGTTAAGGCAAAAACCATAAAGAATAACTAATGAGCAATGAAGATGGTGATTCCCAAAAGGATATGACAGTGGCAACATCTCTAAGAACAAGCATAGCAGCAAGTTTTGGTGCAAAGAAGAGTCTCGGATGACACGGCCAAAAAAAAAAAAAAAGATAAGATAATGTCTTCCCAAAATAGGAATAAAAATGTCAGCACCTTTAAAAGTCGACATAGGAACAAGTTTCTATGAAAAAGTTCTAATCAGAAGGGGAAAGAAAAGGTAAGAAGGAAAGAAGGGAGAAGGAAAGGGAAGTTAAAATTGTCAAAGGCGGTCATGGGTCTTTCGGAACCCCATAAGTGATAATATTTGAGCCTTTATATCCCTTTTCCTCTCAGATCAAAGAAAATTGCTTAGTTCAAATAAGCCTAAACAATAGGAAGACAAGTTAAACAAAAAAAAAGAAAGAATAGCGAGTAGGAATGTAAGGGCAATGTCATGTTCCAAGGTGTGCTCAGATGGTTTTGGTTTAAACAACCCACTAAAATAAAATCTTTGAGCCTAAATATCTCTTCATTTCTTACAACCCCCAAACCCGGCCTACATTACGATCCTAAAAGAAGTCTTCTTGGATTGTGAGCCAAGCTATTTATTACTCTGCAAAGGGTAGGCAAGTTGTCGCTCAAGCTATAGTGAAATATGAAGATCTAAGGGAGAAAACCAAGTGAGGACAAAAAATTCCCAAATAGTAACCTCATAGAAAGTAGGGATAAGATAGTAGCAATCCAAAAGGTTAACATCCCCTGAGAATGGTGCACATGCTATCACACCCCGATAAGAATGGGACAAAACCAAAGGGACAGCATCCTGAAAGGGAAGCAGAATCCCAAGAGTATGGGCCTTGGCTCAATCCTGGGGTATTCTTCATAAATAACTTGTATTCACGTAGTACTTGTGCATTCATGACATATATAACATGTACATCCATGCAATTCCTATGTAATTCAATTCTATTCGTGCATTCATCAAAAAGTATGACATGCTTCCAATTCCATTCATGTACGTCCATTGATCAAAAAGTATAACATGCATTCAAAACCCATCTCTATACATTCATCAAAAAGTATGATATGCATTCATTTTCATTTACGTGCATTCATCAAAAAGTATGACATACATTTAAAATTAATCTCTATGCATTCATCAAAAAGTATGATATGCATTAATGTATGTGCATTCATAAAAAAGTATGACATGCACTCATTTCCTCATGTATCAACCTATGCATTCATCCAAAAGTATGATGTGCATTCATTTTAACCTGTGGTGGACTTATACAGTATATACCAAACGACATGTCTAACAAAAAACACTGACTAGTGTTTAGGTGATTACAAAAGAAAAGGTGTCCCAAAGCAGAAGCACAACATCCCAGAAGGTCTGTCGGCTAGAATCCAAGTGCTCTGCAAAAGAAATGGCATACACCCTAGAAAACCCGAATTATCATCCATAGCCAACAAGAAACAAAGAATGGGGCACTGAATCACCCTCGACCGCCCCAATCAACCATAAATAGCCTAATCCAACCTTTTTCAAAACCACAGAGAATAGGATAACAACCCACCCTCGACCACCCCAATTAATGTTAGATTGACTCGACCTCTTCAAATCGTAAAAATTGGGGCAACGACCCACCCTACACCTCCTATTCAATTGCAAACTAGTTGATCCACTCAAGGAAAATTGACCTATAGATGTTCAACTTTTTAAATACCTCAAACCTTTTAAAAGGAGGCCTTACCCCCTCCAAACCAAATTCAAGAACCCAAGGGAGCATCTTACCCAGAATTTCGTCATGCCAGTTAGGGCCAAAAGTCAACAACCAACATATCAAAGGAACATTACTCTCTAAAAATCTCAATGCAAGAACTAGTAAATGTCATTTTCTCTAACATTCAAAACAAAAGAACTATAAGCAAATCCCTTATATCAACAAAGATTGGGTTTTAGAGCTTCCTCCGAAAAAGTAGATTAGGTTTTCAAGCTTCTTTGAAAAAAAAATAGATCAAGTTTTCGAGCTTCCTTTAAAAAAGCAGATTGGGTTTCAGAGCTTCCTCTAAACAAGCAGATCGGGTTTTCGAGCATCCTCCAAAAAAACAGATTGGGTTTTTGAGATTTCTCCAAAAAAGTATATTGGGTTTTGAGCTTCCTCCGAAAAAGCATATTGGGTTTCAGAGCTTCTGCCGAAAAAGCATATTGGGCTTCCAAGCTTCCACTGAAAAAGTAGATTAGCTTTTCAAGCGTTCTCCGAAAAAGCAGATTGGGTTTTAAAGGTTCCCCCAAAAAATTAGATTAGGTTTCAAAGCTTCCCCCAAAAAGCAGATTAGGTTTCAGAGCTTCCTCTTAAAAAGCATATCGAGTTTCCGAGCTTTCTTTGAAAAAGCAGATTGGGTTTTAGAGCTTCTTTCAAAAAAGCAGATTGGGTTTTAGAGCTTCTTTAAAAAAAGCAGATTGGGTTTCTGAGCTTCCTCTGAAAAAGCAGATTGGGTTTCAAAGCTTCCTCCAAAAAAAGAAGATTGAGTTTCCGAGCTTCCTCCAAAAAAGCAGATTGGGTTTCAAAGCTTCTCCCGAAAAAGCATATTGGGTTTTTTAGCTTCCTTTGAAAAAGCAAATTGGATTTTTAAGCTTCCTCCGAAAAAGCAGATTGGGTTTTAGAGCCTCCCTCAAAAAAGCAGATTGGGTTTCAGAGCTTCCTCCAAAAAAGCATATCAGATTTTTGAGCTTCTTTCGAAAAAAGCAGATCGGGCTTTCGAGCTTCCTCCGAAAAAAGCAGAATGAGTTTCAGAGGTTCCCCTGAAAAAGGAGATCAGGTTTTCAAGCTTCCTCTGAAAAAGCAGATTGGGTTTTAGAGCTTCACTCAAAAAAGCAGATTGGGTTTTAGAGCTTCCTTTGAAAAAGCAGATTGGGTTTCCAAGCTTCATTTGAAATAGCAGATTGGGTTTTAGAGCTTCCACCAAAAAGTAGATTAGGTTTTCAAGCTTCCTCCAAAAAACGCAGCTTGGGTTTCAGAGCTTCCCCTAAAAAAGCAAATTGAGTTTCTGAACTACCTCCAAAAAAGCAGATCGAATTTTTGAGCTTTCTCCAAAAAAACAAATTGGGTTCTCGAGCTTCCCCAGAAAATGCAGATTGGGTTTTAGAGCCTCTTCCAAAAAAGCAGATCGAGTTTTTGAGCTTCATTCGAAAAAGCAAATTGGGTTTCAAAGCTTCCTCCGAAAAAAGCAAATTGGGTTTTTGAGCTTCCTTTGAAAAAAGCAGATCAATTTTCGAGCTTCCTTTGAAAAAGCAAATTGGGTTTCAGAGCTTCCTCTGAAAAAAGCAGATTGGATTTTCGAGCTTCATCCGAAAAAGCAGATTGGGTTTCAGAGTTTTCTCCGAAAAAATAGATTGGGTTTTCGAGCTTCTTTAAAAACAAAAAAAGCAGATTGGATTTTCGTGCTTCCTCAAAAAAAGCAGATTGGGTTTCGAGCTTCCTCCAAAAAAGCATATTAGATTTCTGAGCTTTCCCCTTTAAAAGCATATATCAACCTTGAACCTCCTTAGAGGAGCTGCAAGTCGCCAGATAGAGCGTCAGCTCAAGAAGAATCAGTTTCAAGATATCAACCTTGAACCTCCCCAAAGGAGCAGCATTCCGCTAGACGGAGCATCAGTTTAAGAAGAATCAATTTCCAGATATCAACCTTAAACCTTCCCGGAAGAGTAACATTCTGCCAGAAGGAGCGTTAGTTCAAGAAGAATCAATGTCTAGACGTTAGCCCTAAAACTTCCCGAAGGAGTACCATTCCACCTGACGAAATGTCGATTCGAGATAACTTACTCTCCAAAAATTTTCGGCTCCGGTCCCTCCAATTGCCTCGCGGTTAACATGGGATCCTTCGTTTTTCATTTTCTATCTTTCATAGGCAAAGACAGAAAAACAAGGGCAGCTGTAAGCACCCCATTAGAATAGTTCCCTTTGGAAAATGGTTTTCAAAGATTTATCATCTCCATCTTTGCATTAAAAGTGGTTTTCCAAAGGTTATCACCATTGTGTTGATTCTTGAAATCCATACTCCTGTTAAGATTAAGGTTATAATGGTCCCAAGGAAACCTTCTTTGGAATGGTTTTCAAACACTAACCATATATACTATACTCTTGGCTAGAGTCAAATTTTCATAGAAATGATCTTCAAAAAGGGTTGTCTACCAAAGTCCTTACCATAACACAATTTGTTTTCCAAAACTCTTTCCAAAAACGCATAAAAACCACCTTTCAAAACCATCCTCCAATCCAACCCTAGGTTAACTCAACCCTAGTTGTCCAAACTTAGGTTAACCTAAACTAAGTTAGTTAACCCTAGGTCATCTTAACCTTAGGTTAACCCAACCTTAGTTAGTTAAACATAGATCACCTTGACCCTAGCTTAACCTAACCCAAGTTAGTCAACCTTAGGTCACCTATAACCTTAGGCCAATCCAACCTAGGTTAGTATATTTCAAGGTTCCAACTCATGAACCCCTTTTTTAAGCTTCCTCCTATTTAATACCACTCCCATAGCTCATCTTTCGATAACCTCCTACTCTCTTAAGATTTCAAAAACTGACTCCATAACCTTTTAAACACTCATACACTCTACCTTTAAAAATGTTTTCAATAACTCACAATCCTAAGGTGTCCCTACCCCTTCTATGATTAGGGATTCCAAATGAAGGTGATATATCAAGAACAATCTCCAAGGTTGTCCATATTAGAGTTCCAAAGTCCTAGGCGTTTTAAAAAATCACTTTCGAAAACTTTTCAAACACCAATTTACTACAACATTCCAAAGCCATACCTCCAAGGTTTTCAAAACAACACTTCAAAACATTTTCAAAACTCTCTTGAGTTGTTCTAAAAATATTTCAAAACATTTCAAAACCCTCTTTCAAGAGTTTCAAAGTTCTATTTCAAAAGTCTCAAGTTCTCTATTTCCAAAGACCACAAAGTGTCTTCAAACCTTTCCAAAGACCTCAATGTGTCTTCAAAACATTCCAAAGGTCTCAATGTGCCTCTTTTCCTTTGAGCTCTTGTCCGAACTACGATTAACGTGATTCTTGCCAATTGAGATACGTAGGCAACCTAAAATGGTGCGGTCATAACTTCTATTTCAACTCTAATCCCCTTTTCAAACGTTTCTATCAATTCAACGTTTCTATTCCAAGCTCCTTCAAAACCTCCATGTTTTCAAATATTCTTCCCGAAACTTGCATCATATATCATTCATCCAAAAAGTGATAACCTAACCTCGTTTTCAAAAATCTAAAGTGGATATTAAGTGGATAATGGTAACCGGTTATTCTAGTGAGTGAACAAAGGGTGATTAGGCATGTAAGTACCGAAAGAGTAGGGTAGGGTGATGATTTTAGGATATCTTCCCTACACGTAACCCCCGGACCATAGATCTTTGTTTTCGAAAGACCAAAATGGAGTTATTTTCTAAAAGGGCTTTAAACTTTCTAAAGGTTGCCAAATAACCTATTTTCTTAAGAGCCCTCTTTTGAGGAAGTTTTTCAAAACCCTTTTTCAAAAACCCAAAGTTTGATCTTCGAATTACACTTAGCTTTTGGTGACCTAACTCACCTAAATCAAGTTAGGTAACGATTCCTATTTTTCTAAATAGCCCTTAATCAAACCAATTTCAAGTTCAAACCTAGTTGCACTTATCCTTCTAGGAGGATGAGTTCTATTGACAGAGTTCCGTGCTTTGTCTCCAAGCTGAAAGGACTTGGTCCCAAAAACTGGAGCGCGACATATGTGCATTTGTTTTGTAGGTGGACCCTTGCTTACATTTTAATTTATGTTGCTAAATTGCTATGTATGTTATGTATGACAATATGTATAGGAGTTGTTGGGCTCTTTTTCCCAATTTTCAAAATCACACACACACTTGCATGTGCATCTTTATGGAATATTGACCCTAGTTACTACCTTCTAGTTAGAAGGGGGAACAATACATTGACTATTGGTGGTAGGCAGATGTGTCACCTAACCAACAGCCTTTAGATTGTTCCCTCGCTTGGGTCACTAACCTATAATGGCACCACCCCAGAGAGTGGGCCTATGTTTGAAGATCTGGGAGCTGAGCTTTTTAAGAACCATTAGTAGCCCTCAACCTCATGTTCATATAGCACCCATGCATAGCCGAACCTCTACCCAATTTAAGGCATATATCTTTTTCAAAACCAAGGAGGAAAGAGTGACCGCTTTTCAATTTCCTTACTCATGCTGTTATTATGCTTACATACGTAAATATCTTGTCATTCATGCCATTAAACTGCTCATGCATATGTAATCATCCCAATGTAAGAGTTTCAAAGTAACTCAAACCACTTGCATTCCATGCATATGATCAACCCTAAAGAGAGTGGCCCATAAGTCAATCTCCAATCATAAGTCTACCTAATGCCTAAGGGTTCCAAACGCTAAGGATCATAGCATGTATCTAAGAATCATTTCATAAGAGGGGCCCGAATCCCTCTCACTCATGGAGATAGGGTTGCCACAAGACAAGGGGCAAAATTCCATGACAAGGTTGCTCAGTGACCTCCGGACATCAAAAAGGCAGAACTGAAGACTCAAGAGTAGTTTAGGTTTTCCCTTATAATAGTAAATAGGTGGATAGTCCAATTGAAAATGTTCCCACTCCCCTTTCTATATATTTTCAATTCCATGTACTAGAAATATCCAATGTAATAAAATCATCAATTTATTTCCCTTGAATGAACGGATGTATGTTACAGGCACAGGTATGGTATTGCATACAAGGGTAACCCCCTTTCTCCAAAAGTGAGCAAACATAGCATGCTTTGTCCCATTCTCAAAGCTGGGGGCACCCATAGGGCATCCATTACATACAAACTTTCAAACCAAGGCACTAACTTTCCATTTGTTTCGTGTTGTATGTCCTCTCCCTCACCTCTCAAGTACTAAGAAAACCAAAGACGAAGCATGGACAGAAAAGGAGGTTTCCTGAACCGCTTATCTATTGTCATTATGTTGTGCACATATTCAATACTATCATGCTCATAAATCAATATCCATTCTAAAGACACTAGTTCCAGGAAACTCAAATCATTGCCTTCTCATGCATTCAATCAACTATAGAGAGAAAGGGACAATCCCATCTCATGTTAATCAAACCTACCAAAGCTTCTAAGGGTTTTCCAATCTTAAAGGGTTCATGGCATGAATATAACCATATCTCAAGAGAGACCCAAATCTCTCTCTATCCATAGAGACGGTATTGCCCAAACAAAGAAGCATCAACTGGCCCATGCCGAAGAGGTATTGTATTTGCATATAGGGGTAACACCCCACCTCCAAAATGGACTCAGCATCATGCCTAGATTCCGGCGAAGAAGGGACCTCCATAGGACATGCATTGCATAAGGTCTTCAACTCCACACGCTAATTCCATTTATGTTTCTTTCTTTTTTTCCAGGCCCAAGAGCACAACCAAAGCTATGTAGTCTCTTCGTAGTCCCACCCAGTTCATAACTCTTGCAAGGATGAGCACACTGAAGAGCATAAGGGATTGGCCACTCATCAACAGAGTGTTACCTCTCAAGCAGCTACCTTCACACCATGTCATGACAATCGCCTTCCATGCATCGACATGACAAAACCCTCCTATCACCTGACAATTAGGAAAATGGTCACCAACTACCTCAGCAGCAGAAGGTACCACCTAAGAAGGGACTAGGGGCACAGCTATAGGGTGATCCTCTGAAAAAAAAAAAAAAAACCAAAAGACTCATTCCGTCCCTAATCAGTAACTAAAAATTCACGCCTTATCTTCTATCGGCTCACTCCTCAAGGTCTCGCCAATCTAGTAGCATCGGACAAGAAGTTGGCCAATTGGACCATCCATACAATTTCCAGATGTTGAAGCAGTATGAGCAACCTTGCTTCGTTGAGAACAACATACTCGATACAACCAAAGACACATCTCCAAATCCTTCAGCAAAAAAATCAAACCTCGACAGGAGACTTTGTCGCCAAAAATACATCTCCAGCCTGGAAGAAAGCTAGAAGCAAAGTTCACTCCCAACAATGAAGACTCAAAGTCATTCTGACAGAGACAGACAGGGAAGTTTCCCCAGCACCCATCAACTCAAGCTCGATAAAGCACTACTCTGTGTAATTAGAAACTCTGATAGAGTAATAACGACATTGATCAAAATAAAAAGAGGCCCTCAATTCCTCTACCATATAGTTAAACAGAGCCCTTGCAAAACCTCCTTAAGCTAGTCACATTTCCATCATATAACTAGTCGGTGATCACCACCCATAATGGGTCGAAAGCCATAGCATAAGAGTAGGGAAAGAAAAAAAAAGGGGGTAGCGTTACTTATATAAAAAAAATAAAAAAAGAGCGCTCAAGCAATGTCATTTTCTGCCAGGTAAGTGGCAGAAAACGAATAAGAAGAGTCTAACAGTTTTTCTCCAGGTAAGTGGGAGAAAATAAATAGGGGAAATCTAGCAATGCCAAGGTCAAAGTCATCAAATAAACGACCTCAGCATTAGTCATAAAAGCAAAGGGTAAGAAAGTGATGAAACTATTAAAGGCCATCACAGGAATCAATGCCGAGTAGAATGGTAGGTTTGAGCCTTCTATCCTGTTCTTTCAAAAACCCGACACCTAGCTCACGTTACAATCCAAAAAAGACCTTTCAAATTAGTCATTGTTGTCATTGCTCTTCAAAGTAAGATGGTTACATTAAGAAGTGTTCTATTTAGCAGAAGGAGTTATGAGAAGACAACTTCTATTCCAACTCAACAAGTGTTTCAATGCACCCTTGTCAAAAGCAATGTCAACATTCTTCAACCAAAGTAACAACTTCAGTCAACAATAGGCAATGAGTCATCTTCAACGGCATCAACGAGAGAAATCACAAGAAATGCATGGCCTGAGGACATAGTGAAAACCCTCTGGGGTGCTATTGGTAAAAGAGTAGGGTCATGGCAAGATATAAAACTACCAACACAGTGAAAACCCAAAAATGGGTGCTGACGTACAACAATGGTAGAGTCAACATCTATGAAAACCTGTAAGGGCACAGGTGGTAAAAATGGCTTAAATGAGAGAAAAAAATAAAGAAAAGAAAAGAAAAAGAGACAAATCTCTTGATCAGCAATCCAAGACGGCCTCAACGAAGCAGTAGAGTCTCACGGCTTAACTGGGGCATGCACCCATGCCCATCCTCCATAAACCTATGCATTCATCGATTGAAAGGCCTCTAGAAATAGAGGCACGACAAGAGGCAAGCTCCTTATCCAAGAGGACTCGGTTAAAAAAATGGGGTGCGATAGCTTGACAACTCCACTAAGGATAATTAGAGGGTTAGGCCTATGTCATGTGGAATCACCCTTCACTCACCTTAAGCTCACCGGTTACCTTGTTTAGTTATATCCATTTTCTAAACTTTTTTAAATTTTAAAATTTTCAAAATGGTTTTTGTTTTGTAAAAAGTCAAACATTGCATTCATTACATACTCTTACATTGTTTATACATCATATTTTATTTTGCATTTGAGTTCCTCGAAAAGTACTAACTTTGTGCATTTGTTTTGTAGGTGGACCCTTGTTCACATTTAAATTTATGTTCATAAACTGCCATGTATGTTATGTATGATAGGATGTATGGTAGTTGTTGGGCTCTTTCCTCCAATTTCCTACAATTTTCAATTAGAAAGGTTCCAAATTAGGAAGGTTTTAAATTAGGAAAGTCCCAAATTATGAAAGTTTTGAATTAGAAAAGTTTCAAATTAGGAAAGTTTTATTGTAGGAAAGTTTTGAATTTGGAAAGTTCCAAATTAGGAAAGAGTTGGATTAGGAGAGATTTGAATTTTGGAAAGTTTTTGAAGTTTGAAATTTAGGAAGTTGGAATGTGGAAAGGTTTGAAATTAGGAAATGTTTGATTTTTATTTCCTAAAGTAGAAGATTAAATTTTCTTTCTGAAAATAGATGATTTGATTTTGTTTTCAAAATTGAAGGATTTGATTAGATTTCCTAATTTGGAATATTTGATTTGACATAGAATTAGAAATGTTGAGTTTTGAAAATCTTGAATTTGGAGATCTATGATTTGGTGTAGAAAAAGAGATTTTGGGAATCGATGATTTGATATAGAAAATTGTTTTGAAAACTTATGATTTGAGGCAAGATAGAAAGTCATGATTTTAATAAAGGAATTAGGGTTTCCTAATCATGAATTTTAGGGCTTGGATTGGATTTCAAGACAAAGAATTTTTAGAAAGTAGATATTTGAAAAGAGATTTTAGAAAGTAGATTTGCAAAACTATTTGGAAGGAGGTTTGAATATGGACTTTTGCAAGTCTCTTCAACATCTCACTTTTCTAAAATGATTCTAACCATGAAAATATTAGAACCATTCTAGGGTTGTGATTTTGACAATAACTAGGATTTAAAATATAGGCCACAATGATCACATTAAATATAATACTTTTCTAAAATATTCCTAACCATGAAATGGTTAGAATCATCTTAAGATTGTGGTTTTGATGAAAATAAATTAAGGTTTACACCCAAAATTTGGACCTTAATGGTCACATTAAATTTAACACTTTTTTAAAACAACGCTAACCATGAAATGGCTAGAATCATTTTAAGATTGTGGTTTTAATAAAAACAATTTAGGGTTTACATCCAAAATTTGGACCTTGATGGTCACATTAAATGTAACACTTTCCTAAAACAACCCTAACCATGGAATGGCTATAATCATCATAGGAGTGTGATTTTAAAAACAAGTTTGAAAGAAAGAAGTTTTGAATGTAAGTATTGAAAGAGAAATTTGATATGTGAAACCCTAATCTCATATTTTTATAATTAGTTGAATTGCATCGTAAACGTAGTTAAATTAGTTTATTTAATTTCATTTACATCTATTGCATGGTTAATTATAAATTGTGTGCGCCACTTGTATCATTTTATTAGTGGTAAGTTAAATGGTTCAATGGTGAAACATTGGTGAGTGAGTATAATAAGTAGATGTATAAAATACCTAAAATATAATAAGTGGGTGTATAAAATACCTAAGGGGGGGGGGTGAGATATATATTATTATGTTATATTGAAGTTAATTGAGAGGAGGGGAGGGTGTCGGTGGAGAGAAAGAGAGGAAGATGACAAAGGGGGACAAGGAGGCAAATGAAGAAAGAAAAGGAAGAAAAAGAAGGAAAAAAACAAGAATGGTGGGGGGTGAGTGGTTAGCATGATGGGAGGGAGAAGAGAGGAAAGATAGCTGCCATTATAGAGAGAGAGAGAGAGAGAGAGATATAGAGTTATAGAGAGAGAGAGAGAGAGAGAGAGAGAGAGAGAAGCTTGAAGAGAGAAGGAGCAATCGGTGGAAAAGAGGAAGAAGAAGAAAAGAGGGGAAAAATCTAAGGAAGCTTTCTTACACTTTGTTTTCCTCATCTAAGGTGAGTATCATGCTTGTTTCATCTTATTTTCTCTAATTATTACATGTTGTATGAGTCATGCCATGGAAGGAAGAGGATGGAGGTGAGATCTTCCATGGTAAAAACTTAGAATCACCCATGGCAGCCCTAACAGAGTATTCTCTATGAAAATGCTACTGTTTAGAGACATTTCGACCTAGCTAAAAATTTTATTTGTGGCTGAATTTTTGAATTATGAGGATCATTTGGGCTTTGGATTCACTTAAAAATGTTGTAATTTCGAATTATGGTGGATTTTTGAAATGGGACTGTCCCTGCAGATTTTTGATGCCCAGATCTGTAACCTCTGGTTTAACAGAGAATTCGACCAAGTTAGAGTAGCCCAAAAATTATGAAATTTTTACTGTATCTAGGATAAAGGTTAATGATAATCTGTACCAAATTTCAGATCATTTAGATGTCGTTTACCTATGTTATTAATTTATCAAAGATAGACTATTTACTGCTGAATTCGAGTTTCTGCAGCACTGCCCTGTATTTGCAAATACCAAATAAATACTTAGGCATGTTCAAAAAATGTACAATTTGGTCTGGATACTCTTTCATATGTCTAGTTGGTATTTCTAAAGTTTTAGAATTTTTAGGCATAAGCCCACGAAGTTATGTCCAGATTATGAAGCCTGTGTCAGTTTTGGCAGATTAGAGGACTTGATGTATTTTGGTATTTTTCAACTCTAGCTTTACATTGGGAGTGTGATTGAGATTATCATATAGTAGTTCTAATGTATAATTTCAGTGTTATAACTTGTTTGTGTAGACATTATAGCTATGATTATCGGAGTATACATTGAGTTTCCTAAACTAATACGGTTGTGGTGATAGGAGCTAACGGAGAGCAAGATCCTTCAACGTCAACCCCGAAGTGATCTTTGACATAGTGTGTGTGCGGTGACAGGTGGGATCATAGGATAATCTTATTCATATAGAAGTGAATATATATTGCTTGTATTATTATCTGTGTTGGTGTTAATTGTGGGATTGTGGGATTTTGAGATAATCTTATTCATGTTAAATGCATTATTTATTTTCATATAATGGTGGTGAATGCATATGAGATGGTGAAGGTGTTTATATATGAGGTGGAAGTGATAATATATGAGAAGCTCTGTGGAGACATTGATGATTTTATATATATGGTGGCATTGCATACCATTCATATTGTATGCCTTGCATTGCACTGGAGAGAGTTAACCACGGTGGGTTAACCAAGGCTTAGTCATGGTGGACTAGCCTAGGGGTGCCACGGTGGACATTCCTTGATAACGCGCCATCAATATATTGGGCCAACGTTATCTAAAATTGCGCGCACATGTGGGTGATACATGCATTGCATTGAGACACCCATGATATAGATATATATATTAATCATTTCTACCTGTATGCATTTGAGTGCTTATTATCATTCTTTATGAGTTTGATTATCTGTCGTGAGCATGTTGACAATTAGCTCACACCCACACAGACTGTCTTGACAGGTAACTTGGAGATGACGGTTTGGTTCACTGCAGTCTTGGTTCTTGCCGTGGTGGCAATCATGTCGATGTCAGGATGTCGAGTCACGGGGCTTGGGACAGCTCCATTGTCTTACTTTCAGTTTCATGGTTGTAATTTTATATAAACGTTGGGTTTTGGTATTATGTTTTAACTTTGTATAATGGTAAAGAATTTTGTGAAAGGATGTTGATTATTTTCCAGTGGTAATGTATTCCTTTGGAGAGTTTATTATATTTTTCTCATTGTATTGTTTATTCCGCTGCGTTCTTTTATTTTTTGAGTATGGGTTAAGGTGTAGTTCGCAGGTACGGTGACCTGTGCGATCACACCTCACCTAATGTGACATAATTAATGTCTAATTGGGTTAGGGGTGTGACATGATATAAGTTTGAAAACAACTTTTAAGGTAATGTACAAACATGGTAACCACAATGTAATAGGGTCGTGAATATACAAGGTTAGGATTCACGACATAATCAATGGGGCCGAACCCACACCATCTAAGGTTGAACTAAAAGAAAGCCCCCAACATGGTGACCTTCAATTGTCCTTTTTGGGCATGAATCGGGGAGTCCTTTGTTTCAAGCATGCAAGAAGAGAATTAGGGTTTTAGGAAACTTCGAGCTGTGATTTTAGAGAGACAGAGTTTTTGGACTGAGTTTGCATACCCTTTCTATGCAGGGGGAGGGTCTATATTTATAAGTAATTAAAACAGGAACTAGCGCCTGTTGTAGTGGCGCGAGTGGAAATTTAACCTTAGCGCCACTTCTAGTGGCGCTAGGCCATTTATTGGCTTAGTGACACTAGACACTGTAAGCACCCCATTTTTGCCTGCTCAGCAGTCGCTAATCCATCCAAAGTTGTATTTAAGTTAATATGGATATATTCCAATCTAAATTAATTTTCCAAGTCTAATCTCGTCAATCGATCGCTTTGCGGGCCCTTTAGGCCCAAATAGAGGCAAAACAACCAAAATGCCCTTGGGAGCATTGATCAGTTC
This sequence comes from Euryodendron excelsum, assembly GCA_033060915.1. Lineage (NCBI taxonomy): Eukaryota > Viridiplantae > Streptophyta > Magnoliopsida > Ericales > Pentaphylacaceae > Euryodendron > Euryodendron excelsum. The sequence goes on along the minus strand of CM065384.1, from coordinate 15,479,269 downwards.
AATTCCAATGGGCACGTCTTTTAGAAAATGGTAAGTTCCCTTTTCAATTCCAATTCCAATTAAATCTGGCACTTCTTTCAAGAAAGTTGATTCCTCGAGGTGGTAAGACTATCCAATCCAGCACGTTTCCAATTGAACTCTTTCGAATGATAAGTCCCTTCAAACTCGTCAACCGGGACAAGATCCCAAGTCCCTGAGATAGTAGAACGGTCCACCTTTGGCGCCTACTAGCCCGCCAATGCAGAAATGTCTGTTTCGGCACGCCTTCTGAGAAAGTTGATTCTTCAAGCGATAAGTCCATCTAGCAGCTTCCAGAGATTAGGCAGTCTCTGGAATGAATGCGATCCGTTAGAATAACGAAAATACTCGTAAATATCGCAACCGTCAGAGTGACGGAAACATTCACAAACAGGTCGATATAGAGAGTTGCCAACAAACCCCTATATCACGGGACTGCCATCAGAGTGACGGAAACACTCAAAACCCAAATCAACACCGGTTCCTGCTAGCCCACTTCGGTGAAAAATGACAAAATTGCCCCTAGGGCCATTTCTGACACGTTTCTCGAGAAAGTTCCTAAGTCCTCAAAACGGTAAGTCCACCCTTTCAAGATTATCTTAAAGACAATCTGGCATGATTAGGTGCCTTCTAGTTAATTTCGGGCCAATTTCGAGACATTCTGGTCAAGATGACCGTTTTGCCCCTAGGCATCCAAGCGCCCCAGGAAGCACACCAGCTCTGGGTTTCAAATCGGTAGTTTCCTGAGAATGGTTCTTATAGTATTCTCAACCTTCCATTATCTTTCCGGATTATTCCAAGTCAGTTTCGGCAAACCCGATACAAAATGACCGTTTTAGCCCCAGTAGGCCGGTCGTCTCTTCTAACCACACCAGCTATGGGTATCAAACCGGTAACCTCTTGGGACATTTTAAGTAATGTTTCCAAATCTCGAGTCTTCTTCGGGGACATTTTGAGTCCATCTCGGCAGCTTTCCGGTCCGATTGAACATTTTGCCCCTAATGGCCTAGTCAACCCATCCAACACATCCTGTCACAATTTTTCAAGTCTACTACCCTCGAGACACTGTTTTAGAGGTTCCCATCCCTTTTCAGCCTTCCAGGCCATTTGCAGCCCCTTCAAATCATTCCCGAACTTTCCGGAGTTACTTCTAGTGAAGCCAGGCTAAATATTTCATGGTAGTCACTAGTATAAGTGCACAAATCTTCGAAAGATACGTTGCTTGCCGACCTTAAACATTTCCTAATTGGCTGGTGCCACTAGTAGTGGCGCCAAGCCAAAAAATGGCCTAGCACCACTAGGAGTGGCGCCAATGTAAACTTTTGCCTAGCGCCACTACAATAGGCGTCAGGTCATTCCTTTATCTATAAATATAGAGTCTCTTCCAGTGAGAGAATGATCTGCAAACTCAGTCTAAAAACTCTCTTCTTCAACATACAGAGCTCGTAGCCTCCCTAAACCCTAGTCTTCTTTAAGTTCTCCAAACCCTAGCCCTCATACACAAACCTTAGCTCTCATATACTCCCATACACTCCTATACTAGCCTCCAAAGCCTCCATTGAAGACTTGAAGTGTTGCAACCCGAAGCTCTTGAAGATCAAGACAAGCCCTTGAAGGCTGACGCAAAGCAAAACGAGGATCGAAGCAAAGCAAGCAAATAAAAGCAAGCAAAATAAGAAGATAGAAGGTAGGTTCTCCATTTACGTTTATGCAACTCCCTGCCTCTCTCTTCTCTCTCCTAACCCACTTGGGTTTTCTTCTATTTTAATCCCCCATCTTCTTTTTCCCCTTTCTTGCATGCTTGAAACATGGGACTTCTCGGTCCATGTGTAGGATTAGGCTATTGAAGGTCACCGTGTCAAGGGCTTTGTTTTAGTCTAACTAGAGACCACGTGAGTCCGTCCCCCTTGATTATGTGGTGAAGCCTTAACCGTGTATGTTCACGACCCCAACTTGCATAGTGCATATCATGATCTTGCATTCCTCGAAAATTCATTTTCCAACTTGTTTTCAAAACTTGCATCAAAACCGTTTTCAAAACTTGCGTTAAATCTTCTTCTGCAAAACTTGTTTTCAAAATCACATTCCTAAGGTAATTCTAGCCTTTCCATGGCTAGGGTTGCTTCAAATAAGTGTTATATTTAAAGTGACCAATATGGTTCATATTTTCAAATCTTTGTTGTTTTCAAAACCACTATACTAAAGTGGTTCTAGCTTTCTTATGGTTAGAATCGCTTTAGGAAGGTGGTATATTTTTATAAACTTTCTAAAAACTCTCTTTTTAAATCTCTCTTTCTAAAAAAAACCTCTTTTCCAACATACTTTCTAAAAACTCTCTCCAATCTCCTTTTTGTCGCACCCCGATTTTTGGAGTGTCCAAGTTCCTTTCAGCTCGAAGACCCTAAAGTATAGAACCCTGTCATTAGAACTCGTCCTCCTAGAAGGACAAGTGCGACTAGGTTTGGAAATTGGTTTGACTAAGGGCTTTTTAGAAAAATATGAGTCATCACCTAACTTGATTAAGGTGAGTTAGGGCACCTAAAGCTAAATGTTAATCTGAATATTAAACTTAGAGTTTTTCAAAATGATTTTGAAAATTTCCTCAAGAGAGGGCTTTTAGGAAAATAGGTTATTTGGCAACCTTTGGAAATATTTAAGCCATTTTTTAAAATAACTCCATTTTGGTCTTTCAAAAACAAAAATCTATGGTCCGGAGGTTGGTTACGTGTAGGGAAGATATCCTAAGATCATCCTACCCCACCCTTTCAGTACCTATATGTCTAATCACCCTTTGGTCATTCACTAGAATAACCGGTTACCATTGTCCAGTTAATATCCACTTTAGAACTTTGAAAAAGGGGTTTAGTCATCACTTTTTGGATGAATGATGCATGATGTAAGTTTTGGAGGAAGTTTGAAAATAATGGGGATTTTGAAAGAGTTTGGAGTAGAAACTTTGAATTGATTGTTATTTTGGAAAAGGGATTGGAGTTGAAATAAAAGTTATGACCGCACCATTTTAGGTTGCCTACGTATCTCATTTGGCGAGAATCAGGTCATTCGTAGTTCGGGCAAGAGCCCGATGGAAAATTGGCACATTAGGGCCTTTGGAAGGTTTGAAGATACTTTAGGGTCTTTGAAAAAGTTTAAAACACTTTGAGGTCTTTGAAAAAGTTTAAGACACTTGGTGGTCTTTGGAAAAGTTTAAGACACTTGGAGGTCTTTGGAAGTTGAAAACACTTTGTGGTCTTAGAAGTTGAAGACTCTTTGTGGTCTGGGAAGTTTTAACTTGAAATTGGATGGTGGAGTGTTTTGAAAATGTTTTTGGATCAACTTAAGGGAGTTTTGGAAAAATGTTTTGGCATGACTCAAGAGAACTTGAAAGTGTTTTTGAAGTCTTGCTTTGAAAACTTTAAAGGCATGACTTTAGAATGTTTTGATGAATCAGTTTTTTAAAGTGGTTTTTGGAAATGGCTAAGGGTTTGGAATCCTAATATGGACAGCCTTAGAGATTGTTCTTGATTTATCACTTGTCATTGGAATCTCTAACCATGAGAGGGCTAGGGACACCTTAGGTTTGTGACCGTTTGAAAACCTTTTTGGAAATGCCTTGAAGATGGAGTGTAGGAACATTTGAAGAGTATAGGGATTTGATTGTTTTGAAATTAAGAGAGTAGGAAGTTTCGGGAAAATGGGTTATGAGAATAGTTTGAAATTGAGTGATCATTTTGAAAAGAGTTCAAGAGTTAGAACCTTGAAGTATACTAACCTAGGTTGGGTTGGCCTAGGGTTAGGGGTGACCTAAGGTTAACTAACTTGGGATGAGTTAGCCTAAGGTTAGGATGACTTGGGGTTAGGTTAACCTAAAGTGAGTGAACTAGGGTCAAGTTAATCTAGGGTTAGGCAACTAGGGTCAAGTTAACCTAGGGTTAGACAACTAGGGTCAAGTTAACCTAGGATTGGACAACTAAGGTCAAGTTAACCTAAAGTTGAATTGGAGGATGATTTTGAAGTGTTGTTTAATGCACTTTTTGGAGAGTTTTTTGAAGAACAAAACATGTCATGTAATGGACTTAGGTTAGCAATCTTTTTGAAGATTATTTCTATGAAAATTTTGACTCTAGCCAAGAGTATGGTTTGTATGGTTGGTGTTTGGAAACAATTCCAAGGGAGGTTTTCTCAATGGACATTATAACCTTTATCTTGACAAGAGTGGAGGTTTCAAAAATCAACATAATGATGACAATTTTTAGAAAATCATTTTTGATGCAAACATTGAGAGAATGCATTTTTTAAAATCATCTTTTGAGAAGGATTTTGAAAATCACTTTTCAAGGGGATCATTCCATCAAGAGAGGGTTCATATGACCAAACAAAAGAGAGACCACTCAAAAGAGGGTTCCATAGGGCTATTCCAACCACTGCACTTGAAAGCGTGGAAATCTTGAAAATTAGAGAAATGGAAAGCAACCTTTATGCAAGTTAAAATACAATGATGCCAAAATGAGAGTTAGGGGGATAGTAGGGGCTCTTCTAAGGCATAATTTCTAGGGTCCCATCCTAAGCTTCAAGGAGCCAACTCTTGGAACAATTTTTGAAAGAAATGTAGAACTTGGAAATGGCAATGAAATTAAGAGCAAGGCAAGCATTGTCGAATATGGCAATAAGCATAAAATGAAGTTAAGCATACAAGACATGATCAAAATAGTAATATGCAAGGGGTCATGATTCACATACAAGGCTTTTAGGCTACACCACATAAACAAGGGGCTCCTAGGCCATACCATCTTAAAGTAGGCTAGTGAGAGGTCTCCCAACACGGTGACTCTCATTTGCTTTCCTCTAAGCATAATCTAAGAGCCCTCTTGGCTCAAGCATGCAAGAAAAGGAGGTTGAAGATGGGGATTAAAATAGATAATAGCCTAAGTAGGCTAGGGGAGAGAAGAGAAAAGTGGGGGAGAGCACAAATGTAAAAGGGATACCACCTTTTGCCTTCAACACACTTGTAGTCTTCAATGGATGTCTTGATTGGAGCTTGAGTGACTTCAAAAAGGCTTGAGAGGCTAGAGTGGAGTGTGTAAGTGTGTATGAGGCCTTGTATATGGAATGTATAGGCTTAAGAGAGGTAGAATCTAGCCTAAGTGTTGGAAGGGTGGAATATATGTAAGGATTCGAGTTTCTAGAGTGATTTCAGCAGAACTTCGCATCAATTTCGGACCTGAAATATACAAAGGGGGAGGCCTCTATTTATAGGCAATCTGGACCAGGCCTGGTGCATGTGCTATATGTGCATGGGCAAAATTTGGCCTTGCACATGTAGTACATGCGCAGGTACTATTCCATTGCCAGAATGACACGTGGCACCCTATGTACTGGTTAAATCTCGACCGTTGATCGATAGTCGGTCAATTTGGATCAAAATTTGAGCGCATGTAGCATACGCTCCATCACCGGAAAGGTTCGTCCAAACTTTGCCTCGATAATTGAGTCAATTGGGAAGGTTTTGGGGGAATCAGTCGACTCAGGATGCTCTCCTAGTGCTTCCGGTGAACTTTTATGTTTTCAGGAAGTTCAAATTATGTTTGGAGGTGAGTGATATCATCTTGGGAAATGTGCCAAAAAGGTCACTTTTGCAGAGCGTTTGTGATACACTCCAGGGGTGTTTGAAAGTGGCTGTTTTCGTTTCGTGTGATCGAGGCCTTCGAGAAGCGATCTATTCGATCGGACCATAACGATGGAAAGTACTCTGGAAATACTTTTAGGAATTCCCAAATTTACGCATTTCTCAAGTCGTTTGACAATGCATTTTAATTAGGGAATCAGAGAAAAAGTCAACCTAGGCAGAGCGTCTGTGAGACGCTCCAGGGGTTACTGAAAGTTATAGTTTTCACATCGTAGGATGGAGGGCTTCGGGTAGCGATCTATTCGATCGAACCGTATTGATGGAAAGATCTATGGATGAGCTTTCGAGAATTCCTTGATTTACGCATTTCTCAAGTCAGTTGACGGTGCATTATAACTAAGGAATCGGAGGAAAAGACAATTTGGGCCGAGCATCTACGAGACGCTCCAGGAAAATTTTATCGAGTCATGTGAGTTTAGTGTCGTAGGGTCCTCCTTGGGTTAAACAAGAGCGTGTGGTGAAACCCTTTGTTCGAAATCCTAAGGCCGGTGCTGTTTCGGGGCATATTTGGGTTTACAGGGGCAAGACGGTCATTTTGACCAGGGTTGGCTAGAAATGGTCAGGAATGGTTTGGTATGTTGTGTTAAGGGTGTAGGGTTGTTCAGGGATGGTTTTGGGAGAGTCTTTTACTGTTCGGCGCGGTTTGCGCAGTGTTAAGGTGTTTAGGGGCAAAATGGTCATTTTGACCGGAGTGGGCGGGAATAGGACCGAATTTGGACCAAATGGCGTGCGGGGGATGCCTAATAGTTTAACAACATTTTGGTAGGATGGACTTATCATTTTGAGGGATTTTGAACTTTCCCAAAACGTGCCTGGAGGCCCAAGGGGCAAGTTTGGTCGTTTTCCACCGAGTCAGGCTAACAGGTGCCGCTGTTGACCTAGGTGTTGGTTTCTGAGACCACCCAGTCTTGGAAAACTACCTGTGCGATGTTGGTCTCTAAGAATGCCCAGTCTTAGAGAACTACCTGTAGGGTGGTGTTGGTTCCTGAAAATACCTGGTCCCAGAAAGCTACCTAGAGTGGTGGTGTTGGTCTCTGAGAACACCCAGTCTCGAAGAACTACCAAATGACGGACATTCTAAGTTGGCGGGCTAGTAGGTGCTAGAAGTGAACCTTTTAAAATTTTGATGAGGTGTTGGTCCCCAAGATTGCCCGATCTTGAGAAGCTACCTGGATGGCGTTGGTTTTCGGGACTGCCCCGATCCAGAAAGCTGCCTGGAATAATGGTGTTTATGGTGCCAGCGGGTCCTTGTGGGCCCGATAAGTGACCAGTTGACTGGATTGGAGATTGAAAGGCTTATCTTGAGCCTGCATGTATTGTGATGTTGGAAATCGAACCCGGTCAAACAGGAGATTGCCGAGCAGGCGAAAATGGGGTGCTTACACTTTTCAAAATTCCTTTTCAAAATTCTTTTCAAAACTTGCTTTCCAAAAACTCTTTTTTTTTTTAAATCTCCTTCCTAACAACTCTTTCCAAAACTTTCTTTCCTAAAAACTCTTTTCAAATCCCTTTCCAAAAACTCCTTTCTAGGATTTCTTTTTGAAAATCTTCATTTCCAAAAACACACTTTCCAAAATTCTCTTTCCTTGGAGCCCTAGTCAAACCCTAGAGCCAACGATTAAGAAACCCTGATTTTCTTTCTTAAAACATGATTTTCAATCTTGCCTCAAAACCTAGGTTTCCAAAATCTCCCTTTTTACATCAAAATCATGAGTTTCCAAAACCTATTTTCTATATCAAAACTATAGTCTTCAAAATCTAAGATTTCCAAAACTTCGCCTTCCAATTCTATGCCAAATCCAATCTTTCCTTTAGGAAACCAAATCCAATCTCCCCATTTAGGAAACTAGACACAATCCTTCGTTTTTGGAAACAAAATCAAAACACCTCTTTTAAAAACAAAATCCAATCCTTTGTTTTAGGAAATAAGAATCTTAATCCTTCCAAATCCAAATCTTTCTTAATTCAAATCCATCCTAATCTCATACTTTCCTAAACCTTACATCTCCAAAACTTAAACTTTCAAATCGTTCCTTAAACTTTAAGCTTCCAAACCTTTTTTAATCCCACATCTTTCTAAATTTCAATCCTTTCCAAATCCAAAACTTTCTTAAGTTAAATCTTTGTAAATTTGAATATTTCTTAAGTTAGAACTTTCTAAATTCCAAACTTTCTAAATTTCAAATCTTTCTTAAATCGAACTTTTCCTAATTCAAATCTTTCCAAAAATCAACCTTCTGAAGTTAAAACTTTCCTAATTTAAAACTTTCCAATCTTGAAACCTTTCCTAAAATGAAACTTTTCCTAAATGAAACTTTACTATTTTGAGCTTTCCTAATTCAAATATTTCCTAAATTTAATCTTTCTTAAATTCTAACTTTACTATTCTTCCAAGTCCAATATTCGAGTCAATCTTTGTTAAAGCTCAAGACTTTCCTAAATCCCATCTTTCCTAAGTTTAGGTTTCCCAAAACTCTATCTTTCCAAATCTAGTCCAAGTTCTCTTCCAATGGTCAAATCCTCTTTCAAGTTCAATTCTAGGTCTAAGTTCAATCATGATTTCCTAATCTTCCAATTCGAATTCCAACTCAACTTCTTTTTCCAATCAAAATCTTTTATTTTCAATCGATCTCTTATCCGAACTACGACTGACCTGATTTCTCAAAAAGGATACGCAGGCAACTCTTATGGGTGCGGTCATAACTTTTTTCAAATCTCCAATTCCATAATTTTTTTTTTCAAATCTATAATTCCATAACTTTTTTCAATCTCCAACTCCATAACTTGTTCGAATCTCCACTCCTATAGCTATTTTCAAGTTTCCAATTCCATAATCTATTTCAAACTTCCAATTCTAAATTTCTATTTTGAAATCTCTATTTCCAATCTCCAAAAATTTATTTCAAAATCAATTCTATCTTTTCAAATCTCTTTTCAAATCAAATCAAGTTCTTTTCAAATCTATTTTCGAAATCAAATCAAATTCTTGCACTTGTATGTCATGCATCATGTCAAACTTCTTTCTCAAAATTAGTTTCTAAAGTGGATAGTTTTGGGCACGTATCAATCGAAGACTCTAATAGGTGAATCTAGGGTGAATAGACATGTAGGTACCACAAGGGCAGGATAGGGTGATGGCTTAGTGCGTCTTCCCTACATATAACCAACCTCTGAACTTAGAATCACTATTTTCAAAAGGCCAAATGGATTTATTTTCAAAAAAGGGCTTAAATATTTTCCAAAAGTTGCCAAACAACCTATTTTCTTAACAACCCTCTCTTGAGTAGGTATTTTCAAAATCGTTTTCAAAAACCCTGAGTGTGGTCTTCGGATTGTGCTTAGTTTTTAGATGACCTAACTCACCTTAATTAAGTTAGGTGGTGACTCCAAATTGTTTTTCAAAAGCCCTTTATTCAAATCAATTTTCAATTCAAACCTAGTCGCACTCATTCTTCTATGAGGATGAGTTCTAACGAGAGAGTACAATATTTTTTCTGCTTGTGTGTGTATTCCTCGAGTTTGAAAAATCTAGGAGCGACAACTGGCAACTCCACTAGGGGTACTTCGAGGGTTTGGGCACAGTCATGTCTATTCACCCTTCACTCATGTAGAGTCTTCAATTAACTTGTCCAATTCTATCTACTTTCAATTTTCAAAGTTATTTTCAAAAAAATTGCATGTAACTCCCTTCATATTATCTTGCATTAAGTTTGCCATCCATATACTAACTCTTGCATTTTTGTTTCGTAGGTGGGCTTTTGTTTATTGTTTCATACTAACTGCTATGCATGAATGAATGTGATGAACAAGATGGATGGGAGTTGTCGGGCTCTTTCCTCCGCTTTCAATAAATCACACACACACTACACATGCACTTGCATTCTACATACTTGCATTTTTACCCTGATCTGTCCCTCCTAGTTAGAATGGTAAATGGTATATTGGTTATGGGCAAAATGCTGCGTCAGTTTCTTCACTTACGGCCGCTTGGTGGTTTCCCCGCTCGGATCACCAACCAATCATGGCACCACCTCGAAGATCTAGGAACCAAGCCTTTTTAGGACGCATTAGTAAACCCTCACTCTCATACTCATATAGACACCATGCATAGCTGAACCTCTGCCGGATTTAAGACACACGCACCGTTTTCCAAAACCATGGAGGGAAGGGCAACTGCTTTTACTTTCCTCTATATCTGTTTATTCTTGTTGTTATAATGACTGTATTCTTACTGTTATAATGCTTGTCTAACTGCTTATGCATGAACGCCTACTTTATCATTGCATTCTCTCTCCTTATACTCTTTGCATCTATATTCATGCATTTCATATTACATGTTAAGACGAGAGTTTCAGAGTAACTCAAGTCACTGCATTCTCATGCATATGATCAACCCAAAGAGAGTGCCACCAAGGTTACTCTCCCTTGCATTAAACCTACCTAAACCCTAAGGGTTCCCACGCAACCCAAAGGAATCATGGCATGCATTTTAAGTCATCCCATAAGAGGGGCCCCAATCTCTCTATGCTCACAGAGATAAGGTTGCCAAGAAGACAAGGGGTAATCGATCAACAAGGTGTCTCAGCGACCTCCTTAACATCAAATCTAATGAAGGAGAATCTGAAGACTCAAGAGTAGTTTAGGATTTCTTATGTAAAATTAGATAGGTGGAAGTCCAAAGGAAAATGTTCCCCCTTCCCCCATTAAAATGTACTTTGATTCTTTTGTTCGATGAGTTTCCTTATTTTCCGCGAATAAATGATAAATTCAGATTCCTGATCAATGGTAAGGTGTTTGCATATAGGGGCAGACCCCCCTATTTCCGAAAGTAAGCCAATACATCATGATTAGTTGCCCTCTCGAGTAGGGACATCCTTAAGGCATGCATTGCATAAAAATTTGTCAAAATAAGATAACTGACTTTTTTTTCTTTTACTGGTTCTAGGTTCCTCTCCTCATCCCTATCATTATAAATCGAAAGCTAAGGAGCAATCATGGAGTTACTCACACTCGACGCCATAACTCTGGTACTAGCAAAAGCAAAAAGACTCAGACATAGGATGACTAAAATGGAAGGCATGCTCTCTTCACTCTTATCCCATGGAAGGACCACAACCCATGAGCAGGTAGAGTCCTCGCAAGCCCAAACCCATGAAGGACGAAAAGGATGAAGAAGAAAGACCAAGATTATGCCCCAACCACTGCTTACCAATAACCTCCCCAAGCTAAGGGCCTTGCTCCGACACCTTTCAAGCCAACTTCTAACCACACCCCTGGATTACTTAATCTCTCCTACGGACACCAGCCAAACCCATTTGGTCCTAACCTCGAAAATCCTCCCACTTTGAAACATAAAACTCAAAGTCCCTTCAATTCCCAAACCACTGACCCAATACTCATTTCACTAGAACTTGATCCCCAACCTCCCAGGACATCTAGGATACCTAGGCGAATAAGACCAAAAGACCGAGTTTTCACTGAACTCGCTTGCATGCAAACCGCAGCTTACTTCGGTCTCCTAGCCTCAGGGTATTTAAAACCCATACCCCCTCAACCTGGGCCTAATCCTCTGCCACCTCATTTTGACCCAAAAGCATATTGTGAATACCATTTGGGTGGCCAAGGACGTGATACTGAAGACTGTTGGACCCTCAAGCATAAAATTCAAGACCTGATAGATAACAAGATCATCGGCTTACGACCAGTGAATCCTCCTCTGAATGCCACTACGGACCTTGTAACCACCCCATTTTCTACCGCTCAACGGTCTCCATTCCGTCCAGACTTATGTTCAAGTCACTGTGGGCATATTTCAAGTCAAATCAACTTTCTAAGTCTAATCCAGTCAATTCATTACTTCGCAGGCCCCACCGGGCACAAATAGAGGCAAAATAACCAAAATGCTCATGGGGCATCATTCGGTCCAATTTCCAATAGGCATGTCTTTCAGAAGACGGTAAGTCCCCTTTCCAATTCCAAATTAGGCACATCTTTTCGAAGAGGGTAAGTCCCCTTTCCAATTCTAAATTAGGCACGTCTTTCTGAAGACAGTAAGTCCCCTTTCCAATTCTGAATCAGGCGCGACTTTCTGAAGACAGTAAGTCCCCTTTCTAATTCCAATTCCAATTCTAGTCCCTCTCTTAAGATAATTGAATTCTCGAGACGGTCCAACACATTTTTCGAAGAAAATCTCTTCAAAACGGTAAGTCCCTCTAAACCTGTCAACCGGGACGAGACCCCAAGTCCCCTAGATGGTAGAACGGTTCAACTTTGGCGTCTACTAGCCCGCCAATGTAGAAATGCCCGTTTAGGCACGCCTTTCAAGAAATTTATTCTCAGGCACTAAGTCCCTTTAGCAGCTTCCTGATATCAGGCAGCCTCGAAAATGATCGCGAACCGTCAGAGTAGCGGAAATACTCGCAAATATTGCAACCGTGAAAGTAGCGGAAATACTCGCAAACAGGTCGATATAGGGAATTGCCAACAAACCCCTGTATCACGCGACCGCCATCAGAGTGGCGGAAATACTCAAAACCCAGGTCAACACTAGTGCCTGCTAGCCCACTTCAGTGAAAAATGACCAAACTGCCCTTAGGGCCATTTTCTGACACGTTTCTCGAGAACACATTTGAATCCTCAGAACGGTAATTCCAACCTTCCAAGATTGTCTTAAAGGCAATCCAACATGATTAGGTGCCTTCTAGTCAGTTTCGGGCCAATTCCAAGACTTTTCGGTCAAGATAACCATTTTGCCCCTAGGCATTTGAATGCCCCGAGAACCATACCGGCCCTCAGTATCAAACCGGTAGCCTCCCAAGAATGTTTCTTATAGTGTTATCAACTTTTCTTTATCTTTCCAGATCATTCCGAGCCAGTTCTGGCAAATTCGATACGAAATGATCGTTTTGCCCCTAGAGGGTCGGTCACCTTTTCCAACCACACCGGCTTTGGGTATCACATCGGAAAGCCTTTGGGAACATTCTGAATAATGTTTCCAAATCTCAAATCTTTTTTCGGGACATGCCGGATCTGTCCCGGCAGCTTTCGAGCTTGATTGACCGTTTTACCCCTAACGGCCCAGTCAATCATTCCGACACATCCTATCCTCATTTTTCAAGTGAAATATCTCTAGAACACTATTCTAAGTGGTCCTACCCTTTTTCGGCTCTCCAGGTTATTCTCGGCCTCTTCAAATCATTCCCGGACTTTTCGAAATCAATCCTAGTGAAGCTAGGCTAAAATTACATGGTAGTCACTAGTACAGGTGCCCAAATCTTCCAAAGATACGTTGCGTGCCAACTTTAAAAATTTCCTAACTAGCTGACGCCACTAGCAGTGGCGCCAAGCCAAGAAATGGGCTGGCACCACTCCTAGTGGCGCTAAGAGGAATTTTAGCATGGCGCCACTGCAACAGGCGCCAGGTCTATCCCAACTCTATAAATACATAACCTCTTTCAGCGTGAAAGAGGTCCACAAACTCAGTCTAAAAACTAATTCTCTATATACAGAGTTCGTACACTCCCAAAACCCTAGCTTCTCTAGGTTTTCCAAACCTTACCCAAACCCAAGCCTCCTATACACTCTCATACACTCTCATACACTTATACACTAGCCTCCAACTCTCCTTTGAAGACTTGAAGGGCTGCAATCTGAAGGTATGAAGATTGAAGGCAAACTCTTGAAGATTGAAGTGAAGATTGAAGCAAAACAAGCAAAGCAAAATAAAGAAGACACAAGGTAAGCTTCTTATTTAAATTTTCGCACTTCCCTCCTCTCTCTTCTCTCTCCTAACCCACTTGGGTTTTCTCTATTTTAATCCCCCATCTCTTCCCTCCCCGCCCCCCCTTCTTTGCATGCTTGAAACAAGGGGACTCCCGGTCCATGTGTAGGATTAGACTATTGGAGGGTCACGGTGTCGGGGGCTTTCTTTTAGTCTAACTGGAGACCATGTGAGTTCGGCCCCCTTGATGATGTGGTGAAGCCTTAACCTTGTATGTTCACGACCCTAAATTTGCATTATGCATATCATGATTCTTATATTCTTCCAAAATTTGTTTTCAAAGTCGTTTTCAAAATTGTTTTCAAACTTGTTCCAAAATTGCTTCAAAATTGCTTTTTCCAAAAACTTGTTTCTAAAATCACAATCCTAGGGTGATTCTAGCCTTTTCATGGCTAGGGTTGCTTTAGAAAAGTGTTACATTTAAAGTGACCAATATGGTCCATATTTTCAAATCCTTGTTGTTTTCAAAACCACTTTCTTAAAGTGGTTCTAGCCTTCTTATGGTTAGAATCGTTTTAGGAAAGTGAGATGTTTTTATACCTTCAAAAAACTCTCTTTTCAAAAGTCTCTCTTTTTAAAACCCTCTTTTTCAACATGCTTTCCAAAAATTCCCCTTTCCAAAATTGCTTTCTAAACACTTCCTAAAAAAATCTATTTTCCAAAACTTCCTTTTTTTTTTAACTCCTTTCCAAAACACTCTCCTCAAAATCCACTTTCTAAAAACGTCCCCTAAATCTCTTTCCTAAAAAACTCTCTCCAACAATCTTCTTCTAAGAATCTTTCTAAAAACTCTCTTTCCAAAAACGCACTTTCCAAAAATCTCTTTTCTTAGTACCCAAGTTAAACCTTAGACCCACGATTAGGAAACCCTAACTTTCTTTCCAAAAACATGATTTTCAAACTTGCCTTAAAACCTAGGTTTCCAAAAGCTCTTGTTTTCTACATCAAAATTATACATATTTCCAAAACCTATTTTCTACGTCAAAACTATACACTTCCAAATCTAGGGTTTCTAAAACTTCCTTTTCCAAATCCTTGTCAAATCAAATATTCACTCTAGAAAATCAAATCCAATGTTCCCGTTTAGGAAACTAGATCTAGTCCTCCATTTTTGGAAACAAAATCAAACTTTCCCTTTTAGAAACAAAATCCAATCCCTTGTTTTAGGAAATAGGAATCTTAACTCTTCCTAATCTAAATCTTTCTCAATTCAACTCTTTCATAATCTTCTCATTTCCTAAATCTTAAGTTTCCAAAACTTGAACATAAAATTTTTTCCTAGATTTTAAAAATCAACTTCCACATCTTTCTTAATTCAACCTTTTCCTAATTCTACCTCTTTCCAAATCTTAACTTACCAAATCTAAGTTTTGAAATCTTTCCTAAACTTAAACCTTTCCTAATCTCAAGATTTTCTAAAACTCAAACTTTAAAACTTTCTAAATCCTAAACTTTCTAAATTTGAAACTTTCAAACTCTGAAATTTTCTAAGTTCTAAACTTTCCCAAACTTCAAATCTTTCAAAGTCTAAACCTTTCCTCATTCCAACCTTTCTTAATTCCACATTCTTTCCAAACTTTAACTCCCAAATCTAGATTTTCAAATCTTTCTAAAACTCCAACTTTGAATCTTCCAAAAATTCTAAAGCTTTCTAAATTCAAATCTTTCCCAATTTAAAATCTTTCTAAAATTCTAAGCTTTCCAAATTCAAAACTTTCTTAAGTTGAAACTTTCCAAATTCTAAACCTTTCTTAAACTAAACTTTTCCTAATTCAAAACATTTCTAAATTCAACACTTTCCTATTTCAAAACCTTTCTTAAAATAAAACTTTCTTAATTCAAAACTTTCCTAAGTTGAAACTTTCCTAATTCCAAAACTTTCCTAAGTTGAAACTTTCTTAATGTGAAAACTTTCCTAAACCTAAAATTTTCCTAACTTGAAATTTTCCTAATTCCAAGTTTCCTAATCTTCTAAGTCCAATATTCAAGTCAATTCTTTTCTAAAATCTTTCCAAGTCAAATCCAATCTTTCTTTCTAAGTTCCCAAGTTTAGGTGTCCTAAAGCCAAGTCTTTCAAAACCAATCTTTTCAAATCTTCCAATAAAAGTCCAAATTTCCCTACTCTTCCAATTCCAATCCAAATTCCAATTTCAACTCTTTTCCAAATTAACTCTTCTATTTTCAATCGGACTCTTGTCCGAACTACGACTGACCTGATTCCTCCAAAAGGATACGTAGGCAACCCTCATGGGTGCGGTCACAACAAGTGGATAGGATTGGTCATTATTTAGTTGAAGATTCTCATAGGTGAATCTAGGATAAATTGACATGTAGGTACCGAAAGGATGGGGTAGGGTGATGGCTTAGTGCGTCTTCCCTACACGTAACCAACCTCCAAACCTAGATCATTGTTTTCATAGATCAAAACGGAGTTATTTTTAAGAAAAGGCTAAATGTTTTCCAAAGGTTGCCAAACAACTTGTTTTCTTAAAAACCCTCTCGTGAGGTGATATTTTCAAAACCTTTTCAAAAACCCTAAGTGTAGTCTTCGAATTATTCTTAGTTTTAGGTGACCTAACTCACCTTAATCAAGTTAGGTGGCAACTCCAAAATTTTTCCAAAAGCCCTTTATTCAAATTAATTTTCAATTCAAACCTAGTCGCATTCATTCTTCTAGGAGGATGAATTCTAACGTGAGAGTACAATATTTTTTTCGCTTGTGTGTGTATTCCTCGAGTGTAAAAAATCTAGGCACGACAGTTGGCGACTCCACTAGGGATACTTAGAGGGTTAGGCCGTTAGTCATGTCTTTTTTACCCTTCACCCATGTAAAGTCTTCAATTAACTTGTTCAATCCTATTCAATTTAAATTTTCAAAATTGTTTTCAGAAAACATGCATTTATTCATATTATCTTATATTAAGTTTGTCATTCACATACTAACTCTTGCATCTTTTGTTTTGTAGGTGCGCTTTTTGCTTAAGTTTTATTAACTGTTATGCATAAATGTGATGAACAGGATGGATGGGAGTTGTTGGGCTCTTTCCTCTACTTTTAAAAATCACACACACACTGCACGTGCACCTACATTCTGCATACTTACATATTACCCTGATTTGTCCTTTCTAGTTAGAAAGGGGGAATAGAATATTAGTTATGGGCAAAATGTTGTGTCAGTTTCTTCACCTACGACCTCTTGATGGTTCCTCTGCTCGGATTACCAACCGATCATGGCACCACCTCAGGGAGTGGGCATACGTTTGAAGATCTAAGGACCAAGCCTTTTTAGGACATATTAGTCAACCCTCAACCTCACACTCATATAAACACCATGCATAGCCGAACCTCTGCCGAATTTAAGACACGAGCACCGTTTTGAAACCCACAGAGGAAAGAGTGGCTGCTCTTACTTTCATTTATACCTGCTTATTCCTGTTGGTATAATGACTTTTTTCATACTGCTATAATGCCTTTTTAACTGCTCATGCATGCACGTTTACCTTGCTATTGCATTCTCTCTCCTTATACTCTTTGCATATCCATGTTCATGCATTCAATGTCCCATGTCAAGACAAGAGTTCCAAGCAACTCGAGTCATTGCATTCTCATACATATAATCAACCCATTGAGAGTGACACCAAAGTCACTCTCCCTTGCATTAAACCTACCTAAACCCTAAGAGTTCCCATATAACCCTAAGGACTCATCGCATGCATCTCAATTCATTCCATAAGAGGGGCCCCAATCCCTCTATGCTCACGAAGATTGGATTGCCAAAAAGACAAGGGGCAATAAATCAACAAGGTCTCTCAGCGACCTCCTTGACATCAAATCCAAAGAAGGCGAATTCGAAGACTCAAGAGTAGTTTAGGTTTTTTCTTTCTAAAACTAGATAGGTGGAAGGCCAAAGGAAAATGTTCCCCCTCCCCCTATTAAAATATATTTAAATTCTTTTGTATCTCAGACCCAAAGTTAAATGTATTTCTTTATTTTTCCTGAGCAATGGATGGATGAACATGTGAATGGGTGAAGCTTCTCATCTGACGGCAAGGTATCTGCATACAGGGGCCAATCCCCTATCTCAAAAAGTGAGCCAATCCACCATGTGTAGTTTCCCTCATAAAGAGGGGCACCTTACGGCATGCATTGCATAAAGCTCTCTAAAAAATACAAACTGACTAAGCGATTTGTGTTTTTGTTTTTTTCTTTCTTCCTTTTTATTTACAGAGGCCACTCTGCACTGAGTCAATATTGCTCCCAAAAAGGGGCAACATCCACCTAGGGATCCTATTATCACCCAGCAAAGAGCATCACTGATGGCTGCTAACCCTGAAGAATCCTCTCAAGTCTCGCGGGAAGAAGTCAATGAAATAAGGACCAAGATAGATGAGATGCTTAAGCTTATTCAAACTATGGCTATGAAAGATGTTGCTGCAGTCCCACCATCATCTATGACTTCAGCCAATGACCCTGAACCCTCTAATCAAAGGATTGTGCTTCAGTTTGACAACACTGGGAGGAATAAGGAAGATGCCAAAGGGGCCAACACTAAAGAAGAAGAGCCATATTGCTTTCACCTGCCGTAAAGAAGGTCCCCCTAGACCCTCTTAGTCTGAAAATCCAAGGGTTGGAGGATTCACTACGAAGTCTCCATGGCCACGACACCTATGGGTTCACTTCCTATGATGACCTCTGTTTCTTCCCTGACCACTCGAGACTTGCCAGGTTTAAAATGCCCGACTTCTAGAAATACGATGGTACCGGTAACCCCATTGCTCATCTTCGTCTCTATGCTGGAGCGCTAAGTGGTCATGGTAACGATCCGAAACTCCTCATGCAGCTATTCCAACACAGTCTTACGGGGTTTGCTCTATAATGGTTTGCTCGTCTAGACTTAAGGAAGATCACAACTTGGATTGAGCTGGTCAATGCATTCAAAGCCCAATACCATCACAACATCGACCTCACTTCCGATCGGTGGTCATTGATGACGATGAGCAAGGGAGAGAAGGAAAGCTTTAAAGGATATGCCCTAAGATGGAGGGAGGCCGCTGCACAAGTTAATCCCCTGCTGGAAGAGAAGGAGTATGTACAATTGTTCGTACATACTTTTCAAGGTATATTCTACGAGAAGCTCTGCACAAGTGTGGGAAAAAGCTTTTCTGAACTGATCATGCAAGGGAAGATGATATAAAACAGTCTCAAGACAGGGAGGATTACGAACCCCTATGCCAAGACTGGAGAAAGTACCGCTAACATAGCCAACAGAGAGGCTACGACAAGGGGAACAATAAAAAAGAAAAGCGAAGTACCTGCCATTTTTACCCAGCCAACCACCCCAATACCGTCCACCACTACAGTCACACCCTGTCCTACCCTTACCCACCTTGACCATGCCTATTCCAACCCCTAACTATGGTCCCGCTGGGGCACGACCCAACTTTAATAGACCTACTCGGTGCATCTGTACCTTCGACGCCTTAGCCTGTACCCAAACCGAGGCCTACCATAACTTGCTAAAGAACAATATCCTGAAGCCCATACCCGCTCGCCCGCTGCCAAGCCCTCTGCCCTCGGCCTTTAATGCCGCCCTTACATCTGAACACCAATCGGGTGGCTAGGGGCACGATATCGAAAGCTGCTTCGCTCTCAAACATAAAATCCAAGACTTGATCGACAATAAAACCATTGATTTGTAGCCGACAAAACCTACTCCAACCCCCAATGTGACCACTAACCCTTTGTCAGATCACACCGTCAACATGATACTAGTAGAAATGGAAGGCAAGGAAGATTTTGACAAGCTTAGAGCCGAAGGTTGTGAGGACGATTGGGAGACCGATGAAGAAGATGACTGGGAGGAAGATCTCCCTTTGTGCCCAATTTATCTCTATAACCCTGACGAGATACCGGATGTGTCTGACTGGCCCATTGATGAGCCAATGTTCCCGGAATATGAGATTGCTGAGAACATGGCTATTGAAGGACGGGTGCTGAATTTCTACATTCAAAGTATGACGCGAACATCACTTACTAAAAAACCCTTGGCCCACAACTGAGCACAACTATGAAGACATGGGCTGGGAGCTAGAGGAGTCAAGAGAGCAGATGGAGCCGTTCGAGTTGGAAGGCGGTGAACTAGTCACCCTGTTTACAAAAGAACCCACTGCAAAGAGCAAGAAGGAGGCTGACAACCGCGCCAACAGCGTCAACATCTTTGGAGCTCTAGGAGAGTCCTTTGCCTATCTCACTTTGGCCAAGGATCCGGGTCACGAATGGAGCATCGAAATTGTGGGAGTTGTCCCGAGACTTTACTGAAAAAGGAGTCCCTTCAAAAGCGTACAAGAGAGGGGTGTTTTCACCCACTTTCTTTTTGTCCCTTTTACTTTCTGTCTCTAAATTGATGTTTACATCCTGTTTTTCCTTAGAAACTCTATGCTTTCCATAAAAACGATAAACAGTAGTTAAATAATAGTCTTTTATTTCATCACTGGTGTCTTATCTTCTCTTCGGAATGGTAGCTACTTTCTACACAAGGGACATGGCCGGTCTCATGGAATGATCTGACTTGAGGGGACGATAGCAGGAGCTAATTACTTACCAAATGATCAGCTTTCCACAAAGAGAGAGAGAGGATAAGAATGAGTGAGAATACTACCCAAAGGGGACACTTACAAGACACTGAAACTAAGTGATGTGTGGTCAGTCTATCAAAATGAAGATGAGCCATCTTTCACTTCCCCACATATAAATAAAAGAATAAATAACTAAATAAATAAACAAATGTGCTTATATTCCCTTTGCCTAACCCCTAGTGCCTCATGGAAAGTAAAATTTTTCCTTGTCAACCCCAATCCAAGACTGTCCTCCCCACACTGGGGCAGACAACAGTTGAGAACTTTAGGATTGGTATGCATCTTCTATCATCTTAGGGTAGCATAGGAGGCTTTATAAATCAAGCAATCTAGTTTAACGGGAAAAGAGGCCTTCATTTCATTTCCCATACAATCAAAAGCAACCCTTTGCCAAACCCGTTGAGCCATTTACCTTCTTTGACAAAACCCCAACCTAAGGATCACCGTCCCATTGGGTAGATTGAACTGCCAAGAAAAAGGTCTAAGGAGAAAGAGTCGAAGAATTATTCATTTCATGAAGGAAAAGAAAGGACAAACTGAAGGAAAAAAGTTGCCAAGGGGCAAGAGGCTGAATAATAAATAAATAAAAAATCCTTTAAGGAAAGGCCTGAAGAAAACCATGATTGTGCCATAATAAGAAGAAAAGAAAGTCATGTTTATCTCAAAAAGCATATAGAAAGGGTGAAAGAGAAGAGTCATTTTCACCCTGAAAAGTATATAGCCAAAGCAAGAAGGAAATTCAAAGGTGATCCTACGCTGCAAAGAAACCCAGTAGAAACAATAGGATTGAGCTTTTATCCTTTATTGCAAAACCCCAAAACCATAGCCTATATTACAACCATACTAAAGTCCACTCTGATTGAAAAAGGATTGCTTAATCTAAATGAGCTGAACACGCTGTCAAAGCCAATAAGGATGCTAGCCTTACGGAGAAAATAGTCAAGGATGGTGTGGATCTAAACCCTACTAAAAATAACATTTGAATTTGGGCTTATATATCCTATTGTTTCGAAAACCCCATAACCTGCCCTACATTACAGTTCTAAACAAAGTCTCCTCAGATTGAAAGGACTGACCACTTATCGCTCTGCCAAAAGTCAGGTAAGCTGTTGCTAAAACCCTGAGAGTCGACAGTTTCAGCCCAACAACCCCATACACTAACCCTGAAACAAAGAATCGGAGAGGGTCAAAAGGTTGAGAAAGGTTCCAAGTGCTATCGTCCAATCAAGGTAGGGTTGAGCCAAATGAGAGGCTAGACCCTCGAAAAGGAAGAAGTTACCATTCCAAAGACTACAAGTTTAACAGCACCCCTTGTCATTATATTAGTTAGTGTATTTCTACTATGTGCATATAAAAATGAAAAAAAAATAATAATAAAAAAAAGAAACAATCAGCATGAGTTTTGCACACATAGGGTATAACTCATATAATAGATACATAACATCGTCATCCATCACATGCATCTGATCATATGCCTAGTTGTAAGGATCATAAATGTATCTGTCTATCCATGCATCTAAAGACCATAAATATCCATCTTTGTACAAAACTTACAGAATAAAACTATCTAACATAAATACATCTCAGGAATAGGGGCAAAGGAAGATCAGAATCTCCACAAAGGGCATCTGTCACAGGTCAAAGTTGATGTCATCCGGATCAAAATCCCCAAAACCCAGCATCGAAGGAGGCGGATAGCAACTAGAAGCACCAGCATCCTGCAGAGAAGACAGAACCAAAATCAGCCACATGGAAAAAACAACTAAACAACAGCAGAGCAAGAAGAAGCAGAGAAAGAACAACATACCCCCTACCACCCAGCTGAGATAACCGAGCCGTCAAGGAAGCTACCTCGGCCTGGTACTAATCCCGCTCCATCTGGTATTGATCTCTCTAGTCTCTCATAGCAGTAAACTCAGCCTGGGTCACATATCCTCCGGCACGACGCCACAAGTCAACCACCTCCTTGCTAACAGCGTACCCGTCGACTACTACCTCAAACCGGGTGAAGGCACTGACAGAATGAGCCCTAAAGTGTGCAGCGTAATCTGTGTCTGGGGGAAGCAAGAACTTGGCACCTAGCTGACGCTCCTAGTAAGGAATAGGCACTCCCGCCACCAAGGCTCCAAACATATACTCCGGCGAAGCCCCTGCTGATCGGAACTCCTCATTAAACTATCGCCAGTGTCGCTCTCCGAGATAGGACTCCCAATTGTCGTCACTGAGAAAAGCAGGCATCGACAAGGAACACGGGACTAACCATCAGACTGTCTCGTAATGAACTGATCCAATCAAGGGTTGCCAAGTCACATCCCTCACCTCAATCAGCTCCAGGTTAGCCTGAAGTGTCACAAAATCAGTAATCTCTAATCCCTGGGCTACCCGGTCGTGAGCCCACCTCAAAGCACGAGGATAGAGGTCATCCTCAACAACTGCAGGGTGACGAATAGGAAGGTACTCGTAGCTCCACAAGACGAGGAAAGGCCAGAACTAGTCATGCTGCCCCAACGGGAAGATGTCCGGACCCGCATCGATTGAAGAAAGCAGCCAAAGGAGAATGACCCCCAGTCTAGCTCAAATAAAGCTCTAAGTTCAGTTACTATGCTCACCAACCAATATGGCACAAGCGACTTATTGTTGTTACAAAAACAGCTAAAGATGATGTACAAATAAGTCGCCGTCTCATAATATCCCTCTTGGCAGGCGATGGCTCAGTAGCAAAGGTACGGTTATCCTGACTGATCCAAGAGACTGGGAAGGCAGAACGCTCAAGAGGAGGCAAGTCCAACAGTAAACAGGCCTCATCCCTACTGACTGACTGTAGGGTGATCCGCTGGCTGACAAAGGAAAGCCCTGTGATGATCGCCCAATCCAAGGGAGTGGGGCCTAACTCAAAACCGACAAAATGGAAGTTCCCGGTCTCTCCAAACCACCGCTCAACCAACGCTAGTACCAAATGCCGGTTCAAGCGGTTATCTTGTAATCCCATTAAGGCGCCAAATTCAATCTCTGCCAAGAAGGCGCGATATGATGGGGTGGCTCACTGCATAGTTACGAAGACCTAATGAACAACCCCTCTAAAAGCTGTGTGTACTTGAGGAGGGGGCAAATGCTGTCTGGAGTATACGCTGGGGTGATAAGCCAAATCCCCGAGTGGGGGAATATCCAGTACCTGCAAGTCTCCCAAGTCAGCGTCCATTTGCCTATGCCTGGAGGAAGCTCTCCCATAACCGGTTACCTGATCCCCAAGGCCCGGTACCTCCTCCTCTATGCCAATCTCCTCTACGAAAGCCTGCTTAACTGGGGTAAAGGGGTCGACAGGTGGCCTACTTCCCCGACCACTTTCACTAGATGCTGCCTGCCCAGTAGACCGTCGGCTGCCCCTAGACCGACTGGAGTTGCTAGTGGAATCTGTCCGAGCCGCCTTCCCCGAGCCGTGTCTCCTCTCAGAGCTATCATCACCTACATCTGCCATCCTAAAAAGGTAAGGCAAGGTAAGAGGTGTGAATGTACCATATACGCAGATAAATAATAACATAATAAAGTAAAATAAAATAAACAACTAACACAAATAGAATAAATAAAAGATTTCAAATGATAAAGCAAATTCCCTACATACGCCCTTCGATTTTCAACCTTCAAGTCAAATCTCAAAGGTTTTCGGTGTTTTTCCTTCAAACAGATTTTATTTCTAAACCTTTCCCAATTCTTCCTATAAATTCTAAAAATTTTGACAGAGTCCCGTTTAAAAATGGCCCCTACAACACCCATAACATCAACATAAAACACAAAACACGCACTTTTCAAACGTTTCAATCACATGATATCAGCATCCGCGCACATTTTTCAATTTTTTAAAATTTTCAAACATATGTTTTACTTTTCCACTAAATTAATGGTTTTCCAAGTTGACCTCAAATTCCTCAAAATCATTTTAAATGTTTTCTAAAAATATTCCTACATTTTTCAAAATTTCAAACTCAAAAAATTTCATCAATTTCCTGAGTTTTCCCATTTTCCTAATTTTCTAAATATTTTTCTATTTTTCAAAAAATCAAGAATTCACCAAGTTTTCAAAAAAATCACGAAATTTTACACGGTTGTAAAACACATTTTTCTAAGGCACATTGCACAAAAATCTAGCTAGAAAACCCAATGCCTAAGCCTATAGAAACAAACACCCAAACCCTGCAAAAAACTCTCTTCACATAATCATGTAAAGTCACTTAAATTCAATCAAACAACCATCGAAATGCAAAAACAACATCACCATAGTGTTAAAAACATGTCAAAACATAAAATTCTACTATTCACAAGGTTCAAATGAAATTTTACATATCAAAATCAACAAAAATTTGAAAAACTCACTTTTTTGGAGTTCTCAGGCGAAATCTTCTCTTCCAATGACTTTTCTGGCAACGTGGTCTCCTTCCGGCAATCACTCGTGGTCTCCAAGTGGTGCCCCTTCAATGCCCAAGTTAGTTTTCTCGCAATGTCTCTCGGACTTGCGAAAATCTTTCAAATACTGCAAATGTTTGAACCAGAATTTTTCTGGTTTTAACTCCAAGCCTGGCGCCATGAGCAGAGGCACCAAGCTTCTTCTACCAAAGGCGCCACGAGCAGAGGCGCCAGTTTCCAATTCTGGGCAGCTTTGCCCTTTTCCTGCCAAAACTCATTTTTGAAGGCTTTTTGGGCCCAATATCCATTTTCAACCCCCGTTTTCCATAATTTTCCAAATCCGTCCCTCCAACCGCCTCACGGTCAACATGGGGCTTTTACTTTATCATTTTCTGTCTTCAACAAGCAAAGACAGAAAAAGTGGGGTGTCGCGCCCAGATTTTTTGCAC
This sequence comes from Euryodendron excelsum, assembly GCA_033060915.1. Taxonomy (NCBI): domain Eukaryota; kingdom Viridiplantae; phylum Streptophyta; class Magnoliopsida; order Ericales; family Pentaphylacaceae; genus Euryodendron; species Euryodendron excelsum. Next base: position 15,454,306 of record CM065384.1, on the reverse strand, counting down.
TCAAGGAAAACACACACAAGCGGGAAAAACACTGTACTCTATCATTAGAACTCACCCTCCTAGAAGAATGAGTGCGACTAGGTTTAAATTGAAAATTGATTTGAATAAAGGGCTTTTGGAAAAGATTTGTAGTCGCCACCTAACTTGATTAAGGTGAGTTAGGTCACCTAAAAACTAAGAATAATCCGAAGACTACACTTAGGGTTTTTGGAAAACGATTTTGAAAATATCTCCTCAAGAGAGGGTTTTGAAGAAAAACAGGTTGTTTGGCAACCATTGGAAAACATTTAGCCCCCTTTTTTTTTGTTTTTAAATAACTCCTTTTGGTCTTTCGAAAATAGCTATCTAAGGTTCGGAGGTTGGTTACGTGTATGAAAGACACACTAAACCATCACCCTACCTACGGGCCTAGGAAGCAACCGGTGAACTAAATTGGAGTTTCGAAGTCGTGTTAGAGTTCGAATATACGTGTGATGTGTGAAAATGAGCCCAGTTGGTCTAGAGATTACCGAGCGGGCAAAAATTGGGATGCTTACATCTGCCCCACTTTTTCTATCTTTGCTTGTCGAAGACAGAAAACGATGAAGTAAGAGCCCCATGTTGACCGCGAGACGATTTGAGGGACTGGAAGAATTGGAATCCAAAGAACAGTTACCTCGAGTAGCTAGTCGATGCTTGACATTTTATCTGGTAAAATAATACTCCTCTGGGGGAATTAATGCCCCTTGAACTGGCACTCCATCTCGTAGAACAATGCTCCTCTGGGGGAATTGACGCTTCTTGAACCAGCACCCCGTCTAGCGAAACGCTGCTCCTTTGGAGAAATCCAAGATTGATTTCTAATATTTCTTGAACTGGCACTCTGTCTGGCAAGACGTTGCTTCTCTGGGGAAATCCAAGATTGATTTATGATATTTCTTGAATTGGCACTTCGTCTGGCAAAACGCTGCTCCTCTAGGGAAGGTCCAAGGTTAATTTCTGGTATCTCTTGAACCGACGCTCTGTCTGGCAAAACGCTGCTCCTCTGGGAAAGTCCAAAATTGATTTCTAACATTTCTTGAATGGGCACTCTGTCTGGCGAAATGCTGCTCCTCTGGGGAAGTCCAAGGTTGACTTCTAATACCTCTTGAACCGGCACTCCGTCTGGTGAAATGCTGCTCCTCTGGGGAAGTCCAAGGTTGACTTCTGATACCTTTTGAACCAGCACTCCGTTTGGCGAAACGCTGCTCCTCTGGGGAAATCCAAGATTGATTTTTGATATCTCTTGAACCGGCACTCCGTCTGGTAAAACGCTGCTCCTCTAGGGAAGTCCAAGATTGATTTCTAATATCTTTTGAACTGGCACTCCATTTGGTGAAACGCTGCTCCTTTGGGGAAAGGTCCAAGGTTGATTAGGGAGGTCAAGGGTGGGCTATTGCCCTATTCTTTACTTCTTGTCGACCAAGAAAGTCTGAACTTTCTGAGGTGTATGCCAGTGTTGGAGATGTCTAAGGTTACTTGATCGTAGGGTGGCTTTTTAGCTCCATTTGGTACTTTTCCTTATTCCTTGGTCCCTATTTGAGAGAGAAAGAAACACATAGAATGAGTTTTTATGCAAAAACAATCTAAGAATGCCTTGGTAAAGGGTGAATGCGTGTCATATTTTTTTCATGAATGCTCATGGGATTAAATGCATGATCTATTTTTATGAATGCACATAGTTTAGATAAGAATTGAATTGAATGCGTGTCCTACTTTTTGTGACTACACAGATTCACATAGAAGTGGAATTGAATGCATGTTATACTTTTGGATAATGCACATATAGGAATGGAATTGAATACAATGTCCCCTTTTCTATTTGTGATAAATGCGCAAATTTATATAAGAATTGAATTAAATGCATGACCTACTTCCTTACGAATGAACAGGTTCATACAGGAATGCAGTTGAATGTATGAATAGATACAAACTACACAGGAATCTAAATGGATGTGCAGGTTATACATGTCATGGATGAATGTCCCAGGATTGCCCAAGGGCCCATACTCTCACGATTCTGTTTCCATTCTAGGATTCTGCCCCATTCAATTTTGCCTCATTCTTATTGGGGTGTGATAGCATTTGCACCATTCTCCAGGGATCTTGACCTTTCGGTTTGCTATTCTATCCATATTTTCTACAGGGTTACTGTTTGGGATTTTTCTGATCTCACTTGGTTTTCTCTCATATCTCCAAAAAAACACCATGGCTCAAGCGACAACTCGCATGCCCTTTAGGACTGTAATACAGGCTGGGTTTAGGGGTTGTAAGAAATGAAGGGATATTTAGGCTCAAATATTTTCTTTTAGTGGGTTGTTTAAACCAAAACCATCTGAGCACGCTTTGGAGCATGAGATTGCCCCTGCGTTCCTCCCTAGTTCTCCTTTTCTCATCCTACTTGTCTTAATATTGTTCAGGCTTATTTGGACTAAGCAATTTTCATCGATCAGAGAGGACTTTAATTTGAACCGTAACATATGCTAGGTTAGAGGTTTTATTAACGAAAAGGATACGTAGGCTCAAATTTGATGTTGTTTCTAGTAGGGTTTAGATTCGCACCATCCTTGGTTGGTCTTCTAGCTGGTTTTCGTCCCCTGATATCCTCCTCTAGCTTTAGCAACACGTTTGGCTTATTTAGATCAAGCAATCTTTTTTTCCAATCGGAGAGGACTTTAATAGGGTCGTAATGTAGACCATGGTTTTGGGTTTTTACAAGAAAGGATAAAGGCTCAAACCTATTGCTTCTACTGGGCTTCTTTGTTACCTAGGATCACCTTTGAATAACTATATATTCTTCAAGGAGTTCACCTTTCTTGTATTTTGATCCTTGACCTTCTAGCGGAGTTGCCCCTTCATTTTCTTTCTTGTTTTTTATATTTCTTTTGACTTACCCCGTGTTAGCTTTTTCTCTTTGCTTTTCTATTTCTTCCGTTTCTTTCTGCTTTCTGTGCGATGAACATTTCCACAACTTTCTTTCTCTCAAATCATTTCAATTTAACCCATTGTCGGTGGTGATCCCTAGGTTGGGGTTTTTTCCTAGAGAAAAATGTAACTGGCTCAATAGGTTTGACAATGGTTGCTTTTAACTGTATGGGAAATGAAATAAGGGTCTCTCTTCATTTTGAACAAGATTGCTTGATCCATAGAGCCTTCACGTTACTTCAGTGTGATGGTTAATGACATTCCCTGCCAGATCTTATGCTGCCTGTCTACCCTAGTGTGGGGGGATGGTTTCGGATAGAGGTTGAAGAAGAATCTTCCGCTTTTTGCGAGGCACTAGTGGGTTAAGCAAAGCAGATATTTTTGTGTATGGTAGCAGAATTGATGACCTCTAATTATTTCAAATTGAATTGCTTAGTCCATAAAGCCTTTGTACAAAATTTAGACAATATTCCTATAGATAGTGTGTTTCTGCCCGTGAACCCCTACATATTCTACTGAATCAAGTATTATGTGCTTACCCCAATATGGGGGATGGTTATAGGTTTGGAGATATCTGAAAAGAGATCACTGACGGCTCTAGTGGGCTGAGCAAAGGATAGTGTTTATTTGGGATAAATAGAACAATGGCTCCTCATCATTTTTAGTACTCGGCTGCCCATCACTTAGCCAGGATATCACGCAAGTGTCGACTCTTTAATAAACTCTACACTTCTCTATTGAGATTGTCTTCCTTATATCTCTCCTTCTCTCTTTGTCTCTCAAAGGTTTTAACCCCTTTTAAATCGGTTGCCCATGCTATCCTACCCTTCAAGTCAAGTTATTACTGAATGAGAAAGAATCCTTAAATGCAACAATCATCCACAAGAGTATAAGACAAATGGGATAAACTAGAAACTACCTATTGTCATTTAGAAATATGATTACATGGCATGCAATGTTTATTTAAAGAAAATATGCGAGAAATATAGAGATGAAAAGACAATAGACGAATTTTGTAGAAACTTCCCTTTTCATTGCACTTTGGAAAAAACCTTCCAGAGAGGTCCCAGAATCACAGCAAATTCTTCTATGCTTCATCGCGTGGTTCCTCCCCTAGGTGATGATGACTCCAGTGTCGATCAAATCTTGTATCTTGTGCTTCAGGAAGAGACAATGCTCAGTGCCATGCCCTTGTCTTACAGAATGGTACTCACAAATAAGGGTTGGGTCGAAAGTAGGGGGTAAAGGATTTGGCAATGGTGGAGCAGGTATGGGGGTTAGAAGGTTGGCTTGTAAGAGGTCATGATAAGCTTTTGTTTGGGTGTAAGTTAGAGGGGAAAAGGCATGAGGTCGGCGGGCTTTCTTATTAGGGTTAAGATGTTGTTGGGCTGTGATGGGCCGGGGAGTAGGTGCTTGAGTAGCCACGGGGATCTGAGATTGGTATTGGGGGTGACATTGCGGTGGTTGAGCAAGCAAAATGGCAGACACTTCTCCCTCCTTTCGGCCTATTTCCGATGCTGTGGGCACCTTCCTTACTAAGCTTGCAGAAACTTCTTTAGCATAGGGGTCAACGATCCTCCCAGTTTTTAGGCCATTTTCTACCATCTCCCCTTGCATGATAAGCTCAGAAAAGTTTCTCCCAACACTCGTGCAGAGCTTTTCATAATATGTGCCCGAGAAGGTATGTACAAATAGTTGAACATATTCCTTATCTTCTAAAGAGGGATTGACTTGTGCTGCTGCTTCTCTCCATCTAAGGGCATAGCTTTTGAAGCTTTCTTTCTCTCCTTTACTCATTGCCATAAAGGACCAACGGTCAAAAGTGAGGTCTATGTTATGGCGATATTTGGCTTTAAATGCGTTGACCAGCTCAATCCAGGTGGTGATCCTCCTTAGGTCTAGACCGGCAAACCACTGCAAAGCAGACCCAGTGAGACTATGTTGGAACAGTTGCATGAGGAGCTTGGGGTCGTTACCATAACCACATAGTGCCCTGGCATACAGGCGAAGATGAGCAATAGGGTCACCAGTGCCATCATACCTCTGGAAGTCAGGCATTTTGAACTTAGCAGGTGTCGGGTGGTCCGGAAAGAAACATAACTCATTATAGGTAGTGAACCCGTAAGTGTTGTGGCCATAGAGACTTCGCAACGAATCCTCTAACCCTTAGATTTTCAAACTGAGAGGGTCTAGGGGGGCCTTTTGTACGGCATGTGAAAGCAAATAGTTTCCTGTTCTTCGGTGTTGATCCCTTTGGCATCTTCCTTGCTCCTCCCAGCATTATCAGATTGAAGCACAATCCTCGCGTTGGCGGGTTCAGGGTCCTTAGATGAAGTCATGGATGACGACGAGATTGTGGCAGTATCCTTGATGGCCAAGGTTTGGATAAGCTTAAACATCTCATCAATCTTACCCCTTATTTCATTGACCTCTTCTCGAAAGACTTGGGGTGACTCCTCAGGATTGGCAGCCATAAGTGATGCTCTTAGTCAAATGACAATGGGATCCCTGGATGGGTGTTGACTTTTCTTAGGAGCAATGTTGACTCAATGTAGGGTAATTTCAGTGAAAGAAACAGAAGGAAGTAGAAAAACAACGATATAAATCGCAAGTTAGCTTTTGTTTTTCAAGAATTCTATGCAATGCATGCCCTAAGGATGCCCCTACTCGAGAGGGAAACTAATCATGATGTGTTTGGCCCACTTTTGGAGATAGGGGATTTGCCCCTGTATGCAGATACTTTACCAGCAAGTAGGAACCTTCAGCCAGTCATGCATCCATCCATCCATTCATTCGTGAAAAATAAAGAAAATACATTGAACTTTGGGTTTAAGATACAAAAGAATTGAAATACATTTTAATAAGGGGAGGGGGGAACATTTTCCTTTGGGGGTTCCACCTATCTAATTTTACATAAAAAGTCCTAAACTACTCTCGAGTCTTCGGATTTGCCTTCCTTGGATTCAATATCGAGAAGGTCGTTGAGAGACCTTGTTGATCGATTGCCCCTTGTCTTCTTGGCAACCTTATCTCTATAAGCATAGAGGGATTGGGGCCCCTCCTATGGAATGAATTGATGTGCATGCCATGAGTCCTTAGGGTTACGTGGGAACCCTTAAGGTTTAGGTAGGTTTAATACAAAAGAGAGTGAACTAGGCGTCACTCTCTTTGGGTTGATCATATGCATGAGAATGCAGTGACTTGAGTTATTTGAAACTCTTATCTTGACATTGGATGTTGAATGCATGAACATGGGTATGCAAAGAGTATAAGGAGAGAAAATGCAATAGCAAGGTAAACGTGCATGCATGAGTAGTTAAATAGTTACTATAACAGTAAGAATATAGGCATTATAACAACAGGCATAAGCAGGTATAGATGAAAGTAAGAGCAGTCGCCGTTTCTTCCGTGGTTTTGAAAACGGTGCTCGTGTCTTAAATCCTGCAGAGGTTTGGCCATGCATGGTGTCTGTATAAGTATGAGGTTGAGGGTTGACTAATGCATTCTGAAAAGGCTCGGACCCTGGATCTTCAAACCTAGGCCCACTCCCCGAGGTGGTGCCATGATCGGTTGGTGATCCGAGCGGGGGAACCATCAAGAGGCCGTAGGCAAGAAACTGACACAGTATCTTGCCCACAACCAATATACCGCTTCCCCTTTCTAACTAGAAAGGACATATCAAGGTAATAATGCAAGTATGCAGAATGCAGGTGCACATGCAATGTGTGTGATTTTTAAAAAGTGGAGGAACGAGCCCAACCACTCCCATCTATCTTGTTCATCACATTCATGCATAACAATTAATAATGTTTAAACATAAAGTGTACCTACAAAACAAAAATGCAAGAGTTAGTATGTGGATGGCAAACTTAATACAAGATAATATGAATAAATGCATGTTTTTTAAAAACAATTTTGAAAATTTGGTTTTAAAAATTTAAAGTGAATAGGATTGAACCAAGTTAATTGAAGTCTCTAAATGGGTGAAGGGTAAAGAGACATGACTACGGCCTAACACTCTAAGTATCTCCAATGGAGTTGTCAGTTGTCGCGCTTAGATTTTTCGCACTCGAGGAAAACACACACAAGTAGGAAAAGCACTGTACTCTCTCGTTAGAACTCACCCTCCTAGAAGAATGAGTGCGACTATGTTTAAATTGAAAATAGATTTGAATAAAGGGCTTTTGAAAAAGATTTGGAGTCGCCACGTAACTTGATTAAGGTGAGTTAGATCACCTAAAAATTACGAATAATCCGAAGACTACACTTAGGGTTTTTGGAAAACGATTTTGAAAATATCTCCTCAAGAGAGAGTTTTGAAGAAAAACAAGTTGATTGGCAACCTTTGGAAAACATTTAGCCCTTTTTTTTTAAAAAAAAATAACTCCTTTTGATCTTTCGAAAAGAGTGATCTGAGGTTCGAAAGTTGATTACGTGTAGGGAAGACGCACTAAGCCATCACCCTACCCCGGCCTTTCGGTACCTACATGCCAATTTACCCTAAATTCACCTATGAGAGTCTTCAATTAACAAATGTCCAATCCTATTTACTTTAGAAAAGAAATTGACATGATGCATGATATACAAGTGCAAGAAAAGAGACTTGATTTGGAAATATATTTGAAAAGAAATTGATTTGATTTGAAAAGAAAGAGATAGAAGTTTGAATTTGGAAAGAAGGTTTTGGAAATTGAAAATAGAGATTTGGAAATAGAAATAGATCATGGAATTGGAAGTTTGAAAATAGATTGGAGATTTGGAAAGATTTTGTGGAAATGGAAACTTGAAAATGTTGTGACCGCACCTAGGAGGGTTGCCTACGTATCCTTTTGGAGGAATCAGGTCAGTCGTAGTTCGAACAAGAGTCCAATAGAATATAGAAGATTGGATTTGAAAAATAATTTGATTTGAATTTGGAATAGGAGATTGGAAATTGGAATTTAGAATTTTGGAATTTGAAAAGATTTGACTTTGATTTGGAAAGATAGAACTTGGAAGAATGATTTAGACTTGTTTTGGAAAGATTGAGGTTTAGGAAACCTAGACTTAGGAAAGAAAAGAAACTTGGGAAAGATTTCATGTGGAAAGGTTTTAAGAAAAGATTTGACTCGAAGATTAAGGAAGGTTGGATTTAGGAAGGGTTCGAACTAGGAAAATTCCGTTTTAAGAAAGTGTTATTTTTGAAAAGTTTCGTTTTAGGCAAGTTTCAATTTAGGAAAGTGTTCGAATTAGGAAAGGTTTCAAAATTAGGAAAGGTTTTGTTTTAAGAAAGTTTTAAAATTGGAAAGTTTATAAATTAGGAAACATTTTGAAATAGGAAAGTTTTGAAATAAGAAGGATTTGAAAGTTAGAAAGGTTTAGCATTTAGAAAGTTTAGAATTTAAAAAAGCTTCGAATTTAGAAAGTTTTGACTTAAGAAAGTTTTGGGTTTGGAAAGGATTTGAAATTTTGAAAGTTTTAAAGTTTTAGAAGATCTTGAGATTAGGAAAGGTTTGAGTTTAGGAAAGATTTAAAAACTTAGATTTGGAAAGTTAAGATTTGAAAATAGATAAAATTACAAAAGGGTTGAATTAGGAAAGATTTGGATTTTGAGTTTTAAAATTTAGGAAAGATTTTTATGCTCAAGTTTTGGAAACTTAAGAGTTAGGAAAGTAGAAGATTAGGAAAGAGGTGAATTAGGAAATATTTAGATTAGGAAGAGTTAAGATTCCTATTTCCTAAAACAAGGAATTGGATTTTATTTTTAAAAGGGACGATTTGATTTAATTTCCAAAAACGGAGGATTGGATCTAGTTTCCTAAAAGGGAAGATTGGATATGGTTTTCTAGAGGGAAGATTTGATTTGACAAGGATTTGAAAAAGACAGTTTTAGAAACCCTAGATTTAGAAGTGTATAGTTTTGACGTAGAAAATAGGTTTTGAAAATATGTATAGTTTTGATGTAGAAAACAAGAGGTTTTGGAAACCTAGGCTTTAAGGCAAGTTTGAAAACCTATGTTTAGAAAATTAAGGTCTCCTAATCGTGGCTCTAGGGCTTGACTTGGGCTCTAAGAAAAGGAATTTTTGGAAAGTGAGTTTTTTGGAAAGGAGATTTATAGAAGGGAATCCTAGAGAGGAGTTTCTAGAAGGAAGATTTTGGGAAGAGAGTTTTTAGAAAGATTTTTTGGAAAAATATTGTTGGAGAGAGTTTTTAGAAAAGAAATTTGGGAAGCATTTTTAGAAAGTGAATTTTGAGGAGAGTATTTTGGAAAGGAATTTAAGAGGAGAAGTTTTAAAAAATAGATTTTTGGAGGAGTTTTTAAAAAACAATTTTGAACAGAAGAGTTTTTGGAAAGCATGTTGAAAAATGAGGTTTTAGAAAAAGAGATTTTTGAAAAGAGAGTTTTTTTGGAAAGTATGAAATCGTCTCACTTTCCTAAAGCGATTCTAACCATAAGAAGGCTAGAACCACTTTAAGAAAGTGGTTTTGGAAAACAACAAGGAGTTGAAAATATGGACCATGTTGGTCACTTCAAATGTGACACTTTCCTAAAGCAATCCTAGCCATGGGAAGCCTAGAATCACCCTAGGATTGTGGTTTTGAAAACAAGTTTTGAGAAAGAAGATTTTGGAGGTAATTTTGAAAACGAGTTTGAAAACGATTTTGAAAACGACTATTGGAAGAATGCAAGAATCATGATATGCACAATGTAAATTTGGGGTCGTGAACATACAAGGTTAAGGCTTCACCACATAATCAAAGGGGTCGAACCCACGTGGTCTCCGGTTAGACTAAAAGAAAGCCCCCGACATGGTGACCCTCCAATAGTCTAATCCTACACATGGACCGGGAGTCCCCTTGTTTCAAGCATGCAAAGAAAGGAGGGGGGGGGAAGAGATGGGAGATTAAAATAGAGAAAACCCAAGTGGGTTAGGACAGAGAAGAAAGAGGGGGAAGTGCGGAAATTTAAATAAGAAGCCTACCATGTGTCTTCTTTATTTTGCTTGGCTTTGCGCGTCTTACTTTCTTGCTTTTTCTTCAATCCTCGCTTCAGTCTTTGAGAGTTTTGTCTTGGTCTTCAACTCTTCGTAGTTGCAGTGCTCCAAGTCTTCAATGGAGGGTTGGAGGCTAGTGTATAAGTGTATAGGGGTGTGTATGAGTGTATATGAGGCTAGGGTTTGTGTATGGTGGCTAGGGTTTGGAAAACCTAAATAAGCTAGGGTTTAGGAAATGTACGAGTATCGAAAATTAGGGTTTTTAGATTGAGTTTGTGGACCCTTTTCATGCTGGAAGAGGCTCTGTATTTATAGAGAGAGGAATGCTCTGGCGCCTGTTGCAGTGGCGCCAGGCCAAAAATTACACTAGCGCCACTCTTAGTGGCGCCAGGCCATTTTTTGGCTTGGCGCCACCAACTATTTAGGAAATGTTTAAGGTCGGCAAGCAATATATCTTTAGAAGATTTGGGCACCTATACTAGTGACTACCATGTAATTTTGAGCCTGGTTTCACTAGGAGTGACTACGGAAAGTCCAGGAATGAATTGAAGGGGTCAGGAATGATCCGGAGAGCCAGAAAGGTATAGGAACCCTTAGAATAATGACTCGGGGACATAGGACTTGAAAAATAATGACAGGATTTGTTAGAAGGGTTGACCAGGCCATTAGGGGAAAAACAATCAACCCGGCCGGAAAGCTGTCGGGATAGACCCAGGATGTCCTAGAAAAAGACTTGAGATTTGGAAACATTATTTAGAATGTTCCCAAAGGCTACCAGTTTTTACCCAGAGCCGGTGTGGTTGGAAAAGGCGCCACTAGGGGCAAAACGGTCATTTCCCACCGGGTTTGCCGGAACTGACTCGGAATGATCCGGAAAGATAAAGAAAGGTTGAGAATACTACAGGAAGCATTCTCGGGAGGTTACCGGTTTGATACCCAGAGCCGGTGTGGTTCCTAGGGCATTTGGATACCTAGGGGCAAAATGGTCATTTAGCTTCAAATGGGCCCTACGGGCCCAGGAAGCAACCGGTGAACTAAATTGGAGTTTAGAAGTCGTGTTAGAGTCTGAATATGTGTGTGATGTTTGAAAATGAGCCCAGTTGGGCTGAAGATTGCCGAGCGGGTAAAAATGCGGTGCTTATAAGGGGCAACTGTAAGCACCCTATTGTTGACCGCTCGGCAGTCTCCACTCCGTCTAGACTTGTGTTCAAGTCAATGTGGGCATATTTCGAGTCAAATCAACTTTCTAAGTCTAATCCAGTCAATTCATCGCCTCGCGAGCCCCACCGGGCCCAAATAGAGTCAAAATGACCAAAAAGCCCCTGGGGGCATTATTCGGTCCAATTTTCAATAGGCACGTCTTTCCGAAGACGATAAGTCCCCTTTTCAATTCCAAATTAGGCACGTCTTTCTGAAGACGGTAAATCCACTTTCCAATTCCAAATCAGGCACGTCTTTCCGAAGATGGTAAGTCCCCTTTCCAATTCCTAATTAGGCGCGTCTTTCTGAAAACGGTAAGTCCCCTTTCTAATTCCAATTCCAATTCCAATCCCTCTCTCGAGACAGTTGATGCCTCGAGACGATTCGACACATTTTTCGAAAAAAATCTCTTCGAAACGGTGAGTCCCTTTAAACTTGTCGACCGAGACGAGACCTCAAGTCCCCTAGATGGTAGAACGGTCCACCTTTAGCGCCTGCTAGCCCGCCAATGCAGAAATGTCCATTTAGGCATGCCTTTCGAGAAAGTTGATTCTCAAGCGCTAAGTACCTTTAGTAGCTTCCCGAGATCAGGCAGTCTCGAGAATTATCGCGAACCGTTAGAGTAGCAGAAATACTCGCAAACAGGTCAATATAGGAAATTGCCAACAAACCCCTGTATCACGCGACCACCGTCAGAGTGACGGAAACACTCAAAACCCAGGTCAACACCAGTGCCTGCTAGCCCACTTCAGTGAAAAATTACCAAACTGCCTCTAGGCTAGTTTTTGGCACGTTTCTCGAGAACACATTTGAATCCTTATAACGGTAAGTCCAACTTTCCAATATTTTCTTAAAGGCAATCCAGCATGATTAGGTGCCTTTTAGTCAGTTTCGGGCCAATTTCGTGACTTTTCGGTCAAGATGACTATTTTGCCCCTAGGCATTCGAATGCCCCGGGAACCATACCGTCCCTCAGTATCAAACCGGTAGCCTCTCGAGAATGTTTCTTATAGTGTTCTTAACTTTTCTTTATCTTTTCGGATCATTCCGAGTCAGTTCCAACAAACCTGGTACGAAATGACCGTTTTGCCCCTAGAGGGCCGGTCGGCTTTTTCAACAACACCAGCTCTGGGTATCAAATGGGCAAGCCTTTGGGAACATTCTGAATAATGTTTCCAAATCTCGAGTGTTTTTTCAGGACATTCCGGGTCCATCCCGTCAGCTTTTCAGCTTGATTGACCGTTTTGCCCCTAACGGCCCGGTCAATCCTTCCGACACATCCTATCCTCATTTTTTAAGTCAAAATCTCTAGGACACTATTCTAAGTGTTCTTGCCCTTTTCTGGCTCTCTAGGTTATTCCCGGCCTGTTCAAATCATTCCCGGACTTTCTGAAATCACTTATAGTGAAGCCAGGCTAAAAATTGCATGGTAGTCACTAGTACAGGTGCCCAAATCTTCCAAAGATACGTTGCTTGCCAGCCTTAAAACTTTCCTAACTGGCTGGCACCACTCCTAGTGGCGCCAAGAGGAATTTTGGCCTGGTGCCACTGCAACAGGCGCTAGGTCTATCCCATCTCTATAAATACAAAGCCTCTTCCAGCGTGAAAGAGGTCCGCAAACTCAGTCTAAAAAACCTAATTCTTGATATACAAAGTTTGTACACTCCCAAAACCCTAGCTTCTCTAGGTTTTCCAAACTCTAGCTAAACCCAAGCCTCCTATACACTCCTATACACTCTCATACACTTATGCACTAGCCTCCAACCCTCATTTGAAAACTTGAAGGGCTGCAATTTGAAGGTTTGCAGATTAAAGGCAAACTCTTAAAGATTGAAGTGAAGATTGAAGCAAGACAAGCAAAGCAAAGCACGCAAAGCTAAGCAAAATAAAGAAGACAAAAAGTAGGCTTCTTATTTAAATTTCCGTACTTCCCCCATCTCTCTTCTCTCTCCTAACCCACTTGGGTTTTCTCTATTTTAATCCCCTATCTCCCCCCCCCCCCCACTTCTTTGCATGCTTGAAACAAGGGGACTCCCGGTCTATGTATAGGATTAGACTATTGGAGGGTTACCGTGCCAGGGGCTTTCTTTTAGTCTAACCGGAGACCACGTGGGTTCAGCCCTCTTGATTATGTGGTGAAGCCTTAACCTTGTATGTTCATGACCCTAAATTTGCATTGTGCATATCATGATTCTTGCATTCTTCCAAAAGTCATTTTCAAAGTCATTTTCAAAATCGTTTTCGAACTTGTTTTCAAAATTGCTTCAAAATCGCTTTTTCCAAAAACTTGTTTTCAAAATCACAATCCTAGGGTGATTCTAGCCTTTCCATGGCTAGGGTTGCTTTAGGAAAGTGTTACATTTAAAGTGACCAATATGGTCCTTGTTTTCAAATCCTTGTTGTTTTCAAAACCACTTTCTTAAACAATCTTCTTCTAAGAATCTTTCTAAAAACTCTCTTTCCAAAATCTTCCTTCTAGAAACTCCTCTCTAGGATTTCCGTCCAAAACCTCGTTTCCAAAAATGCACTTTCCAAAAATCCCTTTTCTTGGTGCCCAAGTTAAACCTTAGAGCCACGATTAGGAAACCCTAACTTTCTTTCCAAAAACATGATTTTCAAACTTGCCTTAAAACCTAGGTTTTCAAAACCTCTTGTTTTCTACATCAAAATTATACATATTTTCAAAGCCTATTTTCTACGTCGAAACTATACACTTCCAAATCTAGGGTTTCTAAAACTTTCTTTTCCAAATCCTTGTCAAATCAAATATTCCCTCTAGAAAACGAAATCCAATCTTCCCATTTAGGAAACTAGATCCAATCCTCCGTTTTTGGAACCAAAATCAAAACTTCCCTTTTAGAAACAAAATCCAATCCCTTGTTTTAGGAAATAGGAATCTTAACCCTTCCTAATCTAAATCTTTTCCAATTCAACTATTTCCTAATCTTCTCCTTTCCTAAATCTTAAGTTTCCAAAACTTGAACATAAAAATCTTTCCTTAATTTTAAAACTCAACTTCCACATCTTTCTTAATTCAACGTTTTCCTAATTCTACCTCTTTCCAAATCTTAACTTTCCAAATCTAAGTTTTCAAATCTTTCCTAAACACAAACCTTTCCTAATCTCAATATTTTCTAAAACTTAAACTTTAAAACTTTCTAAATCCTAACTTTCTAAATTCGAAACTTTCAAACTCTAAAATTTTCTAAGTTCTAAACTTTCCTAAACTTCAAATCTTTCAAAGTCTAAACCTTTTCTCATTCCAACCTTTCTTAATTCCACATCCTTTCCAAACTTTAACTCCCAAATCTAGATTTTCAAATCTTTCTAAAACTCCAACTTTCAATCTTCCAAAAATTCTAAAGCTTTCTAAATTCAAATCTTTCCTAATTTAAAATCTTTCTAAAATTCTAAGCTTTCCAAATTCAAAACTTTCTTTACTTGAAACTTTTCAAATTCTAAACCTTTCTTAAACTAAACTTTTCTTAATTCAAAACATTTCTAAATTCAACACTTTCCTATTTCAAAACGTTTCTTAAAATAACACTTTCTTAATTCAAAACTTTCCTAAGTTGGAATTTTCCTAATTCTAAAACTTTCCTAAGTTGAAACTTTCCTAAAAACCTAAAATTTTCCTAAGTTGAAATTTTCCTAATTCGAATCTTTCCTAATTCCAAGTGTAAGTACCCCATTTTTGACCACTCGGAAGTCTACACTCCGTCCGACTTGTTTTCAAGTCATTGTGGACATATTCCAACCAAAACCAATTTTCAAAGTCCAAATCCCGTCTATCCATCGCCTCGAGGGCTCAACAGGCCCAAATAGAGGCAAAATGACCAAAATGCCCTTTGGGGGCATTGTTTCTTTCCAATTCCAACTCCAACCCCTCTCTTGAGACAGTTGATTCCTCGAGACAGTAAATCTATTCCAATTCAGGCATGTCTTTTTGAAGACGGCAAGTCCCCTTTCCAATCCCTCCCTCGGGATAGTTTATTTCTCGAGACGGTTCCAATCCAAGCACGTCTTTCTGAAGATGGTAAGACCCCTTTCCAATCCCTCTCTTGGGACAGTTTATTCCTCGAGACGGTTCTAATCCAGGCACGTCTTTTCGAAGACGGTAAGACCCCTTTCCAATCCTTCTCTCGAGACAGTTTATTCCTCGAGACGGTTCCAATCTAGGCACGTCTTTTTTAAGACGATAAGACCCCTTTCCAATCCCTCTCTTGGGATAGTTTATTCCTTGAGACGGTTCCGATCTAGGCACGACGTTTTTAAGACGATAGGACCCCTTTTCAACCCCTCTCTCGAGACAGTTTATTCCTCGAGACGGTTCCAATCCAGGCACATCTTTTCGAAGATGGTAAGTCCCCTTTCCAATCCCTCTCTCGAGACAGTTTATTCCTCGAGACAGTCCGAATAGTGAAACTACTCACAAAACCGTTAAAGTAGCGGAAATACTCACAAATAGGTCGATATAGGGAATTGCCAACAAACCCCTGTGTCACGAAGACCGCCGTCAAAGTGGCGGAAACACTCAAAACCCAGGTCAACACCAGTGTCCGTTAGCCCACTTCAGTGAAAAATGACCAAACTGCTTTTTGGACCTTTTTTGAGACTTTCCGGTCAAGATGACCATTTTGCCCCTAGGCATCCGAACGCCCCGGGAACCACACCGGCTTTGGGTATCAAACCGGTAACCTCCCGAGGATACTTCTTATAGTATTCTCAATCCTCCTCTACCTTTCCAGATCATTTCAAGTCATCTCCGGCAAACCCAGTGCAAAATGACCGTTTTGCTCCTGGTGGGCTGGTCACCTTTTCCGACCACGCCGGCTCTGGGAATCAAACCGGAAACCTCTGGGAACATTCTGAATAATGTTTCCAGATCCCAAGTCTTCTTCCAGGACAGTCTGAGTCTGTCCCGGCAGTTTCCCGGTCCGATTGACCGCTTTGCCCATAAAGGCCCGGTCAACCTTTCCGACCCATCTTATCCTCATTTCTCAAGTCAAATACCTCCAGGACACTATTTTAAGTGTTCCTGCTCCTTTCCGGCCTTCTAGGTCATTCCTGGCTCCTTCAAATTATTCTCGGACTTTCTAGAGTTACTCCTAGTGAAGCCAGGCTAAAAATTGCATGGTAGTCACTAGTACAGGCGCCCAAATCTAGTCAAAGATACGTTGCTTACCGACCATAAACATTTCTTAAATGGCTGGCACCACTCCTACAGGTGCCAGTGTTGTCCAACCTCTATAAATACAGAGCCTCCTCCAACGTGAAAAGGATCCGTCAACTCAGTCTAAAAATCATATAATTCGATATACAGAGCTCGAGCACCTCCTAAACCCTAGCTTCCCTAGGTTTTCCAAACCCTAGCCACCATACACTAAACCCTAGCCTCCTATACACTCATACACTAACCTTCAACCCTCCTTCAAAGACTTGAAGAGTTGTCATCTAAAGCTTGAAGACAACTCTTGAAGATTGAAGACGAAGATCAAGATGAAGACCGAAGATCGAAGACAAGCAAGGCGTGCAAAATAAACAAGATATAAGGTAGGTTCTCCATTTAAATTTCCGCACTTCCCCCCTCTCTCTTCTCTCTCCTAACCCACTTCGGTTTTCTCTATTTTAATTCCCCATCTCTTCCCCCCCCTCCCTCCTCTTTGCATGCTTGAAACAAGGGGATTCCTGATCCATGTGTAGGATTGGGCTATTGGAGAGTCACCGTGTCGGGAGCTTTCTTCTTGTCTAACCAGAGATCACGTGGGTCCGGCCCCCTTGATTATGTGATGAAGCATTAACCTTATATGTTCACGACCCCAAAATTGCATTGTGCATATCATGGTCTTGCATCTTCCAAAAATCGTTTTCAAAGTTGTTTTTCAAATCGTTTTCAAACTTGTTTTCAAAATTGCATCAAAATCTCTTTTTCAAAATATGTTTCCAAAATCACAATCCTAATGTGATTCTAGCCTTTCCATGGCTAAGGTTGCTTTAGGAAAGTGTTACATTCAAAGTGACCAACATGTCCATATTTTCAACCTTTGTTGTTTTCAAAACCGCTTTCCTAAATTGGTTCTAGCCCTCTTATGGTTAGAATCGCTTTAGGAAAGTGAGACATTTTTATACCTTCTAAAAACTCTCTTTTCAAAAATCTCTTCCTAAAAATCTCTTTTTCAATGTATTTTCCTAAAACTCTCCTCTTCAAAGTTGTTTTCAAAAACTTCCTCCAAAATCTATTTTTCAAAACCTCCCTTTTTCAACTCCTTTCCAAAATGCTCTCTTCAAAGTCCACTTTCCAAAAACATTCTCTAGATCTCTTTCCTAGAAAAACTCTCTCCAAAAATCTTTCTAAAAAACTCTCTTTCCAAAATCATTCCTCTAGAAACTCCTCTCTAGGATTTTTTCCAAAACTTTCGTTTCCAAAAACACACTTTCCAAAACTCCTTCTCTTTAAAATCTTTTTCCAAAAACTCTATCTTCAAATTCACTTTCCAAAAACTCCTCCCTAGGATTCCCTTCTGAAAAACCTTCGTTTTAAAAAATGCACTTTCCAAAAATCCTCTCTCTTTAGAGCCCAAGTCAAGCCCTAGAACTCACAATTAGGAAACCCTAATTTTCTTTCCAAAGACATGATTTTCAAACTTTGCCCCAAACCTAGGTTTCCAAAACCTCTTGTTTTCACATCCAAACTATACACGTGTCCAAATCCTATTTTCTACGTCGAAACTATAATTTTTCAAAACTAGGGTTTCTAGAATCTCCCTTTCCAAATCCTTGCCAAATCCTATCTCCCTTTTAGGAAACTAAATCAAATCTCCCCGTTTAGGAAAACTAGATCCCGTCCTCCGTTTTTGGAAACAAAATCCAACCTTCTATTTTAGAAACAAAATCCAATCCCTTCCTAATCCAACTCTTTCCTAATTCAAACCCTTCCTAAGCTTCTCCTTTCCTAAATCTTAAGTTTCCAAAACTTGAATATAAAAATCTTTCCTAAAATTCTAAAATTCAACCCTTTCCTAATTCTACCTTCTTTTCAAATCTTAACTTTTCAAACCTAAGTTCTCAAATCTTTCTAAATTTCCAAACTTTCTAAATTCTAAACTTTCCTAAAGCTTCAAATCTTTTCAAATCCAAAACTTTCTAAACTCAAAACTTTCTTAATTCAAACATTTCCTAAATTGAAAACTTTCCTTTTTCAAACCTTTCCAAATTCAAACTTTCCTAAGTTCAAACTTGCCTATTACAAAACTTTCTAAATTCAAAACTTTCCAATTTCCAAACTTTCTTAAATTCCAAACTTTCCTAATTCCAAAACTTTCCAAAAATGAAACTTTCTTAATTTGAAACTTTCCTAAATTGGACCTTTCCTAATTCGAACATTTCCTAAAATCCGATCTTTCCAAATCTTCTAAGTCCAACATTCGAGTCAAATCTTTCTAAATCTCAAGTCTTTCCTAGGTCTCCTATCTTTCCTAAGTCTAGGTTTCTTAAACCTTCTCTTTCCAAAACAAGTCCAAATCTATCTTTTCAAACCAAAGTCCAATCTTTTCCAAAATTTCAAATTCCAATCTCCTCTTCTAATGTCAAATCAAATTCAATTTTCAATTCAATCTCTTTCTTCCAGTCAAACATTCTATTTTCAATCGGACTCTTGTCCGAACTACGACTGACCTGATTCCTCTAAAAGGATACGTAGGCAACCTTCATAGGTGCGGTCACAACTTCTTTCAAATTTCAAATTCCTCCATATTTTCCAAATTTCAAATTCTACAATCTTTTCAAATCCCTAATCAATTTTCAAATTTCTATTTCCAAAATCTCTCTAATTTCAATTTCCAAATTCAAATTTCTATCTCTTTCTTCTCAAATCAAATCAAATCAAATCTCTTTTCAAATCTATTTTCTAAATCAATTCTCTTGCACTTGCATATCATGCATCATATCTTTTCAAACATTCTTTTTCAAAGTAGATAGGATTGAACAGTAGTTAGCTGAAGACTCTCGTAGGTGAATCTAGGGTAGATTGACATGTAGGTACTGAAAGGGCGGGGTAGGGTGATAGCTTAGTGCGTCTTCCCTACACGTAACCAACCTCTGAACCTAGATCACTGATTTCAAAGACCAAAATGAGTTATTTTTCTAAAAAGGGCTAAACATTTTTCGAAGGTTGCCAAACAACCTATTTTTCTTAAAAACCTTCTCTTGAGGTGATATTTTCAAAAACCTTTTCCAAAAACCCTAAGTGTAGTTTTCGAATTATTCTTAGTTTTTAGGTGATCTAACTTACCTTAATCAAGTTAGGTGGCGACTCCAAATCTTTTTCAAAAGCCCTTTCTTCAATTCAAATTCTCAATTCAAACCTAGTCGCACTCATTCTTCTAGGAGTGTGAGTTCTAACGAGAGAGTACAACATTTTTCCCGCTTGTGTGAGTATTCCTCAACTGCGAAAAATCTGGGCGCGACACCAAGTTTCCTAATCTTCCAAGTCAAATATTCAAGTCAATTCTTTTCTAAAATCTTTCCAAGTCAAATCCAATCTTTCTTTTCTAAGTTCCTAAGTCTAGGTTTCCTAAAACCAAGTCTTTCGAAACCAATCTTTTCAAATCTTCCAATAAAAATCCAAATTTTCCTACTCTTCCAATTCCAATCCAAATTCCAATTTCAACTCTTTTCCAAATCAACTCTTCTATTTTCAATTGGACTCTTGTCCGAACTACTACTGATCTGATTCCTACAAAAGGATATGTAGGCAACCCTCATGGGTGCGGTCATAACATTTTTCAAATTTCTATTTCCACAATCTTCTTCAAATTTCCAATTCTACAATTTGCTTCAAATCTTCAATTCCACATTTTTCAAGTTTCTATTTCCACAAACCTATTTTCAAATCTCTATTTTCAATTTCTAAAAAACATTGCAATTTCAAATCTATCTTTTCAAAACTTTTTTCAAATCTATTTTCTTACTCTCTCTCTTGCATTTGCATATCATGCATCATGTCTTTTAAACATTGTTTTCTAAAGTGGATAGGATTGGTCATTAGTTAGTTGAAGACTCTCATAGGTGAATCTAGGGTAAATTGACATGTAGGTACCGAAAGGGAGGGTAAGGTGATGGCTTAGTGCGTCTTCCCTACATGTAACCAACCTCCGAACCTAGATCACTGTTTTCATAGACCAAAATGGAGTTATTTTCAAGAAACGGCTAAATGTTTTCCAAAAGTTGCCAAACAACCTATTTTCTTAAAAACCCTCCTGTGAGGTGATATTTTCAAAACCCTTAAGTGTAGTTTTCGAATTATTCTTAGTTTTAGGTGACCTAACTCACCTTAATCAAGTTAGGTGGTGACTCCAAACTTTTTCCTAAAGCCCTTTATTCAAATTAATTTTCAATTCAAACCTAATCGCACTCATTCTTCTAGAAGGATGAGTTCTAACGAGAGAGTACAGTATTTTTTCTGCTTATGTGTATTCCTCGAGTGCGAAAAATCTGGGCGTGACAACCCTCTGCCAGACCACACCGTCAACGTCATCACAAAGTTTGGTAACGACAAGGTCTGGTTCGCCACATGAGAAAAGATACATTATGAGGATGGGGAGAAAACAGAATAGGGAGATGAGGAACCGTGTCATGCCTGGTCCTGGTGCAACCCCGATAAAATGCCAGTCCCCAAAGATGAACTCGTAGATGAATCTGCCAAGAAGGTTGACTAGGAGCCATTTAAACTCAGTGATAAGAACTTGCCACTACGCACACTTGAGGGGCAGCAGAGCACGACCGAATGCCAGGCAAGAAACCTAGGGTCGGGTTAAGTCAGTTCAGCTGAAAAAAAGTAAATTGACCTATCCATTTGGGGCAAACAAAGAAGAAGAGGAAGCTAGACTCGAAGAAAGAGGAGCTAAGAAAGGGAGGAAACACCATAAGGCGATTACAGATCTTGGGGCACGCATGGTCGTGCCTGCGTTAATAAAGAAGGAGGAAATCAACAATTGCACCAACAACAACTATTCTCGTGGGAATCTAGTCATCTGTCCAAGGACAAGTAGCAAGCAGAGCTTTAAAGATGTGGACATTGTCCCAAAGCCATACTAAAGAAAACGGAGTCTTGTCAAAAGCGTACAAGAGAGGGGTGTTTCACCCACTTTCTTTCTATCCCTCTACATTTATTTCTTAAATTGATAACTGCGTTTTGATTTCTTTAAAACATAACTATATGCTTTTCACTACTATAGTAAAATGATTAAGTCTTTTTGACCATTGCTGTTGTCTTATTTTCTTTTGTGAATGGTGATTATTTCCTATATAAGGGGGCATGGTTTATCCTATGGAATAATCTGACTTGAAGAGATGATAGCATGAGTTAACCACTTGCCAAATGATCAGCTTTCCATATAGAGAGAGCATAGAGATGAGTGAGAAAACTACCCAGAGGTAACATTTGCAAGACTCCAAAGCTAAGCGATGTGTGGCCAGACTATCAAGATGAAGAGGAGCTACCTTTCATTTCCCTATGTAGAAGAAACAAATGTGTTTATATTCCCTTTGCTAAGCCCCTAGTGCCGCACATCAAATGAAGTTTTATTTGTCAACCCCGATCCAAGACTGTCCTCCCCACACTGGGGCAGACAATAGTTGAGAACTCTAAGAATGATAGCCACCTCTATCGTGCTAGGACAGTATCAAAGGCTTTATGGATCAACCAATCTAGTTCAAAGTGAAGAGAGACCCTCATTTTATTTTCCATACAGTTAGAAGCAACCCCTTACGAAACCCGTTAAGCCATTTATCTTCTTTCGAGAAAACCCCCAACTTAGGGATCACCGCCCACATTGGGTTTTGATTGAACTACTAAAGAAAAATGTTCAGGAAAAAAAGGGGTTGTAGAATTATTCGTTTCATAAAATGAAAGGAAAGAGATAATAAAATAAAATAAAAAAAGAAAAGAAAAGCGAAGGAAAAGAGTTGCTAATGGGCAATGTTGCGCCCGAACTTTTTGCACTTGAGGAATACACACATAAGCGGAAAAAATACTATACTCTCTCGTTAGAACTCATCCTCCTAGAAGAATGGGTGCGACTAGGTTTGAATTGAAAATAGATTTGAATAAAGGGCTTTTGGAAAAAGATTCGGAGTCACCACCTAACTTGATTAAGGTGAGTTAGGTCACCTAAAAACTAAGCACAATCCGAATACTACACTTAGGATTTTTGAAAATGATTTTGAAAATACTTCCTCAAGAGAGGGTTTTTAAGAAAACAGGTCGTTTGGCAACCTTTGGAAAATATTTAAGCCCTTTTTAGGAAAATAAACTCTATTTTCGTCCTTGAAAACAGTGATCCTAGGTTCGGAGGTTGGTTACGTGTAGGGAAGACGCACTAAGCCATCACCCTACCCCACCCTTACGGTACCTACATGTCTATTCACCCTAGATTCACCTATAAGAGTCTTTAACTAACAAATGTCCAATCCTATCTACTTTAGAAAAGAATGTTTAAAAAGACATGATGCATGATATGTAAATGCAATAGAAAAAAGGAGTTGGAAAATTGATTTGGATGTGGATTCGAAAAGAAATTGATTTGAGTTAAAAAGGGATTTGAAAAAATAGGTTTAAGATTGAAAAGTTTTAGAACTTGGAAATGGAGATTTGAAAACAAATTTTTGGAATCGAAAACTTGAAAATAGATTATGGAATTTGAAAGATTGAAAAAGTTATGGAATTATAAATTTGAAAAAGGTTGTGACCGCACCCATAAAGGTTGCCTACATATCCTTTTTGCGGAATTAGGTCAGTCGTAGTTCGGACAAGAGTCCGATAGAAAATAGAAGATTTGATTTCAAAAAGGAATTGAATTGGAATTTGGATTTGATTTGAATTTAGAATAAAGGATTGGAAATTAGAAATTGGAATTGAAAAGATTGGACTTAGATTTAGAAAGATAGAATTTAGAAGAAAGATTTGGACTTGTTTTGCAAAGATTGAGATTTAGCAATCCTAGACTTAGGAAAGATAGGATTTAGAAATGACTTGAGATTAAGAAAAATTTGACTCGACTTAGAAAATATTTGAGAAACAATTTGACTCGAATGTTGGACTTGGAAGATTAGGAAATGTTGGAATTAAGAAATATTCGAATTAGGAAAGTTCCATTTTAGGAAAGTTTTGATTTAAGAAAATTTCATTTTAAGAAAGGTTTTGAAATAGGAAAGATTTCGTTTTAAGAAAGTATTGGAGTTGGAAAGTTTTGAATTTAGAATGTTTTGAAATAGGAAAATTTTGAAAGTAAGAATGTTTTGAGTTTAGCAAGTTTTAGATTTAGAAAGATTTGAAGTTTAGAAAAGTTTAGAATTTTGGAAGGATTCAAAGTTTAAGTTTTAGAAAATCTTAAAATTAGGAAAGGTTTGAGTTTAAAAAATATTTGAAAACTTAGATTTGGAAAGTCGAAATTTGGAAAGGTATGGAATTAGGAAATGGTGGAATTAGGGAAGGTTAAGAAGTTTAAAGTTTAAGGAAAGATTTGAAAGTTTAAGTGTTGGAGACCTATGGTTTAGGAAGGTATGAGATTAGGAAAAAGTGAATTAGGAAAGGTTTAGACTAGGAAGGATTGAGATTCCTATTTCCTAAAACAAGGGATTAGATTTTGTTTCTAAAAAGAGATGTTTTGATTTTGTTTCCAAAAACGGAGGTTAGGATCCAGTTTCCTAAACAGGAGGTTGGATTTGGTTTCCAAGAGGGAAGATTGGATTTGCATGGATTTGGAAAGGGAAGTTTTAGAAACCGTAGATTTGGAAGATTACAGTTTTGATGTACAAAATAGGTTTTTGGAAACTTATGATTTTAATGTAAAAGGGAGAGATTTTGAAAATCTAGGTTCTAAGGCAAGATTGAAAATCATTTTTTTGATAAAGGAAATTAGGGTTTCCTAATTGTGGGTTCTAGGGTTTGACTTGGGCTCTAAGAAAAAAGATTTTGAAAAGTGAGTTTTTAGAAAAGGGATTTTTGGAAAGCAATCCTAAAAAGGAGTTTTAGAAAATGAATTTTGAAAAGAGAGTTTTTGGAAGGGGATTTTTTGAAGGAGATTGTTAGAAAGAGTTTTTAGGAAAGAGATTTAGAGAGCATTTTTAGAAAGTGAATTTTGAGGAGAGTGTTTTGGAAAGGAGTTTAAAAAGAAGTTTTGAAAAATAGATTTTTGGAGGGAGTTTTCGGAAGGCAATTTTGGAAAGGAATTTTGAAAAGGAGATTGGAGAGAGTTTTTAGAAAGTATGCTGGGAAAGAGATTTTTTAGAAAGAGAGATTTGAAAAGAAAGTTTTTAGAAAGTATATAAAATATCTCACTTCCCTAAAGCGATTCTAACCATAAAAATATTAGAACCACTTTAAGATAGCGGTTTTGAAAATAACAAGGATTTTGAAAATATGGAACATATTGGTCACTGTAAATGTAAAGTAACCCTAACCATGAAAAGGCTAAAATCACCCTAAGAATGTGATTTTGAAAACAAGTTTTCAAAAAGATGATTTTGATACAAGTTTGAAAACGATGTTAATGCAAGTTTTGAAAACTAGTTTAAAAATGAATTTTGGAAGAATGCAAAATTATGATATGCACACTGCAAATTTGGGGTCGTGAACATACAAGGTTAAAGGCCTCACCACATAATCAACGGGGCCGAACCCACGTGGTCTTCAGTTAGATTAAAATAAAGCCCCTGACACAGTGACCCTCCAACAACCTAATCCTACACATGGACTGGGAAGTCCCTTGTTTTAAGCATGCAAGAAAGGTGGGGAAGAAGATGGGGGATTAAAATAGAAGAAAACCCAAGTGGGTTAGGTGAGAGAAGAGAGGGGAAAGATGCATAAACTTAAAGAGAAAGCCTACCTTGTGTCTTATTTATTTTGCTTTACTTTGCGCGCTTTGCTTGTCTTGCTTTGTTTCAGTCTTCACTTCAATCTTCATCTTGATCTTCAAGAGTTTCAGTTTGTAGCACTTCAAGTTTTCAATGGAAGCTAGTGTATGAGTATATGAGAGTGTGTATGAGTGTATAGGAGGCTAGGGTTTGTGTATGGAGGGTAGGGTTTGGAGAACCTAAAGGAGACTAGGGTCTTGTGAGACTACGAGCTCTGTGTATTGAAAAGTAGGGTTTTTAGACTGAATTTCTGGACTGTTTTCACGCTGGAGAAGGCTCTGTATTTATAGACAAAGAATAAACCTAGTGATTATGCAGTGGTGCCAGGGCAAAAAATACATTGGCACCACTAGGAGTGGCACCAGCCACTTAGGAAAGCTTTTAAGTTGGCAAGCAACGTATCTTTAGAAGATTTGGGCACCTGTACTAGTGACTACCATGTAATTATTAGCCTGACTTTACTAAGAGTGGTTCCGGAAGGTTCGGGGATAAATTGAAGGTACCGGGAATGAACCAGAGAGCTGGAAAGGGACATGAACCCTTAGAATAGTGTCTCGGGGACAAAGGGCTTGAAAAATTATGAGAGAACTAGTTAAAAGGGTTGATTGGGCCATTAGGGGCAAAATAGTCAACCGGGCCTGAAAGCTGCCAGGACGGACTCAAAAATGTCCCAGAAGTAGACTCAAGGTTTGGAAACACTACTCAAAATGTTTTCAAAGGTTACCGGTTTGGTACCCATAGCCGGTGTGGTTGGAAAAGTCGACCGGCCCTCTAGAGGCAAAACGGTCATTTTGCGTCAAGTTTGTCGGAACTGACTCGGAATGATCTGGAAGAATAATGGAAGGCCAAGGATGCTATCAAAAACATCCCCGAGAAGTTATCGGTTTGATACCTAGAGCCGGTCTAGTTCTCGGGGCTTTCGGAGGCCTAGGGGTAAAATTGTCATTTAGCTTCAAGTGGATCATACAGGCCCGGGAAGCGACCGATGGAATAAATTCAAGTTTAGAAGGTAGGTTAAAGTCTGGATATGCATGTGATGTGTAAAAGTGAGCCCAATCGGGCTGGAGATTGCCGAACAGGCAAAAATGGGGTGCTTATAGCTGCCTCTCTTTTTCTGTCTTTGACAAACGAAGACAGAAAATAATAAAGTAAGAGTCCCATGTTGACTATGAGGCGATCGAAGGGACTGGAGGAATCAAAATTCAAAGAACAGTTACCTCAAGCAGATGGTCGATGCTTTGTATTTTGTTTGGTAAAATGATACTCCTCTGGGGAAATTAATGCTCCTCGAACTGGCGCTCCATCCAGCAGAACATTGCTCCTCTAGGGGAATTGATACTTCTTGAACCGGCACTCCGTCTAGCAAAACGCTGCTCCTATGGGGAAATCCAAGGATGATTGCTGATACTTCTTGAACTGGCACTCCGTCTGGTGAAATGCTGCTCCTCTGGGAAAGTCCAAGATTGATTTCTGATATTTCTTCAACCGACACTCCATCTGGCGAAACGCTGCTCCTCTAGAGAAGTCCAAGATTGATTTCTGATACTTCTTGAACCGGCACTCTATCTGGTGAAACGCTGCTTTTTTGGGGAAGTCCAAGGTTGATTAAGGAGGTCGAGGGTGGGCCATTGCCACATTCTTTGCTTCTTGTCGACCAGGAAATCTAAACTTTTTGAGGTATATGCCAGTGTTGGCGATCTCTGAGGTTTCTTGATTGTAGGGTGGCTTTTTTTAGCTCCATTTTGTACTTTTCCTTTTTACTTGTTTCCTATTTGAGGAAAAAAAAGACGTAGAGTTAGTTTTTGTACAAAAACAGTTTAAAAATGCCCTGGTAAGGGGTGTCATTTTTTTTTTTTATGATGATTGCATATGGGATTAAATGCATTATTTATTTTTTATGAATGCACAGGTTTATATAAGAATTGAATTGAATGCGCGTCCTACTTTTTTTCTTTATGAATGCACTAGTTCACACAGAAGTGAAATTGAATGCATGTTATACTTTTGGATAATGTGCATACATGAATAGAACGAAATGCAATGTCCCTCATTTTTTGTGATAAATGCACAGATTTATGTAAGAATTGAACTAAATGCATGACCTACTTCCTTACAAATGAATAGGTTCACACAGGAATGCAGTTGAGTGCATGAATAGTTACAAATTACATAGGAGTGTAAATGGATGTACAGGTTATACATGTTATGGATGCATCAGTACTATATGTATAAAAGCTATTTATAAAGAATGTCCCAGGCTTGCCCAGGGCCCATACTCTTAAGATTCTATTTTCTTTCCAGGATTCTGCCTCATTTAGTTTTGTCCCATTCTTATCGGGGTGTGATAGCATTTGCACCATTCTCCAGGGATCTTGACCTTTTGGTTTGCTATCCTATCCCTACTTTCTACAGGGTTGTTGTTGGGGTTTTTATGATCTCACTTGGTTTTCTCTCTCTGATTTCCAAAATGCCACCATGGCTAGAGCGATAACTCGCATGCCCTTCGCAGAGTGATAAACAGCTAAGCCCTCATTCTGAGAATACTTCTTTTAGGACCGTAATGTAGGCTGGGTTTAGGGGTTGTAAGAAATAAAGGGATATTTAGGCTCAAAAGATCTTCTTTTAGTGGGTTGTTTAAACCAAAACCATCTAAGCACACCTTAGAGCATGAGATTGCCCTTGCGTTCCTCCCCAGTTCTCCTTTCTCACCCTACTTATCTTGGTATTGTTCAGGCTTATTTGGACTAAAAAATTTTCTTTGATCAGAGAGGACTTTAATTTGGACCGTAATGTAGGCTAAGTTAAGGGGTTTATGAATGAAAAGGATACACATGCTCAAATTTGATGTTGTTTCTAGTAAGGTTTAGATTTACACCATCCTTAATTGGTCTTCTAGCGAGGTTTCGTCCCTTGATATTCTCCTCTAGCTTCAGCAACACATCTGGCTCATTTTGATCAAGCAATCTTTTTTTAATCAGAGAAGACTTTAATAGGGTTATAATGTGGGCCACGGTTTCGGGTTTTTATAAAAAAAGGTAAAGGCTTGAACCTATTGCTTCCACTGGGCTTCTTTGTTACCTAGGATCACCTTTGAATAACTATATATTCTTCAAGGAGTTCATCTTTCTTGTAGTTTGATCCTTAACCTTCTAACGGAGTTGCCCCTTCATTTTTTTTATTTCTTTTGACTTGCCCCGTGGTAGCTCTTCCTCTTTGTTTTTCTATTTCTTCCCTTTCTTTTTGCTTTCTACGAGATGAACATTTTTGCAACTTCTTTCTCTCAGATCCTTTCCATAGCATTTCAATTTAATCCATTCTGGGCGGTGATCCCTAGGTTGGGTTTTTTTTTTCTAGAGAAAAAGGTAACTGGCCCAACAGGTTTGATAAGGGTTGCTTTTAACTGTATGGGAAATGAAGTGAGGGCATCTCTTCATTTTCGAATAAGATTGCTTGATCCATAGAGCCTTCACGTTACTTTAGCTTGATGGTTAATGACATTCTCTGCCAGATCTTCTGCTGCCTGTCTACCCCAATGTGGGGGGATGGCTTCGGATCAGGGTTAACAAAAAAAAAAATCTTTCGCTTTCTGCAAGGCACTAGTGGGTTAAGCAAAGGGATATTTTGTGTATGGTAGTAGAATTGAGGGCCTCTAATCATTTCAAATTGAATTGCTTAATCCATAAAGCCCTTGTACAAAATTTAAACAATATTGCTACGGATGATGTGTTTCGGCCAGTAAACTCCTATATATTCTATCAAATCAACTACTCTGTGCTTACCCTGGTGTGGGGGATGGTTATTGGTTTGAGGTTATCTGAAAAGAAATCATGTACGGCTCTAGTGGGCTAAACAAAGCATAGTGTTTATTTGAGATAAATAGAACAATGGCTCCTCATCATTTTGAGTACTTGGCTGCCCATCGCTTAGCCATGATATTACGCAAGTGTCACATTTTCAATAAACTCCACACCTCTCTGTTGAGATTGTTTTCTTCCTATCTCTCACTCTCTCTATGTCTCTCAAAGTTTTTGACCCCTCTTTGTGTTGAGTCAAGGCTGATCCTTGTTGACTCAAGGTTAATTCCCATGTTGATTTTGATGATAACTAAACCTTGTGTTATGTTACTAATGAATCTACTTAGTGTGTAGATTAACAAGTTCATAACTTAGACTTAAAGTTAGATCTTAAGTCTAATACATATCAAAGGAATGCATAACAAGTTCAAGATGTAAGCAATGAATTCAAAGGGCTATGCAATGAACCAAACTGAGAAATGATGCCAATCTCTATTTCAAACATGTGTTCTACATTCGAAGAGATTGAAGAATATGCAAAGAACAGTTGAAGAAGTGCAATGCTCAGTTGAAGATGAATTGGCTGTTGAAGAATTTGGAAAATGCTCAAGAGATGATCTCATCTGGTATGCTTAAGACCAATTCAAGACAATGAGATTGAAGTTACTGAGAAGATGGCTCACAATGAATATCTAATCTCTACATGGAATCCAAGTAAAGAATTCTTCTATAGTATAAAGAGTCAATGAAGATTAGATGTGTGAAAAGATTCCATCAAGTTTGCAAAAGTCTCATTGAAGTGATTTTTAAAGAAGAATGAAGAATTGCTAACAGAGAGAGGAAATCATAAATGAAGCATTGTGAAGCTCTACAGGAAGATTGGCATTCAAAAAGATGTTCTACAATGATTGAAGAAGCTTTCTAAATGAAGAAGTAAAGTTCAGCTTTAGTCAAATAAAGCTTTGAGATTCAAGAAGAAGATCAACATCCAATGATTGATTCAATCCAAATTTAAATAGAAGTTAACTCTAATGAGTTAAGAAGATTTGATTGATCATCTTACCCAAAGACATACTCCTTAAAGTTCTTATACCAGTGCTTTGATAAAGCTTGATCAATAGAAATCTAAACGCTGAATTCTGGGCAATGAGGGGACTCATGGGAATGAGGAGCCGCCTCCTGATCACAAACGCTAAAAGGCCTAAAGACATATTGAACAATGAGGGGACTCATGGAAATGAGGTGTCGCCTCTTGCACACAGAAGCAAAAATGTCTGAAGACCAAATAGACAATGAGCGGACACATTGTAATGAAGTGTCGCCTCATGAAGATAGACGCCGAGGCTTGAAGATAAAATGATCAATGAGCGGACAAATAAAGATGAAGTGTCGCCTCCTGGTAGCAAAAGCAAAAGGCTGGAAGTTTTAAATGATCAATGAGTGGACACCTGAAGCAAAAGTGTCAGCTCATGACAGTAGAAGCCATATATGAAGAAGACAGATGAACAAGGAGTCGCCTCATCAACTTGAAGAGGGGACTCATGAACTCAGTGAACTATATCTGGTAAATGTAGAAGCAGGAAGTGTCAACACCACAAAAATGGAACCAACTCCCTCTACTGCAATGGCTACTTTTCTTAACGTTATAACAGACTGGACGTGCATTTATGATACCCAACCACCTCCAACGGATGGAATCAATGCAAGGGTATATATACTAGCCTCCAACTGCATTTATATACAAGAATCAAGAGGAAGAAACAAGAAGAGATGAAAATCTACTGAATCACTGATATTCTTGAGACATTCTTCCTGTTTTGTTCTTGTGAGCTTTGATTGTAAATCTACTCTAGTTAGAGAGTTTGTTTGTGAGTTGTATACTCTTATACACTTGTTACTGAGAGTTTGAGAGTTCTCTTGTGTGAAGCAAAACTCTTGTAAAGTTTAAGTGGAGCTTGAACAAAACCACTTGGGAATTGAAGAACTCAGTGAGGAGTTCTTGTAGAGTGAGCTGAGCACTTTGTCAATCAGTAGCCCATCTTGTAATAGGTGATTACATAGTGGAAGAAGGCTTCAAGGAGGTCTTGGGGTGAGGACGTAAACCACGGTTTGTGGTTGAACCTCGGTAAATCTGTGTCTTTCCTTTATTGCTCTGTTTTCTTTATTTTCATTGATAACATTGCTTTGCACATAGATTAGCCATTGCTATACTGTTTAGATTAATTTTAATTAATCTTAACTTGTATTAATCTTTGAAAAACCCAATTCACCCCCCCTCTTGGGTTGCCTATTGGACCAACACTTTGAATGGGTTGCCCATGCTATCTCATCCTTCAAGCCGAGTCATTACAAAATGGGAAAGGATCCCTCAAAGTAGTAATTGTCCACAAGAGTAGGAGACAAATGGGATAAACTGGAAACTACCTATTTCATTTAAAAATATGATTACATGGCATGCAATGTTTATTTAAATAAGCTATGCGAGAACTAGAGAGACAGAAAGAAAATAGACAAATTTTGTGAAAACTTCCCTTTTCTTTGCACTTTGGAAAACCCTCCAAAGAGGTTTCGGAATCACACTAATTTGTTCTATGCTTCATCGCGTGGTTCATCTTCTAGGTGCTGATTACCCCAGTGTCAATCAAATCTTGTATCTTGTGCTTCAGGAATAGACAATGCTCAATATCATGCCTCTGTCTTCCAAAATGGTACTCACAAACAAGAGTCGAGTTAAAAGTAGGGGGTAAAAGATTTGGCAACGGTGGGGCAGGTATGGGGGTCAGAAGGTTGGCTTGTAAGAGGTCATGATAGGCTTTTGTTTGGGTGCAAGCTAGGGGGGAAACGACACAAGGTTGGCAGGCCTTCTTGTTGGTGTTGAGATTTTGTTAGGCTATGATGGGCCCGGGAGTAGGTGCTTGAGTAGCCATGGGGATCTGAGATTGGCATTGGGGGTGACATTGCGGTGGTAGAGTAGGCAAGACGGCAGACACTTCTGCATCCTTTCGGCCCATTTCCGATGTTGTGAACACCTTCCTTACTAAGCTTGTAGAAACTTTTTCAGTTTTAACAAAGGGGTTAACAATCCTTCCAGTTTTTAGGCCATTTTCTATCATCTCGCCTTGCATGATAAGCTCAGAAAAGTTTCTCCCAACACTTGTGCAGAGCTTTTCGTAGTATATACCCGAGAAGGTGTGTACGAAGAGTTGAACATATTCCTTATCTTCTAAAGGGGGATTGACTTGTGCGGCACCTTCTCTCCATCTCAAGGCAGAGTTCTTGAAGCTTTCTTTTTCACCTTTACTCATAGTCATGAAGGACCATCGGTCAGAGGTAAGGTTGATATTGTGATGATATTGGGTTTTAAATGCATTGACCAGCTCCATCCAAGTCATGATCTTCCTTAAGTCCGAACGAGCAAACCATTGTAGGGCAGATCCAGTAAGACTGCATGGGAATAGTTGCATCAAGAGCTTCGGATCGTTCCCATGACCACTTAATGCTCTAGCGTATAGGCGAAGGTGAGCAATAAGGTTACCAGTGTCATCATACTTTTGGAAGTTAGGCATCTTGAACTTAGCAGGTCTCGGATGGTTAGGAAAGAAACATAACTCATCGTAGGCAGTGAAACCGTAGGCGTCATGGCCATCGAGACTTGGCAATGAATCCTATAGCCCTTGGATTTTTAGACTAAGAGGGTCTAGGGGGGCTTTCTTTACGGTAGGTGAAAGTAATGTGGTCTTCTCCTCTTCAGTGTTGATCCCCTTTGCATCTTCCTTAGTCCTCATGGCATAGTCAGATTGAAGCACGATCCTTGGGTTAGCAGGTTCTGGGTCTTTGGATGAAGTCATAGATGACGAGGGGATTGCAGCAGCATCCTTTATGGCCAAGGTTTGGACGAGCTTAAATATTTCATCAATCTTGCTTCTCTTTTCGTTGACCTCTCCTCGAGAGACTTGGGATGACTTTTCATGATTGGCAGCCATCAGTGAGGCTCTTTTTTGGGTGTTGAGCTTTCTCTGGAGTGATGTTGACTCATTGCAAGGTGCTCTCCATAAAAGAAACAAAAGGAAGCAGAAACACAAAGACATAAATCGCAAGTTAGTTTTTGGTTTTTCAAGAATTGTATGTAATGCATGCCCTAAGGATGCCTCTACCCAAGAGGGAAACTAATCATGATGTGTTCGGCTCACTTTTGGAGATAGGGGATTTGCCCCTGTATGCAGATACCTTATCGTCAAGTGGGAACCTTCAGCCATCTATGCATTCACCCATCCATTCGTTTGTGAAAAATAAAGAAATACACTTAACTTTGGGTTTAAGATACAAAAGAATTGAAATACATTTCAATAGAGGGAGGGGGAACATTTTTCTTTGGACTTACACCTATCTATTTTTACATAAGAAATCCTAAACTACTCTTGAGTCTTCGGATTCACCTTCATTGGATTTGATGCTGAGGAAGTCGCTGAGAGACCTTGTTGATCAATTACCCATTATCTTCTTAGCAACCCTATCTCCGTGAGCATAGAGGGATGGGGGTCCCTCTTATGGGGTGACTTGAAAATGCTTGAAATGATCCCTTAGGGTCACGTGAGAACCTTTAGGGTTGAGGTAGGTTTAATGCAAGGGAGAGTGACCTAGGTGTCACTCTCTTTGGGTTGATCATATGCAAGAGAATGCAGTGACTTGAGTTACTCGAAACTCTTGTCTTGACATGAAATATGGAATGCATAAAAACGAATGCATAGAGTATATGGAGAAAGGATACAGTTAAAGTACACATGCATGTATAAGCAGTTAAACAGGCTAGAATGTAGTTATTATAACAACAGAAATAAGTAGGTATAAATGAAAGTAAGAGTAGTCACCCTTTCCTCCATGGTTTTGGAAAACAGTTTACGTGTCTTAAATCCGGCAAAGGTTCGGCCATGCAAGGTGTCTATATGAGTATGAGGTTGAGGGTTGACTAATGCGTTCTAAAAAGGCTCGGTCCCCGGATCTTCAAACCTAGGCCCACTCCCTGAGGTGGTGCCATGATCGGTTGGTGATTCGAGCAGGAGAACCATCAAGAGGCTATAGGCAAAGAAACTGACACAACATCTTGCCCACAACCAATATACCGTTCCCCCTTTCTAACTAGAAAGGTTATATCAGGGTAAAATGTAAGTATGCAGAATGCAGGTACACGTGCAATGTGTGTGTGATTTTTTAAAGCGGAGGAAAGAGCCCATCAACTCCAATTCATCCTGTTCATCACATTCATAAACAATACTTAAAATAATATTGCAAATAAAAGCGCACCTACAAAACAAAGATGCAAGAGTTAGTATGTGGATGACAAACTTAATACAAGATAACATGAATGGAATTTAAATGTATGTTTTTGAAAACAACTTTAAAAATTTGATTTTGAAAATTAAAAGTGGATAGAAGTAGACAAGTTAATTGAAGACTCTATATGGGTGAAGGGTGAAGAGACATGATTATGGCATAACCCTCTAAGTGTCCCCAGTGGAGTCGCCAGTTGTCGCTCCTAGATTTTTCGCACTCGAGGAATACATACACAAGTGGAAAAAATAATGTAGTCTCTCGTTAGAACTCATTCTCCTAGAAGAATGAATGCAGCTAGGTTTGAATTGAAAATAGATTTGAATAAAGGGCTCTTGGAAAAAGATTCGGAGTCGTCACCTAACTTGATTAAGGTGAGTTAGGTCACCTAAAAACTAAGCACAATTCGAAGACTACACTTAGGGTTTTTGAAAATGATTTTGAAAATACTTCCTCAAGAGAGGGTTTTTAAGAAAACAGGTTGTCTGGCAACCTTTGAAAAATATTTAAGCCCTTTTTAGAAAAATAAACTCCATTTTGGTCCTTGAAAATAGTGATCCTAGGTTTGGAGGTTGGTTACGTGTAGGGAAGAAGCACTAAGTCATCACCCTACCCCGCTCTTGCGGTACCTACATGTCTATTCATCCCAGATTCACCCATGAGAGTCTTCAACTAACAAATGTCCAATTCTATCTACTTTAGAAAAAGAATGTTTAAGAAGACATGATGCATGATATGTAAATGCAATAGAACAAGGGAGTTGGAAAATTGATTTGGAAGTGGATTCGAAAAAAAATTTAATTTGAATAAAAAAGGGATTTGAAAAGACAGATTTAAAATTGGAAAGTTTTAGAAATTGGAAATGGAGATTTGAAAACAAATTTTTGGAATTGGAAACTTGAAAATAGATTATGGAATTTGGAAGTTGGAAAAGTTATGGAATTGAAAATTTGAAAATGTTGTGACCGCACCCATGAAAGTTGCCTATGTATCCTTTTTGAGGAATCAATTCAGTCGTAGTTCGGACAAGAGTCCAATAGAAAATAGAAGATTTGATTTGAAAAAGGAATTGAACTGGAATTTGGATTTGATTTGAATTTAGAATAAAGGATTGGAAATTGAAATTTGGAATTGAAAAGATTGGACTTTGATTTGGAAAGATAGAACTTAGAAGAAAGATTTGGACTTGTTTTGGAAAGATTGAGATTTAGGAATCCTAGACATAGGAAAGATATGATTTAGAAAGCACTTGAGATTAAGAAAGATTTGACTCGAATATTGGACTTGGAAGATTAGGAAATGTTGGAATTAAGAAAGATTCGAATTAGGAAAGTTCCATTTTAGAAAAGTTTTGATTTAAGAAAATTTCATTTTAAGAAAGGTTTTGAAATAGGAAATGTTTTGTTTTAAGAAAGTATTGGAATTGGAAAGTTTTGAATTTAGAATGTTTTGAAATAGGGAAATTTTAAAAGTAAGAAAGTTTTGAGTTGAGAAAGTTTTATATTTAGAAAGATTTGAAGTTTCGGAAAGTTTAGAATTTTGAAAGGATTCAAAGTTCGAGTTTAAGAAAATCTTGAAATTAGGGAAGGTTTGAGTTTAAGAAATATTTGAAAACTTAGATTTAGAAAGGTATGGAATTAGGAAAGGGTGGAATTAGGGAAGGTTAAGAAGTTTAAAGTTTAAGGAAAGATTTGAAAGTTTAAGTGTTGGAGACCTATGGTTTAGGAAGGTATGAAATTAGGAAAGAGTGAATTATGAGAGGTTTAGACTAGGAAGGATTGAGATTCCTATTTCCTCAAACAAGGGATTGGATTTTGTTTCTAAAAAGAGTTGTTTTGAATTTGTTTCCAAAAATGGAGGTTAGGATCTAGTTTCCTAAACAGGAGGTTGGATTTGGTTTCCAAGAGGGAAGATTGGATTTGGCATGGATTTGAAAAGGAAAGTTTTAAAAACCGTAGATTTGGAAGACTACAGTTTTGATGTAAAAAATAGGTTTTTGGAAACTTATGATTTTAATGTAAAAGGGAGAGATTTTGGAAATCTAGGTTTTAAGGCAAGATTGAAAATCATTTTTTCGAGAAAGGAAATTACGGTTTCCTAATTGTGGGTTCTGGGGTTTGACTTGGCTCTAAGAAAAGAGATTTTGAAAAGTGAGTTTTTAGAAAAGGGATTTTTGGAAGGCAATCCTAAAAAGTTGTTTTTAGAAAATGAATTTTGAAGAGAGAGTTTTTGGAAGGGAATTTTTTGAAAGAGATTGTTGGAAAAAAATTTTAGGAAAGAGATTTGGAGAGCGTTTTTAGAAAGTGAATTTTGAGGAGAGTGTTTTGGAAAGGAGTTTAAAAAGAAGTTTTGAAAAATAGATTTTTGGAGGGAGTTTTTAGAAGGCAATTTTGGAAAGGAATTTTGAAAAGGAGATTGGAGAGAGTTTTTAGAAAGTATGTTGGAAAAGAGATTTTTTAGAAAGAGAGATTTGAAAAGAATGTTTTTGGAAAGTATATAAAATATCTCACTTCCCTAAAGCGATTCTAACCATAAAATGATTAGAACCACTTTAAGATAGCGGTTTTGAAAACAAGAAGGATTTTGAAAATATGGACCATTGGTTACTTTAAATGTAACACTTTTCTAAAGCAACCCTAACCATGAAAAGGCTAGAATCACCCTAGAATTGTGATTTTGAAAACAAGTTTTCAAAAAGAAGATTTTGATACAAGTTTGAAAACGATCTTAATGCAAGTTTTGAAAACGAGTTTGAAAATGAATTTTAGAAGAATGCAAGATCATGATATGCACAATGCAAATTGGGGTCGTGAACATACAAGGTTAAAAGCTTCACCCCATAATCAAGAGAGTCGAACTCACGTGGTCTCCGATTAGACTAAAAGAAAGCCCCCGACATAGTAACCCTCCAATAGCCTAATCTTACACATGAACCAAGAAGTCCCTTGTTTCAAGCATGCAAGAAAAGGGCAGAAGAAGATGGAAAATTAAAATAGAAGAAAATCCAAGTAGGTTAGGAGAGAGAAGAGAGGGGGAAGATGCGTAAACTTAAAGAGAAAGCCTACCTTGTGTCTTGTTTATTTTGTTTTGCTTTGCGCGCTTTGCTTTTCTTGCTTTGCTTCAGTCTTCACTTCAATCTTCATCTTGATCTTCAAGAGCTTCAGTTTGTAACACTTCAAGTCTTCAATGGAGGCTAGTGTATGAGTGTATATGAGGCTATGGTTTGTGTATGGAGGCTAGCGTTTGGAGAACCTAAAAGAGACTAGGGTTTTGTGAGACTACGAGCTCTGTGTATCGAAAACTAGGATTTTTAGATTGAGTTTGCGGACCATTTTCACGCTGGAGGAGGCTCTGTATTTATAGACAAAGAATGAACTTGGCGCTATTGTAGTGGTTACAAGGGTTAACTAGGCCATTAGGGGCAAAACGGTCAACTGGGCCGGAAAGCTACCAAGACGAACTCAGAATGTCCCGGAAGAAGACTCAAGGTTCAAAAACACTGCTCAGAATGTTTCTGAAGGTTATCGGTTTGATACCCAGAGCCCGTGTGGTTAGAAAAAGCGACCGGCCCTCTAGGGGCAAAACGGTCATTTTACATAAAGTTTACCGGAACTGACTCAAAATGATTTGGAAGAGTAATGGAAGGCTAGGGATGCTATCAAAAACATCCCCGGGAAGTTACTAGTTTGATACCTAGAGCCAGTGTGGTTCCAAGGGCTTTCAGAGGTCTATGAGCAAAATGGTCATTTAACTTCAAGTGGGCCCGTAGCGACCGATGGACTAAATTCAAGTTTAGAAGGTTGGTTATAGTCTAGATATGCATGTGATGTGTAAAAGTGAGCCCAGTCAGGCTAGAGATTGCCGTGTGGGAAAAAATGGGGTGCTTACAAGCAAGTGGCCAAAAAACGAAAAAATAAAATGAAAAAAAAAAGGGAAACAATCATTTCTAAGAAAAAGGCCTGAAGAAAACTATGATTATGTCCTCTTGTAATGCACAATAAGAAGGCCGAAAGAGAAGAGAGTCATGTTTATCTCAAAAAGCATACAGAAAAGTTGAAAGAAAAATAGGCATTTTCACCCTGAGAAGTACATAGTAATTAAAGGGTGATCCTATGTTACAAAGAAACCCAGTAAAAACATTAGGTTCGAGCCTTTACCCTTCTTGCAAAACCCGGAAACCATGGCCTACATGACAACCCATTTAAAGTCCATTATGATTTAAAACGGATTGCTTGATCTAAATGAGTTAGACATGATACCGAAGCTAAAGAAGGATGCTAACCTTACTGGGAAGGAAGAATAGTCATGGACGGTATGGATCTAAACCCTGCTAAAAGTAACATCAAGTTTGAGCCTACACATCCCATTGCTTCGAAAACCCTCATGACCTAGCCTACATTACGGTCCTAAAACAAAGTCTGCTCAAATTGAAGGACTGGCCATTTATCGCTCTGCTAAAGGTCAGGCAAGCAGTTGCTAAAGCCTTGAGAATTGAGAGTTTCAGCCTAAGAATCCTATACACTAACCCTGATGTTGAGAAATCAGAGGCAGTCGAAAAGTTAAGAAGGGTACAAAGTGCTACCATCCAGTCAAGATAGGGTTAAGCCAAAGGAGAGGCCAGGCTCCAAAAAAGGAAGGAGTTACCATTCCAAAGATACTGAGTCTGACAGCACCCATTATCATTTCATTAACTAATATATTTCTAATATGTCCATACATTTCCATTAACAAAAAAAATCGGCATTGAGCTTTGCATACATAAGATATAACTCCCTATAGAAACAGAAGTCACCAACACAGTTTAATGTCAACCCATGAAATAAATATACATCGTCATCGTTTCTACACATTCATCTAATCATATACTTAGCTTAAAAAAAAAAAGAACAAAAAATCATCATAAATATCTCTATATGTCCATACATTTGACTATCTAAATCATAAATGTCTTTTTCTGTCCATGCATCTAACTATCATAAATATCCAATCTTCGTACAAAATTTACCAAATAAAAATGTCTAACATAAATACATCTCCATGACAGGGGCAAAAGAAGATCAGGGTCTCCACCAGCGACATCTATCAAAGATCAAAGTCAATATCCTCAGGATTGAAATCTTTGAAACCTAGATCCGGAGGAGGTGGATAACTATTAGAAGCACCAGCATCCTGCGAAGAAGACATAACTGAAATCAGTCACATGAAAGAATAACTAAACAACAGCAGAGTGAAAAGAAGGAAGGAAAGACAACATACCCCTCCTCCTCCCATCTGAGCTAATCGAGCCGTCAAGGAAGCTACCTCTGCCTGGTACTGATCTTGCACCATCTGGTATCAATTCCTCTGGTCCCTCACGGTAGTAAACTCAACCTAGGGTATGTATCCCCTGGCACGGTGCCACAAGTCAACCACCTCCTAGCCAACAACGTATCCGCCGACTACTACCTCAAATCGAGTGAAGGCATTGACAAAATGAGCCCCAAAGTGCATAGTATAGTCCGTATCTGAAGGAAATAAGAACCCGACACCCGGCTAGCACTCCTGATAAGGAATAGGCACTCTCGCCACCAAGGCTCTAAACATATACTCTGGCAGATCTCCTGCTGATCGGAATTCCTTATAAAACTACTGCAAGTGACGGTCCCCCAGGTAGGACTCCAAAGAATCCTCGCTGAGAAAGGAGGCCCTCGATAGGGATAACGGGACCAAGTACTGGACCGTCTCATAATGAACTGGTCCAATGAAGAGCTGCCAAGTCACGTCCCTCACCTCAATGAGCTCTAGGTTAGCCCGAAGCATCACGAAGTCAGTGATCTCCGATCACTGGGTTATCCTATCACGAGTCCACCTTAAAGCACGAGGACAAAGGTCATCCTTGATAACTGCAGGGTGACGAACAGGTGGGTACTCGTAGCTCCACTAGACAAGGAAAGGCCAGAAACCAGACATGCTGCCCCAACGAGAGGAGGTCCGGACCCGCATCGATTAAAGGAAGCAGCTAAAAGAGAAGGACCCCCAATCCAACTCAGACAAAGCCCCAAGATCAGCTACTATGCTCACCAAACAAAAAGGCATTAGTGACTTATTGTTGTTGCAGAAGTAGCTGAAGATCATATACAAAACAAGTCGGCACCTCATGATGTCTCGCCGGGTAGGTGATGGCTCAACAGCAAAGGTACTGTCATCCCGACTGAGCCATGAAATTGGGAAAGTAGAATGCTTTAGAGGGGGCAAGTCCAGCAGAATACACGCGTCGTCTCTGCGAACTGACTGCAAGGTGATCCACCGACTAATGAAGGAAAGTCCCGTGATGATAGCCCAGTCCAAGGGGATAAGACCTAGCTTAAAGCCAACAAAATGGAAAGTCCCAGTCTCTCCAAACCATCTCTCGATAAGCGCCAGCACCAAATGTCTGTTCAGTCGATTAGCCTGTAATCCCATGAAAGCCCCAAACCCAATCTCGACTAAGAAGGCACGATAGGATGGAGCGATTCACTGTATGGTCATAAACACCTGATGGACGGCCCCTTTAAAAGTTGTGTGTACCCACGGTGGGGTAAATGCTATCTAGAATACTCGCAGGGATGATAAGCAAGATCCCCCCAGTGGTGGAATGTCTGGTACCTCCAAATCGCCTAACTCAGCGTCTATCTGTCTGTGCCAGATGGAGGTTGTCCCGTAACCGGTGACCTAATCGCCAAGACCTGGTACCTCCTCCTCTACACCAATCTCCTTCTTAAAGGCCTGCTCAACTGGAGGAAAGGGGTCATTAGTGTGATATCCCGAACCTCTATTTATTTATATTAATGAGAATTTATAGTATTTGCATTGTTTAATGTTAATCATTATCTCATTTGAGTCAAAAATGACTAATAGGAGTTTATGTTGTAGCTTAAGCCCATGGAGTGAGACACATGGGATTATTCTCATGTGTATCATCTTTATACACACACACACACACACACTCAGACACACTCACCACCGGTTGAGAGAGAGAAAAGGGGGAGAAGAGGATAAGAGAAAGAGAAAAGGGAAGATTGAAAGAGGAGGAAGCTTGGAGAGTCCCCACCCAAGCCAAGAGAAGCCATTGAAGAACTTGGGCAAGCTTGAAGAAAGGTAAGGTTTCATTTCCTTATACAAATTGTATATGTGCATGTATCTATCTTGGTGGGTGGTGATGGTCGGTTGTTGTGGGTGACTCTTTTGAGTCCCAAATTGACTAAATATAGAGTATAGTAAGCCCCATTGAAAGATTTGATAGTTTGGGATTGAAATCCCCAACTTATGCAAGTTAGGGCTTGGGTTCCTAAAACCCTATATCCCTACGATTTACTTGTTTAAAGTGTTTTATTCTGAGTTATTGTTGTCTTCTTGGGTCAATCTTTATTCCTTAGAAGCATTTGAGGAGTTTGGGAAACGTTTGATAAAGTTTGGTTTTGGTTTGAGTGAGGTTTGGGGATTTTCGGGTTGAAATTTTGGGTTTTTAGCTCCGGAGTCGACACTTTTTCCTTAGGAGTCGGCCCTTTCATCCAGAGAACTTTCAGATTCATTTCTTCAACCCTGGAGTCGACTCTTTTACTTAAGAAGTCGATCCTTTTGTCCAGAGAACTCCTAGATTCATTTTTTTAGCTCAGGAGTCAACTGTTTTGCCTCAGGAGTCGACCTTTTTGTCTAATTCCCAGTTTCAGTTTTTCAACTCGAACACTATTTAGTAAAATGGGCATAATGTTCTCTAGAAAACTCGGATTGATGCACCGTTTAAAGCATTGGAAAGTAGACTCATAGACCTTTATATCAATATAACGTTTGTACTCTAATTCCTTATATACTGAGAGATTTTGAATTTTGAAATTGACCTAAAATTCTATCACTAATATTCTTCTTCCAAAATTTTGGTCAATTTTCTATGGGACATAACTTCTTCATCCGAAATGTATTTGTGACCCATGACCTATCAAATTAAAGCCCTTTAAGCCTATTTTCAAATGGAACTAACCTAGAGTGTGAACTCTTCCTTGAGAAGTGGTTGAGACACAACAAAGGAGTCAACTTCCCGGCTTTCATGTTCAAACGTTAACCTTATGCTCTCATTTTACATTGAGGCCTTGTCCTAGAGTTTAGCCTCGCTCTTCCATTGTTTGAGTGAGGTGTTGTTGAGTCGGGGTTGAGGGATTTATGTGTTTAGCCTTCGTTTACGTGTTATTACTTTGCCTTACGGTCTTGTATTCATGTTTCTATAGTTCCATATGCATTATGTATAGGAATGCCTTGTTTAGCACCCGTTCTATCGGAGAGAGGTGAGTAAAAATATGCCATAAGTAAGACCTACTACTCTCCAAATGCTTTCAAGTTCAATTATATTTCATGCATTTCTTTCCATTTATTTCAATGCCTTAATGATGACGTTCAAGTATAAATGTCATGCTTTAAATTACATACGAACCTTACCTATGATATGAATTACAACCCACAGACTAGAACGTTCACATAAAGTAGATGTAAGATTTCTAATGT
The DNA here is from genome assembly GCA_033060915.1 of Euryodendron excelsum. Classification (NCBI taxonomy): domain Eukaryota; kingdom Viridiplantae; phylum Streptophyta; class Magnoliopsida; order Ericales; family Pentaphylacaceae; genus Euryodendron; species Euryodendron excelsum. Next base: position 15,411,638 of record CM065384.1, on the reverse strand, counting down.
ACGACTCTAACTCAAGGTCTTCTCGTGGCAAGACTTTAACCTAGCCCGATAGTCCTAGGGTGGGGGGACGTGAAATAAACCATTGACATGTAAGGTCTTTTGTGGCAAGACACTAAACTAGCAACGATGCTCTTACAGTAAGGGACACGAAATAATCTATTGACATGTTGGGAGACGTCCCTGTCACGCCTAGATTTTTTGCACTCGAGGAATACACACACAAGTGGAAAAAACATTAGACTCTCTCGTTAGAACTCACCCTCCTAGAAAAATGAGTGCAACTAGGTTTGAATTGAAAATAGATTTGAATAAAGGGTTTCTAGAAAATATTTGGAGTCGCCACCTAACTTGATTAAGGTGAGTTAGTTCACCGAAAAACTAAGAATAATCCAAAGACTATACTTAGGGTTTTTGGAAAAGGTTTTTGAAAACACCACCTCAAGATAGGGTTTTTAAGAAAACAGGTTGTTTGGCAACCTTTGGAAAACATTTAGCCCTTTTTTGAAAAATAACTCCGTTTTTGGTCTTTCAAAATCAGTGATCCTAGGTTCGGAGGTTGGTTACATGTAGGGAAGATGCATTTAAGCCATCATCCTATCCCGCCCTTTCGATACCTACATGTCAATTTACCCTAGATTCACCTACGAGAGTCTTCAATTAACTATTGTTCAATCCTATCCACTTTAAGAAAACAATGTTTAAAATCTATCATGATGCATGATGCAAGTGCAAGAAAAAGAAGTTGGAAAATAGATTTAGAAAGAAATTTGAAAAGAAATTGATCTGATTTGAAAGAGATTTGAAAAGATAGACTTGGAATTGGAAAGTTTTAGAAGTTGGAAATAGAAATTTGGAATTAGAAAAATAGATTATGGAATTGAAAACTTGAAAAAGATTTTAGAATTGGAGATTTGAAAAAAAAATTTGAGGAAATAAAAACTTAAAAAAGGTTGATGTCGCGTCCAGATTTTTCACACTCGAGGAATACTCATACAAGCGGTAAAAATGCTGTACTCTCTCGTTAGAACTCACCCTCCTAGAAGAATGAGTGTGACTAGGTTTGAATTGAAAATCGATTTGAATAAAGGGCTTTTGAAAAAGATTTGGAGTCGCCACCTAACTTGATTAAGGTGAGTTAGGTCACCCAAAAACTAAGAATAATCCAAAGACTACACTTAGGGTTTTTGAAAAAGGATTTTGAAAATATCTCCTCAAGAGAGGGTTTTTAAGAAAACGGGTTGTTTGGCAACCTTTGGAAAACGTTTAGCCCTTTTTTGAAAAATAACTCCTTTTGGTCTTTGAAATCAGTGATTCTAGGTTCGGAGGTTGGTTACGTGTAGGGAAGACGCACTAAGCTATCACCCTACCCTGCCCTTTCGGTACCTACATGTCAATCTACCTTAGATTCACCTATGAGAGTCTTCAACTAACTATAGTTTAACCCTATTCACTTTGAAAAATAATATTTAGAAAAACATGATGCATGAGATGCAAGTGCAAAATAAGAGGGAGTTGGAGAGTAGATTTGGAAATAAATTTGAAAAGAAATTGATTTGATTTGAAAGAGGTTTGAAATTGGATAGATTTGAAATTGAAAAGTTTTGGAAATTGAAAGTAGAGATTTGAAAATAGAAATTTGGAAATTAGAAATTTGAAAATAGATTGGAGATTTGAAAAGATTGTAGAATTTGAGATTTGGAAAACATGGTAGAATTTGAAATTTGAAAGAAATTGTGACCGCACCTATAAATGTTGCCTACGTATCCCTTTCGGGGAATCAGGTCAGTCATAGTTCGGACTGGAGTCCGATTAAAAATAGAAGGTTGGATTGAAGAAGGAGATTAAATTTGAAATTGAAAGTAGAAGATTGAGAGATTGAACTTTGAATGGAGGATTGAAAATTGAAATTTGGAATATTGAAATTGAAAAGATTGAATTTTGATTTGAAAAGATCGAACTTGGAAGAGAGAGATTTAGACTTATTTTGAAAAGACGAAGGTTTAGGAAACCTAGACTTAAGAAAGAGAAGAGACTTAGGAAAAATTTGGCTCGGCTTGGAAGATTTAGGAAATTAGGAAGAATTGGATTTAGGAAATGTTCAAATTAGGAAAGTTCTAAATTAGAAAAGCTTTGAATTAGGAAAGTTTCATTTTTGGAAAGTTTCAAATTAAGAAAGTTTTGAATTTAGGAAAGTTTTGAAATTGGAAAGTTTTGAGTTTAGAAAGTTTTCGAAAAGGAAAGGTTTTCAGATTAGGAAAGTTTTGAAATTAGGAAAGTTTTCATTTTAAGAAAGGGTTTGAAAGAAGAAAGGTTTTGAAAATAAGAAAGTTTTGAGTTTAGAAAAGTCTTAGATTTGGAAAGATGTTGAAGTTTTGGAAAGTTTAAGATTTAGAAAATCTTAGAGTTTTAGAAAATCTTGAAATTAGGAAAGGTTTGAGGTTAAGAAAAGTTTGAAAGCTTAGATTTGAAAAGTTAAAATTTGAAAAGAGGGTAGAATTAGGAAAGGGTTGAATTAGGAAATATTTGAAAGTTGAGTTTTAAAACTTAGGAAAGATTTTTATGTTCAAGTTTTGGAAACTTAAGATTTAGGAAGGGAGAAGTTTAGGAAGGATTTGAGTTAGGAAAAAGTTGGATTAGGAAAGGATTGGATTTTGTTTTGAAAAAAGAAGGTTTGATTTTGTTTCAAAAAACAGAGGATAGGATCTAGTTTCCTAAACGGGGAGATAGGATTTGGTTTCCTAAAGGGAAGATAAGATCTGGCAAGGACTTGGAAAGGGAGATTCAAGAAACACTAGAATTAGAAAATTATAGTTTTGACGTAGAAAATAGGTTTTGGAAACATGTATAGTTTTGATGTGAAAACAAGAGGTTTTGGAAACCTAGGTTTGGGGCAAAGTTTGAAAATCATGTTTTTGCAAAGAAAATTTGGATTTCCTAATTGTGGGTTCTAGGGCTTGACTTGGGCTCTAAGGAAAGAGTTTTTAGAAAGTGCGTCTTTGGAAACGAAGATTTTCTAGAAGGGAATCCTAGGGAGGAGTTTTTAGAAAGTGTGTTTGAAGATAGAGTTTTTGGAAAATGATTTTAAAGAGAAGGAGTTTTTGGAAAGCATGTTTTTGGAAACGAAGATCTTAGAAGGAAAATCCTAGACGGGAGTTTCTAGAAGGAAGATTTTGGAAAGAGAGTTTTTGGAAAGATTTTTAGAGAGAGTTTTTCTAAGAAAGTTTTTGGTAAAAGATTGTTGAAGAGAGTTTTTGAAAAAGATTTTTGGGGAGTGTTTTTTAGAAAGTGAACTTTGAAGAGAGCATTTTGGAAAGGAGTTGAAAAAGGAGGTTTTGAAAAATAGATTTTTGGAAAGAGTTTTTAGAAAACAATTTTGGAGAGGAGAGTTTTAGGAAAGTATGTTGAAAAAGAGATTTTTAGGAAGAAAGACTTTTTGAAAAGAGAGTTTTTGGAAGGTGTAAAAACATCTCACTTTCCTAAAGCAATTCTAACCATAAGAGGGCTAGAACCATTTTAGGAAAGCGGTTTTGAAAACAACGAGATTTGAAAATATAGACCGTATTGGTCACTTTAAATGTAACACTTTCCTAAAGCAATCCTAGCCATGGAAAAGCTAAAATCACCCTAGGATTGTGATTTTGAAAACATATTTTGAGAAAGAGATTTTGATGCAATTTTGAAAACAAGTTTGAAAACGATTTGAAAACGGTTTTTTGGAAGATGCAAGATCATGATATGCACAATGCAATTTTGGGGTCGTGAACATACAAGGCTAAGGCTTCACCACATAATCAAGGGGGCCGGACCCACGTGGTCTCTGGTTAGACTAGAACAAAAGCCCCCGACACGGTGACTCTCCAATAACCCAATCCTACACATGGACCGAGAATCCCCTTGTTTCAAGCATGCAAAGAAAGGGGGGGGGGAAAGAGATGGGGGATTAAAATAGAGAAAACCCAAGTGGGTTAAGAGAGAGAAGAGAGAGGGGGGAAGTGCGGAAATTTAAATAGGGAGCCTACCGTATGTCTTGTTATTTTGCGCACCTTGCTTTCTTTGGTCTTCGGTCTTCGTCTTGATCTTCGTCTTGATCTTCGTCTTTAGGCTTCAAGAGTTGTCTTCAAGTTTTAGGTTCCAGCTCTTCAAGTCTTCACAGGAGGGTTGAAGGCTAGTGTATGAGTGTATTGGGGGGTGTATAGGAGTGTATAAGAGGCTAGGGTTTAGTGTATAGTGGATAGGGTTTGGAAAAGCTACGAAAGCTAGGGTTTAGGAGGTGCTTGAGCTCTGTATATTGAATTATATGATTTTTAGGTTGAATTTGCGGATCCCTTTCACGCTGAATGAGGCTCTATATTTATAGAGGTTGGACAATACTGGCGCTTGTTGCAGTGGTGCCAGGTCAAAGTTTACATTGGCGCCACTAGGAGTGGCGCCAGGCCATTTTTTGGCTTAGCGCCAACCAATTAGGAAATGTTTAAGGTCGGCAAGCAACGTATCTTTGACTAGATTTGGGCGCCATTACTAGTGACTACCATGCAATTTTTAGCCTGGCTTCACTAGAAGTGGCTCCGAAAAGTCCAGGAATGATTTGAAGGAGCCGAGAATGACCCGGAAGGCCGAAAGGAGCATGAACACTTAAAATAGTGTCCTGGAGGTATTTGACTTGAAAAGTGAGGATACAATATGTCGGAAAGGTTGACCGGGCCTTTAAGGGTAAAACGGTCAATCGGACTGGGAAACTGTCGGGACAGACTCGGATTGTTCTGGAAGAAGACTTGGGATCTGGAAACATTATTCAGAATGTTCCTAGAGGTTGCCGATTTGATTCCTAGAGCCGGCGTGGTCGGAAAAGGAAACCGGCCCACCAGGGGCAAAACAGTTATTTCGCACCGGGTTGGCCAGAGCTGACTCGGAATGATCCGGAAAGATAAGGAGGTTGAGAATACTATAAAAAGTAGTCTCAGGTGGTTACCGGTTTGATACCCAGAGCCGGTGTGGTCGAAAAAGGAGACCGGCCCACTAGGGGCAAAACGGTCATTTTGTACCGGGTTGGCCGGAACTGACTCAGAATGATTCGGAAAGATAAAGGAAGGTTGAGAGTAGTATAAAAAGCAATCTCAGAGGGTTACCGGTTTGATACCTAGAGCCGGTGAGGTTCCCAGGGCATTCGGATGGCTAGGGGCAAAATGGTCATCTTGATCAGAAAGTCTCGGAAAAGGTCCAAAGGGCCGTTCGGTCATTTTTCACCGAAGTGGGCTAACAGACACTGGCGTTGACCTGGGTTTTGAGTGTTTCCACCACTCTAATGGCAGTCGTTGTGACACAGGGGTTTGTTGCCAATTCGCTATATCGACTTATTTGTGAGTATTTCCGCTACTCTAATGGTTTTGTGAGTAGTTTTGCTACTCGGACCGTCTCGAGGAATAAACTGTCTCGAGAGAGGGATTGGAAAGGGGACTTATCATCTCCAAAGAGATGTGCCTGGATTGGAACTGTCTCGAGGAATAAACTATCTCGAGAGAGGGATCGGAAAGGGGTCTTACCGTCTTCGAAAAGACGTGCCTGGAATGGAACCGTCTCGAGGAATAAACTGTCATGAGAGAGGGATTGGAAAGGGGTCTTACCGTCTCCGAAGAGACGTGCCTGGAATGGAACCGTCTCGAGGAATAAACTGTCTAGAGAGAGGGATTGGAAAGGGGTCTTACCGTCTCCGAAGAGACGTGCCTGGAATGGAACTGTCTCGAGAGAGGGATTGGAAAGGGGTCTTATCGTCTCCGAAGAGACGTTCCTGGAATGGAACCGTCTCGAGGAATAAACTGTCTCGAGAGAGGGATTGGAAAGGTGTTACAGTCTCCGAAGAGACGTGCTTGGAATAGAACCGTCTCGAGGAATAAACTGTCTCGAGAGTGGGATTGGAAAGGGAAAGTAAAGGACAATGCCCCTAAAGGCATTTTGGTCATTTTGCCTCTATTTGGGTCTGACAGGCCCGCGAAGCGATGTAAAGACGGGACTTGGACCTAGAGAATTGGTTTCGAAAGGAATATGCCCACAATGACTTAAACACAAGTCTGGACGGAGTGTAGACTGCCGAGAGGTCAAAAACGGGGTGCTTACAGTTGTGGAATTTGAAATTTGAAAGAAGTTATGAAAATAGAAATTTGAAAAACGTTGTGACCACACCCATGAGGGTTGCCTACGTATCCTTTTGGAGGAATCAGGTCAGTGGTAGTTCGGACAAGAGTCCGATTGAAAATAGAAGAGTTGATTTGGAAAAGAGCTGAAGTTAGAATTCGAATTAGAATTGGAAGAATAGGAAATTTGGACTTTGATTGGAAGATTTGAAAAGATTGGTTTCAAAAGACCTAAACTTAGGAACTTAGAAAACAAAGATTGGACTTCCCTTGGAAAGATAGAACTTGGAAGAAAGATTTGGACTTGTTGTGGAAAGATTGAGATTTAGGAAATCTAGACTTAGGAAAGACTAGAGGTTTAAGAAAAATTTGACTCGACTTGGAAGGGTTTGAATGATTAGGAAAGATTGGATTTAGGAGCGATTCAAATTAGGAAAGTTTTGTTTTAGGAAAGTGTCATTTTAGGAAAGCTTTGGTTTAAGAAAGTTTCATTTTAGGAAAGTTGTGGTTAAGGAAAGGTTTCGGATTAGAAAAGTTTTGAAAAAGGAAAGGTTTCACTTTGGAAAATTTTCGATTTAGGAAAGTTTTAACTTAAGAAAGCTTCAATCTAGGAAAGTGTTGAATTTAGAAAGTTTTCAAAATAGGAAAGTTTTGAATTTGGAATGCTTTGAAATAGAGAAGTTTTGAAAGTAAGAAAGTTTTGAGTTTAGAAAGTTTTAGATTTGGAAAGATTTTGAAGTTCAGGAAAGTTTAGAATTTAAGAAAGATTTAGGTTTCTAAAGTCTTAACTTAATAAAGTTTCAAATTTGGAAAGATTTGAAATTTAGAAAGTTTAAAATTTAGAAAGTTTTAGAGTTTGAGTTTTAGAAAAGGTTTGAGTTTAGGAAAGATTTGAAAATTTAGATTTGGAAAAGGGATAGAATTAGGAAGGGGTTGAATTAGGAAAGATTTGAAAGTGGAGTTTTAAAATTTAGGAAAGATTTTTATATTCAAGTTTAGAAAACTTAAGATTTAGGAAAAGAGAAGATTAGGAAGGAGTTGAATTAGGAAAGATTTAAACCAGGAAGGGTCAAGATTCCTATTTTTTAAAACAAGGGATTGGATTTTGTTTCTAAAAGGGAAGGTTTGATTTGACAAGGATTTGAAAAGGAAATTTTAGAAACCCTAGATTTGGAAGTGTATAGTTTTGTCGTAGAAAATAGGTTTTGGAAATATGTATAGTTTAGATGTGAAAAGGGAGATTTTGGAAACCTAGGTTTTAAGGCAAGTTCGAAAACCATGCTTTTGGAAAGAAAACTAAGGTTTCTTGTAAGCACCCCATTTTTGACCGCTCGGCAGTCTACACTCCGTCCAGACTTGTTTTCAAGTCATTGTGGGCATATTCCAATCGAAACCAATTCTCTAGGTCCAAATTCCGTCTTTCCATCACTTCGCGGGCCTGTCAGGCCCAAATAGAGGCAAAATGACCAAAATGCCCTTAGGGGCATTGTCCTTTCCTTTCCGATTCCAATCCCACTCTCGAGACAGTTTATTCCTCGAGACGGTAAGACCCCTTTCCAATCCCACTCTCGAGACTGTTTATTCCTTGAGACGGTTCCAATCCAGGCACATGTCTACAGAGACGATAAAATCCCTTTCCAATCCCACTCTCCAGACAGTTTATTCCTCGAGACGATTCCAATCCAGGCACGTCTCTTCGGAGACGGTAAGACCCTTTTCCAATCCCACTCTTGAGACAGTTTATTCCTCGAGATGGTTCCAATCCAGGCACGTCTCCTCGGAGACGGTAAGACCCCTTTCCAATCCCTCTCTCGAGATAGTTTATTCCTCGAGACAGTTCCAATCCAGGCACGTCTCCTCGGAGACGGTAAGACCCCTTTCCAATCCCTCTCTCTAGACAGTTTATTCCTCGAGACAGTTCCAATTCAGGCATGTCTCTTCGAAGATGATAAGTCCCCTTTCCAATCCCTCTCTCGAGACAGTTTATTCCTCGAGACGGTCCGAGTAGCGAAACTACTCACAAACCGTTAGAGTAGCGGAAATACTCGTAAATAGGTCGATATAGGGAATTGCTAACAAACCCCTGTGTCACGACGGCGGCCGTTAGAGTGGCGGAAACACTCAAAACCTAGGTCAACACCAGTGTCTGTTAACCTACTTTGGTGAAAAATGACCAAACTGTCCTTTGGACCTTTTCCGAGACTTTCCGGTCAAGATGACCATTTTGCCCCTAGGCATCCAAACGCCCCGGGAACCACATCGGCTCTAGGTATCAAACCGGTAATTTTTCTAGAATACTTTTTATAGTATTCTCAACCTCCTTTTACCTTTCCGGATCATTCCGAGTCAGTTCCGGCCAACCCGGTACAAAATGACCGTTTTGCCCCTGGTGGGCCGGTCTCCCTTTTCCCACCACACCGGCTCTGGGTATCAAAACCGGTAACCTCCTGAGACTATTTTTTATAGTGTTCTCAACCTTCCTTTACCTTTCCAGATCATTCCGAGTCAGTTCCAGCAAACCCGGTACAAAATGACCATTTTGCCCCTGGTGGGCCGGTCTCCTTTTCCGACCACGCCAGCTTTGGAAATCAAACCGGCAACCTCTGGGAACATTCTAAATAATGTTTCCAGATCCCAAGTCTTCTTCCGGGACAGTCCGAGTTTGCCCCGGCAGCTTCCTAGTCCGATTGAACGTTTTGCCCCTAACGGCCTGGTCAACCTTTCCGACACATTTTGTCCTCACTTTTCAAGTCAAATACCTCCAGGACACTATTTTAAGTGTTCCTGCTCCTTTTTGGCCTTCCGGGTCATTCCCGGCTTCTTCAAATCATTCCCGGACTTTCCGGAGTCACTCCTAGTGAAGCCAAGCTAAAAATTGCATGGTAGTCACTAGTACAGGCGCCAAAATCTAGTCAAAGATACGTTGCTTGCCGACCTTAAACCTTTCCTAATTGGCTAGCGCTACTAGTAGTGGCGCCAAGTCAAAAAATGGCCTGGCGCCACTCCTAGTGGCGCTAGTGTAAAATTTGGCCTAGCACCACTACAATAGGCGCCAGTATTGTCCAACATCTATAAATACAGAGCCTCATTCAACATGAAAGGGGTCTGCAAACTTAACCTAAAGATCATATATTTCGATATACAGAGCTCGAGCACCTCCAAAACCCTAGTTTCCTTAGGTTTTTCAAACCCTAGCCACCCTACACAAACCCTAGCCTCCTATACACTCATATACATCCCCATACACTCATACACTAGCCTTCAACCATCATTTGAAGACTTGAAGAGCTGCCATCTAAAGCTTGAAGACAACCCTTGTAGGTTGAAGAAGAAGATCAAGATGAAGACTGAAGATTGAAGACAAGCAAGGCGCGCAAAATAAAGAAGACATACGGCTAGGGTTGCTTTAGGAAAATGTTACATTAAAAGTGACCTTTTTGGTCTATATTTTCAAATCTTATTGTTTTCCAAAACCACTTGCTTAAAGTGGTTCTAGCCCTCTTATGGCTAGAATCGTTTTAGGAAAGTGAGACGTTTTCATGCTTTCCAAAAAACTCTCTTTTCAAAAAGTCTTTCTTCCTAAAAATCTCTTTTTCAACATACTTTCCTAAAACTCTCCTCTCCAAAATTGTTTTCAAAAACTCCCTTCCAAAATCTATTTTCCAAAACTCCCTTTTTTAACTCCTTTCTAAAATCCTCTCCCCAAAATCCACTTTCCAAAAACGTTCCCCAAAAATCTTTCCAAAACTCTCTTCAACAATCTTCAACCAAAAACTTTCCTAGAAAAACTCTCTCCAAAAATCTTTTCAAAATCTTCCTTCTAGAAATTCCCCTCTAGGATTTTCCTTCCAAAATCTACGTTTCTAAAAACACACTTTCCAAAAACTCCTCCTTAGGATTCCCTTCTAGAAAACCTTCGTTTTCAAAAGACGCACTTTCCAAAAATCCATCTTTCCAAAAAATGCACTTTCCAAAATCCTCTTTCCTTGGAGCCCGAATCAAACCGTAGAACCCATAATTAGGAAACCCTAATTTTCTTTCAAAAAACATGATTTTCAAACTTTGCCCCAAACCTAGGTTTTCAAAATCTCTTGTTTTCACATCCAAACTATACATGTTTCCAAAACCTCTTGTTTTCTATATCAAAACTATACATGTTTTCAAAACCTTTTTTCCACGTCAAAACTATAATTTTCCAAATCTAGGGTTTCTAGAATCTCCTTTTCCAAATCCTTGCCAAATCCTATCTTCCCTTTAGGAAACCGAATCCAATCCTCCGTTTTTAGAAACCAAATCCAATCCCTTCCAAATCCAAATCTTTCCTAATTCAAATCCTTCCTAATCCTCCACTTTCCTAAATCTTAAGTTTCCAAAACTTGAACATAAAATCTTTCTTAAATTTTAAAACTCAACTTTCAAATCTTTCCTAATTCAACCCTTTCCTAATCCTACCCCTTTTCCAAATCTCAACTTTCCCAATCTAATTTTTTGAACTTTTTCTAAACTCAAACCTTTCCTAATCTCAAGATTTCCTAAAACCCTAAAACTTTCTAAATCTTCAACTTTCTAAATTTCAAATCTTTCTAAATTCTAAACTTTCCAAAACTTCAAAATCTTTTCAAATCTAAAACTTTTCTAAACTCAAAACTTTCTTAATTCAAACATTTCCTAAACTGAAAACTTTCCTTTTTCAAACCTTTCGCAAAACGAAACTTTCTTATTTTCAAAACTTTCCAAATTCAAAACTTCCTTTTTTTCAAACATTCCAAAATTCAAAACTTTCTTAATTTGAAACTTTCCAAATTTTAAACCTTTCTCAAACTAAATTTTTCTTAATTCAAAATATTTCTAAATTCAATACTTTCTCATTTTCAAAACTTTCCTAATTTCGAAACTTTCCAAAAATGACACTTTCCTATTTCAGAACTTTCCTAATTTGGGAACTTTCCTAATCTGTAAACCTTTCCTACTTTCAAAACTTTCCTATTTTAAAATTTTCCTAAGTTGAAGCTTTCTTAAATTCTAAACTTCCTTTTTTTTTTAAAACTTTCCAAAAATGAAACTTTCCAAATTTGAAACTTTCCAAAAATGAAACTTTCCTAATTCGAAACTTTTCTAAATCAGACTTTTCCTAATTCGAGCATCTCCTAAAATCTAATCTTTCCAAATCTTCCAAGTCGAGTCAAATCTTTCCTAAGTCTAGGTTTCCTAAACCTCCATCTTTTCAAAACAAGTCTAAATCTTTCCAAGTCCTACTTTTCCAAATCAAAATTCAATCTTTTCAATTCCAAAATTCCAAATTCCAATTTTCAATCCTCTATTCAAAGTTCAATCTCTCAATCTTCCAATTCAATTTCCAATTCAATCTCTTTCTTCCAATCCAACAATCTCTTTTCAATCGGACTCCGGTCCGAACTACGACTGACCTGATTCCCCCAAAGGGATACGTAGGCAACCTTCATAGGTGCGGTCACAACTTTCTTCAAATTTCAAATTCCAAAATCTTTACAAATCTCAAATTCCAATTTCAAAATTTCTACTTTCAATTTTCAAAATTTCCAATTTCAATTCCATCTCTTCAAATCTATTTTCAAATCAAATTAATTTCAAATCAATCTCTTTCCAAATCTATTTTTCAATTCTCTTCTATTGCACTTGCATATCATGCATCATGTTAGTTTCTTTTTAAACATTGTTTTTCTAAAAATGGATAGGATTGAACTATAGTTAGTTAAAGACTCTCATAGGTGAATGTAGGGTAGATTGACATGTAGGTACCGAAAGAGCGGGGTAGGGTGATAGCTTAGTGCATCATCCCTACACGTAACCAACCTCCGAACCTAGATCACTGTTTTCAAAGACCAAAGAGGAGTTATTTTTCAAAAAGGGCTAAATGTTTTCCAAAGGTTGCCAAACAACCTGTTTTCCTAAAAACCATCTCTTGAGGAGATATTTTCAAAGTCGTTTTTCAAAAACCCTAAGTGTAGTCTTCGAGTTATTCTTAGTTTTTAGGTGACCTAACTCACCTTAATCAAGTTAGGTGGCGACTCCGAATCTTTTTCAAAAGCCCTTTATTCAAATCAAATTTTCAATTCAAACCTAGTCGCACTCATTCTTTTAGGAGGGTGAGTTCTAACGAGAGAGTACAACATTTTTCCCGCTTGGGTGAGTATTCCTCGAGTGCGAAAAATCTAAGCGCGATAGCTAGCGACTCCGCTGGGGAGACTTAGAGGGCTAGGCCGTAGTCGTGTCTCTTTACCCTTCACCCATGTAGAGTCTTCAATTAACTTGGTTCAATCCTATTCACTTTAAATTTTCAAAACTAAATTTTCAAAGAAAAAAAAAGCATGCATTCATTCATATTATCTTATATTATGTTTGCCATCCACATACTAACACTTGCATCTTTGTTTTGTAGGTGCGCTTTATGTTTAAACATTATTAACTGCTTTGCATGAATGTGATGTACAGGATGAATGGGAGTTATTGGGCCCTTTCCTCCACTTTTAAAAATCACACACACACTGCATGTGCACTTGCATTCTGCATACTTGCATACCCTGATATGTCCTTTCTAGTTAGAAAGGGGGAACGGTATATTGGTTGTGGGCAAGATGCTGTGTCAGTTTCTTCGCCTACGACCTCTTGATGGTTCCCTCTCTCGGATCACCAACCGATCATGGCACCACCTCGGGGAGTGGGCCTAGGTTTGAAGATCTGGGGACCGAGCCTTTTTGGGATGCATTAGTCAACCCTCAACCTCATACTCATATAGACACCATGCATAGCCGAACCTCTGCCGGATTTAGGACACGAGCACCGTTTTCAAAATCACGGAGGAAAGGGCGACTGCTCTTACTTTCATTTATACCTGCTGTTATAATGCTTGTATTTATACTGTTATAATGCCTGTCTAACTATTCATGCATGCATGTTTACTTCAATTATACCTTCTCTCCTTATACTTTTTGCATATTCATGTTCATGCATTCAATATTCCATGTCAAGATAAGAGTTCCAAGTAACTCAAGTTACTGCATTCTCATGCATATGATCAACCCATTGAGAGTGACACTAACGTTACTCTCCCTTGCATTGAACCTACCCGAACCCTAAGGGTTCCCGCGTAACCTTAAGGACTCTTTGCATGCATCTCGATTCATTCCATAAGAGAGGCCCTAATCCCTCTATGCTCACGGAGATAGGATTGCCAAGAAGACAAGGGACAATCAATCAACAAGGTCTCTCAGTGACCTCCTCGATATCAAATCCAAGGAAGGCGAATCTGAAGACTCAAGAGTAGTTTAGGGTTTCCCTTTGTAAAAGTAGATATGTGGAAGTCCAAAGGAAAATGTTCCCCCTCCCCCTATTAAAATGTATTTCAATTCTTTTGTATCTCAAATACAAAATTTAATGTACTTCCTTATTTTTATGAATGAACGCATAGATGATTGAAGGTTCCTACCTGACGGTAAGGTATCTGCATACAGGGGCAAACCACCTATCTCCGAAAGTGAGCCGATACATCATTACTAGTTTCCCTCTTAAAAAGGGGCACCCTAGGACATGCATTGCATAAAGTTCTCTAAAACCAAAAACTAACTTGTGGCTTGTGTTTTTGTCTTTTTCTTTCTTCCTTTTTATTTCTATTTACAGAAGTCGCCTTGCATTGAGTCAACATTGCTCCCAAGAAAGTGCAACATCCACCTGGGGATCCTATTGTCACTCGGCACAAAGCATCACTGATGGCTGCTAACCTTGAAGAATCCTCTCAAGTCTCTCGAGAGGAGGTCAACGAAATGAGGACTAAGATGGATGAGATGCTCAAACTCATTCAAACTCTAGCCATGAAGGATGCTACTGCAGTCCCGTCATCATCTATGACTTCATCCAAAGACCTTGAACCCGCTAATCCAAGAATCATGCTTTAGTCCGACAATGCTGGGAGGACTAAGGAAGATGCCAAAAGGGTCAATACTAAAGAAGAAGAGACCATATTGCTCTCACCCGTCACAAAGAAGGCCCCTCTAGACCCTCTCAGTCTGAAAATCCAAGGGTTGGAGGATTCATTGCGAAGTCTCCATGGCCATGATGCTTATGGATTCACTTCTTATGATGAACTCTGTTTCTTCCCCGACCATCCGAGACCTGCTAAATTTAAAATGCCTAACTTCCAGAAGTACGACGGTGCCGGTAACCCTGTTGCTCATCTTCGTCTATATGCTGGAACGCTTAGTGGACATGGCAACGACCCGAAGCTCCTTATGCAGTTATTCCAACACAGCCTCACGAGGTCGGCTCTACAATGGTTCGCTCGTCTGGACTTAAGGAAGATCACCACCTGGATGGAGCTAGTCAATGCATTCAAAGCCCAACACCGTCACAACATCGATCTCACTTCCGATCGCTAGTCCTTGATGACGATGAGCAAGGGTGAGAAGGAGAGCTTTAAAGCATACGCCCTAAGATGGAGGGAGGCCGCTGCACAAGTTAATCCCCCGTTAGAGGAAAAGGAGTACGTACAACTGTTCGTACATACTTTCCAAGGTATATTCTATGAGAAGCTTTGCACAAGCGTGGGAAAAAGCTTCTCCGAACTCATCATGCAGGGGGAAATGATAGAGAACGGCCTCAAGATAGGAAGAATCACAGATCCCTATGCCAAGACTGGAGAAAATACCACCAACATAGCCAAGAAGGTGGCTACTACAAGGGGCACGATCAGGAAGGAAAGCGAAGTGTCTACTATTCTGCCTAGCCAACCACCCCAATACCGACCCCCGCTACATTCACCCCCAATCCTGCCCTTGCCCACCTTGACCATGCCTGCTCCAACCCCAAACTATGATCCCGTTGGGGCACGACCCAACTTCAATAGACCTGCTTGACGTATCCACACCTTCGATGCCTTAGCCTGCACTTAAACCGAGGCCTACCATAGCCTTCTAAAGAACAACATCTTGAAGCCCGTCCCTGCTCGCCCGTTGCCAAGCCCTCTGCCCCCGACCTGTAATGCCGCTCTTACATGTGAATATCATTCAGGTGGCCAGGGGCATGACACCGAAAGCTGCTTTGCTCTCAAGCACAAGATCCAAGACCTGATCGACAATAAGACCATCGATCTGCAACCGGTAAAACCTGCTCCCACTCCCAATGTGATTGCTAACCCTCTGCCAGATCACACCGTCAATATGATACTAGTAGAAATGGAGGGCGAGGGAGTGTTTGACGAGCCTGAGGCCGAAGACTATGAGGATGATTGGGAGACCGAGGAAGAAGATGACTGGGAGGAGGATCTCCCATTATGCCCAATCTATCTCCATAACCTTGCTGAAGTGCCTGATGCTTCCAACTGGCCCATTGAGGAGCCAATGTTCCTGGGATATGAGACTACTAAAAACATGGTTGCTGGTGGATGGGGTGCTGAGTTTCTGCATCCGAAATATGCCGTGGCCGAACGTCATTTGCTAGAGAGTCATTGGCCCACAAATGAGTACAACTATGAAGAAATGAGCTGGAGCATAGAGAAGCCAAGAGCACAAGTAGAGCCATTCGAATTGGAAGGGGGTGAGCTGGTCACCCTGTTTATAGAAGAACCCGGTAAACAGAATAAGAAGGAGGCTGACAACCGCATCAACAATGTCAACGTCTGTGGAGCTCTATGAGAAGCCTTTGCTTGTCTCGCCTTAGCCGAGGATCCTGATCGCGAGTGGAGCATCAAAAATGTGGGAATTGTCCCAAAGCTGTACTAAAAAGGGGTTCTTTGCACAAGCGTACAAGAGAGGGGTGTTTTCACCCACTTTCTTTCTATCCCTTCACTTTTTATCTTTAAATTAATGTTTACATTTTCTTATTGCTTAAGAACTCGATGCTTTCTATAAACATAATAATAGTAATCAAATGACAATCTTTTATTCCATTGTTGTTGTCTTGTCTCCTGGCAATAGTGACTACTTTCTACGCAAGGGGCATAGTTTATCTCATGGAATGATCTAACTTGAAGGGATGATAGCATGAGTTAACCACTCGCCAAGTGATCAGTCGTCCACAGAGAGAGAATAAGGATGAGTGAGGATACTACCCAAAGGCAGCACTTGCAAGACTCTGAGGCTAAGCGATGTGTGGCCAGTTTATCAAAATGAAAAGAAGCCATCTTTCATTCCCCCACATATAAAGAATAAATAACTGAATAAATGACTAAATGCGCTCATCTTTCCTTTGCTTAACCCTTAGTGCCTCGCAGAAAGTGAAAATTTTCTTTGTTAACCCTGATCCAAGACTGTCCTCCCCACACTGGGGCAGACAATAGTTGAGAACTCTAGGAGCGGTGTCCACCTCTATCATGCTAGGATAGTATTGAAAGCTCTATAGATCAAGCAATCTGATTCAAAGTGAAGAGAGGCCCTCATTTCATTCCCATACAGTCAAAAGCAACCCCTTGCCAGACCCGTTGAGCCACTTATCCTTTCTTAACAAAACCCCAACCTAGGGATCACCGCCCACACTGGGTATATTGAACTACCAAGGAAAAGGTTTAAGGGGAAAGGGTTAAAGAATTGTTTCGTTTCATAAAAGAAAAGAAAAGAAATAGAAAGAAAAAGCAAAAGAAAGGAGTTGACAAGGGGCAAGAGGCCAAAAGCAAAAAAAAAACAAAAAAAAAAAAATCCTTTAAGGAAAGGCCTGAAGAAAATTATGATTAAGTTATCTTCAAAAACATGGAAGAAGATCAAATGAGAAAAAAGTTATGTCTATCTCAAAAAGGTATATAGAAAGGGTGAAAGAACAAGGTTATTTTCACCCTGAGAAATATATGGTCAAAAGCAAGAAGGAAATTTAAAGGTGATCCTAGGTTACAAGGAAACCCAGTAGGTACAATAAGTTTGAGCCTTTACCCTTGCTTGCAAAACCCCGAAACCATGGCCTACATTACAACCCTAGTAAAGTCCCCTCTGATTGAAAACAGATTGCTTGATCTAAATGAGCTAGATACGCTGCCAAAACTAAAAAAAAAAAGGGATGCCAATCCTACTGAAAAATAGTCAAGGATGGTATGGATCTGAACCTTATCGAAAACAGCATCAAATTTGAGCTTGTATATCCCGTTGCTTCTAAAACCCCATAACCTAGCCTGTATTACGGTCCTAAACAAAGTCTTCTCGGATTGAAATGACTGGCCACTTATCGCTTTGCCAAAGGTCAGGTAAGTTGTTGCTAAGACCCCGAGAGTCGAGAGTCTCAGCCCAATAACCCTATACACTAACCCTAAGACAAAGAGTTGGGGGCGATCAAGAGGTTGAGTAAAGTACGAAATGCTATCATCCAATCGAGGTAAGGTTGAGCCAAAAGAGAGGCTAAACCCCCGAAGTGGAGGGAGTTACCATTCCCAAGGCTACAAGTCTAACAGCACCCTGTGTCATTCTATTAGCATATTTCTAACCTGTGCATTTGTTAAAAAAAAATAATAAATAAATATAAATAAATAAATAAATAAAAATCAGCATGGTCTTTGCACACATGGGATATAACTCCCTGTAGAAATAGAAGTCATCAGCATCAACTCATGGAATAAATATCACATGCATCTGGTCATATGCCTAGCTGTAAAGATCATGAGTGTATCTGTCTATCCATGCATCTAAGTACCATAAATATTCATTTTTGTACAAAATATCAGAATAAAACTGTCTAACATCAATACATCTCAGGAACAATGGGCAAAAGAGGATCAGAATCTCTACAAGGGGCATCTCTCACAGGTTGAAGTCAATATCATCTGGATCAAAATCCCCGAAACTTGGCATCAGAGGAGGGGGATAACTACTCGAAGCACCACCATCCTGCAAGGAAGATAGAACCAAAATCAGCCGCAAGCAAAAGGAGCTAAGCAACAGCAGAGCAATAAGGAGCAAAGAGAGAATAACTTACCCCCCCACCACCCATCTGAGATAACCGAGCCGTCAGGGAAGCTACCTCGGCCTGGTACTGGTCCCGCTCCATCTGGTACTGGTCCCGCTCCATCTGGTACTGGTCTCTCTGGTCTCTCACAGCAGTAAACTCGGCCTGGGGCACGTATCCTCCGGCTCAGCGCCACAAGTCAACCACCTCCTGGCCAACAGCGTACCCACCGACTACTACCTCAAACCAGGTGAAGGCACCAACCGAATGGGCCCCGAAGTGCGCAGCATAATCCGTATATGGAGGAAGCAAGAACTCGGCACCTGGCTGGCGCTCCTGGTGGGGGATAGGCACTCCTGCCACTAGGGCTCCAAACATATACTCTGGTGGAGCCCCTGCTGATTGGAACTCCTCATGAAACTGCCGCCAGTGTCGCTCTCCAAGATAGGACTCCCAGGTGTCATCACTGAGAAAAGCAGCTCTCGATAAGGACAACGGGACAAGGTACTGGACTGTCTCGTAATGGACTGATCCAATGAAGGGCCTCCAGGTCAAATCCCTCGCCTCAATCAGCTCCAGGTTAGCCCGGAGCGTCACAAAGTCAGTAATCTTCGATCGCTGGGCTACCCGGTCACGAGCCCACCTCAAAGCACGAGGATAGAGATCATCCTCAACAACTGCAGGGCGACGCACTGGCAGGTACTTGTAACTCCACCAGACAAGGAAGGGCCAAAAGCTAGTCATGTTGCCCCAACGAGAAGAAGTCCGAACCCGCATCGATCGAAGAAAGCAGCCAATAGAAAAGAAGCCCCAATCCAACTCAAACAAAGCTCCCAAATCGGCTACTATACTCACTAAACGGCACGGCACAAGTGACTTGTTGTTGTTGCAGAAGCAGCTAAAGATGATATACAACACAAGTCGCCGTCTCATGATGTCCTGCTTGGCAGGCGATGGCTCAGTAGCAAAAGTATGCTCATCCTGACTAATCCAAGAGACTGGAAAGGCAGAACGCTCAGGATGAGGCAAGTCCAACAGCAAACAGGCCTCGTCCCTGCTGACTGGGTGCAGGGTGATCCGTCGGCCGACAAAGAAGAGCCCTGTAATAATCGCCCAATCCAAAGGAGTGGGACCTAACTCAAAGCCGACAAAATGAAAGGTCCCAGTCTCCCCGAACCACCTCTTAACAAGTGCCAGTACCAAATGCCGGTTCAGGCGGTTAGCCTGTAATCCCATCAAGGCGCCAAATCCGATCTCCGCCAAGAAGGCACGATATGATGGGGCAGCCCGCTGCATGGTCACAAACACTTGATGAACAGCCCCTCTGAAAGCTGTATGTACCCGCGGAGGCTGCAAGTGCTGTATAGAATACACGCTGGGGTGATAAGCCAGATCCCCGAGTGGTGGGACATCTGGTATCTGCAGATCCCCCAAGTCAGCGTCCGTCTGCCTCTGCCTGGAGGAAGCTCTCCCATAGCTGGTCACCTAATCCCCAGGGCCCGGTACCTCCTCTTCAGCATCAATCTCCTCAGCAAAAGTCTGCTCAACCGGAGGAAAAGGGTCGATAGGTAGTCTACTCCCTTGCCTGCTCTGGCTGCATGAAGATCGTCTGGTAGATCGTCGACTACCTCTAGATCGACTAGAGCCGCCAGTAGAATCGGTCTGGGCCTCCTTCCCCGAGCGGCATCTCCTCTCAGAACTGTCATCACCTGCGTCTGCCATCCTGAAAAGGTAAGTCAAGGTAAGTGATGTTAATATACCATCCATGCAGTTTAAATAACAGTAAAATAAAATAAACAACTAACACAAACAAAACAAGTAAAAAAAAAACTTCGAATGATAAGTCAAAACAAATTTCCTACATGCACATCTTGATTTTCCAACTTTAACCCAAGTTTCAAGGGTTCTCTGCCTTTTTCCTTCAAAAAAAAAAAAAGATTTTATTTCTAAAAGTTTAACCAACTCTTTCTATAATTTCTAAAAATTTCGGCGGAGTCCCGTTTAAGAATGGCCCTTACAACGCCCATGACATCAACACAATATACAAAATGTGCATTTTCCAACAATCACATGACAATGGCACCTGTGCACACTTTTCAATTTTTCAAAATTTTCAAAACACTTGTTTTATTTTTCAAATAAATCAATGGTTTTCAAACATCTTCTGAAATTTTTCAAAATCACCTCAAATGTTTTCAAAAATATTCCAATCTTTATCCAAATTTCAAACTTAAAAAAAAAAATTCATCAATTTCTTGAATTTTCTAATTTTTTCTAAATATTTTTCTATTTTTCAAAAAATCAAAAATTCACCGAGTTTTCAAAAAATCACGAAACTTCATACGGTTGTTAAATACATTTTTCTAAGGCACATTGCACAAAAACATAGCCAGAAAACCCAATACCTATGCCTGTAGGAACAAATCCCCTAGTCCTGCAGAAAGCCCTCTTCGCATAATCATGAAAAATCATTCAAATTCAATCAAACAACCATCAAAATGCAAAAACAACATCACCAAAGTGTTCAAAACATATCAAAACATTAATTTTCACTATTCACATGATTCAAACGAAGTTCTACACATCAAAATCAACAAAATTTGAAAACTCACCTTTTGGAAGTTCTCCGGTGAAATCTTCTCTTCCAGTGACTTTTTCGGCGACGTGGTCTCCTTCCGGCAATCACCCGTGGTCCCCAAGGAGTGCTCCTTCAATGTCCAAGAAGGATTCCTAGCAATGCCTCACAAATTTGCGAAAACTCTCCAAAATCCCGTAAGCGTTCGAACTAGAATTTTCTGGTTTTAACTTCAAACCAAAAAATTTCTGCCAAAGGCACCACTATTAGTGGCGCCAGTTATAAATTCTGGGCAGTTTTGCCATTTTTTCCGCCGAAACTCGTTTTCCAAGGCCTTTTTGGCCCGTTATCCGTTTTCGACCCCCGTTGTCGAAAGATTTCCAGTGTTCGTCCCTCCGACTGCCTCGCGGTCAACATGGGACTCTTACTCTTATCGTTTTCTGTCTTTGACAAGCAAAGACAGAAAAAGAGGGGCAGCTGTAAGCACCCCATTTTTGACCGCTCGGCAGTCTATACTCCGTCCAGACTTGTTTTCAAGTCATTGTGGGCATATTCCAATCAAAACCAATTCTCAAGGTCCAAATTCCGTCTTTCCATCGCTTCGCGAGCCTATGACCAAAATGCCCTTAGGAGCATTGTCCTTTCCTTTTAGATTCCAATCCCACTCTCAAGACAGTTTATTCCTCGAGACGGTTCCAATCCAGGCACGTCTCTTCGGAGACGGTAAGACCCATTTCCAATCCTACTCTCGAGACAGTTTATTCCTCGAGACGATTCCAATCTAGGCACGTCTCTTCGGAGACGGTAAGACCCCTTTCCAATCCCACTCTCGAGACAGTTTATTCCTCGAGACGGTTCCAATCCAGGCACGTCTCTTCGGAGACGGTAAGACCCCTTTCCAATCCTACTCTCGAGACAGTTTATTCCTCGAGACGGTTCCAATCTAGGCACGTCTCTTCGGAGACGGTAAGACCCCTTTCCAATCCCACTCTCGAGACAGTTTATTCCTCGAGACGGTTCCAATCCAGGCACGTCTCTTCGAAGAAGGTACGACCCCTTTCCAATCCCACTCTTGAGACAATTTATTCCTCAAGACGGTTCCAATCCAGGCACGTCTCCTCGGAGACTATAAGACCCCTTTCCAATCCCTCTCTCGAGACAGTTTATTCCACGAGACGGTTCCAATCTAAGCACGTCTCTTCGGAGACGGTAAGAACCCTTTCCAATCCCTCTCTTGAGACAGTTTATTCCTCGAGACGGTTCCAATTCAGGCACATCTCTTCGGAGACGATAAGTCCCCTTTCCAATCCCTCTCTCGAGATAGTTTATTCCTCGAGACGATTCCAATCCAGGCACGTCTCTTCGGAGACGGTACGACCCCTTCCCAATCCCACTCTTGAGACAGTTTATTCCTCAAGACGGTTCTAATCTAGGCACGTCTCCTCGGAGACTGTAAGACCCCTTTCCAATCCCTCTCTAGAGACAGTTTATTCCACGAGACAGTTCCAATCTAGGCACGTCTCCTCGGAGACGATAAGACCCCTTCCCAATCCCTCTCTCGAGACAGTTTATTCCTCGAGACGGTTCTAATTCAGGCACGTCTCTTCGGAGACGATAAGTCCCCTTTCCAATCCCTCTCTCGAGATAGTTTATTCCTCAAGACGGTCCGAGTAGCAGAACTACTCACAAAACCGTTAGAGTAGCGGAAATACTCATAAATAGGTTGATATAGGGAATTGCCAACAAACCCCTGTGTCACGACGACCGCCGTTAGAGTGGCGGAAACACTCAAAACCTAGGTCAACACCAGTGTCTGTTAACCCACTTTGGTGAAAAATGACCAAACTATCCTCTGGACCTTTTCCGAGACTTTTTGGTCAAGATGACCATTTTGCCCCTAGGCATCCGAATGCTCCGGGAACCACACCGGCTCTGGGTATCAAACCGGTAATTTTTTGAGAATACTTTTTATAGTATTCTCAACCTCCTTTTACCTTTCCAGATCATTCCGAGTCAGTTTAGGCCAACCCGGTACAAAATGACCATTTTGCCCCTGGTGGGCCGGTCTCCCTTTTCCAACCACACCGGCTCCGGGTATCAAACCGGTAACCTCCTGAGACTACTTTTTATAGTGTTCTGAACCTTTCTTTACCTTTCCGAATCATTTCAATTCAGTTCCGGCAAACCCAGTACAAAATGACTATTTTGCCCCTGGTGGGCCGGTCTCCTTTTCCGACCACGCCGGCTTTGGAAATCAAACCAGCAACCTCTGGGAATATTCTAAATAATGTTTCCAGATCCCAAGTCTTCTTCCGGGACAGTCCGAGTTCGCCCCGGCAGCTTCCTAGTCCGATTGACCGTTTTGCCCCTAAAGGCCCGGTCAACCTTTTCGACACATTTTGTCCTCACTTTTCAAGTCAAATGCCTCCAGGACACTATTTTAAGTGTTCCTGCTCCTTTCCGGCCTTCCGGGTCATTCCCGGCTCCTTCAAATCATTCCTGGACTTTCCGGAGTCACTCCTAGTGAAGCCAGGCTAAAAATTGCATGGTAGTCACTAGTACAGGGGCCCAAATCTAGTCAAAGATATGTTGTTTACCGACCTTAAACCTTTCCTAATCTTCCAATTCAATCTCTTTCTTCTAGTCCAACAATCTCTTTTCAATCGGACTCCGGTTCAAACTACGACTGACCTGATTCCCCCAAAGGGATACGTAGGCAACCTTCATAGGTGCGGTCACAACTTTCTTCAAATTTCAAATTCCAAAATCTTTCCAAATCTCAAATTCCAATCTATTTTCAAAATTCCAATTTCAAAATTTCTACTTTCAATTTTCAAAATTTCCAATTTCAATTCCATCTCTTCAAATCTATTTTCAAATCAAATTAATTTCAAATCAATCTCTTTCTAAATCTATTTTTCAATTCTCTTCTATTGCACTTGCATATCATGCATCATGTTAGTTTCTTTTTAAACATTGTTTTTCTAAAAATGGATAGGATTGAACTATAGTTAGTTAAAGACTCTGATAGGTGAATCTAGGGTAGATTGACATGTAGGTACCGAAAGGGCGGGGTAGGGTGATAGCTTAGTGCATCATCCCTACACGTAACCAACCTTCGAACCTAGATCACTGTTTTCAAAGACCAAAGAGGAGTTATTTTTCAAAAAGGGCTAAATGTTTTCCAAAGGTTGCCAAACAACCTGTTTTCCTAAAAACCCTCTCTTGAGGAGATATTTTCAAAGTCGTTTTTCAAAAACCCTAAGTGTAGTCTTCAAATTATTCTTAGTTTTTAGGTGACCTAACTCACCTTAATCAAGTTAGGTGATGACTTTGAATCTTTTTCAAAAGCCCTTTATTTAAATCAAATTTTCAATTTAAACCTAGTCGCACTCATTCTTTTAGGAGGGTGAGTTCTAACAAGAGAGTACAGTATTTTTCCCGCTTGGGTGAATATTCCTCGAGTGCGAAAAATCTGAGCGCGACATTTCTTAATCGTGAGTTCTAGGGCTTGACTTGGGCTCTAAGGAAAGAGTTTTTGAAAAGTGTGTTTTTGGAAATGAGTTTTTGGAAGGAAATCCTAGTGAGGAATTTCTAGAAGGAAGATTTTGGAAAGAGAGTTTTTAAAAAGATTTTTGGAAGGAGATTGTTGGAGAGAGTTTTTTAGGAAAGAGATTTAGGGGGAAAGTGTTTTTAGAAAGTGGATTTTGAGGAGAGTATTTTGGAAAGAAATTTAAAAGGAGAAGTTTTGGGAGGAGTTTTTAGAAAACAATTTTGGAAAGAAGAGTTTTTTGGAAAGCATGTTGAAAAAGGAGGTTTTAGAAAAAGAGATTTTTGAAAAAACAAATTTTTGGATAGTATAAAAACGTCCCACTTTCCTAATGCGATTCTAAGCATAAGAAGGTTAGAACCACTTTAAGAAAGTGGTTTTCAAAACAACAAGGAGTTGAAAATAGGGATCATGTTGGTCACTTTAAATATAACACTTTCCTAAAGCAACCCTAGCCGTGGAAAGGCTAGAATCACGTTAGGGTTGTGATTTTGAAAACAAGTTTTTGGAAAAGAAGATTTTGATGCAATTTTGAAAACAAGTTTTAATGCAAGTTTTGAAAACGAGTTTGAGAACGATTTTTGGAAGAATGCAAGAGGATGATATGCACAATGCAAATTTGGGGTCGTGAACATATAAGGTTAAGGCTTCATCACATAATCAAGGGGGCCGAACCCACGTGGTCTCTAGTTAGACCAAAAAAAAATCCCCGACACGGTGACCCTCCATTAGCCTAATCCTACACATGGACCGGGAGTCCCCTTGTTTCAAGCATGTAAAGAAATGGGAGAAAGAGATGGGCATTAAAATAGAGAAAACCCAAGTGGGTTAGGAGGGAGAAGAGAGAGGGGGAAGTGCAGAAACTTAAAGAGAAAACCTACCGTATGTCTTGTTTATTTTGCTTGGCTTTGCGCGCCTTGCTTTCTTGCTTTTTCTTCGGTCTTCGCTGTTGTCTTTGAGAGCTTTGTCTTGGTCTTCGAGAGCTTCGAGTTACAGCAATCCAAGTCTTCAATGGAGGGTTGGAGGCTAGTGTATAAGTGTATATGGGTGTCTATGAGTGTATAAAAGGCTAGGGTTTGTGTATGGTGACTAGGGTTTGGAAAACCTAGGGAAGCTAGGGTTTAGGAAGTGTACGAGCTCTGTGTATCGAAAATTAGGGTTTTCAGACTGAGTTTGCAGATCTTTTTCACGCTGGAGAAGGCTCTGTATTTATAGAGATGTGATAGACCTAGCGCCTGTTGCAGTGGCGCCAAGCCAAATTTCCTCTTGGCGCCACTAGGAGTGGCGCCAGGCCATTTCTTGGCTTGGCACCAACAACTTAGGAAAGTTTGTTAAGTCAGCAACCAACGTATCTTTGACAGATTTGGGCGCCTGTACTAGTGACTACCATGCAATTTTTAGTTTGGCTTCACTAAGAATGACTCCGAAAAGTCCGAAAAGGATTTGAAGAGGCTGGGAATGACTCGGGGACCCGGAAAAGGGCAAGAACACTTAGAATAGCGTCCTAGAGGAATTTGACTTGAAAAATGAGGATAGGATGTGTCGGAAGGATTGATCGGGCCGTTAGGGGCAAAATGGTCAATCAGGCTGGAAAGCTGCCGGGACGGACCCGGAATGTCTCGGACAAAGACACGAGATTTGGAAACATTATTTAGAATGTTCCTAAAGGTTGCTGGTTTGATACCCAGAGCCGGTGTGGTTGGAAAAGGCGACTGGCTCGCCAGGGGCAAAACGGTCATTTCGCATCGAATTTGCCAGAACTAACTCGGAATGATCCAGAAAGGTAAAGGAAGGTCAGGAATTCGAATGTCTAGGGGCAAAATGGTCATCTTGACCAAAAAGTCTCGGAATTGACCCGAAACTGACTAGAGGGCACCTAATCATGCCGGATTACTTTTAAGACAATACTAGAAGGTTAGACTTACCGTTTTGAGGACTCAGGTGTGTTCATGAGAAACGTGTTGAAAAATGGCCGTAGGGGCAGTTTGATCATTTTTCATCGAAGTGGGCTAGCAGGCACTAGTGTTGACCTAGGTTTTGAGTGTTTCCGCCACTCTGACAGCGGTCGCGGGATACAGGGGTTTGTTGACAATTCCCTATATTGACCTATTTGCGAGTATTTCTGTTACTTTGATGGCTATGATGTTTGCGAGTATTTTCGCTACTCTGACGGTTCGCGATCATTCCCAAGATTGCTTGATCTCGGGAAGCTACTAAAGGGACTTAGTGCCTGAGAATCAACTTTCTCGGAAGGCGTGCCTAAACGGACATTTCTGCATTGGCAGACTAACAGGCGCCAAAGGTGGACTGTTCTACCATCTAGGGGACTTAGGGTCTCATCCCGGTCAACAGGTTTAAAGGTGTCGCGCCCAGATTTTTCGCACTCAAGGAATACTCACACAAGCGGGAAAAATGTTGTACTCTCTCGTTAGAACTCACCCTCCTAAAAGAATGAGTGCGACTAGGTTTGAATTGAAAATTTGATTTGAATAAAGGGATTTTCAAAAAGATTCGGAGTCGCCAGCTGTCGCGCCTAGATTTTTCGCACTCGAGGAATACTCACCCAAGCGCGAAAAATGTTGTACTCTCTCATTAGAACTCACCCTCCTAGAAGAATGAGTGCGACTAGGTTTGAATTGAAAAATAGGTTTGAATAAAGGGCTTTTGAAAAACATTTGGAGTCGCCACCTAACTTGATTAAGGTGAGTTAGGTCACCTAAAAACTAAGCATAATTCGAAAACTACACTTAGGGTTTTTGGAAAACAATTTGGAAAACATCCCCTCAAGAGAGGGTTTTTTAGGAAAACAGGTTGTTTGGTAACCTCTGGAAAACATCCAGCCCTTTTTAGAAAAATAACTCCTTTTGGTCTTTGAAAACAGTGATTCTAGGTTTGGAGGTTGGTTACGTGTAGGGAAGACGCACTAAGCTATCACCCTACCCCACCCTTTCGGTACCTACATGTCAATCTACCCTAGATTCACCTATGAGAGTCTACAACTAACTAAATGGTTCAATCCTATTTACTTTGAAAAAAAAATGTTTGAAAACTAACATGATGCATGATATGCAAGTGCAAGTGAAGAGGATTGGAAAATAGAAATTGATTTGAAAAGAATTTGAGTTGATTTGAAAATAGATTTGAAGAAATAGAATTGAAATTGGAAATTTTGAAAATTTAGAGTAGAAATTTGAAAATAGAAATTTTGAAATTTTAAAAATAGATTGGAATTTGAGAATTGGAAAGATTTTGGGAAACCGCACCCATGAGGGTGGAATTGAAAGTTTGAAAAGTGTTGTGACCGCACCTATGAAGGTTGCCTACGTATCCCTTTGGGGGAATCAGGTCAGTCGTAGTTCGGACCGGAGTCCGATTGAAAATAGAAGAGTGGATTGAAGAAGGAACTTGAATTGGACATTGAATTTGATTTGAAATTAGAAGAGGAGATTGGAAATTGGAATTGAGAGCATTGGACTTGCTTTGGAAAGATTGATTTGGACTTGTTTTCAAAAAAGAGAAGGTTTGAGAAAACCTAGACTTAGGAAAGATAGGAGACCTAGGAAAGACTTGAGATTAAGAAAGATTGGATTTGGAAGATTTGGAACGATTTGGAAACTTGGAATTTAGGAAAGATTTGGAATAGGAAAGTTTCACTTTTGGAAAGTTTTAAATTAGGAAAGGTTTAGGTTTAAGAAAGTTTCAACTTAGGAAAGTGTTGTTTTAGGAAAGGTTTTGAAATTAGAAAGTTTTGAAAATTGGAAAGTTTTGAGGTTTAGGAAAGTTTTGAAAATTGAAAACTTTTGAAATTAGAAAGTTTTCGAAATAGGAAAGGTTTGAATTAAGAAAGTTCCCAAATTTGGAAAGTTTTGAAATTAGGAAAGTTTTGAAAATCGGAAAGTTTTGTTTCAAGAAAGGTTTTGAAATAGGAAAGTGTTGAATTTAGAAACGTTTTTAAATTAAGAAAGTTTAGTTTAAGAAAGGTTCAACTTAGGAAAATTTTGAAAATTGGAATGTTTTGAAAAAGGAAAGTTTTGAATTCGGAAAGTTTTGAAAACAAGGAAGTTTTGATAATAAGAAAGTTTCGCTTTAGGAAAGGTTTGAAAAAGGAAAGTTTTCAATTTAGGAAATGTTTGAATTAAGAAAGTTTCAACTTAAGAAAGTCTTAAATTAAGAGAGTTTTGAGTTTAGAAAAGTCTTAGATTTGGAAAGATTTGAAGTTTAAGAGAGTTTAGAATTTAGAAAGTTTTTAGGTTTAGAAAGATTTAACTTAAGAGAGTTTCAAATTTTGAAAGTTTTGAATTTGGAAAGATTTGAAATTTAGAAAGTTTTAGAGCTTTATAAAATCTTGAGATTAGGAAAGGCTTGAGTTTTGGAAAGATTTGAAAGCTTGGATTTGAAAAAGATTTTGGAAAGGGGTAGAATTAGGAAAGGGTTGAACTAGGTAAGATGTGAAAGTTGAGTTTTAAAGTTTAGGAAAGATTTTTATGTTCAAGTTTTTGGAAACTTAGGGTTTAGGAAAGTGGAAGTTTAGGAAGGATAAAAAGTCGGATTAGGAAAGAATTGGATTTTGTTTCTAAAAGGGAAAGTTTGATTTCGTTTCCAAAAACGGAAGATTGGATCTAGTTTCCTAAAAGGGGAAGATTTGATTCAGTTTCCTAAAGGGAAGATTTGATTTTGCAAGGATTTGGAAAGGGAGGTTTTAGAAACCCTAGATATGAAAAACCATAGTTTTGACGTAGAAAATAGGTTTTGGAAACATGTATATTTTTGATGTGAAAACATGAGATTTTGGAAACCTAGGTTTGGCGCAAAGTTTGAAAATCATGTTTTTGGAAAGAAAATTAGGGTTTCCTAATTGTGGGCTCTAAGGCTCGATTTGGGCTCTAAGGAAAAGGGATTTTTAGAAAGTGCGTTTTTGGAAACAAAGGTTTTCTAGAAGGGAATCCTAGGGAGGAACTTTTGGAAAGTGAATTTGAAGAGGGAGTTTTTGGAAAAAGATTTTAAAGAGAAGGAGTTTTGGAAAGTGCATTTTTAGAAACGTAAATTTTGGAAGGAAGATCCTAGAGGAGAGTTTCTAGAAGAAAAATTTTGGGAAGAGAGTTTTTGGAAAGAGTTGTGGGGAATGTTTTTAGAAAGTGGATTTTGAAGAAAAGATTTTGGAAAGGAGTTGAAAAAGAGAGTTTTGAAAAATAGATTTTGGGAAGGAGTTTTTGAAAACAATTTTGAAGAGGAGAGTTTTAGGAAAGTATGTTGAAAAAAGAAATTTTTAGGAAGAGATCTTTGAAGAGAGAGTTTTTTGGAAAGTATGAAAATGTCTCACTTCCCTAAAGCGATTCTAGCTAGAAGAGGGCTAGAACCACTTTAAGAAAGTGGTTTTGAAAACAATAAGGTTTGAAAATATAGACCAAAAAGCCACTTCTAATATAACACTTTCCTAAAGCAACCCTAGCCATGGAAAGGCTAGAATCACCCTAGGATTGTGGTTTTGAAAATAAGTTTTTGAAAAAGAGATTTTAATGCAATTTTGAAAACAAGTTTGAAAACGATTTTGAAGACAACTTTGAAAATAGTTTTTGGAAGATGCAAGATCATGATATGCACATTGCAATTTGGGGTCGTGAACATATAAGGTTAAGGCTTCACCACATAATCAAGGGGGCCAGACCCACGTGGTCTTTGGTTAGACTAGAAGAAAGGCCTCGACACGGTGACTCTCCAATAGTCCAATCCTACACATGGACCAGGAATCCCCTTATTTCAAGCATGCAAAGAAAGGGGGGAAAGAGATGGGGGATTAAAATAGAGAAAACCCAAGTGGGTTAGAGAGAGAAGAGAGAGGGGGAAAGTGCGGAAACTTAAATAGGGAGCCTACCTTGTATCTTGTTTATTTTGCGTGCCATGTGGTCTTCGGTCTTCGCTCTTTGTCTTGATCTTCACCTTCAGTCTTCAAGGGTTGTCTTCAAGTTTTGGATGTCAGCTCTTTAAGTCTTCAAAGGATGGTTGAAGGCCAGTGTATGAGTGTATGGGGGAGTCTATAGGAGACTAGGGTTTGTATAGGGGCTAGGGTTTGTGTATAGTGGCTAGGGTTTAGGGAAAACCTAAGGAGGCTAGGGTTTTGGAGGTGCTCGAGCTCTGTATATCGAAATATAAGATTTTTAGGTTAAGTTTGCAGACCCCTTTCACGTTGAGTGAGGCTCTGTATTTATAGAAGGAGGACAAACCTGGCGCCTGTTGCAGTAGCGCCAGGGTAAACTTTACACTGGCGCCACTCCTAGTGGCGCCAGGCCATTTTTTGGCTTGGCGCCACTACTAGTGGCGCCAGCCAATTAGGAAAGGTTTAAGGTCGGCAAGCAATGCATCTTTGACTAGATTTGGGCTCCTGTACTAGTGACTACTATGTAAATTTTAGCCTAGCTTCACTAGGAGTGACTCCGGAAAGTCCGGGAATGATTTGAAGTAGCCGGGGATGACCCGGAAGGCCGGAAAGGAACAGGAACACTTAAAATAGTGTCCTGGAGGTTTTTGACTTAAAAAGTGAGGACAAAATGTGTCGGAAAGGTTGACCGAGCCTTTAGGGGCAAAACGGTCAATTGGACCGGAGAACTGCCGGGACAGACTCGGATTGTCCCGGAAAAAGACTTGGGATCTGGAAACATTATTTAGAATGTTCCTAGAGGTTTGCGGTTTGATTCCTAGAGCCGGCGTGGTCAAAAAAGGAGACCGGCCCACTAGGGGCAAAACGGTCATTTTGTATCGGGTTTACCGGAACTGACTCGGAATAGTCCGGAAAGGTAAAGGAAGGTTGAGAATACTATAAAAAGTATTCTCGGGATATTACCAGTTTCATACTCAAAGCCGGTATGGTCGAAGAAGGAGACCGGCCCTCCAGGGGCAAAATGGTCATTTTGTATCGGGTTTGCCGGAACTGACTCGGAATGATCCGGAAAGGTAAGGGGAGGTTGAGAACACTATAAAAAGTATTCTTAGGAGGTTACCGATTTGATACTCAGAGCCGGTGTGGTTCCCGGGGCATTCGAATGCTTAGGGGCAAAATGGTCATCTTGACCGAAAAGTCTAGGAAAAGGTCCTAAGGGTAGTCTGGTCATTTTTTCCCGAAGTGAGCTAACAGACACTGGTGTTGACCTGGGTTTTGAGTGTTTCCGCCACTCTCACGGTGTGAGTAATTCCGCTACTCGAACGGGGTTGATGATTTGTGAGTATTTCCGCTACTCTAACGGCTCTGTGAGTATTTCCGCTACTCTAACGGTTCTGTGAGTAGTTTTGCTACTCGGACTGTCTCGAGGAATAAACTGTCTCGTGAGTGGGACTGGAAGGGGTCTTACCGTCTCCGAAGAGACGTGCCTAGATTGGAGCCGTCTCGAGGAATAAACTGTCTCGAGAGTGGGATTGGAAAGGGGTCTTACCGTCTCCAAAGAGACGTGCCTGGATTGTGAGTGTTTCCGCCACTCTAACGGTTTTGTGAGTATTTCCGTCACTCTAACGGTTTTGTGAGTGTTTCTGCCACTCTAACGGTTTTGTGAGTAGTTTTGCTACTCGGACCGTCTCGAGGAATAAACTGTCTCAAGAGAGGGATTGGAATTGGAAAAAGAAAGGACAATGCCCCTAAGGGCATTTTGGTCATTTTGCCTCTATTTGGGCCTGACAGGCCCGTGAAGCGATGGAAAGATGGAATTTGGACCTAGAGGATTGGTTTGGATTGGAATATGCCCAAAATGACTTGAAAACAAGTCTGGACGGAGTGTAGACAGCCGAGCAGTCAAAAATGGGGTGCTTACACCACCTAACTTGATTAAGGTGAGTTAGGTCACCTAAAAACTAAGAATAATCCGAAGACTACACTTAGGGCTTTGGAAAATGATTTGAAAATATCTCCTCAAGAGAGGGTTTTTTAGAAAAACAGGTTGTTTGGCAACCTTTAGAAAACATTTAGCCCTTTTTGGAAAAATAACTCATTTTTGGTCTTTGAAATCAGTGATCCTAGGTTCGGAGGTTGGTTACGTGTAGAGAAGACGCACCAAGCCATCACCCTACCCCGCCCTTTCGGTACCTACATGTCAATCTACCCTAGATTCACCTATGAGAGTCTTCAACCAACTATTGGCCAATCCTATCCACTTTGAAAAAGACAATGTTTAAAAGACATGATGTGAGATGCAAATGCAAGATAAGAAAATTGAAAAAAAATATTTGGAAAGAGATTGCTTTGAAATTGATTTGATTTGAAAATAGATTTGAAGGGATGGAATTGAAATTGGAAAGTTTGAAAATTGAAAGTAGAAATTTGAAAATAGAAATTTTGAAATTGGAATTTTAAAAATAGATTGGAATTTGAGATTTAAAAAAAAAATGTGGAGACGGCACCCATGAGGGTGGAATTGAAAGTTTGAAAAGTGTTGTGACCGCACCTATGGAGGTTGCCTACGTATCCCTTTGGGAGAATCAGATCAGTCGTAGTTCGGACCGGAGTCCGATTGAAAATAGAAGGTTGGATTGAAGAAGGAGATTGAATTGGAAATTGAAAGTAGAAGATTGAGAGATTGAACTTTGAATGTAGGATTGAAAATTGGAATTTGGAATTTTGAAATTGAAAAGATTGAATTTTGATTTGAAAAGATCGAACTTGGAAGAGAGAGATTTAGACTTATTTTGAAAAGACGAAGGTTTAGGAAACCTAGACTTAGGAAAGAGAAGAGATTGAGGAAAGATTTGGCTCGGCTTGGAAGATTTAGGAAATTAGGAAGAATTGGATTTAGGAAATGTTCAAATTAGGAAAGTTCTAAATTAGGAAAGCTTTGAATTAGGAAAGTTTCATTTTTGAAAAGTTTCAAATTAAGAAAGTTTTAAATTTAGGAAAGTTTTGAAATTAGAAAGTTTCGAGTTTAGAAAGTTTTTGAAAAAGGAAAGGTTTTCAGATTAGGAAAGTTCCCAAATTAGGAAAGTTTTGAAATTAGGAAAGTCTTCATTTTGAGAAAGGGTTTGAAAGAAGAAAGGTTTTGAAAATAAGAAAGTTTTGAGTTTAGAAAAGTTTTAGATTTGGAAAGATGTTGAAGTTTTGGAAAGCTTAGAATTTGGGAAGATTTAGGTTTAGAAAGATTTCACTTAAGAAAGTTTCAAATTTAGAAAGTTTTGAGTTTGGAAAGATTTGACATTTAGAAAGTTTAAGATTTAAAAAGTTTTAGGGTTTTAGAAAATCTTAAGATTAGGAAAGGTTTGGATTTAGCAAAGGTTTGAAAACTTCGGTTTGAAAAGTTAAGATTTGAAAAGAGGGTAGAATTAGGAAAGAGTTGGATTAGGGAAGATTTGGAAACTTAATGTTTAAAGAATGATTTGAAAGTTTTAGGAATTTAAGATTTAGGAAAGTAGAAGTTTAGGAAGGATTTGAATTTAGGAAAGATTTGGATTTTGAAACTTAAGGAAAGATTTGAAGTTTAGGTTTAGGAAACTTATGGTTTAGGAAGGTAGGAAATTAGGAAGGAGTTGAATTAGGAAGGGATTGGATTTGGTTTCTAAAAGCAAAGGTTTGATTTTGTTTCCAAAAACGGAGGATTGGATTTGGTTTCCTAAAGGGAAGATAGGATTTGGCAAGGATTTGAAAAGGGAGATTCTAGAAACCCTAGTTTTAAAAGTGTGGAATTTTAACGTAGAAAAGAGGTTTTGGAAACATGTATAGTTTGGATGTGAAAACAAGAGATTTTGGAAACCTAGGTTTGGGGCAAAGTTTGAAAATCATGTTTTTGGGAAGAAAATTAAGGTTTCTTAATTGTGGGTTTTAGGACTTGATTTGGGCTCTAAGGAAAGAGGATTTTTGAAAAGTGCGTTTTTGGAAACAAAGGTTTTCTAGAAGGGAATCCTAGGGAGGAGTTTTTGGAAAGTGAATTTGAAAAGGGAGTTTTTGAAAAAAGATTTTAAAAAGAAGGAGTTTTGGAAAGTGTGTTTTTAGAAACAAATTTTTTTTGGAAGGAAATCCTAGAGGGGAGTTTCTAGAAGGGAGATTTTGGAAAGAGAGTTTTTTAGAAAGATTTTTGGAAAGAGATTGTTGGAGAGAGTTTTTAGGAAAGTGAATTTAAGGAGTGTTTTTAGAAAGTGAATTTTGAGGAGAAAGAGTTTTTGGAAAGGAGTTGAAAAATGGAGTTGAAAAATGGAGTTTTGAAAAATAGATTTTGGGAGGGAGTTTTTGAAAACAATTTTGGAAAGGAGAGTTTTAGGAAAGTATGTTGAAAAAGAAATTTTTAGGAAGAGAGACTTTTGAAAAGAGAGTTTTCAGAAGGTGTAAAAACATCTCACTTTCCTAAAGCAATTCTAACCATAAGAGGGCTAGAACCACTTTAGAAAAGCAGTTTTGAAAACAACAAGATTTGAAAATATGGACCGTATTGGTCACTTTAAATGTAACACTTTCCTAAAGCAATCCTAGCCATGGAAAAGCTAGAATCACCCTAGGATTGTGATTTTGAAAACATGTTTTGAAAAAGAGATTTTGATGCAATTTTGAAAACAAGTTTGAAAACGATTTGAAAAACAACTTTGAAAACGGTTTTTGGAAGATGTAGGATCATGATATGCACAATGCAATTTTTGGTCGTGAACATACAAGGCTAAGGCTTCACCACACAATCAAGGGGGCCGAACCCACGTGGTCTCTGGTTAGACTAGAAGAAAGCCCCCGACACGATGACTCTCCAACAGTCTAATCCTACACATGGACCTAGAATCCCCTTGTTTCAAGCATGCAAAGAAAGGGGGGAAAGAGATGGGGGATTAAAATAGAGAAAACCCAAGTGGGTTAGGAGAGAGAAGAGAGAGGGGGGAAGTGCGAAAATTTAAATAGGGAGCCTACCGTATGTCTTGTTATTTTGCGCGCCTTGCTTGTCTCCGGTCTTTGATCTTCGTCTTGATTTTCGTCTTCAATCTTCAAGAGTTGTCTTCAAGCTTTAGATTGCAGCTCTTCAAGTCTTCAAAGGAGGGTTAAAGGTTAGGGTATGAGTGTATGGGAGTGTATAGGAGGCTAGGGTTTAGTGTATGGTAGCTAGGGTTTGGAAAACCTAGGGAAGCTAGGGTTTAGGAGGTGCTCGAGCTCTGTATATCGAATTATATGATTTTTAGGTTGAATTTGCAAATCCTTTAAACGTTGAAAGAAGCTCTGTATTTATAGAGATTGGACAACACTAGCGCCTGTTGCGGTGGCGCTAGGCCAAATTTTACACTGGCGCCACAAGGAGTGGCGCCAGGCCATTTTTTGGCTTGGCGCCACTAGCCATTTAGGAAATGTTTAAGGTCGGCAAGCAACGTATCTTTGACTAGATTTGGGCACTTGTACTAGTGACTACCATGCAATTTTTAGCCTGGCTTCACTAGGAGTGGCTCCGGAAAGTCTGGGAATGATTTGGAGGAGCCGGGAATGACCCGAAAGGTCAAAAAGGAGCTAGAACACTTAAAATAGTGTCGTGAAGATATTTGACTTAAAAAGTGAGGATAAAATGTGTCAGAAAGGTTGACCGGGCCTTTAGGGGCAAAACGGTCAATTGGACCGGGAAATTGCTAGGACAAACTCGGACTGTCCCGAAAGAAGACTTGGGATCTGGAAACACAATTCAGAATGTTCTCAGAGGTTGCCGGTTTGATTTCCAAAGCCGGTGTGGTCGGAAAAGGAGACCGGCCCACTAGGGGCAAAACGGTCATTTCGCACCAGGTTGGCCAGAACTGACTCGGAATGATCTGGAAAGATAAGGAGGTTGAGAATACTATAAAAAGTAGTCTCAGGTGGTTACCGGTTTGATACCCAGAGCCGGTGTGGTCGAAAAAGGAGACCGGCCTACTAGGGGCAAAACGGTCATTTTGTACCGGGTTGGCCGAAACTGACTCGGAATGATCCGAAAAAATAAAGGAAGGTTGAGAGTACTATAAAAAGCAATCTCAGAGGGTTACCGGTTTGATACCAAGAGCCAGTGTGGTTCTCGGGGCATTCCGATGCCTAGGAGCAAAATGGTCATCTTGATCGGAAAGTCTCGGAAAAGGTCCAAAGGGCAGTTTGGTCATTTTTCACTGAAGTGGGCTAACAAACACTGGCGTTGACCTGGGTTTTGAGTGTTTCCGCCACTCTAACGGCGGTCGTCGTGACACAGAGGTTTGTTGCCAATTCCCTATATCGACCTATTTGTGAGTATTTCCGCTACTCTAACAATTTTGTGAGTAGTTTCGCTACTCGGACCGTCTTGAGGAATAAACTGTCTCGAGAGAGGGATTGGAAAGGGGACTTATCACCTCCGAAGAGACGTGTCTGGATTGGAACCGTCTCAAGGAATAAACTGTCTCGAGAGAGGGATTAGAAAGAGGTCTTACCGTCTACGAAGAGACGTGCCTGGAATGGAACCGTCTTGAGGAATAAACTGTCTCGAGAGAGGGATTGGAAAGGGGTCTTACCGTCTCCGAAGAGACGTGCCTAGAGTGCAACCGTCTTGAGGAATAAACTGTCTCGAGAGTGGGGTTGGAAAGGAGACTTATCGCCTCTGAGGAGACGTACCTGGATTGGAACCGTCTCGAGGAATAAACTGTCTCGAGAGAGAGATTGGAAAGGGGTCTTACCATCTCCGAAGAGACGAGCCTGGAATGGAACCGTCTCGAGGAATAAACTGTCTCGAGAGAGGGATTGGAAAAGGGTCTTACCGTCTCCGAAGAGACGTGCCTGGAATGGAACCGTCTTGAGGAATAAACTGTCTCGAGAGAGGGATTGGAAAGGGGTCTTACCATCTCCGAAGAGACGTGCCTAGAGTGCAACCGTCTTGAGGAATAAACTGTCTAGAGAGTGGGGTTGGAAAGGGGACTTATCGCCTCTGAGGAGACGTACCTGGATTGGAACCGTCTCAAGGAATAAACTATTACGAGAGAGAGATTGGAAAGGGGTCTTACCATCTGCGAAGAGACGTGCCTGGAATGGAA
The DNA here is from genome assembly GCA_033060915.1 of Euryodendron excelsum. NCBI lineage: Eukaryota > Viridiplantae > Streptophyta > Magnoliopsida > Ericales > Pentaphylacaceae > Euryodendron > Euryodendron excelsum. Next base: position 15,374,533 of record CM065384.1, on the reverse strand, counting down.
CCGTCTCGAGGAATAAACTGTCTCGAGAGAGGGATTGGAAAAGGGTCTTACCGTCTCCGAAGAGACGTGCCTGGAGCGCAACCGTCTCGAGGAATAAACTGTCTCGAGAGTGGGGTTGGAAAGGGGACTTATCGCCTATGAGGAGACGTGCCTGGATTGGAACCATTTTGAGGAATAAACTGTCTCGAGAGTGGGATTGGAAACGGAAAGGAAAGGACAATGCCCCTAAGGGCATTTTGGTCATTTTGCCTCTATTTGGGCCTGACAGGCCCGCAAAGCAATGGAAAGACGGGATTTAGACCTAGAGAATTGGTTTCGATAGGAATATGGCCACAATGACTTAAACACAAGTCTAGACGGAGCGTAGACTGCCGAGCAGTAAAAAATGGGGTGCTTACAAAAGGGACTTACCGTTCTGAAGAGGCTTTCTTAGGAAAATGTGTCGGACTGTCTCAAGGAATCAACTGTCTCGAGAGAGTGATTGGAATTGGAATTGGAAAGGGGACTTACTGCCTTCGGAAAGACGCGCCTGATTTGGAATTGAAAAGGGGACTTACCATCTTCAGAAAGACGTGCCTGATTTTAAATTGGAAATGGGACTTACCGCATTCGGAAACACGTGCCTGTTGGAAATTGGAAAGGGGACTTACCGCCTTCAGAAAGACGTGCCTGTTAGAAATTGAAAAGGGGACTTACAGCCTTCAGAAAGACATGCCTGTTGGAAATTGGAAAGGGGACTTATCGTCTTCGGAAAGACATGCTTGATTTGGAATTGGGAAGGGGACTTACCATCTTCGAAAAGACGCGCCTGATTGGAATTGGACCGAATGATGCCCCCCAGGGGCATTTTGGTCAATTTGCCTCTATTTGGGCCCGGTGGGGCCCGCTAAGCGATGAATTGACGAGATTAGACTTAGGAAGTTAATTTGAATCGAAATATTCCCACAATGACTTGAACACAAGTCTGGACGGAGTGGAGACCGCCAAGCGGTGAAAAATGGGGTGCTTATAGTCCCTTGGCTTAAAAGTCTAGATGTGACCATTATGGTTACAATAACTGAGCATAGCTTTTATGATTGACTTAATAAGCCTATGTGTGACTTTTATGGTTACTATAACTGAGCCTAGCTCTTATGATTGGCCTAAAGAGCCTATGCGTGACCTTTATGGTTACTATGTTGGCCTAAAGAGCCTATACATGAACTTCATGGTGACTATGTTGGCCTAAAGAGCCTTACGCATGACCCTTGTAGTTACTATGATGCTCAATACCAGAAAAACCTATTAAGTGGGGTGAAGTGATGGATATGGTTGCCTAATGTAAAGACATGACACACTTATGTTCTAGAATGAGTAACATGATTCGTTCAAATGCTTCACGACAAGCTACGTATGTTTCCACAAGTACTAATGTCACGATATATCTCCCATTTCTATGACATTATGATATGCCCTTACAATATTCTGCCATGGCCTGCTTATGACAGCTACTTTATGCCTTACGAAATCATGTTATGTGTTATGCCTCACTCCTATGATACAATGTTCGAAATACTACAGTATCTCAATGTGATACTTATGTTATCTACGTTTCCAAAGCTATGCTTTTTAAGTTACTAAGAATGGCAATATTTGATGTACCCTATAGTATACAGCGAGCCAAGATGTACGTGTACAAGATATGGTATGTTATGTTCATGACAAGTTATGTCACACTCAAATAGTTCATGTTATAACACACCTACCTTTCTTCTTCCACATTACGTTTTAGAAATGATGAAATGTTTTAATACAAAAGCCTATGCTTCAAGTGTCTTCAAGATTATACTTATGCGATTCTAAGTTCATGCCACTTATGCGTAAATGTGCCTTTATTGCCATGTACATTAAATATAAATGTAGTCTATGGTATTTTATGCTCATAAATTATTGTTATTTACTAAACATTAGCTTATGTTTTTCTAAAAATATTTTCAAGGGAACAAACTGGGAGGCCTTGAAGGAGGCCCATTATATGGATATTTGGACTGCGGCTCACAGGCCTTAAGTTATGTACTGATATAAGGGTTGGACCCTAATGTTTGTAATATTATAATTTTATGACTATGGTGGCCTCTGATAGGCCCATCTTATGGAATGTTTATGTTTTGGAGATTAGGCACCGCTCGGCTATGTATGATACATGTTTTACTTTACGTTTATAAAGTTTTAATTTCACAATTATGTATATTTTAAATGATGAATGCATGGGTGTTCAACTGAATTATGTAATACAGCCTTGAGTAGCCAAGTTACTGGCCAACCATGCACCCTAAATTCGTGTAGGCCAATTTCGAGCGGTGACAGACAGGTGGTCTACTCCCCTGTCCGCTTTGACTAGACGATGCATGTCCAATAAATCGCCAGCTACCCCTAGATCGACTGGAACCACTGACAGAAAATCCGTCCGAGCCGCCTTCCTAGAGCGGCGTCTCCTCTCGGAACTGTCATCACCTGCATCTGTCCTCTTGAAAAGGTAAGCCAAGGTAAGAGGTGTTAATATACGGTATATGCAGATAATAACCAAGGATAAAAGCATGAGTAAAAAAAAAATTATGACACAGCTGACACTAGATCCTGCCCTAGCCAACTCTTAAATTCAGCTTCCCAAAGGGTTCCTTAATCCTTTTCTCCAAATTTTTTAAAAAAGTCTTTCCTCCAAAGACCCCTTTTCAAAAAGGCACTCTTGCAGTTCAAAATTAAATCTCAAAATTCTAAAATGTTTTTGTTCCCGAAAATTCATTCTAGGAATCACAGTTTAGAATTCCCTAAAGTCAAATCTCAAAATCCCTCAGTCCATCTCAAAGTTTTTCTAGTCATGTTTCAATTCCAATCCATACTCCAGATTTTCTAAAAAAATTATTCCTTGAAAAAGTTTTCAATGTTTTGATAAAAAATATATATGTAATTGTTCCAAAGTTTCTGTCAAATTTCAAATCTTTTCGTTTGTCCTCAAAGGTTCAGGCTTATAAGTTGAAAAGAATTTCCTACACATTTTGATTTTAAAAACCCCGCTTCCACGTCAAAATGAATTTCCTACACATTTTGATTTTCCAACTTCAAGTCAAATCTCAAGAGTTTTCTGTCTTTTTCCTTTAAAAATATTTTATTTCAAAACCTTTTCCAACTTTGTCCCTGATTTCTAAAAATTTTGGCAGAATTTTGTTTAAAAATGATCCCTACCACACTCACGACATCAACACAAAACACAAACCATGCACTCTACAACGTCACAGTCATATAACACTAACACTCGTACACATTTTTCAAATTTCTAAACTTTTCCAAAGACTTGTTTTATTTTTGAATAAATCAATGGTTTTCAAAGCTATCCTAAATTTTTTCAAAATCATTTCAAATATTTTCTATAAAAATTCCTACATTTTTCTAAATTTTAAACTCCATTAATTTCATCACTTTCTCAATTTTCTTTATTTTCCTATTTTTCTAGGTTTTTTCTATTTTTAAAAAAAATAAAAAATTCAAAAATTTTTCAAAAAATCACGAAAATTCACATGGTTGTTAAACACATTTTTCTAAGGCACACGGTATAAAAATCTAGCCTAAACCCCTAATTCCTGCAGAAACCCCCTTCACATAAATACGTAAAATCACTCACATTTAATCCAACAAGTACTAAAATGCAAAAATAACTTCATCACAGTGTTCAAAACATATCGAAACATCAATTTTCACTGTTCACATGGTTCAAACGGAATTCTACACATCAAAATCAACATAAAATAAAAAACTCACCTCTTGGAGTTCTCCGGTGAAATTTTCTCTTCTGGCGACCTTTTCGGTAATGGTGTCTACTTTTGGCAATCCCCCGTGGCCCCTAAGAAGTGTTCCTTCAATGTCTAAGTTGGTTTCCTCGAAATGCCTCTCTGTTTTTCAAAAATTCTTCAACCCTCGTAGCAGCGTTGAACTAGAAATGTTTCTGGTTTTGATCCCATGCCTGGAGCCACTAGCAGTGGCGCCAAGCCAATTCTATAGTGGCACCAGTTCCAAATTCCGGGCAATTTTACCCTTTTTCTTGCCAAAACTCGATTTCAAAGGTCTTTTGGGCCCAATTTCCATTTCCAAACTCCTGTTTTTGAAAAATTTCCAAAGTCCGTCCCTCCAACCGCCTCATGGTCAATATGGGACCCTTACTCTATCGTTTTCTATCTTCGACAAGCAAACATAGAAAAAGAGGGGCAATTGTGAGCATCCCATTTTTGCCCGCTCAACAATCTCCAGTCCATCCAGACTTGTATTCAAGTCAATATGGACATATTCCAATCTAAACCAATTTTTCAAGTCTAATCCCATCAATCAATCGCTTCACGGGCCCTTTGGGCTCAAATAGAGGCAAAATGACCAAAATGCCCTTGGGAGCATTGATCAGTCCAATATCAATGGGCACGTCTTTTCGAATATGGTAAGTCCCTTTTTTCAATTCCAATTCCAATTAATTTTGGCACACCTTCAAAGAAAGTTGATTCCTCGAGGTGGTAAGACTATCCAATCCGGCACGTTTTCAAATGAACTCTTTGGAACGGTAAGTCCCTTCAAACCCATCGACTGGGACGACACCCCAAGTCCCCGAGATGGTGGAATGGTCCACCTTCGGCGCCTGCTAGCCTTCCAATGCATAAATGTCTGTTTCAGCATGCCTTCCGAAAAGGTTGATTCCTCAAGCGCCAAGTCCACCTAGCAGCTTCCAGAGATTAGGCAGTCTCTGGAATGAATACGACCTGTTAGAGTAACGGAAATACTAATAAACATCGTAACCGTCAGAGTGACGAAAACACTCGCAAACAGGTCGATATAAGGAATTGCCAACAAACCCCTATATCACGGGACTGCCGTCAAAGTGACGGAAACACTCAAAACCCAGGTCAACACCAGTGCCTGCTAGGCTATTTCGGTGAAAAATGACCAAACTGCCCCTGGGGCCATTTCTGGAACATTTCTTGAGAAAGTACCTAAGTGCTTAGAACGATAAGTCCACCCTTCCAAGATTGTCTTAAAGACAATTCGGCATGATTAGGTGCCTTCTAGTCAGTTTCGGGTTAATTCTGAGACATTTCGGTCAAAATGACCATTTTGCCCTAAGGCATCCAAGCGCCCCGGGAACCATACCGGCTCTAGCTATCAAACTGGTAGTCTCTCAAGAATGCTTCTTATAGTATTCTCAACCTTTTATTATCTTTTCGGATTATTTCGAGTTAGTTCCGGCAAACCCAGTGCCAAATGACCGTTTTGCCCCTAGTAGGACAGTCGCCTCTTCCAACCACACCGGCACTGGGTATCAACCAGTAACCTCCTTGGATGTTCTAAGTAATGTTTCTAAACCTCGAGTCTTCTTCGGAGACATTCTGAGTCCATCCCGACAGCTTTTCAGCCCGATTGACCGTTCTGCCCCTAATAGCCCGGTCAACCCATCCAACACATCCTATCACAATTTTTCAAGTTTGCCACCCCCAAGACATTGTTTTAGGGGTTCTCGTCCCTTTCAAGACTTCAAGGCCATTCTCGGCCCCTTCAAATCATTCTCGGACTTTCCAGAGTCACTCCTAGTAAAGCCAGTTTAAAAATTACATGATAGTCACTAGTACAGACGCCCAAATCTTCTGAAGATATGTTGCTTGCCAACCTTAAACATTTCCTAATTGGATGGCACCACTACAAGTCATAAAATGGCCTGGCACCACTAGGAATGGCGTCAATGTAAACTTTTGCTTGGCGCCACTATAACAGGTGCCAAGTCATTCATTTGTGTATAAATACAGAGCCTCTTCCAGCTTGAGGAGGGTCCGTAAACTCAGTCTAAAAACTATCCTCTTCGATATACAGAGCTCGTAACCTCTCTAAACCTTAGTCTTCTTTAAGTTCTCCAAACCTTAGCCCCCATACACAAACCCTAGCTCTCATATACTCCCATACACTCATATACACTCCTATACACTCTTATAATAGCCTCCAAAGCCTCTATTGAAGACTCGAAGTGTTACAACCTGAAACTCTCGAAGATCAAGACAAACCCTTGAAGACTGATACAAAGCGAAACGAGGACCGAAGCAAAGGAAGCAAATAAAAGCAAGCAAAATAAGAAGATACAAGGTAGGTTCTCCATTACGTTTGTGCAAGTCCCCCCTCTCTCTTCTCTCTCCTCTCTCCTAACCCACTTGGGGTTTCTTCTATTTTAATCACCCATCTTCTTTCCCCCCTTTCTTACATGCTTGAAACAAGGGACTTCCCGGTCCATGTGTAGGATTAAACTATTGAAGGTCACCGCATCGGGGGCTTTCTTTTAGTCTAACTAGAGACCACGTGGGTTCGGCCCCCTTGATTATGTGGTCAAGCCTTAACCTTGTATGTTCATGACCCCAACTTGCATTGTGCATATCATGATCTAGCATTCCTCCAAAATTCGTTTTTCAACTTGTTTTCAAAACTTTCATCAAAATTGTTTTCAAAACTTGCGTTAAATCTTCTTCTTCAAAACTTGTTTTCAAAATCACAATCCTAAGGTGATTCTAGCCTTTCCATGGCTAGGGTTGCTTTAGAAAAGTGTTATATTAAAGTAACCAATATGGTCCATATTTTCAAATCCTTGTTGTTTTCAAAACCACTATCCCAAAGTGGTTCTAGCTTTCTTATGGTTAGAATCGCTTTAGGAAGGTGGGATATTTTTATGAAATTCTAAAAACTCTCTTTTTAAATCTCTCTTTCTAAAAAAACCTCTTTTCCAACATACTTTCTAAAAACTCTCTCCAATTTCCTTTTCAAAGTTCATTTATAAAATTGTTTTTTAAAAACTCCCTTCAAAAATCTATTTTTCAAAATTCTTTTCAAAATTTGCTTTCCAAAAACTCTTTTTTTTTAAAAAAAAAAATCTCCTTCCTAACAACTCTTTTCAAAAATTTCTTTCCTATAAATTATTTTCAAATCTCTTTCTCCTTTCTAGGATTTCTTTTCAAAAATCTTCATTTCCAAAAACTCACTTTCCAAAATTCTCTTTCCTTGGAGCCCAAGTCAAACCCTAGAGCCAACGATTAGGAAATCTTAATTTCCTTTCTTAAAACATGATTTTCAATCTTGTCTTAAAACTTAGGTTTTCAAAATATTCCTTTTTACATCAAAATCATATGTTTCCAAAACATATTTTCTACATCAAAACTATAGTCTTCAAAATCTAGGATTTTCAAAACTTCGCCTTCCAATTCCATACTAAATCCAATATTCCCTTTAGCAAACCAAATCCAATCTCCCAATTTAGGAAACTAGATACAATCCTCTGTTTTTGGAAACAAAATCAAAACACCTATTTTAGAAATAAAATCCAATCATTTGTTTTAGGAAATAGGAATCTCAATCCTTCCAAATCCAAATATTTCCTAATTCAAATCCTTCTTAATCTCGTACTTTCCTAAACTTTAAGTCTCCAAAACTTAAACTTTCAAATCTTTCCTTAAACTTTAAGCTTACAAACCTTTCTTAATCCCACATCTTTCTAAATTTCAAACATTTCCAAATCCAAAACTTTCTTAATTTAAAACTTTCTAAATTCAAATCTTTCTCAAGTTAGAACTTTTTAAATTCCAAACTTTCTAAATTTCAAATCTTTCTTAAATCATACTTTTCCTAATTCAAATATTTCCAAAAATCAAACTTCTTAAGTTAAAACTTTCCTAATTCAAAACTTTCCAATCTTGAAACCTTTCCCAAAATGAAACTTTCCCTAAATGAAACTTTACTATTTTGAGCTTTCCTAATTCGAACATTTCATAAATCCAATATTTCTTAAATTCCAACTTCCCTAATCTTCCAAGTCCAACGTTTGAGTCAAATCTTTCCTAATTCTTAAACCTCAAGTCTTTCCTATTTCTAGGTTTCCCAAAACTCTATTTTTCCAAATCTAGTCCAAGTTCTCTTCCAAGGGTCAAATCCTTTTTCAAGTTCAATTCTAGGTTTAAGTTCAATCCTAATTTCCTAATCTTCCAATTCAAATTCCAACTCAAATTCTTTTCCAATCAAAATCTTTTATTTTCAATCGGACTCTTGTCCAACCTACGACTGACCTGATTCCTCAAGAAGCATACGTAGACAACCCTCATGGGTGTGGTCATAACTTTCTTCAAATCTCTAATTCTATAATTTTTTTTTCAAATCTCCAATTCCATAACTTTTTTCAATTTCCAATTCCATAACATTTTCAAATCTCCACTCCCATAACTATTTTCAAGTTTCCAATTCCATAATCTATTTCAAACTTTCAATTCCAAATTTCTATTTTCAAATCTCTATTTCCAGTCTCCAAAACGTTCTTTCGAAATCAAATCTATCTTTTCAAATCTCTTTTCAATTCAAGTCAAGTTCTTTTCAAATCTATTTTTAAAATTAAATCAAATTATTGCACTTGCATGTGATGCATCATGTCAAACTACTTTCTAAAAATTCTGTCTACAGTGGATAGTTTTGAGCACATATTAATCGAAGACTCTAATGGGTGAATCTAAGGTGAATAGACATATAAGTACCACAAGGGCATGGTAGGGTGATGACTTAGTGCGTCTTCCCTATACGTAATCAACCTCCAAACTTAGAAACACTATTTTCGAAATACCAAATAGAGTTATTTTAAAAAAAGAGCTTAAATATTTTTCAAAGGTTACCAAACAACCTATTTTCTTAACAACCCTCTCTTAAGGAGGTATTTTCAAAATCGTTTTCAAAAACCCTAAGTGTGGTCTTCGGATTGTGCTTAGTTTTTAGGTGACCTAACTCACCTTAATCAAGTTAGGTGGTGATTCCAAATTATTTTTCAAAAGCCCTTTATTCAAATCAATTTTCAATTCAAACCTAGTTGCACTCATTCTTCTAGGAGGATGAGTTCTAACGAGAGAGTACAATATTTTTTCCACTTGTGTGTGTATTTCTCAAGTGTGAAAAATCTGGGTGTGATAGCCACTTATGAAAGTTTTAAAGTGGCAAGAAATGTATCTTTTGACCCTTGGGACATAAGGTAAAAGATTTGGATGCCTGTTCTAGTAACTACCATGCAATTTTTGTTTGGCTCCACTAGGAATGACTCTAAAAGGTCTGAGGATGATCCGAAAGGCTGGGAATGAATAGGAACCCTTGAAAGAGTGTCCTGGAGGTAACGGACTGAAGAAACTATGCCAAAATATTTGAAAAGGTTGACCAGCTTATCAGGGCCAAAATGGTCATTTAAACGAGGAAAACACCGAAATAGACCTGGTGTAACTCGTGAGAAGGCTTGAAGGCTAGAAACACTATCAAGAGTGTTCTGAGGGTTTGTTAGTTGGATACCTAGAGCTAGTGTGGTTGGAAAGACAATCAGCCCACAAGGGGCAAAATAGCTATTTTGCATCGAGCTTATCAGAATAGATTTAGAATGATATGAAAAGGTGTTGAAAGGTTGAGAATACTATTAGAAGCATCCTCAGGAGGTTACTAGTTTGATACCCAGAGCCAGTGTGATTCTTAGAGGCGATCAAATGCCTAGGGGCAAAGTGCTCATTTTGACTAGATGGTCTCGAAATTGATCCGAAACTTACTAGAAGGCACTTGAACATATCGGATTGTCTTTCGGACAATCTTGGAAGGATGGACTTATTGCTCTAAGGACTTAGGTACTTTCTAGAGAAGCATGCCAGAAGTGCCCAAGGGCCAATTTGTTCATTTTTCACCATAGTGGGCTAGTAGGCACTAGTGTTGACTTGGTTTTGAGTGTTTCTGTCACTTTGACGGCGTGAGACGAGTTGGTTTCCAAATGTATCCCATCCTTCGGTAAATGAGCCATAACCAAGAGGCGTGTTCGGTCTCATGACATAGTGACTTTGTTGGCCATTCCCAATGTCAACCTGTTTATGAATGTTTTCGTCACTCTAACAGTTACAATATTTGTGAGTGTTTCCATCACTTTGACAGCGTGCATTCATTCCAGAGACTGTCTGATCTCGGGAAGCTGCTGGATGGTCTTATCGTTTGAGGGATTAACTTTCTCTAAAGGCGTGCCAGATAATGAGCATTCTACATTGGCTGGCTAGCAGGCGCTATAGCTAAACTGTTTTACCATCTCTGCGATTTGAGTTTCATTTTGATTCGATGGGTTTGAAAGGAGTTATCGATCCAAGGAGTTTTCTCAAAAAAACATGCCGGACTGGATGTACTTGCCATCTGAGGGACTAACTTTCTCAAAAGACATGTTGAATTGAGTTTGATTGGTCTAGACTGGAATTGGAACTGAAATTGAGGTTGAAAGCAAAAATGGGGATTGAAATTCATCTAAGGGATTAACTTTATCATTTTCAGGAAGACGTGCCAACTGGAATTGGATCGAGCAATGCAGCAAGGACATTTTTTGTTATTTTGCCTCTATTATGCCCGGCAGGCCTGCTAAGCAATTGATTAACTAAATTGAGTCTAAAAAACTGGTTTAGTCTTAAATATGTTTGTGTCAGTTTGAATGTGAGTTTGGTTAGACCAGAGATTTCCAAGCAAGCAAAAATGGGGCGCTTACAACTGCCCTGCTATTTCTATTTTTGCTTGTCGAAGGCAGGAAATAATAAAGTAACATATTGACCACGAGGCGATTGGAGGGATGGAATTTGAAAATTTTTAAGACTGGAGCTTGAAAATGGCAAATTGGCTGAAGAGGGTGGTTGAAATCAAATTTTGATAGGAAAAAGGGTCAAACTGGCCAGAACTTGACTGTGATGCCACTCAAGCTTAAAAATGCCTTAGTGCTTGTAAGCACCCCATTTTTGCCTGCTCAATAATCTTCGGTCTGATCGGACTCACATCCAAACCAACACAGACATATTCCAATCAAAATCAGTTTTATAGACTCAATCTAGTTAATCAATCACTTCGTGGACCCATTAGGCCCAATAGAGGCAAAATGACCAAAATGCTCTTGGGATATTGCTCAGTCCAATTCTAGTTGGCACATCTTTCTAAAGACGGTAAGTCCCTATTTTAACTTCAATTTTAGTTCCAATTCCAATCTAGACATGTTAAACTCAAACTGGCACATCTTTCAAGAAAGTTAATCCCTCAAACTGTAAGTCCATCTAGTCTAACATGTTTGCAAGGAAAACTCCTCGAAACAATAAGTCCTTTCAAAACCTATCGATCGGGACGAAACCCAAGTCCCCGAGATGGTAGAATGGTTCACTTCTGGCGCCTATAAGTCGACCAATGTAGAATGTCTATCATCCAACACGTCTTTCGAGAAAGTTGATCCCTTAGACGATAAGACCATCTAGCAGCTTCGTAAGTTCAGGTAGTCTCCAGAATGAACGCACACGGTCAAAGTGATGAAAATACTCACAAACATCGCAACCGTCAAAGTGGCAAAAACACTTGCAAACAAGTCGATATTGGGAATTGCCAACAAACCCCCTATGTCACGGGGCCAACCTCACCTATTGGTTGTGGCACGCTCGCCGAAAGATTAGATACCTTTGGAAATCAACTTGTCACATACCGTCAGAGTGACAAAAACACTTAAAACCTGGGTCAACACTAATGCCTACTAGCCTGCTCTAGTGAAAAATGACCAAATTACCCCTTAGGCCCTCCTGGCAAGCTTCTCGAGAAACTACCTAAGTCTTCAAAGCGATAAGTCCACCTGTCCAAGATTGCCTCAAGGACAATCCGGCATGTTTGAGTGCATTCCAATCAGTTCTGAATCAATTCTGAGTCCATCCGATCAAAATGACTATCTTGCCCTTAGGCATCCGACCACCTCCGAGAACCACACCGGCTCTAGGTATCAAACCGGAAACCTCCTGAGGATGCTTTGAATAGCATTCTCAAACTTTTAATACCTTTCCAGATCATTTTGAGTCTATTCCGGCAAGCCTGGTGCAAAATGATTACTTTGCCCCTCGTGGGCCGGTCGCCTTTCCTAACCACATCAGCTTTAGGTATCAAATTAGAAACCCCTTGGAACACTTTCGATAGTGTTTCCAATCTTTAAGCCTTCTCACAGGTCACTTCAAGTCCATTCTAATATTTTTCTAGTTTAATGACATTTTTACCCCTAGTAGGGCCGGTCAACCTTTTTGAACATTCCGGTGTTGTTTCTTAAGTCAGTTACCTCTGGGACACTCTTTCTAAGGTTCCTGTTGTAACCACCCCATTTTTACCTACTCGACAATCTCCGATCCAATTGGACTCACATTCAAACCGACATAAACACATTCAAGTCAAAACTAGTTCTCTATATTCAATCTAGTCAATTAATCGCTTTGCAGGCCCGCTGGGCTCAATAGAGACAAAATGACCAAAATGCCCTTCAGGCATTGCTCAGTCCAATTCCAGTTGCCACGTCTTGCAAAAGACAGTAGTCCTTATTTCAATCTTAATTCTTGTTTTAATTTCAATCTAGACCAATCAAACTCAATTTGGCACATCATTCAAGAAAGTTGATCACTCAAAAGGTAAGTCCATCCAGTCCAGCACGTTTGTCGAAAAAACTCCTTAGAACAGTAAGTGCCTTCAAACCTGTTGACTAGGATAGAACCCAAGTCCTTAAGATGGTAGAACGGTTCACTTTTGGCGCCTGCAAGCCCGCTAATGTAGAATATTCGTTATTCAGTACGTCTTTCGAGAAAGTTAATTCTTCAGATGATAAGACCATCTAGCAACAGGCATCAAAGTGTTTTCTATTGTCTAAAAATACAGGCCACCACCCTGTGTAAAAAAAGGTTCGCAAACTCAGTCCATAAATGTTGTCTCTCTGAAAACAGAGCTCGAAGTCTCTCCAAACCCTAATTCTCTCAAACCTCTTCAAGCCTTAGCCTCTATACACTCAAACCCTAGCCTATATACACTCAAACAAAAGCCTTGAAACATCCATTGAAGACTCATAGGCTATAACTTCGAAGCTCTCAGGGTTCAAGTAAAGCAAAGCAAACCAAGCAATCAAAGGAAGAAGAATACGAGGTTGGTCTTCCATTTACTTTTATATTATCCCCCCTCTCTCTTCTCCCTCCTAATCGACTTGAGTTTTCCTCTATTTTAATTTCCATCTTTTACGTCCTCTTCTTGTATGCTTGAAAAAAAGGGACTTCCGGATTCATTGCCTAGGAAGAATTGTTAAAGGTCATCGTGCTAGGGGCTTTCTTCAAATTCAATCTTTGATAGTGCGGGTTTGACCCCCTTGATTATGTGGTGAAGCCTAACCTTGTATGTTTACAATCCTATTCCATTATAGTTATTATGTTCTTGAATTGCATTCAAAATTACATTCAAAGTTGTTTTCAAACTTGCATCAAAATCCTCTTTCAAAACTTGCATTCAAAATCTCTTTCTTTCAAACTAGTTTTCAAAATCACACTCCTAGGATGATTCTAGCCATTCCATGATTAAGGTTGTTTTAGAAAAGTGTTATATTTAATGTGACTATCAAGGTCCAAATTTTGGCTATAAACCCTAAATTATTTTGATCAAAACAACAATATTAAGATGATTGTAGCCATTCTATGGTTAGTGTTGTTTTAAGAAAGTGTTATATTCAATTTGATCATTATAGTCCATATTTCAAAATTCTTGTTGCTTTCAAAATCATAACCTTAGAATGGTTCTAATCTTTTTATGGTTAGAATCATTTTAGAAAAGTGAGATATTCATGAGGCTTGCATAAGTCCATATTCAAAGCTCTTTCCAAATTGTTTTGGAAATCTACTTTCTAAAAGCTCTTGTAAAAAATCTACTTCCTAAAAGCACTTTTAAAAAATCTACTTCCTAAAAACTCTTTCAAAGATCTACTTTCCAAAAACTCTTTGTCTTGAAGTCCAAGTCAAGCCCTAGAATTCATGATTAGGAAAGCCTAAGTCCTTTCCTAAAGTAATGACTTTCTATTTTGTACATCAAATCATAGGTTTCCAAAACTATTTTCTACATCAAATTATAGATTTCCGAAACTTCTTTTTCCACCAAATCATAGATCTTCAAGTCCAAGATTTTCAAAACTCAACATTTCCAATTTCATGTCAAATCAAATCTTCCAATTTAAGAAACCCAAATCAAATCCTCCAACTTTTGAAACAAAACCAAATCATCTATTTTTAAAAATAAAATTCAATCTTCTACTTTAGGAAATAAGAATAAAATCTTTCCTAAATTCAATCTTTCTTAAACTCAAACTTTCAAACCTTTATTAACTTCAAACTTCCAAATCTTCTTAAACTCAACTTTCTAATTTCAACTTCTCAAATCTTTCCAAATTCCAAAATTTTCTTAATTTTAAACTTTCATATCTTATTTTCAAATTTCAAATCATTCTAACTTTAAAGCTTTCTTAAATCAAGACCTTTCTTAAATGGATATTTTCAAATTCAAATGTTTCCAAAAATAAAACTTTTCTAAAATGAAACTTTTCTAAAATGGAACTTTCCTCTTTTACAACTTTTTAAAATTCAATCTTTCCTAAACCTTAACTTTCTAAGTTCATCCAAGTCAAATCTTTTCCAACCTTTTCAAGTCAAGTGCTTCTAAATCAAATCAAATCCTTTCCAAATCTTTCCTAAATCCAACTTTTCTACTTCAAGACTTTCTAAAATCAAACTTTTTAAGTCTAAATCAAAACCTTCTTATTTCAATTGCATGTTTCGACCTTAGGTTACCTAAGTTCTACGATACCTAAACCCTGGTTCAACCCTAACTCTAAAGTTAGGAAGCTTCAACTCCTTTTTTAAAACTCTTTTGTAAACCAATATGGTTTTCGAACTTCAATCTAATTCAAGATGTTTTCAAGACTCAACTCGGTCTTTCCCAAATCAAAATTAATTTCAAAATCCTCAACTTTAATTTCAAATCGAAGTCAATTTCAAATCAAAGTTCAATTTCTAATCTTCTATTCGAAGTTCAAATCAAACTATTTTCAAATCAAACATTTTCAAGTTAAACTTTTCAAAACGCACAAAGTGTCTATTTTCAATCGGAACCCGAGCCTGAACTGCGACTGACCTTATTCCAAACAAAGGAATACGTAGACAACCCTCATGGGTGCAATCACAACCTTGTTCAAGTTTCCAGTTTCACAATCTTTTTCAAATTTCCAATTCCATAATCTTTTTCAAGCTTCAAATCCTCTTTTGAAATCTATTTTCAAAATCAAATCTTTTTCATGTATTTGCATGTCATGCATCATATCAAACTTTTTTCCAAATTCTTTTCAAAGTGGATAATATTGGCGTATGAATGTGTTGTCACTAGGGTTATTGTGGAGTCACAAATCGTGTCAAAGATGTTGGGGGGAACCAGGAATGATTGGACGAAGTTTGAAGTAGTTCAGCTAAAAGAGAGAGTGAAAGAGACAACGGAGGAACCAATAGTCTTTTGCCCATATTCGTCAATGCCCTTTTCAAGAACATGTTGGCACCCTTATATAGAGCCTCCCGCCATAATCCGAATAGGATTGGGACTCCTAGATGATAAGGCCTATCCATAAGCATCCACAAAGTCATTCCTGATAAGGACTGAGAGTCTAACATAGAGTAATCTCCTTCTCTCAACAGAACGGGCCTGAAGGCGATGTGACCCCACGTGAGGGTCTCGCTCGCCGAGGCAACAACTTCGCCCTAAGCCACCGAACCACTTAGATCCCAAGATTCCTGCCAGGTGCCGAACGACTTGTCTAGATTTACCACCAAGCTGTTTCTAAACTTAGGCAACATACCTTAATGCCAGCATGGCGAGCACTAAGCGCCTATGACATCATGAGAGTAATTCGTGTGTGCGCTCCGTTCGGCGTCCCGAATGCACAAGTCATAAGCGCGTACCATTTAGTGTCCCGAATGTGCGCCATAACGAATGACTAAAGGAATGCATCCATAAGATGCTGCGATTGGGGGGGATGCCCCACGTTAGGTGGGACCCACGTCAGGTGGCATACTTTCACATAAGGTTACGTACATTTAGTCCCCTTGCACGGGCATGTATTAGGATCGATACGTGCGCGTTCAAAGACGTGTCCGTACATACTGGCACACTAAATGCAAAGCCGACGAAGCAAAAGTGACGTGACCCCTAGAATTTTGTCATTATGGTGTGTGGCAAGATAAAACACAGTGCCCCAGCCATCGGGCAAATATAAATACCAACACTTAGACAGGGGAGCAAACTTTTTACTCAAGACAAGCACTAGAGAAGGTGATTTTCGACGAACCAGCGTGTAACCATAAGTGTGTGTCGTTAACAAATGGGTTGAGACAAGAAACTCTCGCTATTACATCGGCCTGGAAAGGCACCGCCCCAAATTCTGGAAAATGCAAATTTCCGCGCCCCGTGCTTTGGGGAAAACTACCATTTCTGGCCACATGTTGAGAGCTTCACCCTGAAAGCCACTGCGCTGAGAATAACGATCTTAATTGAGAAAGAGGAAACAGAAGATGGACTATTCCACCCGTCCTCTATTCTATGGTTCTCCATCGAGAGGCGATCAGTGTCGTGGTCCTTCATAGCGTATGAGAGCTATAGCTCCGTGTTGGACCATATGGATTCATGGACCACATTTGTTTTGACGAACCATCAAGATATATTGGAGAAGGCAGATATACTTGGGGTGATACGAAGCACTAAGAGTTTTTCAGCGAACATGAATAGGGAGTTGCTAGATGTATTGATACCACGGTGGAGCATGGAGACACATACGTTCGGGACCAGTTGGGGAGAACTAGGTCTGACACTGGAGGATACCTAGAATCTCCTTCAGTTGAATACGTTCAAGGAAGTTGACTTTTGCTCATGTGACTTGACGAACGATGAGCGAGATACCTTAGAGCTTTTGCAGACGCGCCTTGCGATGGTGAATCAGTGTGGTTCATGATGGGTAGTGAACGGTGAATTACTGGACGCACACCCCAAAGTTCGTTCCAAAAACACGTTTGCCCGATGGATGCGATACTTCTTCAGAGATTACCCACCAAAGGGTGAGCTAAAAAAATTAGTGAAGGGGGGTAGTAAACACCCCTGCGTGAGCGGCCTAGGGTTTCAGGCAAGTAGACCCTCGCGGGGTTCCTGGTCATATGGCTATTGCAGCACATACTAGAGGGTCCGCCACAGGATAGCGTGAACACATCCCTATTTCGTTTGGCCACCGTTCTGGAGTATGGGCATGCGGTAGCTTTGGAACCCCTCTTTTTGGGCAACTTATACTGCAGGCTAGATACGCTCCATGAGAACATGCTCCGGTCGCATGGGTGGTATGACATCTCGACATTCTTAAGGATTTACTTCCTGGAGATGTTTATTTTTTAGAGGTTCGCCAATTGTGCCCCGTCACCGAACGAACTTCCCGCATTTCACAATAATAAGTTCCTGGTGGACATTGGGGGGGGGGGGGGGGGGGAGGGAGAACCTAATAGTTGGAGAAGATGGCAAGGAACAACCGCTGCCTTATAAGTTGACGTGGGTTGATCGATGGCGCAAAACAGGACGACCTCGAAGTTTGGGATAAGAAATTGTCGTAGAGATCGAATACGTATTTAGGCCTTACGTCATGCCTGTGAGCAGGGTTGCCAGAGGAGCGTCGTACCCTGGAGAAAATCTACTGGTCAACCTAAATGATCTTCAGTTCATGTTGGTCGCATCTTGGGCGATTTCGGGGTTATTACCGCGGTACGATGAAGGGTTCAGCCAGGGCTTCAGCTATTCGGTGACATACAATCCTCAAAGGGTAGCTCGTCAATTGGGGTACGATCAAGGAGCCTCGCACATCGTATGGAGCCATGACTGCGATGACAATTCGTTCGCTATCTTCAAACGAGAGCAAAAGCACTGATTGAAAACTCGAGGAGCCTGACCATCCCCCATTGCGACTAAGTTGGGACTACAACCCCGAAGTGGGGCGTGTTTTGGGCTCACCAGCTAGACCAAATAAAGGGGTTTATGACGGATGATATGGGCTGGGAATGTCCATCGGCAGACTTCATCAGCCATTTGGAAAACAAAGTGTTCAAAGTGCCCTCCAAGAAGGCCTCAACAGAGCGAGGGGCCCTCTCAGTATTTGCTCCCAAGAGCTCAGCCAAGGCAAAAACTGTGTAGATGAAAAGGAAACGCGGCAAAGAAAGATCCACGGAGCAGCCTTTGAAAAGGGTAAGAATGATTTAGGCTTAGCACACCTTGTTCATATTTTGCCAAGGAAATTTTAACACAGTATGGTTCGTGTGTTTGTGCAGGAGCATTGGCTAGGAAGATGGCTAAAGGGGGAACGAGGGCATGAAGTGATGGCGGAAATAGAAGCATCAAAGGACAATAAAGATGAGCTAGTCATCCCTGTCGCGCCCAGATTTTTCGCACTCGAGGAATACTCACCCAAGTGGGAAAAATGCTGTACTCTCTCGTTAGAACTCACCCTCCTAGAAGAATGAGTGCAACTAGGTTTGAATTGAAAATTGATTTGAATAAAAGGGCTTTTAGAAAAAGATTTAGAGTCGCCACCTAACTTAATTAAGGTGAGTTAGGTCACCTAAAAACTAAGAGTAATCCGAAGACTACACTTAGGGTTTTTGGAAAACAGTTTTTGAAAATATCTCCTCAAGAGAGGGTTTTTTATGAAAACAGGTTGTTTGGCAACCTTTGGAAAACATTTAGCCCTTTTCGAAAAATAACTCCTTTTGGACTTTGAAATCAGTGATCCTAAGTTCGGAGATTGGTTACGTGTAGGGAAGACGCACTAAGCTATCACCCTACCCCGGCCTTTCGATACCTACATGTCAATCTACCCTAGATTCACCTATAAGAGTCTTTAATTAACTATAGTTTAATCCTACCCACTTTGAAAAACAATGCTTGAAAACTAACATGATGCATGGTATGCGAGTGCAAAACAAGAGAAAATTGAAAAATAGATTTGGAAAGAGATGGATTTGAAATTGATTTGGTTTGAAAGTAGATTTGAAATTAGAAAGTTTGAGAAATTTGGAAATAGAAATTTGAAAATAGAAAGTTTGAAAGTAGATGGGAATTTTAGATTTGAAAAGATTTTGAAAACCACACCCATGAGGGTGGAATTGAAAGTTTAAAAAGTATTGTGACCGCACCTATGAAGGTTGCCTACGTATCCCTTTGGGAGAATCAGGTCAGTCGTAGTTTGGACAAGAGTCCGATTGAAAATAGAAGAGTGGATTGAAGAAGGAACTTGAATTGGACATTGAATTTGATTTGAAATTAGAAAAGGAGATTTGAAATTGGAATTGAGAGGATTGGACTTGCTTTGGAAAGATTGATTTTGGAAAGACTTGGTTTTGGGAAGAAGGAGGTTTAGGAAACCTAGCCTTGAGATTAAGAAAAATTGGATTGGAATGTTGGATTTGGAAGATTTGGAAAGATTTGGAAACTTGGAATTTAGGAAAGATTTGGATTAGGAAAGTTTCGAATTAGGAAAATGTTATTTTTGGAAAGTTTCATTTTTGGAAAGTTTTAGGTTTAGGAAAGTTTTGAATTAGGAAAGTTTTCAAATTAGGAGAGTTTCGAATTTAGAAATGTTTGAAAAAAGGAAGTTTTGATTTTGGAAAGTTTTGAAAATAAGGAAGTTTTGAAAATAAGAAAGTTCCGTTTTAAGAAAGGTTTGAAAAAGGAAAGTTTTTAGTTTAGGAAATGTTTGAATTGAGAAAGTTTTGAGCTTAGAAGAGCCTTAGATTTAGAAAGCTTTTGAAGTTTTTGAAAGATTTAGAATTTAGAAAGCTTGGAAGTTTTGAAAGATTTAACTTAAGAAAGTTTCAAATCTAGAAAGTTTTGAATTTGGAAAGATTTGATATTTAGAAAGTTTGAGATTTAGAAAGTTTTAGAGCTTTAGAAAATCTTGAGATTAGGAAAGGTTTGAGTTTAGGAAAGATTTGAAAGCTTGGATTTGAAAAAAATTTTGGAAAGGGGTAGAATTAGGAAAGGGTTGAATTAGGAAAGATTTGAAAGTTGAGTTTTAAAACTTAGGGAAGATTTTTATGTTTAAGATTTAGGAAAACGGAAGTGTAGGAAGGATTCGAATTAAGAAAGAGTTGGATTTTGAAATTTAAGGAAAGATTTAAATTTAGGAAACTTATGGTTTAGGAAGGAATTGAATTAAGAAAGGTTTGGATTAGGAAGGGGTTGGATTTGGTTTCTAAAAGCATAGGTTTGATTTTGTTTCCAAAAACGGAGGATTGGATTTGGTTTTCTAAAGGAAAAATAGGATTTGGCAAGGATTTGAAAAGGGAGATTCTAGAAACCCTAGATTATAGATTTGACATAAAAAATAAGTTTTGGAAACTTGTATAGTTTTGATGTAGAAAACAAGAGATTTTGGAAACCTAGGTTTGGGGCAAAGTTTGAAAACCATGTTTTTGGAAAGAAAATTAGGGTTTCCTAATTGTGGGTTCTAGGGAAAGAGTTTTTAGAAAGTGTGTTTTTACAAACGTAGATTTTGGAGAGAGGATTTTGGAAAGGAGTTGAAAAAGGGAGTTTTGAAAAATAGATTTTGGAAGGGAGTTTTTGAAAACCATTTTGGAGAGGAGAGTTTTAGGAAAGTATGTTGAAAAAGAGATTTTTAGGAAGAGATTTTTGAAGAGAGAGAGTTTTGGAAAGATTAAAAACATCTCACTTTCCTACAGCAATTCTAGCCAAACAAGGTTTGAAAACATAGACCAAAAGGCCACTTTTAATATAAGACTTTCCTAAAGCAACCCTAGCTATGGAAAGGCTAGAATCACCCTAGAATTGTGGTTTTAAAAACAAGTTTTTGAAAAAGAGCTTTTGATGCAATTTTGAAAACAAGTTTGAAAATAATTTTTGAAAACAACTTTTTGAAAACGAATTTTGGAAGATGCAAGACTATGATATGCGCAATGCAATTTGGGGTCATGAACATACAAGGTTAAGGCTTCACCACATAATCAAGAGGGCCGGACCCACGTGGTCTTTGGTTAGACTAGAAGAAAGCCCCCAACACGGTGACTCTCCAATAGTCCAATCCTACACATGGACCGGGAATCCCCTTGTTTCAAGCATGCAAAGAAAGGCCGGGAAAGAGATGGGGATTAAAATAGAGAAAACCCAAGTGGGTTGGAGAGAGAAGAGAGAGGGGGGAAGTGCAGAAAATTAAATAGGGAGCCAACCTTGTATCTTGTTTATTTTGCGCGCCGTGTGGTCTTCGGTCTTCGGTTTTTGTCTTGATCTTCACCTTCAGTCTTCAAGAGTTGTCTTCAAGCTTTGGATGGCAGCTCTTCAAGTCTTCAAAAGATGGTTGAAGGCTAGTATATGAGTGTATGGGGGAGTGTATAAGTGTATAGGAGGCTAGGGTTTAGTGTAGGGTGGCTAGGGTTTGGAAAACCTAGGGAGGCTAGGGTTTAGGAGGTGCTCGAGCTCTGTATATCGAAATATAGGATTCTTAGGTTAAGTTTGCAGACCCTTTTTACGTTGAATAAGGCTCTGTATTTATAGAAGTTGAACAAACCTGGCGCCTGTTGTAGTGGCGCCAGGGCAAACTTTCTCTTGGCGCCACTAGGAGTGGCGCCAAGCCAATTCTGGGCCCACTTAGGAAACTTTATAAGTCAGCAAACAACGTATCTTTGACTAGATTTGGGCGCCTGTACTAGTGACTACCACTTAATCTTTAGCCTGACTTCACTATGAGTGACTCCGGAAAGTTCGGGAATGATTTGGAGGAGCCAGGAATGACCCGCAAGGCTGGAAAGGAGCTGGAACACTTAAAATAGTGTCCTGGAGGTATTTGAGTTGAAAAGTGAGGACAAAATGTGTCGGAGAGGTTGATCGGGCCTTTAAGGGCAAAACGGTCAATCGGACTAGGAAACTGCCGGGACAAACTCGGACTGTCCCAGGAGAAGACTTGGGATTTGGAAACATGATTTAGAATGTTCCCAGAGGTTGCCGGTTTGATTCCCAAAGCCGGCATGGTCGGAAAAGGAGACCGGCCCACCAGGGGCAAAACGGTCATTTTGCACCGGGTTTGCCGGAACTGACTCGGAATGGTCCGGAATGGTAAAGGAAGGTTGAGAATACTATAAAAAGTATTCTCGGGACATTAATAGTTTGATACTCAAAGCCGGTATGGTCGAAGAAGGAGACCGGCCCTCCAGGGGCACAACGGTCATTTTGTACCGGGTAGGCCGAAACTGACTCGGAATGATCCAGAAAGGTAAAGGAAGGTTGAGAATACTATAAAAAGTATTCTCGAGACATTACCGGTTTGATCAAAGCCGGTATGGTCGAAGAAGGAGACCGGCCCTCTAGAGGCAAAACGGTTATTTTGTACCGGGTTGGCCGGAACTGACTCGGAATGATCCGGAAAGGTAAAGGAAGGTTGAGAATACTATAAAATGTATTCTCGGGACATTAACGGTTTGATACCCAGAGCCGGTGTGGTTCCCAGGGCGTTCGGATGCCTAGGGGCAAAATGGTCATCTTGACTGGAAAGTCTCGAAAAAGGTCCTAAGGGTAGTTTGGTCATTTTTCACCGAAGTGGGCTAACAGACATTAGTGTTGACCTAGGTTTTGAGTGTTTCCGCCACTCTAACGGTGTGAGTATTTTCGCTACTCAGACGGGGTTGATGATTTGGGAGTATTTCCACTACTCGGACGGGGTTGATGATTTGTGAGTATTTCTGCTACTCTAACGGCTTTGTGAGTATTTCCACTACTCTAACGGTTTCGTGAGTATTTCCGCTACTCTAACGGTTTTGTGATTATTTCCGCTACTCTAACGGTTTGGTGAGTAGTTTTGCTACTCGGACCGTCTCGAGGAATAAACTATCTCGAGAGTGGGACTGGAAGGGGTCTTACCATCTCCGAAGAGACGTGCCTGGATTGGGACTGTCCCGAGGAATAAACTGTCTCGAGAGAGGGATTGGAAAGGGGTCTTACCGTTTCCGAAGAGACGTGCCTGGATTGTGAGTGTTTCCGCCACTCTAACGGTTTTGTGTGTACTTCCACTACTCTAACGGTTTTGTGGGTATTTCCGCTACTCTAACGGTTTTGTGAGTAGTTTTGCTACTCAGACCGTCTCGAGGAATAAACTGTCTCGAGAGACGGATTGGAATTGGAATAAGAAAGGACAATGCCCCTAAGGGCATTTTGGTCATTTTGCCTCTATTTGGGCCTGATAGGCCCGCAAAGCGATGGAAAGACAGAATTTGGACCTAGAGAATTGGTTTCGATTGGAATATGCCCAAAATGACTTGATAACAAGTCTAGACGGAGTGTAGACTGTCGAGCGGTCAAAAATGGGGTGCTTACAGCTGCCCCTCTTTTTCTGTCTTTGCTTGTCAAAGACAGAAAACGATGAGAGTAAGAGTCCCATGTTGACCGCGAGGTAGTCGGAGGGACGGACACTGGAAATCTTCCAACAACGAGGGTCGAAAATGGATAACGGGCCAAAAAGGCCTTCGAAAACGAATTTTGGCGGGAAAAAGGGCAAAACTGCCCAGAATTTATAACTGGCGGCACTAGCAGTGGCGCCTTTGGCAAAAAGAAACTGGCGCCTCTGCTAGTGGCGCCAAGCTTAAAGTTAAAACCAGAAAATTTTTGGTTCGAACACCCACAGGATTTGAAGAGTTTTTTGCAAATTTGTGAGGCATTGCGAGGAATCCGTCTTGGACATTGAAGGAGCACTCCTTGGGGACCATGGGTGATTTCCGGAGGGAGTCCACGTCGCCGAAAAAGTCGCCGAAAGTGAAGATTTCGCCGGAGAACTTCCAAAAGGTGAGTTTTAAAATTTTGTTGATTTTGATGTGTAGAACTTCGTTTGAATCATGTGAATAGTGGAAATTAATGTTTTGATATGTTTTGAACACTTTGGTGATGTTGTTTTTGCAATTTGATGGTTGTTTGATTGAATTTGAGTGATTATATGTAAATGTGTGAAGGGGGTTTTCTGCAGGAATAGGAAATTTGTTCCTATAAGCATGGGTGTTAGGTTTTCTGGCTATGTTTTTGTGCAATGTGCCTTAGAAAAATGTGTTTAACAACCGTATGAAGTTTTGTGATTTTTTGAAAACTCGGTGAATTTTTGATTTTTTGAAAAATAGAAAAATATTTAGAAAATTAGAAAAAATTAGAAAATTTAAGAAATTGATGAAATTTTTAAAGTTTGAAATTTGGAAAAATGTAGGAATATTTTGAAAACATTTAAGGTGATTTTGAAGAATTTTGGAAGCTTTTCGAAAACCATTGATTTATTTGAAAAATAAAACATGAGTTTTGAAAATTTTGAAAAATTGAAAAGTGTGCACGGGTGCCATTGTTATGTGATTGTAGCGTTAGAAGGTGCATATTTCGTGTTTTTTGTTGATGTCATGGGCGTTGTAGGGGCCATTTTTAAACAGGACTCTGCTGAAATTTTTAGAAATTATGAAAAGAGTTGGTTAAAATTTTAGAAATAAAATCTTTTTGAAGGGAAAAGGCAGAGAACCCTTGAGACGTGATTTGGAGTTGGAAAATCAAGATGTGTGAAAATTTTGTTTTTGATTTGTTATTCAAAATCGTTTATTTGTTTTGTTTTATTTGTTTGTTTTATTTTATTGTTATTTAAACTGCATGGATGGTATATTAACATCACTTACCTTGGCTTACCTTTTCAGGATGGCAGACGTAGGTGATAACGGTTCTGAGCGGAGACGCCGCTCGGGGAAGGCGGCCCAGACAAATTCTTGTCGGCAGCTTCAGCCGCTCTAGGGGTAGTCAGCACTCTGCCAATCGAGCACCTTCTAGCTAGGGTGGGAGGGGGGAGTAGGCCTCCAGTCGACCCCTTCCCTCCGTTGAGCCAACCCTCGAGGATGAGATGGACATTGAGGTTTTCCACTTTTGACTTTTCAGATGGCTGACGCTATTTTGAGCTGACTACGGGTTTGGTATGACGAGCATCCTTCAGACGAGTAAGACATTTTTGCTGGTCTTTTGGTTGCATGGCTTCTCTCCTGTTAGTGTAGCTTGCTTTCTGGTAGTGGTTCCCACCTAACCTGTCTTTCTTCCATTTTGGGGAATGTGAGCTTGCCCCTACTCTCCATGAGTATGGCTTCCTCCTAGGTCTTCGGGATGGTTCAACTGACATTATGGGACCCACTTTTCCTGATGGCTGCATCACGATTGTCGCTCTTCAGCTTGGGCTCCATTTTGAGGCTTTTTCTTCTGATCTACGACCCTAGTTTCCTTATGTCCCAATGAAGTTCTTGTTTCTCACATTCTGAGTTTGCGACGCATAGGAGAGCTCATTCAGGGGGTTGACATACTTCTCAAGATTGGTTCATTTCTTCATGATAGCCCTAGCTCTGTTTCTCTTGAACTTGTTGATGTTTCCACGAGGGGGTGACTCGGTCGGCCGTTGATTGCGTGCGTTGCTCGCTAGGATTTGTGAAGGACACTCATATGCCCCTATGGTTGTGGGACAGACCTTCATGAACCTTACTAGACTTTGGCAGGGGGCGATGCTCATTGTTGGGGATGTGCCTCATTATTCCAGCTTTGGGTGATCGGACACTTATTCATTTCCCCTCTTTTGAAGTCGTTTGATCGAGGAGGTCGAGGGTGGGCCATTCCTCCATTCTCTGTTTCTTGTTGGTCATGGAAATCTGAGCTTTTTGAGGTGTGAGCCAATACCGGAGATATCTGAGGGGTGGCTTCAGTTCCTTTTTATATTTTGCTTTGTTCCGTGTTTCCAATTTGAGAGAAAGAGAAAGACATAGAGTGAGTTTTGTACAAAAACAGTTTAAGAATGCCCCGGTAAGGGGTGAACGCATGTCATACTTTTTTTTTTTTATGAATTGAATGTGTGTCCTACTTTTTATGAATGCACAGGTTCACACATAATTGGAATTGAATGCACGTTGTACTTTTGGATAATGTACATACATAAATAGAATTTAATGCAATATTCCCCAATTTTTTTATTTTTTTTGTAATAAATGCATAGATTTATGTAGGAATTGATTTAAATGCATAAACTACTTCCTTACAAATGAACAAGTTCATACAGGAATGCAGCTGAATGCATGCATAGATACAAACTACACATGAATCTAAATGGATGTATAGGTTATACATGTCATGGATGCATCAGTACTACATGTATATAAGCTTATTTACAAAAAAAATCCCAAGATTGCCCCTTAGGCCCATACTCTCAGGATTATGTTCCTTTCCAGGATTCTGCCCCATTTAGTTTTGTCCCATTCTCATCGGGGTGTGATAGCATTTGCTCCATTCTCTAGGGATATTGACCTTTTGGTTTGCTATCTTATCCCTACTTTCTACAGGGTTACTATTTGGGGTGTTTCTGAGCTCACTTGGGTTTCTCTCATAGATCTCTAAAATGCTATAATGGCTCGAGCGACAACTCGCATGCCCTTTGCAAAGCGATAAACAGCTAAGCCCTCAATCTGAGAAGACTTCTTTTAGGACCGAAATGTAGGCTGGGTTTAGGGGTTGTAAGAAATAAAGGGATATTTAGGCTCAAAGATTTTCTTTTAATGGGTTGTTAAAATCGAAACCATCTGAGCACATCTTGGAGCATGAGATTGCCCCTTGCATTCTCTTCCAATTCTCCTTTCTCACCCTACTTGTCTTAGTATTGTTCAGGCTTATTTAGACTAAGCAATTCTCTTTGATTAGAGAGGACTTTAATTTGGACCGTAACGTAGGCTAGGTTAAGGGGTTTATGAATGAATGGGATATGTAAGCTCAAATCTAATGTTGTTTCCAGTAGCGTTAGATCCACACCATCCTTGGTTGGTCTTCCACTGGGGTTTCATCCCCTGATATCCTCCTCTAGCTTCAGAAACATATTTGGCTCATTTAGATCAAGCAATCCTTCTCAATCAGAGTGGACTTTAGTAGGGTTGTAATGTAGGCCATAGGTTAGGGTTTAACAAGAAAGGGTAAAGGCTCAAACCTATTGCTTCTACTGGGTTTCTTTGTAACCTAAGATCACCTTTAGATTTCCTTCTTGCTTTTGACCATATACTTCTCACGGTGAAAACGACTCTTTTCTTTCACCCTTTCCATGTGCTTTTTGAGGGAAACATGACTCCCTTCTCATTTGATTTTCTTATTATGCTTTTGAAGATGACTCAATCATGGTTTTCTTCAAGCCTTTCTTTAGATAGATTTTTTTTTTTTTGGCCTCTTGCCCCTTGGCAACTCTCTTTCTTTACCTTGTCCTTTCTTTTCTTTTATGGAACGACTAATTCTTCGATCCTTTTTCTTTAGACCTTTTCGTTGGCAGTTTAATCTACCCAATGTGGGCGGTGATCCCTAGGTTGGGTTTTTTCGGGAAAAGGATAGATGGCTCAACAAGTTTGGCAAGGGGTTTCTTTTGACTGTATGGGAAATGAAATGGTGGCCTCTCTTCATTTTGAATAAGATTGCTTGATCCATAGAGCCTTCATGTTACTTCAGCTTGATGGTCAATGACGTTCTCTGCCAGATCTTTTGCTGCCTGACTGCCCCAGTGTGGGGGGATGATTTCGGATTAGGGTTGACAAAAAGAAAACTTCTGCTTCCTACGAGGCACTAATGGTTTAAGCAAAGGGAATATTTTTGTGTATGGTAATAGAATTGAGGGCCTCTAATCATTTCAAATTGAATTGCTTAGTCCATAAAGCCTTTGTACAAAATTTAGACATTACTCCTAGGGATGATGGGTTTCTGTCAATGAAACCCTACATGTTCTATCAAATCAACTATTTTGTGCTCACCCCAATGTGGGGGATGGTTATGGGTTTGGGGATATCTGACAAGAAATTATATACGGCTCTAGTGGGCTGAGCAAAGGGTAGTGTTTATTTGGGATAAGTAGAACAATGGCTTCTCATCATTTTAGGGACTCGGCTGCCCATCGCTTAGCTAGGATATCACGCAAGTGTCGCCTTTTCAATAAACTCTGCACTTCTCTATTGAGACTGTCTTCCTCCTATCTCTCATTCTCTTATTCTCTCTCGAAGGTTTTAACCCCTTTTAAATAGGTGGCCTATGATATCCCATCCTTCAAGTCGAGTCATCACTAAATGGGAAAGAATCCTTAAAAGCAACAATCCTCCACAAGAGTATGAAATAAAAGGGGATAAACTGAAAACTTCATCTTTTTCATTTCAAATCATGAATGCACGGCATGTGTGTTTATTTAAATAAGATATGCAAGAAAATAGACAAACAAAAAGGAAACAGATGAATTTTATGAAAACCTCCCTTTTCTTGTGGGCCTTTTGGTGAGAATCCTTAATAGGGTTTTGGGACTACATCAACCTCTTGGTGCTTCATTCATCAGGTGTATCAATGGAGGGCGAGTTCACGATATTTGTCATGCATTTGGAAGTTAGAGGATGTGTTGTTGCAATACACGGGTCTGACAAGACTTCGCAAATGGTGAGGTCCTCTTCTGCATGGATAGTGATTGTCTTGGCATGGCGCGAGGGTAGTTGCATAGAGGTAATGTCTTGCGGATGGATGGTTAATTATTCCTTCACTTAGGTTCGGCCTCCTTCAATAGCCTGGCTCATCCTTGCATGAGTTTGAATTGGGCATGATACTAGAGGGGTTTCCATGAGTTCAATTGTGCTCTTTGACCTGAAAAAGAAAAGAAAAACAAAATATAGTTAGCATGTGGAGTTGGGGGTTCTATGCAATGCATGTCCTATGGAGGTCCCTTCTTTGAGGGAGTCTAGGAATGATGACAAGTCCATTTTGGAGGTAGGGTTTTGCCCCTATTATGCAATACAATACCTCTTCGGTGTGGGCCGGTTAATGATTTCCTATGTGGGCAATCCTGCCTCCATAGACTGAGAGAGATTTGGGCCTCTCTTGAGATATGGTTCTATGCATGCCCTGAATCCTTAGGGTTTAAGAATCCGTAGGAAGCTTGGTAGGTTCGATTAACATGAGATCGGATTGCTCCTTTCTCTCTACGGTTGAATAGATGCATGAGAACGAAATGACTCGAGTTTCTTGGAACTCTTATCTTGCAATGGATATGGGTGCATGAGCATAAAAGAAGTGAATGTGCGAGCAATATGATAACAATGAATAAATGGTTTAGAAAAACCCCCTTCTTGTCTTGCTTCTGCCTTCGGTTCTCTTGATGTTTGGAAATGAGGAGGGGGAGGATAGAAGACAAAAACAAAAAAGAAGTTAGTGCCTTGATTTGAAAATTTTTATGTAATGCATGTCCTAGAGGTGCCCCTACTTAGAGGGGAGACTATACATGATGCATTGGCTCACTTTTGGAGATAGGGAATTTGCCCCTGCATGCAAATGCCTTACCATCAGTTGGGAACCTTCATCTATTCATGCATTCATTCATAAAAGTAAAGAAATACATTGAATTTTGGGTTTAAGATACAAAAGAATTGAAATACATTTTAATAGGGGGAGGGGGAACATTTTCCTTTGGACTTCCACCTATCTACTTTTACAAAGAGAGATCCTAAACTACTCTTGAGTCTTCGGGTCCGCCTTCGTTGAATTTGATGTCGAGGAGGTCGCTGGGAAACCTTGTTCATCGGTTGCCCCTTGTCTTCTTGGCAACCCTATCACCATGAGCATAGAGGGATTGGGGCCCCTCTTGTGGAATGGATTGAGATGCATGCAATGAGTCCCTTAGGGTTACGTGGGAACCCTTAGGGTTTGGGTAGGTTTAATGCAAGGGAGAGTAACGTTGGTGTCACTCTCAATGGGTTGATCATATGCATGAGAAAGCAGTGACTTGAGTTACTTGGAACTCTTGTCTTGACATGGGATATTGAACGCATGAACATGAATATGCAAAGAGTATAAGGAGAGAAAGTACAATTGAAGTAAACATGCATGCATGAACAGTTAGATAGGCATTATAACAGTATAAATACAAGCATTATAATAGCAGGAATAAACAGGTATAAATGAAAGTAAGAGCAGTTGCCCTTTCCTCTGTGATTTTGAAAAAGGTGCTCGTGTCCTAAATCCAGCAGAGGTTCGGCTATGCATGGTGTCTATATGAGTATGAGGTTGAGGGTTGACTAATGCGTCCTAAAAAGGCTCGGTCCCCGGATCTTCAAACCTAGGCCCACTCCCCAAGGTGGTGCCATGATCGGTTGGTGATCCGACCGGGGGAACCATCAAGAGGCCGTAGGCGAAGAAACTAACACAGCATCTTGCCCACAACCAATATACTGTTCCCCCTTTCTAACTAGAAAGGACATATCAGGGTATGCAAGTGCACATGCAGTGTGTGTGTGATTTTTAAAAGTGGAGGAAAGAGCCCAATAACTCTCGTTCATCCTGTACATCACATTCATGCAAAGCAGTTAATAAAATTTAAACATAAAGCGCACCTACAAAACAAAGATGCAAGTGTCAGTATATGGATGACAAATATAATACAAGATAAGATGAATGAATGCATGTTTGCTTTTTGAAAACATTTTTGAAAATTTAGTTTTGAAAATTTAAAGTGGATAGGATTTAACCAAGTTAATTGAAGACTCTACATAGGTAAAGGGTAAAGAGACATGACTAACGGCCTAACCCTCTAAGTCTCCCCAGCGGAGTTGCCAGTTGTCACGCCCAGATTTTTTGCACTCGAGGAATACTCATCCAAGCGGGAAAAATGCTGTACTTTCTCGTTAGAACTCACCCTCCTAGAAGAATGAGTGCGACTAGGTTTGAATTGAAAATTGATTTGAATAAAAGGCCTTTTAGAAAAAGATTTAGAGTCGCCACCTAACTTAATTAAGGTGAGTTAGGTCACCTAAAAACTAAGAGTAATCCGAAGACTACACTTAGGGTTTTTGGAAAATGGCTTTTGAAAATATCTCCTCAAGAGAGGGTTTTTTAGGAAAACAGGTTGTTTGGCAACCTTTGGAAAACATTTAGCCTTTTTTGAAAAATAACTCCTTTTGGTCTTTGAAATCAGTGATCCTAAGTTCGGAGGTTGGTTACGTGTAGGGAAGACGCACTAAGCTATCACCCTACCCCGGCCTTTCGGTACCTACATGTCAATCTACCCTAGATTCACCTATGAGAGTCTTTAATTAACTATAGTTTAATCCTACCCACTTTAAAAAACAATGCTTGAAAACTAACATGATGCATGGTATGCGAGTGCAAAACAAGAGAAAATTGAAAAATAGATTTGGAAAGAGATGGATTTGAAATTGATTTGGTTTGAAAGTAGATTTGAAATTAGAAAGTTTGAGAAATTTGGAAATACAAATTTGAAAATAGACAGTTTGAAAGTAGATGGGAATTTTAGATTTGAAAAGATTTTGAAAACCACACCCATGAGGGTGGAATTGAAAGTTTAAAAAGTATTGTGATCGCACCTATGAAGGTTGCCTACGTATCCCTTTGGGGGAATCAGGTCAGTCGTAGTTTGGACAAGAGTCCGATTGAAAATAGAAGAGTGGATTGAAGAAGGAACTTGAATTGGACATTGAATTTGATTTGAAATTAGAAAAGGAGATTTGAAATTGGAATTGAGAGGATTGGACTTGCTTTGGAAAGATTGATTTTGGAAAGACTTGGTTTTGGGAAGAAGGAGGTTTAGGAAACCTAGCCTTGAGATTAAGAAAGATTGGATTGGAATGTTGGATTTGGAAGATTTGGAAAGATTTGGAAACTTGGAATTTAGGAAAGATTTGGATTAGGAAAGTTTCGAATTAGGAAAATGTTATTTTTGGAAAGTTTCATTTTTGGAAAGTTTTAGGTTTAGGAAAGTTTTGAATTAGGAAAGTTTTCAAATTAGGAGAGTTTCGAATTTAGAAATGTTTGAAAAAAGGAAGTTTTGATTTTGGAAAGTTTTGAAAACAAGGAAGTTTTGAAAATAAGAAAGTTCCGTTTTAAGAAAGGTTTGAAAAAAGGAAAGTTTTTAGTTTAGGAAATGTTTGAATTGAGAAAGTTTTGAGCTTAGAAGAGCCTTAGATTTAGAAAGACTTTGAAGTTTTGGAAATATTTAGAATTTAGAAAGCTTGGAAGTTTAGAAAGATTTAACTTAAGAAAGTTTCAAATTTAGAAAGATTTGATATTTAGAAAGTTTGAGATTTAGAAAGTTTTAGAGCTTTAGAAAATCTTGAGATTAGGAAAGGTTTGAGTTTAGGAAAGATTTGAAAGCTTGGATTTGAAAAAGATTTTGGAAAGGGGTAGAATTAGGAAAGGGTTGAATTAGGAAAGATTTGAAAGTTGAGTTTTAAAACTTAGGAAAGATTTTTATTAAATTTAGGAAACTTATGGTTTAGGAAGGAATTGAATTAAGAAAGGTTTGGATTAGGAAGGGGTTGGATTTGGTTTCTAAAAGCATAGGTTTGATTTTGTTTCCAAAAACGGAGGATTGGATTTGGTTTCCTAAAGGGAAGATAGGATTTGGCAAGGATTTGAAAAGGGAGATTCTAGAAACCCTAGATTATAGTTTTGACATAAAAAATAAGTTTTAGAAACATGTATAGTTTTGATGTAGAAAACAAGAGATTTTGGAAACCTAGGTTTGGGGCAAACTTTGAAAATCATGTTTTTGGAAAGAAAATTAGGGTTTCCTAATTGTGGGTTCTAGGGAAAGAGTTTTTAGAAAGTGTGTTTTTACAAACGTAGATTTTGGGGAGAGAATTTTTGAAAGGAGTTGAAAAAGGGAGTTTTGAAAAATAGATTTTGGAAGGGAGTTTTTGAAAACCATTTCGGAGAGGAGAGTTTTAGGAAAGTATGTTGAAAAAGAGATTTTTAGGAAGAGATTTTTGAAGAGAGAGAGTTTTGGAAAGATTAAAATCGTCTCACTTTCCTAAAGCAATTCTAGCCATAAGAGGACTAGAACCACTTTAAGAAAGTGGTTTTGAAAACAAGGTTTGAAAACATAGACCAAAAGGCCACTTTTAATATAACACTTTCCTAAAGCAACCCTAGCCATGGAAAGGCTAGAATCACCCTAGAATTGTGGTTTTAAAAACAAGTTTTTGAAAAAGAGCTTTTGATGCAATTTTGAAAACAAGTTTGAAAATAATTTTTGAAAACAACTTTTTAAAAACGAATTTTGGAAGATGCAAGACTATGATATGCGCAATGCAATTTGGGGTCATGAACATACAAGGTTAAGGCTTCACCACATAATCAAGGGGGCCGGACCCACGTGGTCTTTGGTTAGACTAGAAGAAAGCCCCCAACACGGTGACTCTCCAATAGTCCAATCCTACACATGGACCGGGAATCCCCTTGTTTCAAGCATGCAAAGAAAGGCCGGGAAAGAGATGGGGGATTAAAATAGAGAAAACCCAAGTGGGTTGGAGAGAGAAGAGAGAGGGGGGAAGTGCAGAAAATTAAATAGGGAGCCAACCTTGTATCTTGTTTATTTTGCTCGCCGTGCGGTCTTCGGTCTTCGGTCTTTGTCTTGATCTTCACCTTCAGTCTTCAAGAGTTCTCTTCAAGCTTTGGATGGCAGCTCTTCAAGTCTTCGAAGGATGGTTGAAGGCTAGTATATGAGTGTATGGGGGAGTGTATAAGTGTATAAGAGGCTAGGGTTTAGTGTAGGGTGGCTAGGGTTTGGAAAACCTAGGGAGGCTAGGGTTTAGGAGGTGCTCGAGCTCTGTATATCGAAATATAGGATTCTTAGGTTAAGTTTGCAGACCCTTTTTACGTTGAATGAGGCTTTGTATTTATAGAAGTTGAACAAACCTAGCGCCTGTTGTAGTGGCGACAGGGCAAACTTTCTCTTGGCGCCACTAGGAGTGGCGCCAGGCCAATTCTTCGCTTGGCGCCACTACTAGTGGCGCCACCCACTTAGGAAACGTTATAAGTCAACAAGCAACGTATCTTTGACTAGATTTGGGCGCCTGTACTAGTGACTACCACGCAATCTTTAGCCTGGCTTCACTATGAGTGACTCCGGAAAGTCCAGGAATGATTTGGAGGAGTCGGGAATGACCCGGAAGGCCGGAAAGGAGCAGGAACACTTAAAATAGTGTCCTAGAGGTATTTGACTTGAAAAGTTAGGACAAAATGTGTCGGAGAGGTTGACCGGGCCTTTAGGGGCAAAACGGTCAATCGGACTAGGAAACTGCCGGGACAAACTCGGACTGTCCCAGGAGAAGACTTGGGATCTGGAAACATTATTTAGAATGTTCCCAGAGGTTGCCGGTTTGATTCCCAGAGCTGGCGTGGTCGGAAAAGGAGACGGCCCACCAGGGGCAAAACGGTCATTTTGCACCGGGTTTGCCAGAATTGACTCGGAATGGTCTGGAAAGGTAAAGGAAGGTTGAGAATACTATAAAAAGTATTCTCGGGACATTACCGGTTTGATACTCAAAGCCGGTATGGTCGAAGAAGGAGACCGGCCCTCCACGGGCACAATGGTCATTTTGTACCGGGTTGGCCGGAACTGACTCGGAATGATCCGGAAAGGTAAAGGAAGGTTGAGAATATAATAAAAAGTATTCTCGGGACATTACCGGTTTGATACTCAAAGCCGGTATGGTCGAAGTAGGAGACCGGCCTTCTAGGGGCAAAACGGTCATTTTGTACCGGGTTGGCCGGAACTAACTCGGAATGATCCGGAAAGGTAAAGGAAGGTTGAGAATACTATAAAACGTATTCTCGGGACATTAACGGTTTGATACCCAGAGTCGGTGTGGTTCCCGGGGCGTTCGGATGCCTAGGGGCAAAATGGTCATCTTGACTGGAAAGTCTCGGAAAAGGTCCTAAGGGTAGTTTGGTCATTTTTCACCGAAGTGGGCTAACAGACACTGGTGTTGACCTAGGTTTTGAGTGTTTCCGCCACTCTAACGGTGTGAGTATTTCCGCTACTCGGACGGGGTTGATGATTTGGGAGTATTTCCACTACTCGGACGGGGTTGATGATTTGTGAGTATTTCTGCTACTCTAACTGCTTTGTGACTATTTCCGCTACTCTAACGGTTTCGTGAGTATTTCCACTACTCTAACAGTTTTGTGAGTATTTTCGCTACTCTAACGGTTTTGTGATTAATTCCTCTACTCTAACGGTTTGGTGAGTAGTTTTGCTACTCGGACCGTCTCGAGTAATAAACTGTCTCGAGAGTGGGACTGGAAGGGGTCTTACCATCTTCGAAGAGACGTGCCTGGATTGGGACTGTCTCGGGGAATAAACTGTCTCGAGAGAGGGATTGGAAAGGGGTCTTACCGTCTCCGAAGAGACTTGCCTGGATTGTGAGTGTTTCCGCCACTCTAATGGTTTTGTGAGTACTTTCGCTACTCTAACGGTTTTGTGAGTATTTCCGCT
Source organism: Euryodendron excelsum (assembly GCA_033060915.1). Classification (NCBI taxonomy): domain Eukaryota; kingdom Viridiplantae; phylum Streptophyta; class Magnoliopsida; order Ericales; family Pentaphylacaceae; genus Euryodendron; species Euryodendron excelsum. The sequence goes on along the minus strand of CM065384.1, from coordinate 15,339,273 downwards.
ACTCTAACAGTTTTGTGAGTAGTTTTGCTACTCGGACCGTCTCGAGGAATAAACTGTCTCGAGAGACGGATTGGAATTGGAATAAGAAAGGACAATGCCCCTAAGGGCATTTTGGTCATTGTGCCTCTATTTGGGCCTGACAGGCCCGCGAAGCGATGGAAAGACGAAATTTGGACCTAGAGAATTGTTTCGATTGGAATATGCCCAAAATGACTTGAAAACAAGTCTGGACAGAGTGTAGACTACCGAGCGGTCAAAAATGGGGTGCTTACAATCCCCCGAGACGTGTTGGACGGCTTAGGGCCAGGTTTTGACATGGTGTTGCTTGGTGAACTGAAGAAACCACTGGATGTATTCCGCCCAATAAAAGGGAAAAGTCCTTTGGAACGCCTCGAACAGCATGACTTGGTGGTTCCCGCGGAGGGCATACCAGTGCTTGCGGTTCGCCTCGCCAGACCTAGTTGTCTTATCGATTTAGGGAGCAATTCGGATGATAGTGGTGCTAAAGAACAAACGCCCCACAAAGATGACGTTGCGGGACCTTCGAAAAGCCCAATTGAATGAGGCGGGAGTCCTATTCATTCAGGAGAGTCGTCAGCTGACATTCCCCTGGCCAAACGAGGCGGAGAAGGGAGACCAGACTCTGAACAAGTCATCAATTCCCCACCTACCAGCGCAACGAGCGAACCAGGCTCTATGTTTGAGGTACCTTCAACTCTCCGCATTTTGAAAAATCTAACCCCTAAAGACCAGCTGACCCTTGCTAAGCTGGTTGCTCGCTATGGTCAGGGTTTCATGGGTGTGAGGGCTAAGGAAAGGAATATAAAGAGGGTATTGGAACAAACTGCGGCTGCCCTTGAAACACTCGTGGAACATATAGAGCAATCCAATGAAGAAAAAGAAAGAGGTGGGTCACCAATGGGGCAGACTGAGGCTGGCACCCTGGTAGAGCGAGGGGATGACAAATAAGAAGTCATTGTGACACCGAAAGTGATCATGGAGGCAGTGGTCGAACAAAAGGGGGACTCTCATGAGCCGGTGCTGGAGACAAACAGGCCATTAGATCCAGTTGTTGTAGCTGTGGCGGCTGCTAAACAAAGAACAGTGCTCGGCTACTGACAAATGAGAAGTCATTGTGACATTGGAAGTGATCCTGCTAGAGGCTAAAGACTATGATAAGGTGGAAGCAGAGATAGACCAAGGTCAAGAAGTCGTGCCATGAGCCCGTGAGTTCGTAGCTAGCCTGGCCGAGGAAGATGTCGAGGTCTTATGTCATTTGCATCTGCACTAAAGAGCAACGTTTAGTCGCGTGCTGTAGGTGTTGAGTATGATGAGACCTGCCCCACTTCACATCCTTGCCGAGTTAGGCCATCAGCTCCTTCAAACCTTGCTGAATGAAGTAACGAGAAAAATGCTGGCAAAGTGGCGCGACACAGTGACAGACCTGGAATTATTGAAGTTTGATCTAAGTTGGGTTCGCCAACACCTTGACGCTGTGGAGGCGTGCGTGGGTGTCGTGGAAGCCGAATAGAGGCTTAGGCTACCGGAGAGGAAGGAAAAGGCTCAAGTGTAACAATTAGACCTCGCAAGGGCAGAGGTAGCCGAATGGCAGGATTAGCTGGAGAAACACTCCAAGGTTGCTAAGGCACTATGGACTTGTCTAAGACAATAGGACCGAGACTACTCTAGTGCCACATATGGCAGTTTTGTCATAGCCTGATCAATTTGTTTTGAATGACCAAAGTGTAAAGCAATATTTTATGAAACTGCCTTTATTTATTCGAGCTAAAGTTCCAAATGCATTCGCCTAATGGGCCCACGTACAATCAACCAAAAGACAAGCTAATTTGGACCATAATACCGACTAGCGAATCAAATAATCTCAAGGAATAAAAAAATGCTTAATAATGGTCCCAGAAATCTCTAGTATTGCTATACATAATACAACTTTAGTCACTTGATGTTAACCGGTGTCTTATACAGAATTCTATCGTCAATTGATGCGAGGCGATAGTACCCACTATCGTTTGCTTCGGTGATGATGAAAGGCCCCTCCGACTTAGGTGCAAACTTGTTTGGTGGGTTCAATCCACGCATGACTGAAGGGCATTCTTAAGTACCAAGACTCCTTGTCCATGGCATCGTAGGCTCTGGACAACCTCGTTTGGTAGGTTCAAAGTGCAATTTGAGAGTTCTCCCTTCTCTCATCAAGTACTTCCAGCTGCTGCTTCCTTGCGTGTAGGTCCACATTGCTTCTTAGTGCCATGCGTGCCAAAGGTACTGCGATCTCAATGGGTAGCACCGTCTCTGTTCTATAAACTAGGGAAAACGGAATTGCCGGTTAAACTTGGACTGAGCTGGTTAATGCATTTAAAGTCCAATATCACCATAACATAGATCTTACTTTTGACCATTGGTCCTTGATGATAATGAGCAAAGAGATAAAGACAGCTTCAAAAGCTATGCCCTTAGGTGGAGAGAGGTAGCTGCACAAGTCAATCCCCCTCTAGAAGAGAAATAGTATGTGTAATTGTTCGTACATACTTTTCAAAGCATATACTATAAAAGGCTATGCACAAGCGTGGAAAAAAGCTTCTCTAAGCTTATCATGCAAGGGGAGATGATAGAGAATGGTCTCAAGACAGGTAGGATTACATATCCCTATGCAAAAATCGAGGAAAGTTCTACCAACATAGCAAAAAAAATGGCTACTGCAAGGGGAGTAATAAAAAAGGAGAGTGAGGTGTCTGCTATCTTACCCATTTAACCACCCCAATACCGTCCACCACTTTAGTCTTACCATATCCTACCCCATACCCACTTTAACCATGCCTGCATAAGCACCTCACTTTGGCCCTGTTGCGGAACAACCTATATTCAATAGGCTAGCTTGACGCATCCATACCTTCAATACCTTAGCCTGTACCCAAACCGAGACCTACCATAACCTGCTAAAGAACAACATACTAAAGCCCATTCCAGCTCATCCATTGCCAAGCCCTCTACCTCTAACCTTTAATGGCACCCTCATGTGTGAGTATCATTCGGGCAGCCAAGGGCATGACACCGAAAGCTGCTTCTCTCTCAAACACAAAATTCAAGACCTCATAGGCAATAAGACCATTGACCTACAACCAGTGAACTCTACTCCTACCCCTAACGTAACCACAAATCCTCTGTTGAACCACACCGTCAACTTGATACTAGAGGAAATAAAAGAGGAGAGTGAATTGAATATGATCATGGTCAAAGATTATGAAGGGGATTAGGAGACTAATGAGGAGAGCGACTAAATGGAGAAATTCTTGCCATGCTCGATCTATTTCTATTATCCTAATGAAGTACATAATCCTGTAAACTAGCCGATTGAGAAGCCAATACTTGTGGAGGAGGCCCCTGCCAAAGGTATGATTACTTATAGTTGGGGTGATGAGTTTCTACACCCTAGGTATGCCATGACCGAGCACCACCTATCAGAGAACCCCTCGCTCACAATTGAGTTCAACTACAAGGACATGGGCTGGGAACTGGAAGAGATAAAAGCATTGGCAGAGCCATTCACTGGAGGGTAGCGAGCTAGCCATTTTATTTATAAAAGAAACTAAGAAGGCAACGGAGGACAATAACGAGATCAATGAAGCTGAAAACTGCACCGTCATTGTCAACACACTCAGAGCCATAAAAATGGCACTTGCTTGCCTTGTTTCATCCAAGGATCTCAATGATGGATGAAGCATTGAAGATGTGGGCATCATTCCAAAGCCCAACTAAAAAGGGTTCTTTTCAAAACGTACATGAGAGAGGTGTTCTCACCCACTTTTTTTCTATCCCTTCTACTTTCTATTTATGTTTGCATTTTCATTCTTATAAGAACTCTATACTTTTCACTGCAATAATAAAAATATAGTTTTTATTCAGAAGCTGTTGTCTCATTTTTGTGAATTGTGAATGCTTCCTAAATAAGGGGTTAGTTCTATCTTATGGAGGACCTAACTTGAAGGGTGTGATAGCATGAGTTAACCACTTGCCGAATGATCAACTTTCTAAAAAAAAAAGACGATAAGGATGAGTGAGGAAACCACCCAAAAGTAGCACTTACAAGACATTGAAGCTAAGTGATGAGTAGCAGATTATCAAAAGGAAGATGAGCCATCTTTCAATTTTCAAAAAAAAAAAAAACCCTTTGCTTAACCCATTGGTGCCTTGCGGAAAGTGAAAGAGTCCTTGTCAACCCTAATCCAAAACCATCCCCCCTTCCCCCCCGGTTGGGACAAATAGATAATTGAGGATTTAACAAAGAATGACACTCATCTTCCATAAAGCTGAAGCAACGTAAAGGCTTTATGGATCAAGCAACCTGGTTCAAAATGAAGAAGGGCCTTCATTTTATTTCACATACAATCAATAGCAACCATTGTCAAACTCGTTGAGCCAGTTACATTTCTTTCCAACTGAACCCTAACCTAGGGATCACCACCCTCAAGGGGGTAGAATGAAACACTAAAACAAAATCTGAAAGAAAGGAGTTATAGAAGTATCCATCTCACAAAAAGAAAGAAAAGGGGAAGCAAAACAAGAAAGAGTTCTCAAGGGGCAAGCTGCCCTAAAAAGGGGGGGGGGGGGGGTCATTTTATACCATCTGGAAGACCACATAGTAATGGCAAAAAGAAAAATCTAAAGGTGATCCTAGGCGATAAAGAAGTCTAGTAGAAGCAATAGGTTATAGCCTTTACCCTTTCTTGCAAAAGCTCAAAACTATAGCCTACATTACAACCCTATTACAGTCTACTCTGATTGAAAGGAGGTTACTTGATCTCAATGAGCAGGATGTGTTGTTGAGGCAAAAGAAGGATAGTAAGGGACCAAACCCCTTGGGAAGACCAACTGAGGATGGTATAGATCTAAACCATACTCAAAGCAACATCGAATTTGTGTCTTCATATCCATTTAATTCCAAACCTCATAACTTAGCCTACATTATAGTCATAAAACAAAGCCTCCTCAGATTGAAAGATCAACTGCTCATTGCTTTGCCAAAGGTCAGGTAAGTCATTATCTGAGCCCTAAGGGTTGAGAGTTCAAGCCAAATGATCCCAGACACTTACCAAAATAGAAAGCCAAAGTTGGTCAAAAATATGAGAAAGGTACAAAGTGCTATCATCCAGTCAAATTAGTGTAAGCACCCTATTTTTACCCTCTCCGTAATCTCCTGTCTATTCGAACTCACATTCAAGTCCGAACCAGTTTTCGAGACTCAATCCAGTCAATCAATCGCTTTGCGGGCCCATCAAGCCAATAGAGGCAAAATAACCAAAATGCCCCTAGGGCATTACCTAGTCCATTTCCAATTGGCACATCATTTTAAAGACAGTAAGTCTCTATTTTAATCTAAATTCCAGTTTCAATCCCAGTCCAAACCAATCAAACTTAATTCGGCAAATCTTTCGAGAAAGTTGACCTCTCAAACAAAAAGTTCAACCAATCTGGCACGTTTATCAAGAAAACTCCTTCGAAAGATAAGTCTCGTCAAACTAGTCGACCGGGATGGAACCTATGTCCCCGAGTTGGTAGAACAGTTCACTTCTGGTGCCTGCTAGCCCACCAATGTAGAATATTTGTTATTTGACACGTCTTTCAAGAAAGTTAATCCATTAGATGATAAGTCAATGTACTAGCTTCCTGAGGTTAGGCAGTTCTCAAAATTAAGGCACACGTCTTTCTAAGATTGTCCAAAAAAAATATAGTATGTTCTTGTGCCTTCCATTCGCTTCCAGATCGATTCTGAGAGCATCTAGTTAAAATGACCATTTTGCCCCTAGGCATCCGATCGCCTCTAGGAACCATGCCAGCTCTGGGTATCAAACTGATTATCTTCCAAGGATGCTTCTAATAGTATTCTCAACCTTTCAACCCCTTTTTGGATCATTCAGAGTCCATTCCAGCAAGATCGATGTAAAGTGACCGTTTTGCCCTTAGTGCGCTGGTTGCCTTTTCCAACCACGCCAGCTCTGGGTATCAAACCGGTAACCCCTTGGAACATTTGCAATAGTGTTTCCCACCTTCAAGCCTTCTCACTGGTCACTTCGAGTCCATTTTGGTGCTTACACAGTTCAATTGACTGTTTTACCCCTAGTGGGTCGGTTAACTTGTTCAACTATTCTAGCATTGTTTCTCAAGCCAACTACCTCTGGGGCACTCTCTCGAGGGTTCCCGTCCATTCCTGGCTGAATCTAGTTACTCAAAACCTTCTGGATAATTCCTGGACTTTCCGAAGTCACTCTTAATGGAGCTGAGCCAAAAATTGCATGGCAGTCACTAGGACAGGCGCTCAATTCTTTTACCTTACATCCCAAGGGTTGAAAGATATGTTTGTTGCCGCCTTAAATCTTTCCTAAGTGGCTGGTGTCACTAGCAGTGGTGCTAAGTCAATAAATGGCATGGCACCACTAGTGGCAATTTTGCCCTAGCGCCACTGCAACAGGCGCCAAGGCTGTTTTTATTGTTTATAAATACTGACCCCCTGCGTGAAAAAGGGTACACAAATATAGTCCAGAAACTCTATCTCTCTGTAATTAGAGTTTGAAGTCTCTCCAAACCCTAACCCTCTCAAGCCTCTTCAAGCTCTAGCCTCCATGTAGCCAAACCCTAGCCTCCGTACACCTTCTATACTCAAACATCAGCCTCCAAACATCCATTGAAGACTCTAGTGCTATAACTTAAAAGCTCTCAAGGTTTAAGCAAGCAAAGCAAACAAAGGAAGTAAAGCAAGAAGAAGATAAAGTATGCTTTTAATTTACTTTTATGTAATTTGCCCTATCTCTTCTTCCTCCTCACCCACTTAGGTTTTCTTCAATTTTAATCTCCTCTTTTGCCTCCTTTGCTTGCATGGTTGAACTAAGGGACTCCCCGGTTTATGTTTGGGAAGGACTGTTGTAGGTCACCGTGATGGGGGCTTTCTTGTAGTTTAACCCTTAATAGTGTGGGTTCGGCCCCCTTGATTATGTGGTGAAGCCTAGCCTTGTATGTTCACAACCCTATTGCATTGTGCATGTTATATTCATACATCCATTCAAAATTGATTTCAAAATTGTTTTCAAACTTGCATCAAAGTTGTTTTAAAAAATTGCATTCAAAATCTTCATTTTCAAACTAGTTTTCAAAATCACAATTATAGAGTGATTCTAGTCATTCCATGGTTAGGGTTATTTTAGGAAAGTGTTATATTTAATGTGGAAATCAAAGTCCAAATCTTGGGTGTAAACTCTAAATTATTTTAATCAAAACCACAATCCTAAGATGATTCTAGCCATGCCATGGTTAGGATTGTTTTAGGAAGGTGTGATATTCAATATGATCATTATGGTCCATATTTCAAACCCCTATTTGTTTTCAAAATCACAACCGTAGAATGGTTATAATCTTTTCATGGTTAGAATCGTTTTAGGAAAGTGAGATATTTAAGAGACTTGCAAAAGTCCATATTCAAATCTCTTTCCAAATTGTTTTACAAATCTACTTCTTAAAAACTCTTTTCAATGATTTACTTTTCAAAAACTCTCTATCTTGGAGTCCAAGTTAAGTCCTAGAATCCATGATTAGTAAACCCTAGTTCCTTTCTTAAAATTAAGACTTCCTATTTTGTCTCAAATCATAGGTTTCCAAAACTATTTTCTACATCAAATCTTAGATTTCCAAATCTCCTATTTTTTCACCAAATCATAGATTTTCAAATCCAAGATTTTCAAAACTCAACTTTTCCAATTCCATGTCAAATCAAATCTTCTAATTTAGGAACCCAAATAAAATCCTCCAATTTTGGAAACTAGATCAAATTATCTATTTTTGAAAATACAATCCAATCTTCAACTTTAGGAAATAGAAATCAAATCTTTCCTAATTCCAACCTTTCTTAATTTCAAACATTTTCAAATCTCAAATTTCTAAATTTCAACTTATCAAATCTTTCCTAAATCTAAGCTTTCAAACCTTTCTTAAATTCAAACTTCTAAATCTTTCCAAAGTTCAAATCTTTCCAAAATCAACTCTTTCTTAAAAATCAAAACTTTCCTAAAATGAAACTTTCTTAATTTGGTACTTTCCTAAAAAAAAAATTCCCTAATTCAAAGATTTCCCAAAATCTAATATTTCCTAAGCCCTAACTTTCTAAATTCTTTCAAATCAAATATTCAAGTCAAGTGTTTCTAAAGCAAATAAAACCATTTTCAATCTTTTCTAAATCTCATCTTTCCTAATTCTGAGTTTTCTAAATTCAAACTTTCTAAAATCAAAATTTGCAAGTCTAAATCAAATCTTTCCAATCCAATTGTATGTTTCAAACCATAAGTTATCTAAACCTCAGGAGGCCAAACCCTAGTTTAACCCTAATCCTAAAGTTAGGAAGCTTCAACTCCTTTTTAAATTTTTTTCTAAACCAAGATGGTTTTCAAACTTCAATTCAAGTCAAGATGTTTTAAAATCTCAACTCAGTCTTTCCAAATCAAGTCCAAGTTCTTCTTCAAAGTTCAATCTTTTCAAATCAAAATCAATTTCAAAATCCTTAAGTTCATATTTTAAATCAAAGTCAATTCCAAGTTTAATTTTAAATTTAAGTTTAATTTCAAATCAAAGTTCAATTTGAAATCTTCTATTCGAAGTTCAAATCAAACTCTTTTTCAAATTAAACATTTTCAAGTCAAACTTGACAAAAACCTTAAAGTGTCTATTTTCAATCGGACTCTTATCCTAACTACGACTGATCTGATTTCCAACAAAGGGATACATAGGTAACACTCACGGGTGCAGTCACAACCTTTTTTAAATTTTCAATTCTATGAAATTCTTTCAAGTTTTCAATTTATATAATCTTTTTCAAGCTTCAAATCCTCTCTTCAAATCCATTTTCAAAATCAAAATTATTTCTTGCACTTTCATGTCATGTATCTTATCAAACTTCTTTTTAAAACTCTTTTCAAAGTGGATACAAGTGGACATTTATTAATCGAAGATTCTAAATGAGTGAACCTAGGGTGAATAGACATATAGGTATCCTAATGGTTAGATAGGATGATAGCCTTGTGCATCTTCCCTATATGTAACCAACCTCTGAACCTAGAATTACTGATTTCGAGAGACCAAAACAGAGTTATTTTAAAAAAAAGGCTAAACTCTTTCCAAAGGTTGCCAAACAACCTATTTTCTTAAAAACCGTCTCTTGAGGAAGTTTTCCAAAACCTTTTGACAAGCTCTAAGCTTAATCTTCGGATTGCACTTAGTTTTAGGTGACCTAACTCACCTTAACGAAGTTAGGTAGCAACTCCAAACTTTTTCCAAAAGCCCTTGGTCAAATCAATTTTTAATTCAAACCTAGTCGCATTCATCCTTCTAGGGGGCTGAGTTTTAATGAGAGAGTACTGTATTTTTCTCACTTGTGTGTTTTCTCGAGTGCAAAAAATTAACGCGCGACAGATGGCGACTTCACTGGGGACGCTTAGAGGGTTAGGCCATTGTCATGCCTGTTCACCCACACTCATCTAAAGTCTTTGACTAATTTGTCCAATTCTATCTACTCTAAAATTTTCAAAACCAAACTTCTCAAAGCTGTTTTCAAGAACATGTCACTGTTTACATTCAATTATATTCAATCATTCTATCTTGCATTAAGTTGCCATTCAAGCATTGACTTTTTGCATCTTTATTTTTGTAGGTGGACCTTTGTTCACATTTTTATTTTATGTCATGTATGTCATGAATGAATAGGATAGAATGGATAGGATGGATGGGAGTTATTAGGCCATTTCCTCCGCTTTTCAAAATTTCACACACACACACACACACACACACACTGCACGTGCACTAGGATTTGCATACTTGCATTCTTTATCTGGTTACGACCCTTCTAGTTAGAAGGGAGAACAATATATCGGTTGTCAATGGATGTTGTGGATGCTATGTTAGTTTCTTAGCCTGTGGCCTCTTGATGGTTCCCCCGCTTGGATCACCAACAGATAATGGCACCACCTCGGGGAGTGGGCCTATGTTTGAAGATTTATGAATCGAGTATTTTTAGGAAGCATTAGTATAGCCTCAACCTCATGCTCATGTATAAACCATGCATAGCCAAACCTCTGCCAGATTTAAGACATGCACGTCAATTTTAAAACTATGGAGGAAAAGGTTACTGCTTTACTTTTCTTTATTTTTGTCTATTCATGCTATTATAATTCTTGTACAACTGCTCATGCATACATCTTTATTGTTACACCCCATAAACCGACCTATACAGATTTAGGGTGTATGACCCGCCAGTAACAAGGCTACCTAAGGCCGCATTACATAAACTGGTTGATCAAATGTGCACAATCATTTAAAATGTTATATAATTACGGTAAATAGAACTTTTGATAACTTAAGAACATAATCTATGTTATACATGGTAGAGCTGTGCTTAATCCAAATCATAACATACATATGAGCCTAATTAAGGCTCACTAAAGTTATAACGTTTATACCATTATGATACAATGGAGTCTAGCCCTCAAACATATTATAAAACATGGGCCTGTGGACCGTAGCTCAAAATCCACATATGGGCCTCGCTTTAGGGCCTCTCGGATTGGCTACTTGAAAACATTTAAAAAAAGGTAAGCTAATGCTTAGTGAATAATAATGATGCATGAGCAGAAAATTATCATAGACTGGCAATTATATCCAACGTATAAGGATAGATCATCATTTATGCATAAGGATATGAACTTTTGAACATATAAAATGTATGCTTGGAACTCATAGGTAACGTAAACATCATTTGAAATGTTTCAACATTTCAAAACATAGTATCGTATGAAGAGATGCAACATAACATTATCCTTGATATAGCATTTCATAACTTATTATAAAGCATTTGAATATAACATAGTTCTCGGCTTAAAACATAAGTGTGCTACAACTCAATATATAAGCTAGGCTCTATAGTAACCATAGAGGTCACGCTAAGGCTCTTTAGGCCAGGGACGTCTCCCAACATAGATAGTTTATTTCCCATCCCCTACCATAGGTCTATCAAGCTAGATTAAGTTATTGCCACGAGAAGACCCGAGTTGGCACCATACATTGAAAACTTAGCATCTCTTTCATTTAAACATTATAGTCTATGGTTTTCATTCATAACATAAATATAACTTTCATACCTTTGAAATATGACATTTGTAATTGAACGTAACATTGAAGCATTGAAAACATATGAAAACATTGCATGATATCGAGGTGCATTTAAAACATTTGAAAATTAATAGAGTTTTACTTATGGCATATTGTTACTCACCACTCTGCGATTGAATGGGTGATAAACAAGGTGCTCCTACACAAAATGCACATAGAAGTATAGAAATATCAATACAAGATTCTAAGGCAAGCAATAACACATAAATCGAGACTAAGTACATAAATTGCTCAACCCCGACTCACCAACACCTCACTCTCACCATGAAAGAGTGACACTAACTCTAAGGCAAGGCTGCAACATAAAATGAGAACATAAGATTGAGGGTGACCTATGAAACCTGGAACATCGATCCTTTCAACGCGTCCCAACCACTCCGAACAAAGGATTCACACACAAGGCTAGTTCCATATGAAAATAGGCTTAAAGGCCTTTAATTTGATAGGTTATGGCTTAAAAACACATTTCGGGTGAAGAAGTTAGGTCTCACAAAGAATGGGGTAACAATTTGAAAAAACAAGATTTTCGGCAGTTTTGGGTCAACTTTCAATTTCCATATCTCTCAATCTATGAGGAATTAGAGAACACTTTATATGGATACAGAGGTCTATGAGTCTACTTTCTAACACTTTAAACGGGGCATCAATTTTAGTTTTCTAGAGGAAATTATGTCCATTTTACTAAATAATGCCAAAACTGGCAGACCATTTGAACGCCCAGTCGGGGAGTTTGAACGCCAGGCAAAATGAATTGGGCGTTCGAATGCCCAAATGGTTGTTCGAACACCACACCAAAATGGATAAACACCCTATTTGACCGTTCGAACGCCTCTCGGGGCCGTTCGAATGCCCGGTCTTCTTCCCTATACCGTTCGAATGCCATATCAAGCGCTCGCCCAGCTCTGGGCAGCAACTGAAGTTTGACCGAAAACTTTAAAACTCAACCAAAACTCCTCCAAACACAATCAAACCTTTCCAATACTCTCAGGGCTCAAATATTAGCCCACAAAGGTTACAATAACTCAAAATATGGGAGAAAGAACAATTAAATCAAAGGGATCTAAGGAAAAGATTTAAAACCCTAACATTCCATATATTTGGGGGTTTCAACCCCCAACTCTCTAATTCTCCAATATTGAGCTATAAGCTCGCAAATTCAAAGTAATTGGGACTCAAGGAGTCCCCAAGACAAACCCAAACACCCTAATCCATATAGATACATATATACAATTATACATTCAAGATTTTAGTTCGTACCTTTCTCTCTGTAGCTTTTTCAACTCCACAATGGGTTTCCAAGCTTTGGTTGAGCTCTTCTTGCTACCTCCTCTTCTTCTTGATATTCTCCCTTCAATCTCCTTCCTCTATCTCTTCTCCTCTTTTTCTCTCTCTCTCTCTCTCTCTACAAATGGGTGTGTGTGTAGTGTATATACATGGGTATATAATATGATACACATGAGGAAATAATCCTATGTGTCTCACCCCAAGAATTTAAGTTACAAGTTAACTCCCAGTTGGTCACTTTGGCCCAAAAGGAATAACATCTAACATTAAACAACACAAATGCCTTAATTAACATAAATGAAGAAAATTAATGGGTTCAGGGTATTACATCCTTCATCCCTTAAATAAGTTTGGTCCCCAAACTTAACACAAGCTTTCACTCAAACAAAAAGGGATAATGTTCTTGGATCTCGCCTTCATGTTCCCAAGTAGATTCCTCCTAAGTGTGGTTCTGCCATAAAACTCGTACCAACGGAATGACCTTGTTCCTAATAACTTGGTCACGGCGATTAAGAATCTCAATCGGTCTTTCAATGTAGATTAAATCTTCATTCACGGCCAAAGGATAGTGATCAATCGCATGCATCGGGTCGTGCTCGTACCTCTATAGCATCGAAATATGAAAGACATTGTGAACTTGCGAAAGTTTTAGAGGAAGAGCAATACGATAAGCAACGGGTCTAACCTATTCAAGAACTTCAACTGGTCCGAAGTATCTTGGACTAAGCTTTCCCTTCTTGCCAAAGCGATTTATCCCCTTGGAAGGAGATACCTTCAAGAACACGTGGCTCTCTTCCTCAACCTCTAAGTCCTGTCTTCGCACGTCTGCATAACCCTTCTGGCGATTTTGAGCGGTTTGTATTCGTTGCTAAATGATCTTGATCTTGTCGGTGGTTAGTTGCATAATCTCTGGCCCAGAAATCTTCCTCTCTCCGACCTCGGTCCAACAAACTGGAGATCTACAGTTCCTCTCGTAAAGCGCTTCATAAGGTGTCATTCCGATACTTGCATGAAAGCTATTGTTGTAGGTGAATTCCACTAATGGTAGATGATCATCCCAAAATCCTTGAAAGTCAAGAACACATAACCGTAACATGTCTTCAAGGGTCTGAATGGTCCTTTCTGATTGCCTATTGGTTTGCGAATGAAAAGTCGTGCTGAACTTCAACTCAGTGCCTAAAGCCCTTTGCAAACTCTTCCAAAATGTTGACATAAATCTCAGGTCTCGGTCGAACACTATCAAAACTGGCGTACTATGTAATCGAACAATCTCCGCAATGTAAAGGGTCACATGCTTGGGTAATGAGTACATAGTCTTCACTGGTAAGAAATGTGTGGACTTGGTGAGATGATCAACAACAACCCTTATAGCATCGCAACCCCGTGGTGATCTCGGCAATCCTACGATGAAATCCATGGAGATATGCTCTCACTTCCATTCCAATATTGGTAAAGGTTGAAGTAGTCCCGCTAGTCTTTGATGTTTTGCTTTGATTTGTTGGCATTATAGGCATCGTGATACAAACTCAGCTATTTCCTTCTTCATTCCCGGCCACCAAAATGTTTGCTTTAAATCCCGATACATCTTTGTGCCTCCTAGATGCATAGTGAATTTCGTATTGTGGACTTCTTCCAAAACTTGTCTTCGAATCTCGAGTATATTTGGAACACAAAATCGGCTTCTGAACATTAAAGCTCCATCATGCAAGGTGAAGTCAAGCTTTGGATTCGTTCCCATCTCTTCATAGATCTTCCACAAGGACTTCAGGTTGCCATTGCTTCAAACTTCTATCAATGCCGATTAGGCGGTCATGGTGGTAAGCACATTATGGGTACCTGGTGCGACAATTTCAATCTCCGATCTCTCTAAGTCACGAAGTAAGGGCCACTGAAAAGTGACAAGACATGCTAGGTTGGCAGTAGACTTTCGGCTCAAGGCGTCGGCCACCACATTGGCCTTGACCGGATGGTATTGAATGAGAATGTCATAGTCCTTGATAAAGTTGAGCACTCTTTTCTGTCTCATGTTGTAAGCACCCCATTTTTGACCACTCGACAGTCTCCAGTTCGTCTAGACTTAAGTTCAAGTCAATATGGACATATTCCAATTTAAATCAGTTTTTCAAGCATAATCCAGTCAATCGATAGCTTCGCGGACCCATTAGGCCCAAATAGAGGCAAAATGACCAAAGTGCTCTTGGGGCATTGTCTGGTCCAATTCCAGTGGGCATGTCTTTTTAAAGACAGTAACTCCCCATTTTAATCTCAAATCTAATTTAAAGTCCAATTCCAATTCCAATTAAATTTGGCACATCTTTTGAGAAAGTTAATTTCATAAGGTGGTAAGTCCATCTTGTCCGGCACATTTTTTGAGAGAACACTTTGGAATGGTAAGTCCCTTCAAACCAGACAACCGGGAAGAGATCCCAAGTCCTTGAGATGGTAAAGCGGTCCACCTTTGGCACTTACTAGCCCGCCAATGAAGAATGTCCGTTTCGACACACCTTCCAAGAAAGTTGATTCCTCAGGCGACAAGTCCCCCTAGCAGCTTCCTGATATCAGATAATCTCTGGAATGATTGCGAATCGTTAGAGTAATGAAAGTACTCGTAAATATCGCAATCATTAGAGTGATCGGAATACTCGTAAACCCAAGTTAACACCAGTGCCTGCTAGCCCACTCTAGTGAAAAATGACTAAACTGCCTATAAGGCCATTTCTGGCACGTTTCTTGAGAAAGTATCTAAGTCCTCAAAACGGTAAGTCCACCCTTCCAAAATTGTCCCAAGGACAATCTGACATGTTTAAGTGCCTTCTAGTCGGTTTTGGGCTAATTCTGAGACTCTCCGATCAAAATAACCATTTTGCCCTTAGACATCTTAGCGCCCCGAGAATCACACCGGCTCTAGGTATCAAACTAGTAACCTCCCGGAGATGCTTTTGAAAGTATACCAAGCCTTCCATTATTCTTTCAGATCATTTTGAGTCAATTCTGGCAAACTTGACGCAAAATGACCATTTTGCCCCTAGTAGGCCGGTCGTCTCTTCCAACCACATCGACTTTGGGTATTAAATTGGTAACCTCCTGGAACATTCTAGGTAATGTTCCCAAGTCCCAAGTCTTCCTTTGGGATATTTCAAGTCTATCCCCTTAGCTTTCCAGCCCGGTTGACCGTTTTTCCCTAATGACCCAGTCAACTCCTCTGACACATCCTTACATAATTCTTCAAGTCTACTACCCCCGGGACACTATTCTAAGAGTTCCAGTCCTTTCATGGCCCTCTGGGCCATTTCTGACCGTCGAAATCATTCCTGGACTTTTCAGAGTCACTCCTAGTGAAGTCAGGCTAAAAATTGTATGGTAGTCACTAGTACAGGCTCCTAAATCTTCTAAAGATATGTTGATTGCCAGCCTTAAAACTTTCTCAAGCGGCTGGCACAACTGCTAGCCAAAATTTGGTTTGGAGTGGTGCCAGAAGGAAATTTTGCTTGGCGCCACTACAATAGGCACCAGGTCAATCTTTTGTCTATAAATACAGAGCCTCCTCCAGAGTGAAAAGGGTCCATAAACTCAGTCCAAAAACCTTACTCTTCGATATACAGAGCTCGAAGTCCTTCCAAACCCTAGTTCCTTTTAGGTTCTTCAAACCCTAGCCTCCATACACAAACCCTAGCCTTTATACACTTAGCCCTAGCCTCCATACACTCATATACACTCATATACTAGCCTTCAAAGCCTCTATTGAAGAGTTGAAGTGCTGCAATTCCAAAGCTCTAGAAGATCAATGTAAGCTCTCGAAAACCGACGCAAAGCCAAGCAAAGATTGAAGTAAAGAAAGCGAGCACCACAAAGTAAATAAGAGAAGACACAAGGTAAGCTTCTTATTTACGTTTATGCAATTTCTCCATCTCTCTTCTCTCTCCTAATCCACTTGGATTTTCTTTTATTTTAATCCCCCATCTTTTACCCCCCCATTTTTGTATGCTTGAAACAAGGGACTCTCCAATTCATATGTAGGATTAGGCTATTGAAAGTCACCGTGTTGGGGGCTTTCTCTTAGTCTAATCGGAGACCACATAGGTTCGGCCTCCTTGATTATGTGGTGAAGCCTTTAAACTTGTATGTTCACGACCACAACTAACATTGTGTATATCATGATCATGCATCTCCCCAAAACTTGTTTTCAAACTTCTTTTCAAACTTGCATCAAAATCATTTTCAAAACTTGCATTAAAATCTTTTTCTTCAAAACTTATTTTCAAAATCATAACCCTAAGTTGAATCTAGCCTTTCCAAGGTTAGGGTTGCTTTAGGGAAGTATTACATTCAAAGCGACCAATATGGTCCATGTTTTCAAATCCTTATTGTTTTCAAAACCACAATCCTAGAATGGTTCTAATCTTCTTATGGTTAAAATTGTTTTAGGAAAGTGAGATATTTTTAGAGGCTTGTAAAAGTCCACATTCAAATCCCTTTTCAAATTGCTTTTAAAACTTACTTTCCAAGACCTCTTTTTAAATCATCTCCATAATCTGTTTTCACATCTACTTTTTAAAATCTCTTCTCCAACATAGTTCCTAAAAAGAACTCTCTCTAAAATTACTTTCTAAAAAACCCCTCCTTTCAAAAAATCTATTTTCCAACACTTCTTTTCAAACTCTGTTCCAAAAAGCTCTCTTCAAAATTCATTTTCTAAAAATGCTTCTTAAGTTTCCTTCCTAAAAACTCTTTCCAAAAATCCCTTTCGAAAAACTCTTTTCAAGTTTACTTTCTAGAAACTCTTTGTTAAGATCTCTTTCTAAAAATCTTCCTTTCCAAAAAGTTCTACTTTCCTAAAACTATTTACCTTGGAGTCCAACTCAAGCCCTAAAGCCATGATTAGGAAACCCTAATTTCCAATTTCCTTTTCTACATCAAACTTTAGGTTACTAAATCCTTTTTACATCCAAATCATAAATTTTCAAAACCTATTTTCTACATCGAATCATAAACTTCCAAATCTAGAATTTGTTAAACTTCACCTTCCAATTCCATGCCAAATCCAATCCTTCGTTTTAGGAAACCAAATCCAATCTCCCCATTTAGGAAACTAGATCCAATCCTCCGTTTTTTGAAACAAATCAAATCATCTCTTTTTAGAAACAAAATCCAATATTTGGTTTTAGGAAATAGGAATCTCAATCTTGCCTAATCTAAACCTTTCCTAATCCCAATCCTTCTTAATCCAAAATTTTCCTAATCCAATCCTTCCTAATCTCCTACCTTCCTAAACTTTAAGTTTCTAAAAACTTAAATTTTCAAATCTTTCCAAATTCGAACCTTTCCTAATTCCCGCCATTTCTAATTCCATACCTTTCAAAATTTCAACTTTCCAAATTCTGAATTTTCAAATCTTTGTTAAACTCGAATCTTTTCTAACTTCAAGTATTTCTAAAACTCAAAATTTTTAAACCTTTCCTAATTTCAAATTTTCCATTTCAAATCTTTCCAAAATCCTAGACTTTCTAAATTCCAAATATTTCTTAAATCAAACTTTTTCTAATTCCAACCTTTCAAAAATCAACTCTTTCTTAAGTTGGAACTTTCTAAATTCAAAACCTTTTCAATTCCTAAACCTTTCCTAATTCAAAACTTCCCTAATTCACAGTTTTCCTAAACTAAAACTTTCCTAAAACAAAACTTTTCTATTTTGAAACTTTTCTAAATCTGAGATTTTCTAAATCCAATCTTTCTTAAACTCCAACTTTCCAAATCCTCCAAGCCTAACATCTAAGTCAAATATTTTCGAATTTTCCAAGTCAAATCAAATCATTCTTAATCTCAAGTCCTTCCTAAGTCCTATCTTCCTAAGTCTAAGTTTTCTAAAACCAAGCTTTCCAAAACCAATCTTTCCAAATCTTCCAATCAAAGTTCAATTTTCCAATCTTCCAATTCAAATTCCAACTCAATTTCTTTTTCCAACCAAAATCTTCTATTTTCAATCGGACTCTTGTCTGAACTACGACTGACCTGATTCCCAAAAAAGGGATACGTAGGCAACCCTCATGGGTGCGGTCATAACTTTTTTCGAACTTTCAATTCTAAAAATTTATTTCCAAATCTCTATTTCCAAATCTTTCTTTCAAATGAAATTAAATTATTTTCAAATCTATTTTCAAAATCAAGTTTTATTCTCTCAATTGCATATCATGCATCATGTCAATTTCTTTTTAAAAATTCTTTTCTAAAGTGGGTAGCTTTGGACATGTATTAATCAAAGACTCTAATGGGTGCATCTAGGGTGAAAAGACATATAGGTACCGCAAGGGCGAGGTAGGGTGATGGCTTAATGCGTCTTCCCTATACGTAACCAACCTTCGAACCTAGATCACTGTTTTCAAATACCATAGTGGAGTTATTTTCCAAAAAGGGCTTAAATATTTTCAAAGGTTGCCAAACAATCTCTTTTCTTAAAAACCCTCTCTTGAGGAACTATTTTCAAAAAAAATATTTTTCAAAAACCCTAAGTGTAATATTCGGAGTGTGCTTATCTTTTAGGTGACCTAACTCACCTTAATCAAGTTAGGTGGCGACTCCAAATGTTTTTCAAAAGCCTTTATTCAAATCAATTTTCAATTCAAACCTAGTCATACTCATTCTTCTAAGAGGATGAGTTCTAACAAGAAAGTACAGTATTTTTTCCACTTGTGTGTGTATTCCTCGAGTGCGAAAAATATGGGCGCAACAGCTATCGACTCTGCTGGGGACACTTAGAGGGTTAGGAAGTTGTCATGTCTTTTCACTCTTCACCCATGTAGAGTCTTCAATTAATTTATTCAATCCTATCCACTCCAAAATTTCCAAAATCAAATTTTCAAAATTGTTTTCGAAAACATACATCTAATTTATTTCCATTCATATTATCTTGTATTAAGTTTGTTATCCGCATACTAACTATTGCATATTTGTTTTGTAGGTAGATTTTTATTCACGTTTTGTTTTATTTCATGCTAACTGCTCTATATATTATGAATGAGTGGAATGAACAGGATGGATGGGAGTTGTTGGGTTCTTTCCTCCAATTTTCAAAAATCACACACGTACTGCACGTGCACTTGCATTCTACATATTTGCATTCTCTACCTTGATTTGTTCCTTCTAGTTAGAAGGGGAAAGGGTATATTGGTTGTGGGCAAGATGTTGTGTCAGTTTCTTCGCTTATGGCCTCTTGATGGTTACCCCACTCAGATCACCAATCGATTATGGCACCACTTTAGGGAGTGGGCCTAGGTTTGAAGATCTTGGAACCAAGCCTTTTTAGGATGCATTAGTAAACCCTCAACCTCATGCTTATATAGAAACCATGCATAACCGAACTCCTACCGAATTTAAGACACGCACACCATTTTCAAAACCATAGAGGAAAGGGCGATTGCTTTACTTTCCTTTAAATTTATCTATTCATGCTGTTATAATGCTTGTATTCCTATTGTTATAATGCCTATCTAACTACTCATGCATCCATATTTACTTTACCAATGCATTCTCTCTCCTTATACTCTTTATATCCATATTCATGCATACAATGTTTCATCCAAATACAAGAGTTTCAAAGTAACTCAAATCACTGCATTCTCATGCATATGATCAACCCATAGAGAGTAACACCAAGTTCACTCTCCATTGCATTAAACCTACCAAACCCCAAGGGTTCCCATGTAACCCTAAGGAATCATTGCATACATTTCAAGTCATTCCATAAGAGGGGCCCCAATCCCTCTATGTTCACGGAGATAGGGCTGCCAAGAAGAAGAGGGGCAATCAATCAACAAGGTCTCTCAGTGACCTCCTTGACATCAAATCAAAAGAAGCCGAATCCAAAGACTCAAGAGTAGTTTAGCATTTCATATGTAAAACTAGATAGGTGGAAGTCCAAAGAAAAATGTTTCCCTCTACCCCATTAAAGTGTACTCTATTTCCTCTTATACTCTAAACTCAAATTGAACATATGTATGAAAAGAGATGCCCATCTGATGGTAAAGTATTTGCATACAGGGACAAATCCCTTATCTCGAAGAAGTGAGCCAAATTCATCATGTTTAGTCTCCCTTCCAAATAGGGACACCCTAGGGCATGCATTGCATAAAACTCTCTAATAACCAAAAAACTAACTTGCAATTTGTGTCCTTGTTTTCTTTCTTTGTATTTGCAGAAATCCTACCATAAAAGTCAACATTGCTCCCAAGAAAGAACGGCATCCACTTAGAAACCCCATCATTACCCAACAAAGAACTTTGCTAATAGCAGCCAACCTCAATGAGACTTCCCCTGTCACTTGCAAGGAGATTAATGAGATGAAAAGCAAAATAGATGAAATGTTCAAGCTGATATAGGCAATGGAATCCAAAGAGCCCACTTCAACAATGCTCGCAACCCTAGTGCCACCCAATCGACCACTCAGGCAGGGGCAGACTCGAATATTGGAAGAACAAGTGGAACTTAGAAAAAGGATGATGAAATTGGAGACCATGATACCACTATCTTGCGTAGAAATGAACAATGTGAAAAAGGAAGAAAAGTCAACCTCTCGCCAGAAGATCATCCCTCTGCCACAACCTCAACTCCATGTTGCCACAACACTCCACCCTCAAACTCCTACCAACCCCTTATAGGATGCAGATCTTACACAGATTGAAGTTGGGCATACTCTTTCTCAAGAGAAGATAAAAAAGGAAAGTCAAAACTTCACCTCGCCCGAATACTCTGGAGATGCAGCTTATCGGCAACTTTGTGAATCTGGGCGCCTAGTTGTGGTACCTCCAAAGCCCATTCTTGATAAAGTGCTTGAACCTAAAGGTCATAACATTAGAAGTTTCCATACCCTAAAATGCAAGACGCAAAGTCTCAACGAAATCCCAAGCAGCAAACTTGGTAGGAATTACTACCCATAGCATTCGACCCTCTGCTCTTGTAACCGTCTACACCAGCAACACCTAGGGTACCTACTTTTGAGTTGATCTATGCGTTGTCATATACTAGACCTAAAAGAGCAAGATGGCAGAATTGAGCCTTTACCCAACTGGCCGGCACCCAAACAGATGCTTACAATAATTTGCTGAAAATTGGATACCTCTGCCCAATACCGGCTACACCACTAGTTAAACCTCTACCATCCTCTTTTATCTTAACACTCAGGTGCACATATCACTCAGGAGGACTAGGCCATGACACAGAAAGTTGCCGATCTCTGAAACATAAAATCTAAGATCTAATAGATGATAAGATCATTGAAATTAAGGAGGTGAACGCAGTCGTCGTTGTCCCCACCGGTCCACAACGTGATCACACCGTTAATACAATCATGGAGGACAAAATCAACAGCAGCACCATCTTCGGTAGTTCCCCAAGCGTCCTAGGAGATCTGTTAATCTACCCTATGTTGTTTGGGGATGCGTCTGGTGAATGGAATACCAAGGAGATAGGCATAGTTCCAAAACCCTATTAGGGGGTTCTCATTATAAGGTCCACAAGAAAAGGGAGGTTTTCATCAAATTCCTCTATTTTCTTTTCATCTTTCTATTTCTCGCATGTTTTCTTTAAATAAACATTACATGGCATGTAATCGTGTTTTTAAATGAAAACAGGTTGTTTCTAGTTTATCCTCTTTGTCTCATACTCTTATGGATGCTTATTACTTTTAGGGATTCTTTTCCATTCAGTAATAACTCGACTTAAAGGATGGGATAGCATGGGCAACCCACTCAAAGGGGGGTTAAGACCATTGAGAGACACAGAGAGAGAGTGAAAGATAGGAGGTGCGAATTTTATTGTAGAAGTGACACTTGAGCGATATCCTGGCTAAACGATGGGCAGCCGGGTCCTCAAAACGATGAGAAGCCGTTGTTCTATTTATCCAATAAGAAATAAACACTACCCCTTATTTAGCCCACTAAAGCCGTAAGTGATTTCTATTCAGATAACCCCAAATCAAGAGCCATCCCCGACATTGGGGTAAGCATAAAGTAGTTGATTTGATAGAATATGTAGGGGTTTACTGGCAGAAACAGACCATCTCTAGGAATATTGTCTAAATTTTGTACAAAGGCTTTATGGACTAAGCAATTCAATTTGAAATGATAAAAGGCCCTCAATTCTTCTACCATACACAAACAAATTGCTTTGCAAAGCCCACTTGAGCCAGTTACTTTCATTAACAAAACTGACCAGATGATCACTACCCATAATGGGTTAAGACAAAGGCCATGAGTAGGAATTAATGAGCAATGATAAAAAGGGTAATTTCCAAGAAGATATAATGAGCAATGATGAAAAGGGTGATTTCGAAAAAGATATAATGAGCAATGATGAAAATGGTGATCTTCAAGAAGTTATGGCGTCAAAGGCATCTCCAATAAAGAAGATATTGTGTTTGTGGTGATCCTCAAAAGAAGATATTGTCATCCTAAAATATAAATGAAAAAGCTGGCATCTCCAAAAGTTAACTTAGCAAAAAATTTCTTGATGAAAAAAAATCCTAAATTAAAAGGCAAAAAATAGTCTAGAAGAATAACAAGAGTACGAAGGAAAAAAGAAAGCAGTGAAAGGAGGTTAAATTGCCAAAGGTGATAATTGGTCTTTCGAAACCCCACAAGTGATAATTTTGAGCCTTTATACCCTTTCATTCATAAACCCCTTAACCTAGCCTATGTTACGGTCCAAATTAAAGTCTTCTCTGATCAAAGAAAATTGCTTAATCCAAATAAGCCTGAACTATATCAAGACAAGTAGGATGAGGAAGGAGGACTGGGGAGGAGTGGAGGGGCAATCTCATGTTCAAAAGTGTGCTCAGATAGTTCTGCTTTAAACAACCCACTAAAAGAAAATCTTTGTGCATACATATCCCTTTATTTCTTACAACCCCTAAACCCAGCCTATATTACGATCCTAAAAGAAGTCTTATCGAATTGAGAGCTTAGAATTGAGAGCTTAGCTGTTTATCGCTCTTCAAAGCGCATGCGAGTTGTCGCTCTAGCCACGGTGGCGTTTTGGAAATCTAAGAGAAAAAACCAAGTGAGGTTAGAAAAACCCTAAACAGTAATCATGTAGAAAGTAGGGATAGGATAGCAAACCAAAAGGTCAGGATTCCTAGAGAATGGTGCAAACGCTATCACACCCCGATGAGAATGGGACAAAACTGAATGGGGCAGAATCCTGGAAAGGAAACAGAATCCTGAGAGTATGGGCCTTGGGACAATCCTGGGACATTATTTGTAAATAGCCTATATACATATAGTACTAGTACATCCATGACATGTATAACTTGTACATCCATTAAATTCCTATGTAGCTTGTATCTATCCATGCATTCATAAAAATAAAAATAAAAAAAAAAGCCATGACATGCATTCAATTCCATTCCTGTATGCACATTCAGCCAAAAAGTATAACATGCATTAAATTTCATTCCTGTATGAACCTGTACATTCGTAAAAAATTATATATCAATAGTAGGACATGCAAAATAAGTAATGCATCTAATTCCATGTGCATTCATAAAACAAAAAAGGAAAAAAAGGGAGGAGTATAACATGCATTCACCCCTTTACCTGTGCATTTTCAAAATTGGCATAAGTAAACTATTTTTGTACAAAAACTAACTCTATGTCTTTCTCTCTCTCTCTCAAATAGGAAATAGGGAACGAGGCAAAACATAAAAAGGAGCTAAAGCTACCCTTCAAACATCTGCAGTATCGGCACACACCTTAGAAAGCTCAGATTTCCATAGCCAACAAAAAATAGATAATAGGGCAATGGCCCACCCTCGACCTCCCCAATCAAATGACTTCTGACTCGAGATACTATGTATGTTGAAAAAAAGGAGTAATGAATAAGAGTCCGATTGCCCAGAGCTGGAATAGTGAAGCACATCCCCGAAAGTTAGCATCGACCCCTTGCTGGAGTCTAGTAAGGCTCACGAAGGTCTTTCCCATAGCCATAGGAGCATATGAGTGCCCTTATGAATCTTGGTAAGTAGCGCACACAACTGACAGTCGACTAAGTCATCCCCCCCCCCAGGGCGGAAACATCAACAAGCTTAGGAAAAGCAGAGCTAGGGCTACCATATGAGAAACAGATCAGTCTTGAGAAGTATGCCAATCACTTGAATGAGCTCGCATACCCGTTATGAATTCAAAGCGAGGAAAGAGGAACTCCACTGGAATGCAAGGAAACTGGGGCAAAAAGGCAGGGGAAAGAATCGCACGCCAGAGTCCAAGCTGGGAAGAGACAACCGTATTGCAACCATCAGGGAAGACGGGTCTTATGATGTCGACAGAATCATCTTGGAAGCTAAGGAGAAAACCATACTCGTGAGGAGTAGGAGTAAGCCCGCACTCCCCGAAGCAGAAAAGAGACAAACTAGGCTACCAAAAAGGAATCACTGCCTCCATGAACCCTGGAATAAGCTGCATCGACAAGAGCGAAGCCATCCGACCAAAGGATCGGCGAAAGATATCCTGCTCATCTGAAGGATAGCTGTCATGACAGGCTCTTAGCCAACTCAAAATCGCCCCCGCCATCCTAAAGATCAAGGTAAGAATACGGACATAGGGTAAGTATATCTCATGAGAAGTAAGAAAAAGAAGAAAGAGACACAATGAAAATAAATAAATAAATAAATAATAAAAATCAACAAATAATAAAAATATAAAAAGATTTGAAATGATAAGTCAAAATGAATTTTCTACACATTTTGGTTTTAAAATATTCACTTCTATGTCAATCAATTTCCTACACATTTTTATTTTAAAATCCCGCTTCCACGTCAAAATGAATTTTCTACACATTTTGATTTTAGAATTCCACTTCTGAGTCAAAATGAATTTTCTACATATTTTGATTTTAAAATTCGCTTCTAAGTCAAAATGAATTTCCTACACATTTTGATTTTCCAATTCAAAAATTCAAAATAAACTTTCTAAACCTCAAGGGTTTTATGTCTTTTTCTTTCAAAAAAGTTTTATTCCAAAACTTTTCCAACTCTTTCCCTAGTTTCGAAAAATTTTGGCAGAGTTCTGCTTAAAGATGGTCCCTAATACACCCACGACATTAACACATAACACAAACTATGCACTCTACAATTTCACAATCACATAATACCAACACCAACGCATAGTTTTCAAATTTTTAAATTTTTCAAAAGACTTGTTTTATTTTCAAAGTTATCCCAAAATTTCTCAAAATTACTTCAAATGTTTTCTAAAATATCCCTACATTTTTCTAAACACTAAACTCTAATAATTTCTCAATTTCTCAATTTTTCCTATTTTTTTATGTATTTTTTTATTTTTCAAAAAATTAAAAATTCAAAAAAATTTTAAAAAATCATGAAACTTCATTCGGCTGTTAAACACATTTTTCTAAAGCACATAAGATGAAAACCTAGCTAGAAAATTCAAATACCCAAGGCTGTAGGGACAAACCCCTGAATTCCTACAGGAACCGCCTTCACATAATCATGCAAAATTACTCAAATTCAATCAAACAAGCACCAAAACGCAAAAATAACTTCACCACGGTGTTCAAAACATATCAAAATATTAATTTCCACTATTCACATGGCTCAAACGGAATTCTACACATCAAAACCAACATAAAATCAAAAACTCACCTCTTGGAATTCTCTAGCGAAATCTTTTCTTCTGGTGACTTTTCTGGCGATGGTATCCACTTCCATCAATCCTTCGTGGTCCCTATGAAGCACTCTTTCAATGTCCAAGTCAATTTCCTCACGAAGGCTCTCAGTTTTTCGAAAATTCTTCAAATCCCGCAACAACGTCGAACAAGCAGTTTATTGGTTTTGATTCCAGGCCTGGCGCCACCACTAGTGGCGCCAAGCCAAATTTATCAAAGGCGCCACTGGTAATGGCGCTAGTGTCAAAATCTGGGCAATTTTGCCTTTTTCCCGCCAAAACTCGGTTTTAAAGACCTTTTGGGCCCAATATCCGTTTTCACACTCCAACTTTCAAATATTTCCAAAGACCGTCCCTCCAACCGCCCCACGGTCAACATGGGACTCTTACTCTATCGTTTTCTGTCTTCGACAAGTAAAGATGGAAAAAGAGGGGCAGTTGTAAGCACTTCATTTTTGCCCGCTCGGCAATGTCCAGTCCGTCCAGACTTAAGTTCAAGTCAATATGGACATATTCCAATTTAAATCAGTTTTCCAAATATAATCCAATCAATCGATCGCTTCGCGAGCCCATTGGGCCCAAATAGAGGCAAAATGACCAAAGTACCCTTGGCGCATTGTTCGGTCCAAATCCAGTGAGCATGTTTTTTCGAAGACAGTAAGTCCCCATTTTAATCTCAAATCCTATTTCAAGTCCAATTTCAATTCCAATTAAATTTGGCACGTCTGTCAAGAAAGTTGATTCCTTAAGGCAGTAAGTCCATCCTATTCAGCATGTTTTCTAAGAAAACTCTTTGGACTAGTAAGTTCCTTCAAACTCGTTGACCGGAACAAGACCCCAAGTCCTTGAGATGGTAGAATGGTCCACATTTGGCGCATGCTAGCCCGCCAATGAAGAATGTTCGTTTCGGCACGCCTTTCGAGAAAGTTGATTCCGTAGGTGATAAGTCCACGTAGCAGCTTCCCAAGATCAGACAGTCTCTGGAATGATCGCGAACCATTAGAGAAACGGAAGTACTCGTAAACATCGCAGCTGTGAGAATGACAGAAACACTCATAAACAGGTTGGTATAGGGAATTGACAACAAACCCCTGGGTCACAAGGCTGCCTTTAAAGTGACGGAAATACTCAAAACCCTGGTCAACGCCAGTGCCTACTAGCCCACTCTGGTGAAAAATGACCAAACTACCCCTAGGGCCATTTCTTGCACGTTTCTTGAGAAAGTACCTAACTCCTCATAATGGTAAGTCCACCCTTCCAGGATCATCCTTGGGACGATCCGGCATTTTTAGGTGCTTTCCAGTCGATTTCGGGCTAATTTTAAGACCCTCCGATCAAAATGGCCAACTTGTCCCAAGGCATCCGAGCACCCTGGGAACCACACCATCTCTGGGTATCGAACTGGGTATCGAACTGGGATGCTTTTGAAAGTACCCCCGACCTTCCATTACTCATTCGGATTATTTCGAGTCAATTCCGGTAAATTAGACGCAAAATGATCGTTTTACCCTTGGTGGGCCGACCGTCTTTTCCAAAAACATCAGCTCTAGGTATCAAGCTGGTAATCTCCTACAACATTTTAGGTAATGTTTCCAAGTCCTGAGTCTTCTTCTGGGATATTCCAAGTCTATCCCCTTAACTTTCCAGCCCGATTGACTGTTTTGCCCATAATGGCTCAGTCAACTCCTCTGACACATCTTGACATTATTCTTCAAGTCTATTACACCCGAGACACTATTCTAAGGGTTCCTATCCCTTCTCGGCCCTCTGAATCATTCCCAGACTTTTCGTAGTCACTCCTAGTGAAGTCAGGCTAAAAATTGCATTGTAGTCACTAGTACATGTGCCCAAATCTTCTGAAGATACATTGCTTGCCAACCTTAAAACTTTCCTAAGTGGCTGGCACCAAGCCAAAATTTGGCCTGGATCCACTCCTAGTGGCGCAAGAAGGAAATTTTGCCTGGCGCCACTGCAATAGGCTCCAGGTCAATATTCTGTCTATAAATACGTAGCCTCCTCCAACATAAGGGTCCATAAACTCAGTCCAAAAACCCTGCTCTTCGATATACAGAGCTTGCAGTCCTTCCAAACCCTAGTTCCCTTTAGGTTCTTCAAATCCTAGCCTCTATATACAAACCCTAGCCTCTATACACTCACATACACTCATATACTAGCCTCCAAAACCTCCATTGAAGACTTGAAGTGCTACAATTCCGAAGCTCTCGAAGACCAACACAAAGCCAAGCAAAGATCGAAGTAAAGAAAGCGAGCATAACAAAGCAAATAAGAGAAGACACAAGGTAAGCTTCTTATTTACGTTTACGTAATTCCCCCCTCTCTCTTCTCTCTCCTCTAATCCACTTTGGTTTTCTTCTATTTTAATCCCCTATCTTCTACTCACTTTCTTGCATGCTTGAAACAAGGTACTCCCCAGTTCATGTGTATGATTAGGCTATTGAAAGTCACTGTGCCGGGGGCTTTCTCTTAGTCTAACCGGAGACCAAGTGGGTTCGGCCCCCTTGATTATGTGGTGAAGCCTTTAACCTTGTATGCTCACGACCCCAACTTGCATTGTGCATATCATGATCATGCATCTCTCCAAAACTTATTTTCAAACTTGTTTTCAAAACTTGCATCAAAATTGTTTTCAAAACTTGAATTAAAATCTTTTTCTTCAAAACTTATTTTCAAAATCACAACCCTAATGTGATTCTAGCCTTTCCATGGTTAGGGTTGCTTTAGGAAAGTGTTACATTCAAAGTGACCAATATGGTCCATATTTTCAAATCCTTATTATTTTCAAAACCACAATCCTGGAATGGTTCTAATCTTTTTATGGTTAGAATCGTTTTAGGAAAGTCAGATATTTTTAGAGGCTTGTAAAAATCCACATTCAAATCCCTTTCCAAATTACTTTTCAAACTTACTTTCCAAAACCTCCTTTTTAAATCATCTCCAAAATCTCTTTTCACATCTACTTTCTAAAATCTCTTCTCCAACATATTTCCTAAAAATAACCCTCTCTAAAATTGCTTTCTAAAAAACCCCTCCCTTCAAAATCTATTTTCTAAAACTTCTTTTCAAACACCGTTCCAAAAAGCTCTCTTAAAAATTCACTTTCTAAAAACGCTCCATAAGTTTCCTTTCTAACAACTCTTTTCAAAAATTTCTTCCCAAAAACTCTTTTGAAATTTAATTTCTAAAGACTCTTTATTAAGATCTCCTTCTAAAAAACCTTCTTCCCAAAAAGTTCTACTTTCCAAAAACTCTTTACCTTGGAGTCTAAGTCAAGCCCTAGAACTATGATTAGAAAACCCTAATTTTCAATTTCCTTTTCTACCTCAAACTTTAGGTTACTAAATCCTTTTTACATCCAAATCATAAATTTTCAAAACTTATTTTCTACATCGAATTATAGACTTCCAAATCTAGGATTTCTAAAACTTCACCTTCCAATTCCATGCCAAATCCAATTCTCCGTTTTTGGAAATAAAATCAAATCATCTCTTTTTAGAAACAAAATCCAATCTTTTGTTTTCAGAAATAGGAATCCCAATCTTTCCTAACCCAAACCTTTCCTAATCCCAATCCTTCCAAATCCAAATCTTTTCTAATCCAATCCTTTTTAATCGCATACCTTCCTAAACTTTAAGTTTTCAAAACCTTATACTTTCAAATCTTTCCTAATTCGAACCTTTCTTAATTCCCGTCTTTCCTAATTCCATACCTTTTCAAATTTCAACTTTTAAAATTCTGAATTTTCAAATCTTTCTTAAACTCGAATCTTTTCTAACTTCAAGTGTTTCTGAAACTCAAAACTTTCAAACCTTTCCTAATTTCGAATTTTCCATTCCAAATCTTTCCAAAATCCTAGACTTTCTAAATTTCAAATATTTCTTAAATCAAACTTTTTCTAATTCTAATCTTTCCAAAAATCAACTATCTCTTAAGTTGGAACTTTTTAAATTCAAGACCTTTCCAATTCCAAAACCTTTCTTAAAATAAATCTTTCCTAATTCGAAACTTCCCTAATTCATAGCTTTCCTAAAATGAAACTTTCCTAAATCTGAGATTTCCTAAATCCATTATTGCTTAAACTCCAACTTTCCTAATCCTCCAAGTCTAACATTTAAGTCAAATCTTTTCAAATTTCCAAGTCAAATAAAATCCTTCTTAATCTCAAGTCCTTCCTAACTCTAGGTTTCCTAAAAGCAAGCTTTCCAAAACCAATCTTTTCAAATATTCTAATCAAAGTTCAATTTCCTAATCTTCCAATCCAAATTCCAAGTCAATTTGTTTTTCCAATCAAAACCTTCTATTTTCAATCGAACTCTTGTCCAAACTACCACTGACCTGTAAGCACCCCATTTTTTACCGCTTGGCAGTCTACACTCCATCCAGACTTATTTTTAAGTCATTGTGGGCATATTCCTATCGAAACAAACTTTCTAAGTCTAAATCCCGTTTGTCCATCGCCTCGCGGGCCCACCAGGCCCAAATAGAGGCAAAATGACTAAAACGCCCTTAGGGGCATTGCCCTTTCCTTTCCAATCCCTCTCTCGAGACAATTTATTCCTCGAGACGGTTCCAACTCAGACACGTCTTTTCGAAGACGGTAAGACCCCTTTCCAACCCCTCTCTCGAGACAATTTATTTCTCGAGACGGTTCCAATCCAGGCACGTCTTTTTGAAGACGATAAGACCCCTTTCCAACCCCTCTCTCGAGACAATTTATTTCTCGAGACAGTTCCAATCCAGGCACGTCTCATCGGAGACGGTAAGTCCTTTTTTCAACCCCTCTCTTGAGACAGTTGATTCCTCGAGACAGTAAATCTATTCCAATCAGGCACGTCTTTCGGAGACGGTAAGACCCCTTTCCAACCCCTCTCTCGAGACAATTTATTTCTCGAGACGGTTCCAATCCAGGCACGTCTTTTTGAAGACGATAAGACCCCTTTCCAACCCCTCTCTCGAGACAATTTATTCCTCGAGACGGTTCCAATCCAGGCACATCTCATCGGAGACGGTAAGTCCTTTTTTCAACCCCTCTCTTGAGACAGTTGATTCCTCGAGACAGTAAATCTATTCTAATCAGGCACGTCTTTCGGAGACGGTAAGACCCCTTTCCAACCCCTCTCTCTCGACAGTTTATTCCTTGAGACGGTTCCAATCCAGGCACGTCTTTTCAGAGATGGTAAGTCCCCTTTCCAACCCCTCTCTCGAGACAGTTTATTCCTCGAGACGGTACCAACTCAGGCACGTCTTTTCGAAGACAGTAAGACCCCTTTCCAAGCCCTCTCTCGAGACAGTTTATTCCTCGAGACGGTTCCAATCCAGGCACGTCTTTTCAGAGATGGTGAGACCCCTTTCCAATCCCTCTCTCGAGACAGTTTATTCCTCGAGACGGTCCGAGTAGCGAAACTACTCACAAAACCGTTAAAGTAGCAAAAATACTCACAAGTAGGTCGATATAGGAAATTGCCAACAAACCCCTGTGTCACGACGACCACCGTCAGAGTGGTGGAAACACTCAAAACTCAAGCCAACACCAGTGTCTGTTAGCCCGCTTCGGTGAAAAATGACCAAACTGCCCCTTAGACCTTTTTCGAGATTTTCCGGTCAAGATGACCATTTTGCCCCTAAGCATCCGAATGCCCCGGGAACCACACTGGCTCTAGGTATCAAACCGGTAACCTCTCGAGAATGCTTCTTGTAGTATTCTCAGCCTTTCCTTATCTTTCCGGATCATTCCAAGTCAGTTCCGGCAAACCCGGTACAAAATGACCGTTTTGCCCCTAGTGGGCCGGTCTCCTTTTTCAACCACACCGGCTCTGGGTATCAAACTGGTAACTTCCCGAGAATACTTTTTATAGTGTTCTAAATCTTTCTTTGTCTTTCCGGATTATTCCGAGTCAGTTCCGGCCAATCCGATACAAAATGACCGTTTTGCCCCTAGTGGGTCAGTCTCCTTTTTCCGACCACACCAGCTCTGGGTATCAAACTGGCAACCTCTGGGAACATTCTGAATAATGTTTCCAGATCCCAAGTCTTCTTCCGGGACAGTTCGAGTTTGTCCCGGCAGTTTCTCGGTTCGATTGACTGTTATGCCCCTACAGGCCCGGTCAACATTTTCGACCCATCTTATCCTCATTTCTCAAGTCAAATACCTCCAGGACACTATTTTAAGTGTTCCTACTCCTTTCCGGCCTTCTGGGTCATTCCCGGCTCCTTCAAATCATTCTCGGACTTTTCGGAGTCATTCCTAGTGAAGCCATGCTAAAAATTGCATGGTAGTCATTAGTACAGGCGCCCAAATCTAGTCAAATATACGTTGCTTGCCGACCTTAAATATTTCCTAAATGGCTGGCGCCACTAGTAGTAGCGCCAAGCCAAAAATTGGGTTGGCGCCACTCCTAGTGGCGCCTGTGTAAATTCTGGCCTGGCGCCACTACAACAGGTGTCACTATTGTCCAACCTCTGTAAATACAGAGTCTCCTCCAACGTGAAAAGGGTCCGCAAACTCAACCTAAAAATCATATATTTTGATATACAGAGCTCGAGCACCTCCAAAACCCTAGCTTCCCTAGGTTTTCCAAACCCTAGCCACCCTACACAAACCCTAGCCTCCTATACACTCATACACACCCCCATACGCTCATACACTAACCTTCAACCCTCCTTCGAAGACTTAAAGAGGTGTCATCCAAAGCTTGAAGGCAACTCTTGAAGATTGAAGATGAAGACCGAAGATCGAAGACAAGCAAGGCGAGCAAAATAAACAAGACATACGGTAGGCTCCCTATTTAAATTTCCGCACTTCCCCCCTCTCTCTTCTCTCTCCTAACCCACTTGGGTTTTCTCTATTTTAATCTCCCATCTCTTTCCCCCCTTTCTTTGCATGCTTGAAACAAGGGGATTCCCGGTCCATGTATAGGATTGGGCTATTGGAGAGTCACCGTGTCGGGGGCTTTCGTCTAGTCTAACCAGAGACCATGAGGGTTCGGCCCCCTTGATTATGTGGTGAAGCCTTAACCTTGTATGTTCAGGACTCCAAAATTGCATTGTGCATATCATGGTCTTGCATCTTCCAAAAGTCGTTTTCAAAGTTGTTTTCAAAATCGTTTTCAAACTTGCTTTCAAAATTACATCAAAATCTCTTTTTCAAAATATGTTTTCAAAATCACAATCCTAGGGTGATTCTAGCCTTTCCATGGCTAGGGTTGCTTTAGGAAAGTGTTACATTCAAAGTGACCAATACGGTCCATATTTTCAAATCTTGTTATTTTCAAAACCACTTTCCTAAAGTGGTTCTAGCCCTCTTATGGTTAGAATTGTTTCAGCAAAGTGAGATGTTTTTACACCTTCCTAAAAACTCTATTTTCAAAAAACTCTTTTCCTAAAAATCTCTTTCAATATACTTTCCTAAAACTCTCCTCTTCAAAGTTGTTTTCAAAAACTCCCTCCAAAATCTATTTTCCAAAACTTCTCTTTTTAAACTCCTTTCCAAAACGCTCTTTTCAAAATCCACTTTCTAAAAGCGCTCCCTAAAAATCTTTCTAAAAACTCTCTTCCTAAAATTTTCCTTCTAGAAATTCCCCTCTAGGATTTTCCTTCTAAAATCTTTGTTTCCAAAAACTATCTCTTCGAATTTACTTTCCAAAAACTCTTCTCTTTAGAAACTCCTTCCTAGGATCCCCTTCTACAAAACCTTCGTTTCCAAAAACACACTTTCCAAAAATCCTTTTTCCTTAGAGCCCAAGTCAAGCCCTAGAACCCACAATTAGGAAACCCTAATTTTCTTTCCAAAAACATGGTTTTCAAACTTTGCCCCAAACCTAGGTTTGCAAACCTTTTGTTTTCTACATCAAAACTATACATGTTTCCAAAACCTATTTTCTACGTCAAAACTATAATTTTCCAAATCTAGGGTTTCTAGAATCTCACTTTCCAAATCCTTGCCAAATCCTATCTTCCATTTAGGAAACCAAATCAAATATTCCCGTTTAGGAAACCAAATCCGATCCTCCGTTTTTGGAAACAAAATCAAAACTTTGCTTTTAGAAATAAAATCCAATCCCTTCCTAATCTGAATCTTTCCTTCCTAATTCAACTCCTTCCTAAACTTCTCATTTCCTAAACCTTAAGTTTCCAAAACTTGAACATAAAAATCTTTCCTAAAATTCTAAAATTCAACCCTTTCCTAATTCTACCTTCTTTTCAAATCTTAACTTTCAAACCTAAGTTTTCAAATCTTTCTTAAACTCGAACCTTTCCTAATCTCAAATCTTTCTAAACTTCCAAACTTTCTAAATTCTAAACTTTCCAAAACTTCAACATCTTTCCAAATCTAAGACTTTTCTAAACTCAAAACTTTCTTAATTCAAACATTTCCTATGTTGAAAACTTTCCTTTTTCAAACATTTCCAAATTCAAACTTTCTTAAGTTGAAACTTTCCTAATTCAAAACTTTCTTAAAATGAAAACTTTCCTAATTCGAAACTTTCTAAAAATGAAACTTTTCAAAAATGGAACTTTCCTAATTCGAGGCTTTCCTAAATCGGACCTTTCCTAATTCGAATCTTTCCTAAATCCAATCATTTCCTAAATCTTCCAAGTCCAGCATTTGAGTCAAATCTTTTCTAAAAGCTTTCCAAGTCGAGTCAAATCTTTCCTAAGTCCAGGTTTCCTAAACCTCCATCTTTCCAAAACAAGTATAAATCTTTCTTCCAAGTTCTATCTTTTCAAATAAAAATTCAATCTTTTCAATTTCAAAATTCCAAGTTCCAATTTTCAATCCTCTATTCAAAGTTCAATTTCTTAATCTTCCAATTCAATCTCTTTCTTTCAAATCAATCTCTTTTCAATCGGACTCTTATCCGAACTACGACTGACCTAATTCCCCCAAAGGCATACGTAAGCAATCTTCATAGGTGCCGTCATAACACTTTCCAAACTTTCAATTCCACCCTTATGGGTGCGGTCACAACCTTTTTCAATCTCCAATTTCACAACTTTTTTTCAACTTCCAATCCTAAATTTCTATTTTTAAATCTCTATTTCCAATTTCTAAGCTTTCCAATTTCAAATCCATCTTTTCAAATCTCTTTCTAAAAACAAATCAATTTCTTTTCAAATCTATTTCCAAATCTATTTTTCAACTTCCTTTTCTTGCACTTGCTTGTCATGTTTCATTATTTAAAAAAAAAAACATTATTTGCTAAAGTGGATAGGAATGAACATTTGTTAGTTGAAGACTCTCGTAGTTGAATTTTGGATAAATAGACATGTAGGTACCGCAAGGGTGGAGTAGAGTGATGGCTTAGTGTGTCTTCCTTACACGTAACCAACCTCCAAACCTAGGATGTTGTTTTCAAAGACCAAAATGGAGTTTATTTTCAAAAAGGGCTTAAATGTTTTCTAAAGATTGTTAAACAACCTGCTTTCTTAAAAACCCTCTCTTGAGGTAGTATTTTCAAAATCGTTTTCAACAACCCTAAGTGCTATCCTCAGATTGAGCTTAGTTTTTAGGTGACCTAACTCACCTTAATCAAGTTAGGTGGCGACTCCGAATCTTTTTCAAAAGCCCTTTATTTAAATCAATTTTTCAATTCAAACCTAGTCGCACTCATTCTTCTAGGAGGGTGAGTTCAACGAGAGAGTACAACATTTTTCCCGCTTGTGTGAGTATTCCTCAAGTGCAAAAAATTTGGGCACGACATGACCTGATTCCCAAAAAAGGGATACGTAGGCAACCATCATCAGTACGGTCATAACTTTTTTCAAATCTCCAATTTCATAACTATTTTCAAACTTCCAATTCTAAAAATCTATTTTCAAATCTCTATTTCCAAATCTTTCTTTCACATGAAATTAAGTTCTTTTCAAATCTATTTTCAAAATCAAGTTTTATTCTCTCACTTGCATATCATGCTGTCGCGCCCAGATTTTTCGCACTCGAGGAATACTCACCCAAACGGGAAAAATGCTGTACTCTCTCATTAGAACTTACCCTCCTAAAAGAATGAGTGCGACTAGGTTTGAATTGAAAACAGGTTTGAATAAAGGGCTTTTTGAAAAAGATTCGGAGTCGCCACCTAACTTGATTAAGGTGAGTTAGGTCACCTAAAAACTAAGCATAATCCGAGGACTACACTTAGGGTTTTTGAAAAATAATTTTGAAAACATCTCCTCAAAAGAGGGTTTTTAGAAAACAGGTTGTTTGGCAACCTTTGGAAAACATTTAGCCCTTTTTTTGAAAAATAACTCCTTTTGGTCTTTGAAAACAGTGGTCTAGGTTCGGAGGTTGGTTACGTGTAGGGAAGACGCACTAAGCTATCACCCTACCCCGCCCTTTCGGTACCTACATGTCAATCTACCCTAGATTCACCTATGAGAGTCTTCAATTAACTATAGTTCAACCCTATTTATTTTGAAAAACAAATGTTTGAAAAATATGATGCATGATATGCAAGTGCAAGTTAAGAGAATTGAAAAATAGGTTTGGAAAGAGATTGATTTGATTTGAAAATAGATTTGAAGAGATGGAATTGAAATTGGAAAGTTTGAAAATTTGGAAATAGAAATTTGAAAATAGAAATTTGAAATTGGAATTTGAAAATTGATTGGAATTTGAGATTTGAAAAGATTTTGAAAACCGCACCCATGAGGGTGGAATTAAAAGTTTGAAAAGGATTGTGACCACACCTATGAAGGTTGCCTACGTATCCCTTTGGGGGAATCAGGTCAGTCGTAGTTCGGACCGGAGTCCGATTGAAAAGAGATTGATTTGAAGAGAGAAATTGGATTAGAAGAAAGAGATTGAATTGAAAACTGGATTTGATTTGAGATTAGAAAAGGAGATTGAATTTGAGAAGATTGGACTTGCTTTTGAAAGATTGATTTTGGAAAGACTTGGTTATGGAAAAAATGGAAGTTTAGGAAACCTAGACTTAGGAAAGATTGGATTGGAATGTTGGATTTGGAAGATTTGGAAAGATTTGGAAACTTAGAATTTAGGAAAGATTTGGATTAGAAAAGTTTCGAATTAGGAAAATGTTATTTTTGGAAAGTTTTAGGTTTAGGAAAGTTTCTACTTAGGAAAGTTTTGATTTAGGAAAGTTTTCAAATTAGGAGAGTTTCGAATTTAGAAATGTTTGAAAAAGGGAAGTTTTGATTTTGGAAAGTTTTGAAAACAAGGAAGTTTTGAAAATAAGAAAGTTTCGTTTTAGGAAAGGTTTGAAAAAGGAAAGTTTTCAGTTTAGGAAATGTTTGAATTAAGAAAGTTTTCAACTTAAGAAAGTCTTAAATTAAGAAAGTTTTGAGTTTAGAAAAGTCTTAGATTTGGAAAGATTTGAAGTTTAAGAGAGTTTAGAATTTAGAAAGTTTTAGGTTTAGAAAAATTCAACTTAAGAAAGTTTCAAATTTAGAAAGTTTTGAATTTGGAAAGATTTGAAATTTAAAAAGTTTAAGATTTAGAAAGTTTTAGAGTTTGAATTTTAGAAAGTCTTGAAATTAGGAAAGACTTGAGTTTAGGAAATGTTTGAAAACTTAGATTTGAAAAAGATTTTGGAAAAGGGTAGAATTAGGAAATGGTTGAACTAAGAAAGATTTGAAAGTTAAGTTTTAAAGTTTAGTAAAGATTTATATGTTCAAGTTTTTAGAAACTTAAGGTTTAAGAAAGTGGAAGTTTAGGAAGGATTTGAATTAGGAAAGAGTTGGATTTTGAAACTTAAGGAAAGGTTTAAAGTTTAGGTTTAGGAAACTTATGGTTTAGGAATTGAATTAGGAAAGGCTTGGTTTCTAAAAGAGAAAGGTTTGATTTTTGTTTCCAAAAACGGAGGATAGGATCTAGTTTCCTAAACGGGAAGATTTGATTTGGTTTCCTAAAGGGAAGATAGGATTTGGAAAGGGAGATTCTAGAAACCCTAGATTTGGAAAATTGTTGTTTTGACGTAGAAAAGAGGTTTTGAAAACATGTATAGTTTTGATATAGAAAACAAAAGATTTTGGAAACCTAGGTTTGGGGCAAAGTTTGAAAATCATGTTTTTGAAAAGAAAATTAGGGTTTTGTAATTGTGGGTTCTAGGGCTTGACTTGGGCTCTAAGGAAAGAGTTTTTAGAAAGTGCGTTTTTGGAAACGAAGGTTTTTCTAGAAGGGAATCCTAGGGAGGAATTTTCGGAAAGTGAATTTGAAGAGGGAGTTTTTGAAAAAAGATTTTAAAGAGAAGGAGTTTTGGAAAGTGTGTTTTTGGAAACGTAGATTTTGGAAGGTAGATACTAGGGGGGAATTTCTAGTAGGGAGATTTTGGAAAAGAGAGTTTTTGGAAAGATTTTTAGAGAGCGTTTTTAGAAACTGGATTTTGGGGAGAGGATTTTGGAAAGGAGTTGAAAAAGGGAGTTTGAAAAATAGATTCTAGAAGGAGTTTTTGAAAACAATTTTGAAGAGGAAAGTTTTAGGAAAGATTTTTGAAAAAGAGATTTTTAGGAAGAGATTTTTAAAGAGAGGGAGAGTTTAGAAGGATTAAAAACATCTCACTTTCCTAAAGCAATCCTAGCCATAAGAGGACTAGAACCACTTTAGGAAAGTGGTTTTGAAAATAAGGTTTGAAAATATAGACCAAAAGGTCACTTTTTATATAACACTTTCCTAAAGCAACCCTAGCCATGGAAAGGCTAGAATCACCCTAGGATTGTGAATTTGAAAACATGTTTTTGAAAAAGAGCTTTTGATGCAATTTTGAAAACAAGTTTGAAAACGATTTTTGAAAACAACTTTTTGAAAACGAATTTTGGAAGATGCAAGACTATGATATGCACAATGCAATTTAGGGTCGTGAACATACAAGG
This sequence comes from Euryodendron excelsum, assembly GCA_033060915.1. Taxonomy (NCBI): domain Eukaryota; kingdom Viridiplantae; phylum Streptophyta; class Magnoliopsida; order Ericales; family Pentaphylacaceae; genus Euryodendron; species Euryodendron excelsum. Next base: position 15,300,256 of record CM065384.1, on the reverse strand, counting down.
TTAAGGCTTCACCACATAATCAAGGGGGCCGGACCCACGTGGTCTTTGGTTAGACTAGAAGAAAGCCCTCGACACGGTGACTGTCCAATAGTCCAATCCTACACAAGGACCGGGAATCCCCTTGTTTCAAGCATGCAAAGAAAGGGGGAGAAAGAGATGGGGGATTAAAATAGAGAAAACCCAAGTGGGTTGGAGAGAGAAGAGAGAGGGGGGAAGTGCAGAAAATTAAATAGGGAGCCTACCTTGTATCTTCTTTAATTTGCGCGCCTTGCTTGTCTTTGGTCTTCGGTCTTCGGTCTTGATCTTCACCTTCAGTCTTCAAGAGTTGTCTTCAAGCTTTGGATGGCAGCTCTTCAAGTCTTCAAAGGATGGTTAAAGGCTAGTATATGAGTGTATGGGGGTGTGTATGAGTGTATAGGAGGCTAGGGTTTGTTTAGGGTGGCTAGGGTTTGGAGAAACCTAAGGAGGCTAGGGTTTAGGAGATGCTCGAGCTCTGTATATCGAAATATAGGATTCTTAGGTTAAGTTTACAAACCCTTTTCACGTTGAACGAGGCTCTGTATTTATAGAGGGAAGACAAACCTGGCGCCTGTTGCAGTGGCGCCAGGCCAAATTATACACTGGCGCCACTAGGAGTGGCGCCAGGCCATTTTTTGGCTTGGCGCCACTACTAGTGGCGCCAGCCATTTAGGAAACAATTAAGGTCGGCAAGCAACGTATCTTTGACTAGATTTGGGCGCCTGTACTAGTGACTACCATGTAAACTTTAGCTTGGCTTCACTAAGAGTGACTCCGGAAAGTTCGGGAATGATTTGAAGAAGCCGGGGATGACCCAGAAGGCTAGAAGGGAGCAGGAATACTTAAAATAGTGTCCTAGAGGTATTTGACTTGAAAAGTGAGGATAAGATGTGTCAGAAAGGTTGACCGGGCCTTTAGGGGCAAAACGGTCAATCGGATCGGAAAACTACCGGGGCGAACCCGGATTGTCCCGAAAAAAGACTTGGGATCTGGAAACATTATTTAGAATGTTCCCAGACGTTGCCGGTTTGATTCCCAGAGCTGGCGTGGTCGGAAAAGGAGACCGGCCCACCAGGGGCAAAACGGTCATTTTGTACCGGGTTTGCCGGAACTGACTCGGAATGGTCCGGAAAGGTGAAGGAAGGTCGAGAACACTATAAAAAGTATTCTCGGGACATTACCGGTTTGATACCCAGAGCCGGTGTGGTCGAAAAAGGAGACCGGCCCTCCAGGGGCAAAACGGTCATTTTGTACCGGGTTTGCCGGAACTGACTCGGAATGGTTTGGAAAGGCAAAAGAAGGTCGAGAACACTATAAAAAGTATTCTCGGGACATTACCGGTTTGATACCCAGAGCCGGTGTGGTTCCCGGGGCATCCGGATGCCTAGGGGCAAGATGGTCATCTTGACCGAAAAGTCTCGGAAAAGGTCCTAAGGGTAGTCTAGTCATTTTTCACCGAAGTGAGCTAACAAACATGGGTATTGACCTAGGTTTTGAGTGTTTCCGCCACTCAGACAAGGTTGATTATTTCCGCTACTCAGACGGGGTTGAGTATTTCTGCTACTCAGACGGGGTTGACGATTTGAGAGTATTTCCGCTACTCTAACGGCTCTGTGAGTATTTCCGCTACTCTAACGGTTCTGTGAGTATTTCCGCTACTCGGATGGCTCTGTGAGTATTTCCGCTACTCTAACGGTTGTGTGAGTAGTTTTGCTACTCAGACCGTCTCGAGGAATAAACTGTCTCGAGAGAGGGACTGGAATTGAAATAAGAAAGGACAATGCCCCCTACGGGCATTTTGGTCATTTTGCCTCTATTTGGGCCTGACAGGCCCGCGAAGCGATGGAAAGATGGAATTTGAACCTAGTGAATTGGCTTCGATAGGAATATGCCCAAAATGACTTGAAAACAAGTCTGGACGGAGTGTAGACTGCCGAGCGGTCAAAAATGGGGTGCTTACACATGCATCATGTCAATTTCTTTCTAAAAATTAGTTTCTAAAGTGGATAGTTTTGGACATGTATTAATTAAAGACTCTAATGGGTGAATCTAGGGTGAATAGACATGTTGGTACCGCAAGAGCGGGGTAGGGTGATGGATTAGTGCCTCTTCCCTACACGTAACCAACATGGAGTTATTTTCAAAAAAGGGCTCAAATATTTTCAAAGGTTGCCAAACAACCTCTTTTCTTAAAAACCCTTTCTTCAAGAAGTATTTAAAAAAAATAGTCTTTTTCAAAAACTCTAAGTGTAATATTCGGATTGTGCTTATCTTTTAAGTGACCTAACTCACCTTAATCAAGTTAGGTGGCGACTCCAAATATTTTTCAAAAGCCCTTTATTCAAATCAATTTTCAATTCAAACCTAGTCGCACTCATTCTTCTAGGAGGATGAGTTCTAACGAGTGAGTACATTATTTTTCCAGTTTGTGTGTGTATTCCTCGAGTGCAAAAAAACTAGACGCGACACATGTTCAGCTCCTTCTGGGTGAAAGGTTACTTCAATCTCTTACGGTCGGTGAAGATCTCACAAGTGACTCCATACGAGTAGTGGCGCCAAATCTTCAAAGCAAACACTACTGCTACTAATTCAAGATCTTGGATTAGGTAGTTCTTCTCATGCGGTCTCAACTCTCTCAATGCATATGCAATCACCTTACTGTGTTGTGTCAATACGCATCCCAGTGCTCTATGCAAAGTGTCACTGTAGATAGAAAACTCGTCAGTCCAGGTAGGTTAGGCTAGAATTGGTGTGGACACCAACCGGTTCTTCAATTCCTAGAAAATTTGTTCCCTCTTCTCATTTTATTTAAATAGTGCGTTCTTCCGGGTGAGCTGTGTCAAAGGAGTTGTAATCTTGGAGAAGTCCTTCACAAATCTTCGGTAATACCCAACTAAGCCCATAAAACTTCTGACTTTGGTTACATTCGTTAGTCTCGGCCAATTCATAATGGCTTCAACTTTTGAAGGATCAACGGACACTCCATCCACACTGATGATGTGTCCCAAAAATACTACACTTGGTAGCCAAAATTTACACTTTTTTAGCTTGGCATACAATCTCCTGTCTCGCAGAGTTTGAAGAACCATCCTCAAATGGTGTTCATAATCTACAAGACTCTTAGAATACATCAAGATGTCATCAATAAACACAATTACAAAATCATCAATAAAGGATTTAAAAATCTGATTCATCAAATCCATGAAAGTGGCAGCTACATTTGTGACTCCAAACGGCATAACCAAAAACTCATAATGACCATATCTAGTTCAGAATGCCGTCTTCTCCACATCACTTGCCCTTAATTCAGTTGGTGATAACTCGACCTTAGGTCGATCTTCGAGAATACTTGTGTGCCTTGTAGTTGTTCAAACAAATCATCCACTCTCGGTAATGGATACTGATTCTTAATGGTGACCTTTTTCAATTCTCGGTAGTCAATGCATAATCTCATGGTTCCATCTTTCTTTTTCACAAATAACACCGGGGCACCCCACGGTGAAACACTAGGATGGATGAATCCCCTTTGTAACAACTCTTGGAGTTGAACCTTCAACTCCTTCAACTCTAAAGGGGAGATTCTAGGAAAGTATTATATTCGTTGTGACCATCAAGGTCCATATTTTAGGGTGTAAGCCCTAATTGTTTTTATCAAAAACCATAATCTTGAGGTGATTCTAGTCATTCTATGGTTAGGGCTATTTTAGCAACGTGTGATATTCAATGTGATCACATTGGTCCATATTTCAAATCCATGTTGTTTTCAAAACCACCAACTTAGAATGGTTCTAATATTTTCATGGTTAGAATTGTTTTAGGAAAGTGAGACATTCAAAAGATTTCAAAAGTCCATATTCAAGCCCCTTTCCAAATTGCTTTTCAATCTTATTTCTAAAAGCTGTATTCAAAAATTCACTTTCTAAAAACTCTCTTTAAACTTCCTTCTTAGAAATTCTTTTCAAATATCTTCTTTCCAAAAACTCTTTTTCTTAAAGTCCAAGTTAAGCCCTAGATTACGTGGTTAGGAAACCCTAGTTCTCTTTCCTAGAGCATGACTTCCTCTTTTTTCTCAAATCATGGGTTTTCAAAAATTATTTTCTACATCAACTCTTAGATCTCCAAAACCTCCTTTTTTACACCAAATCATAGATTTTCAAATCCTAGATTTTCAAAACTTAACATTTTCAATTCCGTGTCAAATCTAATCTTCCCGTTTAGGAAAGTAGATAAATCTTCTAATTTTAGAAACCAAATCAAATAATCTATTTTTGGAATAAAATCTAATCTTCTACTTTAAGAAATAAAAATAAAATCTTTCTTAATTCAAACATTTCATAATTCCAACCTTTTCTAGTTTCAAACCTTTCTAAACTTCAATCTTTCCATATTCTAAAACTATCTAAATTTAAACTTTCCAAAACTCAAATCTTTCTAAATTCCAAAAACTTCCAAATTCAAATCTTTCCTAAAATGAAAACTTTCGTAATTAGAAGACTTTCCTAAAATGGAACTTTTTTATTTTGAAACTTTCTTAAATTCAAAGATTTCTAAAATCTAATCTTTCATAAACTTTAACTTTCTGAACTCTTTCAAATCAAATAATCAAAGTTAAATCTTTCCAACCATTCCAACTCAAGTGTTTCTAAATCAAATCAAATCTCTTTCCAAATCTTTCTTAAATCTAACTTTCCTAGTTTGAGCCTTCCTTAATTCGAACCTTTCCTAAATCCAACTTTCTAAAATCAAATTTCTCAAGTCTAAATCAAATCTTTTCAATTCGATTACATGATCCAACCTTAGGTTATCTAAACCCTAGTTCAACCCTAACCCTAAAGTTAAGAAGTTCCAACTTTTTCCTAAAACCAAGATGGTTTTCAAACTTCAATCTAGGTCAAGATGTTTTCAAAACTGAATTCAATCTTTCCAAATCATGTCCTAGTTTTACTCAATTTCAAATCTTCAAGTTCAATTTGAAATTATCAAGTCAATTTCGAATCAAAGTTCAATTTCAAATCTTTCATTCAAAGTTCAATTCAAACTCTTTTCAAATCAAATATTTTCAAATCAAACTTTTCAATAACATCAAAATGTCTATTTTCAATCGGACTCTTGTTCCAACTGCGAGTGACCTAATTCCCAACAAATGGATATGTAGGCAACACTCATGGGTGCAGTAACAACCTTTTTCAAACTTCCAATTCCACAATCTTTTTTAAATTTCCAATTCTATAGTCTATTTCAAGTTTCTAATTTTAAAATCTATTTTCAAATCTCTAATTCCATAATCTATTTCCAATTTTTAAAACTTTCTTTCCAATTTCAAATCAAGTCTTTTCAAATCTATTTCTAAAATTAAATCTTTTCTTCAAAATCAAGTCTTATTCTCTCATTTGCATATCATGCATCATGTTAAACTTCTTTTCTACAATTCTCATTTAAGGTGGATATAATTGGACTTTTATTAATCGAAAATTCCAAATGAGTGAACTTAAAGTGAATAGATATATAAGTACCGCAAGGGCGGGGTAGGGTGATGGCTTAGTGCGTCTTCCCTACACGTAACCAACCTCCAAACCTAGAATCATTGTTTTCAAAGACCAAAATGGAGTTATTTTCAAAAAGGGCTTAAAACTTTCCAAAGGTTGCTAAACAACCTATTTTTCTAAAAAAAAAAAACCCTCTCTTGAGGAAGTTTCCAAAACATTTTAAAAAATCCTAAGTGTAATATTTGTATTGTACTTGGTTTTAGGTGACCTAACTCACCTTATTCAAGTTAGGTGACGACTCCAAATCATTTTTTCAAAAACCCTTATTCAAATCAATTTTCAATTAAAACCTAGTAGCACTCATCCTTTTAGGAGGATGAGTTATAACGAGAGAGTACTGTGTTTTTCTCACTTGTGCGTATTTTCCTCGAGTGTGAAAAATCGGGGGGCGACAATATGCAAGTGCACGAAAAGAATTTGCAAAGAGATTTTGAGAAATGGGAATTGGAATTTTAAAAAAGGCTGTGACTGCACCCATGAGGGTTGCCTACATATCCCTTTATTGGGAATTCGATCAGTTGTAGTTTGGACTCAAGGTTCGATTGAGAATAGACATTTTGGGGCCTAACTTGATTTGGAAAGACACTTTGGGGCTTTTGAAAAGTTTGATTTCAAAAAAGTTTGATTTGAACTTTGGAATATTTGAAATTGAACTTTGATTTGAAATTGAACTTTGAAGAAGAACTTGGGCTTATTTTGGAAAGATTGAATTGAACTTTGAAATCATCTTGACTTGAATTGGAGTTTAAAAACCATCTCGGTTTAGAAAAGAGTTAAATTTTCCTAACTTAGGGTTAGGGATTGAACTTGGGTTTTGACATCCTAGTACTTTGGATAACCTAGGGTTTAAATACACACTTGAAAAGTTTTGATTTTGGAAAAGCTTGATTTTAGAAAGTTTCAAATTAGGAAAGCTCCAAATTAGGAAATTTTCATTTTAGAAATGTTTCGAATTAGGAAAGTTTATGCTTTAGGAAAGATATGATTTTGGAAAGATTTGAATTATGAAATGTTTCAATTTAGAAATATTTGAACTTAGAAAGATTTGGAAGTTTAAAATTAGGAAAGATTTTATTTATATTTTCTAAAGTTCAAAATTGGATTTTACTTTAAAAAATAAAAGATTTGATTTGACTTGAAATTGGAAAAGCTTTGGTTTTGGAAATCTATGATTCTATGTGACTTTTGAATTAGAAAATCTATGATTTAATGTAAAAAAAGGGGTTTTAAAAATTTATGATTTGATGCAAATAGAAAGCTATGATTTCATGTGAGAAAACTAGGGTTTCCTAAACATGGACTCTAGGGTTTTGACTTATATTTCAAGACAAAGAGTTTTTGAAAAGTAAACCTTTGAAAAGAGCTTTTTAGGAAGTGGATTTGCAAAACAATTTTACAAATGTTTAAATGTAGACTTTTGCAAATCTCTTTAATATCTCACTTTCCTAAAACGATTCTAGTCGTGAGAAGACTAGAACCATTATAAGGTTATGATTTTGACAACAACTAGGGTTTAAAACCCTAATATGGACTTTGATGGCCTCTTTGAATGTAACACTTTCCTAAAACAATCCTAGCCATGGAATGGCTAAAATCATCTTAGAGTTGTGATTTCTTAAAAAGCAATTTAAGACTTGAACTAAAATTTGGACCTTAATGGTCACATTGAATATAACACTTTCCTAAAACAACCCTAACCATGGAATGGTTAGAATCATCTTGCAATTGTGGTTTTGAAAACAACTTTGAAAGAAAAGGTTTGGAATGCAAGTTTTGAAAGCAACTTTTAATGTAAGTTTGAAAATACCTTTGAATGCATGATTGTGATAGCAACAATGCAATAGAAACATGAACATACAAGGTTAGGCTTCAACACATAACCAAGGGGGCCGAACCCACACTATCTTAGGTGAAACTTGAAGAAAATCTCCGACACGGTGATTCTCTCCAAGATCCTCCTGGGCATGAATCGAGAGGTCCGTTGTTTCAAGCATGCAAGAATAGGAGGTAGAAGATGAGAATCAAAATAGAAAGAATCCAAGTGAGTTAGGAGAGAGAAGAGAGGGGGGGGGGGATTACATAATTAACTAGAAACCCTACCTTGTCTTCTCTTTGCTTTGATGATTTGATGGTAGACTTTGCTCGAACTTTGAGTTAATCTTCAATAGCTTCCAAGGGCTGGATTTGACCTTCAATGGATGCTTGGAAGTAAGGATTTGAGTGTATAGATTATATGAAGGCTAGGGTTTGAGGGGGCTAGAGAGAATTAGGGTTTTGAGAGAATTCGAGCTCTGTTGTTAGAGGTAGAGTTTCTAAAATGATTTTGTGGACCCAGAATATGTAGGGGGTGGCCTATATTTATAGGCAGCCAACATTGGCTATAACACCTGTTGTAGTGGCACTAAACCTTTTTTTTGGCTTGGTAGTGTGAGGCCAATTTTTGGCTTGGCGCCACTAAGAGTGGCACTAGCTACTTAGGAAACTTTTAAGGCGGTAAGAAATAGATCGTTCGACCCTTGGGACGTAAGGCAGAAGATTGAGTGCCTGTTCTAGTAACTACCATGCAATTTTTGGATTGGTTTCACTAGGAGTGACTTTAAAAAGTTCAGGAATGATCCGAAAGGCCGGGGATAGATAGGACCCCCTAAAAGAGTGTCCCAAAGGTAACAAGAGTGATAACTAAAGCCGGGATAGTTGAAAAAAATTATCAGCCCACTAGAGGGAAAACTGCCTTTTGAACTGGGGAACCACAGGGATCATCCCAAAGTGATCCATGAGAAGATTTGAAGATTGGAAACACTTTTGAGAATGCTTTGACGGATTGTCTATTTGATACCCAGAGCCAGTTTGGTTGGAAAAGGCGACCAGTCCACTGGGAAAAAAATGGTCATTTCATACTGAGTTTACTGAAAATGAACCTGAAATAATCTAGAAAGGTATTGGAGGGTTGGGAATAATATTAGAAGCATCCTTGGAAAGTAACTGGTTTGATACCCATAGCTGGTGTGGTTCCTGAAAACGATTAGATGCCTAGGGGCAAAATAGTCATTTTAACCAGATGCTCTCGAAATCGATCTGGAAGTGACTGAAAGGTACTAAAATGTGCTAGATTATCTTTGGGACAATCTTGGAAGGATGAACTTACTATTTTGAGGTCTTAGGTACTTTCACGAGAAGCATATCGGTAGGGCCTAAAGGGTAATTTGGTCATTTTTCACTGGAGTGGGCTAACAGACACTGGTGTTGACCCAGGTTTTGAATGTTTCTACCACTCTGACGGTGTGTGATGAATTGGTTTCCAAAGTATCTCGTCATTCGATAAACGTGTCACAGCCAAGAAGCGTGTTCGATCCCATGATATATAGGTTTGTTGGCATTGCCGATGTCGACTTGTTTGTTAGTGTTTCCATTACTTTCATGGTTACAATGTTTGTGAGTGTTTCTATTACTCTAACAGTGCGTGTTCATTTTGGAGACTCCCTAATCTTGGGAAGCTGTTGAATGGTCTTATCATCTTATGGCCTTGGGTACTTTCTCAATCGATGTGCCAGATAGCGGATATTTTATGTTGGTGGGCTAGCAAATGCTAGTAGTAAATCGCTCTACCGTCTAGGGGACTTGGGTTCAGTCCCCGTCGACGGGTGGAAGGGACTTATCGTTCTGAGGGATTTCTCAGCAAATGTGTTGTACTGGATGGACTTACCATCTAAAGGATTAACTTTCTCAAAAGATGTACCAGATTGAGTTTTGACCAGTTTGGACTAGAATTGTAACTAGAATTGCAGTAGAAATAAGGACTTTTGTCTTTAGAAAGACGTGCCAACTAGAATTGTACCAAACAATGCCCTAAGGGCAATTTGGTCATTCTGTCTCTATTTTGTTCATATTGGACCACATGTTTAAAGCCACACTTGCCAAGATCAGCCTGCCATACGGTATCTTTCCAACCAAAGTCTTCAAACATTTCAAGATAGATTTGAAGAATGAGAAGAAGAGAACCCCAAAGTCCATTAGTGATGAGTATAATGAAAACACTCTCAAAAGGATGGGGTATGTTCTAAAAAATAAAAAATGGACTCCTAAACCCATGAAGAAACCTTTTAAAGGTGATGCTTCAAAGGAAAAGACTACAATTAGGAGTACCACTAGGGCAAGGAGTGCCAAGAGAAATCTCATTCAAGACTTTGAAGGAAGTAAAGGGGATATGACTGGATTTATGGCAAAAGTGATGGAATCTTTAGAGAAATTGAACAATAAGGCAGACATTGATGCCCAAAAATGATGTTTGCAAAAGAAAAGTGAGAGAACTGAAGAAAGAAGTGAAAATGCAGAGAAAAGGAAAAGGAAAAAAGATAGAAGATGAAGAGGAAGAAGATGAGGAAGGAGAGGAAGAAAACTTAGAAGAAGAAAATGATAGAAATGAAGAAATTAGAGAAGATGAAGAAGGTGAAAAAGAGGGTGAAGAAGAAGGTGAAAATGAGGGTGAAGAAGAAGATGAAGAGGATAAAGGATAAGGAAATGAAGAAGACGAAGGTGAAGATGGTGAAGAGGAAGACAATGCTGAAAAGGAAACTGGGGCAAAGGAACAAGGCCAAGAAGATGACTCCTCTGTAACTAAATCTGATGCCCCTATTCCCACTTCTGGTCACAAATATGGGCTGAGAGATAGGCCTAGAAATAAATTCTCAAATACCAAAGAAATCGCTCTTGTATTAACCCCATCTCCACCTCCCTCTCCAAACTAAGCTCACCCATTTTTGCCTTCCCTCTCGTTTTTTCTCTCTTGCATTTTCGCTTTTGCATGTTTCTTTTTCTACTTTCAAATGATGATACGTCATCCCCAAGACAATATCTATGTAATATTTTTGAATATTGGTCGTCTGCAATTGTATAATATTCTTTTTGTGAATGTGAGTGTGATATATCTTTGATGGATAAATGCTTTGATTACTGACTTATTTATAGCAATTATCTTGTTTTAAGATTTTTTGCTATTGTACCTGTCTTTGTTATAAATATTTAATTTTATTTTTCATGACTTGACAAAAGGGGGGGAGAAGAACAATGAATATGAGAAAAATGGTAATACGTGTTTTTAGGGGGAGAAGATTGATAAAGTAAAAGGGTTTATGGAAGAATGGTAATATTCTTTATAATCTTTAATTATGATTGCTCTGACAAATTTACTATAAAATTGAGAATTGTTTTGATCAATTGATGAAGAACAATAGAAAGGAATTTTTTTTAACATCAATTGCATAACTACAAAAGAAAGGGGGAGCAATTCTTTAGTATGAAATCTCATTCTTCACTTATGTCATTTAATCTTAAACTTATTTTGCAAAGGTTTTGTCAGCATCAAAAAGGGAGAGATTGTTGACTCCATGCCTTAATTTTGATGATTACTAAATCTTGTGTTATCTTACTAATGATTTTAATTAGTGTGCAGAACAATAAGAAATAAGTCTTAGACTTAAAGCTTAGTAAATATCAAAGTGGGATGCACAAAAAGCTAAGGATGAGCAATGGACCAAAATAGAAAAATAGCACCTATTAAAAAATCAATCCAATAATTTGAATTTGAAGAGATTGACAGTGCTCAATGCAAAAATCATTAAGTCTTGGAAGATACATTGGAGACTAAAAAAGGAGGTCTTGAAGGTGTCAAAAGTTGTTCAATTTTGATCATCAAGAAGAAAAATTCAATCATGGATGAGCATTGAAGAGAAATGGCATCTATTCAAATATTAATCCAATGAATTGATTTCACAGAGATTGAAGGTGTTCGAAGAGGAAATCATCAAGCTTTGTGACGATACATTGAAATCTCAAAGAGAAGAGTTTGAAGGCATTATGATCACTCAAGAAGAACAATTCAATCTAAAATTGAATTGGAGCTCTTTCAATTAACATCACTTATTTGAAGATCATTGAAAAAGTTTCTTAATACCCCAAAGAGAAGATTCCTTAAGAAGCTCGAAGTGTTTATAGTAAAATTGGCCAAGTAAAGCAAAGAAGGCCATGCTTGGGTTCAATAAGTAGACACATGAGGACAGAGGGCAAGATTTGAGAAATGCATCTGCAGGTGTCAACACATGGTTTTGAAGTTTCGACAGATGGAGGCCAGTGACCAACTATATCATGATGTGTCGACACATGGTTTTCAGGTGTTGACACATGGAGGCTAGTAACCAATGCCAGCATAATGTGTCGACACATGGTTTTCAAGTGTCGACACATAGAGGCTAGTAAACAATGCCAGCATGATGTGTCGACATATGGAAGACAAGTGTCGACACTTGGGCCTAACAGCTATATTTTTAAACGTTATAATGGTCTAATCTCACATTAAATAAAGCCCCAACCACCTCCAATGACTAAAATTGATTATGAGATTTATATAGAAGACTCCAAACACATTTGTGGACAAGTGATACAACATCCCTTCTACCATTGATGATCTTGAGCTGAAAATTCTTCCAATATTAGAAAATTTCCATTGTCCTCAAGGGTTGGCATTTAGTGAGCTATTCAATTATCATCTGCTCTTCATAAAGAATGTGTACTTCAATTGTATATCTCTTATTCACTTGTGACTTAGAGTTTGACCGTTCTTTAGTTTAAGAAAAACACTTCTATAAGTTTGAGAAATCTTCGACAAAATTCTTAAGACATTGAAGCTTGGGTGTAAGCTTCAAGGAGAGTGAGCTAGACATTTCAACTAGCCTCTATATTATACTTGGATATTGCATAGTGGAAGAAGACTTCAAGAGGATCTTAGGGTGAGAACGTAGACCACAATTTATGGTTGAACCTCGGTAATTCTTGGTGTCTCATTTTGTGCTTTGCTTTCGTTTCTTGCTTGATTATATTGCATTATATAAACCTTAAATTATTGTTACATTGCTTAGATTAATTTTAATTAGTCTTAATTCCAATTAGTTTTTGAAAAACCCAACAAGCTTGAACTTAAATGTGTTTGTGTCATTTTGAATGTAAGTCCAGTCGAGCCAGAGATTGTTGAGTGAGCAAAAATGAAATGCTTACAATGTGCATGATTGTTTGAGATTGAATCTTGTGTGCATGATCACTTGCATAAATATGAGTAAATGATTTCGAAGATCTTTATCATATTGGTGATTCATGTTCATCTTAATGCACACTTCTCAAGATTTCTTAGAATTTGGAACCTAACTTTATGATATATTTTAGATGGCTTTACCATTGCTAAATATTTGTGAATTGTCTCACACCCAGATTGACCTTTCGTTGATTCACTCTCCCATCCCTTATAGAAAGGGCTACTAGTGAGTGTGACTGCAGCTACCATTGTCATGTGACAAGAGAAGAAGGCTACCTACTTATGTGTGAAAGCTATCATATCTTTATGTTTGCATGTTTCAGTCATTGGAGAAATAGGGTTGGAATTCCATAAAAAAATTAATAAAAATATTCATGAGCATGGGATGAGATAAGTTTGAGTTCTAGATGTGTTAATCTGCAAACTATTAGACATGGTACGCCATCCTAGATCACGCCTAGGTATTTACCCAAGGGATGATCTCCATAGCTGATAATTGATTTTGATGATCACAAAACCTAGTCATTTTTATCTAATGTATTTAACTTAAGTGTGTAGCTTAGTTTAATTAAACGTGGTTCATATTTATGGGCAATCATGAACTGTGAAGTATCATAGAAAGCACCTCATAAGAGTGCCAACACCGTAAAGGGCATATGAGTAGTTTATGAGAAATTAAGCAAATCTTGTTAGAACTAGAGTCTCAACCAAATTGATGACACCTGCATAGGAAGAAATGAGATTTGGATATGGATATGGGCAATGACATCTATGGTCAACTCATTTACAACAAAGACTTCGATCCTCATTTTTGTTCCACTAAAAGAATTATGCAGCTTGAACATGACATCCTTGAGAGCATTGTGAAGGAAGCTCAAACGAAAGTATGTCGAGGTTCATGACAATGCAGAAGATTAGTAACATTTGACAGAGTGAAAAGACTTCACTGCGCAAGCAGATTGTTGATGTCTAATGGTTTATGAGTTAAGGAGTGCAAAACGATAAAAATGTTTAAGAAGTTTGTAAAGCTATTAAAAGAATCAGTAAAGCCTAGACATGTTCACACCATCAAAGACTAATTGACAAAAGGAATAGAATGCAGTCTGTGGAAAGCAACAGCAACTGCAGCAAAGGACCAGATTGTCGACACTAACCAAGATTGCTGACAATCTTGACAAAAAGCAAATGGCAAAAGAAATGGGGAGACAAATTGATAGCACAAATTAGAGATTGTTGAAAACCATGTGGAACAAAAACCTATAAAAGAAGCAGAGATAATGGTTGAAAGCACAAAGTGAAGTTCATTGACAACATCGTTGAAGAGCAACATCAAATGCAGTGGCAAGCTTAGATTGGTGACACCAAAAAAACGAATGGTGGTAATCTCACATCAAAAGAAACCGAGAGCTCGATTGGCAGCACCAGTAGAAGATTGCAAACAATCTCGGTAGGAAACGAGAATTTGAAAATTCGCTCCAACGGTTAGATTTTTCAAAACTGTCTTAGTCGTTCACGCATTTAATGCACATACAACATCTCTAATGGCTATTTCTTGTGAGAGACTATAAATATATGAGTTCAAACTCATTTATGGGTAAGAGACAAGGATCTTAAAGTGTAAAAATCCAAAAACCCTAAATCTTCCTCATTCTCTGCAGCTGACATTACCCGAGAGAAATTATTGAGCTGTAACTTGCATTATCTTCACTTCTAAGAGTGACACTGATTACATTGTAACCTCTTTACTTCCGAAAGGTTGTTGTAAGCCCTGAGAGCTTGAGTGTAGCCTGATAACACTCTTGTAAAATCGATAGCTCGGTTTGAAGCTTCTCGACTGTAAGGATTTGGTGCAAATCCTTGGATGTAACAGTGAGCTAGGCACTTGAACAAACTAGCAGCTGTGTAAAGAGAATATTACATAGTGGAACACCAACGAGGGGATCGAGGAAGAGAGGACATAGGTAAGGATTGAGTCGAACCTCTGTAAATCTCTTGTTCTCTTCTTTCTACTGATTGCGTGTGTGTGAGTACTGGCTGCTGAATGATTGTGCATGTTATCTTTACTTGTCAGCAATCTTAGTTTATATTTGCATCACCTATTATTTTTCATTATTTAAGCAATGATTGATTTTGATTTACCGAAAAACCCTACTATTTTTTAAAGATCCCAACTCAGCCCCCCCTCCCCCCCCCCCCCTCTCTGGGGATTATCTTTGACCCAACAATTGGTATCAAAGCTTGGTGTTCACATATAAAGGCTTCACATCCTTGAGGAAGATCCATGGCCAACATAACTGGAACATCCTTAGCAGAAGGTTAGTCTACAAATAGACCTCCTTTGTTTAATGGCACTAACTATAATTACTGAAAAACAAAATAAAAATTTATATTCAATTTTTGGATTATGAACTATGGAGAGTTATTATGAATGGACCTAGAATTCCCACTAAAAGAATTGAATATCATGAAGTGGCCAAACCTGAAGATGAGTGGGATGCTGATGACTTTAGAATTATGCAAACTAATGCAAAGGTAATGAATGAATTGTATTATGCACTTCATCCCATTGAATTTAATAGAATTTCAACCTGTGACACTGCTAAAGAGATTTGGGACAAGTTAGAGGTTACTCACGAAGAGACAAATCAGGTAAAAGAATCTAAAATTAATCTTCTTATGCAGAACTACGAGATGTTTAAGATGAAATATGAGGAAACGATTACCGAAATGTTTACTAAATTTATTGACATTATAAATGGATTGAAATCCCTTAAAAAGATTTTATTCTAACAGTGAACAGGTAAGGAAGATACTCAGATCCCTACCTAGGAGTTGGGAAGCTAAAGTGACAGCAATAGAGCGGGCTAAGAATCTGAATACATTACCTTTAGAAGAATTGTTGGGGTCACTTATGACCTACTAGCTAACTCAAAGACAAAACACACCAGATGATGACGAAAAAAAGAATAAAACAGTAGCCTTCAAATCTGCCTAAAATGAACCAAACAGTGATGAAGAAAATAGTGATGATTTAGCTCTCATTACCAAAAAGTTTAAGAGGTTCATGAGAAAGAAATGGACGAAAGGCAAAAAGTTTGAAGCTAAAGGAGATTCCACCGTGATCTGTTTTGAATTAAACAAACCAAGACATATCAAGTCTGAATGTCCTCATCTCAAGAAAAGAAGAAAAAGAAGCAAGGAAGTTGTAGCAATGGCAACAACCCTGAGCAAGCTCAGATGATGATTATGACACAGAAGAGGTAGCAAACCTCTATCTGATGGCTCAAGAAGAAAATAAAAATGAGGTATCTACTTCAAACTTTACTCTAGATGAACTGCAAGATGCCTTTTATGACTTAATGGAGGAATTAGAAAAATTGGGAGCCAAAAACTTTTTTCTAAAGAAAATGATTTTTACCTTAGCTAAAGAAAATGAGACTCTGGTTTCTGAAAATGACTCTTTGACAAAGAAAATTATAGATTTGGAAATCTCTCTTCAAAAGTTTGTGGAAGGGAGAGAAAATCTTGACTCAATCTTATCAAGTCATAAATGCACCTTTGATAGAGGAGGAATTGGTTACAATTTGTTTATGAAAAAGAAGTTATACAATAATTTTTTTGTCAAGCCAAATGCCTCTAAAAACAAATGCTTTTACTGTAAAAAAATTTTGTCATTGTGTTAGCTAGTGTTAGTTAAGGAGAACTTCCTTAAGTAGTAACAAGATAAAATGGATACCAAAGAAGATTGTTGACACTAACTTTGCTGGACCCAATATGAAGTGGGTACCAAAAATCAAAACTTAAAATCTGTTCTGTGTAGGTCTGCTTATGATCTCATCTGAAGAAAGAAGTATGATATTTGGACAGTGGCTGTTTAAGGCATATGATAAGAGATGAAAGTCATTTCTCTTCTCTTACACCCAAAGATGGAGGAATGGTAACCTTTGGTGACAATAGCAAGAGTAAAATTATTGGGATTGATAGCATTGGCAAGAAATCCTCAACTATAATTGAAAATGTCCTTTTGGTTAAGGGTCTTAAACACAACTTATTGAGTATCAGTCAGCTGTGTGACAAAGGTTTCAAGGTAATTTTTGAATCTTCAAACTGTTCAGTTGTAAATATTCTTGATGGCTATACTGCTTTGACAAGAATGAGATAGGGCAACATATATGTTTTCAATCTGAATGATTTGTCTACATCTACTTTAAAATGTCTATCTGCTATAAATAAACCTGATGTATGATTATGGCATAGAAGATTAGAGTACACCAGTATGGGCACAATTTCTAAGGCTGCAAAACATGACATGGTGATTGGTCTACCTAAAATTGAGTTTGAAAAAGATGAAGTGTGTGATGCATGTCAAAAGGGTAAGCAGATCAGAGAGTCTTTCAAATTAGAAACAGAAATTTCAACCACAAGACCACTTCAATTGCTACATATAGACTTATTTGGACCTACCAGAACACTTAGTCTTGGTGAAAAATAGTATGCTTTTGTAATTGTGGATGATTATTCTAGATTTACTTGGATTTACTTTCTTGTTCGTAAAGATGAAACTATATCTATGTTTATCAAATTCTGAAAAGGGTTCAAAATAAAAAGGGTTTTGCCATATCTACTATTATAACAGACCATGGAGGAGAATTTGATTGCTCCCCATTCAAAACTTTCTGTGATAAAAATGGCTTTGAGCATAACTTTTTTACTCCTAGAACTCGTTAGCAAAATGGTGTTGTTGAAAGGAAAAATAAGAATTTAGAAGAAATGACAAGAACCATGCTTTGTGAGAATGCTCAACCTAAATATTTTTAGGTTGAGGTAGTAAATACTGCCTGCTATATTCTTAACAAAATTCTTGTTAGAAGACACCTTATGTGCTTTGGAGAGGGAGAAAGCCAAATATTTATTATTTCCAGGCTCTAGTTGCAAATATTTTATTCTGAATAATAACAAAGATAATCTAGGAAAATTTGATGCAAAGTTTGATGAAGGAATTTTTCTTGGTTATTCTATGCATAGTAAAACTTTTAGAGTTTTCAATAAAATAACTTTGGTAGTTGAAGAATCCATTCATGTTATATTTGATAAAACTAACTCTCTTGCAAGCAAAAATGATGAAGCAAACAAACCAGGTCCAAGTACTAGCATTATAGATGAAGTGCCAACACGTGGAAAAACACTATTAGGAAAAATCAGAGAAGCAAAATTTGAAGAAAAAGAACCAAGACCAACCATATCTCAGCAGCAAATAGAAGTGAATGAGAGGCTGCCAAAAGAATGGAAATTCATACAAAACCACCCTCAAGATTAAATTCTTGGTGATCCATCAAAAGGAGTAAGGACCAGATTTTCCATCAGAAATCTGTGTGCACACTTTGCCTTCTTATCACAAATAGAGCCAAAGACCTTTCAAGAAGCTGAAAGAGATGAATACTGTATCAATGCTATGCAATAAGAACTAAATCAGTTCGAAAGGAGCAAAGTATGAAACCTGGTGGCCAGACCTAAAGGATATTCAATTGTAGGCAGCAAATGGGCTTTTAGAAACAAGGTGGATGAAATTGGTACTGTTATCAAAAATAAAGCAAGGAGATGGAATCTTCTTAAATCAGTCCAAATACATTAAGGATCTGCTTAAAAGAGTTAATTTTGAAGATCTAAAACAGATTGGTACACCTATGAATGTGTTAACCAAATTGGAGGCAGATAATCGAAAGAGCACCGGTGGTGCATGTCAATTTCTTGAAAACATGTTTGTGTCATGGTCTAGCGAGAAAAAAAATTCAGTGGCCCTCTTAATTATAGAAGTTGAGATTAGGCACCATATCCCTATCAGATGTGACAACACCAGTGTAATAAATCTAACCAAGAACCCTATTTAACACTCTAGAACCAAACACAATGAGATTAGGCACAATTTTATTAGAGATCATACTAAAAAAGGTGACATCAATCTGAAGTTTGTCAGCACTGATCATCAGTTGACTGACATTTTTACCAAACCTCAAAATGAAGATAGATTTTGCATGATTCGAAGAGAACTTGGTATATGCAATCCTTTTTGATAAATGTTATGTGTTATTATTTATTTCTCCTATATGGATTTCTGTTACAATTTGAATCATGTTAATTTAAATGTTGTCTGAGGATGCATAAGTGTCGCCAATATTGGCTGGTGCCATAAATCACTAATTTCATGTTGAAAATTTCATATGGCACTACACATTGGCAGCACCTATAAATAGTGCCAGCATTTCTGCATACTTAAAACTGTCTTCTCTCCGCTTATAAATACTTAAAGCCCTAGATTGCCAACCCACTTCGACATTTCAATTTTTCATGTTTTGAAGATAACCATTCCCTCAACTTTTCAAATCCTCAAAACCACCTTCCTATACTTCAATTCAAACCTCATTCCAACCAAAATTCCTTAAGAAGCACTTGTAGCAGCAAAAATCGAAGGATGGCAATGATTTCTCAGGATCCAAGCGCTGAACAAATGGTAATTGCTCCTCTCATCACTGATCAAGAAATGAAAAGAAAAATCAGAAAAGAAAAAGGAGAATCGAGCAAAATTGGAGTGGTATCAAAGAAACAAAGAAGGGATAACAAAGGAAAGGCTATGGAAGAAGAAGTATCAAACCTCAATGTTCTGAAAAATTATCCCTATTTCAATCGGGTCTCATTAAAAGAAAGGTCGAAACTTCTTTTTGTACCAAAAAAGTTATAAAAGGTAGATTTGTTGATTTCAATTTCTTTAAGGAGATGGGGATTAAATCTAGGGAGAAATTTTCCTATCTGGGCTGGTTAGAAATGGCTAGTTTGAAAGAAAAAGTGTACTAGAACTGGTGAGGCATTTCTATGCCAATCTTAAACCATCCACAAGTAAACCCAACAGATTGACTAGTTTTGTGAAAGGAGTAAAGATTAAACTCAGTGGAAAGGTTTTAGAAAATATTTTCAGTCTTCCTAAGGTCAGTATTGAGAATCGACCTAAGAATCTAAAAGAGGTATTCTCTGTGATTTTGGGGAAAGAGGTACGAAGCAAGAAGAGAAGAACCATAACCTCTAATGAGCTCTCTCTGGAACTCAAAATCATTTATCACTTCCTTAATCACTGCCTGGCTCCAAGGAGGGCAGATTTGATTATATTTCTGAAACTGAGTTGCTTCTACTGTGGTGTTATGCTAGTAAAGACAAGAAACCTTATATAACCATTATCCAATTGGACAAAATGTGAGCAGCCTCCACTCACAAGACCAGTGACCTACCATATGGTATGGCTCTTAGTAGAATTTCAAACATTTTGGAGTTGAGCTTGCTGGAGAAAATGGAGAAGCTGTAAAGGAAAGACAAGATGGGATAAATGAGTCAACTCTGAAGAGTATGAGGTATGAGAAAAATGCTAAGACAAATCAATGGCTTAGAAAGAAGGATAGTCACCTCCTTACTACCTCATCCTCACAGGTAAAACTAGAAGAACCTAAAGATTTTGACTTTGAAACCAAAATGGTGGGCCTGATACATTAATTTGATTCCAAAGTTGGTAAGTGTCTGGCCGTGGTTGAGAATCTGGAGACAAAGGTGGGACAACTACCCAAAGAAGTGAAAAATTTCAAGTTGGAAATCAAAGAAGCTATTCTGAAAGCCTTGAAGGAAGAAAATTGCCCTACCTCTGACAAGGCAGCCTTTGAGTCTGAGGAATAGGAGTTTGGAAAGGGGGTATCTGGTGAAAAGGAATTTGAAAAATAAGCTACTGTAGAAAAGGAACTCAGTGAGGAAGATCTAGAAAAAGGAAATGGCTAGAAAACTGCAGAACCAGACCAAGGACCAGAGGTGAAAGCTGCAGAGTTGGAGAAAGAACTAGATATGAAAAGAGAGGTTGAAGACACAGTTGTTGAGCAACCTGAAGAGAGTGAGACAGACAAGCAAGAGCCAACACCTGAGCATTCTAGAGTCCCAGATAGAAGGAAAGCACCTGTTGCAAGTGATGACCCCTCTGCACCTCCTTCCTCTTTTTCTCTTCCCTCTAAACTTAGATACAAGCAACGGGCCCGAAAGAAAGTGCCCTTCCATCCTATCACCAATGCTTATGGCCTTAGAGACTGACCCAACAAGGGTGTCTCTAACACCCTTGATGACCCTTTTATTATATGACCCTACATTGCACTTTAGTTTTTACGTTGACTAACTAAAACTCTATATTTTTGGTTTGTTTTGGATATTGTTGGCCATGGACCAGTTTGTCAAACACTTTATTTATGGTTCAATGCACCCTTTATGTTTTTGTTCCTACTGCTTGAGTTATTCTTGACAGCTTATTTGATATTTGACTTTTTAATACTTGCTTTACTATTGTTTGACTGTTTGTTGCAGACTTCTTCGCCCTTTGCTTATTTAATGATTGGATGATTGCTTCCCTCTCAATAGTTTCAATTCTATTTAAACATTTTTTGCTATTGTACCCATCAAAATTTCTTCTTACATTCTTTTTGATTACTTGACAAAAAAGGGGAGAATTGTACTGAGTACTGATTTGTGTGATTGCTGAATAGAAAAACATTCTCTATTAAGGGGAAGGATCTCATATTAAGGGAGAGAATAATGTCTCTCATTTATCATATTTTTCTTATGTTTAAAGAAGGTTTGTTATCATCAAAAAGGGGGAGATTGATGACCCAAGGGGTGATCTCCATAGCTAGTAATTGATTTTGATGATCACAGAACCCAGTCATTTTGATCTAATGTGTTTAACTTAAGTGTGCAACTCAATTTAATTAAATGTGGTTCAGATTTATGGGCAATCATGAACTGTGAAGTATCATAGCAAACACCTCATAAGGATGCAAACACCATAAAGGGTATATGAGTAGTTTGTGAAAGATTAAGCCAATCTTGTTAGAACCAGAGTCTCAACCAGATTGATGACACCTGCAAATGAAGAAATAAGATTTGGATATGGATATGGGCAATGACATCTATGGCCAACTCATTGACAACAAAGACCTTTGATCCTTATTTTTGTTCCACTAAAAGAAGTATATAGCTTGAACATGACATCCTTAAGAGCATTGTGAAGGAAGCTTAAACGAAAAGTATGTGAAGATTCATAACAATGCAGAAGATTGGTAACACCTGACAAAGTGAAAAAACTTCACCGCATAAGCAGATTGTTGACGTCTAATGGTTTGATGAACCAAGGCCTAAAGAATGATAAAAATGTTTAAGAAGCTTGTAAAGCTATCAAGAGAATCAGTAGAGCCCAGACATGTTTACACCATTGAAGACTGATTAACAAAAGGAATAGAACACAGTTTGTGGAAAGCAACAACAACAACAATAGCAACAGTAGCAAAGGATCAGATTGTCGACACCAACCAAGATTGCTGACAATCTTTACAAAAGGCAAATGACAAAAGAAATGGGGAGACAAATTGACAGCACAAATTAGAGATTGCTGAGAACCATGTGGAAGAACAAACTATAAAAGAAGCATAGATAAAGGTTGGAAGCATAAAGTGAAGTTCATTGACAACATTGTTGAAGAGCAACGTCAAATACAATGGCAAGCCTAGATTAGTGACACTAGAAAAATGATTGCTAACAAACTCACATCGAAAGAAATTGAGAGCCCGATTGGCAACACCAGTAGAAGATTGCTGTCAATCTCGATAGGACACGAGAATTCAAAAATTCGCTCCAATGGTCAGATTTTTCAAAACTGTCTTAGCTGTTCGCTCATTTAATGCATCTCCAACGGCTCTAACGGCTATTTCTTGTGAGAGACTATAAATATATGAGTTCAAACTCATTTATGGGCAAGAGATAAGGATCTTAAAGTGCAAAAATCCAAAAGCCCTAAATCTTCCTCATTCTCTGCAGTTGACATTACCCGAGAGAAATTATTGAGCTGTAACTTGCATTATCTTCACTTCTAAGAGTGACACTGATTATATTGTAACCTCTTTACTTCCGAAAGGTTATTGTAAGCCCTAAAAGCTTGAGTGTATCTTGATAACACTCTTGTAAAATCGAGAGCTTAGTTTGAAGCTTCTCGGCTGTAAGGGTTTGGTGTAAATCCTTGGATGTAATAGTGAGCTAGGCACTTGAAGAAACTACCAGCTGTGTAACGAGAAGATTACATAGTGGAACACCATCGAGGGGATCGAGGAAGAGAGAACATAGGCAAGGATTGAGCCGAACCTCTGTAAATCTCTTGTTCTCTGCTTTCTACTGATTGTGTGTGTGTGAGTACTGACTGTCGAATAATTGTGCATGTTATCTTTACTTGTTAGCAACCTTAGTTCATATTTGCATCACCTATTGTTTGTCATTATTTAAACAAGGATTGATTTTGATTTACCAAAAAATCCTTTATTTTTTATATATCCCAATTCACCCCCCCCCCCTCTCTGGACTATCTTTGACGCAACACTAGGGTCCATATCCTCATTAGTCTCAGTGAAGTTCATGCTTACACTACTACATTACCATCGATATGGTCTTGATCGTCTCACTACGAACTATGTTCATTTTGTGTGTTTTTATGCATATTTGATGTTATCTTTTCAAGCTAAGTTGCATCTTGATATTCATGAATCCATATTTTTCCTACATTGATTAGTCATTTCTTTATAGGACTCCAATAATTTGAAAAGTCCAAATGTTCTAAAAAAAAAAATTGGCCTTCCCTATACTTCTTAATAACTTTCAAGCTCTTCTTGAACTGAGGAAGGAAGCTACTTGTTGCTTTGCTAAAGAGTGATACCAATTATCATTCAGGAGAGTCCACCAATCCCAAAGGAGAGTCTTAGAAGAAGCCGAGAAGTCCATTATAAGGTTTTTGCTTGAGAGAGAGAGAGAGAGAGAGAGAGAGGCAAAAAGAGCAAAGAGGTTAGATTTCTGACAATGGTGCAAGTGTTATCACATCCCGACAAGAAAATAGTGGAACCAAAAAGGGGAACCCCAAGAGAAGAACAGAAGTTCAAACGACTACCTGATTCTAGGCTGAATGTGAACCCTAGGGCAACCTCTAGCATGTATACATTTTTGTTTACATATAAAACTTGTACATTTCATCAAAATAGAATTGGCATAGATAAATTATTTTTTCACAAAACTTTCTCTATGTCTTTCTCTCAAACAAGAAGCAGGGACAGGGCAAAGCATGAAAAGGAACTAAAAGCACTTTTCAACCAACTAAGCAAGCTCAGGCAATCTCCGGTATCAACACACACCCCAGAAAGTCTAGATTTCAATCCACAGCTAACAAGAAACAGAGAATGGGGCAACGACCCACCCTCAACCTCCCAATCAACCCTAAATCAATCTTTTTCAAACCATGATAACTGGGGCAACACCACACCCTGCACCTACCTTCCAAACCAGTTGATCCATTCAAGTCAAACCGGCCAAAGGTGTTCGACCTCCCAAATACCTTAGACTTTTTCAAAAAGACCTTACCCCTCCAAAAACAACTTCAAGACACTCGGCTCTAGAGAAGCGTAACCCTTTCACAGGCATGACAGTAAGAATCCTGTCATGCCTAGGAAATGTGAAACTAAACAATCAAGCAAACACCAAACCTCCCAACCTCAAAAGATCCCAACCAAAGATGGACTACTGTCCTCTCCTTTAAACTCCAAGGTAGAAGAATCATAAATACAAAGCGGTCTCCTGTGGAGTCCCGTGCTCAAGGAAAAGGTATGACTCCTACCAAATCAAGTCAAAACCTTTCAAAAGTGAAGACTCCTGCTTTCTTTCTTTTTAAAATTAAAAAATTCCATCGAGTACAAAAGCTTTCAAAAAAATTTTCAAATTTGATGTCAAAATAAAGTACCTACACATTTTGTCTTTCAACATTCAAGTTTCAAGTCTCGAGTCAAAACGAATTTTCTAAACATTTTGCTTTCAGAAATTTCTAATTTCGAGTCAAAATACATTTTTGACACATTTTACCAAATCTCAAATCAAAATAAATTTCCTAAACATTTTGCTTCCAAAAAGTTTTCAATATTCAGTCAAAATGAATTTTTTACACATTTTGTCCAAGTTTTAAGCCGAAATAAAATTTCTACACATTTTGTCCAAGTTTAAAGTCAAAACGAATTTTTTACACGTTTTGCTACACAAAATGAATTTTCTACACATTTTGTCCAAGTTCAAAGTCAAAACAAATTTTCTACGTGTTTTGCTTCCAAATATTTTTAGTCTTGAGTCAAAATGAATTTTCTACATATTTTGTCTATGTTTCAAATCAAAACGAACTTCCTACATGTTTTGCTTCCAAAAATTCCAGTCTTAAGGCAAAACAAATTTCCTACATGTTTTGCTACCAGAAATTTCAGTCTTGGGACAGAACAAATTTGCTACACATTTTGTCCAATTTTCAAATCAAAATGAATTTTCTACACGTTTTGCTACACAAAATGAATTTCTTACCAAGTTTGAAGTGAAAACAAATTTTCTACACATTTTGCTAATCAAAGCGAATTTTCTACATGCTTTGCTTCTTAAAATGAATTTCCTACACATTTTGTCTAAGTTTCAAGTCAAAACAAATTTTCTACACGTTTTGCTTCCAAAATGTTTTCAATCTTGAGTAAAAATGAATTTTCTATACATTTTGTCTAAGTTTCAAAACAAAACAATTTTCTAACTTTTTCCTTCAAAAAGTTTGTTCTAAATCAAATTCTAATTTTCTAAACTTTTTTCGTAAAAAAGTTTCAATTCAAATCAAATTCAAGATTAAAACCAAACTTTTCTCCTTCAAAAAGTTTCCATTCAAGGTTTTCTAAACATTTCCCCTTCAAAAAGTTACAATTCATGGTTTTCTAAAACTTTTCCTTCAAAAAGTGTAATTTTCATGGTTTTCTAGCTTTTTCCTTCAAAAAGTTTGTTCCAAATCAATTCAAGTTTTCTAAAATTTTTACCTTCAAAAAGTTTCAATTCAAGGTTTTCTAAACTTTTTTCCCTTTAAAAAGTTTCAATCCAAGGTTTTCTAAAACTTTTTCCTTCAAAAATTCAATTTCAACGGTTTTCTAACTTTTCCCTTCAAAATGATTGTTCCAAATCAATTTAGGTTTTCTAAACTTTTTCCTACAAAAATTTTCAATTCAAATCCAATCTGGTTTTCAATCTTTTTCCTTCAAAAAGTTTATTCAATAAAATTTTGATTTTCTAACTTTTTCCTTCAAAAAGTTTGTTTCAAAATCAAATTCTAGATTTTTTAACTTTTTTCTTCAAAAAGTATTAGTCAAATCAATTTTAGTTTTCTAGTCCAACCTACGGCTTCTCAGGCTTTCCCCTTCAAAAGCTCCGTTTCAAATGAAGTTTCAGGTTTTTGAAGCTTTTTCCTTAAAAAGTTCAAGCTCAAATTCAAATTTTCATCTCAAAACATTTTCAGGTTTTCCAAACATTTCCTTCAAAAAATTTCAATTCTAGCTAATTTCAAAACCCTAGACTTCCCTAAAGGAGTGTCATTCTGCTAATTGGAATGTTGGTTTAGGGTAACTAAATTTCAAATTCCAACTATTCCAGTCCCTTTGTTCGCCTCGCAGTCAATATGGGACCTTTACTTTATTGTTTTCAATCTTCAACAAGCAAAGACAAAAAAAGGGAGGCATCTATAAGCACCCCATTTTGGCCCGCTCGGTAATCTTTGGCCCAACCGGATTGATATTCAAACTTCACATGCATATTCAAGCCCAAACCGACCTTTTAAACTTTAGTTAGTCAATGGCTTCCTCAACTTATTGGGCCCAATCAAGCTGAATGACCAAAATACCCCTGAGGCATCATTCAATCAGACAAGCTCTATGAGAAAGTTCCTAAGTCCTCAGAGGGGTAAGGCCACCCTTCCAAGACTGTCCCCAGACAGCCTGGCCTACTTAGAATGCCATTCAAACAAATTTTGAACCATTTCTGGTGACTCCCCGTCAAAATAACCATTTTACCATTGGGCTCTAATTGCCCTAGTCAACCACACTGGTGTTGCGCCCCGATTGTTGGCACTCGAGGAAAATACGCACAAGTGGGAAAAAACATGGTACTCTCTCGTTAGAACTCATCCGCCTAAAAGAACGAGCATGACTAGGTTTGTATTGTAAATTTTGATTTAATTAAGGGCTTTTAGAAAAGATTTGGAGTCGCCATCCAACTTGATTAAGGTGAGTTAGGTCACCTAAAACTAAGCACAATCCAAGAATTACACTTAGGGTTTTTGAAAAAATTTTGAAAACTTCCTCAATAGAGGGTTTTTAAGAAAATAGGTTGTTTGACAACCTTCGAAAATATTTAAGTCTTTTTTGAAAATAACTCCATTTGGTCTTTGAAAATAGTGATCTAAATTCAGAGGTTGGTTACGTGTAGGAAAAATGTACTAGGCCGTCACCCTACCCTGCCCCTGCGGTAACTACATGTCTATTCATCCTAGATTCACTCATTCGGAATCTTTGACTAATAAATGTCTAAAAACTATCCACTTTAGAAAAGAATTTTAAAAAAGAAGTTTGGCATAATGCATGGTATGCAAGTGCAATAATTTGATTTGATTTTGAAAATAGATTTGAAAAGACTTGATTTGATTTTAAAACGGGCTTGAAAAGATAGATTTGATTTTTGAAAGAAAGTTTTAGAAATTAGAAATAGTGATTTGAAAATAGACATTAGAATTAGAAACTTGAAATAGATCATAAAATTGGAAGTTCGAAAAAGGTTTATTACCGCACCCATGAGGGTTGCCTACGTATCCCTTTTTGGAAACTAGGTCAATCGTAGTTCAGACAATAGTCCGATTGAAAATAGATACTTTTAAGATTTTAAAATGATTTGATTAAAAAAACGAGTTTAATTTAGGAAAGGTTCGAATTAAGAAAGATTCGAATTAGAAAAGTTGGATTTAAAGAAGATTCGAAAAGAGATTTGACTTGATTTGAAAAGCTTGACTTCGAATGATTTGAAGGAGTTTAGAAAACTTAAGGTTTAAGTAAGATTGGATTTGGAAATATTTGAATTTGGAAAGTTTTTGAAATAGGAAGGTTCCATTTTAGGAAAGTACCAAATGAAGAAAGTTTCATTTCAGGAAAGTTTCATTTTAGGAAGGTTTTGAATTTGAAAATATTTGAATTTTGGAAAGATTTCAAATTAGGAAAGTTTACTTTTAAGAAAAATATAATTTTGGAAATATTCGAATTCGGAAAGTTAGAATTAAGAAAGGTTTAGAATTTAGAAAGATTTGGATTATGGAAAGATTTGGAATTTATAAAGATTTAGAATTTAAAGAGTTTTATTTATGAAAGATTTGAAATTTAGAAAGTAATAGAATTTTGGAAAAATTTGTAATTAGAAAGTTTTGAAATATAGAAAGATCAGAATTAAGAAAGATTGGAATTAGGAAATGTTTGAATTAAGAAAGATTTGATTTAGGGAAGTTTTGGATTAGGAAAGATTTGAATTCTATTTTCTAAAATAAAAGATTGAATTTTCAAAAAGAGATGATTTAATTTTGTTTTAAAAAATGGAGGATTGGATTTGGTTTCCTAAGTTGGAGGTTTGATTTGACATGAAATTGGAAGGGATGAGATTCAGAAAATATGATTTGATATGAAAAAGAGACTTTGAAAATCTAAGATTTGATGTAGAAAATAGAACTTGGAAACCTAAGATTTTATGTGGAAAAGGAAAGTGGGAATTAGGGTTTCCTAATCATTGGCTATAAGGCTTGGCTTGGACTCCAGAAAAAAGAGTTTTTGGAAGGAAAGCTTTGAGAGAGTTTTTGGAAAGAAAGCTTTTGAAAAGAGGACTTTTTAGGAAATGAATTTTTGAAAAGAGTTTTTGGGAAGTAAATTACAAAAATAGATTTTAGAAAGTAGGCTTGAAAAGTGATTTGGAAAGGGATTGGAATATGGACTTTTACAAGTCTCTAAAAATATCTCACTTTCCTAAAAGGACTCTAACCATAGAAAGAATAGAACCATTCTAGGATTGTGGTTTTGAAAGCAACAAAGATTTGAAAATATGGACCATGATAGTAACTTTATATATAACACTTTCCTAAAGCGACCCTAACCATGGAATGGCTAAAATCGCCTTAGGATTATGATTTTGACAAAATCGATTTTAGGGTTTACACCCAAAACTTATGTAACACTTTCCTAAAACTATCCTAACCATGGAGTGGCTAGAATCATCTTAAGATTGTGATTTTGAAAACAGGTTTGAAAGAGGAGATTTTTAATGCCAGTTTTGAAAATGATTTTGATCCAAGTTTTGAAATCAAGTTTAGAAAACAATTTTGAAAAGATATATGAATATGATATGCATAATGCAATAGGGTCGTGAACATACAAGGTTTTAGGCTTCATCACATAATCAAGGGCCTGAATTCACATGGTCTAAGGTTGAATTAGAAAAAAGCCCCTAACACTGTGACTTTCAACCATTCTTCCTACACATGAACCAGGGATTCCCTTGTTTCAAGCATGGAAGAAAGGGGGGGAAGAAGATAGGGGATTAAAATAGAAGAAAACCCAAGTGGGTTAGGAGCGAGAAGAGAGAAGAGGGGAATTATAGAAACGTAAATAGAAAACTAACCTTGTGTCTTCTTTGATTTGCTTTACTTTGCTTTGATCTTCGAGAACTTTGAGATTACAGCACTTTGAGTCTTCGATGGTCGGCTTGGAGGCTCGTATAGGCATGTATTGAGTGTATGTATGCTAGGGTTAAAGTGTATGGGGGCTAGAGTTTGAAGAAGCCTAAGAGAGCTAGGGTTTGGAGAGAGTTTGAATCTATATATTGAAAGACAGAGTTTCTGGAGTTAGATTGCCGACCCTTTTATGTAGAGGGAAAGGTCTATATTTATAGGGAACTTAAACCGACTTAGAGCCTGTTGTAGTGGCGCTAGGCTAAAAAATACACTGGCGCCACTAAGACTGGCACCAGGCCAAATATTGGCTTGGCACCACTACTAATGGTGCCAGCTACTTTGGAAACCTTTTAAAGTGGTAAGAAATTTATCTTTGACCCTTGGCACGCAAGGCAAAAGATTTAGGTGTCTGTCTTAGTGACTACCATGTAATTTTTTACTTGGCTCCACTAGGAGTGACTTCGAAAAATCTGGGAATAATTCGGGAGGTCGGGAATGGGCTGAAACGCCAGAAATGGGTAAAAACCCTTAGAATAGTGTCACGGGGGTAGTAAACTTGAAAAACAATGTCAAGATTTGTTGGAAAGGTCAACTGGGCCATTAAGGGCAAAACGGTCAACCGGATCGAAAAACTACCAGGATGGCCTCAAAATGTCCCAAAAGAAGGCTTGAACGTTGGAAACACTATCCAGAGTCTTCTGGGAGGTTTTCGATTTGATACCCAGAGTCGATGTGGTTCGAAAAGGCGACCGGCCCACTAGGGGCAAAATGGTCATTTTGCACCAGGCTTGTCGGAATTGACTCGAAATGATCCAAAAATATATCAAAAGGCCAGGAATACTATTAGGAGCATCCCCTGGAGGTTACTAGTTTGATACCTAGAGCCGGTGTAGTTCCCAAGCTGATCGGATACCTAGGTGCAAAATGGTTATTTTGACCAGATAGTCTCGAAATTGGTCCAAAACCGACTGGGGGGCACTTGAACGTGCAGGATTGTTTTTGAAAAAATCTTAGAAGGGTGGACTTATAGCTTTGAGGACTTAAGTACTTTCTCAAGAAGCGTGCTAGAAAAACCCAAGGGGTAATTTGGTTATTTTTCACCGGAGTGGGCTAGTAGGCACTGGTGTTAACTTGGGTTTTGAGTGCTTTCACCTCTATGATAGCCTGTGACGAGTTGGTTTCCAAAGGTATCTCATCCTTTGGTAAACGTGTCACGGTCAAGAGGTGAGTTTGGTCCCGTGACATTGGGGGTTTGTTGGCAATTCCCATTGTCGACCTATTTATGAGTATTTTCGCGCCTCTGATAGTTCTCATTCATTCCGGAGACTGCTTGATCTCAGGAAGCTGCTAAGTAGACTTATCGTTTGAGGAATTAACTTTCTCGAAAGACGTGCTGAATAATGGACATTCTTCATTGGCAGGCTAACAGGCACCAAAGGTGGACCGTTCTACTATCTCGAGAACTAGGGTTCCGTTCTGGTCGACGGTTTTGAAAGGACTTACCATTTCAAAAAGTTTTCTCAAAAAACGTGTCGAATTGGATGTTCTTATCGCTTGAGGGATCAACTTTCTCGAAAGGCGTGCCAAATTTGATTTGAATTAGAATTTGGATTTGAAATTGGATTTTGACCTTAGAATTGAAATTGAAATAGGGAGTTACCGTCTTCATGAAGACGTGCCATGTGGATTTGGACCGATTGATGCCACAAGGGCATTTTGTTCATTTTGCCTTTATTAGGCCCGTTGGGCCTGCGAAGTGATTGATTGATTGAATTAAGTTTGGAAAGTTGATTTGGACTTTGAATATGTCTGTGTTAATTTGAATGTGAGTCCGGACGGACTGGAGATTACCAAGCAAGAAAAAATAGGCTGCATACAACTAGCTCTCGGTATTAAACCAATAAACTCTTGGGGCACTCCCATGAGCGTCCCCAATCTCCAGATACCGTCCAGGTTCATTCTGGGATCATTTCAAGAAATCTTGGTCAAAATGATCGTTTTGCCCCTAGCAAGCCTAAACCCTAATTAGCCAACCAAACCCTAGTTGGTCCAATCCTAGGTCTCCCAAACCCTAATATGCCTAAACTAGATCATCTAAACCCTAAGCCATCCAACCCTAGGTCAACCAAAACTTAGGTGGTCCAACCCTAGGTCAACTAAACCTTAATGGTCTAACATTAGGTCAACCTAAGCTTAGTTGGTCAACCTTAGGTCAACCTAACCCTAGTTGGCTAACCCTAGGTCACCTTAACCCTAGTTGGCCCAACCAAGGTTAGGTGACTTCAAGATCTTAATTCTGGGACCCTATTTTTAAACTTGAACTAAAACCCAATAACTGGTTTGAAAAGCTCTTTCAAGTTTGTCTCAACCTAAAATGGCTAGACACTTACCATCTTTTAAAAATTATTTTGAAACTGATTTCAAAACCTCACAACCCTAGGGTGATTCTAACCTTTTCATTATTAGGATTTCCTAAAGAAAGTGACACATCAAATGAAACCTACATAGTTCATTTTACGGTTCCCTAACCCTAAACATTTTTCAAAACCTCTTTGCAAAAGACTACTTTAAAGCATCACATTCTTGAACCAACCTTAGGCCTTCTATGGTTAGGGTTGCCCAAGATCAAGTGACATAATCAAACAAGGGAAGTGTGTACCCCCTTTTCTAAAAATATTTTCCAAAACTTGTAGCCTTGAAGGAGTTTAGTTTCTCCATAACTAATCTCTTAAAGGCAATGAAATATCAACATACCTTTCTTAAGGTATAAAAAAACTATCTTCAAAATTCTTTTTAAGGCTAGTTCACAAGAGCTTTTCCAAGTCCACATCTTATTTCGAAAATCCCATTTCAAAAGCGCTTTCGAAACAAGGCCCCAATGTGCCTATTTTCAATAGGTCCTTGAGTCCGAACTATGATTAACCTGATTCTTGCCAAACGAAATATGTAGGCAACCTTCATATGCGCATTCATAACCCCTTTTCAGACTCAAATGCCCATTTTCAAATCCAACCCCAAGTTTCTTTCAAACTACCTTATGTATCATTCATCCTATAAGTGATGATGACCCTTCTTCAAAACTTCTTTAAAGTGGATGTAATTGGACATTTAGGAACTAGAGATACAAGTGAGTGAATATAGGGTGAATAAACATGTAGGTATCGCAATGGCGGCATAAGGTGATGATCTTAAGATATATTCCCTACACGTAACCAACCACTGGACCACAAATTTCTATTTCAAAAACCAAAACCGGAGTCACAGTATTCAAAATGGGCTTTAAACATTCTCAAAGGTTGCTAAACAACCTTATTTTCAAAAACACCGATATAGAGGACATTTTCAAAACTATTTTTAGAAAACCTAAGTCTGATCCTCGAATTACACTTAGTTTTAGGTGACCTAACACACCTTTAATCATGTTGAGTGGTGATTCCAAA
The DNA here is from genome assembly GCA_033060915.1 of Euryodendron excelsum. NCBI lineage: Eukaryota > Viridiplantae > Streptophyta > Magnoliopsida > Ericales > Pentaphylacaceae > Euryodendron > Euryodendron excelsum. Next base: position 15,267,520 of record CM065384.1, on the reverse strand, counting down.
CGATTTTAAAAAAAACACTTAATCAAATCAATTTCAAGTTCAAACCTCATTATACTTGTCCTTTTTTAGGATAGGTTATAACACAAGAGAGTACAGTGATTTTCCTCCTCCAAGTCGTAGAGACTTGGGGGAAAAAAACCAAAGCGCGGCACACCACATAGCCCAAGAAAATAAGGTAATCTGTTAAAAAGATGCACTTCTTCATGTTGACATATAAATTGTTTTCTTTCAACACATTTAAAACCTCCATCAGATGGTGCAGATGTTCCTCTTCACTACGACTATGTACCATAATATCATCAAAGTAGACAACCATAAATTTTAAAGGTTGGAATACATGATTCATAAGTTGCATAGAGGTACTGGGTGCATTGGATAATCCGAATGGCATTACTAACCACTTAAACAATCCATCTCTCCTATTGAAAGTTGTTTTCCACTCGTTGCCTGGACGGATATGAATATGATGGTAGCCACTCTTGAGATCTAACTTTGAAAACATTTTAGCTCCTGCTAGGGTATCTAACATGTCATCTAGCTGCGGTATTGAAATTTTGTACTTGACGATGATCTTATTGATAGCTCTGCTATCTATACACATTTACCAACTCCCATCTTTCTTTAGTGTTAGCAAGGTTGGTATAGAACATGGGATCATACTATCTCTGATCAAGCCCATTTTTAGCAATTCGATAACTTGCCCTTAAAGAATTTTAAATTCCTTCGGACTCATCTAATAATGTGGCAGGTTTGGTTGACTCGCCCCAGGAACTAAGCCAATCTCGTGTTGGATGCTCCTTATCGGAGGTAGTGCTGCAGGTAATTCGTATAGCACCAAACTTTGAAATTCTACTATCAGTGGTTTGACTTAGTTTGGTATTGCCCTTGAATTTCTTACATCTGCCACTCTGTCCTTCATTACTATAGCATAAATCTGCTTTATCTCTTAGGCCTCTTTGATGATGTATGGGACTAGGAGAAAAGTGTTCTTCTTATTTTGAAACTCTACAGATTGGCCTTCACGTTTCATAAGAGCAAGGGCAATTTTTACTTCGTCCTTATAGAATGTATAAGTGTTGTCTTTGCCTCTATGATATATATTCAAGTCAAACTGCCATGGCCTTCCAAGTAACATATAATAGGCATCCATATCTACTACGTCACAGAGAACCTCATCCTTAAAGTGTTTTCCAATAGAAAAGGGTATTAGGCACTGTTTTGTTACCTTTGTTTCACCTACATCTCTTATCCACCCACTACTGTGAGGAGAAGGATGCTTTTGTGTCTTGAGTTATAACTTATCAAACATAGTTTTGGACACGATGTTCTTGCTGCTACCTCCATCAATGATCAAATTACAAACTCATTATTTAATAGTGCAGCGAGTCTGAAAGATGTTATGCCTCTTAACATCTTCCTTACGTGGTGTGTACATCAATTGCCGCACTACCAAGGATACACCCTCATCCTTGTAGGTCCATTTTTGTAGGGTCATCTTCAAATTCCTCAGTTTTTGGACAACCTTCTTCATCCTCCTCATGTGTAGCAAGGTTGACAGCCTACCTCTAAGGACAACTGTTAGAATAATGTTTAGTTTGTCCGCAACGATAACATTTATCACCTCTCGAAGGGGCATAAGGGTAGATGGAATTACCAGTCTATCTTGAATAAGATTGATTTAGGCTAGGTGTTCTATTCTAATTCTGATTTTGAGATTGCCTTTGTCTTGCTTGATTTAGTCAAATTATGCATAGAGGGAGACTTGAAAGATTTGGAAGGCACTTGACAGAATCCTCATCGATTAACTTGTAACTCAACTCTTGTGGCCAGTTGGATAGCGTTTTGCAGTGCATGGACAGGTTGTAAAATAACCAAGTCATGTATGTTGGCTCGCAATCCATACACAAATCTCACAATTAACTCCATTTCTATCTCAAGTAAATCATTACTTACAAATAATCAATGAAAGTCAAAAACATACTCGTGAACATACCTCGAACCTTGTCGACATCTCTGATATTGCTAGAATAGAATTTGATCATAATCAGAGGGAAGAAATCATGCTTGCATCAATTTTTTCATGTGATGTCATCTTACTTTTATTTTTTGGCGTACATTATAATTAATTTCTCCCACCAAGCAGAAGCACCACCCTTAACTTTGTACTCAACCAATTTGACCTTCTTCTCTTTGTTGATGCCCATATAATCAAAGAACCATTCAACTTCATTCAACCAATCAAGGAAGTCTTCTATGCTCAATTGTCTGTCAAAAGATGAAAGATCCATCCTCATACGGAAGTTATTTTATTGATATTCCTCTCAAGGTTTATCGAATAAAGCTACATCCTCAATCTCCTCATTTGTTAAATCTTTATCGTAGACTGGATGCTACCTTATGCGCATAGGTTGTTGTCTCACACGATCAAGATTTTCAACACTTGGCTCCCGTGGTTCAATTGTTGTCGGCCTGTTTAGATTTAGTCTATCCAATAGATCATGAATCTCTATTAATTGTTACCTATGCCTTTTGACTGCATCCTACAAAGCATCAACCCTATGAGCAACAGTTGCAGGGGTTTGTTGCTCTAGCTAGTTATGTGCCATTGTGATAAAAACAAGGGAAGACCTTACTATCATACCACTTGACACAGCGTAACATGTAAAGACTAGATTTTGTCCTGGTATATGAATAGTCTAGATCTCGTTCTAGAAGATGAAGCTCTTGATCGCACAAGAAGAACAAATCACAATGACTAAAAACGAGTATTATTAAATTTAGAAACAAACTAATGTCAATGAAGACCTACATCCCTATTTATAAGAAAACTAACCCTAACCTTTTAAAAAAAGGAAATACTAAAGAAAGTAGGAGAAATTATAAAAAAAAAATAGGAAACTTGACTTAAACCCAAATTCAAATACTAGAATCCTAAAGAAACTCTCCAAAACAAATCTAGTCCGATTTGGAAACCCCTAGATGAAGTTATAACCGAAACAAAAACTTTCCTAAAATAGTAAAAAATCAATTTGAGGGCCTAAACAATGGAATTCGACTAAAATAACCCCAATATCACACTAATTGTGTTGGTACTGTTCTCCATGCCATTTCGGATCAACCCACTAAATTTCAAACAATTTCGAGATGGTCCGATAAATTACGGTTTTACCTTTAATCGCATTTTCAGTGCCGGTTGGACTTCTTTTGCTTCCAAACTTCTAGGAACACTTCAACAACTCATTGTACATCAAACTTACATATAGATCACTGTAGGAGAAAAACATACATAACAGTGTATATATGTAACATGAGAGAGAGAGAGAGAGAGAAAGAGAGAGAGAGAGAGATGAACCTTGCTAAACCCGTATACTTAGGCAATTCAGTTGTGGTGGGGGGTGGGTGGTGGCCATGGAAGAGGCCCAACAATTGAGAGGAATCAAAGGAGAGAGGTGGAGAGAGAGAGAGCTTCACTTTTTTACCTGGTTATGGGGTAGAAAGTGTTTGGTTGGGCTCTTTGGTTGTTTGGGTAAACAATATCATGTGTTGTTTGGTTATAAGGGTAATAGATGTTAGGCACGCTCTTTTTTATGTATCCTGAGGCGTAAAATGGTAAAAGGATATCGTCAGTTAACATTGTTTGAGGGACAAATCTGACTGGGGAGATTAGTGTCATTTCAGAAACCATATGAGAATTGTCTGTCATTATCAAATATCTCGAGGAAGGTCAGTGTAATTTACCCATTACAATGTTGTAATTTATTGGCTTCTTTTATCTAAAATCCTTTGTTTTGGAACATTTGTAGCCAAATAATTTTGTCTGTTTTTAGTTCGAAAATCCTCATGAATGGCGAAATAATGCAAGGAAACGTGAACAGGTGTAATTGGTCTCAAACAATAACACCATAAAAAGATAAACCAATTCTGAATAAAAACTCCATTAAATTGTAAGAAACTAATGTTGATCAAGTGTCCGTAGGTTATTTGGAGCATTGAGAATATTTGCGTCCAACATGACAAAGAGCCCAAAAAGCCCATATTTGATGAAAAGAGCCCAATGATTCAAACTCACTACTATGTTATGTTATATATGGCTTTTCCTAAACAGTTCATCATTTAGACCTCAAAAAGTAAAAATTTATTGTTTTAGGAAAGTTTTAGTTTTCTCATGAGTGTTTAGAAACTTTCAAATTGGTGGTCGTTTGTTTTAAAGAATTCAAGATTAACCTAGATAAATCAATTTTAAGAAATTTTGTGTTTTTTAATTTCTGCTAATTACAGTCCAATTAGATTTAATAGTCGAGTTTTCAGTATAAAAATGTTGTAAAGGCTCTACCACTAAAAGTTTTTTTTTATGAATTAATAGGATTTTATTCAAATAATTTGTTTCTTTTGTGTTTTTTTATTATTTATCTAGAATTATTTACTCTTGTTCATGTTTCCATGCGTGACCAAAGCAAGTTTTTTATACTAAACTTAGTAATTTCACAAATAATCATAGTTTTATAGGAATTTAATAATAGTCATTCCAAAAAACATAATATAAGATATTTGGATTAAATTATTCTAACATATGCGTATTATGAGTTTTTTCACTAAACGCGACCCATTTTGAACTTATTTACCAAACTTCACTCTTTCTTGGAGTCATGTTTTGAACTCATATCCTTAAGTTGCATTGTGTTTTAATCCCAAAACTTCTAAATATAGTCAATTAAAAAAAAAAAAAGGACATTAAACTTCAATTGAAGTTGTGTGCAAGGCCGGCTTCAATTGAAGTTGTGTCTCCGACGCACGATTTCCACCCCTCACATCCAGATTCCACAGCATCATCATTTTGTAGCTGTCAAGTTTCTCAGTTGTATGGAATTCAATTGGTATATCAGAAAATCCGTTTACCTCCAAACGCTGTGAAGGCCATTAAACTTTGTAGGTATAAGTGTCCAGCTCTCCTCTATACAAGGATACTTAGGTGACTCACCACCCCTCCGTATGGCTCCTCCTCTCACGATTGGCTCCACATGGCAGCCTACTTAAGGCGACGTGCGCACCAAGTCAGCTCGCTCACCAAGGATAGCGAGAAGAGTGCCTCCTCCAAGCTAAAACATTGAGAGTCCTTCTCCTACAGGTGATCTTAGGACACCTCTTCCACGGCGTTCGCCCATGGCTTCACGCTCGGCATGTCTTGGCTCGGTCGTGGAACCTCTCTTTTGAGCACATCTCCATATTTAGCATAATTCTCCACATAAGCATATCTCCATAACCTAGGTTGGGAGCAGGACCTAGGGACCTCCGTGCGGGATCATCAGGACACAAGTGGATTGGAGGCTAGAGTTGAGGGTTCACCGAGAGGCCTTGCCCCTCTAGCCTATCTTAGAGAGAGAGGGATCTCCAAGCAAACGACAAAGCGCATTTAATGCCTGAGCAGCCTAAATCACTGCCATCACTGTCACCCACCAAGACGCAGAGTTGACATTTAGAATATCGGTCTTCAAGAAACCCTCAAACTGAAGAGCCAATCAACAAGGGCCTTCGCCTCAAGTCTGAGGAACCAATCACCAGAGACCTCGACGGCTAAAGAACCAATCATGGAGGACCTCCCTCACCTATATAAAGGGAGCTTTCATTCTTCATTGACAAGACATTCATTCCATGTTGAATGCTCATCACCAACCCTGGAGAATCTCTCTCGGTCTCTCTAAGTTCGTTTGGGACATTGCCACCCTCTCTCTTTCTAGGGCTGCCTCAGCTCTCTCTCCTCCACCTAGACAGTGCCTGCCGTTAACTTCCCAGAGGGTCGCCCTCTACAGGTTTGACCACTCACCCCCTCACACTACATTACACACAATACTCCACTGGGGAAGAGCGATACGCGCTATGTATGGCACCAAAGAAGAGAACACAAGGGGCGGAATCCACCAACCCATCAAGCTATCTACAGTGCACACTCTTGCTCTCTCTGTTTACAAATCTGATAAGATCTACACTTAACTCCATGATTTGCATTTATTTTGTGCTGTGATGTTTACAGATCTGAAAATATTTATACTTTCACTCTATGATTTGCATTTATTCTGCTTACTAATGTTATCTTATATTGTTATACTTATACATTGTTGGCAGCATCTCTTTTAACTGTTTATAAATTTATATAAACATGCTTTGATGGAGGACTAACCGCGTGAAAGTTGATCAGTGTTCTCCCTCTCTCCTCTCATTATGTCTCCTCTCCCTTTAAAATAAATAAATAAATAAAAATAAAAATAAAAAAATTTTAAAGACGTCACAGTCACACGGTAGCAGTGTGCTCTCTCTCCAGTTGCATGCTACTCCTTCCCTTTTGAATTTGGCCATAAAACTTACCCCACCAAGGAATTGATTATCAAAACCTTCTACTTTTTGTTTAATCTTCTATTGGCCTATATAATGATACTAATGGTTGGGTCTTTCTACAAAAAGTGGTCTACACCATCTAGACTTCACCAAACAAGCTAACACCTAACTCTACGCATAGAGATTTATGATATTCTATATGTTATTGTTGGCTAAAATATTGCTTCAAAAATGTTCAAACAATTGCTTCATTCCGCATGACTCCCCATTATATTCTGTCATGTGCTCTTCCTATTATAGCAAATAAAGAATGGAAGGTGGGCCCACCATTTTGTGCATGAATCTCTATAATATATACAATAAAAGTAACTAAAATAATGTTAATGAGAAGCAAGCCCATGTGCCAGACCCTACATGTTTCCACTCTTTACTAGGAAGGCAAGACTTTTTCAATAAAGCTCCAATTTTCTGCCTTATTTTATTCCTATTTTGTTGTCCCCTTAAATATTTTATCCATTTTCAACATTAAGAAAGTGGTTTCAACAGATTGTGGGGAGGTAGAGCCAGCCAGTGTCAAGGACAGGTAGACTCCCTCCCTTTCCCTTGATCTAACCTTGCTACAGTAGCGTGGACACGCGGTAGTAGCATTGTGACCCCCCTCCCTTGCCAAATAAAACAAAAACAAATGCAGTAGCAGAGCGCAAGGGCAGCAACGCCGTGACCCCAGTGCATAGCGAAATGGCAACCCACCCCACCGCGACAATCACTCTGCATGGCAACCAGTGCCGCGTCAAACAACTATAGCCTGCTGCTCCGTAATAAACCCAACACCTCCGTTATGCCATGCCATTGTGCTATACTTCTACATAGAACACCTAGGGAAACACTAAACATCAAGATATACTTTTTCACACTCGAAGACTTTTGCATGGAGCACCAAGGGAACCTCTAAGCACCAAGCAAAGAAGAATTTTTTACATATGGCGGCCCACCACATCAACTTAGACCATCACATGTCTTCACAGTGCAACCATAAAACACTATTTCAAGATGTCTTCTCAGTGGAAGATACAACCCCTTTTCAATTTCAGCTAGTGATCCACACTAATGCCATGCGCCGCGACAGAACAGTGACGTCATCACATCAGCTTTGAGCATTCTCTCTTTCAAGTGGAACAACTAGCCTCATCCTCGAGTGCCCTCACCTCTATATGAAATGACTCACCTTGAGGTACGCTCATGTCGGTGTTGAGCACCCTTGACCTCAAGTGGAACGACTCATCTCACCCTTGAGCAATCTCACCTTCAAGTGAAATGTTTCAGCTTAAAGCATGCTCCTTTCAACCTTGAGCGCTCGCGCTCTCAAGTGGAATGACTAGCCTCACCTTTGAGTGCCCTCACCTCTATATGAAATGACTCACCTCGAGGTATGCTCAACTTGGTATTGAGCACCCTAGCCTCAAGTGGAATGATTCACCTCACCCTTGAGCAATCTCACCTTTAAGTGAAATGTTTCAGCTTAAGGCATGCTCCTCTCAACCTTAAGCACTCGTGCTCTCAAGTGAAATGACTAGCCTTACCCTTGAGCTCCCTCGCCTTTATATGAAATGACTTGCCTCACGCCATGATCGTTTTAGACTTGAGTGCCCTTGCTCTCAAGTAAAATGACTTGCCTACTATATGTGCTCACTCTGGGGGCCTCAACATGCTTCTCTTGCCTCACCTCACTTTGCTTTCACCCGTCCCCTCACAAGCTCCTTGACAGGGGAGGGGGATAAGGTCCCTAAAAGAAAAATTTATATTTCAGTAATAATTGATACTTTGTTACCACAAGCTAGATGATCTACTGTCTTGAGGAAGAGCCAATGTTTCAATTCTTGACTCATCTTAGGCATGCAGTGTCCTAGCCTTGAGCTATATAACATTTGAGCAGCAATCTTCTGCAGCTACGGGCACACTTGATCTCTATATGAGCACGCCCATCTCCATTTGTGGTCTCCAACTCGGTTAAACGCCCTTATGAGTTTTTGCCTCAAGTATCATATATCTCTACACGCTCACCTCTGGGGTTGAGGTTCTCCAAATGCTCTCCTCTAGGGTCGAGGTTCTCTAAATGCTCCCCTCCAGGGTCGAGGTTCTCCAAATAATTTATAACTCGGCTAAATGTCCGTATAGGTTTAGCCTCGAGTATCATATATCTCCATATAGTCCCCTTTGGGTTCAAGGTTCTCCAAATATTTTATAACTTAGCCAAGTGCCCATGTGGGTTTAGCCTCGAGTATTTTATGATATATCTCTATATGCTTCCCTCCGGGTTTGAGGTTCTCCAAATATTTTATAACTCGGCTAAGCGCCCGTGTGGGTATAGCCTCGAGTATCATATATCTCCATACGCTCCCCTCCAAGATCGAGGTTCTCCAAATATCTTATAACTCGGCTAAGTAACCAAGAGATGCTGCAAGTCGCTTCGGTGAGACCCAGCAATCTTGGTGGACTCACACCTCGGCTCATTGCCTTGGTGATTCAACCTCAACGACCAACCTCAGTCAGACCAACCTCGGTGAAAAGAACCACCTCGGTAAAACAAAAAGAAAAAAGAACTCAGTTCGCTGCCTCGGCGTCAGACCCACCTTGGCTCGCTGCCTCGCCTCGCCTCACTCAGCTACCTCGCGCCTCGGTTCGCTACCTCACCTAGCTGCCTCGCCTCGACTGCCCTTGACTAGCCATACTCCAAAATCACTAAAAATTCCAAACTTGGCGAATGACCCATTAGCTTTGGTGACTACGCCGGTTGAACATTGCCTCAATCCAACGGCCTTGGTCAACCCCTTCGCAAGACGCCTTGCTCAACTCCTTCGCAAGCTGCCTTGGTCAACCCCTCCATAAGCTGCTTGGTCAACCCCTCCACAAGACGCCTTGGTTAACCCCTATGCAAGACGCCTTGGTTAACACCTTTGTAAGCTGCCTGGTCAACCCCTCCACAAGACGCCTTGATCAACCCCTCCGCAAGTTGCTTGGTCAACCCCTCCACAAGACGCCTTGCTCAACCCCTCCACAAGCTGCCTTGGTCAACCCCTCCGCAAGATGCCTTGGTCAACCCCTGCGTAAGACGCCTGGTCAACCCCTCTACCCCTCTATAAGGTGCTCGGTCAACCCCTCTGCAAGTTGCTCGGTCAAGGCCTCCCTCGCCCAACACCTTGACCTAGCACACCATGCCTCGCCCAAGGCCCCTCGGTCTAGCCTCCCTCGACCAATGCCCCCACCAGCCCCCTGATTGTGGTCTAAAACTACAATCTACATGCCTCAATTAGTTATTTGTTAGCCTTAGAATAGGTTTAATTATATTGTTTTAGTCCTAATTTGTCACTAACTTAGTTTTATGTATATTTTTAGGAATTTTGGCTAAAAAAGGAAACATTCCCGTTAAATTAGAAAAGGAGTCTGAAGTACGTCTGAAGTGAGCTCGAACGATGAATAGTATAGTTTGAACGGTGAATATGGGTATTCAAATGGTCAACATGCATTCAAAGTGCATTCGAACGGTGCGTCAAATAGTGTCATGCCAAAATTAGGTCCGAAGACCGTTCGATAGATTTGGAGAGCATAAAAGCCTTCCCAATAGTGTTAAAAGTCCATTCAAACGGTCAATTTGGTGTTCAAAGACCGTTCGAAGGCCGTTCGAATGGTGCGGTGGGGTTTCCTATTATTTCTGCTACCTATATAAGCTGGGATTGTTGTTATTGTTAGGGGATTGCTAGGGTTGACGTTTTTCTAGGGGTTTAGGAGTAAATTAGAGTAGTTTATTCATAGTTTTCATTCAGTTTTCAATTCTTGTAATCAGATTACTCAGTCTTTCAATATATTTACATATAACTTTGTATATCTATGATTATGATGAGTAGTTAGATTTCACTTATGATCATTTGTGAAGATTAATTGAAATATTGGATGAACAAAGGAGGTAAGATTTTGGGTTTCAAAGTTAAAATTTTCTTTTTTCTTTCTTCTTCTTCTTCGTTCTAGAAACCTTAAAAAACCTGGACGTTTGATTATGTTCGGTAACGTTTATGAATCTATATTCAATATGTGCGCTACGCGAATTGATGTTCGGTAATGTTTATGTATGAGTCTATATTCAATAAATGCACTGCACGAATCGATGGTAATCATCCTTGATTCTAACAACCCGATTTATTATAGAAGTTGAAGTTTTGAAGAACACTTGTTTTTATCGCTAAATCTTCCGAATCTGAGACTCACGACGTAGTCGAAGGATTTGAGTTATTAAATAATCTCCTTTGGAATTTCAAGAGACGTAACTGGTTGGAACGATTGATTCTGGGACTTTTTATTTTTTAGTTTAAATTAGATAACAAATATTTTCTCAACCTAAAATCAGATTTTTGTTTATTGGAGTGTTTTTCCTAAGATTTTTGATCCACGGTAAGTTTTCCTATTTACATAAACCATCTTCCATGTGGGATCGACCTTGTACTTACAAGAAATTATTACTACATCGCGGCTGTGTACTTGCAGCTAAGTTTCACCCTTTTAAGGAGCGATCACCCTCCTCGAACACGATGCCTCGCTAGACACCCCAAATGCCTCACCCACACCCCTCGGCCCCCTCGCCCACGATGCCTCGCACCAACCCCTCCCCTCGCCAAGCGCCCTCACGCCATCCCCTTCGCCCACCCCCTCGCCTAATATGGCTCGCCCAAACCGCCGCTCACCCACGATGCCTCACCTAGTACCCTTTGCCCACCCTTCGACTAACCCCTCGCCCAAACCCACTAAGGGAATTTAGCAAACACCTAGGGCACAAGCTTCGATCCCAGGAAAGCTTGCAAAGCTTTGATCTCAACTCGCACCAGTGACGCACCCTCGGCAAAAAACCCACCCCACGATGCCCTCACCTTGCCACGAAAACCTTAGGAAAGGCTGCGTACTTGAACCTAGTGCCCTCCGGCTACAAGCAAATCAGCTACAACAAGCCTGGTCCACCCCAGTGCCCTTCGTAACTCGATCCACGCCCGAATTTTGTGATCTTAACAGCAACCCTGGCAAAGGCCTTTGCTTGATCAAAGCCTCGGCTCGAGGTGGCCTCAGCACCGTCACTCCCAGCCTCGGTGACAACTTTAGTACAACCCTTGGCCGAAACCGACTCTCCCTCAGTGCAGTGGAATCCTTGCTTTAACGATATGCCAACTCAATCTAAATTAACTTTGGCAAAGGCCACAACAAAAGCCCAACTCAGCAAACTGTCGTGCCCAGATTTTTTGCACTCGAGGAATACTCACACAAGCGGGAAAAATGTTGTACTCTCTCGTTAGAACTCACCCTCCTACAAGAATGAGTGCGACTAGGTCTGAATTGAAAATTTGATTTGAATAAAGGGCTTTTCAAAACAATTTGGAGCCGCCACCTAACTTGATTAAGGTGAGTTAGGTCACCTAAAAACTAAGCATAATCGGAAGACTACACTTAGGGTTTTTGAAAACAATTTTGAAAATATCTCCTCAAGAGAGGATTTTTAGGAAAACAGGTTGTGTGGCAACCTTTGGAAAACATTTAGCCCTTTTTTGAAAATAACTCCTTTTGGTCTTTGAAATCAGTGATCTAGGTTTGGAGGTTGGTTACGTGTAGGGAAGACGAACTAAGCCATCACCCTACCTCGCCCTTTTGGTACCTACGTGTCAATTTACCCTAGATTCACCTATGAGAGTCTTCAACCAACTATAGTTCAATCCTATCTATCTTGGAAAACAATGCTTGAAAAGAAACTAACATGATGCATGGTATGCAAGTGCAAGGAAAGAGAATTGAAAAATAGATTTGGAAAGAGATTGATTTGAAATTAATTTGATTTGAAAATAGATTTGAAGAGATGGAATTGAAATTAAAAAGTTTGAAAATTTGGAAATAGAAATTTGAAATTGGAAGTTTGAAAATAGATTAGAGATTTGAAAAGATTGTAGAATTTGAAATTTGGAAAATATAGAGGAATTTGAAATTTGAAAGAAGTTGTGGAATTTGAAATTTGAAAGAAATTATGACCGCACCTATGAAGGTTGCCTACATATCATTTTGGAGGAATCAGGTCAGTCGTAGTTCAAACCGGAGTCCGATTGAAAATAGAATAGTTGATTTGAAGAAGGAGATTGAATTGGAAATTGAATTTGATTTGAGATTAGAAGAGGAGATTGGAAATTGAAATTGAGAAGATTGGACTTGCTTTGAAAAGATTGATTTTAGAAAGACTTGGTCTTAGGAAACCTAGACTTAGGAAACAGACTTAGGAAAGATTTGACTCGACTTGGAAGGTTTAGAAAAAAAATTAGATTTAGGAAATGTTTGAATTAGGAAAGGTCCGATTTAGGAAAGTTTCGAAGTAGGAAAGTTTCATTTTTGGAAAGTTTCGAAATTAGGAAAGTTTTTGAAATAGGGAAGTTTTGAAAATTGGAAAGTTTCGTTTCAAGAAAGGTTTTGAAATAGGAAAGTGTTGAATTTAGAAATGTTTTGAATTAGGAAAAATTTAGATTAAGAAAGGTTTAGAATTTGAAAAGTTTCAAGTTAAGAAAGTTTTGAATTTGGAAAGCTTAGAATTTTAGAAAGATTTTAAATTAGGAAAGATTCAGAAAAGGTTTGAATTAAGAAAGTTTCAACTTAGGAAAGTTTTGAAATTTGAAAAGTTTTGAAAGTTGGAAAGTTTAGAAAAAAAAGGAAGTTTTGAAAATAAGAAAGTTTTGGATTTGGAAAACTTCGAATTCGAAAAGATTTGAAATTTAGAAAGTTTAGGATTTTGGAAGTTTTAGGGTTTTAGAAGACCTTGAGATTAGAAAAGGTTTGAGTTTAGGAAAGATTTGAAAACTTAGGTTTGGAAAGTTAAGATTTGGAAAGAGATAGAATTAGGAACGGGTTTGAATTTTAGAATTTTAGGAAAGATTTTTATGTTCAAGTTTTGGAAACTTAAGGTTTAGGAAATGAGAAGATTAGGAAGGAGTTGAATTAGGAAAGATTTGGATTAGGAAGGAATTGGATTTTGTTTCTAAAAAGGAAGGTTTGATTTTGTTTCCAAAAACGAAGGATTGGATCTAGTTTCCTAAACGGGGAGATTGGATTTGGTTTCCTAAAGGGAAGGTAGGATTTGGCAAGGATTTGGAAAGGGAGATTCTAGTAACCCTAGATTCGGAAAACTATAGTTTTGACGTAGAAAACAGGTTTTGGAAACATGTATAGTTTGGATGTGAAAACAAGAGGTTTTGAAAACCTAGGTTTGGGGCAAAGTTTGAAAATCATGTTTTTGGAAAGAAAATTAGGATTCCCTAATTGTGAGTTCTAGGGTTTGATTTGGGCTCTAAGGAAAAAGGATTTTTAGAAAGTGCGTTTTTGGAAACGAAGGTTTTCTAGAAGGAAAATCCTAAAGGAGAGTTTCTAGAAGGAAGATTTTGGAAAGAGTGTTTTTTTAGAAAGATGTTTGGAAGGAGATTGTTGGAGAGAGTTCTTAGGAAAGTGAATTTATGGAGTATTTTTAGAAAGTGAATTTTGAGGAGAGAATTTTGAAAAGGAGTTGAAAATGGGAGTTTTGAAAAATAGATTTTGGGAGGGAGTTCTTGAAAACAATTTTGGAGAGGAGAGTTTTAAGAAAGTATGTTGAAAAAGATATTTTTAGAAAGAAAAACTTTTTCAAAATAGAGTTTTTAGAAGGTGTAAAAACATCTCATTTTCCTAAAACAATTCTAACCATAAGAGGGCTAGAACCACTTTAGGAAAGCGGTTTTAAAAATAACAAGATTTGAAAGTATGGACCGTATTGGTTACTTTAAATGTAACACTTTCCTAAAGCAATCCTAGCCATGGAAAAGCTAGAATCACCCTAGGATTGTGATTTTGAAAACAAGTTTTTGAAAAGAAGATTTTAATGCAATTTTGAAAACAAGTTCGAAAATAATTTTGAAAACGATTTTTGGAAGATGCAAGATCATGATATGCACAATGCAATTTTGGGGTCGTGAACATACAAGGTTAAGGCTTCACCACATAATCAAGGGGGCCGGACCCACGTGGTCTCTTGTTAGACTAGAAGAAAGCCCCCGACACGGTGACTATTCAATAGCCCAATCCTACACATGGACCGGGAATCCCCTTGTTTCAAGCATGCAAAGAAAGGGGAGGAAAGAGATGGGGGATTAAAATAGAGAAAACCCAAGTGGGTTAGGAGAGAGAAGAGAGAGGGGGAGGTGCGGAAATTTAAATGGAGAACCTACCTTGTATCTTGTTTGTTTTGCGCACCTTGCTTTCTTCGGTCTTCATCTTGATCTTCGTCTTCAACCTTCAAGAGCCGCCTTCAATCTTCAAACTTCAAATTGCAACTCTTCAAGTCTTTGAAGGAGGGTTGAAGGTTAGTGTATGAGTGTATAGGGGGTGTGTATAAGTGTATAGGAGGCTAAGGTTTAGTGTATGGTGGCTAGGGTTTGGGAAAACCTAAGGAGGCTAGGGTTTAGGGGGTGCTCGAGCTCTGTATATTGAATTATATGATTTTTAGGTTGAGTTTGCGGATCCTTTTCATATTGGAGGAGGCTCTGTATTTATAGAGGTTGGACAACACTGGCGCCTGTTGCAGTGGCGCTAGGCTAGAATTTACACTGGCCCACTAGGAGTGGCGTCAGGCCAATTTTTGGCTTGGCGCCAGCCATTTAGGAAATATTTAAGGTCGGCAAGCAACGTATCTTTGACTAGATTTGAGCGCCTGTACTAGTGACTACCATGCAATTTTTAGCCTGGCTTCACTAGGAGTGACTCTGAAAAGTCCGGGAATGATTTGAAGGAGCCAGGAATGACTCGAAAGGCCGGAAAAGAGCATGAACACTTAAAATAATGTCCTGGAGGTATTTGACTTGAGAAATGAGGATAAGATGGGTCGGAAAGGTTGATCGGGCCTTTAAGGGCTAAACGGTCAATCAGACTGGGAAACTGTCGGGACAGACTCGAACTGTCCCGGAAGAAGACTTAGGATCTAGAAACATTATTCAGAATGTTCCCAGAGGTTGCCGGTTTGATTCCCAGAGCCAGTGTGGTCAAAAAAGGAGACCGGCCCACTAGGGGCAAAACGATCATTTTGTACCGGGTTAGCCGGAACTAACTCGGAATGATCTGGAAAGGTAAAGAAAGGTTGAGAATACTATAAGAAGTAATCTCAGAGGGATAATGGTTTGATACTCAGAGCCGGTGTGGTTTCGGGGCGTTTGAGTGCCTAGGGACAAAATAGTCATTTAGCTTCAAGTGGGCCCTACGGGCCCGAGAAACAACTGGTGGACTAAATTCAAGTTTAAAAGGCGGGCTTAGAGTCTAAATATGCATGTGATGTGTGAAAGTGAGTTTGGTCAGCTCGGAGATTGCCGAGCGGGCAAAAATGGGGTGCTTACTCAAACCCAGCCGCAACCCCGCGCCCACTTCATTGGTTGAAATGTGGCCTCGGATCGTCTCGATCGCGGTGATAGTTCACCTCGGCACTCTTCGATGGGTCGCCTCAGTGAATTTAGCCCTGTTGAAACCACCTCGCGCAAACCACAAGCTTTGGCGCACACCTCCCTCCAAATTGTGCCTCGACCCTAGATGCCTACAACCCAATCTCTCGGTGGTTGCCACCTTATGTCCTCCATGGCGATTTCTCAAAATAAAAAGCTCTCCAACCTCGGCAAAGACAAAGCCCAACTCTTGACAAGAATCAACCTCAACACTTAGTCGACTCTATAAAAAATATGGCAAACATGCCTCTGCTTCGAAAATACAGCAACCTAATTTGAACAATTAACTTTAGTAAATTTCCAACAGTAGTGCCCACACTCTATAACATCAAAAGCCCAACCAACTCACCTCCACCCAGTTAACTCAGCTCTATCGAAACACCTAGGCAGATCCCTAAACCCGTCCCTTGGTCAAGTTTACGCCTTGGTAAGAAAGCCCAGATGACTCGGCCACAAACCTCGACGAAGCCTCCACCGAACCAACGCTCGGTGGCACCAAACACAGACAATCCCCTTGGTCACAATCTTGCCCAAGGCACTCGATCAAGCAAACCTCAACAGAAAAGAATCTCAAAAGAGCTTGAGCTCATAAGACCCTTCAAAATTTTGTAAAAGGGCAAAATGAATAGGGCTTCTATTTATACTAGCCTGACGCATGGACAAGCCTCCGTTACACCATTGTACCCAAGGGGCATTACAAACCACCCATGTAAAGTACACTGCACTGTTCCCTATCACTTTGATAAATCATATCACTCTGGCAAGCGTGAAAAAAATCTTCAAGAAAAAGCTCCTACTCCAAGTTGGGAGATTGATCAAAAGTTATCTCTAATAAAGTGTGTACGTGCACCCTCAGTATTAGTAGGGCACACGCACAAGGAACATATTGTTGGTTTAAGTGTCTAGCTCTCCTCTGTACAAGGATACTTAGGGTACTCACCAGCCCTCCGTATGGCTCCTCCTCTCACGATTGGCCACATGGCAACCTACTTAAGTCGATGTGCGCACCAAGTTAGCTCGCTCACCGAGAATAGCGCGAAGAGCGCCTCCTCTAAGCTAAGACATCAAGAGTCCCTCACCTACAGGTGATCTCGGGACAACTCCTCCATGGCATTCGCTTATAGCTTAGCGCTCGGCATATCCTAGCTCGGCCATGGAACCTTTCTGTCGAGCGCATCTCCATATTTAGCATAATTCTCCACCAAGCGTATCTCCGTAACCTAGGTTGGGAGCAGAACCTAGGGACCTCTGCGCAGGATCATTAGAAGACAAGTGGATTGAAGGCTAAAGTTGAGGATTCGCGAAGTGGCCTTGCCCCTCTGGCCGATTTTAGAGAGAAAGGGATCTCCATTAATGCCTGAGTAGGCTGAATCACTACCATCATAGTTACCCACAAAGATGCAGAGTTGACATTCAGAATATTGGTCTTCGAGAAACCTTCAGACTGAGGAGCCAATCAACAAGGGCCTCCGCCTCAAGTCTGAGGAACCAATCGCCAGAGATCTCAATGGCTGAAGAACCAATCATGGAGGACCTCCTTTACCTATATAAAGGGAACCTTCATTCTTCATTGGTAAGACATTCATTCCATATTGAATGCTCATCACCAACCCCAGAGAATCTCACTCGGTCTCTCGAAGTTCGTTTGGGACACTGCCACCCTCTCTCTTTCTAGGGCCGCCTCAACTCTCTCTCTTCCATCTTCGATGGTCCTTCACCTAGACAGCGCCTGCCGTTAACTTCTCAGAGGGTCACCCTCTTTAGGTTTTACCACTCACCCCCTCACACTACTTTACACACAAACTTCCACCCATGACACCTAGATTCCAAAGCATTACCATCTGTCTTGCTCGAAATGCATCATCAAAATTTGCAATTTCTAAAATTAACTGACTTGGAATCTCAGTTTTTTCGGGATCAACCAAATAATTCACCGCTGATGTTGCAACATTTTCTTCTAAACTTTCCAGCCACCGTATATGCTTCTTCTCCGACAACCTCATTGGCGTATTAGAGCTCAGCCAACTGGTAAATGGAAGAGAATGGTGGAAGCATAAAAAAAAAAAAAAATGAGGATTGTGATAAGAACAAGTATGAAAAAATTACTCAAGGTAGAAATGATTTGGAGATGGTTAAGGATCAGAACCCTTGCAGATTAAAAAGATGCACCGAGGAGAAGATGACCCAACACACTTCCACAAGCAATAGCCTGGCATATAACTTGCGAGGCACTTCTCGTCAAGGCTGGGGAGCTCCCATTCGTGGGCTGGAGCCGGACTTCAATTGAAGTCGTGTCTTGTACTCCTTATATTGAAGTGGGGGCAACATCCCCCAACTTTTCATTTTTTTGTTTGCCGTAAGGCCGTTTGTAATAAATTAGATGCTTCAAAACGATCAGGGGACTAAGGAAACTGGAACTTCCTCCAGCCATACTTGCAATATGTCAGACACACAAACTTTTATTATTTTTTATTATAAATAAATTGAAAATAGGCTGTGTTTGGTTATTGTTTGAGACTGAATTTGTTTAAAAAAAAAAAAAAACTCCGGAGTTAGTACCTATACATATTGTCATTCGTGAATTCTACATAAATCCTCTCTCTCTCTCTCTCATATACAGAAAGGAGAAGTAATTAGTTGACCTTAATTCTTTTGCATGAATCTTCATAGAAAACACGTAAAATAGTGTAATATTTTGTTTAGTCTAATAATGGTAAGAATATGGCTCATAAAACCAAGAGAAACTATTATTTACATATGAAACGTAATTAATTCTCTAATAACTATTGAGGGTAGAGTCCTTACATTGTATTTATAGAATAAACTCAACCACTAACCCTAATGGACTCTAATTAGATAGAGAATAAGAAATTACAAAAATTTACCAAAAGCCCAAATTGGATACTAATAACCTAAAGAAACATAACAAAACAAATGACATAAAAAATAAAAATTCTTAAAACAAGGTTATAATCAAAACAAAAATTTTTTAAAACAGCAAATTTTCTGTTTTCGAGGCATAAACAACAGATTGGGCCGAAAAGCAACATATATTACAACAAAGCAGTGAGTTTTACTTGTTAGTCCATTTCCAATCAAATGTGGACTCGTTAGACAAATTTTAACATCATATTGAGCCCTTATTAAACACGATATTCTAAATATCCCATTGATAATTGATCTGCATCAATCTCCTATACATGAATTAACACAATCTTGTCAACATTGCCTACGAACACACTACAACAAAATGAATTACACGTGTTTAAAAGCATCGAGGGAAACCCAAAAAAACACAAGCAAAACGTTTCCGTGTACCTCCCAAAAAGGGTAACAAAAGTGGTATTGAGAGAAGTTCTTTACGATTACAAACGCCAGGAAAATATTTTGGCCCTTTTGTTGGAATTTTGAAAGTGTCGAATAATTCCTCCGCCTGAGTTTCTCCAAACATTTTAGAAAATTGGGGAAAGTAAGACATTTTTGCAAAAACGATGCTATAAGTTTTCATTTTTTAAAACGTTGACTTCTAAGGGCACTTTTAAAACAAGGCACTTAAAGTTAAATGTCTCATAATTGTTCACCTGCAAATTGCCTTCATTAGGGAGGTAGAATTGGAGATGAAGCAAGTAGGCAGGATGTGTAAGGAAAGAAGAAATTGGGGTAAATTACTCCAAAACCCAAAAACGACATCAATTGGTGTACGATGACTGACAAAATTTTCCGACGAGGTTTCATGACAACCTCCAAAAATTATTTATTACGAATTTTTGTGAAAATTCCGGGACAAAAACACCAAGGAAAACCTTTTTCTTTTTCTTGTAGTGACATGAAGTAGACACCCCATCAAAGTTAGCAATGGCTGTTCATTCTTCAAGCCGGAGAGACTGATACAGAGAGGAGAAAAAGTATTACATAAAATGCAGCTGGGAAGACTCCCAGTGTTTAGGCCGCTTTTGTTCAAAATTTTTCAGTGATTTCAAGGAATGAAAGCAAAATTACTTTCTTCATCAAACGAATTTGTATCGGTTAAAATTTTTAAGTGTTAACACTCCATTCTTCTATGGGTTATTTTTTATTTTTAACTTTAGTTTTATTTTCTACAAGATGAGGTAGTTTGTAAAGGTTTAAAGTGCTCAAAAGAATTGATCAGCTGACCAGCTGGGGGAAGAATGGATTTACTTATTAATTTAGATGGTGGCTACATTTAGAAATCCGATACAAGAGTCTTCAAAAGTTACTTATTATTTTAGGGTTTGGGAACAAATTATAATAACCTGCCTCACCTCGAAGCCACCTCGTTTGTACATTTATTGTTTATATATATTAGAAAGCAAATATTGTGATTTTTTCCTAATTTTTGTGATTTTCACATTTATTTTGTCCATGATGTATGTGTTTAATATAATTATTAACATAAACCAAGCAGGGCAAAGATGGGATAGAACTTCTCCAACCCAAACTCACTCCGTTGCCATCCCTAGATGACATGAGTATCATGACCTCAATACCTTCATTTTGTGGCAAATAAGATGAAATTTTAATTGAAGTCCTCCTAGGGCACACAATGACAAGTCTCTTAAAACGGGACTACCAAACATTTCCCAACCTTCTCATGCATAATACTTTCACAGCCCAAAAGTTCCTGTCTATGCAAAACACATAGAAGCACATGTGCTACATAACACTCTTACTGAACTCCAAAATGCTCCGAAAAAAAAAAAAAAATCTCTAGGGTTAATAACACTTACCACCCTTACAATTTGTAACTTGTGTCACTTTGGCCCCTGTACTTCCAATTATTAAAGCCAACTAGTCAAAGTTATGGTCAAGGTGCAACCCTTTTGGTGGATGCCATCTCATTGCTTGATATAAAAAAAAAACCACATGAGCCTCACATGATGGGCAATAAAGGAAATACACCACCCATTCCTACCCAAAAACATGTACTCTCACGTGTGACTCATGAGCATCGACATGGGCAAAATATTAGCGTTATGTTTGTAAGCATCTCATTTTTACTCACTCGGCAATCTCTGGTTCAAATCAATTCTTCTAATAAAACGCCACAACACTATTAAGCCCAAACCGGTTTTTCAAACTCCAGTCCAGCCAATTAGCCACTTCCCGAACTCGTAGAGGCTAATTAAAGCCAAAAAGACCAAAATGCCTCTATGATTTCCAAGGTAGTTTTCAGAGACCAGGCGGTCTCCGAAACCAATCACCATTGTCGGAGTGACAAAAAACTCACAAACCTTAAGCGTTCACTTCTGATACCTATTAGTCCATTGATGTAGAATATCTGTTATGCCTCTTAGCATTTGGTAAATTTCTCGAGACAAGCAGTCTTCGAAACCAATACCAAGCCGTCGAAGTGACAGAAACACTCACAAAACTTCAAGATGTTGGAGTGACGAGAACACTCACCAAGTCAACACAAGTTTTTCCACTAAACCACCTAGTGTCATGTGATCAAATGCGCTTCTTGGCCGTGGAACGTTTATCGAAGAAAAGAAAGACCTCTAAAAACTAACCCATCATAATCGTCGGAGTGATGGAAACATTTGTAAACTCAAGTCAACATCGACACCTGCTAGCCCATCTCGATGGAAAATGACCAAACTGCCCCTTGGGCATGATAACAGATCTTGCTAGAAAGTACAAAGTCCTCAAGATGGTAAGTTCATCCAATCTGGTATGTCTTGCGAGAAAGTACAAATTCCTCGAGATGGTAAGTCCATCCAACCCAGCACATTTTTTATAAAGTAACAAGTCCTCAAGATGGTAAGTCCACTTTCCAAGACTGTCCCCTGATAGTTTGACGTGTCCAATATACCATTCTAATCGACTCCAAACCTCTTCAGGTTATACCCAATCAAAATGACCATTCTACCCTTGGGTAGACCGACACGTCCTTGAGAAAGTACTCAGTTCTTGAGATGATAAGTCCACCTTTTCAAGAATATCCCTAGACAATCCAGCATATTCGATATGCTACTTAAATCCATCCCGGCCCCATTTTGGCAAGTTTTAATCAAAATGACTATTTTACCCCTAGTGGCTCGGCATTTCCTAAACCACGCCGGTTCTGGGTTCCAAATCGACATTCAATGGGATACTCTAAATGAGATCTGTATCTAAATCCAAGCGAGTCCCTTAACTTAAAACACCTCTAAGTTAACAAAAGCTTCCTTGAGCGTCTCACAGACACTCTGCAAGGTTGATTTTTTCTCTAATTGCCTAATTAAATGCACTATCAAATGAATTGAGAAATATGTAAATCACAGAATTCCCGAAAGCCTTTCCATAGGTCTTTCCATCGAAACAACTCGATTGAAAAGATCATTTCATGAAGCATCCAATTACATGACCCAAAAGTTTTCACTTTGAAAAACCCTTCAAGCGTCTCACAGACGCTCGGCCAGGGTTGACTTTTCTTCAATTGCCTAATTAGAACGCACCATGAAACAACTTAAGAAACGCATAAATTAGAGAATTCCCTAAAGCTTGTCTAGAGGACCTCCCATTGGTACGGTTCGATTGAGGAGGTCGCTTCCCAAAGGCCATGATCATATGGAAGAAAAACTCTCATTTCCAGAAACCCTCAGAGCATCTCACAGACGCCCCAAAAAGCTAATTTTCATGCACGTTTATCAATGAGATATCTCTGTCATCTAAAATCCTTTAAACTTCTTCGAGGGCTCTCGGTTCATGAGAAATAGCGAGGGAACATCGTAAACATGACATATTTTCTTAAATCTTTCCCGGATTGCATGAATATCAAGGCAAAGTCAACATAAGAGTTTTTTATGGAGGAGCGTGTGCTACATGCACCCAAAAAATGATTAGATAGTCCAAAACTTTGCTTGCTGCCTATGATAGGATAGTATAACAGTGCTACGTGGCACTCAGTCACTAGAGAGGGCCTAACGTATGTACTACATGCACTTGGCCAATTTATGGCTAGGTGCATAGAGGACATACGCCCCTAGGGTATTTCTTGGCTTATAAATAACAGGCCACCCTTGCGTATTCCAAGGCAAAAACAGTAGCAAAACTCTACTAAAATATACACAGAGCCTCTGAATTACCATATAAGCCTCCAAAAGCCAAAAATTAAAGAAGTTCAAAGCCTCTGAAGACCTTTCCTCCATTAAAGAGTTCAACCATGATGGATTGAAGACCAATGTGGGGCTTCTCTTTAAATTTATGCTTCCCCCACTCCTCTCTTCTCCCTTCAAGCTCACTTAAGCTCTTCTTCTCTTTTAATTCCCATCTTCTACTCCCTCTACTTGCATGCTTGAAACAAAAGCGTTCTTAGGCCATGCTTAGAGGAAAGCATGTGAGAACCACCAGCTGGGGGATCTCTTATAGGCATCTTAAGCATAGTATAGCCCTAGAACCCCTTGTAATGTGGTGTAGCCTTGAACCTAGTATGCTTCATGACCCTTTGCATAAATGTTATGTTGTTCATGTATTACTTGCCTTGGCTTCATTTTCTATGCTAAAAGATCTTTTTCAAAACCACCATTGATTCCATTTTCAAGAGTTCTACAAACTCCATGTTAAAATGATTTTCTAAAAAGGCCTCTAAGTTGAAGTTTCTTGAAATTTAAGTTAAGAACCCTAGTTTTTCAAGCCTATAAAGCTCTTCAAAAGCCCCCGAATCTCTACCCTTGCATCTATCCATTTCACTCTCTTGAGTTGCATAAAAACGGTTTCCAAAACCCCTTCTCTAAAAGTGGTTTTCAATATTTGCAAAGCTTTCAAAAACAATCCTTCTTAGAGAGGTTTTCATTGATTTTCAAAGTTTTCAAAACAATGCTCCCTTAGGGGAGGTCTTCAATGTTTTACTCTCTTAAAAATTGTGGTTTGAATGGTCTTGTGGAGTCCTCTTTTGAGTATTTTTCTCAAATTTACCATATGAACCCTTATTCTTTATAGTGGTTTTCAATAGCTTAAAAGTGGTTTTCCAAAACCCCCTTTTCAAGAAATGGTTTCACAAAGTTCATTTCCATTAATTTCCATCAAACTGGTTTTCAAAACTACCTATCCTATATTGAGTTTCAAAAGTTTTACTCTCTTAAGTTTGTGGCTAAAATGGTTTCAAGAAAACACTCTTTGGAGTAGTTTCTAAAAAGCCCACCATATGAACCGTATACTTGAGTGGTTTTCATAAAATGGTTTTCAAAGCATACAACTCTCTTAAGTTGATCTTCCAAAAGTTTTCACATATAAATGATAAAGTTCTCTCTATATAAAATCATGGTTTTCAAAACCCCTTTCAAGATTCATGCATAAAACCACTTTTCCAACCAAAACCACTAAATCCAAACCCTTGTTCAAAACCACTTTTTCAAAACCACTAGGTTCAAAAGCTTAGTCCAAAACCACTTTTCAAAACCACTCCTCTAAACCCTAGGTTAACTTGACCCTAGTTGTCCTTAACGTTACGTTAAACCTAACCCTAGTTAGTTAACCCTAGGTCACCTTAACCCTAGGTTAACTTAACCCTAGTTAGTTAACCCTAGTTTATCAAGCCCTAAATTAAACTAACCCTACTTAGTTAACCCTAGTTCATCAAACCCTAGGTTAACCTAACCCTAGTTAGTTAACCCTAGGTCGTAATTTTAGTTACCCTAACCAAGGTTAGTTAAACTTCAAGGCTCCAATTCAAAGGCCCTTTTCAAATAACCTTTCAATTAGAAGCCATTTTCAAAATGCATGTTTT
Organism: Euryodendron excelsum; assembly: GCA_033060915.1. NCBI lineage: Eukaryota > Viridiplantae > Streptophyta > Magnoliopsida > Ericales > Pentaphylacaceae > Euryodendron > Euryodendron excelsum. Next base: position 15,242,935 of record CM065384.1, on the reverse strand, counting down.
CAAAACACCTCACTTTTTTGAGTTTTAAAAAATCATTGACTCCAAAGTCTTCTCAAATGCATCCATACTCCTCCCAAAATGTTTCCAAGAGCTCTCTTAAACTTATCTTGACTAAAATGACTAGATACTTACCATTTTCAGAAACTATTTTCAAAAATAATTTCAAAAACTCACAACCTTAAGGTGATCCTTATTTTTTCAATCTATTTTTTCAAAAATAAAAAATTCAAAAAGTTTTCAAAAACTTCATACGGTTGCTCAACACATTTTCTAAGGCACATGGTGCGAAAATCTATATAAGAAAATGCAATACCCAAACCTGCAGGAGCAATTTTTCAATTCATGCAGAAACCCCTTTTTACATAAACATGCAAAATTACTCGTACTCAAACTCAATCAAACAAGCATCAAAACACATAAATAATACCACCAAAGTGTCCACTACAATCAAAACATCAATTTTGACGATTCACAAGACTCAAATGGAATTCTACGCATCAAAATCAACACCAAATAAAAAGCTCACCTCTTGAAGTTCTCAGGTAACGGTGACCACAGTTGAGTCAATACCTTGATTTTGATGATAACAAAACATGGTTAAATGATCTAATAATTCTACTTAGTGTGCAGATGAATTATTAATTAGATCTTGACTTGAAGCTTATCATAATAGAGGATTTATGATGAAAAGCATGATGAAGTGATGCATTCTACAAAGGTGATATTATGAGAAGAAGAAATCTCAAGTTGATGAAAATCCTAGATTGAAGATTGATAAGCATGAAAGAATAGCATATTCTACAATGGTGATTTTATAAGGGAATGAAGATGATGGATATCAAAGAAGAAGAATGAAAATGATCAAAATCTTGATTTAAAAGATTAAAGACTTTGAGTACTTGAAGATATCTTGCAAGAATGGAAAAAGAAGAGACCAACTCAAAAACATAAAAGTTTTCTTAGAAGATGTAAAGATGTCTTGAAGACATGGAAGGAATCACAAGATTTGGAAAGCTTTCTTGAGTTGTTGAAGTCCATGGAGAAGCCATGTTGTTTGAAGAAATGAAGATTCTAAGTCATGGAAGCTCTCTTGAAGATATTGAAGAAGACTTGAATCAATAGATGAAGCTATGATAATGGAAGAGCTCTACAAGTGATGAAAATGAAGAAAACTCACCTTGAATGGATTGAAGATGTTCTTGGAGTCATCTAATCTTGAAGAAGTGTTTGCAAGCTTTAAAAAGCCTTTTTAGATGATCCTTGAAGAGATTGGAAGCTTTGAAAAAGAATGAAGAAAAGTTGCAAAAATATGGGTTTTTGGAAAAAGGGTCGACTCCTCAAGTTAAAAGAGTCGACTCATTCGAACAGAGCCTTGGAATTTTGCTGGAAGCTTAAAAGAGTCGACTCCTGGCCAAAAAGAGTCGACTCATTGCAACAGAGAACAAACAATTCTGTAGACTGCTGAAAAGAGTCGACTCCTAGGACAAAAGAGTCGACTCATTTGGACAGAAACTTGAAAAATCTGCTGAAATGCAAAAAAAGTCGACTCATTGTGAAAAGAGTCGACTCCTAGACTCTAACGGCTAGTTTTCTGACAGACGGTATGGGCACAAACACAACCAAATCTTCTCCCATACTTCTCCAACGGCTAGAATCGATCCATACCTATATATATGAGATATATACAGCTTCAAAGAAAAAAGGAAGAGCAATTATACCATTCATATCAAGTGCTTCAAAGCTAAAAATCACCTGCACCGAACTGTTACATATTCTTGCTGAGTATTTAAAGTTATCCATTGAGTTGTATTCATTTGTATACTCACTAGGAGAGTCACTCTTTGTATAATCTTCATTCATTCTTGTTTGGGAGGGTTTGTAACCTTGTAAGTTTAAGTGTTCTTGGGAAAAACACTTGTAAGTTTAAGAGAAGCTTGGACAAAATCTCTTGGGTTTTGAAAGCTTGGGAAGAAGCTTTTGTAAAGAGTGAGCTGGGCACTCGTGGCACAACCAGCGACTGTGTAAGGAGTATTACATAGTGGAATTCCTTCGAAAGGATCGAAGATGAGAGGACGTAGGCAAGGTTGGCCGAACCTCTATAAATCTGGTGCATATTTCTTCTGCCTCTGTTTTGCTTACTTGCTCATTATACATGCTTGCAAATACTTGTTTTAATGTACACTTCATTTGCTTGATACATATACTTTGATTATTTGTTACTAAAATCCATAAACGATTTTTTAGTTGAAACTCTTGTTAAAAATTCTATAAAACCCAATTCACCCCCCCCCCTCTTGGGTTGCCTACTTGGGCCAACAATTGGTATCAGAGCTAGTACTCTAGTTTAAAGGCTTAACATCCTTAGAGTTGATCCATGGCAACCATGTTTGGAAGCTCTCTAGGTGAGGGTCAATCCACTAATAGACCTCCAATGTTTAATGGTACAAACTACAACTATTGGAAGAATAGAATGAGGATTTATATTCAATCTGTTGATTATGAGTTATGGATGATTATCGTTAATGGTCCTAAAACTCCCAGCAAAGTTATTGAAAGAGAAGTTATCCCCAAACCTGAAAATGAATGGGATGAGAATGACATGAAGCTTATGCAATCTAATGCTAAGGCTATGAATATCTTATATTGTGCATTAGATCCAAATGAGTTCAATAGAATTTCTACCTGTGAATCTGCCAAAGAAATTTGGGACAGACTTGAAGTAACTCATGAAGGAACAAATCAGGTCAAGGAGTCAAAAATTAACATTCTTGTGCATAACTATGAATTATTTAGAATGAAATCTGATGAGTCTATAACTGAGATGTTCACCAGATTTACTGACATTGTAAATGGCTTAAAGTCTCTTGGAAAAGTGTATCCTAACAGTGAACAGGTGAGGAAAATCTTAAGATCACTGCCAAAGACATGGGAAGCAAAGGTGACAGCCATTCAAGAAGCTAAAGACCTCAACATTCTACCTCTTGAAGAACTTCTTGGCTCTCTTATGACTTATGAGCTAACCCGAAAACAGAATGCTCAAGAAGAAGAGGACAAGAAAAAGAAGTCTGTTGCATTCAAGATCACCACATCAGAAAATGAATCTGGAAGTGAAGAAGAAGATGAGGAAGATCTTGCTCTCATCACAAGAAAATTCAAGAGATTCATGAGAAGAAGGTGGAAGGGAGGAAAGAAGATTGAAGCAAAAGGTGAATCCAACAACAAGGATTCTACCATCATATGCTACGAATGCAAAAAGCCAGGACACATGAGAAATGAGTGTCCTCAGCTGAAAAAGAAAGGAAAGAAAGAAAGAGGGAAGAAGGCTCTAGCTGCAACATGGAGTGACAGTGAGGATTCAAGCTTAGATGAATCTGAAACTCATGAAGTAGCCAACCTATGTCTTATGGCACATGAAGAAGAAACAGAGGTAACTAATTCTGATTTTTCTTTTAATGAATTGCAAGATGCTTTTGATGATTTGATAGTTAAATTTAAAAAGCTAAGCATCAAAAACAATCTTCTCAAGAATATGGTATTCACTCTCACAGAAGAAAGTGAAGAGTTACAAAATGAAAATGACATTTTGAAAAATGAAAACTCTGTTTTAAAAGAAAAAGTCACTGATTTAGAAAAATCTCTTTCTAAATGTGTCAATGGAAGAGATAAACTTGATGTTATGCTTGGAAAACGAAATTGCTCTCTTGACAAGGCTGGAATAGGTTACAATGTTTTTAAACATAAAAAGTTTTCAAAAGCACCAATCACATGCTTCTATTGTCATAAGAGAGGTCACTTTGCAAATCAATGTTTTCTTATACAACAATCTCATGTTGTCAAGAAAGCTTAGGTTCCAAAAGGAACATTGAAGACTAACACCACTGGACCCAAGATGATTTGGGTACCAAAGGTCAAAGGTTGAGTTGCTTGTTTTGTAGGTGTGTCTTCAAGCCAACTCCAAAAAGGATCAATGGTACTAGGACAGTGGCTGTTCAAGACATATGACTGGAGATGAAACTCAAATCACTTCTCTCACACCAAAAGATGGAGGATTGGTCACTTTTGGAGATAATAGCAAAGGCAAGATCATCGGTATAGGTAGTATTGGTAAAAATTCTTCAACTTCTATTGAGAATGTTCTACTTGTTAAAGGACTTAAACACAACCTGTTAAGCATTAGTCAATTGTGTGACAAAGGTTGCAAAGTAGTGTTTGAATCATCTAAATGTAATGTAGTAAACATAAATGATAACAAGATCATATTGAATGGTCATAGACAAGGCAATATTTACACTTTCAACTTAAATGAATTATCTTCTTGTAAGATCAAATGCCTTGCTGCTGTGAGCAAAGAGGATAGTTGGTTGTGGCATAGAAGGCTTGGCCATATTAGTATGAGCATTATTTCAAAAATTTCTAAAAATGAGTTAGTAAATGGTCTTCCCAAACTCAATTTTGAAAAAGACAAAACTTGTGATGCATGTCAAATGGGAAAACAAACCAGAGTATCTTTTAAATCTACCAACATGCTCTCTACTTCTAGACCACTTCAACTATTGCATATGGATTTGTTTGGACCAACCAGAACTCTAAGCTTAGCTGGTAAACAATATGCTCTTGTCATTGTTGATGATTACTCAAGGTTTACATGGACATTCTTTCTAGCTCACAAAGATGAAACAATTGCTTTCTTTACTAAATTTTGTAAAAGGGTTCAAAACGAAAAAGGATTTACAATCACAGCAATTAGGACTGACCATGGTGGTGAGTTTGATTGCAAACTTTTTGAAACATATTGTGATGAAAATGGTTTTGAACATAACTTTTCAGCACCTAGAATTCCTCAACAAAATGGAGTTGTTGAAAGGAAAAACAGGACTTTGGAAGAAATGGGGAGAACAATGCTTTGTGAAAACAATTTGCCAAAATATTTTTGGGCTGAAGCTGTTAACACAGCTTGCTATGTGTTAAACAGAGTTTTGGTAAGAAAATTTTTAAATAAAACCCCATACGAGCTTTGGAAAAACAAGAAACCAAGTGTTTCATATTTTAGAGCTTTTGGATGTAAATGCTTTGTGTTGAATAATAATAAGGACAACCTTGGTAAATTTGATGCAAAATCTGATGAAGCTATCTTTCTAGGATATTCCTCACATAGCAAGGCTTATAGAGTTTACAATAAGAAAACCTTAGTTGTTGAAGAATCAATTCATGTTACTTTTGATGAACTAAACTCTTTGTCTAGAAAGGCTGTGAATGATGATATAGATGATGTGGAGAAGAACTTGGATAAGATGAACATTGATCAAACTCAAAATGAAGCTTCACCACATGACAAAGGAAATCAAGATGACTTCTCAAGCCAACAAAATGAGAATGAAGGATTGCCAAAGGAGTGGAAATTTGTCCACAATCATCCAACAGAGCAAATACTAGGTGATCCATCACAAGGGGTAAGAACAAGATCATCTCTTAGAAATGTGTGTAATCATCTTGCTTTCCTTTCACAAATAGAACCAAAATGTTTTCAAGATGCTGAAAATGATGAGTCATGGATTATGGCCATGCAAGAAGAATTAAACCAATTTGAAAGGAATAAGGTTTGGAATCTTGTTCCTAGACCTAAAGATCATCCTGTAATTGGAACCAAATGGGTGTTTAGAAACAAGATGGATGAATCTGGAACCATTATTAGAAACAAGGCTAGACTTGTAGCTCAAGGCTATAGTCAAGAAGAAGGTATTGATTTTGATGAGACGTATGCACCTGTAGCTAGATTAGAAGCTATTAGAATGTTGCTTGCATTTTCATGTTTCAAGAATTTCAAACTCTATCAAATGGATGTGAAGAGTGCATTCTTGAATGGTTTTATTTCTGAAGAGGTGTATGTTGAACAACCTCCTGGCTTTGAAAATCCTATATTTCCAGAACATGTTTTCAAACTTACTAAAGCATTATATGGTTTAAAGCAAGCTCCAAGGGCCTGGTATGAAAGGCTAAGTAAATTTTTAACCGAAAATGATTTTACGAGAGGTAAGATTGATACAACTCTTTTTATAAAGGTTAAAAATCATGACATGTTGCTTGTGCAAATTTATGTTGATGACATTATATTTGGCTCTACTAATGAAAAGCTTTGCAAAGAATTTGCTAAGTGTATGCAGGGTGAGTTTGAGATGAGCATGATGGGTGAGCTCAATTACTTCCTTGGACTTCAAATCAAACAATCAAGGGAAGGAATTTTCATTAACCAAGCTAAGTACATCAAAGATCTACTCAAGAAGTTTGGGCTGGAAAATGCGAAACCATTGGGCACTCTTATGAATACTTCAACAAAACTTGACAGTGATGAGAAAGGTATTTCGGTAGATACCAAGCTATATAGAAGTATGATAGGCTCATTGCTCTACTTGACTGCTAGTAGGCCTGATATTATGTTTAGTGTATGTTTGTGTGCTCGATTTCAAACTAATCCAAAGGAATCACATGTTGTTGCTGTTAAATGAATATTTAGATACCTTAAGCACACACCTAATCTTGGATTGTGGTATCCTAAAAACACATCTTTGAACTTAATTGGCTATTCAGATGCTGATTATACTGGTAGCAAAGTTGATAGAAAAAGTACTAGTGGATCTTGTCAATTTCTTGGAAATATGCTTGTTTCATGGTCTAGTAAGAAACAAAAGTCTGTTGCACTTTCTACAGCCGAGGCTGAGTATATTGCAGCCGGAAGCTGTTGTGCACAAGTGCTTTAGATAAAACATCAATTAGAAGACTTTGGTTTAACTTTTGAACATATTCCAGTTAGATGTGATAACACAAGTGCCATCAATCTGACTAAAAACCCTATCCAACACTCTCGCACAAAGCACATTGAGATTAGACATCATTTTATACGTGATCATGTGCAAAAAGGTGACATTTTGCTTGATTTTGTGAGTACTGAACATCAACTTGCAGATATATTCACAAAACCCTTGAATAAAGATAGGTTTTGTATGATTAGGAGAGAATTGGGAATGAGCAACCCTTTATCTTGAATGCTTAGATGTCTATATATGTTTGATAAATGCATAAGTATCCTTGAAATTGATTACAAACTTGTTTGATGCATTTCATGGCTTTTAAAAACACATCTTTGCATTTCTGGAGAAAAAGAGTCGACTCATGCTCCAAAAGAGTCGACTCCTGGACTCTGGAATCAGCCTCACATGTCCTCTGTCGAAAAGAGTCGACTCCTCCTGGCAAAAGAGTCGACTCATTTGAACAGAGAGCTCAGGAAGCTTTCTTTGCTCAAAAAGAGTCGACCCTTTTTAACCATGAGTCGACTCATTTAAGTTAAAATCACTTTAAAACTGTAACACCCCTGTTTTATTCAAATCATTCCAACGTTTCAAATTTCTCTCTTCTTTCACGATCAACCGCCATCTCCACTTCCAACCACCGAAAAACTCTCCCTCAATCCTTACCCAACCTATATTTGATCATCCTAGAGTCTTTCTAACTTCCTTCAACCGTCATTTGCAACCTTCCATGGCTCCTAAATCTGCTCCATCGAAGAAAGGCAAGAAAGCCCTAAAAGAGCCGACTCCCATATCCAAGAGAGGAACGAAGAGGAAGACTAAAGGGGACTCTTCTAAGCTTTCAAAGAGGAGAAAAGGGAAGCAAACTGAGGAGGAGGAAGATGTATTTCTCGACAACACCATTTACTTTGAGAAGAAATCAAATCAAGATAAGTATGAGAAAATTTTCTCTTCTAGAGTCATTTTAAATGGAAGATGGATAGATTATGCCTTCTTTGCTAAAGAGAAGTTCGCTTTTGAACCAAAATTTGAAGCCCTTGGTTGGAAATCTATTACTTTGTTAAAGGATGATGTATATCCTGAAATTGTTGGACAATTCTATGCCCATGTAGAAAAGGAAACTGGAGAAGTAAATGTGATTAGTTATGTGAAGGGTGAAACCATTACCCTCACTAAAGGAGTGATTTGTCAAATTTTAAAAATTGGTAGTGGTGGGCAAATGGACAAGAAAGATGTTAGTAGAAAGACTGCTTTATCTGCTTTACTGGGAAAGGAAATTACTGATGATTCATTCCAACCCATGGCCAATGAGTTGCCTTTGGAACTGAGATTGGTGCATCACTTTATTTGTCACATTCTCATTCCTAAAGGTGGGAAGTTTGACTATATCACTGAAAGGGAATTGTTTTTCCTCTGGGCTTATTTGACAGACACTAAAATTGATTTGCCTGAGTTTATTTTAGAGCACATTGTCAAAGCCTCAAGAACCAAAGTTAGCCTACCCTATGGGATCCTCTTGACAAAAATTTTTAAACACTTCAAGATAGATTTAAGGGGTGAAAAACACAGAACTCCTGATTCTAATTCAGATGAGTATAATTAGAAAACTTTGTCAAGGATGGGCTATCACTTCAACCCACAGAGCAAGACCTGGACCCCTAGAAAAGAGAAACATATTGACAGTGGGACTCCTGGAATTGAATCCACTGAAAGAGGTGAACCTTCCAGTGCCATACCAGAAAGTGGTGAACCCTCTAGACCTGCCTCTTCTCCTACTCCAAGGGAACTCTTTCCAATGAGCATTGTTCCAGGTGGCCAATCAGTGGATATGAGTATTTTGATGAGCATGGTAAGAGACTTGAAAAGGTATCAAGAAGAGATGTTCACCAAATTGGATAAGAAAATTGATAATGGGGCAACTAGATTATTCTTTGTTGAAAAGAAGGTAAGAGAATTGAGCAAGGCCTTTGTGTCTGAAGGAACCAAAATCAGAGAGAAAGTTGCCAATGACATTGCTCTTTCCACTGAGCATATTGGCAAATATATGAAGAAGCTGGTGGGAGACCAATACCAGCCACTCTTCCCTTCAGCAACAGAATTTGTAGCAGAAGACTCAAGTACTGATGAGTTGGAAGGATCCAGTGGAAGGGAGCATACCTCTTCTCAGCCATCACCTGCAGACCCCTCTGATCCTCTTGACCAAACTCCTCCAAAGTCTTCTGTAGCTCCTCACAAATATGGCCTGAGACAAAGACCTTCAAGCAGCAAATTTACAAACACTGCTGATAATCCAGTTGATCTCTCTCAAACCCCTTCTCCCAAAAGAAAATAAAGACCTCTGCCTTTGAACTCTCTATTTTCTGTTTTTGAACAAGACATTTTCTAAAGCATCATGTAATATGTTTGTGGATGGTCCTTTGTGTTAAACTCTTTTAATATTTCTTTATGAATGAATGGTGTGTTTTGAATCTCTTTATCTTAACATTGCTATCTCATTTGTGTTTGGTTGAATGAATGAATGGTTTAACAATGCTGAATGAATAATTGCTTTAACATTGATTGATTTTGCTGAATAAATGATTGCTTTAACTGTCTTAGTAAATGATCTTCACATAAACATCATTGTCTTCTATTTCTTTTTGCTATTGTACCTGTCTGTTTTTCTCCATCTATTATTCCTCTTTTTGAGGATTTGACAAAAAGGGGGAGAAATTTTTCTCAAAAAGATCAAAAGGAGAGAAAATACTCCTAAATGCACTACCATGAACTATATCACAAGGCATCAACTGCGAAGGAAAGGGGGAGCATTGGCTTAATGAAGTTGAAGCAGTAAGAAGCATCCAATGCCATAAATGCACATGAACCTGCTTCAGTGGATCTTAAGCAATAAAACTCTCAAGCACCAAGTACAAAAGCAAGGGGGAGCAAATGATTGGTATAAAAATCTCACTTTCTCTAAATTTTTCTGATATTGCAAGTTATTGAGCCTCTTAGACTTTTGAGCATACTACTCTTAAAATTATTTTAAGCCATTTCAAAGAAAACTCCTTCATTAAGGGGGAGAAATTTCCTTATTTGGACTATGATTCCCCATTTTTCACTCCAAATTTGCATACCTTTTTGATTGATTAACAAAAAGGGGGAGAAATACTTATGAAAAATATATTGAAACAGGGAAGAAAACTGAAAATTTGAAGTACTGGACATTTGAAGTCTCATACTTCTCATACACATTAATCCTCATGTTTCATGTTGAAATTAATTGCATATATTTTTAATGTTTTGTCATCATCAAAAAGGGGGAGATTGTTGAGTCAATACCTTGATTTTGATGATAACAAAACATGGTTAAATGATCTAATAATTCTACTTAGTGTGCAGATGAATTATTAATTAGATCTTGACTTGAAGCTTATCATAATAGAGGATTTATGATGAAAAGCATGATGAAGTGATGCATTCTACAAAGGTGATATTATGAGAAGAAGAAATCTCAAGTTGATGAAAATCCTAGATTGAAGATTGATAAGCATGAAAGAATAGCATATTCTACAATGGTGATTTTATAAGGGAATGAAGATGATGGATATCAAAGAAGAAGAATGAAAATGATCAAAATCTTGATTTAAAAGATTGAAGACTTTGAGTACTTGAAGATATCTTGCAAGAATGGAAAAAGAAGAGACCAACTCAAAAACATAAAAGTTTTCTTAGAAGATGTAAAGATGTCTTGAAGACATGGAAGGAATCACAAGATTTGGAAAGCTTTCTTGAGTTGTTGAAGTCCATGGAGAAGCCATGTTGTTTGAAGAAATTAAGATTCTAAGTCATGGAAGCTCTCTTGAAGATATTGAAGAAGACTTGAATCAATAGATGAAGCTATGATAATGGAAGAGCTCTACAAGTGATGAAAATGAAGAAAACTCACCTTGAATGGATTGAAGATGTTCTTGGAGTCATCTAATCTTGAAGAAGTGTTTGCAAGCTTTAAAAAGCCTTTTTAGATGATCCTTGAAGAGATTGGAAGCTTTGAAAAAGAATGAAGAAAAGTTGCAAAAATATGGGTTTTTGGAAAAAGGGTCGACTCCTCAAGTTAAAAGAGTCGACTCATTCGAACAGAGCCTTGGAATTCTGCTGGAAGCTTAAAAGAGTCGACTCCTGGCCAAAAAGAGTCGACTCATTGCAACAGAGAACAAACAATTCTGCAGACTGCTAAAAAGAGTCGACTCCTAGGACAAAAGAGTCGACTCATTTGGACAGAAACTTGAAAAATCTGCTGAAATGCAAAAAGAGTCGACTCATTGTGAAAAGAGTCGACTCCTAGACTCTAACGGCTAGTTTTCTGACAGACGGTATGGGCACAAACACAACCAAATCTTCTCCCATACTTCTCCAACGGCTAGAATCGATCCATACCTATATATATGAGATATATACAGCTTCAAAGAAAAAAGGAAGAGCAATTATACCATTCATATCAAGTGCTTCAAAGCTAAAAATCACCTGCACCGAACTGTTACATATTCTTGCTGAGTATTTAAAGTTATCCATTGAGTTGTATTCATTTGTATACTCACTAGGAGAGTCACTCTTTGTATAATCTTCATTCATTCTTGTTTGGGAGGGTTTGTAACCTTGTAAGTTTAAGTGTTCTTGGGAAAAACACTTGTAAGTTTAAGAGAAGCTTGGACAAAATCTCTTGGGTTTTGAAAGCTTGGGAAGAAGCTTTTGTAAAGAGTGAGCTGGGCACTCGTGGCACAACCAGCGACTGTGTAAGGAGTATTGCATAGTGAAATTCCTTCGAAAGGATCGAAGAAGAGAGGACGTAGGCAAGGTTGGCCGAACCTCTATAAATCTGGTGCATATTTCTTCTGCCTCTATTTTGCTTACTTGCTCATTATACATGCTTGCAAATACTTGTTTTAATGTACACTTCATTTGTTTGATACATATACTTTGATTATTTGTTACTAAAATCCATAAACAATTTTTTAGTTGAAACTCTTGTTAAAAATTCTATAAAACCCAATTCACCCCCCCCCCTCTTGGGTTGCCTACTTGGGCCAACAACCACTTCCGGTAACTCCCCGATATCCCCCAAACTCACTCCTTCAATGCCCAAAGTGGCACTAAGGCAATTTTATGCCCCAAATGAGGCACAGTCCTCCCACAAGCCCTGAATGAGGGGTTGTTTCAGCTTTTTAAATCCCATGACTTTTAAGTCTAGCGCCACTACTACTGTCACCACAAGCCAGTTCTGGACCACTTTGCCCTTTTGCCCGCCAAAATTTGATTTCGAAAGCCCCATTGGGCAAGTCAGCTATTTTCAAGCTCAAATCTTCAAAAAACTTCCAAATCCAATCATATTAATCGGCTTGTGGTCAACATGGAACCCTTATGTTATCATTTTATGCTTTCAACAAGCAAAGAAAGAAAGAGCAGGCCAGCTGTAAGCACTCTATTTTCGTCCCCTGAGTAATCTCTGGCCTGACCTGACTCACATTCAAACAAACACATACACATTCAAGCCCAGACTAGCTTTCGAAACTTAATCCAGACAATCAACCGATTCGCAGGCCTGCCAAGGCCAATAGAAGCAAAATAACCATAATACCCTTGGAGCATTATTCAGTCCAATTCCAATTGGCACGTCTTCTTAAAGATGGTAAGTTCCTTTAAACCTATCAACCAGGATGGAACCCAAGTCCTCGAGATGGTAGAGTGGTTCACTTCTGGTGCCTACTAGTGTGCCAACATAGAATGTTGCTATTCAGCAAGTTGATCGGGAAAGTACCTAAGGCCCCGATATAATAGGACCATTCAACAGCTTCCTAAGATCAATCAGTCTCCAAAATAAACGTGCACTTTCAAGAGTGACAGAAACACTTGCAAGCATCGCAACTGTCAGAGTGGCGGAAACATTCGCAAACAGTCGACATTAGGAATTGCCAGCAAACTCTGTTTGTCACGGGACCGAACATGCCTCTTGTCCATGGCACGTTTACTAAAGACGGAGATACCTTTTGAGATCAACTTGTCACACACTGTCAGAGTGGTAGAAACACTCAAAACCCAGGTCAACACTAGTGCCTGCTAGTCCACTCTGGTGAAAAATGACCTAACTGTCCCTTAGGCCCTACCGACATGCTTGTCAAGAAAGTACCTAAGTCCTCAATGCAGTAAGTCCACCCTTCCAAGATTGTCCCAAAGACAATCCAACACGTTTAAGTGCCTTCAAGTTGCTTCCAAATCAATTTTGAGAGCATCCAATTAAATTGACCATTTTGTCCCTTCGCATCCGATTGCCTTCGGGAACCACACTAGCTTTGGGTATCAAATCGGTTATCTTCCAAGAATACTTCTAACAATATCCTTAATCCTCTAGTACCCTTCTACACCATTCTAAGACCATTTCGGTAAACCCGATGCGAAATGACCATTTTACCTCTGGTGGTCTGTTTATTCTATCCAACCACACCGGCTCCAACTACCTCTTGGAGACCCTTTTAGGGGTTCCTTTCCATTCCTAGCCTTCCGAATCATTCCCGAACTACCGGAGTCACTCCTGGTGGAGCCAAGCTAAAAATAGTATGGTAGTCACTATGACCAGTGCCCAAATATTCCGCCTTCTGTCCCAAGGGTCAAAAGATCTGCTTCTTACCACCTTAAAACTTTTCGAAGGGGCTGGCACCACTAGTAAAGGCATCAAGCCAAAAACTGGCCTGGCACTACTCTTAATGGCGCCAACGAAAAAAATGGCCTGGCACCATTGCAACAGGCGTCAAAGCCAACTTCGATTGCATATAAATATAGACCAACCCCTGCATAAAAGAGTGTAAGCACCTAGTTTTTCTCTCTCGGCAATCTCCGGCCTGATCGAACTCACATTCAAACTGACATAGACACATTCAATCCCAGACAGGCTTTCCATACTCAATTCAATCAATCAAACACTTCACGGGCTAGATAGGGCTAATAGAGGCAGAATGATCAAAATGCCCTTGGGGCATTACTCTGTCCAATTCTAGTTGACACATCTTCTTAAAGATGGTAAGTCCCTATTTTCATCTCAATTTCAATTTCAATTCTAGTCCAAGTCAACCAAACTCAATCCAACCTGTCTTTAGAGAAAATTGATCCTTTAGACGATAAATCCATCCAACACAGCACATTTATCGAGAAAGTACAAAATCCCTTAGAATGATTAGTCCCTTCATACCCGTCAACCATGATAGAACCCAAGTCCTTGACATAGTAGAGCGGTTCACTTCTAGCACCTGGTAGACCGCCAACATAGAATATCCGCAATTCAACACGTCTTTCAAGAAAGTTGATCCCTTAGAGGATAAGACCATCTAGCAACTTCCTTAGATCAAGCAATCTCTGAAATGAGCGCACACCATCAGAGTGATGGAAGCACTCACAAACATTGCAACCATTAGAGTGGCGAAAATACTCACAAACAGGTCAACATTGGGAATTATCAACAAATCCCCTTTGTCATGGGACCAAACACGCCTTTTAGTCGTGCACATTTGTCGAAGGACGGGATACCTTTGGAAACCAACTTGTCACACACCATCAGAGTGACGGAAACACTCAAAAGTCGGGTTAACATCAATGCCTGCTAGCCTATTCTGATGAAAAATGACCAAGTTGACCCTATAAGCCCTATCGACACGCTTCTCAAGAAAGTACCTGAGTCCTCAGAGCAATAAGTGCACCCTTCTAAGATTGTCCTGATGACAATCTGGCACGTATAAGTGCCTTCCAGTCGCTTTCGGATGGATTCCAAGAGCATTCAGTGAAAATGACCATTTTACTCTTGGGCGTCCAATTGCCACTAGGAACCACACTGGCTCTGGGTATGAAATCGGTTACTTTCCCAGGGTATTTCTAATAGTACTCTCGACCATTCTGAGTCCATTCCCGTAAACTCGATGCGAAATAATTGTTTTGCCCCTAGTGGGATGATCGACTTTTCCAACCACACCGGCTCTGGGAATCAAACCAGAAATTCCTCGGAACACTCTCAATTGTGTTTCCAACCTTCAAATCTTCTCATAGATCACTCTAGGTCAATCCTGGTGTTCCCCCAGTTCAAATGACTATTTTGCCCATAGTGGGCTGATTGCTCTTTTCAACTACTTCGGCTCTAGTTATCAAGTTGTTCACTTTCGGGACACGCGTTTAGAGGTTTTGGTCCATTCCCGGCTAAGTCTAGTTACTCAGAACCTTCCGAGTCATTCCTAGACTTTCTAGAGTCACTCTTAGTAGAGCTAAGCTAAAAATTACATTGTAGTCACTAGGACAGGTGTCCAAATCTTTTGCCTTACATCACAAGGTCAAAGATCTATTTCTTACTGCCTCAAAAGTTTCCTAAAGATTCTGGTGGTGCCAAGCCAAAAAAATGCCTTGGTGCCACTCTTAGTGGCGTCAAGCTTAAAAACAAACTGGTGCCACTACAACAGGCACCAGTTCCTATTCTGCCTATCTATAAATCCAGGCCACCCCCAACATATTCTGGGTCTAAAAAATCACTCCAAAAACTCTACCTCTCTAAAAACAAAGCTCTAATTCTCTCAAGCTTTCTCAAACCCTAGCCTCCATACACGCAACCCCTAGCTTCCATATACTTGGAGAGAATCACCGTGCCAGAGATTTTCTTTGAGTTCCCCCTAAAATGGTGTGGGTCCGGCCCCCTTTATTATCTAGTGAAACCTAACCTTGTTTGTTCACGACCCTATTACATTGTGGTTGTCATGTTCATGCATTGCATTCATAGTTATTTTAAAACTTGCATCAAAGTTCTCTTTCAAAACTTACATCCAAAACCTCTTTCTTTCATACTTGTTTATAAAGCTACAATCCTAAGATGATTCTAGCCATTCCATGGTTAGGGTCATTTTAGGAAAGTGTTACACTCAATGTGACTATCAAGGTCCAAATTTTGAGTTCAAACCCTAAATTATTTTTCAATAAATCACAACTCCTAAGATGATTCTAACTACTACATGGTTAGGGTTATTTTAGAAAAGTGTTACATTTAATGTGATCATTATGATCTATATTTCAAACCCTAGTTATATTTAAAATCACAACCCTAGAGTGGTTCTAATCTTTTCATGGTTAAAATCATTTTAGGAAAGTGAGATATTCATGAGACTTTTCAAAGTCTACATTCAAACCCTTTTCTAAATAGTTTTGCAAATTTACTTCTAAATGGTCTTTTCAAAGAAATACTTTACGAAAACTCCTTGTCTTGAAATCCAAGTCAAAACCCTAAAGTCCATGCTAGGAAACCCTAGATGCCTCACAAAAACATATTTTCCTATCTACATCAAATCATAGGGTTTCAAAACAATTTTCTACATCAAATAATAGATTTCCAAAACCATCTACATGAAATTATAGATTTTGTAATTCAAAATTCACATAAAAGGATAGATTTCCCAAACTAAAGCTTTTCAATTTCAAGTCAAATCAAATATTTTCCAAATAGGAAACCAAATCAAATAATCTATTTTGAAAATAAGATTCAATCTTCAACTTTAGGAAATAGAGATCAAATCTTTCTTAATTTCAAACTTTCCCATCTTTTGTAATTCCAATATTTTCTAGCTTCAAAACCTACCTCTTTCAAACTCAACTTTCCAAATTCAACATTTATTAATTCAAACCCTCCCAAATTTCTAATTCAATTCTTTCTAAGTTCAAACCTTTCCTAAATCAAACATTTTCTAAAATGGAAACTTTTCTAAAATGGAACCTTCCTAATTCAAAACTTTTCTAAGTTCAAACTTTCCGAGTTTTTCAAAATCCAATATTTCAAATCAAATCTTTTCCAAACTTTATAAAGTCGAAACTTTTCCAATTTGAAACTTCCTAAAATCAAAACTTTCTAAAGTCAAAACATTTTTATTTCAAATGCATGTTTCAATCATAGGTTGCATAAACCCTAGGAGGCCAAAACCCTAGTTCAACCCTAACTCTAAGTTAGGACACTTCAAGTTTTTTCTTAACCAAAATGGTTTTCAAACCCCAATTCAAGTCAAAATGATTTCAAAGTTCAATCTAACTTTCCAAAATAAGTCCAAGTTCTATTTTAAAGTTCAATTTCAAATCAAATTTCAATTTACAATCTTCAAATCAATGTTCAAATCAAGCCCTTTTCAAATCAAACTTTCTAAAGGCCTTAAAGTGTCTTTTCAAATCAAACAAGACCTTAAAGTATCTATTTTCAATTGAAACCTGAGTCCGAACTACGATTGACCTGATTCCCAACAAAGGGATACGTAGGCAACCCTCATGGGTGCAGTCACAATCTTTTTCAAAATTCCAATTTCCCTTTTTAAAATTTATTTTCAAATTCTTTTCATGCACTTGCATATGAAACATCATATCATCCCTAAAGTGATGACATAAATCTCTTTCTAAAATTCTCGAAGTGGATATAATTGAACATTGGATAATCGAAGATTCTAAATGAGTGAACCTAGGGTGAAAAGGCATGTAGGTACCATAAGGGCGGGATAGGGTGATAGCCTAGTGCATATTCCCTATACGTAACCAACCTCCAAATCTAGAATCACTATTTTTCAAAGATAAAAAATGGAGTTATTTTCAAAAGGGGTTTAAATTTTTCAAAGGTTGCCAAACAACCTGTTTTGTTCAAAATACCTCTCTTGAGGAAGTTTTCCAAAACCTTTCCAAAAGACCATAAGTTTAATCTTCGGATTGTACTTAGTTTTAGGTGACCTAACACACATTTATCAAAGTTAGGTGGCAGCTCCAATTCTTTTCCAAAAACCCTTATTCAATTCAATTTTTAATTCAAACCTAATCGCACTCGTCCTTCTAGGAGGATGAATTCTAATGATAGAGTACCATGTATTTTTCACATATCATCTCGATGGTGCAAAAAAATGGGGCATGACAAAAACATCCACAAACTCGCTCTAAAAACACTACCTCATTGAAAACAGGCCTCGAAACTCGAGTTTTCTCAAGTCTCCTTCAAACCCTAGCCTTCCTTCAATCCATACACTCAAACCCTAGCTCGTATACATTCAATATACTCAAATCCAAGCCTCTAACCATCTATTAAAGATTAAAGTGATGCATATTCAAAGCTCTCAAGGTGAAAGCAGAGCAAAGTAAACAAAGTAATCAAAGTAAAGAGAAGACAAGTAGGTCTTCGATTTAGTTTATGAAAATCCCCCTCTCCCTTCTCTCTCCTAACCCACTTGGGTTCTCTTCTATTTTAATCCCAATCTTCTACCGCCCTTTCTTGCATGCTTGAAACAAGGGACTTCCCGATTCATGCCTAGGGAGACTTGTTGAAGGTCACCATGCTAGGGGCTTTCTTCAAGTTCAACCTAAGACGGTGTGGGTCCAGCCCCCTTGATTATGTGGTGAAACATAACCTTGTATGTTCACGACTCTGTTGCATTGTGGTTGTCATGTTCACACATTGCGTTCCAAGTTATTTTCAAACTTGTATCAAAGTTCTCTTTCAAAAGTTGCATTCACAACCTTTTCTTTCAAACTTGTTTTTGCAACCATAATCCTTAGATATTCTATGCATTCCATGATTAGGATCACTTTAGGAAAGTGTTACATTCAATATGACCATCAAGGTCCAAATTTTGGGTTCAAACCCTAAACTATTTTTCAATAAATCATAACTCCTAAGATGATTCTAACTACTTCATCGATAGGGTTCTTTTAGAAAAGCGTTGTTGGGTCAAAGATAGTCCCAAAAGGGGTGGGGGTGAATTCGGATCTTTAAAATTTGTAAGATTTTTTGGTAAATCAAAATCAATCCTTGTTTAAATAATGACAAACAATAGGTGATGCAAATATGAACTAAGATTGCTGACAAGTAAAGATAATATACATAATCATTCAGTAGCCAACACTTACACACACGCAATCAGTAGTAAGCAGAGAATAAGAGATTTATAGTGGTTTGACTCAATCCTTGCCTACATTCTCTCTTCCTTGATCCCCTCGAGGGTGTTCCACTGTGTAATCTTCTCTTTACACAGCTGCTAGTTTCTTCAAGTGCCCAACTCACTATCACATTCAAGGATTTACACCAAATCCTTACAATCGAGAAGCTTCAAACCAAGTTCTCGATTTTATAATCAGGCTACACTCAAGCTCTTTGGGGTTACAACAACCTTTTTGGAAGTAAAGAGGTTATAATATAATCAGTGTCACTCTTAGAAGTGAAGATAATACAAGTTACAGCTCAATGATTCTTCTCGGGTAATGTCAATTGCAAAGTAATGAGGAAGATTTAGGGCTTTTGGATTTTTGCTCTTTACAATCCTTATCTCTTGCCCATAAATGAGTTTGAACTCATATATTTATAGTCTCTCATAAGAGATAGTCGTTAGAGTCGTTGGAGGTGCATTAAATGCATGAACAACTAAGACAGTTTCGAAAAATTTGACCGTTGGAGCATATTTTCAAATTCTCGTTGCCTACCGAGATTGTTATCAATCTTTTACTAGTGCTGCCAATTAGGCTCCCAATTTCTTTTGATGTGAGATTGTCAGCAATTGTTTTTGGGTGTCACTAATCTCAGCTTGCCACTGTATTTTCCGTTGCTCTTCAATGATGTTGTAAATGAACTTCACTTCGTGCTTCTAATCTTTATCTCTACTTCTTTTATAGTTAGTTCTTCCACATGGTTGTCAGTAATCTCTAGCTTGTGTTATCAATTTGTCTCCCTGTTTCTTTTTCCATTTGCCCTTTATCAAGATTGTCACAACCTTAGTTGGTGTCAACAATCTTGTTCACTACTACAACTGTTGTTGATTTCCATAGACCTTAACCTATTCCCTTTGTCAATCAGTCTTCAATAGTGGGAACATGTCTGGGCTCTGCTGATTCTCTTTACAGCTTTGGAAACTTCTTAAGTACTTTATACCATTTTTTGGTTCTAGGTTCATCAAACCATTTGAAGTCAACAATCTACTTGTGCAGTGAAGTCTTTTCACTCTGTTAGGTGTTATCAATCTTCTGTATTGACATCAATCTTAACATAGTTCTAGTTTGAGCTTTGTCACACCCAAATTTTTTGCACTCGAGGAATACACACACAAGCGAAAAAAACACTGTACTCTCTCGTTAGAACTCATCGTCCTATAAGAATGAGTACGACTAGGTTTGAATTGAAAATATATTTGAATAAAGGGCTTTTGGAAAACGATTCAGAGTCGCCACCTAACTTGATTAAGGTGAGTTAGGTCACCTAAAAACTAAGCACAATCCGAAGACTACATTTAGGGTTTTTAAAAACAATTTTGAAAATACTTCCTCAAAAGAGGGTTTTTAAGAAAACATGTTGTTTGGCAAACTTTGGAAAATATTTAAGCCCTTTTTTTAAAAATAACTCTATTTTGGTCTTTCAAAAACAGGGATCCTAGGTTCGGAGGTTGGTTACGAGTAGGGAAGATGCACTAAGCTATCACCCTACCCCGCCCTTGTGGTACCTACATGTCCATTCACCCTAGATTCACCTATGAGAGTCTTTAACTAACAAATGTCCAATCCTATTGAATTTAGAAAAAGAATGTTTAAAAAGACATAATGCATGATATGTAGATGTAATAGAAAAAAGGAGTTGGAAGTAAATTTGGAAATAGATATGAAAAGATTTGATTTGATTTAAAAATAGATTTGAAAAGATAGAATTGAAATTGAAAAGTTTTAGAAAGTGGAAATAGAGATTTGAAAATAGAAATTTGGAATTAGAAGTTTGAAAAAGGTTGTGACTGCACCCATGAGGGTTGCCTATGAATCCTTTTTCAGGAATCAGGCCAGTCATAGTTCGAACAAGAGTCCGATAGAAAATAGATTTGAAAAAGGATTTGATTTGAACTTAGAATAGAAGATTGGAATTTGGAATTGAAAGATTTAGAGTTTGATTTGGAAAGATAGAACTTGAAAGAAAGATTTGGACTTGTTTTTGAAAGATTGAGATTTAGGAAACCTAGACTTAGGAAAGATAAGATTTAGAAAGGACTTGAGATTAAGAAAGACTTGACTCGATCATTGGACTTGGAAGATTAAGGAAGGATTAGATTTAAGAAAGATTCGAATTGGGAAAGTTTCAAAATAGGAAAGTTTCGTTTTAGGAAAGTTTCATTTTAGGAAAGCGTCATTTTAGGAAAGTTTTGTTTTAGGCAACTTTTGGTTTAGGAAAGTTTTGGGTTTAGGAAAGTTTTGATTTAGGAAATGTTTCATTTTAAGAAAGTTTTGAATTTAGACAGTTTTGAATTTGGAACGTTTTGAAATAGGAATGTTTTGAAAGTAAAAAAGTTTTGAGTTTAGAAAGTTTTAGATTTGGAAAGATTTGAAGTTTAGGAAAGTTTAGAATTTTAGAAAGATTCAAAATTTGAGTTTTAGAAATTCTTGAAATTAGGAAAGGTTTGAGTTTAAGAAGGATTTGAAGATTCATATTTGATAAGTTAAGATTTGGAAAGAGATGGAAATAGGAAATGGTTGAATTAGGAAAGATTTGGAAGCTTAAAGTTTAAGGAAAGATTTGAAAGTTTAAGTTTTGGAGATCTATGGTTTAGGAAAGTATGAGATTAGGAAAGAGTGAATTAGGAAAGGTTTAGACTAAGAAGGATTGAGATTCCTATTTCCTAAAACAAGGGATTGGATTTTGTTTCTAAAAAGAGATGTTTTGATTTTGTTTCCAAAAATGGAGGATAGGATCTAGTTTCCTAAACGGGAGGTTGGATTTGGTTTCCAAGAGGAAAGATTGGATTTGGCATGGATTTGGAAAGGGAAGTTTTAGAAACCCTAGATTTGGAAGACTATAGTTTTGATGTAGAAAATAGGTTTTTGGAAACTTATGATTTTGATGTAAAAGGAAGAGATTTTGGAAATCTAGATAAGGCATGATTGAAAATCATGTTTTTGAGAAAGGAAATTAGGGTTTTCTAATTGTGGGTTCTAGGGTTTGACTTGGACTCTAAGAAAAGAGATTTTGGAAAGTGAGTTTTTGGAAATGGGGATTTTTGAAAGGCAATCCTAAAAAGGAGTTTTTAGAAAAGGAATTTTGAAGAGAGAGTTTTTGGAAGGGGATTTTTTGAAGGAGATTGTTGGAAAGAGTTTTTAGGAAAGAGATTTATGGAGCGTTTTAAGGAAGTGAATTTTGAGGAGAGTGTTTTGAAAAGGAGTTTAAAAAGAAGTTTTGAAAAATAGATTTTTGGAGGGAGTTTTTAAAAGGCAATTTTGAAAAGGAATTTTGAAAAGGGGATTGGAGAGAGTTTTTAGAAAGTATGTTGGAAAAGAGATTTTTTAGAAAGAGAGATTTGAAAAGAAATTTTTTAGAAAGTATATAAAATATCTCACTTCCCTAAAGCAATTCTAACCATAAAAAGATTAGAACCACTTCAAGATAGCAGTTTTGAAAACAACAAGGATTTTGAAAAGATGGACCATATTGGTCACTTTAAATGTAACACTTTCCTAAAGTAACCCTAACCATGAAAAGGCTAGAATCACCCTAGGATTGTGATTTTGAAAACAAGTTTTGAAAAAGAAGATTTTGATGCAAGTTTGAAAATGATGTTAATGCAAGTTTTGAAAACAAGTTTGAAAATAAATTTTAGAACAATGCAAGATCATGATATGCACAATGCAAATTGGGGTCGTGAACAAACAAGGTTAAAGACTTCATCACATAATCAAGGGGGTCGAACACACGTGGTCTCCAGTTAGATTAAAAGAAGGCCCCCGACACGGTGACTCTCCAATAGCCTAATCCTACACACGGACCGGGAAATCCCTTGTTTCAACCATGCAAGAAAGGGGGGGAAGAAGATGGGGGATTACAATAGAAGAAAACCCAAGTGGGTTCAGAGAGAAGAGAGGGGGGAAGATGCGTAAACTTAAATAGAAAGCCTACCTTGTGTCTTGTTTATTTTGCTTTGCTTTGCGCACTTTGTTTCTCTTGCTTTGCTTGGGTCTTCACTTTAGTCTTCATCTTGATCTTCGAGAGTTTCGGGTTGCAGCATTTCAAGTCTTCAATGGTAGCTCGAGAGGCTAGTGTATGAGTGTATATGAGTGTATGGGAG
This sequence comes from Euryodendron excelsum, assembly GCA_033060915.1. Lineage (NCBI taxonomy): Eukaryota > Viridiplantae > Streptophyta > Magnoliopsida > Ericales > Pentaphylacaceae > Euryodendron > Euryodendron excelsum. Next base: position 15,220,029 of record CM065384.1, on the reverse strand, counting down.
TGTATAGGAGGCTAGGGTTTGTGTATGGGGGCTAGGGTTTGGAAAGCCTAAAGAAAACTAGGATTTAAGGAGGCTACAAGCTTTGTATATCGAAGAGTAGGGTTTTTAGACTGAGTTTGCGGACCTCTTTCACGTTGGAGGAGGCTTTGTATTTATAGAGAGAGGAATGACCCGGTGCCTGTTCCAGTGGTGCCATGCCAATATTTGGCTTGGCGCCACTTAGGAAAGTTTTAAGGTCGGTAAGCAACCTATCTTCAAAAAATTGAGGCACCTGTACTAGTGACTACCATCCAATTTTTAGCATGGTTTCACTAGGAGTGGCTTTGGAAGGTCTGGGAAGGATTTAAGGGACCAAAAATGGCCTGGAAAACCGAAAAGGGATAGGAACCCACAGAACAGGGTCCCGGAGGGTAATGAACTTGAAAGAGGATGACAAGATGTGTTAAAAGGTTTGACCAGGCCACTAGGGGCAAAATGGTCAACTGGATTAGAAAATTACCGGGATGGACTCGGAATGTCCCGAAAGAAGACTCGAGGTTTGAAAACATTATTTGAAATGTTCTAAAAGGTTAGCAGTTTGATACCCAAAGCCGGTGTGGTCAGAAAATACGACCGGCCTACCAAGGGCAAAACGGTCATTTCGCACCGGGTTTGCCGGAACTAACTTGGAATAATCCATAAAGATAAAGGAAAGTCAGGAATACTATAAAAAACATTCTCGGGAGGTTATCGATCTGATACCCAGAGTTGGTGTGGTTCTCGGGGCGCTCGGATGCGTAAGGGCAAAATGGTCATCTTGACCGAAAAGTCTCAAAATTGGCCCGAAACAGACTAGAAGGCTCCTAATCATGCCGGATTGACTTCAAGATAATCTTGGAAATGTGGACTTACCATTCTAAGGACTTAGGTACTTTTTCGAAAATCATGCCGGAAATGTCCCTACGGGCAATTTGGTCATTTTTCACTAAAGTGGGCTAGCAGGCACCAGTGTTGACTTGGGTTTTGAGTGTTTCCGCCACTCTGTTGGCGGTCCTATGATACAGGGGTTTGTTGGAAATTCCCTATATCGACCTGTTTATGAGTACTTCTGCTACTCTGACGGTTGCGATGTTTGCAAGTACTTCCGCTACTCTAACGGTTTGCGATCATTCGTTTAATTGCCTGATCTCGAGAAACTGCTAAATGGACTTAGCACCTGAGGCATCAACTTTCTCAAAAGGCATGTCAAAATGGATATTTCTACATTGGCGAGCTAGCAGGCGCCAAAGATGGACCGTTCTACCATCTAGGCGACTTGGGGTTTCGTCCCGGTCGATGGGTTTGAAGGGACTTACCATTTGAAAGAGTTCACTCAGAAACATGCCGGATTGGAGGGTCTTACCACTTTAAGGAATCAACTTTCTCGAAAGGTGCACTGAATTTAATTGGAATTAGAATTGGAATTCAAATTGGAAATGGAATTAGAAAGGGGACTTACCGTATTCAGAAATGCGTGCCTGTTGGAATTGGACCGAACATTACCCCCAAGGGCATTTTGGTCATTTTCTCTTAATGAGATTAGACTTGGAAAGTTAATTTCAATTGGAATACGTCCATATTGACTAAAGTATAAGTCTGGACGAACTGTAAATTGCCGAGTGGTCAAAAATGGGGTGCTTACAGCTGCTTCTCTTTTCTATCTTTACTTGTCAAATACAGAAAATGATAGAGTAAGAGTCCCATGTTGATAGTGAGGTGGTCGGAGGGACAGACTTTGAAAATTTTGGAAGACAGGATTGTAGAAATGAAATATTAGGCCTAAAAGGCCGTTGAAATTGAGTTTTGGCGGGAAAAGGGCAAAACTACCTAGAATTGGCAACTAGCGCCACTGCAAGCTAATGGCCCCAAGCCTTGGATCAAAACCATAAATATTTCTGGTTCAAGCACTTGTCGGATTTGAAGAGTTTGTGAAAAATTGAGAGGCATTGTGAGGAAACTAACCTAAACATTGAAAGAGCATCTCTTAGGGACCACGGGGAATTGCCAGAAGTAGACGCTGTTGCTGAAAAAGTGGCTGGAAGAGAAGATTTTGCCGGAAAACTCTAAGAGGTGAGTCTTCAATTTTCTGTTGATTTCGACGTGTAAAATTCCGTTTAAGTTGTGTGAATAGTGAAAATTGATGTTTTGAACACCGTGGTGAAGTTATTTGTGCGTTTTGATGCTTGTTTGACTGAATTTGAGTATTTTGCGTGATTATGTGAGAGGGGTTTCTGCAGGAATTGGAGATTTGTTCCTACGGGCTTGGGTGTTGAGTTTTTCGACTAGATTTTTGTACTGTGTGACTTAGAAAAATGTGTTTAACAACCGTATGAAGTTTCGTGAATTTTTTAAAACTTTTGAATTTTTTAATTTTTTGAAAAATAGAAAAAAGACTTAGAAAAATAAGAAAAATTGAGAAATTTGAGAAAGGGAGTTTAAAATTTAGAAAAATGTTGGAATATTTTAGAAAACATTGAAATGATTTTGAAAAATTTTAGGATATCTTTGAACACCATTGATTTATTGAAACATGAAACGAGTCTTTTGGGAAGTATGAAAATTTTAAAAGTATGCGCGGGTGTTGGTGGTATGTGATGGTGGTATTTCTAGAGTTCATGGCTTGTGTTTTGTGTTGATGTGGTGGGTGCTATAGGGATCATTTTTAAACGAAATTCTACCGAAATTTTTAGAAATTAGGGAAAGAGTTGGAAAAGGTTTTGAATAAAATCTTTTTCAAGGAAAACAACAAAACCCTAAAAATTTTAGAAAACTTGTTTTGACTTTGAAATTGACAAATCAAAATGTATAGAAAATTCATTTTGACTCGAAATGTGACCTTTTAAATCAAAGTGTGCAGAAAATTCGATTTGACTTGAAATCTTGAAATCGAAATGTGTAGGAAATTCATTTTGACTTAGAAGTGGAATTTTTAAAAATCAAAGTGTATGGGAAATTCACTTTGACTTAGAAGTGGAATTTTAAAAATCAAAGTATATAGGAAATTCACTTTGACTTAGAATTAGAATTTTAAAATCAAAATGTGTAGGAAATTGATTTTGAATTATCACGTGAAATCTTTTTTCTTTTTTTTTTTTGGGTTATTTACTTATTTTATTTTATTATTTTTAATTGCATGTATCGTATATTAACACCTCTTACCTTGCTTACCTTTCCAAGATGGCAGATGCGGGCGACGATGGTTCTGAGAGCAGGCGCTGCTCCGGGAAGGTAGCTAGGACAGATTCTATTAGCGGCTCTAGTCGTTCTAGGGGTAGTCATCGATCCACTGGACGAGCCTCTTTCGGTCAGAGCGGACGGGGGAATAGACCACTTGTCGACCCCTTTCCTTCGATTAAACAGGTCTTTGCGAAGGATATTGGTGCTGAGGAGAAGGTGTCTTGGTGACCAGGTGACTAGGTCTTCTAGATATAGGCAGACGGATGCTAATTTAGGTGACTTGGAGGTACCAGACATCCCACCGCTCGAGGATCTTGCTTATCACCCTAGTGTATATTCTAGACAGCATTTGCCCCCTCTGTGGGTACATACAGCTTTTAGAGGGGTTGTTCATCAGGTCTTTGTGACCATACAACGGGCTGCTCCATCATATCGTGCTTTCTTGGCTGAGATCGGGTTTGGAGCTTTAATAGGATTACACACTAACCGCCTGAATAGACATCTCGTGCTGGCACTGATTGAGCAGTGGTTTGGAGAGACAGGGACTTCCCATTTTGTTTGCTTTGAGTTGGGTCCTACCCCTTTGGATTGGGCGATCATCATGGGGCTTCGCCGGCCAGCGAATCACTTTACAGTCAGTCAGTAGAGACAAGGCCTGCATTCTGCTAGACTTGCCCCCTCCCGAGCATTCTGCTTTCCCAGTTTCCTAGCTCAGCTGGGATGACCGTACCTTTGTTGTTGAGCCCTCCCCTGCTCAGCGCGACATCATGAGGCGGCAACTTGTTCTATATATCATTTTCAGTTGCTTCTGTAACAATAACAAGTCGCTTGTACCTTTTTTTCTGGTGAGCATAATATTTGATCTTGGGGCTTTATCTGAGCTGGATTGGGGCTCCTTCTCCTTTGGCTGCTTCCTTCGATTGATACGGGTCCAGACTTCTTCTCATTGCGATAGCATGACTAGTTTCTTACCCTTTCTTGTCTGGTGGAGCTACAAGTATCTACCTGTTCGTTGCCCTGCGGTTATTGAGGACGACCTTTATCCTCGTGCTTTAAGGTGGACTCGTGATCGGGTGGCCCAGCAATTGGAGATTACCGACTTCATGATGCTACGGGAAAACCTGGAGTTGATTGAGGCGAGGGAAGTGACTTGGCAGCGCTTCATTGGATCAGTTCATTATGAGATAGTACAGTACTTGGTTCCGTTATCCCTGTCAAGGGCTACTTTTCTCAGTGATGATACTTGGGAGTCCTATCTCGGAAAGCGACACTGGCAGTAGTTTCATGAGGAGTTCCAATCACCAAGAGCTCCACCGGAATATATATTTGGAGCCTTGGTGGCGGGTGTGCCTATACCCTATCAGGAGCACCAGCCGGGTGCTGAGTTCTTACTTCCTCCAAATACGGACTACGCTGCACACTTCGGGGCTCATTCTGTCGGTGCCTTCACCCAATTTGAGGTAGTAATCGACAGATACGCTGTGGGCCAGGAGGTGGTTGACTTGTGGCGCCGTGCTAGGGGATACGTGCCCTAGGCTGAGTTATCTACTGTGAGGGATTAGACGGATCGATACCAGACGGAGCGAGATCAGTATCAGGCAAAGGTGGCTTCCTTAACGGCTCGGATAGCTCAGATGGGAGGTGGCGAGGTATGTCGTCTTTTCTCTCCTTCTTCTTGCTCTTCTGTTGTTTTCTTCTTCTTTCATGTAGCTGATTTCGACTCTACCTTCTTTGTAGGATGCTGGTGCTTCAAGTAGCTATCCGCCTCCTCTGATGCTAGGTTTTGGGGATTTCGATCCAGATGACATTGATTTTTACCTTTGATGGATGCCCCTTGCCGTAGACCCTTATCTTCCTTTGCCCCTATTCATAAGATGTATTTATATTAGACAGTTTCATTTTGTAAGTTTTGTACAAAGATAGATATTTATGGTATTTAGGTGCATGGATAGGCAGAGACATTTATGATTGATTTTTTTTTAGCTAAGTATATGATCCGATGCATGTGTAGAAATGATGATGTTGTATATCTATTACATGGGTTGACATTAAACTGTGTTGCTGATTTCTGTTTTTACAGGGAATTATATCCTATGTATGCAAAGCTCACGCCCATTTTTTTTTAGAATGTATGCACATATTAGGAATATATTAGCTAACAGAATAGCAAGGGGTGCTGTTGAACTTATAATCTTCAGAATGGTAACTTCTTCCTTTTCGGGGGGCTTGTTCGCTCGTTTGACTCGACCTTACCTTGACTGTATGATAGCATTTCGTACCTCTCTTAACCTTTTGATCGCCTCCGATTCTCTGTTTCAGGGTTAGTGTATGGGATTATTGGGCTGAAACTCTTGACTCTTGGGGCTTTGGCAACGGCTTACTCGACCTTTAGTAGAGCGATAAGTGGCCAGTTCTTCAATCCGAGGAGACTTTACTTTAGGACCATAATCTAGGCTAGGTTATGGGGTTTTCGATAGTGTTTTTAGTAGGGTTTTGATCCGTACCATCCTTAACTCTCTTTCTTAGTAGAGCTAGCATCCTCTTTTAGTTTCGACAGCGTATCTAGGCCATTTAGATCAAGCAATCTATTTTCAATCAAAGTGGACTTTAGTAGGGTTGTAATGTAAGCCATGGTTTTGGGGTTTTATAAGAAAGGGTAAATGCTAAAACCTATTGTTTCTACTAGGTTTCTTTGTAACCTAGGATCACCTTTAAATTTCCTTCTTGCTTTTACTGTACACTTCTCAGGGTGAAAATGACTATTTTCTTTCACCCTTTCTATATGCTTTTTGAGATAAACATGACTCTCTTCTCTTTCGATCTTCTTATTATGCTTTTGAAGATGACTCAATCATGGTTTTCTTCAAACCTTTCCTTAGATTTTTTTTTCGGCCTCTTGCCCCTTGGCAACTCTTTTCCTTTGCTTTGTCCTTTTTATCTTTTTCTTTTTATGGAACGAGTAATTCTACCATCCCTTTTTCTCTTTAGACCTTTTCCTTAGCAATCCAACCTAGCCCAATGTGGGCGGTGATCCCTAGGTTGGGGTTTTCTTAGGTAAGATAAATGGCTCAACGGGTTTGGCAAGGGGTTGCTTCTGACTATATGGGAAATGAAATGAGGGTCTCTCTTCACTTTGAACTAGATTGCTTGATCTATAGAGCCTTCCATGCTGCCTTAGCATAGTGGGGGTGGATACCATTCATAGAGTTCCCAAAATTGTCTGCCCTAGTGTGGGGAGGACAGTCTTGGATCGGGGTTGTAAAAGAAAACTTCATTTGTTGCGAGGCTTTAAGGGTTAAACAAAGGGAATATAAACACTTTTTCTTTTACATAGGGAAATGAAAGGTGGTCCTCTTCATTTTGATAATCCGGCCACACATCGCTTAGCCTCAGTGTCTTGCAAGTGTTGCCCTCGGGTAGTTTTCTCACTCATCTTTGTCCTCTCTCTCTATCGAAAGCTGATCATTTGGCGAGTGGTTAACTCATACTATCATCCCTTCAAGTTAAATTCTTCCCCAAGATAAACCGTGCCCCCTTGTATAGGAAATAATCACCATTCGCAAGAGACATATAAGATAATAGCAATTTAATCATTTTATTACGTAAGCAGAAAGCATGTGGTCTCGTCGTAAAGAAATAGAAGTGTAAATGTTAATTTAAAAACAAAATATAAAAGGGACAGAAAGAAAGTTGGTGAAAACACTCTTCTCGTGTACAGTTTTGGAGGGATTCTTGTTTCAGTAAGGCCTTCGGACAGTGCCCACATCTTTATTCCATCCACGGTTGGGATCTTTGGTTCGAGGTAGGATAACTAGAGGTTTCTCCTGGAGTTCCAAGCGACTTGGCAGTGATGATGCAATTGTCGGCTTCCTTGACTATCTTGCCTTCTTTTGCTAGTTCCTTGGTTTTTCCAGTAAACCAATTGGGTAGCTTTTCTTCTTCCAGCTTAACAGACTTAACCAAAGCTCAAGGTTTTCTACTCTGGCATCTGGCCATGCCCTAGTGTTCCTCAGGCATCCATAATGGCGGGTTCTTATTGCTAAGCTTGAATGACTCCTGGTCAGTCTTCTTGACAGATTCATCTACGAGTTCATCTTCGGGGACTGGCACTTTATCGGGGTCGCACCATGACCCGGGCTGATACTGTTCTTCATCTCCGTATTCCATTTCTTCCTCATCCTTGTAATATATGTCTTGGCATGTAGCGAAACAAACCTTGTCGTTACCAAATTTTGTAATGACGTTGACGGTGTGGTCTACCAAAGGGTCCGTAGCGCCGTTCGGCGAAGGATTTGCTGGTCATAAGCCAATGATCTTGTTATCTATCAAGTCTTGAATCTTATGCTTGAGGGTCAAACAATCTTCAGTGTCATGTCCTTGGCTGCCCGAATGGTACTTACAATTTGCTGCAAATTCAAAGTAATGAGGCAGAGGATTGAGCCGAGGTCAAGCAGGTATAGGCTTCAGATATTTGGCCGCTAAGAGACCAAAAATTGTCATGACCCGAAACCCGGCCTATGCGAATTTAGGGTGCATGACCGGCCAGTAGTTTGGCTACCCAAGGCCGCATTGCATAACTCGGTTGAAAACTTGTGTGTTTATCATTTAAAAGATATATAATTGCGGAATAGAATCTTTTATAATTTGAAACATAATCCGTGTCGTACATGATAGAGTTATGCCTAATCCAAAACATAACATACATAAGGACCAAATCAAGGTCCATCAAAGTTATAGCATTATATCATTACAAAACATTGAGTCCAGCCCTTAAACATAATACAAAACATAGGCCCATGGGCCGTAGCTCAAAATTCATGTATAGCCTCGCTCTAGGGCCTCCCGGATTAGCTACCTGAAAATCTTTTGAGAAAATATAAGCTAATGCTTAGTGAATAACAATAATGTATGAGTACAAAATGCCATAGGCTAACATTTATATTTAAGGTGCGTGACAATAGGGGTACCTTAATGTTGAGTAAGAGAGGCAGGCATGTTGTAGCATGAACTATTCGAGCGTAACATGACTTGTCATGAGCATAATGTATCATATCTGGTAAGTGTACATCTTAGCTCGTCGTATAATATCAGGTATGTCAAATATTATCATTCTTAGTAACTAGTAAAGCATAGCTTTGGAAACGTAGGTAACATAAGTATCATATTAAAATGCTGTAACATTTTGAACATTGTATCATGGGAGTGAGACATATCACATATCACGATTTTGTAAGGCATAACGTAGCTGTCATAAGCATGCCACGGCATGATATTATAATGCATATCATAATGTCGTAGAAAGGAGAGATATATCGTGACATTAGTACTTGTGGAAACATATGTAACTTGTCGTGAAATATTAGAACAAATCATATTTCTTATTCCAAAGCGTAAGTGTGTTGCGTCTCTATATCAAAGCTAGGCTCAGTAATAGTAACCGTAAAGGTCACATCTAGGCTTTTAAGCCAAGGGACGTCTCCCAACATGGCGATAGATTATTTCGTGTCCCCTACCGTTAGACCATCGTTGCTAGTTTAGGGTCTTGCCACGAAAGACCTTACATGCCGATGGTTTCTTTCACGTCCCCCATTCTAGGACTATCGGGCTAGATTAAAGTCTCGTCATGAAAAGGCCTTGAGTTGGATTCGTACGCTAGGAATCTTACATCTACTTTATATAAATGTTATAGTCCATGGTTTTAATTCATAACATAAGTATAGCTTGCATGCTTTTCAAGGTATGATATTTATACTTAAACATAAACATTGATGCATTGAAAACATATGAAAATCATTGCATGATATGTAATTGAACTTAAAACATTTTGAAAGTAATAGGGTCTTACTCATGGCATATCGTTACTCACCTCTCTTCGATAGAATGGGTGCTAAACAAGGTGTCCCTACACAAAACGCACATGAAAGTACAGAAATATCAATACAAGACTCCAAGGCAAAGCAACAACGTAAAATGAGAACATAAGGCTGAGGTTTGAATATGAAAGCCGAGACGCCGACTCCTTTATTGTGTCTCAACCACTTCTCAAGGAAGATTTTACACTCTAGGTTAGCTCCATTTGAAAATAGGCTTAAAGGGCTTTAATTTGATAGGTCTTGGGTCGCAAATACATTTCGGATGAAGAAGTTATGTCCCATAGAAAATGGACTAAAATTTTGGCACACTGCCAGAATTTTAGGTTCACTTCAAAATTCAATATTTCTCAATCTTTAAGGAATTAGAGTACAAACTTTATATGGATACAAAGGTCTATGAGTCTACTATCCAATACTTTAAACGATGCATCAATCTGAGTTTTTTAGCAAAAGTTATGCCCATTTTATAAAACAATGTCTGAGCTAAAAAGTGAAACTGGGGACTGGACAAAAGTGTCGACTCCAAAGACTAGGGAGTCGGCTCCTGAGCGAAAAAATGAATCTGAGAGTTCTCTAGACAAAAGAGTCAGCTCCAGAAGTAAAAGAGTTGCCTCCAAAGCTAAAAAACCCAAATTTCAAACCCAAAAATCCCCAAACCTCACTCAAACCAAAACCAAACTCTATCAAAACACTCACAAACTCTTCCAATGCTTCTAGGGTCCAAAGATTGACCTAAGAAGACCATAATAACTTAAAATGAAACACTTTAAACAAGTAAATTCAAAGGATCTAGGGTTTTAGGAATCCAAGCCCTAACTTGCATAAGTTGGGGATTTCAATTCCCAAACTCTCAAATATTTCAATAAGGCCTACAATACTCTATATTTAGTCAATTTGGGACTCAAAAGAGTCACTCACAACAACCTAACAACACAACCCACAAAGATAGATACATACACATATACAAATTGTAGTAGAAAATGGAGTCTTACCTTCCTTCAAACTTGCCCAAGTCTTCAATGGCTTCTCTTAGCTTGGGTGGAGACTTTTCAAGCTCCCTCCCTTCCTTCGATCTTCTTCCTTTTCTTTCTCTTCTCCTCTTCTCCCTCTCTTCTCTCTCTCAACCGGTTATGTGATTGTGTCTTAATGTATGTGTGTTGTAAGCACCCCATTTTTGACCGCTCGGCAGTCTACACTCCGTCCAGACTTGTTTTCAAGTCATTGTGGACATATTCCAATCGAAACCAATCCTCTAGTCCAAATTCTGTCTTTCCATCGCTTCGCGGGCCTGTCAGGCCCAAATAGAGGCAAAATGACCAAAATGCCCTTAGGGGCATTGTCCTTTCTTATTCCAAGTCCAATCCCTCTCTTTAGACAGTTTATTCCTCGAGACGATCCGAGTAGCAAAACTACTCACAAAACCGTTAGAGTGGCGGAAACACTCACAAAACCGTCAGAGTGGCGGAAACACTCACACCGTTAGAGTGGCGGAAACACTCAAAACCCAGGCACGTCTCTTCGGAGTCGGTAAGACCCCTTTCCAATCCCTCTCTCGAGACAGTTTATTCCTCGAGACGGTTCCAATCCAGGCACGTCTCTTCGGAGTCGGTAAGACCCCTTTCCAATCCCTCTCTCGAGACAGTTTACTCCTCGAGACGGTTCCAATCCAGGCACGTCTCTTTGGAGACAGTAAGACCCCTTTCCAATCCCTCTCTCGAGACAGTTTATTCCTCGAGACGGTCCGAGTAGCAAAACTACTCACAAAACCGTTAGAGTAGCGGAAATACTCACAAAGCCACTAGAGTAGCAGAAATACTCACAAAACCGTTAGAGTAGCGGAAGTACACATAGAACCGTTAGAGTAGCGGAAATACTCAACCCCGTCCGAGTAGCGGAAATACTCAACCGTTAGAGTAGCGGAAATACTCACAAAGCCGTTAGAGTAGCGGAAATACTCTCAAATCATCAACCCCGTCCGAGTAGCGGAAATACTCAACCCCGTCTGAGTAACGGAAATACTTAACCCCGTCTAAGTAGCGAAAATACTCACACCGTTAGAGTGGCGAAAACACTCAAAACCTAGGTCAACACCAGTGGCTGTTAGCCCACTTCGGTGGAAAATGACCAAACTACCCTTAGGACCTTTTCCGAGACTTTTCAGTCAGGATGACCATTTTGCCCCTAGGCATCCGGATGCCTCGGGAACCACACCGGCTTTGAGTATCAAATCGGTAATGTCCCGAGAATACTTTTTATAGTATTCTCAACCTTCCTTTACCTTTCTGGATCATTCCGAGTCAATTCCGGCCAACCCGGTAAAAATGACCGTTTTGCCCCTAGAGGGCTGGTCTCCTTCTTCAACCACACTGGCTCTGGGTATCAAACCGGTAATGTCCCGAGAACACTTTTTATAGTATTCTCAATCTTCCTTTACCTTTCCGAATCACTCCGAGTCAGTTCCGGCAAACCCGGTACAAAATGACCGTTTTGCCCCTGGTGGGCCGGTCTCCATTTCCGACCACTCCGGCCCTGGGAATCAAACCGGCAACCTCTGGGAACATTCTAAATAATGTTTCCAGATCCCAAGTCCTCTTTCGGGACAGTTTGAGTCTGTCCCGGCAGTTTTTCAGTCTGTTTGACCGTTTTGCCCCTGAAGGCTCGGTCAACCTTTCCGACACATCTTATCCTCACTTTTCAAGTTCAATACCTCCAGGACACTATTTTAAGTGTTCCTGCTCCTTTCCGGGCTACCAGGTCACTCCTGGCTCCTTCAAATCATTCCCGGACTTTCCGGAGTCACTCCTAGTGAAGCCAGACTAAAGATTGCATGGTAGTCACTAGTACAGGCGCCCAAATCTAGTCAAAGATACGTTGCTTGCCGACCTTAATTGTTTCCTAAATGGCTGGCGCCACTAGTAGTGGCGCCAAGCCAAAAAATGGCCTAGCGCCACTCCTAGTGGCGCCAGTGTATAATTTGGCCTGGCGCCACTACAACAGGCGTCAGGTTTGTCTTCCCTCTATAAATACAGAGCCTCATTCAACGTGAAAAGGGTCTGAAAACTTAACCTAGAAATCACACAATTCGATATACAGAGCTCGAGCACCTCCAAAAACCCTAGTTTCCTTAGGTTCTCCAAACCCTAGCCACCTTACACTAAACCCTAGCCATCATACACAAACCCTACCCTCCTATACACTCATACACTCCCCCATACACTCATACACTAGCATTCAACCACTCTCTGAAGACTTGAAGAGCAGCCATCCAAAGCTTGAAGACAATCCTTGAAGACTGAAGGTGAAGATCAAGACCGAAAACCGAAGACCGAAGACAAGCAAGGCGCGCAAATTAAAGAAGATACAAGGTAGGCTTTCTCTTTAATTTTCTGCACTTCCCCCCTCTCTCTTCTCTCTCCAACCCACTTGAGTTTTCTCTATTTTAATCCCCCATCTCTTTCCCCCCCTTTCTTTGCATGCTTGAAACAAGGGGATTCCCGGTCCATGTGTAGGATTGGACTATTGGAGAGTCACCGTGTTGGGGGCTTTCTTCTAGTCTAACCAAAGACCACGTGGGTCTGGCCCCCTTGATTATGTGGTGAAGCCTTAACCTTGTATGTTCATGACCCCAAATTGCATTGTGCATATCATAGTCTTGCATCTTCCAAAATTCGTTTTCAAAAAGTTGTTTTCAAAAATCGTTTTCAAACTTATTTTCAAAATTGCATCAAAAGCTCTTTTTCAAAAACATGTTTTCAAAATCACAATCCTAGGGTGATTCTAGCCTTTCCATGGCTAGGGTTGCTTTAGGAAAGTGTTACATTAAAAGTGACCCTTTTGGTCTATATTTTCAAACCTTATTGTTTTCAAAACCACTTCCTTAAAGTGGTTCTAGCCTTCTTATGGCTAGAATCGCTTTAGGAAAGTGAGACGTTTTCATGCTTTCCAAAAAATTCTCTCTTTCAACATACTTTCCTAAAACTCTCCTCTCCAAAATTGTTTTCAAAAACTCCCCTCCAAAATCTATTTTTCAAAACCCTCTTTTTCAACTCCTTTCCAAAACTCTCTCTCCTAAAAATTCACTTTCTAAAAATGCTCCCTAAAAATCTTTCCAAAAACTCTCTTTTTCAAAATCTCCCTTCTAGAAATTCCCCTTTAGGATCTACCTTCCAAAATCTACGTTTCCAAAAACACACTTTCCAAAACTCCTTCTCTTTAAAATCTTTTTCCAAAAACTCCCTCTTCAAATTCACTTTCCGAAAATTCCTCCCTAGGATTCCCTTCTAGAAAAACCTTCGTTTCCAAAAAAAAACGCACTTTCCAAAAATCTCTTTCCTTAGAGCCCAAGTCAAGCCCTAGAGCCCACAATTAGGAAACCCTAATTTTCTTTCCAAAAACATGATTTTCAAACTTTGCCCCAAACCTAGGTTTCCAAAATCTTTTGTTTTCACATCCAAACTATACATGTTTCCAAAACCTATTTTCTACGTCAAAACTATGGTTTTTCAAATCTAGGGTTTCTAGAATCTCCCTTTCCAAATCCCTGCCAAATCAAATCTTCCATTTAGGAAACAAAATCAAACCTTTGCTTTAGGAAACCAAATCCAATCTCCCCGTTTAGGAAACTAGATCCTATCCTCCGTTTTTTGAAACAAAATCAAACCCTTGTTTTTAGAAACCAAATCCAATCCCTTCCTAATCCAAACCTTTCTTAATTCAATTCCTTCCTAAACCATAAGTTTCCTAAACCTAAACTTTAAATCTTTCCTTAAATTTCAAAATCCAAATTTTTCCTAATTCAAATCTTTCCTAAACTTTCGCTTTCCTAAATCTTAAGTTTCCAAAACTTAAACATAAAAATCTTTCCTAATTCAACCCTTTCCTAATTCAACCCCCTTTCCAAATCTTAACTTTCTAAATTCAAGCTCTTAAACATTTCCTAAATTCAAACCTTTCTTAATTTCAAGATTTTCTAAAACTCTAAAACTTTCTAAAATCTTAAATCTTTCTAAACTCTAAAACTTTCTAAATCCTAAACTTTCCAAATTTCAAATATTTTCAAATCCAAAGTTTCCTAAATTCAAAACTTTCTTAAGTTAAATCTTTCTAAACTTCCAAGCTTTCTAAATTCTAAATCTTTCCAAAACTTCAACATCTTTCCAAATCCAAAACTTTCCTATTTTCAAAACTTCCTTATTTTCAAAACCTTTCCTTTTTCAAAACCTTTCTTAAAATGGAGCTTTCTTAATTCAAAACTTTCTAAACTCAAAGCTTTCTTAATTCAAAACTTTCCCTTTCTTAATTCAAACATTTCCTAAGTTGAAAACTTCCCTTTTTCAAACCTTTTCAAAAACGAAACTTTCCAATTTTCAAAACTTCCTAATTTCAAAACCTTTCCTAAAACAACACTTTCCTAAGTTGAAACTTTCTTAAACCTAAACCTTTCCTAATTCAAAACTTTCCAAAAATGAAACTTTCCTAAACTCAAAACATTTCTAAATTCAATACTTTCCCATTTCAAAACTTTCCAAAAATAACACTTTCCTAATTCGAAACTTTCCTAATCCAAGTCTTTCCTAAATTCCAAGTTTCCAAATCTTCCAAATCCGACATTCCAATCCAATCTTTCTTAATCTCAAGTCTTTCCTAGGTCTCCTATCTTTCCTAAGTCTAGGTTTCCTAAGCCTCCATCTTTCCACAACCAAGTCTTTCCAAAGCAAGTCCAATCTTCTCAATTTCAATTTCCAATCTTCTCTTCTAATTTCAAATCAAATTCAATTTCCAATTCAATCTCCTTCTTCAAATCCACTCTTCTATTTTCAATTGGACTCTGGTCCGAACTACGACTGACCTGATTCCCCCAAAGGGATACGTAGGCAACCTTCATAGGTGCCGTCACAACACTTTCCAAACTTTCAATTCCACCCTCGTGGGTGCGGTTTCCAAAATCTTTCCAAATTTCAAATTCCAATCAATTTTCAAAATTCAATTTCAAAATTTCTATTTTCAAATTCCTATTTCTAAGTTTTCAAAGTTTCTAATTTCAATTCTATCACTTCAAATCTTTTTCAAATCAAATCAATTTCTTTCCAAATATATTTTTTTAATTCTCTTATCTTGCACTTGCATCTCATACATCATATTTATTTCAAACATTGTTTTTCAAAGTGAATAGGGTTGAACATATGTTAATTAAAGACTCTCATAGGTGAATCTAGGGTAGATTGACATGTAGGTACCGAAAGGGCGGGGTAGGGTGATAGCTTAGTGCGTCTTCCCTACACGTAACCAACCTCCGAACCTAGGATCACTGATTTCATAGACCAAAAGGAGTTATTTTTCTAAAAAGGGCTAAATGTTTTCCAAAGGTTACCAAACAACCTGTTTTCTTAAAAACCTTCTCTTGAGAAGATATTTTCAAATCGTTTTTCAAAACCCTAAGTGTAGTCTTCGGATTATTCTTAGTTTTTAGGTGACCTAACTCACCTTAATCAAGTTAGGTGGCGACTCCGAATCTTTTTCAAAAGCCCTTTATTCAAACCTGTTTTCAATTCAAACCGAGTCGCACTCATTCTTCTAGGAGGGTGAGTTCTAACGAGAGAGTACAGTGTTTTTCCCGCTTGGGTGAGTATTCCTCGAGTGCGAAAAATCTGGGCACGACATGTGTGTGTGTATGTACGTGTATATAAGGATGATACACATGGAAATAATCCCATGTGTCTTACTCCATGAGCTTAAGTTACAACATAAACTCTTATTGATTATTTTTCCTTTTCTTTTTAACCCAGATGGTGTAATAACTAACATTAAACCATGCAAACACTAAAAATTCACATTAATATAAATAAATAGAGGTTCGGGATATCACAAAAATAGGCCGTGGTTTGTGAACACGCGAGTTTAGTAAATGTCTATTTTTTCCCACTTGTTTGCCTAGGCTGAGCAGGTGTTGTAGATGTTTTTGAAGATTGGGAATCGAGTTTTGGTGAGGTCACAACCGGGCTGATGGTTCAGGAATTGAAAGGACTTCGGGTTTTATGTTTCAAAGTGGGACCATTTTTGGTGACAGGGCCAAATGGTATCCGCAGAAGAGATTATATAATCCATGGGTCTGGTTAAAGGTTGGTTTGGAAGGCATCAGAGCAAGGCCCTCGGCTTGGGGAGGTCGTCAGTAAGCAATGGTCGGGGCATAATCTTGGTCTTCCTTCTTCATCCTTTTTCGTCCATCATGGGTTTGGGCTTGCGAGGACTTTGCTTGCTCATGGGTTGCATGGGATAAGAGTGAAGAAAGTATGCCTTCTATTTTGGTCATCCTATGTCTGACTCCTCTCGCCTCCACTAGTAGTAGAGTTAAGGTATTGAGAGTGAGTGATTCCATGGGCGTTTCTTAGCTTTTAGCCTGTAATAATGGGGGGAACGAGGAGAGGTACCTAAAACCAACAACGTAAAAGAGTCAGTGTTTTATCTTGACAAGTCTTTATGCAATGCATGCTCTAGGGTACCCCTCTTTAGGAGGGAAACTAAATATGGTGAACTCGGCTCACTTGTTGGAGATGTAGGATTTGCCCCTATATGCAGATACCTTACCGTCAAATGGGAAACTTCATCCATTCATATATATTCATCTGTCCATTCATTCGAAAAAAAATAATAATAAAGAAGTACATTGAACTTTGGGTTTCAGATACAAAAGAATTGTAATCCATTTCAACAAGGGGGAGGGGAAACATTTTCCTTTGGACTTCCACCTATCTAGTTTTACAAAGGAAAACCTAAATTACTCTTGAGTCTTCGGATTCGCCTTCGTTGGATTTGATATCGAGGAGGTCGCTGAGTAACCTTGTTGATTGATTGTCATTTGTCTTCTTGGCACCCCTATCTCTGTGAACATGGAGGGATTGGGGCCCCTCTTATGAGATGACTTAAAATGCATGCAATGACTCCTTAGGGTTAACGTGGGAACGCTTAGGGTTTGAGTAGGTTTAATGCAAGGGAGAGTGACCTTGGTGTCACTCTCAATAGGTTGATCATATGCATGAGAATTCATTGACTTGAGTTACTTTGGAACTCTTGTCTTGACATGGGATATTGAATGCATGAACATGGATATGCAAAGAGTATAAGGAAAGAGAATGCAATGGTGAAGTAAACGTGCATGCATGAGCAGTTATACGAGCATTATAACAGTAAGAATATAGGCATTACAACAACAGGAATAAACAAGTATAGAGGAAAATGAAAGCAGTCGCCCTTTCCTCAATGGTTTTAAAAAACAGTGCACGTGTCTTAAATCCGGCAGAGGTTCGGCTATGCAAGGTGTCTATATGAGTATGAGGTTGAAAGTTGACTAATGCATCCTAAAAAGGGTCAGTCCCTGGATCTTCAAACCTTGGCCCACTCCCTGAGGTGGTGCCATGATCGGTTGGTGATCCAAGCGGGGGAACCATCAAGAGGCCATAGGTAAAGAAACTGACACAGCATCTTGCCCACAACCAATATACCGTTCTCCCTTTCTAACTATAAGGGTCATATAAGGGTAAAAATGCAAGTATGTAGAATATAGGTGCACATGCAGTGTGTGTGTAATTTTTAAAAGCGCACTTATAAAACAAAGATGCAAGAGTTAGTATGTGGATGACAAACTTAATACAAGATAATATAAAGAAATGCATGCTTCTTTTTTAAAAATAATTTTGAAAATTTAAAGTGAATAGGATTGAACAAGTTAATTGAAGACTCTACATGGGTGAAGGGTGAAGAGACATGACTATGGCCTAACCTTCTAAGTGTCCCCAGTAGAGTCGCCAAGTGTCGCGCCCAGATTTTTCGCACTCGAGGAATAGACACACAAGCGGAAAAAACACTGTACTCTGTCGTTAGAACTTATCCTTCTAAAAGAATGAGTGCGGCTAGGTTTGAATTGAAAATTGATTTAAAGAAATGGCATTTGGAAAACAATTTGGAGTCGCTACCTAACTTGATTAAGGTGAGTTAGGTCACCTAAAAACTAAGCACAATTCGAAGACTACACTTAGGGTTTTTGAAAACGATTTTGAAAATACTTCCTCAAAAGAGGGTTTATAAGAAAACAGGTTGTTTGGCATCCTTTGGAAAATATTTAAGCCCTTTTTTTTAAAATAACTCCATTTTGGTCTTTCGAAAACAGTGATCCTAGGTTCGGAGGTTGATTACGAGTAGGAAAGACGCACTAAGCCATCACCCTACCCCGCCCTTGCGGTACCTACATATCCATTCACTCTAGATTCACCTATGAGAGTCTTCAACTAACAAATGTCCAATCCTATCCACTTTAGAAAAAGAATGTTTAAAAAGACATGATGCATGATATGTAAATTTAATAGAAAAATGGAGTTGGAAATAGATTTGAAAAGACTTGATTTGATTTAAAAAGAGATTTGAAAAGATAGAATTGAAATTGAAAAGTTTTAGAAAATCGAAATACAGATTTGGAAATAGAAATTTGGAATCGGAAGTTTGAAAAAGGTTATGACGCACCCATGAGGGTTGCCTACGAATCCTTTTTGAGGAATCAGGTCAGTCGTAGTTAAGACAAGAGTCCAATAGAAAATAGATTTGAAAAATGATTTGATTTAAACTTAGAATAGAATATTGGAATTTGGAATTTGGAATTAAAAGTTTTAGACTTTGATTTGGAAAGATAGAACTTGGAAGAAAGATTTGGACTTGTTTTTGAAAGATTGAGATTTAGGAAACCTAGACTTAGGAAAGACAAGATTTAGAAAGGACTTGAGATTAAGAAAGACTTGACTCGAATATTGGACTTTGAAGATTAAGGAAGGATTGGATTTAAGAAAGATTCGAATTGGGAAAGTTTCAAAATAGGAAAGTTTTATTTTAGGAAAGCGTCATTTTAGGAAAGTTCTGATTTAGGCAAGTTTTGGTTTAGGAAAGTTTTGGGTTTAGAAAAGTTTTGATTTAGGAAATGTTTCGTTTTAAGGAAGTTTTGAATTTGGAACGTTTTGAAATAGGGAAGTTTTAAAAGAAAGAAAGTTTTGAAAAGTTTTGGATTTGGAAAGATTTGAAGTTTATGAAAGTTTAGAATTTTAGAAAGATTCAAAATTTGAGTTTTAGAAATTCTTGAAATTAGGAAAGGTTTTAGTTCAAGAAAGATTTGAAAATTTATATTTGGAAAGTTAAGATTTGGAAAGGGATGGAACTAGGAAATGATTGAATTAGGAAAAATTTGAAAACTTAAAGTTTAAGGAAGATTTGAAAGTTTAAGTTTTGGAGACCTATGGTTTAGGAAGGTATGAGATTAGGAAAGAGTGAATTAGAAAATATTTAGACTAGGAAGGATTGAGATTCTTATTTCCTAAAACAACGGATTGGATTTTGTTTCTAAAAAGAGATGTTTTGATTTTGTTTCTAAAATTGGAGGATAGGATCTAGTTTCCTAAACGGGAGGTTGGATTTGGTTTCCAAGAGGGAAGAATAGATTTGGCATGGATTTGGAAAGGGAAGTTTTAGAAACCCTGGATTTGGAAGACTATAGTTTTGATGTAGAAAATGAGTTTTTGGAAACTTATGATTTTGATGTAAAAGGGAGAGATTTTGAAAATTTAGGTTTTAAGGCAAGATTGAAAATTATGTTTTTGAGAAAGGAAATTAGGGTTTCCTAATTGTGGGTTATAGGGTTTGACTTGGGCTCTAAGAAAATAGATTTTGGAAAGTGAGTTTTTAGAAAGGGGGATTTTTGGAAGGCAATCCTAAAAAGGAGTTTTTAGAAAATGAATTTTGAAGAGTGAGTTTTTGGAAGGGAATTTTTAGAAGGAGATTGTTGGAAAGAGTTTTTAGGAAAGAGATTTAGGGAGCGTTTTTAGAAAGAGAATTTTAAGGAAAGTGTTTTGGAGAGGAGTTTAAAAAGAAGTTTTGAAAAATAGATTTTTGGAGGGAGTTTTTGGAAGGCAATTTTGGAAAGAAATTTTGAAAATGAAATTGGAGAGAGTTTTTAGAAAGTAAGTTGGAAAAGAGATTTTTTAGAAAGAGAGATTTGAAAGGAAAGTTTTTGGAAAGTATATAAAATATCTCACTTCCCTAAAGCGATTCTAACCATAAAACGATTAGAACTACTTTAAGATAGCGGTTTTGAAAACATCAAGGACTAAAAATATGAACCATATTGGTCACTTTAAATGTAACACTTTCTTAAAGCAGCCCTAACCATGAAAAGACTAGAATTACCCTAGGATTGTGATTTTGAAAACAAGTTTTGAAAAAGAAAATTTTGATGCTAGTGTGAAAACGATGTTAATGCAAGTTTTGAAAATGAGTTTGAAAATGAATTTTAGAAGAATGTAAAATCATGATATGCACAACGCAAATTGGGGTCGTGAACATACAGGGTTAAAGACTTCACCACACAATCAAGAAAGCCGAACCCACGTGTTCTCCGGTTAGACTAAAAGAAAGTCCTCGACACGGTGACCCTCCAATAGCCTAATCCTACACATGGACCGGAAAATTTCTTGTTTCAAGCATACAAGAAAGGGGGGGAGAAGAAGATGGGGGATTAAAATAGAAGAAAATCCAAGTGGGTCTAGAGAGAAGAGAGGGGGGAAGATGCGTAAACTTAAATAGAAAGCCTACCTTGTGTCTTGTTTATCTTGCTTTGCTTTGCGCGCTTTGTTTCTCTTGTTTTACCTTGGTCTTTGCTTCAGTCTTCGTCTTGATCTTCGAGAGGTTCGGGCTGCAGCACTTCAAGTCTTCAATGGAGGCTTGGGAGGCTAGTGTATGAGTGCATATGAGTGTATGGGAGTGTATAGGAGGCTAGGGTTTGTGTATGGGGGCTACGGTTGGGAAAACATAAAGAAAACTAGGGTTTAGGGAGGCTAGGAGCTCTGTATATCGAAAAGTAGGGTTTTAGACTGAGTTTACAGACCTCTTTCACACTGAAGGAGGCTTTGTATTTATAGAGAGGAATGACCTGGCGCTTATTGCAGTGGTGCCAGGCCAAAAAACATTCTAGCGCCACTTAGAAAATTTTTAAAGTCGGCAAGCAACGTATCTTCAGAAGATTTGGGCACCTGTACTAGTGACTACCATGCAATTTTTAGCTTAACTTCATTAGGAGTGCTTTGGAAGGTTCGGGAAGGATTTAAGGGATCGTGAATGGCTTGGAAAGCTGTAAAGAGATAGGAACCCTCAGAATAGGGTCTCGGAGGGTAATGGACTTAAAAAAGGATGACAAGATGTGTTAGAAGGGTTGGCCGGGCCATAAGGGGCAAAACGGTCAACTGGATCGAAAAGTTATTGGGATGGACTTAGAATGTCCTGGAAGAAGACTCAAGCTTTGGAAACATTATTTGGAATATTTTCAAAGGTTACCGGTTTGATACCCAAAGCCGGTGTGGTCGGAAAAGGCGACCGGCCCACCAGGGGCAAAATGGTCATTTCACACCGAGTTTGCCGAAACTGACTCGGAATGATTCGAAAAGATAAAGGAAGGTGGGAAATACTATAAAAAGCATTCTCGGGAGGTTACTAGTTTGATACCCAGAGCTGGTATTGCCTAGGGGCAAAATGGTCATCATGACCGGAAAGTCTCGGAATTGGCTCGAAATAAACTAGAAGGCACCTAATCATGCTGGATTGACTTTAAGAAAATCTTAGAAAGGTGGACTTACCATTCTAAGGACTTAGGTACTTTCTCGAGAAACGTGTCGAAAATGACCCAGGGGGTAGTTTGGTCATTTGTCACCGAAGTGAGTTAGCAGGCACTAGTGTCGACTTGGGTTTTGAGTGTTTTCGCCACTCTAACGGTGGTCTTGTGATACAGGAATTTGTTGGCAATTCCCTATATCGACCTGTTTACGACTACTTCTACTACTCTGACGGTTTGCAATCATTCCCCAGACTGCCTGATCTCGGGAAGCTACTAAATGGACTTAGCGCCTAAGGAATCAACTTTCTCAAAAGACGTGCCGAAACAGACATTTCTGCATTGGCAGGCTAGCAGGCACCAAAGGTAGACCATTCTACCATCTAGGGGACTTGGGGTCTCATCCCGGTCGACGGGTTTGAAGAGACTTACCGTTTCAAAAAGTTCACTCAGAAACATGCCGGATGGGAGGGTCTTACCACCTTAAGGAATCAACTTTCTCAAAAGGTGCGCCGGATTTAATTGGAATTGGAATTGGAATTGGAATTAGAATTGGAAATGGAATTGGAAAGGGGACTTACCATCTTCAGAAAGACGTGCCTATTGGAATTGGACCGAACATTACCCCCAAGGGCATTTTGGTCATTTTGCCTCTATTCGGGCCCAACGGGCCCGCGAAGGGGTTTGATTGATGGGATTAGACTTGAAAAGTTAATTTTGATTGGAATACATCCATATTGACGTAAGTACAAGTCTGGACGGACTGTAGATTGCCGAGCGGTCAAAAATATAGTGCTTACAAGCTCCCTTCACAATGCCTTGAAGGATGGCATGTTCAAGCTTGCATAATTCTTTTAGTGGAACAAAAATGAGGAACGATCTTCTTCATTGTAAATGAGTTGGCCATAGATTTCATTACCCATATCCATATCCAAATCTCTTTTCTTCTTCTGCAGGTGTCGTCAATCTGGTTGAGACTCTAATTCTAACATGATTGACTTAATCTCTCACAAACTGCTCATATGCCCTTTATGGTGTTGGCACTCTTATGAGGTGCTTTCTATGATACTTCACAATTCATGATTGCCCATAAATCTGAGCCACGCTTAATTAAACTAAGACGCACACTTAAGTTAAACACATTAGATCGTAATTACTAGGTTTTGTGATCATCAAAATCAATTACTAGCTATGGAGATCACCCATTAGGTCAACAATCTTTCCTTTTTTTATGATGACAAAAACTTCTTTAAACACAAGAAAAATATGATAAATGAAGCACATTATCCTCCCCCTTAGTATGAGATCCTCCCCCTTATTCAAGGAATTTGCTCCATGCAGCAATTAAGTTAACTGTATAAATCTAGGCAATACAGTTTGTTCTCTCCCTTTTTGTCAAGACATCAAAAAGGTTTTAATAAGAATTTTGGATAGGTACAATAGCCAAAATGTAAAAATAGAAATGAAGTTATGGAAAGGAAGCAAACATTCAGGCAAACACTCAAATAGTCAGGGAAGTAAATATTGAACCGTAAACAAAATGTCTAACAATCTAGTCCATGGGGGCCAACAATATCCATAACAAAACAGAGATAAAGTAAATACAGTTAACTAAAATTTTTAGCTAGGCAACATAAAAATGAAAGTGCAATGCAGGATCACACAATAAAAGGGTCATCAGGGGTGTTAGAGACGCCTTTGCCAGGTTAGTCTCTAAAGCCATAAGGTTTGGTGGTAGGTTGGAAGGGTACTTTCTTTTGGGCTCTTTGCTTGTATCTGGGTTTAGAGGGAGGAGAGAAAGAGGAAGAAGGTGCAGAGGGGTCAGCACTTGCAGCTGGTGCTTTCCCTTTATCTGGGACTTAAGAAGGCTCAGGTGCTGGCTCTTGCTTATCTATCTCATTCTCTTTAGGTTGCTCAAAAATTGGGTTTTCAAACTCTTTCTCCATATCTGGTTCTTTCTCCAACTCTACAGCTTCCACCTTTGGCCCTTGGTCTGGTTCTGCAAATTTCTAGCCCTTCTCTTTTTCTAGTTCTTCCTCACTGAGTGCCTTTTCTATAGTAGCTTCTGTTTTGGATTCCTTTTCACCAAACACGCTTTTTTAAACTCTTCTTCTTCAAACTCAGAGCCAGCCTTGTTAGAAGCAGGGGATTTTTCTTCCTTCAAGGCTTTCAGAATAGCTTCTTTGATCTCCAGCTTGATATTTTTCAATTCTTTGGATAGTTGTCCCACCTTTGTCTCCAAATTCTCGACCACAGTCAGACACTTACCAAGTTTCGAATCAAATTGATGCATCAACTCAACCATTTTGGTTTCAAAGTCAAAATCTTTAGGTTCTTCTGGTTCTGCCTCTGATGATGAGGCAGTCGAGGGGTGACTATCCTTCTTCTCATACCTTATACTCTTTAGAGTTGACTCATTTATCTTATCTTGTCTTTCGTTTGCAACTTCTCCATTTTCTCCAGCAAGCTCAACTCCAAAATGTTTGAAAATTCTAGTAAGAGCCATACCATATGGTAGGCCACTGATCTTGTGAGTGGAGGCTGCTCGCATTTTGTCCAAAAGGATAATGGTCATGTGAGATTTCTTGTCTTTACTAGCATAACACCACAATAGAAGCATCTTAGTTTCAGAAATATAATTAAATCTGCCACTCCTTGGAGCCAGGTAGTGATTAAGAAAGTGATGAACAATTTTGAGTTTCAGAGAGAGCTCATCAGAGGTTATAGTTCTTCTTTTCTTGCTTCGTACCTCTTTTTGATTCTTAGGTCGATTCTCAATGCTAGCCCTAGTAAGATTGAAAAAGTTTTCTAAAACTTTTCCACTGAGTTTAATCTTTACTACTTTCACAAAACTAGTCAATTTGTTGGGGTTACTTGTGGATGGCTTAAGATTGGCATAGAAATGCCTCACCAGTTCTAGGTATACTTTTTCTCCGTAAGAGTAGCCATTTTTAACCAACTCGGGTAGGAAAATTTCTTTTGGAAATTAATCCTCATCTCCTCAAAGAAGTTGAAATCAACAAATCTACCTTTTATAACTTTTCTAGTACAGAAAGAAGTTTCGTACCTTTCTTTTAGTCAGACCCGATTGAAATAGGAATCATTTTTCAGAATATCAAGATCTGGTACTTCTTCTTCCACAGTCTTGCCTTTGTCATTCCTTCTTCATTTCTTTGATACCTCTCCCATTTTGCTCAATTCCCCTTTTTCTTTTATGTTTTTCCTTTTTGTTCCTTGATCAGTTGCGAGAGGAGCAGATACTATTTGTTCAGCGCTTAGATCCTGATAAATCACTGCCAACTTTCAATTTTTGCTGCTGCAAGTGCTTCTTAAGGAATTTTGGTTGGAATGAGGTTTGAATCAAAGTACGGGAAGGTGGTTTTGAGGATTTGAAAAGTTGAGGGAACGGTTATCTTCAAAACAGGAAAAACTGAAATGTCGAAATGGGTTGACAATCTAGGGCTTTAAGTATTTATAAGTGGAAAAAATATAGTTTTAAGTATGAAGAAGTGCTTAAAATATTTACAAGTGCTGCCAATGTGTAGTGATTATATAAAATTTTTAACATAAAATCAGTGATTGATGGCATCAACCAAAATTGGCAGCACTTATGCATCCTCAAACAATACTTATATTAAGATGATTCAATATTGTGAAAGAATTCCAATAAGAGAAATAAATAATAACACACAGCATTTATCAAATACGATTGCACATATGATGTTCTATTCAAATCATGCAAAATCTATCTTCATTTAGAGGTTTGGTAAAAATGTCAGCCAACTAATGATCAGTGCTGACAAACTCCAGATTAACATCACCTTTTTGTGTATGATCTCTAATAAAATGGTGCCTAATCTCAATGTGTTTGGTTCTGGAGTGTTGAATAAGGTTCTTGGTCAGATTTATTGCACTGGTGTTATCACATCTGGTAGGGATATGGTCATAGGTAAGTCCATAGCCTTTTAGTTGGTGTTTAATCCGCAGAACCTGAGCACAACAGCTACCAGTAGCTATGTACTCAGCTTCTGCAGTTGAGAGGACCACTGCATTTTGTTTCTTGCTAGACCATAACACATTCATGTTTCCAAGAAATTGACATGCACCACTGGTGTTTTTTCAATCAGTTCTACTTCCAGCATAATCTGCATCAGTGTATCCAATAAGTTTAAATAATGTACCACATGGGTACCATATACTAAGATTACAGGTCTATTTTAGGTATCTAAAAATTCTTTTTACAGCAGAGAAGTGTGACTCCTTAGGATTAGCTTGAAATCTAGCACACATATACACACTAAACATGCTGTCAGGTCTACTTGCATTAAGTATAGCAAGGATCCTATCATGCTTCTAAATATTTTTTATCAACAGACTTACCTACATCTTCTGCCTCCAATTTGGTTAACACATTCATAGGTGTACCAATCTGTTTTAGATCTTCAAAATTAAATCTTCTGAGCAGATCCTTGATGTATTTGGACTGACTTATGAAGATTTCATCTCTCAATTGCTTGATTTGCAATCCAAGAAAGAATGTTATCTCTCTCATCATGCTCATCTCAAATTCCCCCTACATGCTCTTAGCAAACTCCTTGCATAAATTTTTATTAGTAGATCCAAAGATAATATCATCTACATATATTTATATAATAAGCATGTCAGAATTTTTGTTTTTTATAAATAAAGTGATGTCAACTTTGCCTCTTGTGAAACCATTTTTCAATAGAAAGCCACTTAGTCTTTCTTACCAAGCTCTAGGTGCTTGTTTTAAACCATAAAATGCTTTGGACAATCTGAAAACATGATCAGGAAACTTATCATTTTCAAAACCTGATGGTTGCTCAACATACACTTCTTCATTTATAACACCATTTAGGAAAGTACTTTTGACATCCATTTGATAAAGCTTAAAATTTTTATAGAATGCAAATGCAAGTAACATTCTAATTGCTTCTAACCTAGCAACAGGTGCAAAAGTTTCATTATAGTCAATACCTTCCTCTTAGCTGTAGCCTTGGGCAACTAACTTTGCTTTATTTTTTATGATAGTACTAGCTTTATCCACCTTGTTTCTGAAAACCATGTGGTGCCTACAATTGGATATCCTTCAGGTATGGGCACCAAGTTCCATACTTTGCTTCTTTCGAACTGATTTAGTTCTTCTTGCATAGCATTGATCCAGTATTCAACTTTCTCTACTTCTTGAAAGGTTTTTGGCTCTATTTGTGATAAGAAAGCAGAGTGTGCACACAGATTTCTAATAGAAGATCTGGTCCTTAATCTTTTTGATGGATCACCAAGAATTTGATCTTGAGGGTAGTTTTGTTCAAATATCCATTCTTTTGGTAGTCCCTCATTCACTTCTATTTGCTGATGAGATATGGTTGGTCTTGGTTCCTTTTCTTCAAATTCTGCTTGTCTGCTTTTTACTGGTACTATTGCTCCAGGTGTTGGCACTTCATTTATATTGCTAGCACTTGGACCTGGTTCATCTGCTTCATCATTTCTGCTTGCAGGAGAGTTAGTTTCATCAAACATAACATGAATGGATTCTTCAACTACTAAAGTTCTTTTATTGAAAACTCTAAAAGCTTTTAAAGCTTTACTATGCATAGAATAATCAAGAAAAATTCCTTCATCAAACTTTGCATCAAATTTTCTTAGATTATCTTTGCTATTATTCAAAACCAAACATTTGCAACCAAAAACATGAAAGTAAGAAATATTTGGCTTTCTCCCTTTCCAAAGTTCATAAGGTGTCTTTTTTGGGTGTCTTCTAACAAGAACTTTGTTTAGAACATAGCAGGCAATATTCACTGCCTTAGCCCAAAAATATTTAGGTTGAGCATTCTCACAAAGCATGGTTCTTGCCATTTCTTCTAAATTCCTATTTTTCCTTTCAACAACACCATTTTTCCAAGGAGTTCTAGGAGCAAAAAAGTTATGCTCAAAACCAATTTCATCACATAAAACTTCGAATGGGGAGCAATCAAATTCTCCTCCATGGTCTGTTCTAATAGCATATATGGCAAAAACCATTTCATTTTGAACTCCTTTGCAAAATTTGAC
Source organism: Euryodendron excelsum (assembly GCA_033060915.1). NCBI lineage: Eukaryota > Viridiplantae > Streptophyta > Magnoliopsida > Ericales > Pentaphylacaceae > Euryodendron > Euryodendron excelsum. Next base: position 15,192,252 of record CM065384.1, on the reverse strand, counting down.
AAACATAGATATAGTTTCATCTTTGTGAGCAAGAAAGTAAGTCCGAGTAAATCTAGAATAATCATCCACAATTACAAAAGCATACTATTTTCCTCCAAGACTAAGTGTTCTGGTAGGTCCAAATAGGTCCACATGTAACAATTGAAGAGGTCTTGTAGTTGAAATCTCCATTTTAGATTTGAAAGATTCTCTGATCGGTATACCCTTTTGACATGCATCACACACTTCATCTTTTTTAAACCTAATTTTAGGTAGACTAACCACCATGTCATGTTTTGCAGCCTTAAAGATTGTCCTCATACTGGTATGTCTAAACCTTCTATGCCATAATCATGCATCAGGTTTATTTACAGCAAATAAACATTTAAAAGTGGATGCAAACAGATCATTCAGATTGAAAACATATGTGTTACCCTATCTCATTCCTATCAAAGTAGTATAGCCATAAAGAATATTTACCATAGAACATTTTGAAGATTCAAAAATTACCATAAAACCTTTGTCACACAGTTGACTGATGCTCAATAAGTTGTGTTTAAGACCTTTAACTAGAAGGACATTTTCAATTATAGTTGAGGATTTCTTACCAATGTTGCCAATCCCAATAATTTTACCCTTGTTATTGTCACCAAAGGTTACCATTCCTCCATTTGTGGGTGTAAGACAAGAGAAATGACTTTCATCCCCAGTCATATGCCTTGAACAGCCACTGTTCAAATACCATACTTCTTTCTTCAAATGAGATCTTAAGCAGATCTACACAAAGCAGATTTCAAGTTCTGATCTTTGGCACCTGCTTCATATTGGATCTAGTAGAGTTAGTGTCAGCAATCTTCTCCAGTATCCATTTCATCTTGCTATTACTTAAGGAAGTTCTTCTTAACCAACATTGGCTAACACAGTAACCAAATTTTGCACAGTAAAAATTTGTTGTAAGAGGCATTTGGTTGAGCAAAAAAAATTATTGTAAGACTTATTTTCCATAAACAGATTGTAACCAATTCCTCCTCTATCAAAGGTGCATTTCTGACTTGCTAAGATTGAATCAAGATTTTGTCTCGCTTTCACAAACTTTTCAAGAGATTTTTCCAAATCTCTAATTTTATTTGTCAAAGAGTCATTTTAGAAACCAAAGTTTCATTTTCTTTAGTCAAGCCAGAAATCATTTTCTTTAGAAAACAATTTTTGGCTCCCAATTTTTCTAATTCCTCTAATAAGTCATGGAAGGCATCTTGAAGTTCATCTAGAGTAAAGTCTGAAGTAGATACCTCATTTTCATCTTCTTGGGCCATCAGACAGAAGTTTGCTACCACTTTTGTGTCAGAATCATCATTTGAGCTTGATTCTTCACTACCACTCAAGGTTGTTGCCATTGCTGTAGCTTCCTTGCTTCTTTTTCTTCTCTTCTTAAGCTGAGGACATTCAGCCTTGATATATCCTGATTTCTTGCATTCAAAATAGATTATGTAAGAGTCTTCTTCGCTTGAATCTCCTTTAGCTTCAAACTTTTTTCCTTTCCTCCATTTCTTTCTCATTAACCTCTTAAAAGTTTTGGTAATGAGAACTAAATCCTCATAGTTTTCTTCATCACTGCCTGGTTCATTTAAGGCAGATTTGAAAGCAACTGTTTTCTTCTTATTCTCTTCATCATCTAATGTGTTTTGTCTTGGAGTTATCTTATAGGTTATAAGTGACCCCAACAGTTCTTCTAGAGCAATATATTTAGATTCTTAGCCTCCTCTATTGCTGTCACTTTAGCTTCCCAACTCCTGGACAGGGATCTGAGTATCTTCCTTACCTGTTCATTGTTAGAATAAATCTTTTCAAGGGATTTCAATCCATTTATTATGTCAGTAAATCTGGTAAACATTTTGGTAATTGATTCCTCATATTTCATCTTAAACATCTCATAGTTGTGCACAAGAATATTAATTTTAGATTCTTTTACCTGATTTGTTCCTTCATGGGTAACCTCTAACTTGTCCCAAATCTCTTTAGCAGTGTCATTGGTTGAAATTCTATTAAATTCAATGGGATCAAGTGCACAATACAATACATTCATAGCCTTTGCATTAGTTTGCATAATTCTAAAGTCATTAGCATCCCACTCATCTTCAGGTTTCACCACTTCACCAGATTTAATTCTTTTAGTGAGAATTCTAGGTCCATTCATAATGACTCTCCATAGTTCATAATCCACAGATTATATATAAATTTTCATTATGTTTTTCCAGTAATTATAGTTCGTGCCATTAAACAAGAGAGGTCTATTGGTGGACTAACCTTCTACTAAGGATGTTCTAGCTATGTTGGCCATGGATCTTACTAAAGGATGTAAAGCCTTTATATATGAGTACCAGGCTCCGATACCATTTGTTGGGTCAAAGATAGTCCCAATAAGGGGGGTGAATTGGGATCTTTAAAATTTATAAGATTTTTTGGTACATCAAAATCAATCCTTGTTTAAATAATGACAAACAATAGGTGATGCAAATATGAACTAAGATTGTTGACAAGTAAAGATAACATCCACAATCATTCAGCAGCCAACACTCACACACATGCAATCAGTAGTAAGTAGAGAATAAGAGATTTATAGAGGTTCGGCTCAATCCTTGCCTACATCCTATCTTCCTCGATCCCCTCGAGGGTGTTCCACTATGTAATCTTCTCTTTACATAGCTGCTAGTTTCTTCAAGTGCCCAGCTCACTATTACATTCAAGGATTTACACCAAATCCTTACAGCCGAGTAGTTTTAAACCAACCTTTCAATTTTACAAGAGTGTTATCAAGCTACACTCAAGCTCTCAGGGGTTACAACAACCTTTTCAGAAGTATAGTAGTTACAATATAGTCAGTGTCACTCTTAGAAGTAAAGATAATGCAAGTTACAGCTCAATGATTTCTCTCGGGTAATGTTAGTTGTAGAGTAATGAGGAAGATTTAGGGCTATTGGATTTTTACACTTTAAGATTCATGTCTCTTGCCCATAAATGAGTTTGAACTCATATATTTATAGTCTCTCACAAGAGATAGCCGTTAGAGCTGTTGGAGGTGCATTAAATGCACAAACAACTAAGACAGTTTTGAAAAATCTGACCATTGGAGTGTATTTTTGAATTCTCGTTGCCTACCGAGGTTGTCATCAATTTTTTACTGGTGTTGCCAATCGGGCTCCTGGTTTCTTTTGACGTGAGATTGTTAACAATCGTTTTTCTGGTGTCACTAATCTCAGCTTGCCACTATATTTGATGTTGCTCTTCAACGATGTTGTAAAAGAACTTCATTTCGTGCTTCCAATCTTTATCTCCACTTCTTTTATAGTTAGTTCTTCCACGTGGTTGTTGTCGCGCCCAGATTTTTCGCACTCAAGAAATACTTACACAAGCGGGAAAAATGTTGTACTCTCTCGTTAGAACTCACCCTCTTAGAAGAATGAGTGTGACTAAGTTTAAATTGAAAATCAATTTTGAATAAAGGGCTTTTAGAAAAAGTTTGGAGTCACCACCTAACTTGATTAAGGTGAGTTAGGTCACATAAAAACTAAACATAATCCGAAAACTACACTTAGGGTTTTTGGAAAAAGGTTTTTGAAAATACCACCTCAATAGAGGGTTTTTAAGATAACAGGTTGTTTGGCAACCTTTGGAAAACCTTTAGCCCTTTTTGAAAAATAACTCCTTTTGGTCTTTGGAATCAGTGATTCTAGGTTCGGAGATTGGTTACGTGTAGGGAAGACGCACTAAGCCATCACCCTACCCGGCCCTTTCAGTACCTACATGTCAATCTACCCTAAATTCACCTATGAGAGCCTTCAACTAACTATAGTTTAAACCTATCCACTTTTGAAAGCAATGTATAAACAGAAACTAACATCATACATGATACGCAAGTGCAAGAAAAGAGAGTTGATTTGGAAATAGATTTTGAAAAGAAATTGATTTGATTTTAGAAAAGATGTGAAAAGATAGATTTGAAATTAGAAAGTTTTAGAATTTGAAAATTGAGATTTGAAAATAGACTTTCGGAATCGGGAATTGGAAACGGAACATAGAATTGGAAAGTTGAAGAAGATTGTAGAATAGGAGATTGAAAAAAAATGTTGTGGAAATAGAAACTTGAAAAATGTGGTGGAATTTGAGATTTGCAAAAGATTGTGACCGCACCCATGAGGGTTGCCCATGTATCCTTTTGGAGGAATCAGGTCAGTCATAGTTCGGACAAGAGTCTGATTGAAGATAGAAGAGTTAATTTGGAAAAAGAAAAAGATTGAGTTTGAAATTGGATTGGAAGATTGAGAGATTGAATTTTGATTAGAAGATTTGAAAAGATTTGACTTTAGAAAAACTAAAACTCGGTTTTAGGAAACCTAGAAAGACTTGAGACTTAGAAAAGAAGGATTGGATTTGACGGGAAAGATTTTGGAAAAGAATAGATTTGAATATTGGACTTGGAAGATTAGGAAAGCTTGGAATTAAGAAAGATTCGAATTAGTAAAGTTTCATTTTAAGAAAGTTTTGGACTGAAGGAAGTTTTGAATTTAGAAAGTTTTCAAAATAGGAAAGATTTTCAAATTAGGAAAGTTTTGAAAATAGGAAAGTTTTGAAAATAAGAAAGTTTTGAGTTTAGAAAGTTTTAGGTTTAGAAAGACTTGAAGTTTAGGAAAGTTTAGAATTTAGAAAGGTTAGAGGCTTAGGAAGATTTATCCTAAGAAAGTTTTGAATTTAGGAAGCTTTGAATTTGGAAAGATTCGAAATTTAGAAAGTTTTAGATTTAGGAAATTTTAGAGTTTGAAAGTTTCGAATTTAGAAAGCATAGGATTTAGAAAGTTTAAAGTTTGAGTTTTAGAAAACCTTGAGATTAGGAAAGGTTGAGTTTAGGAAAAGATTGGGAAGCATAGACTAGGAGAGTTAAGATTTGGAAAATGGTAGAATTAGGAAATGGTTGGATTAGGAAAGGTTTGAAATTGAATTTTAACATTTAGAAAAGATTTTGTGTTCAAGTTTTGGAAACTTAAGATTTAGGAAATGAGAAGTTTAGGAAGGAGTTGAAATAGGAAAGATTTGGGTTAGGAAGGGATTAGATTTTGTTTTTAAAAGGAAATGTTTGATTTTGTTTCCAAAAACGGAGGATAAGATCTAGTTTCCTAAAGGGGAAGATTTGATTTGACAAGGATTTGGAAAGGGAAAGTTTTAGAAACCCTAGACTTGGAAGGCTATAATTTTGACGTAGAAAAGAGATTTTGGAAATGTGTATAGCTTTGATGTGAAAACAAGAGGTTTTGAAAACTTAGGTTTTATGGCAAGTTTGAAAACAATGTTTTCGGAAAGGGAATTAGGGTTTCCTAATTGTAACTTTAAGGCTTGACTTGGGATCAAGAAAAGGGATTTTTGAAAAGTGTATTTTTTGAAAATAAGTTTTTGAAAGGAAATCCCAGAGAGGAGTTTCTAGAGGGAAGATTTTGGGAAGAGAGTTTTTAGAAAGATTTTTGGAAGGAGAGAGTTTTTTAGGAAAGTGAATTTAGGGAGTGTTTTTAGAAAGTGAATTTTGAGGAGAAAGAGTTTTTGGAAAGAGATCCTAGTGAGGAATTTTTTAGAAAGAGATTTTTAAGGAAGAGATTTAGGAAAAGGTTTTTCTAAGAAGGAAACCTAGGGAATGGTTTTGGAAAGTGGACCTTGAAGAGAGCGTTTTGGAAAGGAGTTTAAAAAGAGAAGTTTTGAAAAATAGATTTTTGGAGGGAGTTTTTAAAAATAATTTTGGAAAGGAGAGTTTTAGGAAAGTATGTTGAAAAAAAGATTTTTAGGAAGAGAGACTTTTGAAAAGAGAGTTTTTAGAAGGTGTAAAAACATCTCACTTTCCTAAAGCAAGTCTAACCATAAGAGAGCTATAACTACTTTAGGAAAGCGGTTTTGGAAATGACAAGAGTTGAAAATATGGACCATATTGCTCAGTTTGAATGTAACACTTTCCTAAAGCAACCCTAGCCATAGAAAAGCTAGAATCACCCTAGGATTGTGATTTTGAAAATATATTTTGAAAAAGAGATTTTGATGCAAGTTTAAAAACAAGTTTGAAAACGATTTTGAAAACAACTTTGAAAACAACTTTGAAAACAACTTTTGGAAGAATGCAAGAATCATGATATACACAATGCAAGTTTGGGGTAGTGAACATACAAGGTTAAGGCTTCACCACATAATCAAGGGGGCCGAACCCACGTGGTCTCCGGTTAGCCTAAAGGAAAGCCCTCGACACGGTGACCCTTCGATAGTCTAATTTTACACATGGACCGGGAGTTCCCTTGTTTCAAGCATGCAAAGAAGGGGGGGGGGGGAGGGAAAGAGATGAGGGATTAAAATAGAAAAAACCCAAGTGGGTTAGGAGAGAGAAGAGAGAGGGGGAAGTGCGAAAATTTAAAGAGAAAGCCTACCTTATGTCTTCTTTGTTTTGCGGGCCTTGCTTTTCTTCGATCTTGATCTTGATCTTCGTCTTCAATCTTCAAGAGTTGTCTTCAATCTTCAAACTTCATATTGCAGCTCTTTAAGTATTCAAAGGAGGGTTGGAGGCTAGTGTATAAGTGTATGGGGGTGTGTATGAGTGTATATGAGGCTAGGGTTTAGTGTATGGTGGCTAGGGTCTGGAAAACCTAAGGAGGCTAGGGTTTAGGGAGTGTTCGAGCTCTGTATATCGAATATTAGTGTTTTTAGACTGAGTTTACAGACCTCTTTCACGCTGGAGGTGTAAGCATCTCATTTTTGCCCACTCGGCAAACTCTGGTCTGACTGGGCTCGCTTTTACACATCACACACATATTCAGACTCTAACCCGATTTCTAAACTCTAATTTAGCCCACCGGTTGCTTCTCGAGCCCATAGGGCCCACGTGAAGCTAGATGACCATTTTGCCCTTAGGCATTCGAATGCCTCGAAAACCACACCGGCTTTGGGTATCAAACCGGTAACCTCTTGAGATTGCTTCTTATAGTATTCTCAACCTTCTACTACCTTCCCGGATCATTCTGAGTCAATTCCGGCAAACCCGGTGCAAAATGACCGTTTTGCCCCTAGTAGGCCGGTCTCCTTTTCCGACCACACTGGCTCTGGGCATCAAACCGGTAACCTCCCAAGAATATTTCTTATAGTATTCTCAACCTTCCTTTGTCCTTTCAGATCATTCCGAGTCAGTTCCGGCAAACCTGGTACAAAATGACCGTTTTGCCCCTGATGGGCCAGTTTCCTTTTTCGACCACACCGGTTCTGGGAATCAAACCAGAAACCTTTGGGAACATTATGAATAATGTTTCCAAGTCTCAAGTCTTCTTCTGGGACAGTCCGAGTTCATCCTGGCAGCTTCCTGATCCGATTTACCGTTTTGTCCCTAAAGGCCAGGTCAACCCTTCCGACACATCCTATCCTCACTTTTCAAGTCAAATACCTCCAGGACACTATTCTAGGTGTTCCTACTCTTTTTTGGCCTTCCAGGTCAATCCCAGCCTCTTCAAATCATTCCCGGACTTTTCGGAGTCACTCTTAGTGAGGCCAAGCTAAAAATTGCATGGTAGTCACTAGTACAAGCGCCCAAATCTAGTCAAAGATACATTGCTTGCCAACCTTAAACATTTCCTAAATGGCTTGGCACCACTACCAGTGGCGCCAAGCCAAAAAATGGCTTGGCGCCAATGCAACAGGCGCCAGTGCATTCCTCTCTCTATAAATACAAAGTCTTTTTCAGCGTGAAAGAGGTCCGTAAAGTCAATCTAAAAATCCTATATTTCGATATACAGAGCTCGAGCACCCCCAAAACCCTAGCTTCCTTAGGTTTTCCAAACCCTAGCCACCATACACAAACCCTAACCTCATATACACTCATACACACCCCCATACACTTATACACTAGCCTCCAACCCTCTTTTGAAGACCTGAAGAGTTGCAATCTGAAGTTTGAAGATTGAAAACAACTCTTGAGGACTGAAGACAAAAATCAAGACGAAGATCGAAGACAAGCAAGGCGGGCAAAATAAACAAGACATACAGTAGGCTTTCTCTTTAAATTTCTGCACTTCCCCCTCTCTCTTTTCTCTCCTAACCCACTTAGGTTTTCTCTATTTTAATCCCCCATCTCTTCCCCCCCCCCTCCCCCCCTTCTTTGCATGCTTGAATCAAGGAGACTTCTGGTCCATGTGTAGGATTAGACTATCAGAGGGTCACCGTGTCAGGTGCTTTCCTTTAGGCTAACCGGAGACCACGTGGGTTCGGCCCCCTTAATTATATGGTGAAGCCTTAACCTTGTATGTTCATGACCCCAAACTTGCATTGTGCATATCATGATCATGCATCTTCCAAAAAATCGTTTTCAAACTTGTTTTCAAAATTTGCATTAAACTTGTTTTCAAAATTGCATCAAAATTCTCTTTTTCAAAAAATTGTTTTCAAAATCACAATCCTAGGGTGATTCTAGCTTTTCCAAGGCTAGGGTTACTTTAAGAAAGTGTTACATTCAAAGTGACCAATATGGTCCATATTTTCAACCCTTATTGTTTTCAAAACCACTTTCTTAAAGTGGTTCTAACCTTCTTATGGTTAGAATCGCTTTAGGAAAGTGAGATATTTTTATCCCTTCTAAAAACTCTCTTTTCAAAAATCTTCTCCTAAAAATCTCTTTTTCAACATGCTTTCTAAAAACTCTTATTTCCAAAGTTGTTTTAAAAAACTCCCTCCAAAAATCCATTTCTCAAAACTCCTTTTTTTCAACTCCTTTCCAGAATATTTTCCTCAAAATCCACTTTCTAAAAACGCTCCCTAAAAATCTTTCCAAAAACTCTCTCTAACAATCTTCTACCAAAAATCTTTCTAAAATCCCTCTTTCCAAAATCTTCCCTCTAGAAACTCCTCTCTAGGATTTCTTTCCAAAAACTTGTTTTAAAAAAAAAAAACACACTTTCCAAAAAATCCTTTTTCTTGGTGCCCAAATCAAGCCCTAGAACCCACAATTAGGAAACCCTAATTTTCTTTCCAAAAATATGGTTTTCAAACTTGCCTTAAAACCTAGGTTTCCAAAACCTCTTGTTTTTACATCAAAACTATACATATTTTCAAAACCTCTTTTCTACATCAAAACTATAGCCTTCCAAATGTAGGGTTTCTAAAACCTCCTTTTCCAAATCCTTGTCAATTCCAATCTTCCATTTAGGAAACCAAATTCCAATCTTCCCTTTAGGAAACCAAATCCCATCTTTCCTTTAGGAAACCAAATCAAATTTTTCCATTTAAGAAACTAGATCCTATCCTCCGTTTTTGGGAACAAAATCAAACTTTCTCTTTTAAAAACAAAAATCCAATCCCTTCTTAATCTAAATCTTTCCTAGTTCAAATCCTTCCTAATCTTCTACTTTCCTAAATCTTAAGTTTCCAAAACTTTAACATAACAATCTTTCCTAAACTTCAAAACTCACAATTCAACTCTCTCCTAATTTCCTACCTTCCTAAACCATAAGTTTCCTAAAACTTTCAAATCTTTCCTTAAACATTAAGCTTCCAATTCCTTCCTAATTCAACCATTTCCTAATTCAACCCTTTCCTAATTCTATCCCTTTTCAAATCTTAACTTTCCAAATCTAAGTTTTCAAATCTTTCCAAACCTCAAATCTTTCTAAATCTAAAACTTTCTTATTTTCAAAACTTCCTTATTTTGAAAACCTTTCCTCTTTCAAAACCTTTCTTAAAATGAAATTTTCTTAATTTAAAACTTTCTCAACTCAAAACTTTATTAATTCAAACCTTTTCTAAATCTTTCCTAATTTAAAATCTTTCTAAAATTCTAAGCTTTCCAAATTCAAAACTTTCTTAACTTGAAACTTTCTAAATTCTAAACCTTTCTTAAACTAAATTTTCCTAATTTAAAACATTTCTAAATTCAACACTTTTTCATTTCAAAACCTTTCTCAAAATAAAACTTTCTTAATTCGAACTTTTCCTAATTCAAAACTTTCCTAAACGAAACTTTCCTAAAATGACACTTTCCTAATTTGAACCCTTCCTAATTCGAACATTTCCTAAATCCAATCTTTCCAAATCTTCCAAGTCCAACATTTGAGTCAATTGCTTTCGAAAATCTTTCCAAGTCAAGTCCAATCCTCCTTTTCTAAGTTTCTAAGTCTAGGTTTTCTAAAACCAAGTTTTCCAAAGTCAGGTCCTTTCAAATCTTCCAATCAAAGTTCAATCTTTCAATCTTCCAATCCAATTTCCAATTCAATCTCTTTCTTCCAATCAACTCTTCTATTTTCTATCGGACTCTTGTTCGAACTACGACTGACCTGATTCCTCCAAAAGGATACGTAAGCAACTCCTATGGGTGCGGTCACAACTTCTTTCAAATTTCAAATTCCTCCACATTTTTCAAATCTCAAATTCGATAACATTTTTCAAATTTCTAACTCCACAACCTTTTTCTTTTTTTCCTTTCAAATCTCCAATTCTACAATCTTCTTCAAACTTTCAATTTTCTAATCTCTTCCAAGCTTCCAATTCCAAATTTCTATTTCCCAATCTCTATATTTTCAATTCCCAAAATCTTCTTTCCAAATTCAAACTTCTATATCTTCCTTTTCAAATCAAATCAAATTCTTCTTTTCAAATCTATTTCTAAATTAACTCTCTTCTATTGCACTTGCATATCATGTATCATGTTAGTTTCTTTTCAAACATTCTTTTTCAAAGTGGATAGGATTGAACAATAGTTATTTAAAGACTCTCATAGGTGAATCTAGGATAGATTGACATCTAGGTACCGAAAGGGCGGGGTAGGGTGATGGCTTAGTGTGTCTTCCCTACACGTAACCAACCTCCGAACCTTGGATCACTGTTTTCAAAGACTAAAAACGGAGTTATTTTTCAAAAAGGGCTAAATGTTTTTCAAAAGTTGCCAAACAACCTGTTTTTCTTAAAAACCCTCTCTTGAGGAGATATTTTCAAAATCATTTTCCAAAAACCCTAAGTGTAGTCTTCGGATTATTCTTAGTTTTTAGGTGACCTAACTCACCTTAATCAAGTTAGGTGGCGACTCCAAATCCTTTTCAAAAGCCCTTTATCCAAATCTATTTTCAATTCTAACCTAGTGGCACTGATTTTTCTATGAGGATGAGTTCTAACGAGAGAGTACAACATTTTTCCCGCTTATGTGAGTATTCCTCGAGTGCGAAAAATCTGAGCGCGACAGGAGGAGGCGCTGTATTTATAGAGGGAGGAATGCATTGACGCCTGTTGCAATGGCACCAGGCCAAACATTACACTGGCGCTAGCCATTTAAGAAATGTTTAAGGTCGGCAACCAATGTATCTTTGACTATATTTGGGTGCCTGTACTAGTAACTACCATGTAATTTTTTGCCTAGCTTCGCTAGGAGTGACTCCGAAAAGTCCGGGAAGGATTTGAAAAGGCCGGGAATGACCCAGAAGGCCAGAAAAGAGCAGGAACACCTAGAATAGTATTCCAGAGGTATTTGACTTGAAAAATGAGGACAAGATGTGTTGGAAGGGTTGACCGAGCCTTTCGGGGCAAAACGGTCAATCGGATAGGGAAGCTGCCGGGACAGACTCGGACTGTCCTGGAAGAAGACTTGGGATTTGGAAACATTATTCAGAATGCTCCCAAAGGTTGTTGGTTTGATACCCAGAGCCGGTGTGGTCAGAAAAGGCGACCGGCCCACCAAGGCCAAAACAGTCATTTCGCACCGGATTTGTCGGAATTGAGTCAGAATGATCCGAAAGGATAAAGAAAGGTTGGGAACATTATAAAAAGCATTCTTGGGAAGTTACCGGTTTGATACCCACAGCCAGTGTGGTCAGAAAAGTTCACCGGCCCACCAGGGGCAAAATGGCCATTTTGCACCAAGTTTGCCGGAATTGACTCGGAATGATCCGGGAAGGTAGAAGAAGGTTGAGAATACTACAAGAAGCAATCTCAGGAGATTACCGATTTGATACCCAGAGTCGGTATGGTTCCCGGGGCATTAGGATGCCTAGGGGCAAAATGGTCATCTTGACAAGAAAGTCTCAGAAAAGGCCCAAGGGGCAGTTTGGTCATTTTTCACCGAAGTGGGCTAGCAGGTACTGGTGTTGACCTGGGTTTTGAGTGTTTTCGCCACTCTGACGGCGGTCATTGTGACACAGGGGTTTGTTAGCAATTCCCTATATCGACTTGTTTGCGAGTATTTCCGTTACTCTAACGGTTGTGATGTTTGCGAGTATTTTCGCTACTCAAACGGTTCGTGATCATTCCCGAGACTGCCTGATCTTGGGAAGCTGCTAAAGGGGACTTAACGCCTGAGAAGTTAACTTTCTCGGAAGGCGTGCCTAAACGGACATTTCTGCATTGGCGAGCTGGCAGGCACCAAAGGTGGATAGTTCTACCATTTATGGGACTTGGGGTCTCGTCCCGGTCAACAAGTTTAAGGGGAATTACCGTTTTGAAGAGATTTTCTTTGACAAATGTGCCGAACCGTCTCAAGGAATAAACTGTCTCGAGAGAGGGATTGCAATTGGAAAGGGGTTCTATCGTCTTCGGAAAGAGGTGCCTGATTTGGAGCCGTCTCGAGGAATAAACTGTCACGAGAGAGGGATTGGAAAGGGGACTTATCGTCTTTGGAAACACGTACCTGATTTGGAACCGTCTCAAGGGATTGGAAAGGGGTCTTATCGTCTTCGGAAAGGTGTACCTAATTTGGAACTGTCTTGAGGAATAAACTGTCTCGAGAAAGAGATTGGAAAGGGGACTTACCGTCTTTGGAAAGACGTGCCTGATTTGGAATCGTCTCGAGGAATAAACTGTCTCAAGAGAGGGATTAGAAAGGGGACTTACCATCTTCAGAAAGACATGCCTGATTGGAGTAGATTTACTGTCTCGAGGAATCAACTATCTCGAGAGAGGGGTTGGAATTGGAAAGGACAATACTCCTAAGGGCATTTTAGTCATTTTGCCTCTATTTGGGTCTGGTGGGCCCACGAAGCGATGGACAGACGGGATTTGGACTCAGAAAGTTGGTTTCGATTGGAATACATCCATATTGACTTGAGTACAAGTCTGGACGAAGTGTAGACTGCCAAGCGGTCAAAAATGAGGTGCTTACAGCTGCCCCTCTTTTTCTGTCTTTACTTGTCAAAGACAGAAAACGATAAAAGTAAAAGTCCCATGTTGACCGTGAGGCAGTCGGAGGGACGGACATTGGAAATCTTTCGACAACGGGGGTCGAAAATGGATAACGGGCCAAAAAAGCCTTCAAAAATGAGATTTGGCAGGAAAGGGGGCAAAGCTGCCCAGAATTTGCAACTGCGCCACTGCTTTGGCAGAAAATGCTTGGCGCCTCTGCTAGTGGCGCCAGGCTTGGAGTTAAAACCAGAAAATTTCTGGTTCGAACAGCTACGGCATGTTGGAGAGTTTTCGCAAATCTGAGAGACTTTGCGTGAAAATCGACTTGAACCTTGAACGGGCACTTCTTGGAGAGTACGGGTGATTGCCGAAAGGAGACCACGTCGTCGGAAAAGTCACCGGAAGAGAGGATTTGGCCGGAGAACTTCCAAAAAGTGAGTTTTCAAATTTTGTTGATTTTTATGTGTAGAACTTCATTTACATCATGTCAATAGTGAAAATTGATGTTTTGATGTGTTTTAAACATGATGGTGATATTATTTTTGCATTTTGGTGCTTGTTTGATTGAATTTGAGTGACTTTTTATGATTATGCAAAGAGGGTTTTCTACAGGAATAGTGAATTTGTTCCTACAGACTTGGGCATTCGGTTTTCTAGCTATATTCTTGTGCAATGTGCCTTAGAAAAATGTGTTTAACAACCGTATGAAGTTTCGTGATTTTTTGAAAACTCGATGAATTTTTAATTTTTTAAAAAAGAGAAAAATACTTAGAAAATTTAGAAAAATGAGAAAACTCAAGAAATTGATGGAATTTTTAGAGTTTAAAACTTGAAAAAGGTAGGAATATTTTTGGAAAACATTTGAAAGAATTTTCAAGAATTTTAGGACATTTGTGAAAACCATTGATTTATTAAAAAAAAAATAAAACATGTGTTTTGAAAATTTTGAAAAATTAAAAAGTGTGCACGGGTGCTGATGTCATGTGATTGTGACAATGTGAAGTGCACGTTTTGTGTTTTGTGTCGATGTCCTGGGTGTTGTAGGGGCCATTTTTGAACGGGACTTTGCTGAAATTTTTAGAAATAAAGGTTTAGAGTAAAAATCTTTTTGAAAGAAAAAGGCAGAAAACCCTTGATATTTGATTTGAAGTTGGAAAATCAGGATGTGCATTTAGGAAATTTGTTTTATCATTTTAAATCTTTCTTTCATTCTATTTATGTTAGTTATTTATTTTATTTTATTTTTACTTGCATTGCATGTATGATATGTTAACATTTCTTACCTTGGCTTACCTTTCCAGGATGGCAGATGCAGGTGATGACGGTTCCAAGAGGAGGCGCCGCTCGGGGAAGGCGGCTCAGACAAATTCCACTGGCGGCTCTAGTTGATCTAAAGGTAGTTGACGATCTACTGGACGATCCTCCTCCAGTCAAAGTGGGCAGGGGAGTGGGCTACCTGTCGACCGTTTTCCTCCGGTTGAGCAGGCTTTCGCAGAGGAGATTGGTGCCGAGGAGGAGGTACCAGGCCCTGGGGATCAGGTGACTAGTTACGGGAGAGCTTCTTCTAGGCATAGGCAGACGGATGCTGACTTGGGAGATCTGCAGATACCGGATGTCCGACCACTCGGGGATCTTGCTTATCACCCCAGCGTGTACTCTAGACAACATTTACCTCCTCTGCGGGTACATACAGCGTTCAGAGGCGCTGTTCATTAGGTTTTTGTGACCATGCAGCGGGCTGCCCTATCATATTGTGCCTTCTTGGGGGAGATCGGATTTGGCACCTTTATGGGATTACAGGCTAATCGCCTGAACCGGCATTTAGTACTAGCGTTGGTTGAGCAGTGGTTCGGGGAGACCGGGACCTTTCATTTTGTCGGCTTCGAGTTAGGTCCCACCCCTTTGGATTGGGCGATTATAACAGGGCTCTCCTTTGTCTGCCAGCGGATCACCTTGCATCCAGTCAATAGGGACGAGGCCTATTTGCTGTTGGACTTGCCTCCTCCTGAGCGTTCTGCCTTTCCAGTCTCTTGGATCAGTTAGGATGACCGTACTTTTGCTATTGAGCCATCGCCTGTCAGGCGGGACATCATGAGACGGCGACTTGTTTTGTATATCATCTTTAGCTGCTTTTGCAACAACAACAAGCCACTTGTGTCGTGTCGTTTGGTGAGTATAGTAGCCGATCTTGGAGCCTTATTTGAGTTGGACTGGGGGTCCTTTTCCTTTGGCTGCTTTATACGGTCGATGCGGGTTCGGACTTCTTCTCGTTGGGGCAGCATGACTAGTTTCTGGCCCTTCCTCATCTGGTGGAGCTATGAGTACCTTCCTGTTCGTCGCCCTGCAGTTGTTGAGGATGATCTCTATCCTCGCGTTTTGAGGTGGGCTCATGACCGGGTAGCCTAGCGATCGGAGATTACCGATTTTGTGACGCTCCGGGCTAACCTGGAGCTAATTGAGGCGAGGGATGTGACCCGGCGGCCCTTTATTGGATCAGTCCATTATGAGACAATCCGGTACTTGGTCCCATTGTCCTTGTCGAGAGCTGCTTTTCTCAGTGATGACACTTGGGAGTCCTATCTTGGAGAGCGACACTGATGGCAGTTTCACGAGGAGTTCCGATCAGCAAGGGCTCCGCTAGAGTATATGTTTGGAGCCCTGGTGGCAAGAGTGCCTATCCCTTATCAAGAGCATCAGGTAGGTGCTGAGTTCTTGCTTCCCCCAGATACAGATTACACTGCACACTTTGGGGCTCATTCGGTCGGTGCCTTCACCCGATTTGAGGTAGTAGTCGGCGAGTACGTTGTTGGCCAGGAGGTGGTTGACTTGTGGCGTCGAGCCGGAGGATACGTGCCACAGGCTGAGTTTACTGCTATGAGAGACCAGAGAGATCAGTACCAAATGGAGCAGGATCAGTATCAGGCCGAGGTAGCTTCCTTGACAGCTCGGTTATCTCAGCTAGGTGGTGGGGGGGTGAGTTATTCTTTCTTTGCTTCTTCTTGTCTGTTGTTGTTTAGTACTTCTTTTATGCAGCTGATTTCGGTTCTATCTTCCCTGCAGGATGGCGGTACTTCGAGTAGTTATCCACCTCCTCTGATGCCAGGTTTCGAGGATTTTGATCCAGATGATATCGACTTTGACCTGTGATACATGCCCCTTGTGGAGACTCTAATCTTTTTTTTTTTTTTTTTTGCCCTTTGTCCCGGAGATGTTTTTATGTTAGATAGTTTTATTTTGATATTTTGTACAAAAATGGATATTTATGGTACTTAGATGCATGGATAGACAGATACATTTATGATCTCTACAGCTAGGCATATGATCAGATGCATGTGATGTATGATGATGTTTGATATCTATTACATGAGTTGATGTTGATGACTTTTATTTCTACAGGGAGTTATATCCTATGTGTGCGAAGCCCATGCTGATTTTTTTTTTTTTTTAACACATGCCCAGGTTAGAAATATGTTAATAGAATGACACAGGGTGCTGTTAGACTTGTAGTTCTGAGAATGGTAACTCCCTCCTCTTCGGGGATTTAGCCTTTCTTTTGGCTCAACCCTACCTTGATTGGATGATAGCATTTCGCACATTTCTCAACCTCTTGATCGCCTCCAACTCTTTGTCTTAGGGTTAGTGTATATGGTTATTGGGCTGAGACTCTCGACTCTTGGGGTTTTAGCAACAGCTTACCTGACCTTTGGCAGAGCGATAAGTGGCCAGTCGTTTCAATCCGAGGTGACTTTGTTTAGGACCGTAATGTAGGCTAGGTTATGGGATTTTAGAAACAATAGGATATGTAGGCTCAAATTCAATGTTGTTTTCAGCAAGGTTTAGATCCATACTGTCCTTAACCATTTTCTCAGTAAGGCTAGCATCCTTCTTGGCTTTGGCAACGTGTTCAGCTCATTTAGATCAAGCAATCCGTTTTCAATCAGGAGGGACTTTACTAGGGAGGCCATGGTTTCAGGATTTTGCAAGAAAAGGGTAAAGGCTCGAACCTATTGTTTCTACTGGGTTTCTTCGCAACCTAAGATCACCTTTGAATTTTCTCCTTGCCTTTTTACATGACTTCTTAGGGTGAAAATGACCTTGTTCTTTCACCCCTTCTATATGCATTTTGAGATAAACATGACTTTCTTTTATTTCGATCCTTTTATTATGCTTTTGAAGATGACTCAATCATGATTTTCTTCAGGTCTTTCCTTAAAGGATGATTTTTTTTTTCTTTTTTCGGCCTCTTGCCCCTTGGCAAATCCTTTCCTTTTCTTTTTCCTTTCTTTTTCTTTTATGGAATGACTAATTCTTCGACCCTTTTTCTTTAGACATTTTCCTTGGTGGTTCAATCTACCCAATGTGGGCGGTGATCCCTAGGTTGGGGTTTTCTCGGAAAATAGATGGATGGCTCAACAGGTTTGGCAAGGGGTTACTTTTGACTGTATTGGAAATGAAATGAGGGCCTCTCTTCATTTCGAATTAGATTGCTTGATCTATAGAGCTTTTATTGCTGCCTTAGCACAGTGGGGGTAGATACCATTCCTAGAGTTTTCAAACTATTATCTGCCCTAGTGTGGGGAGGACAGTCTTAGATCGGGGTTGACAAAGAAAATTTCGTTTGTTGCGAGGCTCTAGGGGTTAAGCAAAGGGAATATAAGCACATTTATTTATTTATTTATTTATTCTTTTATTTATATGTGGGGAAGTGAAAGATGGCTCCTCTTCATTTTGATAAACTAGCCACACATCGCTTAGCTTCAGAGTCTTGCAAGTGTTGCCTTTGGGTAGTATCCTCACTCATCCTTATCCTCTCTCTCTCTCTGGAAGGCTGATCATTTGGCGAGTGGTTATCTCATGCTATCATCCTTTCAAGTTGGGTCATTCCACAAGATAAACCATGCCCCTTGCGTAGAGAGTTGTCACTATTCCCCAGGGAAGATAAGACAATAACAATGGAATAAAAGACTGTCATTTGATTATTATTATTTTTACAGAAAGCATAAAGTATTTAAGCAATAAGAAAATGTAAACATTAATTTAAAGATAGAAGGTGAAAGGGATAGAAAGAAAGTGGGTGAAAACACCCCTCTCTTGTATGCTTGTGCAAGGAACCCATTTTAGTTCGGCTTTGGGACAATTCCTACATCTTTGATGCTCCATTCGCGACCTGAATCCTCAGCTAAGGCAAGGCAAGCAAACGCTTCTCCTAGAGCTCCAAAGATATTGACGTTGTTGACGCGGTTGTCAGCCTCCTTCTTGTTCTTTGCAGTGGGTTCTTCTGTAAACAGGGTGACCAGCTCACCCCCTTCCAATTCGAAAGGCTCTGTTTGTTCTCTTGACTCCTCTAGCTCCCAACCCATGTCTTCATAGTTGTACTCAGTTGCGGGCCAAGGGTTTTCTAATAAGTCACGTTCTGCCCCAGCATACCTCGGATGCAGAAACTCAGCACCCCATCCATCAACAACTGTGCTCTGGGTCATCTCATCTTCTGGAAATATTGGCTCCTCAATGAGCCAATCAGAAGCATCAGGCACCTCCTCAGGGTTATAAAGATAAATCGGGCACAATGGGAGATCTTCCTTCCAGTCACTTTCTTCATCGGCCTCCCAATCGTTCTCATAACCTTCGGCCTCGAGCTCGTCGAATTCTCCCTCGCCTTCCATTTTTACTAGTATCATATTGACGGTGTGATCCGGCAGGGTGTTAGCGGTCACATTGGGAGTAGGAGCAGGTTTTATCGGCTACAGATCAATGGTCTTATTATCGATTAGGTCTTGGATCTTGTGCTTGAGAGCAAAGTAGCTTTCGATCTCGTGCCCCTGGCCACCTGAATGGTATTCACATGTAAGAGTGGCATTAAAGGTTAGGAGCAGAGGTCTTGGCAATAGGCGAGCAGGGACGGGTTTCAAGATGTTGTTCTTCAGAAGGCTATGGTAAGCCTCGGTTTGGGTGCAGGCTAAGGCGTCGAAAGTATGAATGCGTCAAGTAGGTCTATTAAAGTTGGGTCGTACCCCCGCGGGACCATAGTTAGGGGTAGGAACAGGCATGGTTAAGGTGGGTAAGGGCAGGACTGGGGGTGATTGTGGCAGGGGTCGGTATTGGGGTGGTTGGCTGGGCAGAATAGTAGATACTTCACCTTCCTTCCTGATCATGCCCCTTGTAGTGGCCACCTTTTTGGCTATGTTGGTGGTATTTTCTCTAGTCTTGGCATAGGGATCAATAATTCTTCCTGTCTTGAGGCCGTTTCCTATCATCTTTCCCTGCATGATAAGCTTGAAGAAACTTTTTCCTACGCTTATGCAAAGTTTCTCATAGAATATACCTTGAAAAGTATGTACAAATAGTTGTACATACTCCTCCTCTAGCGGGGGATTCACTTGTGCAGCGGCCTCCCTCCATCTTAGGGCGTACGTTTTAAAGCTCTCCTTCTCACCCTTGTGTAAGCACCCCATTTTTTACCGTTCGGCAGTCTACACTTCGTCCAGACTTGTTTTCAAGTCATCGTGGGCATATTCCAATCGAAACCAATCCTCTAGGTCCAAATTCCGTCTTTTCATCGCTTCGCAGGCCTGTCAGGCCCAAATAGAGGTAGAATGACCAAAATGCCCTTAGGGGCATTGTCCT
Organism: Euryodendron excelsum; assembly: GCA_033060915.1. Taxonomy (NCBI): domain Eukaryota; kingdom Viridiplantae; phylum Streptophyta; class Magnoliopsida; order Ericales; family Pentaphylacaceae; genus Euryodendron; species Euryodendron excelsum. The sequence continues at coordinate 15,172,485 of CM065384.1, read as the reverse complement.
TTCTTATTCCAATTCCAATCCCTCTCTCAAGACAGTTTATTCCTCGAGACGGTCCGAGTAGCAAAACTATTCACAAAACCATTAGAGTGGCGGAAACACTCACAAAACCGTTAGAGTAGCGGAAGTACTCACAAAACCGTTAGAGTGGCGGAAACACTCACAATCCAGGCACGTCTCTTCGGAGACGGTAAGACCCCTTTCCAATCCCACTCTCGAGACAGTTTATTCCTCGAGACGGTTTCAATCCAGGCACGTCTCTTCGGAGACGGTAAGACCCCTTTCCAATCCCACTCTTGAGACAGTTTATTCCTCGAGACGGTTTCAATCCAGGCACGTCTCTTCGGAGACGGTAAGACCCCTTTCCAATCCCTCTCTCGAGACAGTTTATTCCTCGAGACGGTCCGAGTAGCAAAACTACTCACAAAACCGTTAGAGTAGCGGAAATACTCCCAAATCATCAACCTCGTCCGAGTAGCGGAAATACTCCCAAATCATTAACCCCGTCCGAGTAGTAGAAATACTCAACCCCGTCTGAGTAGCGGAAATACTCCCAAATCATCAACCCCGTCCGAGTAGTGGAAATACTCAACCCCGTCCGAGTAGCGAAAATACTCACAAATCATCAACCCCGTCCGAGTAGCGGAAATACTCACACCGTTAGAGTGGCGGAGACACTCAAAACCTAGGTCAACACCCGTGTCTGTTAGCTCACTTCGGTGAAAAATGACCAGACTACTCTTAGGACCTTTTCCGAGACTTTCCGGTCAAGATGACCATTTTGCCCCTAAGCATCCGAATGCCCCGGGAACCACACCGGCTCTGGGTATCAAACCAGTAATGTCCCAAGAATACTTTTTATAGTGTTCTCAACCTTCCTTTACCTTTCCGGACCATTCCGAGTCAGTTCCGGCAAACCCGGTACAAAATGACCGTTTTGCCCCTAGAGGGCTGGTCTCCTTCTTTGACCACACCGGCTCTGGGTATCAAACCGGTAATGTCCCGAGAATACTTTTTATAGTGTTCTCGACCTTCCTTTACCTTTCCGGACCATTCCGAGTCAGTTCCGGCAAACCCGGTACAAAATGACCGTTTTGCCCCTGGTGGGCCGGTCTCCTTTTCCGACCACGCCGGCTCTGGGAATCAAACTGGCAATCTCTGGGAACATTCTGAATAATGTTTCCAGATCTCAAGTCTTCTTCTGGGACAGTCCGAGTCTGTCCCAGCAGTTTCCTGGTCCGATTGACCGTTTTGCCCCTAAAGGCCCGGTCAACCTTTTCGACCCACCTTATCTTCATTTTTCAAGTCAAATACCTCCAGGACACTATTTTAAGTGTTCCTGCTCCTTTCCGGCCTTCTGGGTCATTCCCGGCTCTTTCAAATCATTCCCGGACTTTCCAGAGTCACTCCTAGTGAAGCCAAGCTAAAAATTGCATGGTAGTCACTAGTACAGGCGCCCAAATCTAGTCAAAGATACGTTGCTTACCGACCTTAAATCTTTCCTAATTGGCTGGAGCCACTAGTAGTGGCGCCAAGCCAAAAAATGGCCTGGCGCCACTCCTAGTGGCGCCAGTGTATAATTTGGTCTAGCGCCACTATAACAGGCGCCAGGTTTGTCCTCCCTCTATAAATACAGAGCCTCATTCAACGTGAAAGGGGTTTGCAAACTTAACCTAAGAATCCTATATTTCGATATACAGAGCTCGAGCACCTCCTAAACCCTAGCCTCCCTAGGTTTTCCCAAACCTTAGCCACCATACATAAACCCTAGCCTCCTATACACTCATACACACCCCCATACACTCATACCCTAGCCTTCAACCATCCTTTGAAGATCGGAAGAGCTGCCATCTAAAGCTTGAAGACAACCCTTGAAGCTTGAAGGAAAAGATCAAGACGAAGACCGAAGAGCGAAGACAAGCAAGGCGCGCAAATTAAAGAAGATACAAGGTAGGCTTTCTCTTTAATTTTCTGCACTTCCCCTCTCTCTCTTCTCTCTCCAACCCACTTGGGTTTTCTCTATTTTAATCCCCCATCTCTTTCCCCCCCTTTCTTTGCATACTTGAAACAAGGGGACTCCCGGTCCATGTGTAGGATTAGACTATTGGAGAGTCACCGTGTCGGGGGCTTTCTTCTAGTCTAACCAAAGACCACGTGGGTCCGGCCCCCTTGATTATGTGGTGAAGCCTTAACCTTGTATGTTCACGACCCCAAATTGCATTGTGCATATCATAATCTTGCATCTTCCAAAATTCGTTTTCAAAGTTGTTTTCAAAGTTGTTTTCAAACTTGTTTTCAAAATTGCATCAAAATCTCTTTTTCAAAAACTTGTTTTCAAAACAACAATTCTAGGGTGATTTTAGCCTTTCCATGGCTAGGGTTGCTTTAGGAAAGTGTTATATAAAAAGTGACCTTTTGGTCTATATTTTCAAATCTTGTTTTCAAAACCACTTTCTTAAAGTGGTTTTAGCCCTCTTATGGCTAGAATCGCTTTAGGAAAGTGAGATGTTTTTATACTTTCCAAAAACTCTCTCTTCAAAAATCTCTTCCTAAAAATCTCTTTTTCAACATGCTTTCCTAAAACTCTCCTCTCCAAAATTGTTTTTAAAAACTCCCTTCCAAAATCTATTTTTTCAAGATTCCCTTTTTCAACTCCTTTCCAAAACTCTTTATCTTTAAAATCCCTTCCTAAAAACTCTCTTCAAAAGCCTTTCTAAAAAACTCTCTTTCCAAAATCTTCCTTCTAGAAATTTCCTCTATAGGATTTCCTTCCAAAATCTATGTTTCCAAAAACACACTTTCCAAAAACTCCTCCCTAGGATTCCCTTCTAGAAAACCTTCATTCCCGAAAAACGCGTTTTCCAAAAACCTCTTTCCTTAGAACCCAAGTCAAGCCCTAGAAACCACGATTAGGAAACCCTAATTTTCTTTCCAAAAACATGATTTTCAAACTTTGCCCCAAACCTAGGTTTCTAAAACCTCTTGATTTCTACATCCAAACCATACACGTTTCCAAAACCTATTTTCTATGCCGAAACTATAATTTTCCAAATCTAGGGTTTCTAGAATCTCCCTTTCCAAATCCTTGCCAAATCCTATTTTCCCTTTAGGAAACCAAATCAAATCTCCTCGTTTAGGAAACTAGATCCCGTCCTCCGTTTTTGGAAACAAAATCCAACCTTTCTCTTTTAGAAACCAAATCCAATCCCTTCCTAATCAAAACCTTTCTTAATTCAATTCCTTCCTAAACCATAAGTTTCCTAAACTTAAACTTTAAATCTTTCCTTAAATTTCAAAATCCAACTCTTTCTTAATTCAAATCCTTCCTAAACTTCCACTTTCCTAAATCTTAAGTTTCCAAAACTTGAACACAAAAATCTTTCCTAAATTTTAAAACTCAACTTTCAAATCTTTCCTAATTCAACCCTTTCCTAATTCTACCCTCTTTTCAAATCTTAACTTCTTAAACCTAAGTTTTCAAACCTTTTCTAAACTCAAGCCTCTCCTAATTTCAAGACTTTCTAAAATTTGAACTTTAAAACTTTTTAAATCCTAAACTTTCTAAATTTCAAATCTTTCTAAAATTCTAAGCTTCCTAAATTCAAAACTTTCTTAAGTTAAATCTTTCTAAACCTAAAAATTTTCTAAATTCTAAACTTTCTTAAGCTTCAAATCTTTCCAAATCTAAGACTTTTCTAAACTCAAAACTTTCTTAATTCAAATATTTCGTAAACTGAAAACTTTCCTTTTTCAAAACTTTCCCAAAACGAAACTTTCTTATTTTCAAAACTTCCTTGTTTTCAAAACTTTCCAAATTCAAAACTTCCCTTTTTCAAACATTTCCAAATTCAAAACTTTCTTATTCAAAACTTTCCTAATTCTAACCTTTCCTAAACCTAAAACTTTCCTAATTCAAAACTTTCCTAATCTTAAAACTTTCCAAAAATGAAACTTTCCTAATTCGAAACTTTCCTAAATTGGACTTTTCCTAATTCAAATATTTCCTAAATCTAATTTTTTCTAAACCTTCCAAGTCAAGTCAAATCTTTCCTAAGTCTCTTTCCTAAGTCTAGGATTCCTAAAACCAAGTCTTTTCAAAATCAATCTTTCCAAAGCGAGTCCAATCTTCTCAATTTCAATTTCCAATCTCCTCTTCTAATTTCAAGTCAAATTCAATTTTCAATTCAATCTCTTTTCAAATCAAACCTTCTATTTTCCATCGGACTCCGGTCCGAACTACGACTGACCTGATTCCCCCAAATGGATACGTAGGCAACCTTCATAGGTGTGGTCACAATACTTTTCAAACTTTCAATTCCACCCTCATGGGTGCGGTTTCCAAAATCTTTTCAAATCTCAAATTCCCGTCTACTTTCAAACTTTCCATTTTCAAATTTCTATTTTCAAATTTTCAATTTCAATTCTATTTCTTCAAATCTATTTTCAAATCAATTTCTATTTTCCAATCCTCTTAACTTGCACTTGCATATCATGCATCATGTTAGTTTCTTTTCAAACATTATCTTTCAAAGTAAATAGGATTGAACTATAGTTGGTTGAAGACTCTCATAGGTGAATTTAGGGTAGATTGACATGTAGGTACCGAAAGGGCGGGGTAGGGTGATAGCTTAGTGCGTCTTCCCTACACGTAACCAACCTTTGAACCTAGAATCACTGTTTTCGAAGACCAAAAGGAGTTATTTTTCAAAAAGGGCTAAATGTTTTTCAAAGGTTGCCAAACAACCCGTTTTCTTAAAAACTCTCTCTTGAGGAGAAGTTTTTCAAAATCATTTTCCAAAACCCTAAGTTTAGTTTTCGGATTATGCTTAGTTTTTAGGTGACCTAACTCACCTTAATCAAGTTAGCTGGCGACTCCAAATATTTTTCAAAAGCCCTTTATTCAAACCTATTTTCAATTCAAACCTAGTTGCACTCATTCTTTTAGGAGGGTGAGTTCTAACGAGAGAGTACAACATTTTTCCCGCTTGGGTGAGTATTCCTCGGGTGTGAAACATCTGGGCGCGACACCTTGCTCATCGTCATCAAGGACCATCGATCAAAAGTGAGGTCGATGTTGTGACGGTATTGGGCTTTGAATGCATTGACTAGCTCCATCCAGGTTGTGATCTTCCTTAAGTCCAGACGAGCAAACCATTATAGAGCATACCCTGTGAGACTATGTTGGAATAGCTGTATAAAGAGCTTCAAATCGTTGCCATGTCCACTTAGCGCTCCAGCGTATAGACGAAGATGAGCAACAGGGTTACTGGTACCATCGTACTTCTGGAAGTCGGGCATTTTAAACCTAGCAGGTCTCGGGTGGTCAGGGAAGAAACAGAGTTCATCATAGGAAGTGAACCCATAAGTATTGTGGCCATGGTGACTTCGTAACGAATCTTCCAACCCTTAAATTTTCAGATTGAGAGGGTCTAGAAAGGCCTTATCTGTAGTAGGTGAAAGCAATATGGTTTCTTCTTCTTCAGTGTTGACCCCCTTTAGCGTCTTCCTTAATCCTCCCAGCATTGTCAAACTGAAGTATGATCCTTGGATTAGCGGGTTCAAGGTCTTTGGATGAAGTCATAGATGATGATGGGACCGTAGTAGCATCCTTCATGGCCAGAGTTTGAATGAGTTTGAGCATCTCATCCATTTAATCCTCATTTCGTTGACTTCCTCTTGAGAGACTTGAGAGGATTCTTCAGGGTTAGCAGCCATCAATGATACTCTTTGTCGGGTGATAATGGGATCCTTAGGTGGATGTTGCCCCTTCTTGGGGGCAATGTTGACTTAGTATAGGGTGACCTCTGTAAATGAAAAATAAAAAGAGAGAAAGAAGAAGACAAAAACACAAATCGCAAGTCAGTTTCTAGTTTTTAGAAAACTTTCTGCAATGCATGTCCTAGGGTATCTCTATTTAAGGGGGAAACTAATCGTGATGTATTGGCCCACTTTTGGAGATAGGGGATTTGCCCCTGTATGCAGACACTTTACCGTCAGGTAGGAACCTTCAGCCATCCATGCATTCATTCATAAAAGTAAAGAAGTACATTAAATTTTGGGTTTAAGATATAAAAGAATTGAAATACATTTTAATAGGGGGAGGGGGAACATTTTCTTTTGTACTTCCGCCTATCTACTTTTACAAAGGAAGACCCTAAAGTACTCTTGAGTCTTCGGATTCGTCTTCCCTATACTTGATGTTGAAGAGGTCGTTGAGAGACCTTGTTGATCGGTCGCCCCTTGTTTTCATGGCAATCCTATCTCCGTGGGCATAGAGGGATTGGGGCCCCTCTTATGAAATGGATTGGGATGCATGCAATGAATCCTTAGGGTTACGTGAGAACCCTTAGGGTTTAGGTAGGTTTAATGCAAAGGAGAGTGACCTTGGTGTCACTCTCAATGGGTTGATCATATGCATGAGAATGCAATGACTTGAGTTACTTGGAACTCTTGTCTTTGACATGGAATATGGAATGCATGAACATGGGTATGCAAAAAGTATAAGGAGAAAGAATGCAGTAGCAAGATAAACGTGCATGCATGAGCAGTTAGACAGACATTATAACAGTATGAATACAGTTAGTATAACAGCAGGAATAGACAGGTATAAATGAAAGTAAGAGCAGTCGCCCTTTCCTCCGTGGTTTTGAAAACGGTGCTCGTGTCTTAAATCCGGCAGAGGTTTGGCTATGCATGGTGTCTATGTGAGTATGAGGTTGAGGGTTGACTAATGCGTCCTAAAAAGGCTTGGTCCCCAAATCTTCAAACTTAGGCCCACTCCCCGAGGTGGTGCCATGATCGGTTGGTGATCCCAGTGGGGGAACCATCAAGAGGCCGTAGGCGAAGAAATTGACAAAACATCTTGCCCATAACCAATATACCGTTCCCCCTTTCTAACTAGAAAGGACATATCAGGGTAATAATTTAAGTATGCAAAATGCAAGTGCACATGCAATGTGTGTGTAATTTTTAAAAGTGGAAGAAAGAGCCCAACAACTCCCATTCATCTTGTTCATCACATTCATGCATAGCAGTTAAAAAAACTTAAGTAAAAAGCGCACCTACAAAACAAAGATGCAAGTGTTAGTATGTGGATGACAAACATAATACAAGATAATATAAACAAATGCATGTTTTTTGAAAACAATTTTGAAAATTTAGTTTTGAAAATTTAAAGTGAATAAGATTGAACCAAGTTAATTGAAGACTTGACATAGGTAAAGGGTAAAGAGACATGACTACGACCTAACCCTATAAGTATCCCCAGTGCAGTCGCCAGTTGTCGCGCCCAGATATTTCGCACTTGAGGAATACTCATACGAGCGGGAAAAATATTGTACTCTCTCATTAGAACTCACTCTCCTAGAAGAATGAGTGCGACTAAGTTTGAATTGAAAATCAATTTTGAATAAAGGACTTTTAGAAAAAGTTTGGAGTTGCCACTTAACTTGATTAAGGTGAGTTAGGTCACCTAAAAACTAAGCATAATCCGAAAACTACACTTAGAGTTTTTGGAAAAAGGTTTTTGAGAATACCACCTCAAGAGATGGTTTTTAAAAAAACAGGTTGTTTGGCAACTTTTGGAAAACATTGAGCTCTTTTTGAAAAATAACTCCTTTTGGTCTTTGAAATCAGTGATTCTAGGCTCGGAGGGTGGTTACGTGTAGAGAAGATGCACTAAGCCATCACCTTACCCCGCCCTTTCGGTACCTACATGTCAATCTACCCTAGATTCACCTATGAGAGTCTTTAACTAACTATTGTTCAAACCTATCCACTTTTGAAAGCAATGTTTAAAAAGAAACTAACATGATGCATGATATGCAAGTGCAAGAAAAGAGAGTTGATTTGGAAATAAATTTTGAAAAGAAATTGATTTGATTTTAGAAAAGATTTGAAAAGATGGATTTGAAATTAGAAAGTTTTAGAATTTGAAAATTGAGATTTGAAAATAGACTTTTGGAATCGGGAATTGGAAACGGAACATAGAATTGGAAAGTTGAAGAAGATTGTAGAATAGGAGATTAAAAAAATGTTGTGGAAATAGAAACTTGAAAAATGTGGTGGAATTTGAGATTTGAAAAAGATTGTGACCGCACCCATGAGGGTTGCCCACGTATCCTTTTGGAGGAATCAGGTCAGTCGTAGTTCGGACAAGAGTCCGATTGAAGATAGAAGGGTTGATTTGGAAAAAGAAAAAGATTGAGTTGGAAATTGGATTGGAAGATTGAGAGATTGAATTTTGATTAGAAGATTTGAAAAAATTTGACTTTAGAAAAATCGATTTTAGGAAACCTAGAAAGACTTGAGACTTAGAAAAGAATGATTGGATTTGACGGGGAAAGATTTTGGAAAAGAATTGACTTGAATATTGGACTTGGAAGATTAGGAAAGCTTGGAATTAAGAAAGATTTGAATTAGGAAAGTTTTGTTTTAAGAAAGTTTTTGAATTAGGAAACTTTTGGACTTAAGGAAGTTTCGAATTTAGAAAGTTTTCAAAATAGAAAAGATTTTCATATTAGGAAAGGTTTGAAAATAGGAAAGTTTTGAAAGTAAGAAAGTTTTGAGTTTAGAAAGTTTTAGGTTTAGAAAGACTTGAAGTTTAGAAAAGTTTAGAATTTAGAAAGGTTAGAGGTTTAGGAAGATTTAACCTAAGAAAGTTTTGAATTTAGGAAGCTTTGAATTTGAAAAGATTCGAAATTTAGAAAGTTTTAGATTTAGGAAATTTTAGAGTTTGAAAGTTTTGAATTTAGAAAGCTTAGGATTTAGAAAGTTTAAAGTTTGAGTTTTAGAAAACGTTGAGATTAGGAAAGGTTGAGTTTAGGAAAAGATTGGTAAACATAGATTTGGAGAGTTAAGATTTGGAAAAGGGTAGAATTAGGAAATGGCTGAATTAGGAAATGTTTGAAATTGAATTTTAACATTTAGAAAAGATTTTTGAGTTCAAGTTTTGGAAACTTAAGATTTAGGAAAGGAGAAGTTTAGGAAGTAGTTGAATTAGGAAAGATTTGGATTAGGAAGGGATTAGATTTTGTTCTTAAAAGGAAATGTTTGATTTTGTTTCCAAAAACGGAGGATAAGATCTAGTTTCCTAAAGGATAAGATTTGATTTGACAAAGATTTGGAAAGGGGAAGTTTTAGAAACCCTAGACTTGGAAGGCTATAGTTTTGACGTAGAAAAGAGGTTTTGGAAACATGTATAGTTTTGATGTAGAAAACAAGAGGTTTTGGAAACCTAGGTTTGGGGCAAAGTTTGAAAACCATGTTTTTGGAAAGAAAATTAGGGTTTCGTAATCGTGGGTTCTAGGGCTTGACTTGAGCTTCTAAGGAAAGAGGATTTTTGAAAGTATGTTTTTGGAAACGAAGGTTTTCTAGAAGGGAATCCTATGGAGGAGTTTTTGGAAAGTGTGTTTGGAAAGAAGGAGTTTTTGGAAAATGTGTTTGGAAAGAAGGAGTTTTTAGAAAAATATTTTAAAGAGAAAGAGTTTTGGGAAGTGTGTTTTTAGAAACGTAGATTTTAGAAGGAAAATCCTAGAAGAGAATTTCTAGAAGGGAGATTTTGGAAAAGAGAATTTTTGGAAAGATTTTTTGGGAGCGTTTTTAGAAAGTGAATTTTTAGGAGAGAGAGTTTTTGGAATGGAGTTGAAAAAGGGGGTTTTGAAAAATAGATTTTGGAGGAGAGTTTTTGAAAACAATTTTAGAGAGAAGAGTTTTAGGAAAGTATGTTGAAAAAGAGATTTTTTTTAGGAAGAGATTTTTGAAGAGAGAGTTTTTGAAAAGTATAAAAACATCTCACTTTCCTAAAGCAATTCTAACCATAGGAAGGCTAGAACCACTTTAGGAAAGCGGTTTTGAAAACAACAAGATTTGAAAATATTGACCGTATTGGTCACTTTTAATGTAACGCTTTCCTAAAGCAACCCTAGCCATGGAAAGGCTAGAATCACCCTAGAATTGCGGTTTTGAAAACAAGTTTTTGAAAAAGAGATTTTGATGCAATTTTGAAAACAAGTTTGAAAACGAGTTTGAAAACGAATTTTGGAAGATGCAAGACTATGATATGCACAATGCAATTTGGGGTCGTGAACATACAAGGCTAAGGCTTCACCACATAATCAAGGGGGCCAGACCCACGTGGTCTTTGGTTAGACTAGAAGAAAGCCCCCGACACGGTGACTCTCCAATAGTCCAATCCTACACATGGACCGGGAATCCCCTTGTTTCAAGCATGCAAAGAAAGGGGGGGAAAGAGATGGGGGATTAAAATAGAGAAAACCCAAGTGGGTTGGAGAGAGAAGAGAGAGGGGGGGAAGGGCGGAAATTTAAAGAAAGAGCCTACCTTGTATCTTCTTTAATTTGCGCGCCGCGTTGTCTTCAATCTTCGGTCTTCGTCTTGATCTTCTTCTTCAACCTTCAAGGGTTGTCTTCAAGCTTTGGATGGCTGCTCTTCAAGTCTTCCAAAGATGGTTGAAGGATAGTGTATGAGTGTATAGGAGGCTAGGGTTTGTGTATAGTGGCTAGGGTTTGGGAAAACCTAGGGAGGCTAAGGTTTTGGAGGTGCTCGAGCTCTGTATATCGAAATATGAGATTCTTAGGTTAAGTTTGCAGACCCCCTTCACGTTGAACGAGGCTCTGTATTTATAGAGGGAGGACAAGCCTGGCGCCTGTTGCAGTGGTGCCAAGGTAAAATTTATACTGGCGCCACTAGGAGTGGCGCCAGGCCATTTTTTGGCTTGGCGCCACTGCTAGTGGCGCCAGCCATTTAGGAAACAATTAAGGCCGGCAAGCAACGTATCTTTGACTAGATTTGGGTGCCTGTACTAGTGACTACCATGTAAACTTTAGCCTAGCTTCATTAGGAGTGACTCCGGAAAGTCCAGGAATGATTTGAAAGAGCCGAGAATGACCCGGGAGACCAGAAAGGAACAGGAATACTTAAAATAGTGTCCTGGAAAAGGTTGACCGGGCCTTTAGGGGCAAAACGGTCAATCGGACTAGGAAACTGCCGGGGCGAACCCGGATTGTCCCGGAAAAAGACTTGGGATCTGGAAACATTATTTAGAATGTTCCCAGAGGTTGCCGGTTTGATTCCCAGGGCCGGCGTGGTCGGAAATGGAGACCGGCCCACCAGGGGCAAAACGATCATTTTGTACCGGGTTTACCGAAACTGACTCGGAATGGTCCAGAAAGGTAAAGGAAGGTCGAGAACACTATAAAAAGTATTCTCAGGACATTACCAGTTTGATACCCAAGAGCCGGTGTGGTCGAAGAAGGAGACCGGCCCTCTAGGGGCAAAACGGTCATTTTGTACCAGGTTTGCCGGAGCTGACTCGGAATGGTCCGGAAAGGTAAAGGAAGGTTGAGAACACTATAAAAAGTATTCTCGAGACATTACCGATTTGATACCCAGAGCCGGTGTGGTTCTCGGGGCGTTCGGATGCTTAGAGGCAAAATGGTTATCTTGACTGAAAAATCTCGAAAAAGGTCCTAAGGGTAGTCTGGTCATTTTTCACCGAAGTGAGCTAACAAACATGGGTATTGACCTAGGTTTTGAGTGTTTCCGCCACTGGGATAGGGTTGAGTATTTCCGCTACTCGGACGGGGTTGACGATTTGAGAGTATTTCTGCTACTCGGACAGGGTTAATGATTTGTGAGTATTTCCGCTACTCTAATGGTTCTGTGAGTATTTCCGCTACTCTAACGGTTGTGTGAGTAGTTTTGCTACTTGGACCGTCACGAGGAATAAACTGTCTCGAGAGAGGGATTGGAAAGGGGTCTTACCGTCTCCGAAGAGACGTGCCTGGATTGGAACCGTCTCGAGGAATAAACTATCTCGAGAGAGGGATTGGAAAGGGGTCTTACCGACTCCGAAGAGACGTGCCTAGGTTTTGAGTGTTTCCGCCACTCTAACGGTGTGAGTGTTTCTGCCACTCTGACGGTTTTGTGAGTGTTTCCGCCACTCTGACGGTTTTGTGAGTATTTCCGCTACTCGAACCCTCTCGAGGAATAAACTGTCTCGAGACAAGGATTGGAATTGGAAAGGAAAGGACAATGCCCCTAAGGGTATTTTGGTCATTTTGCCTTTATTTGGGCCTGACAGGCCCACGAAGCGATGGAAAGACGGAATTTGAAACTAGAGAATTGAATTCGATAGGAATATGCCCAAAATGACTTGAAAACAAGTCTGGACGGAGTGTAGACTGCCGAGCGGTCAAAAATGGGGTGCTTACACAATAGAGACCATATGATTAGTGTAACAAGGGCTTCCTAAGTAAATAAGGATTCCTAATCCAACCAAGATTAATCCCTATTTGCGTAAATTATAATTGATACCACTAATGAATTATAATTGCACTCCCTGCCATACTAGGAACTACATTTCGAGCTTTATATTATTAAATACTTATTTATCTCCCCACGTTAAGATTACAGATACCTGTTTATTAAATTAAATTACTGACAATTAAATTTAATAGGCTTATTTAATTTCTTGAGACCTTCCACTTAACTTATTTGATATGTCGGATTCATAATCCACCTACAGGGTTTTACATAATCAAAACTTATAAGCTTTCTCAAGGGGGTATCATCAATTCCTATACCGGGATGTGAATTCCATCAATAATTAATATTCACCATACATATAATGTTATTATCCAACTCACTGAGTTTATTGACCCACAAAGAATCTCACTCTTCTGTAAATCAAAACAATAAGTACTACATGCACTTGTCTATTTATTCTATTAGTATTAAGAGTATAAGCACTCATAATAATCACGAGATATTAATTGTTTTATATAGTTAGTATAAAAACAATTACCTCAACATGATCCTATTCAATACACACAAATTGTACTACTACAAGGAATTGGAATCATACCATTCCCCATAGTCAAGGCAGACCTATTAATACCTTGTGCTACAGTTCTACTGATGGTGTGTCTAGTTCCATTTAAGACTGTGAACGAGAAGCTTATATTCCATAAGAACTGATGATTTAATCTTCTATGTGTAAGCCAAACTCTACACATCAAATCATCTACTATATAGAATAAGAGACACACATGTATAATCATTAAATAAATAACACAATGCAACCGTTACTTACACAGATTCTCATTAAAATGGAATAACTAATTTATTAATAAATACTAAAGCTATTACACAAAGCATGTCTTTTAGTATAAATCCCTAGGAAATCGAATAAATCAATCGCTTTGTGGGCCCAACAGAGGCAAAATGACCAAAATGCCCTTGTGGCATTGCTCGGTCCTATTTCAGTTGGCATGTCTTCTTAGAGACGGTAAGTCCCCATTTTAATCTCAAATCCAATTCCAATTCAAATCAAATTTAGCTCGCCTTTCGAGAAAGTTAATCTTTCGGGCGGTAAGACCATCCAATCTGACACGTTTTCTAAGAAACTCTTTGAAACGGTAAGTCCCTTCAAACCCATTGATTGAGACGAAACCCAAGTCTCCCATATGGTAGAACGGTCCACCTTTGGCGCCTACTAGCCCGCCAATGAAGAATATCTGTTATTTGGCACGCCTTTTGATAAAGTTAATTCCTTAAATGATAAGTACACCTAGTAACTTCTCGATATCAAGCAATTTCAGGAATGAACGCACACCGTCAGAGTGACGGAAACACTTACAAACATCGCAACTATCAAAGTGGCGGAAAAACTCGTAAATAGGTCGACATAGGAAATTTAACAACAAAACCCCTATGTCACGGGACCAAATGTGTCACGCTCCGAAACTCGGCCTATTCAGATTTAAGGTGCATGACCGACCAGTGGCTTGGCTACCCAAGGCCGCATTACATAACTCGGTTGAACACCCATGCATTTATCATTTAAAAGATACATAATTGCAGAATTAAAACTGTATAAATGTAAAGTAAAACGTGTGTCATACATAGCAGAGCGGTGCCTAATCTCCAAAACGTAAACATTTCATAAGATGGACTTATCAAAGACCACCATAGTTATAACATTATAATATTACAAAACATTAGTGTCCAACCCCTATATCAGTACATAACATAAGGCCCGTGAGCTGTAGTCCAAATATCCACGTAATGGGCCTCCCTCAAGGCCTCCTAGTTTGGTCACCTAAAAATATTTTTAGAAAACGTAAGCTAATGCTTAGTGAATAACAATAATGCATAAGCATAAAATTTCATAGACTGTATTTATATTTAATGTACATGACAATAGAGGCACATTTATACATATGTGACATGAACTTAGAAACGTATAAGTGCAATCTTAAAGACACATGAAGCATAGGCTTTTGTATTAAAATATTTCATCATTTCTAAAACATAATGTTGAAGAAGAGAGGCAAGCGTGTTGTAGCATGAACTATTAGAGCGTGACATAACTTGTCATGAACATAACATACCATATCTTATAAGCATACATCTTGGCTCGCCGTATAATATAGGACATATCAAATATTAGCATTCTTAGTAACTTATAAAACGTAGCCTTAGAAACGTAGGTAACATAAGTATCATATTGGAATACTATAACATTTCGAACATAGTATCATGGGAGTGAGATATAACACATAACATAACTTCGTAAGGCATAACATAGCTATCATAAGCATACAAATGCATGATACTATAAGGCATATCATAGTGTCTTGAAAGGAAGTAATACACCGTGACATTAATACTTGTGAGAACATGCGTGACTTGTTGTGAAGCATTCAAATAAGTCATATTTCTCATTCTAGAATATAAGTGGGTCATGCCTTTACATTAGGCCAACATATCTCTCACTTCACCCCACTTAAGAGGTCTTTTTGGTATCGGACATCATAATAACCACAAAGGTCATGCATAAGGCTCTTTAAGCTAACATAGTAACCAAAAAGGGTCACACATAGGCTTCTTAGGCCCACATAGTAACCACGAAGGTCACTCATAGGCTCTTTAAGCCAACATAGTAACCATCAAGGTAACACATAGGCTCTTTAGCCTAACATAGTAACCATAAAAGGTCACACATAGGCTCTTTAGGCCAATCATGAGAGCTAGGCTCAGTCATTAAGAGCTACGCTCAATCATTAGAAATATAGAGTGCTTTAAGCCAAACATGAGTGCAGGGCTCAATCGTGAGATGATGCTTAGTCATTAAAAGCTACGCTTAGTCGTTAGCACGTAGAGAGCTTTAGGCCAATCATAAGAGCTAGCTCAGTTATAGTAACCATAAAGGTTATATCTAGACTTTTAGGCCAAGGGACGTCTCTCAACTTGGTGATAGATTAGTCGTATCCCCTACCGTAGGACCATCGTTGCTAGTTTAGGGTCGTACCACGAAAGACCTTACATGTCGATGGTTTATTTTACGTCCCCCATCCTAGGACTATCAAGCTAGATTAAAGTCTTGACACGAAAAGACCTTAAGTTAGAGTTGTACATTAGAAATCTTACATCTACTTTTTGTGAACGTTCTAGTCCGTAGGTTGTAATTCATATTATAGGTAAGGTTCGTATATAATTCAAAGCATGACATTCATACCTGAATAATCATGCATTGAAATAAATGGAAAGAAATGCATGAAACGTAATTGAACCTGAAAGCATTTAGAGAGTAATAGGTCTTACTTATGGCATATCGTTACTCACCTTTCTCCGATTGAACGGGTGGCTAACGAGGTGTTCCTACACAAAATGCACGTAGAAGTATAGAAACATCAATACAAGGTTCTAAAGCAAGAAATAACACATAAACTGAGATTAAGCCCATAATTGCCTTGACCCCGACTCACCAACACCTCACTCCCACCATGGAAGAGTGAGACTAACTCTAAGGCAAGGACCCAACGTAAAACGAGAGCATAAGGTTGAGGGTGAAGTATGAAACTCAGAACATCGATCCTTTCATCGCGTCCCAACCACCCCGGATAAAGGATTCTTACACAAGGCTAGTTCCATATGAAAAATAGGTTTAAAGGCCTTTAATTTGATAGATCATGGCTTAAAAATACATTTTGGGTGAAGAAGTTAGGTCTCATGAAGATGGGGTAACAGTTTTGAAAAATAAGGGTTTTGGTATAGTTTTGGATCAACTTTAAACTTTCATATCTCTCATTCTATAAGGAATTAGAGAACAAACTTTACATGGGTGCAGAGGTCTATGACTCTACTTTCTAACCCTTCAAACGGTGCATTAATTTGAGTTCTCTAGAGAAAGCTATGCCCATTTTACTAAATAGGGCCGAAATTGGGAGGCCATTTGAACGCCCAATCGTGGAGTTCGAACGCCTAAATGCCATTTGAACTCCAGGCAAAAAAATGGAAAACACCTTCTCTAACCATTCGAACGCCCCCTGGGGGAGTTTGAACGCCCAGACTTCTTCCCCATACCGTTCAAACGCCATATCGGGCCTTTGAACGCCCAATTCTGAGCAACAACCGAAATTCGACCCAAAACTTCAAAACTTACCCAAAACTCCTCAAAACACAACCAAACCTTCCCAATACTCTTAGGGCTCAAAGATTAGCCTGCAAGGATGACAATAACTCAAAATGGGGGAGAAAGAACAATTAAAACAAAGGGATCTAGGGTTTTAAGAATCCAAGCCCTAACTTGCATAAATTGGGGATTTCAATCCCAAACTCTCAAATATTCCAATGGGGCTTACCATACTCTAGGTTTAGGCAATTTAGGACTCAAAGAAGTCTCCCACAACAACCTAACAAGATAGATACATATATATACATAATTTGTAAAGAGAGAAATGAAACCTTACCTTTCTTTAATCTTGTTCAAGTCTTCTAATGGCTTCAATCTCTTCCTTCACCTCTCCTTCAAGCTCTTCTTCCTTCAATCTCCCCTTCGCTCTTTCTCTTCTCTCTTCTCTCTTCTCCCTCTCCCAACTAATTAGGTGTGTGTGTATGTGTGTGTGTTTATGTGTATATAAGAGTATATAAGATGACACACATGGGAATAATCCCATGTGTCTCACCCTACAGGCTTAAGCTACAACATAAGCTCCCATTGGTCAATCTTGACCCAAATGAGGCAATAATTAATATTAAACAATGCAAATACTATAAATTCGCATTAATACAAATAAATAGAGGTTCGGGATATCACAGAACGCGCCGTGACACGTTTACCAAATGATGAGATACTTTTGAAAACCAATTCATCATTGACTATCAGAGTGACAAAAACACTCAAAACACGGGTTAACACCAGTTCTTACCAGCCCACTCTGGTGAAAAATGACCAAACTGCACCTTGGGCCTTTTCCAGTGTGCTTCTCAAGAAAGTAACTAAGTCCTCAGAGTGGTAAGTCTATCCTTCCAAGGTCGTCCCAAGACAATTTGGCATGTTCAAATGCCTTCCAGTTGGTTCCGAACCAATTATGAGACCATCCGGTCAAAATGATCATTTTGCCCTTGGGCGTTCAAGCGCCTCCGAAAACCACACTGGCTCTGGGTATCAAGCCGGTTACCTTCTCGAGGATGCTTCTAATAGTATTCTCAATCTTCTAACACCTTTATGAAACATTAAGAGTCTATTCCGGCAAGTCCAATGCAAAATGATTGTTTTGCCCTTAGTAGGCCGATTGCCTTTTTCAACCATATTGGCTCTAGGAATCAAACTAAAAATTTTCCCGAACACTCTAGATAGTGTTTCCAACCTTCAAGTTCTCTCATGAGTCATTCCAAGTCTATCTCGATGGTTTTCCAGTCTAGTTGACCATTTTGCCCCTTAAGGCTGGACCAACCACTTTGGCAATCCCGACCTTGTATTTCAAGTTCGTTACCTTTGGTACGCATTCTACCCATTTTTGGCCTTCCAGACCATTCTCGGCCTCCCGGACCTTCTGGGGTCACATCTAGTGGAATCAAGCCAAAAATTACATGGTAGTCACTAATACAAGTGCCTAAATCTTTTGCCTTGCATATCAAGGGTCGAAAGATATGTTCCTTACTGCCTTAAAACATTTCATAAGTGGCTGGTGGCGCCAAGCCAACAATTGGCCTAGCTCCACTCCTAGTGGCGCTAGTGGAAAATTTACCCTGCAGCCACTGCAACAGGCACCAGGCTAATCTTATGTTTATAAATACAGAGTCTCCCCTAGTATGAAAAAGGTCTGCAAACTTAGTCCAGAAACTCTGCTTTTCGAATTACAAAGCTTAAAGTCTCTCCAAAACCCTAGCCTATTTAGTCTCTTCAAACCCTAGCCTCTATACACTTAACCCTAACACCTATACACACTCCATACACTCATACACAAGCCTCCAAGGCCTCCATTAAAGACTCAAAGTGTTGTAACTTGGAAGCTCTCAAGGATCAAGCAAAGCAAAGCAAGCAAGGCAAGCAAAACAAGAAGAAAATAAGGTAGGCTCTCTCTTTATGTTTATGTACCCCTCTCTTCTTCCTTCTAAACCACTTCGGTTTTCTTCTATTTCAATCCACTATCTTCTTTCGCCCTTTCTTGCATGCTTGAAACAAGGGCCTCCCCAATTCATGTGTAAGAAGGACTGTTGAAAGTCACCGTGTCATGAGCTTTTTTCTAGTTCAACCTTAGAGTATGTAGATTTGGCCCCCTTAATTATGTGGTAAAGCCAACCTTGTATGTTTACGTCCCTACTTGCATTATGCATGTCATATTCATACATCTCTTCAAAACTTGTTTTCAAAGTGATTTTCAAAACTTGCATCAAAATCCTTTTTCAAACTTTGCATTCAAAATCTCTTTCTCAAAACTTGTGTTCAAAATGACAAGCTTAAAGTGATTCTAGCCATTCCATGCTTATGGTTGTTTTAAGAAAATGTTATATTTATTGTGACCATCAAGGTCCATATTTTGAGTGTAAACCCTAAATTGCTTTTCATCAAAACCACCATCTTAGGATGATTCTAGCCATTCCATAGTTAGGGTTCTTTTAGGAAAGCGTGATATTCAATGGGATCATATCGACCCATATTTCAACTCCATATTGTTTTCAAAACCACCAACTTAGAATGGTTCTAATCTTTTCATGATTAGAATTATTTTAGGAAAGTGAGACACTCAAAAGATTTCAAAAAGTCCATGTTCAAGCTCCTTTCCAAATTGCTTTTCATGCCCTTTACAAATTGCTTTTCAAAATCTCTCTCTTTTTAAACTTCCTTCCAAAAACTTTTTGTCTAAAAACTCTCTTCAAACTTCCTTCCCACAAACTCTCTTCAAACTTCCTTCTTAGAAACTCTCTTCAAAAGATTTTCTTTCCAAAAACTCTTTTTCTTGGAGTCCAAGTCAAGCCCTAGTTTCTATGGTTAGGAAACCCCAATTCTCTTTCCTAAAAACATGACTTTCTCTTTTTTACATCAAATCATATATTTCTAAAATCTCTTTTTCTACACAAAATCATAGTTTTCCAAATTCAAGATTTAAAAAATTTAGCCTTTCCAATCCCATGTCAAATCCAATCTTTCAAATTAGGAAACTAGATCAAATCTTTCCATTTAGGAAACTATGTCAAATCTTCCAATTTTAGAAGCTATGTCAAATAATCTATTTTTGGAAATAAAATCTAATCTTCAAATTTAGGAAATAGGAATCAAATATTTCTTAATTCAAAACTTTCCTGCATTCACATCTTTCTTAATTTAAACCTTTCCTAAGTTCACATTTTTCTTGATTCAAACTTTTCCTAAGCTCACATCTTTCTAAATCCAAAACTTTCCTAAAATAGAACTTTCTTAAAATGAAACTTTTCTAATTTGACACTTTCCTAAAATGGAACTTTCCTATTTTGAAACTTTTCTAAACTTAAAGATTTCTAAAATCTAGTATTTCCTAAACCTAATCAAGTGATTAAGTCAAGTCTTTCTAAATTAAATTAAATCTCTTTTCAAATCTTTCTTAAATCTAACTTTTCTAATTCGAACATTTCCTAATTCAAACCTTTCCAAATTCGAACTTTTCCTAAATCCAACTTTCTAAAATTGAACTTTTCAAATCTAAATCAAATCTTTTCTAATTTAACTACATGGTCCAACCCTAGGATACCTAAATCCTAGTTCAACCCTAATCCCAAGTTAGGAAGCTTCAACTCCTTTCTAAAACATCTTTCTAAACTAAGATGGTTTTCAACTTCAATATAAGTCGAAGATGTTTTCAAATCTCAATCTTTCCAAATCAAGTTTAAACTCTCTTCTAAGTCCAATCTTAAGTCTAGGTTCAAGTTCAAATCAAACCCCTTTTCAAATCTTCTATTTCAAGCTCAAATCAAACCCTTTTTCAAATCAAACCTTTTTTAAATGAAACATTTTCAAATTAAACTTTTTAAAAACCTCAAAGTGTCTATTTTCAATCGGACTCTTGTCCGAACTATGATTGACCTGATTTCCAAAAAGAGATATGTAGGCAACCCTCATGAGTGCGGTCATAATCTTTTTCAAGCTTCTAATTCCACAAACTTTTTCAAATTTTCAATTCCATAATCTATTTCAAGTTTCTAATTCTAAAATCTATTTTTCAAATTTGCAATTCCATTTTTTAAAACCTTCTTTCAGAAGTCGAATCTTTCTTTTCGAATCTATTTTCCAAATCAAATCTTTTTCTTGCACTCACATAACATGCATCATCTAGCTCTTTTCTAAAGTGGATAGCATTGGACATTTATTAACCAAAGATTCCGAATGAGTGAACCTAGGGTGAATAAACATGTACGTACCGCAAGGGCGGAATAGGGTGATAGCTTAGTGCGTCTTCCTACACGTAACCAACCCCCAGAACATAGATTTTTGTTTCAAAGACCAATCCGGAGTCATGTTTTTCAAAAGGGCTTTACAAACATTTTCAAAAGGTTGCTAAAAACCCTTTTTCTAAAAGCCTTCTCAAGAAGGACATTTTCAAAAGGTTGCTAAAAACCCTTTTTCTAAAAGCCTTCTCAAGAAGGACATTTTCAAAACCTTTTTAAAAACCTTAAGTGTAATCTTCAGATTGTGCTTAGTTTTAGGTGATCTAACTCACCTTAATCAAGTTAGGTGGTGACTCCAAATCTTTTCTAAAAGTCCTTATTCAAAATCAATTTTTAATTCAAACCTAGTCACATTCGTCCTTCTAGGAGGATGAGTTCTCATGAGAGAGTACCGTGTTTTTCCACTTGTGTGTATTTTTCTCTAGTACGAAAAATCGGTGCACAACAGCTGGCAACTCCACTGGGGACGCTTAGAGGGTTAGGCCATTGTCATGGTCTCTTCACTCTCGTCCATCCGGAGTCTTTGATTAATTTTTCCGATTCTATCCACTTCAAACTTTCAAAATCAAACTTTTCAAAGTTATTTTCAAAAACATGTCATTGCTTGCATTCATTTATATTCAATTAATCAATCTTGCATTAAGTTTGTCATTCAAGTACTGACATGTGCATCTTTATTCTTGTTGGTGGACCTTTGTTCACATATTTATTTCATGTTATATTAACAACTATGTATGTCATGAATGTATGTATGGAATGGACAAGATGGATGGGAGTTATTGGGCCCCTTCCTTTGCTTTTTAAAATTTCACACACCCACTGCATTGTGCACAAGCACTTGCATACTTGCATTCTTTACCTGATTATGTCCCTTATAGTTAGAAGGGAGAATAGTATATTGGTTATGGGTAAGATGCTATGTCAGTTTCTTCACCTAGGGCTTCTTGATGGTTCCCCCGCTCGGATCACCAACCGATCATGGCACCACCTCGGGAAGTGGGCCTAGGTTTGAAGATCTAGGAACCAATCCTTCTTAGAGTAAGCTCGCCATTTTTGCCCACTTGGCAAAATCTCTGGTCCATCCAGACTTATGTTCAAGCCAACGCAACTATATTCAAGTCCAAGTCCACTCTTCGAGCTCAATCTAATCAATCAATCGCTTAGCGAGCCTACTAAGCCCAATAAAGGCAGAATGACCAAAATACCCTTGTGGCATGGCTCGGTCCAATTCCAATGGGCATGTCTAGAGACGATAAGTCCCCTTTTTAATCTCAAATTCAACTTCAAGTCCAATTCTAATTCCAATCAAATTTGGCTTGCCTTTCGAGAAAGTTGATCCCTTAGGAGATAAGACCATCCAATTTGGCACATTTTTTGAGAAAACTCTTCAGAATGATAAGTCCCTTCAAACATGTCGACTGGGACGAGACCCCAAGTCCCCGAGATGGTAGAACGGTCTACCTTTGGCACCTATTAGCCTGCCAATAAAGAAATGTCTGTTATTTAGCACGTCTTTTGAGAAAGTTAATTCCTCATACGATAAGTTCACCTAGCAACTTCCCGAGATCAGGTAGTCTCGGGAATGAACGCGAACCGTCAGAGTGGTAGAAACACTCGTAAACATTGCAACCGTCAGAGTGGCGGAAACACTCGTATACAGGTCAACATTGGGAATTGCCAACAAACTCCCTATGCCATGGGACCAAATTTGTCTCTTAGCCGTGACACGTTTACCAAAAGATGAGATACCTTTGGAAACCAACTCGTCATAGACCTTCAAAGTGACAGAAGCACTTAAAACCTGGGTCAACACCAGTGCCTGCTAGCCCATTTCGGTGAAAAATGACCAAATTGCCCCTAGGGCCATTTCTAGCACGCTTCTCGGGAAAGTACTTAAGTTCTCTGAGTAGTAAGTCTATCATTCCAAGATCATCTAAAAGATGATCCAGTATGTTTAAGAGCCTTCCATTCAATTCCGGACCAATTTTAGGACCATTCGGTCAAAATGACTATTTTGCCCCTAAGCATTTAAGTGCCCTCGGGAACCACACCAGCTCTGGTTATCACACCGGTAACCTTCTGAGAATGCTTCTAATAGTATTCCTGATCTTTTAATACCTACCCGGATCATTTTGAGTCAATTACGGCAAACCCGGTGCAAAAATGATCATTTTGCCCCTGGTGGGCAGTCGCCTTTTCCAACCACACCGGTTCTAGGTATCATACCGGCACTCTTTTGGAGTATTCTAGATAGTGTTTCCAACATTCAAGTACATAAAGGGATTATTCCGAGTCCATTTTGGTGGTTTTTCGGTCTAGTTGACTGTTTTGCCCCTAATAGCTCGGTTGACAATTTCGACCTTATTTTGCAAGTTCGTTACCCCAAGGACACTATTTCAAGGGTTCTACCTATTTTTGACCTTTCAAACCATTCTGGGCCTTCCGAAACATTCCCAGACCTTCCGGAGTCACTCCTAGGGGAGCCAGGCTAAAAAATGCATGGTAGTCTCTAAGACAGTGCCCAAATCTTCTCTTTGCGTATCAAGGGTCGAAAGTACGTTTCTTGCCGCCTTAAAAGGTTTCCTAAGTGGCTAACGCCACAACTAATGGCGCCAAGCCAAAAAATAGCCTAGCTCAGTAGATTTTTAAGCTTGGCGTCACTGCAACAGGCCCCAAATCACTCCCTGATCTATAAATACAGAGCCTCTTCCCTACGTCAGGGGGGTCAGCAATCTAACTCCAGAAACTCTCTCTCTCAATATACAAACTCCGAATTCTCTCCAAACCTTAGCTCTCTTAGGCTTATTCAAACCCTAGCCCCCACACTTTAACCCTAACATACATACACTCAATGCATGCCTATACGAGCCTCCAAGCCAACCATTGAAGACTCATGAGGTGTTGTAATCTCGAAGCTCTTGAACATCAAAGCGAAGGAAAGAAAGCAAATAAAAAATGACACAAGGTTAGTTTTCTATTTACGTTTACGCAATTCCCCCATTCTCTCTTCTCCTTCCTAACCCACTTGGATTTTCTTCTATTTTAATCTCCTATCTTCTTCCCCCCCTTTCTCACATGCTTGAAACAAGGGAATCCACGGTTCATGTGTAGGAAGAATGGTTGAAAGTTGCCGCGCCTAGATTTTTCGCACTCGAGGAATACTCACACAAGCGGGAAAAATACTGTACTCTCTCGTTAGAACCCACCCTCCTAGAACAATGAGTGCGACTAGGTTTGAATTGAGAAATTGATTTGAAGAAAGGGCTTTTGAAAAATATTTGGAGTCGCCACCTAACTTGATTAAGGTGAGTTAGGTCACCTAAAAACTAAGAATAATTTGAAAACTACACTTAGGGTTTTTGGAAAAGGTTTTTGAAAATATCACCTCAAGAGAGGGTTTTTAAGAAAAAACAGGTTGTTTGGCAACCTTTGAAAAATGTTTAGCCCTTTTTAGAAAAATAACTCATTTTGGTCATTGAAATCAGTGATCTAGGTTCAGAGGTTGGTTACGTATAGGGAAGACGCACTAAGCTATCACCCTACCCCACCCTTTCGGTACCTACATGTCAATCTACCCTAGATTCACCTATGAGAGTCTTCAGCTAACTACTGTTCAATCCTATCCACTTTGAAAAATGATGTTTGAAAAGATATGATGCATGATATGCAAGTGCAAGAGAAGAGAATTGATTTAGAAAATAGATTTGAAAAGAGATTTGATTTGATTTGATTTGAGAAGAAAAAGATAAAAATTTGAATTTAGAAATTAAAATTAGAGAGATTTGGGAAATAGAAATTTGAAATTGAAATTTTGAAAATTGATTGGAGATTTGAAAAGATTGTAGAATTTGAAATTTGAAAAATATGGAGGAATTTGAAATTTGAAAGAAATTGTGACCGCATCTATGAAGGTTGCCTACGTATCCTTTTGGAGGAATCAGGTCAGTCGTAGTTCGGACCGGAGTCCGATTGAAAATAGAATGTTTGATTGGAAGAAAGAGATTGAATTGAAAATTGAATTTGATTTGAAATTAGAAGAGGAGATTGGAAATTGAAATTGAGAAGATTGGACTTTAATTAAAAGATTTGATTTTGAAAGACTTGGTTTTAAGAAACCTAGACTTAGGAAATAGAGGATTTAGAAAGGACTTGAAATCAAGAAAACTGGATTTGACCTGGAAAGATTTTGAAAAAGAGTTGACTTGAATATTAGACTTGGAAGATTGGAGAAAAATTGGAATTAGGAAAGGTTCGAATTTGAAAAGTTTCAAATTTGGAAAGTTTCATTTTTTGAAAGTTTTGTTTTTGGAAAGTTTTCAAATTAGGAAAGTTTCAAAATTAGGAAAAGTTTTGAATTAAGAAAGTCTCAACTTTGGAAAGTGTTGTTTTAGGAAAGGTTTTGAAATTAGGAAGTTTTGAAAGTTGGAAAGCATAGGATTTGGAAAGTTTTGAAATAGGGAAGTTTTGAAAATTGTAAAGTTTTGTTTTAGGAAAGGTTTGAAAAAGGAAAGTTTTCAATTTAGGAAATGTTTGAATTAAGAAAGTTTTGAGTTTAGAAAAGTTTTGGATTTGAAAAAATTTGAAGCCTTAGGAAAGTTTAGAATTTATAAAGTTTGTAAATTTAGAAAAATTTGAGATTAGGAAAGGTTCAAGTTTAGGAAAGATTTGAAAACTTAGGTTTAAAAAGTTAAGATTTGAAAAGAAGGTAAAATTAGGAAAGGGTTGAATTTTAGAATTTAAGGAAAGATTTTTATGTTCAAGTTTTGGAAAATTAAGATTTACGAAAGTGGAAGTTTCGGAAGGATTTGAATTAGGAAAAAGTTGGATTAGAAAGAGATTGGGTTTGGTTTCTAAAAGGGATGGTTTGATCTTGTTTCCAAAAATGGAGGATAAGATTTGATTTCCTAAATGGGAAGATTGGATTTGGTTTCTTAAAAGGAAGATTTGATTTGACAAGGGATTGGAAAGGGAGATTCTAGAAATCCTAGATTTGGAAAATTACAGTTTTGATGTAGAAAATAGATTTTGGAAACATGCATAATTTGGATGTAAAAACAAGAAGTTTTCGAAACCTAAGTTTGGGGCAAAGTTTGAAAACCATATTTTTGGGAAGAAAATTAGGGTTTCCTAATTGCGAGTTCTAGGGTTTGATTTGAGCTCTAAAGGGAGAGGATTTTTGGAAAGTGCGTTATTGAAAACGAAGGTTTTCTAGAAGGGAATCCTAGGGAGGAGTTTTTGGAAAGTGAATTTGAAGATAGAGTTTTTGGAAAAAGATTTTAAAGAGAAGGAGTTTTCGAAAGTGTGTTTTTGGAAACGAAAGTTTTGGAAAGAAATCCTAGAGAGGAGTTTCTAGAGAAAAGATTTTGGAAAGATTTTTGGAGAGAGTTTTTCTAAGAAGAATTTTGGTAGAAGATTGTTGAAGAGAGTTTTTGGAAAGATTTTTGGGAAACGTTTTTAGAAAGTGGATTTTGGAGAGAGGATTTTGGAAAGGAGTTGAAAAAGGGAGTTTTGAAAATTAGATTTTAGGAGGGAGTTTTTGAAAACAATTTTGGAGAGGAGAGTTTTAGGAAAGTATGTTGGAAAAGAGATTTTTAGGAAGAAAGACTTTTTGAAAAGAGAGTTTCTAGAAGGTGTAAAAATATCTCACTTTCCTAAAGCAACTCTAACCATAAGAGGGCTAGAACCACTTTAGGAAAACGGTTTTGAAAACAACAACATTTGAAAATATGGACCGTATTGGTTACTTTAAATGTAGCACTTTCCTAAAGCAATCCTAGCCATGGAAAAGCTAGAATCACCCTAGGATTGTGATTTTGAAAACAAGTTTTTGAAAACAAGATTTTAATGCAATTTTGAAAACAAGTTCAAAAATGATTTTGAAAACGAGTTTGAAAACGATTTTTGGAAGATGCAAGAACATGATATACATAATGTAATTTTGGGGTCGTGAACATACAAGGTTAAGGCTTCACCACATAATCAAGGGGCCCGAACCCACGTGGTCTCTGGTTAGACTAGAAGAAAGCTCCCGACACGGTGACTCTCCAATAGTCCAATCCTACACATGGACCAGGAATCCCCTTGTTTCAAGCATGCAAAGAAAGGGGGGGAAAGAGATGGAGGATTAAAATAGAGAAAACCCAAGTGGGTTAGGAGAGAGAAGAGAGAGGGGGAAAGTGCGGAAATTTAAATGGAGAACCTACCTTGTATCTTGTTTATTTTGCGCGCCTTGCTTGCTTCGGTCTTCGGTCTTGGTCTTCGTCTTCAATCTTCAAAAGCCACCTTCAATCTTCAAACTTTAGATTGCAACTCTTCAAGTCTTCGAAGGAGGGTTGAAGGTTAGTGTATGAGTGTATGGGGGTGTGTATGAGTGTATAGGAGGCTAGGGTTAAGTGTATGGTGGCTAGGGTTTTTGAGGTGCTCGAGCTCTGTATATCGAAATATAGGATTTTTAGACTGAGTTCGCGGACTTTCATGTTGGAGGAGGCTCTGTATTTATAAAGGTTGGACAACACTAGCGCCTGTTGTAGTGGAGCCAGGCCAGAATTTACACTGGCGCCAGTAGGAGTGGCGCCAGGCTAATTTTTGGCTTGGCGGCACTACTAGTGGCGCCAGCCATTTAGGAAATATTTAAGGTCGGCAAGCAATGTATCTTTGACTAGATTTGGGCGTCTGTACTAGTGACTACCATGCAATTTTTAGCCTAGCTTCACTAGGAGTGACTCTGGAAAGTCCGGGAATGATTTAAAGGAACCTGGAATGACCCAGAAGGCCGAAAAAGAGCAGGAACACTTAAAATAGTGTCCTGGAGGTATTTGACTTGAGAAATGAGGATAAGATGGGTCGGAAAAGTTGACCGGGCCTTTAGGGGCAAAACGGTCAATTGGATCGAGAAGCTGCCGGGACAGACTCGAACTGTCCCGGAGGAAGACTTGGGATTTCGAAACATTATTCAGAATGTTCCTAGAGGTTTCCGGGTTGATTCCCAGAGCCGGCGTGGTCGGAAAAGAAAACCGGCCTACTAGGGGTAAAACGGTCATTTTGTACCAGATATGTCGAAACTGACTCGGAATGATCCGGAAGGATAGAGGAAGGTTGAGAATACTATAAGAAGTAATCTCAGAGGATTACCGGTTTGATACCCAGAGCCGATGTGGTTGAAAAAGTGTAAGCACCCCATTTTTGACCGCTCAGCAATCTACACTCCGTCCAGACTTGTTTTCAAGTCATTGTGGACATATTTCAATCGAAACCAATCCTCTAGGTCCAAATTCTGTCTTTCCATCGCTTTGCGGGCCTGTCAGGCCCAAATAGAGGCAAAATGACCAAAATGCCCTTAGGGGCATTGCCCTTTCTTATTCCAATTCCAGTCCCTCTCTCGAGATAGTTTATTCCTCAAGACGGTCCGAGTAGCAAAACTACTCACAAAACCGTTAGAGTGGCGGAAACACTCACAAAACCGTTAGAGTAGCGGAAGTACTCACAAAACCGTCAGAGTGGCGGAAACACTCACAAAGCCGTTAGGGTGGCAGAAACACTCACAAAACCGTTAGAGTGGCGGAAACACTCACAATCCAGGCACGTCTCTTTGGAGACCGTAAGACCCCTTTCCAATCCCACTCTCGAGACAATTTATTCCTCGAGACGGCTCCAATCTAGGCACGTCTCTTTGGAGACGGTAAGACCCCTTTCCAATCCCTCTCTCGAGACAGTTTATTCCTCGAGACGATTCCAATCCAGGCACGTCTCTTCGGAGACGGTAAGACCCCTTTCCAATCCCTCTCTCGAGACAGTTTATTCCTCGAGACGGTCCGAGTAGCAAAACTACTCACAAAACCGTTAGAGTAGCGGAAATACTCAACCGTTAGAGTAGCGGAAATACTCACAAATCATCAACCCCGTCCGAGTAGCAGAAATACTCACACCGTTAGAGTGGCGGAAACACTCAAAACCTAGGTCAATACCCGTGTTTGTTAGCTCACTTCGGTGAAAAAGGACCAGACTACCCTTAGGACCTTTTCTGAGACTTTTCGGTCAAGATGACCATTTTGCCCCTAAGCATCCGAACGCCCCGGGAACCACACCGGCACTGGGTATCAAACCGGTAACCTCCCGAGAATACTTTTTATAGTATTCTCAACCTTCCTCTACCTTTCCGGACCATTCCGAGTCAGTTCCAGCCAACCCGGTACAAAATGACCGTTTTGCCCCTAGAGGGCCGGTCTCCTTCTTCGACCACACCGGCTTTGGGTATCAAACCGGTAATGTCCCAAGAATAATTTTTATAGTGTTCTCAACCTTCCTTTACCTTTCCGAATCATTCTGAGTCAATTCCGGCAAACCCGGTACAAAATGACTGTTTTGCCCCTGGTGGGCCGGTCTCCATTGCCGACCACGCCGGCTCTAGGAATCAAACCGGCAACCTCTGGGAACATTCTAAATAATGTTTCCAGATCCCAAGTCTTTTTCCGGGACAATCCGAGTTCGCCCCGACAGTTTTCCGGTCCGATTGACCATTTTGCCCCTAAAGGCCCGGTCAACCTTTCCGACCCACCTTATCTTCATTTTTCAAGTCAAATACCTCCAGGACACTATTTTAAGTGTTCCTGCTTCTTTTCAGCCTTCCGGATCACTTCTGGCTCCTTCAAATCATTCCCGGACTTTCCGGAGTCACTCCTAGTGAAGCCAGGCTAAAAATTGCATGGTAGTCACTAGTACAGGCGCCCAAATCTAGTCAAAGATACATTGCTTGCTGACCTTAATTGTTTCCTAAATGGCTGGCGCCACTAGTAGTGGCGCCAAGCCAAAAAATGGCCTGGCGCCACTCCTAGCGGCGCCAGTGTATAATTTGGCCTAGCGCCACTGCAACAGGCGCCAGGTTTGTTTTCCCTTTATAAATACAGAGCCTCGTTCAACGTGAAAGGGGTCTGCAAACTTAACCTAAAAATCCTATATTTCGATATACAGAGCTCGAGCATCTCCAAAACCCTAGCCTCCCTAGGTTTTCCCAAACCCTAGCCACTATACGCAAACCCTAGCCTTCTATACACTCATACACTAGCCTTCAACCACTCTTTGAAGACTTGAAGAGCTGCCACCTGAAGCTTGAAGACAACTCTTGAAGACTGAAGGTGAAGATCAAGACAAAGACTGAAGACCGAAGATAGCGCGGCACGCAAAATAAAAAAGACATACGGTAGGTTTTCTCTGTAATTTTATGCACTTCCCCCCTCTCTCTTCTCTCTCCAACCCACTTGGGTTTTCTCTATTTTAATCCCCCATCTCTTTCCCCCCCTTTCTTTGCATGCTTAAAACAAGGGGATTCCCGGTCCATGTGTAGGATTGGGCTATTGGAGAGCCACCGTGTCAGGGGCTTTCTTCTAGTCTAACCAAAGACCACGTGGGTCCGGCCCCCTTGATTATGTGGTGAAGCCTTAACCTTGTATGTTCACGACCCCAAATTGCATTGTGCATATCATAGTCTTGCATCTTCTAAAATTCGTTTTCAAAAAGTTGTTTTCAAAAATCGTTTTCAAACTTGTTTTCGAAATTGCATCAAAAGCTCTTTTTCAAAAACATGTTTTCAAAATCACAATCCTAGGGTGATTCTAGCCTTTCCATGGCTAGGGTTGCTTTGGAAAAGTGTTACATTAAAAGTGACCTTTTGGTCTATATTTTCAAATCTTGTTGTTTTCAAAACCGCTTTCCTAAAGTGGTTCTAGCCTTCTTATGGTTAGAATTGCTTTAGGAAAGTGAGATGTTTTTACACCTTCTACAAACTCTCTTTAAAAATCTCTTCCTAAAAATCTCTTTTTCAACATACTTTCCTAAAACTTCTCTCTTCAAAATTGTTTTCAAAAACTCCCTTCCAAAATCTATTTTTCAAAACTCTTTTCTTCAACTCCTGTCCAAAATCTTTTTCTCAAAATTCACTTTCTAAAATCACTCCCTAGATTCACTTTCCTAAAAAAATCTCTCCTAAAAATCTTTCCAAAAACTCTCTTTTCTAAAATCTTCCTTCTAGAAATTCCCCTCTAGGTTTTCCTTCCAAGACCTTCGTTTCCAAAAACGCACTTTCTAAAAATCCCTTTCCCTTAGAGCCCAAGTCAAGCCTTAGAGCCCACAATTAGGAAACCCTAATTTTCTTTCCAAAAGCATGATTTTCAAACTTTGCCCCAAACCTAGGTTTCCAAAACCTCTTGTTTTCTACATCAAAACTATACATGTTTCCAAAACCCATTTTCTACGTCAAAACTACAATTTTCCAAAACTAGGGTTTCTAGAATTTCCCTTTCCAAATCCTTGTCAAATCCTATCTTCTCTTTAAGAAACCAAATCCAATCTCCCCGTTTAGGAAACTAGATCCAATCCTCCGTTTTTGGAAACAAATCCCAAACCTTTCCTAATCCGACTTTTTATCCTTCCTAAACTTCCACTTTCCTAAACCTTAAGTTTCCAAAAACTTGAACATAAAAATCTTTCCTAATTCGACCCTTTCCTAATTCAACCCCCTTTCTAAATCTTAACTTTCCACATTCAAGCTTTTAAACCTTTCCTAAATTCAAACCTTTCTTAATTTTCAAGATTTTCTAAAACTCTAAAATTTTCTAAAATCTTAAATCTTTCTAAACTCTAAAACTTTCTAAATCCTAAACTTTCCAAATTTCAAATCTCTCTAAAATTCTAAGCTTCCTAAATTCAAAACCTTCTTAAGTTAAATCTTTCTAAACCCAAATCTTTCTAAACTCTAAACTTTTCAAAACTTCAACATCTTTCCAAATCTAAGACTTTTCTAAACTCAAAACTCTCTTAATTTAAAACTTTCTAAACTCAAAACTTTCTTTTTCTTAATTCAAACATTTCCTAAGTTGAAAACTTCCCTTTTTCAAACCTTTCCTAAAACAAAACTTTCTTATTTTCAAAACTTCCTTGTTTTCAAAGCTTTCCAAAATTGAAACTTCCCTTTTTCAAAACTTTCTTAATTTCGAAACTCTCCTAATTTGAAAACTTTCCTAATTCAAAACTTTCCTAAGTTGAAACTTTCCTAAACCAAAACTTTCCTAATTCACAACTCGGAACTTTCCCAAAATGAAACTTTCCAAATTCGAAGCTTTCTTAACTTGAACCTTTCCTAATTCAAGCATTTCCTAAAATCCAATCCTTCCAAATCTTCCAAGCCAAGTCAAATATTTCCTAAGTCTCTTCTCTTTCCTAAGTCTAAGTTTTCTTAAACCTTCTCTTTTCCAAAACAAGTCCAAATCTATCTTTTTAAATCCAAGTCCAATCTTTTCCAAAATTTCAATTTCCAATCTCCTCTTCTAATCCCAAATCAAATTCAGTTTTCAATTCAATCTCTTTCTTCTAATTCAATTTCTCTCTTCAAATCAATCTCTATTCAATCGGACTCCGGTCCAAACTATGACTGACCTGATTCTCCCAAAGGGATACATAGGCAACCTTCATAGGTGCGGTCACAATACTTTTCAAACTTTCAATTCCACCCTCATGGGTGTGGTTTCCAAAATCTTTCCAAATTTCAAATTCCAATCAATATTCAAATTTCAATTTCAAAATTTCTATTTTCAAATTCCTATTTCCAAGTTTTTAAAGTTTCCAATTTCAATTCCATCTTTTCAAATCTATTTTCAAATCAAAGCAATCTCTTTTTAAATCTATTTTTCAATTCTTTTCTATTGCACTTGCATATCATGCATCATATTTTTCAAACATTGTTTTTCTAAAGTGAATAGGGTTGAACTATAGTTAGTTAAAGACTCTCATAGGTGAATCTATGGTAGATTGACATGTAAGTACCGAAAGGGGGGGGTAGGGTGATAGCTTAGTGCATCTTCCCTACACGTAACCAGCCTCCAAACCTAGATCACTGATTTCAAAGACCAAAAAGGAGTTATTTTTCTAAAAATGGCTAAATATTTTCCAAAGGTTGCCAAACAACCCGTTTTCCTAAAAAACCCTCTCTCGAGGAGATATTTTCAAATCGTTTTCCAAAACCCTAAGTGTCGTTTTCGGATTATTCTTAGTTTTTAGGTGACCTAACTCACCTTAATTAAGTTAGGTGGCGACTCCGAATCTTTTTCAAAAGCCCTTTATTCAAACCAATTTTTCAATTCAAACCTAGTCGCACTCATTCTTTTAGGAGGGTGAGTTCTAACGAGAGAGTACAACATTTTTCCCGCTTGGGTGAGTATTCCTCGAGTGAGAAAAATCTAGGTGCGACAAAAAGGAGACCGGCCCACCAGGGAAAAAATGGTCATTTTGTACTGGGTTGGCCGGAACTGACTCGAAATGATCTGGAAATGTAGAGGAAGGTTGAGAATACCATAAGGATAGAGGAAGGTTGAGAATATCAGAAGGTTACTGGTTTGATACCCAGAGCCGGTGTGGTTCCCGGGACGCTCGAATGCCCAGGGATAAAATGGTCATTTAGCTTCAAGTGGGCCCTACGGGCCCGAGAAGCGACTGGTGGACTAAATTCAAGTTAAAAAGGCGGGCTTAGAGTCTAAATATGCATGTGATGTGTGAAAGTGAGCTTGGTTAGCTCAGATTGCCGAGCGGGCAAAAAATGGGGTGCTTACTGCTGCCCCTCTTTTTGTCTTTGCATGTCAAAGACAGAAAAAGATAAAGTAAGAGCCTCATGTTGACCGCAAGGCGATCGGAGAGACTTGAAAATAATAGGAATTAAAAGAACAGTTACCTCAAGTAGCTGGTCGATGCTTGGTATTTTATCTGGTAAAAATGACACTCTTTCGGGGAATTAATGCTCCTTGAACTGGCGTTTCATCTGGCAGAACAATGCTCCTCTGGTGGGAATTGACGCATCTTGAACTAGCACTCCGTCTGGCGAAGCACTGCTCCTCTAGGGAAGTCCAAGACTGATTTTCGATACTTCTTAAACCGGCATTCCGTCTGGCGAAACGCTGCTCCTCTAGGGAAATCTAAGGTTAACTGCTGAGATCTCTTGATCTGGCGAAACGCTACTCCACTGTGGAAGTCGAAGGTTCACTGCTAATACATCTTGAACCGGCACTCCGTCTGGCGAAACGCTGCTCCACTGGGGAAGTCCAAGGTTGATTGCTGATACCTCTTGAACCGGCACTTCGTCTGGCAAAACGCTGCTCCACTGGGAAGTCCAAGGTTGATTGCTAATACATCTTGAACCGGCACTCCATCTGGCGAAACGCTGCTCCACTGGGCAAGTCCAAGGTTGACTGTTGATACCTCTTGAACCGGCACTCCGTCTGGCAAAACGCTGGTCCACTGGGGAAGTCCAAGGTTGACCATTGATACATTTTGAACCGGCACTCCGTCAAGCGAAACGCTGCACCACTGGGGAAGTCCAAGGTTAACTACTAATACATCTTGAACCGGCACTCCGTCTGGCAAAACACTGCTCCACTAGGGAAGTCCAAGGTTGACTGTTGATACCTCTTAAACCGGCACTCCGTCTGGCGAAACGCTGCTCCACTGTGGAAGTCCAAGGTTGACTACTGATACATTTTCAACCGGCACGCCGTCTGGTGAAACGCTGCTCCACTGGGGAAGTCCAAGGTTGAGTGCTGAAACCTCTTGAACCGGCACTCTGTTTGGCAAAACGCTGCTCCACTGGGGAAGTCCAAGGTTGACTTCTAATACATCTTGAACCGGCACTCCGTCTGGCAAAACGCTGCACCACTTGGAAAGTCCAAGGTTGACTACTGATACCTCTTGAACCGGCACTCCATCTGGCAAAACGCTGGTCCACTGGGGAAGTCCAAGGTTGACTATTGATACATTTTGAACCGGCACTCCGTCTGGCGCAACGCTGCTCCACTGGGGAAGTCCAAGGTTGACTGTTGAAACCTCTTGAACCGGCACTCCGTCTAGCAAAATGCTGCTCCACTGTGGAAGTCCAAGGTTGACTACTGACACATTTTCAACCGGCACGTCGTCTGGCGAAATGCTGCTCCACTGGGGAAGTCCAAGGTTAAGTGCTAATACCTCTTGAACCGGCACTCTGTCTGGCAAAACGCTGCTCCACTGGGGAAGTCCAAGGTTGACTTCTGATACATCTTGAACCGGCACTCCATCTGGCGAAACGCTGCTCCACTGGGGATGTCCAAGGTTGATTGCTGATACCTCTTGAACCGGCACTCCGTCTGGCAAAACGCTGCTCCACTGGGGAAGTCCAAGGTTGATTGCAAATACATCTTGAACCGGCACTCCCTCTGGCGAAACGCAGCTCCACTGGGGAAGTCCAAGGTTGACTGTTGATACCTCTTAAACCGGCACTCCGTCTGGCAAAACGCTGGTCCACTAGGGAAGTCCAAGGTTGACTATTGATACATTTTGAACCGGCACTCCGTCTAGCGAAACGCTGCACCACTGGGGAAGTCCAAGGTTCACTGCTAATACATCTTGAACCGGCACTCCGTCTGGCAAAACGCTGCTCCACTGGGGAAGTCCAAGGTTGACTGTTGATACCTCTTAAACTGGCACTCCGTCTGGCGAAACGCTGCTCCACTGTGGAAGTCCAAGGTTGAATACTGATACATTTTCAACCGGCACGCCGTCTGGCGAAACGCTGCTCCACCGGGGAAGTCCAAGGTTGAGTGCTGATACCTCTTGAACCGGCACTCTGTCTGGCAAAACAATGCTCCACTGGGGAAGTCCAAGGTTAACTTCTGATACATCTTGAACCGGCACTCCGTCTGGCGAAACGCTGCTCCACTGGGGAAGTCCAAGGTTGACTACTGATACCTCTTGAACCGGCACTCCGTCAGGCAGAACGGTGGTCCACTGGGGAAGTCCAACGTTGACTACTGATACCTCTTGAACCGGCACTCCGTCTGGCAAAATGCTGGTCCACTAGGGAAGTCCAAGGTTGACTATTGATACATTTTGAACCGGCACTCCGTCCGGCAAAATGCTGGTCCACTAGGGAAGTCCAAGGTTGACTATTGATAGATTTTGAACCAGCACTCCATCTGGCGAAACGCTGCCCCACTAGGGAAGTCTAAGGTTGACTGCTGAAACCTCTTGAACCAGCACTCCGTCTAGCAAAACGCTACTCCAGTGGGGAAGTCCAAGGTTGACTGCTGATACCTCTTGAACCAGCGCTCCGTCTAGCGAAACGCTGCTCCTCTAGGGAAGTCCAAGGTTGACTGCTGATATATTTTGAACCGACACTCCATCTGGCGAAACGCTGCTCCACTGGGGAAGTCCAAGGTTGAGTGTTGATACCTCTTGAACCGGCACTCTGTCTTGCAAAACGCTGCTCCACTGGGGAAGTCCAAGGTTGACGTCTGATACATCTTGAACCTGCACTCCGTCTGGTGAAACGCTGCTCCACTGGGGAAGTCCAAGGTTGACTACTGATACCTCTTGAACCGGCACTCCGTCTGGCAAAATGCTGGTCCACTGGGGAAGTCCAAGGTTGACTACTGACACATTTTGAACCGGCACTCCGTCTAGCAAAGTGCTGGTCCACTTGGGAAGTCCAAGGTTGACTATTGATAGATTTTGAACCAGCACTCCATCTGGCGAAACGCTGCTCCACTAGGGAAGTCCAAGGTTGACTGTTGAAACCTCTTGGACCAGCACTCCGTCTGGCAAAACGCTGCTCCAGTGGGGAAGTCCAAGGTTGACTGCTGATACCTCTTAAACCACCACTCCATTTGGCAAAACGCTGCTCCACTGGAGAAGTCAAGGGTTGACTGCTGATACATTTTAAACCGACCCTCCGTCTGGCGAAACACTGCTCCACTGGGGAAGTCTAAGGTTGACTATTGATACCTCTTGAACCGGCACTCTGTTTGGTAAAACGCTGCTTCACTGGGGAAGTCCAAGGTTGACTGCTGATACATCTTGAACCGGTACTCCGTCTGGCGAAACGCCGCTCCAAAGAGGAAGTCCAAGGTTGACTGTTGATACCTCTTGAACCGGCACTCCGTCTGGCAAAATGCTGGTCCACTAGCGAAGTCCAAGGTTGACTATTGATACATTTTGAACCAGCACTCCGTCTGGTGAAACGCTGCTCCACTGGGGAAGTCCAAGGTTGACTGTTGATACATCTTCAACTGGCACTCTGTCTGGCAAAACGCTGCTCCGCTAAGGAAGTCCAAGGTTGACTGCTGATACCTCTTGAACCGGCACTCCATCTGCGAAACGCTGCTCCACTAGGGATGCCCATAGTTGATTGCTAAAACATTTTGAATCGGCACTCCGTCTGGCGAAACGCTGCTCCACTTGGGAAGTCTAAGGTTGACTGCTGATACCTCTAGAACCGACACTCCATCTGGCGAAACGCTACTCCAGTGGGGAAGTCCAATGTTGGCTGCTGATACCTCTTGAACCGGCACTCCGTCTGGCGAAACACAGCTCCACTGGGGAAGTCCAAGGCTAACTGCTGATACATCTTGAACCGGCACGTCGTCTGGGAAAATGCTGCTCTACAGGGGAAGTCCAAGGTTGACTGCTGATACCTCTTGAACCGGCACTTCGTCTGGCGAAACGCTGCTCTACTGGGAAAGTTCAGGGTTGTCTACTGATGCCTCTTGAACCAGCACTCTGTCTAGCGAAACGCTGATCCACTGGGGAAGTCCAAGGTTGTCTGCTGGTACCTCTTGAACCGGCACTCCGTCTGGCAAAATGCTGGTCCACTGGGGAAGTCCATGGTTGACTATTGATACATTTTGAACTAGCACTCCATCTGGTGAAATGCTACTCCACTAGCGAAGTCCAAGGTTGACTGCTGAAACCTCTTGAACCAGCACTCCGTCTGGCAAAACGCTGCTCCAGTGGGGAAGTCCAAGGTTGACTGCTGATACCTCTTGAACCAGCACTCCGTCTAGCGAAACGCTGCTCCTCTAGGGAAGTCCAAGGTTGACTGCTGATATATTTTGAACCGACACTCCATCTGGTGAAACGCTGCTCCACTGGGGAAGTCCAAGGTTGAGTGCTGATACCTCTTGAACCGGCACTCTGTCTGGCAAAACGCTGCTCCACTGGGGAAGTCCAAGGTTGACGTCTGATACATCTTGAACCTGCACTCCGTCTGGTGAAACGCTGCTCCACTGGGGAAGTCCAAGGTTAACTACTGATACCTCTTGAACCGGCACTCCGTCTGGCAAAATGCTGGTCCACTGGGGAAGTCCAAGGTTGACTATTGATACATTTTGAACCGACACTCCGTCTGGCAAAGTGCTGGTCCACTTGGGAAGTCCAAGGTTGACTATTGATAGATTTTGAACCAGCACTCCTTCTGGCGAAACGCTGCTCCACAAGGGAAGTCCAAGGTTGACTGTTGAAACCTCTTGAACCAGCACTCCGTATGGCAAAATGCTGCTCCAGTGGGGAAGTCCAAGGTTGACTGCTGATACCTCTTAAACCACCACTCCATTTGGCAAAACGCTGCTCCAATGGAGAAGTCAAGGGTTGACTGCTGATACATTTTAAACCAACACTCCGTCTGGCGAAACACTGCTCCACTGGGGAAGTCTAAGGTTGACTATTGATACCTCTTGAACCGGCACTCCGTTTGGTAAAACGCTGCTTCACTGGGGAAGTCCAAGGTTGACTGCTTATACATCTTGAACCGGTACTCCGTCTGGCGAAACGCCGCTCCAATGGGGAAGTCCAAGGTTGACTGTTGATACCTCTTGAACCGGCACTCCGTCTGGCAAAATGCTGGTCCACTGGCGAAGTCCAAGGTTGACTATTGATGCATTTTGAACCAGCACTCCGTCTGGTGAAACGCTGCTCCACTGGAGAAGTCCAAGGTTGACTGCTGAAACCTCTTGAACCAGCTCTCCGTCTGGCAAAACGCTGCTCCAGTGGGGAAGCCCAAGGTTGACTGCTGATACCTCTTAAACCGGTACTCCGTTTGGCGACACGCTGCTCCACTGGAGAAGTCCAGGGTTGACTGCTGATACATTTTGAACCGTCACTCCGTCTGGCGAAACACTGCTCCACTGGGGAAGTCTAAGGTTGACTATTGATACCTCTTGAACCGGCACTCCGTCTGGTGAAACGCTGCTCCACAAGGGAAGTCCAAGGTTGACTGCTGAAACCTCTTGAACTAGCACTCAGTCTGGCAAAACGCTGGTCCAGTGGGGAAGTCCAAGGTTGACTGCTAATACTTCTTAAACCGGCACTCCGTTTGGCGAAACGCTGCTCCACTGGAGAAGTCCAAGGTTAACTACTGATACATTTTGAACCGATACTCCGTCTGGCGAAACGCTGCTCCACTAGGGAAGTCCAAGGTTGACTGCTGAAACCTCTTGAACCGGCACTCCGTCTAGCAAAATGCTGCTCCACTGTGGAAGTCCAAGGTTGACTACTGACACATTTTCAACCGGCACGTCGTCTGGCGAAATGCTGCTCCACTGGGGAAGTCCAAGGTTAAGTGCTAATACCTCTTGAACCGGCACTCTGTCTGGCAAAACGCTGCTCCACTGGGGAAGTCCAAGGTTGACTTCTGATACATCTTGAACCGGCACTCCATCTGGCGAAACGCTGCTCCACTGGGGATGTCCAAGGTTGATTGCTGATACCTCTTGAACCGGCACTCCGTCTGGCAAAACGCTGCTCCACTGGGGAAGTCCAAGGTTGATTGCAAATACATCTTGAACCGGCACTCCCTCTGGCGAAACGCAGCTCCACTGGGGAAGTCCAAGGTTGACTGTTGATACCTCTTAAACCGGCACTCCGTCTGGCAAAACGCTGGTCCACTAGGGAAGTCCAAGGTTGACTATTGATACATTTTGAACCGGCACTCCGTCTAGCGAAACGCTGCACCACTGGGGAAGTCCAAGGTTCACTGCTAATACATCTTGAACCGGCACTCCGTCTGGCAAAACGCTGCTCCACTAAGGAAGTCTAAGGTTGACTGCTGATACCTCTTGAACCGGCACTCCATCTGGCGAAACGCTGCTCCACTAGGGATGCCCATGGTTGATTGCTAAAACATTTTGAATCGGCACTACGTCTGGCGAAACGCTGCTCCACTTGGGAAGTCTAAGGTTGACTGCTGATACCTCTAGAATCGACACTCCATCTGGCGAAACGCTACTCCACTGGGGAAGTCCAAGGTTGGCTGCTGATACCTCTTGAACCGGCACTCCGTCTGGCGAAACACAGCTCCACTGGGGAAGTCCAAGGCTAACTGCTGATACATCTTGAACCGGCACGTCGTCTGGGAAAATGCTCCTCTACAGGGGAAGTCCAAGGTTGACTGCTGATACCTCTTGAACCGGCACTCCGTCTGGCGAAACACAGCTCCACTGGGGAAGTCCAAGGCTAACTGCTGATACATCTTGAACCGGCACGTCGTCTGGGAAAATGCTCCTCTACAGGGGAAGTCCAAGGTTGACTGCTGATACCTCTTGAACCGGCACTCCGTCTGGCGAAACACAGCTCCACTGGGGAAGTCCAAGGCTAACTGCTGATACATCTTGAACCGGCACGTCGTCTGGGAAAATGCTCCTCTACAGGGGAAGTCCAAGGTTGACTGCTGATACCTCTTGAACCGGCACTTCGTCTGGCGAAACGCTGCTCTACAGGGAAAGTTCAGGGTTGTCTACTGATACCTCTTGAACCAGCACTCTGTCTAGCGAAACGCTGATC
This sequence comes from Euryodendron excelsum, assembly GCA_033060915.1. Taxonomy (NCBI): domain Eukaryota; kingdom Viridiplantae; phylum Streptophyta; class Magnoliopsida; order Ericales; family Pentaphylacaceae; genus Euryodendron; species Euryodendron excelsum. Next base: position 15,132,137 of record CM065384.1, on the reverse strand, counting down.
CACTGGGGAAGTCCAAGGTTGTCTGCTGATACCTCTTGAACCGGCACTCCGTCTGGCAAAATGCTGGTCCACTGGGGAAGTCCATGGTTGACTATTGATACATTTTGAACTAGCACTCCGTCTGGTGAAACGCTACTCCACTAGGGAAGTCCAAGGTTGACTACTGAAACCTCTTGAACCAGCACTCCGTCTGGCAAAACGCTGCTCCAGTGGGGAAGTCCAAGGTTGACTGCTGATACCTCTTAAACTGGCACTCCGTTTGGCGAAACGCTGCTCCACTGGAGAAGTCCAAGGTTAACTACTGATACATTTTGAACCGATACTCCGTCTGGCGAAACGCTGCTCCACTAGGGAAGTCCAAGGTTGACTGCTGATACCTCTTGAGCCGACACTTCGTCTAGCGAAACGCTGCTCCACTAGGGATGTCCATGGTTGACTGCTAATACATTTTGAATCGGCAATCCGTCTGGCGAAACGCTGCTCCACTTGGGAAGTCTAAGGTTGACTGTTGATACCTCTAGAACCGACACTCCATCTGGCGAAACGCTACTCCACTGGGGAAGTCCAAGGTTGGCTGCTGATACCTCTTGAACCGGCACTCTGTTTGGCGAAACACAGCTCCACTGGGGAAGTCCAAGGTTAACTGCTGATACATCTAGAACCGGCACATCGTCTGGGAAAATGATGCTCTACTGGGGAAGTCCAAGGTTGACTGCTGATACCTCTTGAACCGGCACTTCGTCTGGCGAAACGCTGCTCTACTGGGAATGTTCAGTGTTGTCTACTGATACCTCTTGAACCAGCACTCTGTCTAGCGAAACGCTGATCCACTGGGGAAGTCCAAGGTTGTCTGTTGATACCTCTTGAACTGGCACTCCGTCTGGCAAAATGCTGGTCCGCTGGGGAAGTCCATGGTTGACTATTGATACATTTTGAACCAGCACTCCGTCTGGTGAAACGCTGCTCCACTAGGGAAGTCCAAGGTTGACTGCTGAAACCTCTTGAACCAGCACTCCGTCTGGCAAAACGCTGCTCCAGTGGGGAAGTCTAAGTTTGACTGCTGAAACCTCTTGAACCGGCACTTCGTCTGGCGAAACGCTGCTCCACTTGGAAAGTCCAAGGTTCACTGCTGATACATTATGAACTGACACTCCATCTGGCAAAACGCTGCTCCATTGGGGAAGTCCAAGATTAACTACTAAAGCCTCTTGAACCAACACTCCGTCTAGCGAAACGCTTCTCCACTGGGGAAGTCCAAGGTTGACTGTTGATATATTTCGAACTGACACTCTGTCTGGTGAAACGCTGCTCCACTAGGGAAGTCCAAGGTTGACTGCTAATACATCTTGAACTGGCACTCCATCTGGCAAAATGCTGCTCCATAGGGAAGTCCAAGGTTGACTGCTGATACCTCTTGAACTGGCACTCCGTCTGGCGAAACGCTTCTCCACTAGGGATGTCCATGGTTGACTGCTAATACATTTTGATTCGGCACTCCGTCTAGCGAAACGCTGCTCCACTTGGGAAGTCTAAGGTTGACTGCTGATACCTCTTGAACCGACACTCCATCTGGCGAAACGCTACTCCACTGGGGAAGTCCAAGGTTGTCTGCTGATACCTCTTGAACAGGCACTCCGTCTGGCAAAATGCTGGTCCACTGGGGAAGTCCATGGTTGACTATTGATACATTTTGAACTAGCACTACGTCTGGTGCAACGCTGCTCCACTGGGGAAGTCCAAGGTTGACTGCTGAAACCTCTTGAACCAGCACTCCGTCTGGCAAATCGCTGCTCCAGTGGGGAAGTCCAAGGTTGACTGCTGATACCTCTTAAACCGGTACTCCGTTTGGCGACACGCTGCTCCACTGGAGAAGTCCAGGGTTGACTGCTGATACATTTTGAACCGTCACTCCGTCTGGCGAAACACTGCTCCACTGGGGAAGTCTAAGGTTGACTATTGATACCTCTTGAACCGGCACTCCGTCTGGTGAAACGCAGCTCCACAAGGGAAGTCCAAGGTTGACTGCTGAAACCTCTTAAACTAGCACTCAGTCTGGCAAAACGCTGCTCCAGTGGGGAAGTCCAAGGTTGACTGCTAATACTTCTTGAACCGGCACTCCGTTTGGCGAAACGCTGCTCCACTAGAGAAGTCCAAGGTTAACTGCTGATACATTTTGAACCGATACTCCGTCTGGCGAAACGCTGCTCCACTAGGGAAGTCGAAGGTTGACTGCTGATACCTCTTGAACCGGCACTTCGTCTGGCGAAACGCTGCTCCACTATGGAAGTCCAAGGTTGACTGCTGATACATTATGAACTGGCACTCCGTATGGCAAAACGCTGCTCCACTGAGGAAGTCCAAGGTTGACTACTAATACCTCTTGAACCAGCGCTCCGTCTAGCGAAACGCTGATCCTCTAGGGAAGTCCAAGGTTGACTGCTGATATATTTTGAACCGACACTCCATCTGGCGAAACGCTGCTCCACTGGGGAAGTCCAAGGTTGACTGCTGATACATCTTGAACTGGCACTCTGTCTGGCAAAACGCTGCTCCACTAAGGAAGTCCAAGGTTGACTGCTGATACCTCTTGAACCGGCACTCCATCTGGCGAAACACTACTCCACTAGGGATGCCCATGGTTGATTGCTAAAACATTTTGAATCGGCACTACGTCTGGCGAAACGCTGCTCCACTTGGGAAGTCTAAGGTTGACTGCTGATACCTCTAGAACCGACACTCCATCTGGCGAAACGCTACTCCAGTGGGGAAGTCCAATGTTGGCTGCTGATACCTCTTGAACCGGCACTCCGTCTGGCGAAACACAGCTCCACTGGGGAAGTCCAAGGCTAACTGCTGATACATCTTGAACCGGCACGTCGTCTGGGAAAATGCTCCTCTACAGGGGAAGTCCAAGGTTGACTGCTGATACCTCTTGAACCGGCACTTCGTCTGGCGAAACGCTGCTCTACTGGGAAAGTTCAGGGTTGTCTACTGATACCTCTTGAACCAGCACTCTGTCTAGCGAAACGCTGATCCACTGGGGAAGCCCAAGGTTGTCTGCTGATACCTCTTGAACCGGCACTCCGTCTGGCAAAATGCTGGTCCACTGGGGAAGTCCATGGTTGACTATTGATACATTTTGAACTAGCACTCCGTCTGGTGAAACGCTACTTCACTAGGGAAGTCCAAGGTTGACTGCTGAAACCTCTTGAACCAGCACTCCGTCTGGCAAAACGCTGCTCCAGTGGGGAAGTCCAAGGTTGACTGCTGATACCTCTTAAACTGGCACTCCGTTTGGCGAAACGCTGCTCCACTGGAGAAGTCCAAGGTTAACTACTGATACATTTTGAACCGATACTCCGTCTGGCGAAACGCTGCTCCACTAGGGAAGTCCAAGGTTGACTGCTGATACCTCTTGAACCGACAGTTCGTCTAGCGAAACGCTGCTCCACTAGGGATGTCCATGGTTGACTGCTAATACATTTTGAATCGGCAATCCGTCTGGCGAAACGCTGCTCCACTTGGGAAGTCTAAGGTTGACTGTTGATACCTCTAGAACAGACACTCCATCTGGCGAAACGCTACTCCACTGGGGAAGTCCAAGGTTGGCTGCTGATACCTCTTGAACCGGCACTCTGTTTGGCGAAACACAGCTCCACTGGGGAAATCCAAGGTTAACTGCTGATACATCTAGAACCGGCACATCGTCTGGGAAAATGATGCTCTACTGGGGAAGTCCAAGGTTGACTGCTGATACCTCTTGAACCGGCACTTCGTCTGGCGAAACGCTGCTCTACTGGGAATGTTCAGTGTTGTCTACTGATACCTCTTGAACCAGCACTCTGTCTAGCAAAACGCTGATCCACTGGGGAAGTCCAAGGTTGTCTGTTGATACCTCTTGAACTGGCACTCCGTCTGGCAAAATGCTGGTCCGCTGGGGAAGTCCTTGGTTGACTATTGATACATTTTGAACCAGCACTCCGTCTGGTGAAACGCTGCTCCACTAGGGAAGTCCAAGGTTGACTGCTGAAACCTCTTGAACCAGCACTCCGTCTGGCAAAACGCTGCTCCAGTGGGGAAGTCCAAGGTTGACTGCTGAAACCTCTTGAACCGGCACTTCGTCTGGCGAAACGCTGCTCCACTTGGAAAGTCCAAGGTTCACTGCTGATACATTATGAACTGACACTCCGTCTGGCAAAACGCTGCTCCACTGGGGAAGTCCAAGATTAACTACTAATGCCTCTTGAACCAGCACTCCGTCTAGCGAAACGCTACTCCACTGGGGAAGTCCAAGGTTGACTGTTGATATATTTCGAACTGACAGTCTGTCTGGTGAAACGCTGCTCCACTAGGGAAGTCCAAGGTTGACTGCTAATACATCTTGAACTAGCACTCCATCTGGCAAAATGCTGCTCCATAGGGAAGTCCAAGGTTGACTGCTGATACCTCTTGAACTGGCACTCCGTCTGGCGAAACGCTGCTCCACTAGGGATGTCCATGGTTGACTGCTAATACATTTTGAATCGGCACTCCGTCTGGCGAAACGCTGCTCCACTTGGGAAGTCTAAGGTTGACTGCTGATACCTCTTGAACTGACACTCCATCTGGCGAAACGCTACTCCACTGGGGAAGTCCAAGGTTGTCTGCTGATACCTCTTGAACAGGCACTCCGTCTGGCAAAATGCTGGTCCACTGGGGAGGTCCATGGTTGACTATTGATACATTTTGAACTAGCACTCCGTCTGGTGAAACGCTGCTCCACTGGGGAAGTCCAAGGTTGACTGCTGAAACCTCTTGAACCAGCACTCCGTCTGGCAAAACGCTGCTCCAGTGGGGAAGTCCAAGGTTGACTGCTGATTGCTCTTAAACTGGCACTCCGTTTGGCGAAACGCTGCTCCACTGGAGAAGTCCAAGGTTAACTGCTGATACATTTTGAACCGATACTCCATCTGGCGAAACGCTGCTCCACTAGGGAAGTCCAAGGTTGGCTGCTGATACCTCTTGAACCGACACTTCGTCTGGCGAAACGCTGCTCCACTAGGGATGTCCATGGTTGACTGCTAATGCATTTTGAATCGGCAATCCGTTTGACGAAACGCTACTCCACTTGGGAAGTCTAAGGTTGACTGTTGATACCTCTAGAACCGACACTCCATCCGGCGAAACGCTACTCCACTGGGGAAGTCCAAGGTTGGCTGCTGATACCTCTTGAACCGGCACTCCGTCTGGCGAAACACAGCTCCACTGCGGAAGTCCAAGGTTAACTGCTGATACATCTTGAACCAGCACGTCGTCTGGGAAAATGATGCTCTACTGGGGACGTCCAAGGTTGACTGCTGATACCTCTTGAACCGGCACTTCGTCTGGCGAAACGCTGCTCCACTTTGGAAGTCTAAGGTTGACTGCTGATACCTCTTGAACCGACACTCCATCTGGCGAAACGCTACTCCACTGGGGAAGTCCAAGGTTGTCTGCTGATACCTCTTGAACCGGCACTCCGTCTGGCAAAATGCTGGTCCACTGGGGAAGTCCATGGTTGACTATTGATACATTTTGAACTAGCACTCCGTCTGGTGAAACGCTGCTCCACTGGGGAAGTCCAAGGTTGACTGCTGAAACCTCTTGAACCAGCACTCCGTCTGGCAAAACGCTGCTCCAGTGGGGAAGTCCAAGGTTGAATGCTGATACCTCTTGAACCGGCACTTCGTCTGGCGAAACGCTGCTCCACTTGGAAAGTCCAAGGTTCACTGCTGATACATTATGAACTGACACTCCGTCTGGCAAAACGCTGCTCCACTGGGGAAGTCCAAGATTAACTACTAATGCCTCTTGAACCAGCACTCCGTCTAGCGAAACGCTACTCCACTGGGGAAGTCCAAGGTTGACTGTTGATATATTTCGAACTGACACTCTGTCTGGTGAAACGCTGCTCCACTAGGGAAGTCCAAGGTTGACTGCTGATACATCTTAAACTGGCACTCCATCTGGCAAAATGCTGCTCCATAGGGAAGTCCAAGTTTGACTGCTGATACCTCTTGAACTGGCACTCCGTCTGGCGAAACGCTGCTCCATTAGGGATGTGCATGGTTGACTGCTAATACATTTTGAATCGGCACTCCGTCTGGCGAAACGCTGCTCCACTTGGGAAGTCTAAGGTTGACTGCTGATACCTCTTGAACCGACACTCCATCTGGCGAAACGCTACTCCACTGGGGAAGTCCAAGGTTGGCTGCTGATACCTCTTGAACCGGCACTCCGTCTGGCGAAACACTACTCCACTGGGGAAGTCCAAGGTTAACTGCTGATACATCTTGAACCGGCACTCCGTCTGGCAAAACGCTGCTCCACTGGGGAAGTCCAAGGTTGACTGCTGATACCTCTTGAACCGGCACTTCGTCTGGCGAAACGCTGCTCTACTGGGAAAGTTCAGGGTTGTCTGCTGATACCTCTTGAACCAGCACTCTGTCTGGCGAAACGCTGATCCATTGGAGAAGTCCCAGGTTGTCTGCTGATACCTCTTGAACCGGCACTCCGTCTAGCGAAACGCTGCTCCATTGGGGAAGTCCAAGGTTGGTTGGAGAGGTCGAGGGTGGGCCATTGCCCCATTCCTTGCTTTTTGTCGACTAGGGAAGTCTGAAGTTGCTTAGGTGTATGCCAATGTTGGAGATGTCTAAGGTTACTTGATCGCAGGATGGCTTTTTTGCTCCATTTTGTACTTTACCTTGTTCCTTATTTCCTATTTGAGAGAGAGAGAAAGACATAGGGTGAGTTTTGTACAAAAATAATTTAAAAATGCCATGGTAAAGGGTGAACGCTTGTCGTGTATATATATATATTTTCCATGACTCCACATGGGATGAAATGCATGATCTATTTTTATGAATGCGCATAGTTTAGATAAGAATATAATTGAATGCGTGTCCTACTTTTTATAACTGCACAGGTTCACGCAGAAGTGGAATTGAATGCATGCACATATAGGAATGGAATTGAATGCAATGTCCCCTCTTTTTTTCTTTTTCCTCTTTTTTTTTCCTTTTTTTATGATAAATACACGGATTTATGCAAGAATTGAATTAAATGTACAACCTACTTCCTTACAAATGAACAAGTTCATACAGGAGTGCAGTTGAATGCATGAATAGATACACACTACACAAGAATCCAAATGGATGTACAGGTTATACATGTCATGGATGTATCAGTATTACATGTGTATAAAATATTTACAAAGAAAGCCCCAGGATTGCCCCTTGGGCCCATACTCTCAGGATTCTGTTCCTTTTCAGGATTCTGCCCCATTCAGTTTTGTCCCATTCATATCGGAGTGTGATAGCATTTGCACCATTCTCCAGGGATCTTGACCTTTTGGTTTGCTATCTTATCCTTACTTTCTACAGGGTTGCTGTTTGGGGTTTTTCTTATCTCACTTGGTTTTCTCTCTCAGATCACCAAAATGCCACCATGGCCCGAGCGACAACTCGCATGCCCTTTGCAGAGTGACAAACAGCTAAGCCCTCAATCTGAGAAGACTTCTTTTAGGACCATAATGTAGGCTGAGTTTAGGGGTTGTAAGAAATAAAAGGATATTCAGGCTCAAAGATCTTCTTTTAGTGGGTTGTTTAAACCGAAATCATCTGAGCACATCTTGGAGCATGAGATTGCCCCTTGCATTTCATTCCAATTCTCCTTTCTCACCCTACTTGTCTTGGTATTGTTCAGGCTTATTTGGACTAAGCAATTTTCTCTAATCAGAGAGGACTTTAATTTGGACCGTAACGTAGGCTAGGTTAGGGGGTTTATGAATGAAAAAGATGTGCAGGCTCAAATTCGATGTTGTTTCTAGTAGGGTTTAGATCCACACCATCCTTAGTCGGTCTTCTAGCAAGGTTTCCTCCTTAATATCCTCCTCTAGTTTCAACAGCACATCTGGCTCATTTAGATCAAGCAATCCTTTTCAATCGGAGAGGACTTTAACAGGGTCGTAATATAGGCCACAGTTTCGGTTTTTTACAAGAAAGGCTAAAGGCTCAAACCTATTACTTCTACTTGGTGGTTTTGTTACCTAGGATCACCTTTGAACTTCCTCTTTTACAAAAGGAGTTGAACTTTCTTATAACTTTTTACCTTTTAAGTCTGACACTTGCCCCTTTCCTTTTTTCTTTTTTTTTTTTCTTTTCTCTTGACTTCCAGCTTTATAGCACAACATGGTTCTTTTTCAGTCTTTCCTCTGATATGCTTCTTTTTTTTCTTCCTTTCTTATTGCTTTTGACGAGACAAACATCTCTACAACTTCTTTCTCTCAGATCCTTTCCTTAGTATTTCAATTTAACCCATTGTGGACGGTGATCCCTAGGTTGGGGTGTTTTCTGAAAGGAAAGGTAACCGACTCAATAGGTTTGACAAGGGTTGCTTTTAATTATATGGGAAATGAAATGAGGGCCTTTCTTCATTTTGAACAAGATTGCTTGATCCATAGAGCCTTCACGTTACTTCAGCTTGATGGTTGATGACGTTCCCTGCCAGATCTTCTACTTCCTGACTGCCCCAGTGTGGAGGGATGGTTTCGGATTGGGGTTGACAAAAAGAAAACTTCCGCTTCTTGCGAGGCACTAGTGGTTTAAGCAAAGGGAATGTTTTTGTGTATGGTAATAGAATTGAGGGCCTCTAATCATTTCAAATTGAATTGCTTAGTCCATAAAGCCTTTGTACAAAATTTAGACAATATTTCTAGGGATGATGTGTTTCGGCCAGTGAATCCCTACATATTCTACCAAATCAACTACTATGTGCTTACCCTGGTGTGGGGGATGGTTATTGGTTTGGGGACATCTAAATAAAAATCAGTTACGGCTCTAGTGGGCTGAGCAAGGGGTAGTGTTTATTTAGGATAAATAGAACAATGGCTTCTCATCATTTTGGGGACTCAGCTACCCATCGCCTAGCTAGGATATCATGCAAGTGTCGCCTTTTCAATAAAATTCGCACTTCTTTGTTGAGATTGCCTTCCTCCTATCTCTCACTCTCTCTCTCAATCTCTCAAAGGTTTTCACCCCTTTTAAATGGGTTGCCCATGCTATCCCAACCTTTAAATCGAGTCATTTACCAAAATGGAAAAGAATCCTTAAAAGTAATAATCGTCCACAAGAGTATGAGACAAAGGGGATGAACTAGAAACTACACCTTTTCATTTAGAAATATGATTACATGGCATGCAATGTTTATTTAAAGAAGATATGCGAGAAATAGAGAGATGAAAAGAAAACAGACGAATTTTTATGAAAACTTCCCTTTTTATTGCACTTTGGAAAAAGCCCTTCAGAGAGGTCCTAGATTCACACCAATTTCTTCTATGCTTCATTGCGTGGTTCCTCCCCTAGGTGATGATGATTCCAGCGTCGATCAAATCTTATATCTTGTGCTTCAGGAAGAGACAATGCTTAGTGTCATGCCCCTGTCTTCCAGAATGGTACTCACAAACAAGGGTCGGGTCGAAAGTAGGGGGTAAAGGATTTGGCAACGGTGGAGCAGGTATGGGGGTCAAAAGGTTGGCCTGTAAGAGGTCATGATAAGCCTTTGTTTGGGTGCAAGTTAGAGGGGAAAAGGCGCAACGTCGGTGGGCCTTCTTATTCGGGTTGAGATGTTGTTGGGCTGTGATGGGCCCGGAAGTAGGTGCTTGAGTAGCCACAGGGGTTTGAGATTGGTGTTGGGGGTGACATTGCGGTTGTTGAGCGAGCAAGATGGCAAACACTTCTCCCTCCTTTCGACCCATTTCCGATGCTGTGGGCGCCTTCCTTGCTAAGCTTGTAGAAACTTGTTTAGCATAGGGGTCAACGATCCTTCTAGTTTTCAGGCCATTTTCTATCATCTCCCCTTGCATGATAAGCTCAGAAAAGTTTCTCCCAACACTCATGCAGAGTTTTTCGTAATATATGCCCAAGAAGGTGTGTATGAACAGTTGAACATATTCCTTATCTTCTAAAAGGGGATTGACTTGTGCTGCTGCTTTTCTCCTTCTAAGGGCATAGCTTTTGAAAATTTCTTTCTCTTCCTTACTCATTGCTATCAAGGACCAACGGTCAGCAGCGAGGTCTATGTTGTGGTGGTATTGGGCTTTAAATGCATTGACCAGCTCAACCCAGGTGGTGATCCTCCTTAGGTCTAGACGGGCAAACCATTGCAAAGCAAACCCAGTAAGACTATGTTGGAACAGTTGCATGAGGAGCTTCGGATCGTTGCCATAACCACTCAATGCCCTGGCATACAGGCGAAGATGAGCGATAGGGTCACCAGTGCCGTCATACCTCTGGAAGTCGGGCATTTTGAACTTAGCAGGTCTCGGGTGATTTGGAAAGAAGCAGAGCTCATCGTAGGAAGTAGACCTATAACTGTCATGGCCATGGAGACTTCGCAGTGAATCCTCTAGGCCTTGGATTTTCAAACTAAAAGGATCTAGGGAAGTCCTCTGTACAGCATGTGAAAGCAACATAATGTCCTGTTCTTCAGTGTTGATCCCTTTGGCATCTTCCTTGTTCCTCCCAGCATTGTCAGATTGAAGCACGATCCTCGAGTTGGTGGGTTCAGGGTCTTGAGATGACGTCATGGATGTCGACGAGATTATAGTAGTATCCTTTATGGCCAAGGTTTGGATAAGCTTAAACATCTCATCAATCGTACCCCCCATTTCATTGACCTCTTCTCGAAAGACTTGGGAAGATTCTTCAGGGTTAGCAGCCATCAGTGATGTTCTTTGCCGGGTAATAATGGGATCCCTAGGTGGATGTTGCACTTTCTTGGGAGCAATGTTGACTCAGTGCAAGGTGACTTCTATAAGCAGAAATAGAAGAGGAAGAAAGAAAAAGACAAAAACACAAGTCCCAAGTCAATTTCTGGTTTTTAGAAAGCTTTATGCAATGCATGTTCTAGGGTGCCCCTTTTTAGGAGGGAAACTAGTCATAATGTATGGCTCACTTTTGGAGATAGGGGATTTACCCCTGTATGCAAACACCTTACCGTCAGGTAGGAACCTTCAATCATCCATGCATTCATTCATAAAAATAAAGAAGTACATTAAATTTTGGGTTTGAGATACAAAAGAATTGAAATACATTTCAATAGGGGGAGGGGGAACATTTTCCTTTGGACTTCCACCTATCTACTTTTACAAAGGGAGGCCCTAAACTACTCTTGAGTCTTCGGATCCACCTTCATTGGATTTGATGTCGAGGAGGTCGCTGAGAGACCATGTTGATTGATTGCCCCTTGTCTTCTTGGCAACCCTATATCCGTGAGCATAGAGGGATTGGGGCCCCTCTTATGGAATGAATTGAGGTGCATGCCACGAGTCCTTAGGGTTACGTGGGAACCCTTAGGGTTTGGGTAGGTTTAGTGCAAGGGAGAGTGACTTTGGTGTCACTCCCAACGGGTTGATCATATGCACGAAAATGCAGTGACTTGAGTTACTTGGAACTCTTGTCTTGACATGGAATATGAAAATACATGAACATAGGTATGCGAAGAGTATAAGGAGAGAGAATGCAGTAGCAAGATAAACATGTATGCATGAGTAGTTAAACAAGCATTATAACAGTAAGAATACAAACATTATAACAATAGGAATAGACAAGTATAAATGAAAGTAAGAGCATTCACCCTTTCCTCCATGATTTTGAAAACGGTGCTCGTGTCCTAAATCCGGCAGAGGTTCGACTATGCATGGTATCTATATGAGTATGAGGTTAGGGGTTGACTAATGTGTCCTAAAAAGGCTCAGTCCTCGGATCTTCAAACCTAGGCCCACTCTCCGAGGTGGTGCCATGATCGGTTGGTGATTCGAGCAGGGGAACCATTAAGAGGCCGTAGGCAAAGAAACTAATGCAGCATCTTGCCCACAACCAATATACCGTTCCCCCTTTCTAACTAGAAAAGACATATCAGGGTATGCAAGTATGCAGAATGCAAGTGCACATGCAGTGTGTGTGTGATTTTTAAAAGTCGAGGAAAGAGCCCAACAACTCCCATTCATCCTATTCATCACATTTATGCATAACAGTTAATACAATTTAAGTAAAAGCGTACCTACAAAAATAAAGATGCAAGTGTTAGTATGGTGGATGACAAACATAATACAAGATAATATGAATAAATGCATTTTTTTTTTAAAACAACTTTCAAAATTTGGTTTTGAAAATTTAAAGTGAATAGGATTGAATCAAGGTAATTGAAGACTCTACATAGGTGAAGGGTAAAGAGACATGACTACCGCCTAACCCTCTAAGTGTCCCCAGTGGAGTCTCTAACTGTCGCGCCCAGATTTTTCGCACTCGAGGAATACTCACACAAGCGGGAAAAATGTTGTACTCTCTCGTTAGAACCCACCCACCTAGAAGAATGAGTGCGATTAGGTTTGAATTGAGAAATTGATTTGAAGAAAGGGCTTTTGAAAAAGATTTGGAGTCACCACCTTACTTGATTAAGGTGAGTTAGGTTACCTAAAACTAAGAATAATTCGAAAACTACACTTAGGGTTTTTGGAAAAGGTTTTTGAAAATATCACCTCAAGAGAGGGTTTTTAAGAAAAACAGGTTGTTTGGCAACCTTTGAAAAACGTTTAGCCCTTTTTAGAAAAATAACTCCTTTTGGTCTCTGAAATCAGTGATCTAGGTTCGAAGGTTGGTTACGTGTAGGGAAGACGCACTAAGCTATCACCCTACCCCACCCTTTCGGTACCTACATATCAATCTACCCTAGATTCACGTATGAGAGTCTTCAGCTAACTACTGTTCAATCCTGTCCACTTTGAAAAAGGATATTTGAAAAGATATGATGCATGATATGCAAGTGCAAGAGAAGAGAATTGATTTAGAAAATAGATTTGAAAAGAGATTTGATTTGATTTGATTTGAGAAGAAAGAGATAAAAATTTGAATTTGGAAATTGAAATTAAAGAGATTTGGGAAATAGAAATTTGAAATTGGAAATTTGAAAATTGATTGGAGATTTGAAAAGATTGTAGAATTTGAAATTTGGAAAATATGGAGGAATTTGAAATTTGAAAGAAATTGTAACCGCACCAATGAAGGTTGCCTACGTATCCTTTTGGAGGAATCAGGTCAGTCGTAGTTCGGATCGGAGTCCGATTGAAAATAGAATGTTTGATTGGAAGAAAGAGATTGAATTGAAAATTGAATTTGATTTGAAATTAGAAGAGGAGATTGGAAATTGAAATTGAGAAGATTGGACTTTAATTGAAAGATTTGATTTTGAAAGACTTGATTTTAAGAAACTTTGACTTAGGAAATAGAGGATTTAGAAAGGACTTGAAATTAAGAAAAACTGGATTTGACTTGGAAAGATTTTGAAAAAGAGTTGACTTGAATATTAGACTTGGAAGATTGGAGAAAAATTGGAATTAGGAAAGGTTCGAATTTGGAAAGTTTCGAATTTCGAAAGTTTTCGAATTAGGAAAGTTTCAAAATTAAGAAAAGTTTTGAATTAAGAAAGTCTCAACTTTGGAAAGTGTTGTTTTAGGAAAGGTTTTGAAATTAGGAAGTTTTGAAAGTTGGAAAGCTTAGGATTTGGAAAGTTTTGAAATATGGAAGTTTTGAAAATTGGAAAGTTTTGTTTTAGCAAAAGTTTGAAAAAGGAAAGTTTTCAATTTAGGAAATGTTTGAATTAAGAAAGTTTTGAGTTTAGAAAAGTTTTGGATTTGAAAAGATTTGAAGCCTTAGGAAAGTTTAGAATTTAGAAAGTTTAAAAATTTAAAAAGATTTGAGATTAGGAAAGGTTCGAGTTTAGGAAAGATTTGAAAACTTAAGTTTGAAAAGTTAAGATTTGAAAAGAAGATAAAATTAGGAAATGGTTGAATTTTAGAATTTTAGGAAAGATTTTTATGTTCAAGTTTTGGAAAATGAAGATTTTGGAAAGTGGAAGTTTAGGAAGGATTTGAATTAGGAAAAAGTTGGATTAGGAAGGGATTGTGTTTGGTTTCTAAAAGGGAAGGTTTGATCTTGTTTCTAAAAACAGAGGATAAGATTTGGTTTCCTAAACGGGAAGATTGCATTTGGTTTCTTAAAGGGAAGATTTGATTTGACAAGGGTTTGGAAAAGGAGATTCTAGAAACCCTAGATTTGAAAAATTATAGTTTTGATGTAGAAAATAGATTTTGGAAACATGCGTAATTTGGATATGAAAACAAGAGGTTTTGGAAACCTAGGTTTGGGGCAACTTTTGAAAACCATATTTTTGGAAAGAAAATTAGGGTTTCCTAATTGCGAGTTCTAGGGTTTGATTTGGGCTCTAAAGGGAGAGGATTTTTGGAAAGTGCATTACTGAAAACGAAGGTTTTCTAGAAGGGAATCCTAGGGAGGAGTTTTTGGAAAATGAATTTGAAGATAGAGTTTTTGGAAAAAGATTTTAAAGAGAAGGAGTTTTGGAAAGTGTGTTTTTAGAAACGAAAGTTTTGGAAAGAAATCCTAGAGAGGAGTTTCTAGAGGAAAGATTTTGGAAAGAGAGTTGTTGGAAAGATTTTTGGAGAGAGTTTTTCTAAGAAGATTTTTGGTAGAAGATTGTTGAAGAGAGTTTTTGGAAAGATTTTTGGGAAATGCTTTTAGACAGTGAATTTTGGGAAGAGGATTTTGGAAAGGAGTTGAAAAAGGGAGTTTTGAAAAATAGATTTTGGGAGGGAGTTTTTGAAAACAATTTTGGAGAGGAGAGTTTTAGGAAAGTATGTTGAAAAAGAGATTTTTAGGAAGAAAGAATTTTTGAAAAAAGAATTTTTAGAAGGTGTAAAAACATCTCGCTTTCCTAAAGCAATTCTAACCATAAGAGGGCTAGAACCACTTTAGGAAAGTAGTTTTGAAAACAACAACATTTGAAAATATGGACCGTATTGGTCACTTTAAATGTGTCACTTTCCTAAAGTAATCCTAGCCATGGAAAAGCTAGAATCACCCTAGGATTGTGATTTTGAAAACAAGATTTTAATGCAATTTTGAAAACAAGTTCGAAAATGATTTTGAAAACGAGTTTGAAAACGATTTTTGAAAGATGCAAGATCATGATATGCACAATGTAATTTTGGGGTCGTGAACATACAAGATTAAGGCTTCACCACATAATCAAGGGGGTCAGACCCACGTGGTCTCTGGTTAGACTAGAAGAAAGCCCCCGACACGGTGACTCTCCAATAGCCCAATCCTACACATGGACCGGGAATCCCCTTGTTTCAAGCATGCAAAGAAAGGGGGGGGGGGGGGAAAGAGATGGGGGATTAAAATAGAGAAAACCCAAGTGGGTTAGGAGAGAGAAGAGAGAGGGGGAAAGTGCAGAAATTTAAATGGAGAACTTACCTTGTATCTTGTTTATTTTGCGCGCCTTGCTTGCTTCGGTCTTCGGTCTTCGGTCTTGGTCTTGGTCTTCAATCTTCAAGAGCCGCCTTCAATCTCCAAACTTCAGATTGTAACTCTTCAAGTTTTCGAAGGAGGGTTGAAGGTTAGTGTATGAGTGTATGGGGGTGTGTATGAGTGTATAGGAGGCTAGGGTTTAGTGTATGGTGGCTAGGGTTTGGAAAACCAATGGAAGCTAGGGTTTTTGAGGTGCTCGAGCTCTATATATCGAAATATAGGATTTTTAGACGAAGTTCGCGAACCTTTTTCACATTCGAGGAGGCTTTGTATTTATAGAGGTTGGACAACTCTGGCGCCTGTTGCAGTGGTGCCAAGCCAGAATTTACACTAGCGCCATTAAGAGTGGCGCCAGGCCAATTTTTGGCTTGGTGCCACCACTAGTGGCGCCAGCCATTTAGGAAATATTTAAGGTCAGCAAGCAACGTATCTTTGACTAGATTTGGGCACCTGTACTAGTGACTACCATGCAATTTTTAGCCTGACTTCACTAGGAGTGACTCCGAAAAGTCCGGAAATGATTTGAAGGAACCAGGAATGACCCGAAAGGCCGAAAAATAGCAGGAACTCTTAAAATAGTGTCCTAGAGGTATTTGACTTGAGAAATGAGGATAAGATGGGTCGGAAAGGTTGACCGGGCCTTTAGGGGCAAAACGGTCAATCGGATCGGGAAGCTGCCGAGACAGACTCGGACTGTCCCAGAAGACGACCTGGGATCTAGAAACATTATTCAGAATGTTCCCAAAGGTTGCCGGTTTGATTCCCAGAGCCGGCATAGAAAAAAAAAAGACCGCCCCACTAGGGGCAAAACAGTTATTTTGTACCGAATTTGCCAAAACTGACTCAGAATGATCCGGAAGGATAGAGGAAGATTAAGAATACTATAAGATGTAATATCAGAGGATTACTGATTTGATACCCAGAGTCGGTGTGGTAAGAAAAGGAGACCGGCCCACCAGGGGTAAAACAGTCATTTTGTATTGGGTTGGCCGGAACTGACTCAGAATTATCCGGAAAGATAAAGGAAGGTTGAGAATTCCATAAGGAGTAATCTCAAAAGGTTACTGGTTTGATACCCAGAGCTGGTGTGGTTCCTGGGGTGTTCAAATGCCCAGGGACAACATGGTCATTTAGCTTCAAGTGGGCCTTATGAGCCCGAGAAGCGACTGGTGGACTAAATTCAAGTTAAAAAGGCGGGTTTAGAGTCTAAATATGCATGTGATGTGTGAAAGTGAGCATGGTCAACTCAGATTGCTGAGCGGGAAAAAAATGGGGTGCTTACAAAAGTCACCGTGTCGGAGACTTTCCTCTAATTCAACCTTAGACCATGTGGATTCGGCCTCCTTGATTATGTGGTGAAGCCTAAATCTTGTTTGTTCACGACTCTACTTGCATTGTGCATATCATACTTATACATCTTTTCAAAATCGTTTTCTAAACTTGTTTTCAAAACTTGCATCAAAATCTTTTAGAAAATTTGTATAAAAAATCTTCTCTTTTAAACTTGTTTTCAAAATCACAATTCTTAAGATGATTCTATCCACTTCATGGTTAGGGCTATTTTAAGAAAGTGTTACATAAGTTTTGGGTGTTAACCCTAAATTATTTTTGTCAAAATCACAATTCTAAGGTGATTCCAGCCATTCCATGGTTAGGGTCGCTTTAGGAAAGTGTTATATTTAAGGAGATCAATATGGTCCATATTTTCAAATCTTTTTTGTTTTCAAAACCACAATCTTAGAGTGGCTCTAATCTTCCTATGGTTAAAATCATTTTAGAAAAGTGGGATATTTTTTGGAGACTTGTAAAAGTCCATATTTCATTCCCTTTCCGAATTGCCTTTTCAAATCTCTTTCTAAAATTATTTTCTAAAATTTCTTTTCAAACATACTTTCCTAAAAACTCTTTCTAGAAAATCTCTTTCCTAAAAACTCTTTTAAAAAATCTCTTTCCAAAAAGTCTCTTCAAAAGTTCTATTTCCTAAACACACTCTTTAAGTTTCCCTTCTAGAAATTCCCTTCGAAAGATTTAGTTTCCAAAAACTCTTTTTCTTGGAGTCCAAGTCAAGCCCTAGAACTCATGATTAGGAAACCCTAATTTCTACTTTCCTTTTTCATAACCAATCATAACTTTCCAAAATTCTATTTTCTACATCGAACTCTTAAGTTTCTTAAACCTCTTTGTCATGTCAAATCATATTTTCTAAATCCAAGTTTTTCAAATCTCATCCTTTCTAATTTCATGTCAAATCTAGTCTACCAACTTAGGAAACCAAATCCAATCATCTGTTTTTGGAAATAAATTCAAATCATCTCTTTTTTTGTAAATAGAAATCAAATCTTTCTTAATTCAATCATTTCCTAATTTCTAAACTTTCTAAATCTTTCTTAATTCAAACATTTCCTAATTCTAACCGTTCTAAATTTCAAGGCTTTCTAAATTCAAAATTTTTCCAAGTTGAAACTTTCTAAATCTAAAACTTTTCTAATTTGTCACTTTCTTAAAATGAAACTTTCTTATTTTAAAACATTCCTAATTCAAAGTTTTTCAAAATCTAATCTTTCCTAAACCCTATCTTCCAAATCATTCAAAGTCAAGTGCTTCAAGTCAAACTTCTTTTTAGGTCTTTCGTAGATCTAACTTTCCTAATTCAAACATTTCCTAAATCCAACTTTCTAAAATCAAACTTTTCAAATCTAAATCAAATCATTGCCTAATTCAATTACATGCTCCAACCTTAGGTTACCTAAACCCTAGAAGGTCTAAACCCTAGTTCAACCCTAATCCTAAGTTAGGAAGTTTTAACTCTTTTCTAAACCAAGATGGATTTACGATTTCAAACTTCAAAATGTTTTCAAGTCTCTATCTTTCCAAATCTAGTCTAAATTCTCTTCCAAGGGTCAAATCCTCTTTCAAGTTCAATTATAGGTCTAAATTCAATCTTGATTCCAATCTTCCATTCTAACTTTCAAATCAAACTCTTTTTCCACTCAAAATATTATATTTTCAATCGGACTTTTGCCCGAACTACGACTAACCTGATTCTTAACAAAGGGATATGTAGACAACCCTTATAGGTGCGGTTGCAATCCTTTTCAAGTTTTCAATTCTACAATCTATTTTAAGTTTCTAATTCTAAAATCTATTTTAAAATCTTCAATTCCATAATCTATTTCCAATTTCTAAAACTTTCAAAAATCAAATCTTTCTTCCATAATCTTTTTCAAATTTCAAATCTTCTTTTCAAATCTATTTTCAAAATCAATTATTTCTTTTCAAATCTATTTTTAAAATCAAGTTTTATTCTTGCACTTGCATATCATGCATCATGTCAAACTTCTTTTTAAAACTCTTTTCTAAAGTAGATAGTTTTGAACATTTATTAATCAAAGATTTCAAATGAGTTAACTTAGGGTGAATAGACATGTAAGTACCGCAAGGGCAGGGTAGGGTGATGGCTTAGTGCATCTTCTCTACACTAACCAATCTCCGAACCTAGATCACTGTTTTCAAAGACCAAATGGAGTTATTTTCAAAAAAGGGCTTAAATATTTTCAAAGGTTGCTAAACAATCTATTTTCCTAAAACCTTCTCTTGAGCAAGTTTTCAAAATCTTTTCAAAAACCCTAAGTGTAATCTTTGAATTGTGCTTAGTTTTAGGTGTCCTAACTCATCTTAATCAAGTTAGGTGGCAACTCCAAATCTTTTTCCAAAAGCCCTTATTCAAAATCAATTTCAAATTCAAACCTAGTTGTACTCGTCCTTCTAGGAGGATGAGTTCTAACGAGAGAGCACTGTGTTTTTCTCGCTTGTCTTTTTCGAGTGCGAAAAATCAGGGCGTGACACTTTGGAGGCATTAGTAAATCCTCAACCTCATGCTCATGTAGAAACCATGCATAACCAAACCTTTGCCGGATTCAAGACATGCAAGTCATTTTCAAAACCATGGAGGAAAGGACGACTGCTTTACTTTCCTTTAAGCTTATCTATTCTTGTTGTTATAATGCTTGTATTTTTGCTATTATAATACCTGTATAATTGCTCATGCATCCATATTTACTTTACAATTGCATTCTTTCTCCCTATTCTATGCATCCATGTTCATGCATTCAATATTCCATATCAAGACAAGAGTTCTAAGGTAACTCAAGTTATTACATCTTCATGCATATGATCTACCCAAAGAGAATGACACCAAGCTCACTCTCCCTTACATTAAACCTACCAAAACCCTAAGGGTTCCCACGTAACCCTAAAGACTCATGACATGCATTTCAAGTCATTCTATAAATAGGGGCCCCAATCCCTCTATGCTCACAGAGATAGGGGTGCCAAAAAGACAAGGGGCAATCAAACAGCAAGGTCCCTCAATGAATTCCTCAATATCAAATTCCAAGAAAGCAAATTTGAAGACTTACGAGTAGTTTAGGATCTCAAATGTAAAAGTAGATAGGTGGAAGTCCCAAGAAAAATATTCCTTCTCCCCCTATTAAAATGTACTTCGATTGTATTATATTTAAATTCAAAAGTTCAATATACCTCTTTATCTTCATGTACGAAAGAATGAATAAATGTTCCCACTCGACGATAAGATATTTGCATACAGGGGCAGAACCCCTTATCTCCAAGAAAGTGAGCCAAATGCATCATGTTTAGTTCCCCTCAAAAGTAGGGGCAACCCTAGGACATACATTGCATAAAAACTTTCAAATCAAGACGCTAACTTATCTTTTGTTTCTTGTCTTCTATCTTCCCTCTCTCATCTCCAAATACCAAGAAAACTGAAGCTAGAAGTAAGACAAGAATGGGGTTTTCTAAATCATTCATTTACTGTTATCGTACTACTCACATGTTCACTTCCATTATGCTTATGCATCCATATCAACTCTAGGATAAGAGTTCCAAAAAACTCAAGTCATTGCATTATCATGAATCAACCATAAAGAGAAAGGAGCAATCTAATCTCATGTTAATCGAACCTACCAAAACTCCTAAGGGTTCCTCAATCCTAAGGATTCATGGCATGCATAGAACCATATCTCAAGAGAGGCCCAAATCTCTCTCCATCCATAGAGGTGGGAGTGCCCCAATAAAGAAATATCAACTAGCCCATGCCAAAGAGGTATTGTATTATATATAGGGACAAAACCCCATCTCTAAAATAGACCGAGCTTTATACCTAGATTCCCTCAAAGAAGGGACCTCAATAGGACATGCATCGCATAAAACTTTCAACTCCACATACTAACTGTGTTTTGTTTTTCTTTTCCTTTTTCTAGGTTGAAAAGCATAATTAAACTCAGCGAGCCCCTCTACCATCCCACCCAATTCAAACTCATGCAAAGATAAGCCTGGTTATTGACAAAGGTCGAACCTACATTAAGAAGTAAGAAGAACTAACCATCCACCAACAAGACATTACCTTTAAGCAACTACTTATGCGCCATGCCACAACAATTACCATCCATGCAAAAGAGGACTTCACCATTTGCAAAGTCCTGTCAGGGTTGTGCATTGCCACAACAGAATCCTCTAACTTTCAAATGCATGCCAAACGCTATAAAAGATCTATCAATTCACCCTCCATTGGTACATCTAGCGAATGAAGCACTAAAGAGGTTGGCATAGTCCTAAAACCCTATTAAGAGTTCTCACCAAAATGCTCACAAGAAAAAGGATGTTTCTACAAAAATCATTCATTTTCTTTATATCTTTCTATTCTTGTATAGCTTATTTAAATGAACATTGCATGCTATGTAATCATAATGAAAAAGAAGTATTTTTCAGTTTATCCCCTTTATCTCATAGTCTTGTGGATGATTATTACTTTTAGGGATTCTTTTGCATTTTGTAATGAGTCAACTTGAAGGATGGGATAGCATGGGTAACCCACTTGAAGGGGGTTAAAACCTTTGAGAGACAAAAAGAGAGTGAGAGATAGGAGGAAGGTAGTCTTAACAAAGAGGTGCGAATTTTATTGAAAAGGTGACACTTCAGTGATATCTTGGCTAAGCGATGGGCAGTTGAGTCCTTAAAATGATAAGAAGTCATTGTTCTATTTATCCAATAAGAAATAAACACTACCTTTTGCTCAGCCCACTAGAGTTGTAAGTGATTTCTATTCAGATATCCCCAAACCAAGAACCATCCCCCACATTGCGGTAAGCGCAGAGTAATTGATTTGATAGCATATGTAGGGGTCTACTGGCAGAAACACACCATCTCTAGGAATATTGTATAAATTTTGTACAAAGGGTTCATGAACTAAGCAATTCAATTTGAAATAACATGAGGCCCTCAATTCTGCTACCATACACAAAGAAAATCCCCTTGTAAAGCCCACTTGGGCCTGTTACGTTTCTCAAGAAAACCAACTAGATGATCACCGCTCGCATCTGGTTAAGGAAAAAGCCATTAGGAGGAACTAATGAGCAACGATGAAAGTGGTGATTTCCAAGAATTTACAGCATCAAAGGCATCTCTAGTAAAGAAGATATTGTGTTTGTGGTGATCTTCAAAAGAAGATACTGTCATCCAAAAATATAAATGAAAAAGTTGGCATCTTTAAAAGTCAACTTAGGAGCAAATTTCTTGTTGACAAAATCCTAATCAGAAGTAAGAGAACAGTCTAGAAGAACAAAAGGAGTTGGAAAGAAAGACGAAAGTAGGGAATAAAAGTTAAATTGCCAAACGAGATCATTAGTCTTTCAAAATCCCACGAGTGATAATGTTTGAGCCTTTATACCCTTTCATTCATAAACCCCTTAACCTAGCCTACGTTACGGTCTAAATTAAAGTTCTCTCTGATCAAAGAAAATTGCTTAGCTTAAATAAGCCTTAACAATACCAAAACAAGTAGTTGAAAAAAAAGGACAAGGCAGGAAAGCTGGGGAGGAATGTAGGGGCAATCTCAAGCTCTAAGATGTGCTAAGATGATTTTGGTTTAAACAACCCACTAAAAGAAAATCTTTGAGCCTCGATATCCCTTCATTTCTTACAACCCCTAAACCTGTCTTGCATTGCGATCCTAAAAGAAGTCTTCTCGGATTTGAGGACCAAGTTGTTTATCACTCTACACAGGGCATGGAAGTTGTCGGTCAAGCCATGGTGACATTTAAAGATCTAAGAGAGAAAACCAAATGAGGAGAGAAAATTCCCAAACAACAACCCTATAGAAAGTAGGGATAAGATAGCAAATGGCAAACCAAAAGGTCAAGATTCCGTGAGAATGGTGCAAATGCTAACACACCCCGATAAGAATG
Source organism: Euryodendron excelsum (assembly GCA_033060915.1). Classification (NCBI taxonomy): domain Eukaryota; kingdom Viridiplantae; phylum Streptophyta; class Magnoliopsida; order Ericales; family Pentaphylacaceae; genus Euryodendron; species Euryodendron excelsum. Next base: position 15,109,471 of record CM065384.1, on the reverse strand, counting down.
GGATAAAACTGAAGGGGCAGAATCCTGGAAGGGAAATAAAGTCCTGCGAGTATGGGCCCTAGGGCAATCCTAAGACATTCTTCGTAAAAGCCTATATACATATGGTAATAATGTATCCATGCCATATATAACCTGTGCATCCATTAAATTCCTGTGTAGTTTGTATCTATTCATATATTCATAAAAAGTATGGCATGCATTCAATTCCATGTAGGTGCATTCATCTAATAGTATAATATGCATTCAATTCTATTCTTGTATGAACTTGTGCATTCATAAAAAAATAAAAGTAAAATAAAATAAGAGGAAAAAAAAAATAGGACATGTATTTAATTTAATTCTTAAATAAAGCTGTGCACTCATAAAAAAGTAAAATGTGCATTCAATTCTATTATTGTATATGCATTCATCAAAAGGTATAAACATGCATTCAACCCTTTACCCAAGCATTTCTATAATTGACATAAGCAAACTATTTTTGCAAAAAACTTGATTTATGTCTCTCTCTCTCTCTCTCTCTCTCTCTCTCTCCCACTATCTCAAATAAAAAACAAGGAACGAGGTAAAGTACAAAAAGGAGCTTAAAAGTCACCCCATGACCAAGTAACCAAAGACATCTCCAACACCGGCATGCACGTCAAAAAGCTAAGACTTCCATAGCCAATAAAAATAGAGAATGGGGCAATGACCCACCCTCGACCTCCCCAATCAACCTTGGACTTCCCCATAGGAGCATCGTTCCACAAGACGGAGTGTCGATTCAAGAAGTAGCAATTTCAAAACATCAACCTTGGACTTTCCTAGAGGAGCATTGTTCCAAAAGACGAAGTGCCAATTTAAAAAGTAGTAGTTTCAAGACATTAATCTTGACTTTCCCTATAGGAGCTTCAATGTGCAAGACGGAGTGTTGATTCAAGAAGTAGCAATTTCAAGACATCATCCTTGGACTTCCCCATACGAGCATCATTCTGCAAGACGGAGTTTTGGTTCAAGAGGTAGCAGTTTCAAGACATCAACCTTGGATTTTCCCAAAAGAGCATCATTCCTCTAGATAGAGCATCAACTCCCCCAGAAGAGTATTATTCCATCAGATAGAACACCAGATATCAACCATAGGGCCTCCTCAAAATGCTACCTCTACCTCAACCTCAACTTCAACCTTAGTAATCAACTCCAACAATGGCAGACTCAACACCTCAAACAGCCTCATCCGGGGCATCTTCTATAGTAGCCCTAGTGAGGCCACCCTCTCCTCATCAGCAACACTAGTTCTCTACTTGACCAAAGTAGATCTCGTTATTGCCCCCGACGTACATCATTGTCTCTTACATCAGCCACCCAGACAAGCCCCAGCTCAGACTCGATGTCAATCAATGTGGTTATTCGAGTGTGCCAATCATCCCTATCAGCCTAGACATCAACAACAGTAGTCTTCTTCTTGGCTAAAGTAGCTCGCGTCTTCATTAGTTCAGTTTTCAGTCGTGCCCCCTCAACTCCAGATTCAATCAAAAAGGCGACCTCTCACGCGACAATCATCCCAAAGGTAAGGCAGAGGAAAAGGGAAAAAGTAAGAACTCATCAACCTAAAGAATATGTAAGTAAAAAAAAGAAAAAAAGAAAAAAGAGAGAGAGAGAGAGAGAGAGATGGAAGACAGAAAAAGGAGGATGCACAAAAAAAGGAAAGGAAAGAAAGAAAACAAAACAAATAAAAAAAATGGGAAAAAAAATAAAAAAAAAAAAAAGTAGACAAGAATCTCAAGTTTCAAGTTGAAATAAATTTTCTACACTGTTTCCTCAAAAAATTTTCAACTTTCAACTTCAAATGATTTTTCTAAACTTTCCCCTTCAAAAGATTTCAAATTTCAAGTCAAAATAAATTTTCTAAGTCAAATCAAATTTCCTAAACAATTTGCTTTAAAAAAAATCAATCAAAAGTTCAAAGTTTTAAGATAAAATGAATTTCCTAAACATTTTGCTTTCAAAAAACATCAAAAATTTCAAGTCAAAATGATTTTTCTATACATTTTGTCTTCAAAAATTTAAATTTCGAGTTAAAATAAATTTTCTATATATTTTGTCTTCAAAGAGTTTAAATTTCGAGTTAAAATGAATTTTGCATACATTTTATCTTCACAAATTCAAGTTTCGAGTCAAAATGAATTTTCTACACATTTTGTCTTCAAAAATTCAAGTTTCGAATGAAAATTAATTTTCTAAACATTTTGTCTTCAAGAGTTCACAATTTCAAGTCAAAATGAATTTTCTACATGTTTTGTCTGAATTTCTAATCAAAATGTTTTCTAAAACTTTATCTCAAAAATCAATTCCTAGGTCTTTTAGCCTTCCCTTTCCAAAATCATTTCAAAATCCAAAGTTCATCTCAAAATTTTTCAATGAAAGGCCATCTCAAGTTTCTTTTTCAAAAGATTTCTACTCCAATGAAGTTTCAAGGTTTTCTAAAAGTTCTTTTTCCAGAGGAGTCCTCTTCAAAATCAATGCTCAAGTTTTCAATATGTCATGCTGCGGTTTTTGGGTCAAGGTCCTTTCAACTCGGAGACAAAAGTACGGAACTCTGTCACTAGAACTCATCCTCCTAGAAGGACAAGTGCGACTACGTTTGAATTGAAATTGTTTTGATTAAGGGCTTTTTAGAAAAACAGGAGTCACCACCTAGCTTGATTAAGGTGAGTTAGGGCACCTAAAACTAAGTGTTAATCTGAAGATTAAATTTAGGATTTTGAAAAAGATTTTGGAAACTATCTCAAGAGAGGGTTTTTAAGAAAATAGGCTGTTTGGCAACCTTTGGAAAAATTTAAACCCTTTTGAAAAATAACTCCATTTTAGTCTTTTGAAAATAGAAATCTATGGTTCGGGGGTTGGTTATATGCAGGGAAGATATCCAAAAATCATTATCCTACCCTGCCCTTTTGGTTCCTACATGCCTAATCACTCTTTGTTTACTCACTAGAATAACCGGTTACCATTGTCTGCTTAATATCCACTTTAGAATTTGAAAACGAGGTTTAGTCATCACTTTTTGTATGAATGACGCATGATGCAAGTCTTGGAAGAAATTTGAAAACATTGGAGTTTGAAAGGGTTTGAGATAGAAATTTTGAATTGATAAAAACTTTTGAAAAGGGGATTGGGGTTGAAATAGAACTTATGACCACACCATTTTAGGTTGCCTACCGATCTTATTTGGCGAAAATCAGGTCATTCGTGGTTCGGGCAAGAGCCCGATGGAAAATAGACGCATTAGGGTCTTCGGAATGTTTTTAAAATATATTGAGGTTTTTGGAAAGTTTGAAGACACTTTGAGGTCTTTGAAAAAGTTTGAAGACACTTTGTGGTCTTTGGAATAAAGAAACTTGAGAGTTTTGATTTGAAATTGGGTGCCGGAGTGTTTTGAAATAGAACTTTGAATCTTTCGTAAAGCGGGGTTTGAAGTGTTTTGAAATAACTCAAGGGAGTTTTGGAAAGGGTTTTAGATAACTCAAGAGAGTTTTGAAAATGTCTTGAAGTCTTGTTTGAAAATTTTGGTGGTAAGATTTTGGAATGTTGAAAAAGTTTTTGAAAATAGTTTTTAAATGTGCCTAGGACTTTGGAATTCTAATATGGACAACCTTGGAGGTTGTTCTTGATATATCACCTTCCCTTGGAATCCTTAACCATGAGAATGATAGGGACACCTTAGGGTTGTGAATTTTTTAAGGCATTTTTTTAAATATAGAGTGTAGGAGTGTTTAGAAAGGTTGTGGAGGTGGGTTTTGGAATCTCAAAAGTGTAGGAGGTTTTTAAAGGATGAGATATGAGAATTGTTTTAAATAGAAAAATGATTTAAAGAGGGATCCACGAGTTGAAACCTTGAAGCATACAAACCTGGATTGAGTTGGCCAAAGGTTAGGGGAAACCTAAGGTTAACTAACTTGGGTTAGATTAACCTAGAGTTGGACAACTAGGGTCAAGTTAACCTAGGGTTGATCAACTAGGGTCAAGTCAACCTAGGGTTGGATAACTAGGGCCAAGTTAACCTAGGGTTGGTCAACTAGGCTCAAGTTAATCTAGGGTTGGATAACTAGGGTCAAGTTAACCTAGGGTTGAATTGGAGGATGGTTTTGAAATGCGGTTTAATGCATTTGGAAAAGGGTTTTTGAAAAACAAGTCATGTTATGCAAAGGCCTTTGGTAGACAACCCTTTTTTAAGTTCATTTCTATAAAAGTCTGACTTTAGCCAAGAGTATGGTTTATATGGTTGATGTTTGAAGACCATTCTAAAGAATGTTTCATTGTGACCATTATAACCATTATCTTGACAAGAGTAGGGATTCCAAAAATCAACACAATGATGACAACTTTTTCAAAAATCATTTTTAGTGCAGGGATGGAGAGAATGAACTTTTGAAAACCATTTTTGAGAAAAATATTTGGAAAGCCATTTTTAGAGAAAACCACTCCAACAAGTTAGAGCTCCTATGGCCAATGTAAAAGGGAGACCACTCAAGAGAGGGTTCCATGGGGCCATTCCAACTTCTAAGCTTGTGAGAATGGAAACCTTAGGAAAAGAGTTTGAAGTATACTTGTAAGCACCCCATTTTTGACCGCTTGGCAGTCTACACTCCGTCCAGACTTGCTTTCAAGTCATTGTGGACATATTCCAATCAAAACCAATCCTCTAGGTCCAAATTCCATCTTTCCATCGCTTTGCGGGCCTGTCAGGCCCAAATAGAGGCAAAATGACCAAAATGCCCTTAGGGGCATTGTCCTTTCTTATTCCAATTCCAATCCCTCTCTCGAGACAGTTTATTCCTCGAGACGGTCCGAGTAGCAAAACTACTCACAAAACCGTTAGAGTGGCGGAAACACTCACAAAACCGTTAGAGTAGCGGAAGTACTCACAAAACCATTATAGTAGCGGAAGTACTCACAAAACCGTTTAGAGTGGCAGAAACACTCACAATCCAGGCACGTCTCTTCGGAGACGGTAAGACCCCTTTCCAATCCCACTCTCGAGATAGTTTATTCCTTGAGACGGTTTCAATCCAGGCATGTCTCTTCAGAGACGGTAAGACCACTTTCCAATCCCTCTCTCGAGACAGTTTATTCCTCGAGATGGTCTGAGTAGCAAAACTACTCACAAAACCGTTAGAGTAGCGAAAATACTCAACCCCGTCCGAATAGTGGAAATACTCAACCCCGTCCGAGTAGCGAAAATACTCCCAAATCATCAACCCCGTCCGAGTAGCGGAAATACTCCCAAATCATCAACCCCGTCCGAGTAGCGGAAATACTCAACCCAGTCCGAGTAGCGGAAATACTCACACCGTTAGAGTGGTGGAAACACTCAAAACCTAGGTCAACACCCGTGTCTGTTAGCTCACTTCGGTGAAAAATGACCAGACTACCCTTAGGACCTTTTCCGAGACTTTCTGGTCAAGATGACCATTTTGCCCCTAAGCATCCGAATGCCCCGAGAACCACACCGTCTTTGGGTATCAAACCGGTAATGTCCCGAGAATACTTTTTATAATGTTCTCGACCTTCCTTTACCTTTCTGGATCATTCCGAGTCAGTTCCGGCCAACCCGGTACAAAATGACCGTTTTGCCCCTAGAGGGCCGGTCTCCTTCTTTGACCACTCCGGCTCTGGGTATCAAACCGATAATGTCCCGAGAATACTTTTTATAGTGTTCTCGACCTTCCTTTACCTTTTCGGGCCATTCCGAGTCAGTTTCGGCAAACCCGGTACAAAATGACCGTTTTGCCCCTGGTGGGTCGGTCTCCTTTTTCAACCACGCCGGCTCTAGGAATCAAATTGGCAACCTTTGGGAACATTCTAAATAATGTTTCCAGATCCCAAGTTTTTTTCCGGGACAATCCGGGTTCGCCCCGGCAGTTTTGCGGTCCGATTGACCGTTTTGCCCCTAAAGGCCCAGTCAACCTTTCCGACCCACCTTATCCTCACTTTCGAAGTCAAATACCTCCAGGACACTATTTTAAGTGTTCCTGCTCCTTTCTGGCCTTCCAGGTCATTCCCGGCTCCTTTAAATCATTCCCAAACTTTCCGGAGTCACTCATAGTGAAGCCAGGCTAAAAATTGCATGGTAGTCACTAGTACAGGCGCCCAAATCTAGTCAAAGATACGTTGCTTGCTGACCTTAAATCTTTCCTAATTGGCTGGCGCCACTCCTAGTGGCGCCAGTGTAGAATTTGGCCTGGCGCCACTGCAACAGATGCCAGTTTTGTCCAATCTCTATAAATACAGAGCCTCATTCAACGTGAAGGAGGTCTACAAACTTAACCTAAGAATCCTATATTTCGATATACAGAGCTCGAGCACCTCCTAAACCCTAGCCTCCCTAGGTTTTTCCCAAACCCTAGCCACCATACATAAACCCTAGCCTCCTATACACTCATACACACCCCCATACACTCGTACCCTAGCCTTCAACCATCCTTTGAAGATTGGAAGAGCTGCCATCTAAAGCTTGAAGACAACCCTTGAAGGTTGAAGAAAAAGATCAAGACGAAGACCGAAGACCGAAGACAAGTAAGGCGCGCAAATTAAAGAAGATACAAGGTAGGCTTTCTCTTTAATTTTCTGCACTTCCCCCCTCTCTCTTCTCTCTCCAACCCACTTGGGTTTTCTCTATTTTAATCCCCCATCTCTTTCCCCCCCTTTCTTTGCATGCTTGAAACAAGGGGATTCCCGGTCCATGTGTAGGATTAGACTATTGGAGAGTCACTGTGTCGGGGGCTTTCTTCTAGTCTAATCAAAGACCACGTGGGTCTGGCCCCCTTGATTATGTGGTGAAGCCTTAACCTTGTATGTTCACGACCCCAAATTGCATTGTGCATATCATGATCTTGCATCTTCCAAAAATCGTTTTCAAAGTTGTTTTTCAAAACGTTTTCGAACTTGTTTTCAAAATTGCGTCAAAATCTTTTTTTCAAATACATGTTTTCAAAACCACAATTCTAGGGTGATTCTAGCCTTTCCATGACTAAGGTTGCTCTAGGAAAGTGTTATATTAAAAGTGACATTTTGGTCTATATTTTCAAACCTTGTTTTCAAAACCGCTTTCTTAAAGTGGTTCTAGCCCTCTTATGGTTAGAATCGCTTTAGGAAAGTGAGACGTTTTCATACTTTCCAAAAAACTCTCTTTTCAAAAAGTCTTTCTTCCTAAAAATCTCTTTTTCAGCATGCTTTTCTAAAACTCTCCTCTCCAAAAGTGTTTTCTAAAAACTCCTTCCAAAATCTATTTTTCAAAACTCCCTTTTTCAACTCCTTTCCAAAATTCTCTCCTCAAAATTCACTTTCTAAAAACATTCTCTAAATTCACTTTCCTAAAAAATCTCTTTCCAAAAATCTTCCTTCTAGAAACTCCCCTCTAGGATTTTTCCTCCTAAAATCTATGTTTCCAAAAACACACTTTCTAAAAACTCCTCCCTAGGATTCCCTTCTAGAAAACCTTCGTTTCCAAAAATGCGTTTTCCAAAAACTCTTTCCTTAGAGCCCAAGTCAAGCCCTAGAAACCACGATTAGAAAACCCTAAATTTTCTTCCCAAAAACATGGTTTTCAAACTTTACCCCAAACCTAGGTTTCCAAAACCTCTTGTTTTCTACATCAAAACTATACATGTTTCCAAAACCTATTTTCTACGTCAAAACTATAATTTTTCAAAACTAGGGTTTCTAGAATCTCCCTTTCCAAATCCTTACCAAATCCTATCTTCCCTTTAGGAAACCAAATCAAATCTCCCCGTTTAGGAAACTAGATCCCGTCCTCCGTTTTTGGAAATAAAATCCAACCTTTCTCTTTTAGAAACCAAATCCAATCCCTTCCTAATCCAACTCTTTCCTAATTCAAATCCTTCCTAAATCTTAAGTTTTCAAAACTTGCACATAAAAATCTTTCTTAAACTTTAAAACTCAACTTTCAAACTTTTTCTAAACTCAAACCTTTCCTAATCTCAAGATTTCCTAAAACCCTAAAACTTTCTAAATCTTAAACTTTCCAAATCTAAAAACTTTCTAAATTCTAAACTTTCTTAAACTTCAAATCTTTCCAAATCTAAGACTTTTCTAAACTCAAAACTTTCTTAGTTCAAACATTTCCTAAACTGAAAACTTTCCTTTTTCAAACCTTTCCCAAAACGAAACTTTCTCATTTTCAAAACTTCCTTGTTTTTAAAACTTTCCAAATTCAAAACTCCCCTTTTCAAACATTCCAAAATTCGAAACTTTCTTAATTTGAAACTTTCCAAGTTCTAAACCTTTCTCAAACTAAACTTTTCTTAATTCAAAACATTCCTAAATTCAATACTTTCCTATTTCAAAACTTTCCTAAAGTTGAAAATTTTCTTAAACCTAAAACTCTCCTAACTCAAAACTTTCCTAAGTTAAACTTTCTTAATTTCGAAACTTTCCTAATTCAAAAACTTTCCAAAAATGACACTTTCCTAAATCGAACCTTTCCTAAATCCAATCTTTCTTAAACTCTCAAGTCTTTCCTAGGTCTCCCATCTTTCCTAAGTCTAGGTTTCCTAAAACCAAGTCTTTCCAAAATCAATCTTTCCAAATCAAAGTCCAATCCTCTCAATTCCAATTTCCAATCTCCTCTTTTAATTTCAAATCAAATTCAATGTCCAATGCAAGTTCCTTCTTCAATCCACTCTTCTATTTTCAATTGGACTCCGGTCCGAACTACGACTGACCTGATTCCCCCAAAGGGATACATAGGCAACCTTCATAGGTGCGGTCACAATACTTTTCAAACTTTCAATTCCACCCTCATGGGTGCGGTTTTTAAAATCTTTCCAAATTTCAAATTCCAATCAATTTTCAAATTCCAATTTCAAAATTTCTATTTTCAAATTTCTACTTTCAATTTTCAAACTTTCCAATTTTAATTCTATTTCTTCAAATATATTTTCAAATCAAATCAATTTCTATTTTCCACTTCTCTCATCTTGCACTTGCATATCATGCATCATGCTAAATTAGTTTTCAAACATTCTTTTTTTAAAGTGAATAGGGTTGAACATATGTTAATTAAAGACTCTCATAGGTGAATCTAGGGTAGATTGACATGTAGGTACCGAAAGGGCGGGGTAGGGTGATAGCTTAGTGCGTCTTCCCTACACGTAACCAACTTCCGAACTTAGATCACTGATTTCAAAGACCAAAAGGAGTTATTTTTCTAAAAAGGGCTAAATGTTTTCCAAAGGTTGCCAAACAACCTGTTTTCTTAAAAACCCTCTCTCGAGGAGATATTTTCAAATTGTTTTCGAAAAACCCCAAGTGTAGTCTTCGGATTATTCTTAGTTTTTAGGTGACCTAACTCACCTTAATCAAGTTAGGTGGCGACTCCGAATCTTTTTCAAAAGCCCTTTATTCAAATCTATTTTCAATTCAAACCTAGTCGTACTCATTCTTCTAGGAGGGTGAGTTCTAACGAGAGAGTACAACATTTTTCCCACTTGGGTGAGTATTCCTCGAGTGCGAAAAATTTGGGCACGACAATACTTGTGTATAAAAATAAAGAGAGAATGGGAACTTGGAAACTAGAGAGTGTGAAAATAAGTTTTATGTCAAAAAGCAATGATGCAAAAGTGTGAGTTAGGGGTTAATGAGGGATTTTCTAAGGCATGACTTCTAAGGTCTCATCCTAAACTTCAAGGAGCCAATTCTTGGAACCATTTTGAAAAGAGCATAAGGCTTGAAAGTGGCACAAAAATAAAATGCTGCAAGCTTGGTAGAACATGGTTATAAACATAGAAATAAAGCCAAGCACACAAACATGAAGAAGAAAATATTAAAATGCAAAGGGGTCATGAATACATACTAGGCTATAGGCTACACCACATAATCAAGGGGCTCTCAGGCCATACCATCTTAAAGTAGGCTAGTAGGAGATCCCCCTACATGGTGGCTCCCACTAGCTTTCCTCTAGGCATGAACTAAGAGCCCTATTGCCTCAAGCATGCAAGAAAGGGGGGTTGAAGATGGGGGTTAAAATAGAGAATAGCCTAAGTAGGCTAGGAGGGAGAAGAAAAAATATAAAAGAGATACAACCTTTTGATTTCAACACATTTTTAGTCTTCAATAGATGCCTTGACTTGAACTCGAATGACTTCAAGAAGCCTTGAGGAGCTGGAAGGGAGTGTTTAATCGTGTATAAGGCTATATAGGTGAAGTGTATAGGCTTGAGGGAGGTGGAATCTAGCCTAAGTGTTAGAGGAGTGGAATGTGTATAGAGATTCAAGGTTCTAGAGCAGTTTTAGCAGAGCTTCACATCAATTTCAAAGTTAGAATACGTAAAAGGGGGTGCTGGTATTTACAGGCAACCTAGAACAGGCATGGCGTGTGTGCCACATGCGCCTCGCCAAAATTTGCCCTAGCGCATGTAGCGCATGTAGCACATGCACCAATATTGTTCCATTGCCAAGATGACACGTGACACCCTATATACTGGTTAAATCTTGAAGTTATCACACCTAGAAGTCAAACCTGTTTCATCCCATGCTCCTTTTTTTTTTTTTTTTTTTGGTGGAAGTCCAACCCTATCTCTCCAATGATGGAAATACAAAAATGTAAAGGATGGCAGCTTTCACACACATGAGCAGGTAGCTTTCTCCACTTGTCACATAACAATGGTAGCTGCACTCAGACTCACTCAGACTCACTAGTAGCCCTTTTCATAAGTGATGAGATAGGGAATCGACAAAAGGTCAATCTAGGTGTAAGACAATCTGTAAGTATTGAACATATTTAAAATAGATCACAAAGGCGGCTTCCATATTCTAAAAAGTCTCGAGAAGTGTGCATTAAGTTGAACATGAATCACCAATATGGTAATGATCATCAAAACCATTGACTCATATTTATGTAAGTAACCATGCACACAAGATTCAACCTCAAACAAGCATGCACATCAATTTGTTCATAATTGAATATTTACCCCAGTGATGGTTCACGTGTAAACACTATCAAAAATCTTTTTGGTTTTTCTAATTTTTTTTCAAAGATTTAATCAATTCGGGCTTGCTTACCCGCACTAATCTTCCTTCTGAAGGTATAGCTACTTGTTGGTTTGCCCAGACATCCTTTGGAAGTCATTCTTTGGATTTCAATGATATAGATCTTCATCTCTTACCTCTCTATATTTCCCTTTTCTCTTCCTATTTCTCTCTCCCCTCTTTTTGGAGTCAATTATTATCTCTTGCTGAAAGTGGTGCTTATGCTATCTCATCCTCCAAGTTAGGGTAAAATATTTTGAAGGTAAAATTCCTGGAGAAGGAAAACATTATCCATGAAGTGCCATGAGACAATGATATAAATGTGAAAACTTTGGATCCTTTCATTTTGATGATGTTATTTTCATGCTCAAATTCAAATTGAAAATTGAAGGACAAATTTGAAAGAAATCCCCCTTTTCCGGAATAAAACCCTCAGACTGGTTTTGGGTAATGGTTGAGTAGGGAATATGCCTTTCTCTTTAGTTAATGATTGAGTAAACAAAATCTTTAACTCTTCTATGGATTTATCAAGTCTAGCATTAGTTGCTTGTTGTACCTATATGAATTGGGTCAAAAGGATCCTTTACAGGTTTTAGAGGAGGTGGTCTGTACAGGTTTGTTGTTAGTGTTGAAAATTGTTGACCCTATGCTTGGTATTGATTAGGGGGGCCATTAAATTGTTGTGGGTGTTGAAATTGTTGGGGTGCTGAGTTACCATCATTCCTCCAACTAAAGTTGGGATGGTTCCTCCACCCTGGGTTATATGTAGGTGCATATGGGTTTCCTTGTCCTTGTGGGGCCTGTGGTGGTTTACTATAAGGGGCAATAGCATTTACTTGACCATGCAACACTTTCCTAAATGCTGGAATTGTGGGACAAAGATTGTCCTATGCTTATTACTATCGCACACACTACAATTAACTTGGGTTTCACTCTCAGCTGCTGCAATTTTTTTCATTTCTAGGGCCTCTAATCGCTTAGTCAACGTGGCTATCTTTGAATTATTCTCATCTAAATGCCTTAATGGATATAAGGTGCCTGTCCTTAAGTTGTTTCTAATCTCAAGATTTTTAGTTCCTGTGGTGTCCCAATCTCTTACGTTATCAGCTAGAAAGTTGAAGAAGTCATAAGCTTCTTTTGGAGATTTATCATAGAAAGAACCGTTGCACCTTGTCTCTACAAACCTTTTAAGTTCGAGAGTCAAGACAGAAAAGAAAGTACTAACCAACCTACATGGGTCTTGTCCATGATGCGGATATGAATTCAAAAGTTCTTTATATCTCTCCCAACTATGGTAAAATGTTTCATTTTCAAAGGGAGTGAACTATGAAATTTGGTGACGAACCGCCTTTGTGCGATGCTCAGGAAAGAACGTTTTTAGGAACTCGGCCTAAAGGACATCCCATGACGGAATAGACCTCGGCCTTAAAGAATTTAACCAAATTTTTGCTTTATCCTTCAATGAGAATGGAAACAATTTGAGACGAAAGGTCTCGACAAAGCAGGCATTATCAAAGCACATATTACAGACCTCTTCAAACACTTTAAGATGGGTATATGGATTTTCAGAATCCATCCCATGAAAATGTGTGATTAATTGCATGATACCTGACTTAAGATGGAATGCATGTTGGTTAGAAGGTAATATAATGCAAGAGTTTGGAGTCTGTGTTTGTGGATTTAGATAATCTCTCATAGTTCTCTATGGTGGAGCAGGTACTTGGGGTTGTGGGGGTTGCATGTTATTACCCCCATCTATATTCCCATCATCACCTAGTAAGTGGGTCATGTCAAAGTCTATAAGTATTGGTGTAGTATCAGAAAAAACTCTAGACCCAGTGGCATAAACAGGTGGGGTTGTTCTCAAAAGTCTACGTTTATTGTCCCTTTGCCAAACTGACATGCAATACAATGCACATAAATGCACCAATCTGCCACAACAATGAAGTAGAGATAAACAATATTTAATTTAGACTTCCAACCGAACCAGCAATCTCCACATAAAATATCCACCAATTTGCAAATAAACCCTAAACCTCCACTAAACAAATATATAATTTATCCAAAAAAAATAGTAAAATAAAAAAAAAAGAAAATCTACTATGCTCACAGATAGTAGTGATGGAACGAGGTTACCCAATTGAGCGATTGAATTTCCTCGTTGTTGAAGTTTGATGGTGAAGCTGTTTCTGCAGGAATCAATTCGTCTCGAGTTCGTTTGCTTTGTTTTTGTTCTTATATATTTTTATTTTTTCCCTGTTTGTTTTTCTTAACTCAGTTTATTTTCTTTGTAATGTCCCCGGCAACGACGTCAAAAACTGATCGCTCCTGAATAGTGCAATTTATATCCACCAGTATGCGATTGCGATGCAGTAATAATATCTCGGTAAATCTGAGGTCGATCCACAGGAAACACAAGAAATAAACTTAATCTGGCAAGGTCTACAATCAGAACAAAATAATAACGAGCTCAGAGTCAATTAAAATCACAGGAAAGCTTCCAAAAAGAAAATAAAAATCAATTGTTGGAGATGATTGATATAAGTTATCAGACAATAAAATTAAACTAATTTTAGAAATGTATTCAAATATTATAAAAAGGTCTTGGCAGGGTTGATCCAGCAATAGGCGTACAGGTAAGTTCCCAAGATAGTTTTGATTAAAGAAACTCAAGATTCGATTACCCTTTTGGGGTTGATATTCAGTTATTTACTAGTATTCATACCAGGGTCCCATTCATACCTGTCCCAGTTTATAAACCTGTCTACAATGTATGTTTGAAGTTTAATCATGAACAGTAGATTTCTAAAGTACTCTTAGTGAGAATATATATGCAATTCAAATCAATATCCTTATCAAAAATTCTAGGTATACGTATCCCTACTTACAAATCAGTCTATACATACATGCTAGATATGATCAAGAATATTGTTTTTGAAGATATTCATGGGCAAGGAAATGAATTTTGATCCAAGATCTTGAAACCTTAGAAAATAAATAACTATATTGATTCTCTACATGTAACCTAGCTACTTTCTCAACCCATACCAAGAACGGATTTAGCTACTAAAAAACATGATAAAGATTGCAAGAATGCAAATAATAATTAAAGAAATAAAATGCTGCATTAAAGAAATATAATCTGAAATTCACAATAAAAACAAGAAAGAAAACTAAAGATGAAGATGCTCCCTTGAAAGATGAAAAGATTCGTAGCCTCCAAAGGATTGGATGATTTCTCCTTCCAAACCCTAGAAAAACCCTAGAATTCTTCTCCTCCTTTAAAACATAGAACTCCTAGACCTATCCTACTACCTACTAATCTATCTCTAACTAAAAAGTGAATTAATCTATATATCCAGTCATCAGTCGTACGAACGACTTCTATTGGGTGCTCGGATGGGCTGGGTCACTTCATGAAAGTTGTAGGTCTCAAAAAGTTATATGAAATCGACATATTATGGGCCTGAATACCCTTTCTGATTCACGAGATATGGGCTTCCAAAGTTCCAGCTCTGCGTGCTTCAACAGCTTATACCTTGACAGCAACCTCTTGAAACCTATGATTAAATTGCATTCAAAATCTTTCCATTTAAACTCAAAACCTACATATAACATTATAAACTCAATTAATATCAAAACATAACTAAAAAGACATATATAATTATAAACTAACACTAACAAAATACTAATAAAGGCCTTATAATTACACTTTTGAAGTGCAATCACTAAGTTCTTACCATTTCCCTTTTCCTCTTCCTTACCTTCAAGATGATTGACCTAGGAGAGGTTGCCTTGCTGACTGAATCTGGAGTTGAGGGGGCACGATTGAAAGCTAAACTGGTGACGACGAGAGCTACTTTAGTCGAGGAGAGGACTACTGTTGTTGATGCCTGGGCTAATAGGGATGATAGGCACGCTCGGATGACCACATTGATGGACGTTGAGTCTGAGCTGGGGCTTGTCTGGGTGGCTGATACAGGACACAATGATATATGCCAGAGGGAATAACGAGATCAGCTTTGGTCAAATAAAGGACTAGTGCTGTAGATGAGGAGAGGGTGGTCTCACTAGGGCTACTGTAGAAGATGCCCCAGATGAAGCTATTAGAGATGTTAAGATACCCTTGCCGGAGCTGATGCTAATGTTGAGGTTGACATAGCCTTTTGAGGGGGGCCATGGTGGAACTACTGGTTGGGAGGCTTGTCAGCAAAATTGAGCACGGGCCGCCATAGGAAACTACTTCATGCGTGTGACTCTCTTGCATTGGAATTTGAAGGAGAGGACATTGATACATCTTTGGTTAGGAGCTTCTTGGGAGACTGCTTTCCATTTGATTAGGAGGTCGAGGGTGGGTCGTTGCCCCATTCTCCATCTCTTGTTGGTTGTGGAGGACAAGATCATGGTTTAGGGTGCCGGACCAACTCTGTTGGCTGCTCTAGTTGATTATGTCCTGGATAAATGGCTACCAAACTTCCTTGGCTGTGTCATCAGTGTGTTATGTTTGAAGACACCTTAGGACCTGAGCAAGCGAAGGGAGATGCCCCTTGAACTTGTACCTATCTTAGTATCTCATTAGCAAATATCTTGATATAACATACTAATCTTAACAAATGACTTATGACATTAGTGATCATTACTTTGCCATGCTGAGTTTAGAAATTTGTTACCAATGTAGGTTCTCCAATATTTGGCACCCCTTGACCCATTGTTAAGGCACGAGACTTTGCTATCTTGTTGAGGCTGTTTTATTGTAGTTTCTTGGAGTGTTGATCGGGAGAATTGACTCTTTTCTTCTTCTTCTTCTTCTTCTTCTTCTTCTTCTTCTCATTTAAACCATTTTTGCCATGGGTGCCCTTACGGGTTTTCACTGATGCCGGTTCTACCATTTTTGCACATCAGCGCCCGTTTTTGGGTTTTCACTACGTCGATAGTTTTATATCTTGCCATGACCCTACTTTTTTACCCATAGCGCACCAGAGGGTTTTCACTATGTCCTCAGGCCATGCATTTGCTCTTGATTTCTGTCATTGATGTCGATGAATATGACTCCTTCCCTAGTGAGAACAAGAATGTTAAATGCTTTGATTTGATTGATGATGAAATTTGTTGTTGACTGAAGTCACTACTTTAGTTGAAGGATGTGGATGTTACTTTTGACATTGAGCATAGAGTTGAGTTAGAATTTATGCTAGATAGAGCGTTTTTTAATGTAATCATCTTCCTTTGAAGAGCAATGATAGCAATGATTGATCTGAAAGATCTTTTTTTTGGACAATAATGTGGGCTTGGTTATGGGGTATTGAAAGGAAGGGATAAAGGCCCAAAACATTTTGCTTTTGTTTGGCTTTTTAAGACCTATGATCATAGTGGACTGCTAGACTCTCTCTCTCTTATTGCTGCTCACTCTCTGTTTTCCACTTTGTGCTTTTACATTTAAACATACCCCGGCTCTTTTGTTTACGATCACAGACTGTTACTTTTGCACCATGTTGTTCTTATAGATTTTCACCAGGTCAACAGTTTTTGTATTTTGCCATGCCTCTACCTTGTTACTTATAGTGTTCTCTCGAATTTTCACTATGCCAACGAGGCCATAATTTTTTTTTTTTTTTAGCATTCCTTAAACCTGTATCCTCTCTTTACTTCCCTTATCCTATTTACTTTGTCTCAACCCATTGTGGGTAGTGATCATTAGGTTAAGTTTTCAAAGAAAAATAATTAGTTTAACTAGGTTTTGCAAATGGATGCTTTTAACTGTATAGTATAGGAATTGAGGGCCTCTCTTCATTTCAATTATTACTACTATTGCTTTGTCAAAATTTTCAATTACACATGGTAGTGCTTTACCTAATCTGAATTGATGATTGCTGTAAAGATTTCTTCTTCTGCTTTTGCTAGGATCAATGCTCTTCTTTATGGTTGAGGTCGAACTTGCCTTTGGCTTTTTGCTGACTCAAAAGCATCTTTTTAAGACCAATATCTCTTTCTTTGAACTGGCAGGACTTGACTTTCGTATTGAAGGATCTGGCGATGCATCCTTAATAGTCTTGGGCATGGTAGATGGCTGGTACTCTCTTTTCTTCTAGGAGGCAAAGTTGTTCCCACTAGTTTTTGAGCTAGTACGCTTTAATGAGTTGAAGTCCCATGAGGACTCAGAGAGAGGGGATTTCTACTTTGACTAGTAAGACTGCCTCGTGGCTTTAGATCGAGGAGAATGGTGGTGCCCTAGTTAAGATTCTAATTAAGCTTCTGTATGCCATCAACACAAAGGATAGCTGCTCGTGTCAATCCTTGTGGTTGTCATTTTTCTTGCGAGGGATTCTCTAGACACTTTTTGTTTTGCTGATTCAATGGTTTTGTTTACTTGTGGGCAGTAGGCTGCTGAATTATGGAGATTGATCCGGAAGGTTTGACGATGTTTTGCTATTATGTCGTTGTTGAAGATGCTTGCATTATCTGTAATGATGGAGTCAGGGAGGCTGAGTCTGTAAAGGACGTCTAGAAGTCTTTAATGTCAAAAGATGCCAAACGTTGGATACCCTATATGTTTTGTTTTCCTAAAAAATATTTTAGCATGACAAATAAAGCATTTTGTGATCAGGAGTCATTTATTTCATATTAGCTTGTTACGTACTTGATATTTATATGATACTTTGATAAGTTAAGATTAAGTTGTTCTTCCTATAGGCTTTACCAAGGCCTTCAGGGTCTAGGAATATGAAAGACGGTCTAATTTACTAACTTTTATCTAATGTTGCTTGAGGAAGATAAGCTGATGTTGAAAGATTAGTGCCTAGGGCTGAGGCATCTTTTTTGTGGAACAAGCTTGATAATGACTCCTCTGGGATTTGAACTAATTTGCATGGATTGTAGACTGTTGATTGTTGTCTGCTACTTAGTAGTTGGATTTTGGATTGACCCTTTTGCTTAGTCTCCTTTGGAGAGGGACAATATCCTATCCTATAAATATGATGCTAACTGTTGAATTGTTACAGATGAAGATCACCCTATAGTTTTGCCCCTAGTCCTTTCCCCATGTTAGAAGCCTCTACTACTAAGGTGGTTAGCGACCATGTTCTCAATTGTTGAATGAATGGAATTAGCCGAATATTTTTAGGCGGTTGACATGCGTTCGAAAGCTTAGAAGTTCGAAGGTTTTGTTGTGGCAATGCATGGGACTGACAAAACTTTTCAAATCATGAAGTCTTCTTCTGCATGGACGGTGATTGTTGCGACATGGCATGGAGGTAACGTCTTGTAGATATATGACTAGCTCTTCTTACTCTTCAATGTAGATTATGCCTCCCCAAATAACTAGGCTCATCCTTACTTGAGTTTGAATTAGGTGAGATGTTGGAGGGGTTCTATGAGTTCAGTTATGCTCTTTGACCTAAAAAAAAAGAAAAATAAAAATAAAATGTAGTTAGCATATGGAGTTGAAGGTTTTATGCAATGTATGTTTTATGGAGGTCCCTTCTTTGAGAGAATGTAGGTATGATGATGAGTCCATTTGGAGGTGGGGTTTTGTCCATATTATGCAATACAATACCTCTTCGGCATGGGCTAGTCGATGTTTATTTGTTTGGGTAATCTCACCTCCATGGACGAAGAGGGATTTGGGCCCCTCTCGAGTCATGGTTCTATACAAGCCATGAATCCTTAGGGTTAAGGAACCCTTAGGAGTTTTGGTAGGTTCAATGAATATGACATTGGATTGCTCCTTTCTCTATACAATTAATTAAATGTATGAGAATACAATGACTTGAGTTTATTGGAATTCTTGTCTTGGAATAGATATGGATGCATGAGTATAATGGAAGTGAACATGTGAGCAGTATGGTAACAGTGAATGGATGGTCTAGAAGACCCCCTTCTTGTCTTACTTTTACCTTCGATTTTCTTGGTGCTTGTAGATGAGGGGGGAGGGTAGAAGACAAGAAACAAAAGATAAGTTAGAGCATTGATTTGAAAGTTTTTATGCAATGCATGTCCTAGGGGTGTCCCTATTTTGAGAAGGGGACTAAGCATGATGAGTCCGCTCACTTTTTTGGAGATAGGTGGACTGCCCCTATTTACAGATACCTTATTGTAGAGTGGGAATTTACATTCATTCATTCATTCATTTACAAAAAGTAAAGGAGCACATTGAACTTTGAATTTAAAATATAAGAGAATCGAAGTACATTTTAATAGGGGGGAAGGGAACATTTTTCTTGAGACTTCCACCTATTCTACTTTTATATTTTAAAATCTTAAACTACTCTTGAGTCTTTAGATTTGCTTTCATTGAGAGACCTTGTTGTTTGATTGCCCCTTATTTTCTTGGCAACCCTATCTCTGTGAGCATAAAGGGATTGGGCCACCTCTAATGGGATGACTTGAAATGCATGACATGAGTCCTTAGGGTTACGTGGGAACCCTTAGGATTTTGGTAGGTTTGATGCAAGGGAGAGTGAACTTAGTATCACTCTCTTTGGTTGATCATATGTATAAAGATGCAGTGACTTGAGTTACTTTGGAACTCTTGTCTTGACATGGAATATTTGAATGCACGAGCATGTATGTTAAGAGTAAAGAGAGAGAAAGAGATAATGAAATTGTAAAATAAATATGCATGCATGAGCATTTATACGAGCATTATAATAGCAAGAGTAGACAAGAATAAAGAAAAGTAAAGCAGTCGCCCTTTCCACCATGGTTTTGAAATTGACGTGTAGGTCTTAAATTCGGTAGAGGTTCGGCTATGCATGGTTTTTACATGAGCATGAGGTTGAGGGTTTACTAATACTTCCTAAAAAGGCTCGGTTCTCAAATCTTCAAACCTATGCCCACTTTCTGAGGGGGTGTCATTATCAGTTGGTGATTCCAGCGGGAGAACCATCAAGAGGCCATAGGCTAAGAAACTAACACAACATCTTGCCAATATACCGCTCCCCCTTCTAACTAGAAAGGACATATTTAGGTAGAGAATGCAAGTATGCGAATGCAAGAGCACAATGCAATGTGTGCGTCAAATTTTTGAAAAATAGAGGAAAAGGCCTAACAACTCCCATCCATCTTGTCTATTTCATTTGTTCATTCATGACATACATGGCAAGTAATGTGACATAAAATAAAAGTGTGAACAAAGGTCCACCTATAAAAGTAAAGATGCAAAAAATCAATATTTTGGATGACAATCTTATTGCAAGATAGAATGATTGAATATAATGGAATGCAAAAATGACACATTTTTTAAAACGGCTTTGAAAAGTTTGATTTCAAAAATTTGAAGTGGATAGAATTGGACAAATTAATCGAAAACTCCAGATGAGTGGAGACTGAAAACACATGATATTGGCCTAATGCTCTAAGCCTCCCCAACGGAGCCGCCAGCTATCGTGCCCCGATTTTTTGCACTCAAGGAAAATACGCACAAGTGGAAAAAATATGGTTATCTACGTATCCCTTTGTTGAGAATCAGGTCAGTCATAGTTCAGATAAGAGTACGATTGAAAATAGACACTTTGAGGTTTTTGAAAAGTTTATCTTGAAAAGGTTTGATTTGAAAAAGGTTTAATTTGAACTTTGAATAAAAGCTTTGAAATTGAACTCTGATTTTGATTTGAAAAGATTAAACTTGGACTTGATTCAAAAAAGGAGTTGAGTTTTGAAAACATTTTGACTTAGAATGAATTTGAAAAACCATCTTGGTTTAGAAAGGAGTTTTAGAAAAGAGTTGAAGCTTCCTAACTTGGGATTAGGGTTGAGCTAGGTTTTGACATCCTAGGGCTTAGATGAAATAGGATTGAAGTATGCAATTGGATTGGAAAGATTTAATTTAGACTTAAGAGGTTTGATTAATGAAAGTTTCAATTTAGGAAATGTTCGAATTAGGAAAGTTGGACTTAAGGAAGATTTGATCTGATTTAGAAACACTTGACTTGGAATGGTTTTAAAAGATTTGACTTTATTATTTGATTTGAAAGAATTTAGAAAGTTAAAGTTTAGGAAAGATTACATTTTGGAAATCTTTGAATTAGAAAAGTTTTAAAATAAGAAAGTTTTCAAATTAGGAAAGTTTTCTAATTAGAAAAGTTTTCTTTCTATGAAAGATTTAGATTTAAGAAAGTTTTGAGTTTTGGAAACTTTTTAATTTAGAAATATTTGAACTTTGAAAAGATTTAGAATTTGGAAAGATTTGATAAGTTAAAATTTAGAAAGTTAAAATTTGAAAAGGTTTGAAATTAGGAAAGGTTGGAATTAGGAAAGATTAGAGTTTAGGAAATATTAGAATTAGGAAAGGTTTGATTCCTATTTTCTAAACTTAAAGACTATTTTTTTTCGAAAAGTTAATGATTTGATTTGGTTTCTAAAATTGGAGGATTTGATCTAGTTTTCTAAATTGAAAGATTTGATTTGATTTGACATAGAGTTGGAAAGGTTGAGTTTTGAAAATCTTGAATTTGGATATCTATGATTTGGTGAAAAAAGAAATTTTGGAAACCTATGATTTGACGTAGAAAATAGAAGTTTTGGAAATCTATAATTTGAAGCAAAAGAGTAAGTCATTTTTTAGGAAAGAGGACTAGGGTTTCCTAATCATAGTTTCTAGGGCTTGACCTAGACTGTCACGTCCCATAACCCGGCCTATGCAGATTTAGGGTATATGACCGGCCAGTAGCAAGGCTACCCAATGCCGCATTACATAAACTAGTTGAACAACTGTGCATAAATCATTTAAAATGATATATAATTGCGAAATTCATAGATTAAAACATAACTTGTGTCATACATGGTAGAGCTGTGCCTAATCCACAACATAAACATACATATGAGCCTATTCGAGGCCGCCATAGTTATATCATTTATAACATTACAAACATTAGGGTCTCGCCCAAATGTACATAACATAATATAGGCCCGTGGACCGTAGCTCAAAATCCACATATGGCCTCCTCCTAGGGCCCCTCGGATTGGCTACCTGAAAACATTTGAGAAAACATAAGCTAATACTTAGTGAATAACAATGATGCATGAGCATGAAAATACCATGGACTAACATTTATAAAACGATAGATAAACATTTATGCATATAAAGCTTGAACTTGAAACGTATAAGCACAGGCTTGAAATCATAGATAGCATAAGCATCATATTATACATTCTATCATTTCAAAACATGGTATCATAAAAGAGAGATGCGACGTATCTTTGCTTGTAATAAAGCATAACATAACTTCTCATAAACATTTGAACATATCATCATTCTCGTTCTAAAACATAAGTGTGCTACAACCCGACATATGAGCTAGGCTCCATAGTAACCTTGTAGGTCACGCTATGGCTCTTTAGGCCAGGGACGTCTCCCAACATAGATAGTTTATTTCACGTCCCCTATCGTAGGACTATCGGGCTAGATTAAGGTCTTGCCACGAGAAGACCCGAGTTGGCACCATACATTGGAAACTTAGCATCTCTTTCATTCACACATTACGGTCCATGGATTTTAATTCATAACATAAGTATAGCTTGCATGTATTTCAAGATATGACATTTATACTTGAACATAAATATTAATGCATTGAAAACATATGAAAAATATTGCATGATATGTAGTTAAACTTAAAACATTTTGAAAGTAATAAGATTTTACTCATGGCATATCGTTACTTACCTTAATCCTTGTGAAAGGTGCTAAACAAGGACGTTCCTACACATAGAGTATATAGAGACATCAAACATAAGACCCTAATGCAAAGCAAGAACATGAACATATTCTAAGGTAATATTATTTGAAAATAGCCTTAAAGACCTTTAATTTGATAGGTCATGGGTTGCAAATACATTTCGGGTGAAGAAGTTATGTCCCATAGAAAATGGACTAAAATTCTGGAAGAATCATGTGACTGACAGAATTTTGGGTCAACTTCAAAATTCAATATCTCTCAATCTATAAGGAATTAGAGTACAAACTTTATATAGGTACACAGATCTATGAGTCTAGTTTCTAATGCTTCAAACGGTGTATCAATCCGAGTTTTGTAGAAGAAGTTATGCTCATTTTACTAAACAGTGTCAAAGTTGAAGACAAAAGGGTCGACTCCTGAGGCAAAAGGGTTAACTCCTGAGCTGAAGAAATGAATCTGGGAGCTTTCTGGACAATAAGGTCGACTCTTGAGGCAAAAGAGTCGACTCTTGAGCTACAAAAACCCAGATTTCAACTCGAAAATCCCCAAACCTCACTCAAATCAAAATCAAACTTCATCAAACCTTTCCTAAACTCCTCAAATGCTTCTAGGGTACAAAGATTGACCTAAGGAGACCACAATAACTCAAGATGTGGCAAAATAAATAAGCCAATCGAAGGAATCTAAGGTTTGAAATCTTAAACCGAACATGTACAAATTTGGGGGTTTTCAACCCCAACTTCCAATCCATCAACATATGCTTACAAGCCCTTAAAATCTAACCAAATGGGACTCAAAAGAGTCTTCAAACACACCAACACATAGGTATTTACATATACAAGAGGTTAGGGTTCATACCTCTGTTTTAAGTTTTCTCAAGCTTTAACAATGGCTTCTTCTAACCTTCCTCCTCTTCTCCCTCTCTTCACTTGCTCTTCTTCTCTCCTCTTCCTCCTTCTTCTTCTTCCTCTTCTTCTTCTTCTTCTTCTCCTTCTCGGCAGGTGTGTGTGTGTGTGTGTGTGTGTGTGTGTGTTTGCTATGGGTGTGTGTGTGATTAGGAGGTACACATGGGAATTAATCCCATGTGTGTCACACATGAGGCCTATTTTACAACATGGGCCTTAATTGGTCAATATTGACTCCAAAATAACATAAAAATAATAGAAGAGTTAAAATCTCACATTAATTCACAAAATAAACGTTCGGGGTATTACATCCTTCCCCCCTTATATAAGTTTGGTCCCCAAACTTAACACAAGCCATCACTCAAACAAAAATGGATAACGCTCCTTGATCTCGTCCTCACGTTCCCAAGTAGACTTCTCCCATGTGTGGTTCTGCCACAAAACTCGCACTAAAGGAATGACCTTGTTCCGAAGAACTTGATCATGGCGATCAAGAATCTCAATAGGTCTCTCAATGTAACTCAAATCTTCATTCACAGTCAAAGGATAGTGATCAATCACGTGCATTGGGTCATGAACATACTTCCGTAACATAGAAATATGAAAAAAATTATGAACTTACGAAAGTTTCGGTGGAAGAGCAATACGGTAAGCAACGGGTCCAACCTGTTCAAGAACTTCAAATGGCCCAATGTACCTTGGACTGAGCTTTCCCTTCTTACCAAAATGATTTATCCCCTTGGAAGGAGATACCTTCAAGAACGTGTGGCCCCCTTCATCAAACTCTAAGTCCCGTCTTTGCACGTCCGCATAACTCTTTTGGCGACTCTGAGCAGTTTGCAGTCGTTGTTGAATGACCTTGATCTTGTCAGTGGTCAGTTGCACAATCTCTGGCCCAAGAATCTTTCTTTCTCCAACCTCGGCCCAATAGATTGGAGATCTACAGTTCCTCCCGTAAAGTGCTTCATAAGGTGCCATCTCAATGCTTGCGTGGAAACTGTTATTGTAGGCGAATTCCACTAATGGCAGATGATCCTCCCAACTTCCTTGAAAGTCGAGGATGCATAATCGTAACATGTCTTCTAAGGTCTGAATGGTCCTTTCTGATTGGCTATCTATTTGTGGATGAAAGGCTGTGCTAAACTTCAATTCGGTACCTAAAGCTCTTTGCAAACTCTTCCAAAATTTTGACACAAATCTTGGGTCTCGATCCGACACTATTGAAACTGGTGTACCGTGCAGTCAAACAATCTCCGCAATGTAGAGGGTTACATACTTCGATAAGGAGTCCGTAGTCTTCACTGGTAAGAAATGTGCGCACTTTGTGAGGTGATCAACAATAACCCAAATAGCACCACAACCTCGTGGTGATCTTGGCAGTCCCACGACGAAATTCATGGTAATATGCTCCCACTTCCATTCCGGTATCGGTAAAGGTTGTAGTAGTCCCGCCGGCCTTTGATGTCCTGCCTTGACTTGTTGACAATGTAGGCATCGTGTCACAAATTCAGCTATCTCCCTCTTCATTCCTGGCCACCAAAACATTTCTTTTAGATCCCGATACATCTTCGTGCCTCCTGGATGCGTAGTGAACCTCGTGTTGTGAGCTTCCTCCAAAACTCGCCTCTTAACCTTAGTTATGTCTGGCACGCATAAGCGGTCCTTAAACTTTAAAGCTCCATTCTGTAAGGTGAAGTAGGGCTTCGGCTTTGTTCCCAACTCTTCATAAATCTTCCACAAATATGGGTCTTCAGGCTGTCTTTGCTTTATAATCTCAATTAATGCTGGTCGGGTGATCATGGTAGTGAGCATCATATCTATGCCTGTTACAACAACCACAATCTTCGCTCTCTCCAATTCGTTAAACAAGGGTCATTGTGACAAAATCAGGTTTGCTAGGTTGGCGGTGGTCTTCCGGCTCAAGGCATTGGCCACGCCATTGGCCTTTGCCCGGATGATACTGAATGAGGATGTCATAGTCCTTGATTAACTCGAGCCATCTTCTCTGTCTCATGTTTAGCTCCTTTTGTGTGAAAGATACTTTAGACTCTTATGGTCAGTGAAGATCTCACATGTGACTCCGTATAAATAATGGCTCCAAATCTTTAAAGCAAACACCACAGCTGCTAAATCAAGATCATGGGTTAGGTAGTTTTTCTCATGGGGTCTCAACTGTCTCGAGGCATATGCAATCACCTTACCGTGTTGCATCAACACACATCCTAGACCTCTATGTGAAGCCTCGCTGTAAATGGAAAACCCGTCAGTCCCGGAAGGTAAAGCTAGAATCGGTGCGGACACTAATCGGTTCTTTAGTTCCTGAAAACTCTATTCTCTCTTCTCATTCCATTCAAATGGGGTGTCCTTTCGAGTGAGTTGCATTAGTGGCGTTGCAATCTTAGAGAAATCCTTCACAAATCTGCGGTAATACCCAGCTAAACCCATAAATCTTTTGATTTTGGTCACGTTCGTCAATCTTGGCCAATCCACAACCACTTCAACCTTCGAAGGGTTAACAGACACTCCATCCATGCTGATGATGTGTCCCAAAAATGCCACACTCGGTAGCCAAAATTCACACTTCTTCAGTTTGACATATAGTCTCTTGTCTCGCAGAGTTTGGAGGACCATCCTTAAGTGGTGCTCATGATCTACAAGACTCTTAGAGTACACCAAAATATCATCAATAAACACAATAACAAAATCATCAAGGAAGGGTTTGAATACCCGATTCATCAAATCCATGAATGCAGCAGGTGCATTAGTAACTCCAAACAGCATAGCCAGAAATTCATGGTGGCCATATCAGGTTCGAAAAGCCATCTTCTCCTGATCACTAGCCTTGACCTTTAGTTGGTGATAACCCGACCTTAGGTCAATCTTTGAAAATACTTGGGCTCCTTGAAGTTGATCAAATAAATCATCCACTCTTAGCAATGGGTATTTGTTCTTGATGGTGACCTTGTTCAATTCCCTGTAGTCAATACACAATCTCATGGTTCCATCTTTCTTTTTCACAAATAACATGGGAGCACCCCAAGGTGAGACACTAGGACAAATAAATCCCTTTTCCAACAAGTCTTGGAGTTGAATCTTCAACTCTTTTAACTTTAGAGGGGACATACGGTAAGGAGCTTTAGAAATAGCTCTAGTACCTGGATTAAGATCAATATTAAACTCAATTTCCCAATCCACTAAAGAACTAGGTAACTCATCAAGGAAGACATCGGGAAATTCCCGAACAACATGGATATCTTCCAAGGATGGTGGGGAAACATGGGTGTTAACAATGCTACATAAGAATGCACGATTCCCTTTTTGAATTAAAAGTCGTGCTTGCATGGATGAAATGAGATAGGGTGGAGGTACTACACCAACTCCCTCGAATACAAGCCCCGAATGGGTAGAAGAATGAAATATGACTCGCTTGAGTTCACAATCAATGATAGCACGGTGAAAGGACAGCCAATCTATCCCTAAAATGACATCAAAGTCGTGCATTTCTAGGGGTATAAGATTCACAAACATGGGCATATCATTAACAAGAAGCTCACAAGAATTTATAATTCTATCACATAACATGGAATTCCCGGATGGCAACGATACAGTCAAAAGATAATTAAGAGGTACCGGAGACGTATGCAAGTATCGAGCAAAAAGTTATGAGACAAATGAATGTGTGCAACCATAATCAATAAGGATGTGTACAGGTCGACCACAAATAGGAAGTATACCTGACACTACTGAGTTGGTAGCTGGGGTGTTTCCTGGGGTAAGTGCAAAAGCTCGGCCTTGCCGTGGTGGATCATCTCTCCTACTAGATATAGGCTGCCGTACTGATGCTGAGATTGATGCACCAGATCCTTGTGCTCTACCCCTCTTCGGACAGTTCTTTACTTGGTGCCCAACTTGGCCGCACCCATAACAAGCTCCGCTTCCCGAAAGACATGTGCCCAACGCTTCTTCTAATAAGTAGGGCACATCGGTATCTCACTGGCCGTGTTGGCTCTTCGATTAGAGTTATTCCCCCGTGGGGTAAACGAATTCCCACTAGAAGATTTAGAACTTTGCCGCTTTGAACTTTATCCCTTGCCTTGGTCATTTCCCGATCTCTTATTGTTCTTTTCTCGGTATTGGGACATTTCATCATTTGCCTTCTCAACGATCACTGCTCGTTGTACAACTTCTTGATAGGTCCTTAGTCGTAGTATATCCACTTTGTTGCGAATGTTCCATCGTAATCCCGTCTCAAACTTCCTCGCCTTGGGAGTCTCTGAAGACACAATATGTGGGGCATATCGTGATAGTTCCATGAATTTGGCGTTGTACTCCACCACGGTCATATTCCCTTGTGTCAAACCAAGGAACTCTGTCATCTTCTGATCTCTAATATTCTCGGGAAAGTATTCCTCATTGAACACTTCCAAGAACCTAAGCTATAACCATTGTGGTTCCGTTGCCTTCTTCAGCGTCCACCAGACTAGTGCGGTGTCTTCAAAGGTAAAGGTGGTAAAAATCACCTTTTGTTTGTCCCTGCAAGGCAGTACTTCGAACACCCTCTCGATTCCCAAAAGCCAAGACTCCGCGGCCATGGGATCGGGAGTCCCGTGGAAGGTTGGGGGCTTTAACTGTTGAAACTGCTTAATGATGACACGGGCCACCGCTTCGACCCTTGGTGCTTGAGCCACAGGAGGCTCTGGTGCGTTGGTGGAGTTGTTATGAGCATCTTAGGCCACTTGAACAAGTCCAGCCAAGATCCTCTCAATGCAATCCATACAGTCTTCGAGATCTCTAGCCCCCCCACGACCTCTTCTCTTTGGCACCATGATTAACTCTACGAAAATCATCACACAATCAAGCATATAACATATATTATGATACGTAATACACCTTGGCATGCCATTAACCACATAGCATACATATACTTATATACATGTAGCACATATACAAGTCAACCTAGAATATTTTCTAGGCATGACTCAATCTGACTTTGTCAACCTAGTGCTCTGATACCACACTGTCATGCCCCGTAACCCAGCCTATGCGAATTTAGGGTATATAACCGGTCAGTAGCAAGGCTACCCAAGGCCGCATTACATAAACCGGTTCAACACCTGTACATAAATCATTTAAAATGATATATAATTGCTGAAGTCATAAATTAAAACATAACTCATGTCATACATGACAAACCTGTGCCTAATCCAAAACATAAACATACAGATGGGCTTATTCGAGGCCGCCATAGTTATATCATTTATAACATTACAGACATTAGGGTCCAGCCCAAATACACATAACATAACATAGGCTCGTGGGCCGTAGCTCAAAATCCATATGTGGCCTCCTTCTAGGGCCTTTCGGATTGGCTACCTAAAAACATTTCAAAAAACGTAAGCTAATGCTTAGTGAATAACAATGATGCATGAGCATGAAAATACCATGGACTAACATTTATAAAACGATAGATAAACATTTATGCATATAAAGCTTGAACTTGAAACGTATAGGCATAGGCTTGAAATCATAGACAGCATAAGCATCATATTGAAACATTCTATCGTTTTAAAACACGGTATCATAAAAGAGAGATGCGACGTATCTTTGCTTGTAATAAAGCATAACATAACTTGTCATGAATATTTGAACATATCATTGTTCTCGTTCTAAAACATAAGTGTGCTACAACCCGACATATGAGCTAGGCTCCATAGTAACCTTGTAGGTCACGCTAAGGCTCTTTAGGCGAGGGACGCCTCCCAACATAGATAGTTTATTTCATGTCCCCTATCGTAGGACTATCGGGCTAGATTAAGGTCTTTCCATGAGAAGACCCGAGTTGGCACCATACGTTGGAAACTTAGCATCTCTTTCATTCAAACATTATAGTCCATGGATTTTAATTCATAACATAAGTATAGCTTGCATGCATTTCAAGATATGACATTTATACTTGAACATAAATATTGATGCATTGAAAACATATGAAAAACATTGCATGATATGTAGTTGAACTTAAAACGTTTTGAAAGTAATAAGATTTTACTCATGGCATATCGTTACTCACCTTAATCCTTGTGAAAGGTGCTAAACAAGGACGTTCCTACACATAGAGTATATAGAAACATCAAACATAAGACCCTAATGCAAAGAAACAACATGAACACATTCTAAGGTAATATCATTTGAAAATAGGCTTAAAGACCTTTAATTTGATAGGTCATGGGTTGCAAATACATTTCGGATGAATAAGTTATGTCCCAGAGAAAATGGACTAAAATTTTGGAAGAATCATGTGACTGACAGAATTTTGGATCAACTTCAAATTTTAATATCTCTCAATCTATAAGGAATTAGAGTACAAACTTTATATGGGTACACAGATCTATGGGTCTAGTTTCTAATGCTTCAAACGTTGCATCAATCCGAGTTTTGTAGAGGAAGTTATGCTTGTTTTACTAAACAGTGTCAGAGTTGAAGACAAAAAGGTCGACTCCTGAGGTAAAAGGGTCGACTCTTGAGCTGAAGAAATAAATCTGGGAGCTCTCTGGACAAAAGGGTTGACTCCTGAGGTAAAAGAGTCAACTCCTGAGCTACAACAACCCATATTTCAACACGAAAATCCCCAAATCTCACTCAAATCAAAATCAAACTTCATCAAACCTTTCCCAAACTCCTCAAATGCTTCTAGGGTACAAAGATTGACCTAAGGAGACCACAATAACTCAAGATGTGGCAAAATAAACAAGCCAATCAAAGGGATCTAAGGTTTGAAATCTCAAACCCAACATGTACAAATTTGGGGGTTTTCAACCCCAACTTCCAATCCATCAACATATGCTTACAAGCCCTCAAAATCTAACCAAATGGGACTCAAAAGAGTCTTCAAACACAACAACACATAGGTATTTACATATACAAGAGGTTAGGATTCATACCTTTCTTCTAAGTTTTCTCAAGCTTTAATAGTGGCTTCTTCCAACCTTCCTCCTCTTCTCCCTCTCTTCACTTGCTCTTCTTTTGTCCTCTTCCTTCTTCTTCTTCTTCTTCTTCTCCTTCTCCTTCTCAACAGGTGAGTGTGCGTGTGTGATTAGGAGGTACACATGGGAATTAATCCCATGTGTGTCACACATGAGGCCTATTTTACAACATGGGCCTTAATTGGTCAATATTGACTCCAAAATAACATAAAAATAATAGAAGAGTTAAAATCTCACATTAATTCACAAAATAAAGGTTCGGGGTATTACATAGACTCTAAGACAAAGAGTTTTTAGAAAGTAGATCTTTTGAAGAGAGTCTTTAGGAAAGAAGTTTGAAATGAGTTTTTAGTAAGTATATTTTTGAAGAGAGCTTTTTGGTTAGAAGTTGAAAAGAAATTTTGGAAAGGGGTTTGAATATGGACTTTTGAAAATCTTTTAAATATCTCACTTTCCTAAACCGATTCTAACCATGAAAAGATTAGAAACATTGTAGGGATGTGATTTTGAAAATAACAAGGATTTTGAAATAT
The DNA here is from genome assembly GCA_033060915.1 of Euryodendron excelsum. Taxonomy (NCBI): domain Eukaryota; kingdom Viridiplantae; phylum Streptophyta; class Magnoliopsida; order Ericales; family Pentaphylacaceae; genus Euryodendron; species Euryodendron excelsum. The sequence goes on along the minus strand of CM065384.1, from coordinate 15,078,360 downwards.
GGGTCATAATGATCACTTTGAGTATCACACATTCCTAAAACAACCCTAACCATGGAATGACTAGAATCATCTTAATATTGTAATTTTGATGAAAATAACATAGAGTTTACACCCAAAAATTTGGACTTTGATTATCACAATGAATATAACACTTTTCTAAAACATCCCTAACCATGGAATGACTAGAATCACTTTAGGATTGTGATTTTGAAAACAAGTTTGAAAAAGAAGATTTTGAATGCAAGTTTTGAAAAAGAGTTTTGACGCAAGTTTGAAAAAAACTCTTAAACGAATTTGAATAGATGTATGAATATGATATGCACAATGCAAAAAGGGTCGTGAACATATAAGGTTAGGCTTCACCACATAATCAAGGGGGTAGAATCTACATCATAAAAGGTTAAATTTGAAGAAAACCCCTAACACGGTGACCTTCAACAATTCTTCCTATGCATAAATTGGGGATTCACTTGTTTCAGGCATGCAAGAAAGGGAGGTAGAAGATGAGGGATTAAAATAGAAAAAAAAAACCCCAAGTGAGTTAGGAGGAAAAAAGGAGAGGGAGAAATTACATAAAAGTAAATCGAAAGCCTACCTTGTCTTCTTGTTGCTTTGCTTGCTTTGTTTGTTTTACTTTACTTGGACTTTGAGAACATTGAAGTTGTAGCACCTTGAGTCTTCAATGGAGGCTTTGGAGGATTGTGTTTGAGTGTATCAAGTGTATAGATGTTAGCGTTTAAGTGTATGGAGGCTAGGGTCTGAAGAGGTTACAGAGAGCTAGGGTATGGAGAGACTCTGAGCTCTGAATTTCAAGAAATAGAGTTTTTGGATTGAGTTTGTGGACCCTTTTCTTGCAGGGGGAAGATCTGTATTTATAGACAACTAAATGACCTGGAGCCTGTTGTAGTGGCGTCAAGGCAAGATTCCCATTATGTGGCACCAGCCAATTAGAAAAGTTTTTAGGGTGGCAAGAAACGTATCTTTTGACCCTTGGGATGCAAGGTAGAAGATTTGAGCTCCTGTACTAGTGACTACCTCGCATTTTTTGGTTTGGCTCCACTAAAAGTGACTCTGGAAAATTTAGTAATGATCTAGAAGGTTTCGAGTAGCCAGACTTGGTCAAGAATGGACGAGAACCTCAAGAGAGTGTCTCAGAGGTAATTAACTTAAGAAGTGATGCTGGAGTGTTTGAAAAGGTCAACCGGCCCGTTAGGGGCAAAAGGTCAATTGAACTGAGAAAATATCGAAATAGACTCGGAGTGACCCGTAAGAAGGCTTGAAGGTTGGAAACACAATTGAAAGTGTTCCGGATGGTTGCTGGTTTGATGTCCAGAGCCGATGTGGTCGAAAAAGGCGACCGTCTCTCTAGGGGCAAAACGATCATTTTGGACCGGGTTTGCAAAAATAGACTCAAAATGATCCAAAAAAGTATTGGAAGGTCGAAAATACTATTAGAAGCATCCTCGGAGCTAACCGAGTTGATTCCCAAAGCCGGTGTTGTTTCTGGATCCGATTGGATGCCTAAAGGCAAAATGGTCATTTTGACCAGATGATCTCAAAATTGATCCGGAACCAACTAGAAGGCACTTGAACATGTCAGATTGTCTTTGGGACGATATTGGAAGGGTGGACTTACAGCTTTGAGGACTTAGGTGTTGGCCCAAAAGGCAACCCAAGAGGGGGGTGAATTGGGTTTTTTGAAGATAAATAATAATTAAGATTAATTAAAATTAATCTAACTAATGTAAAAGTGATTAATCTATATGCAATGCAATATAATCAAAAGAAGGAAAGAAAACAGAGCATAAGAAAGAATACACAGATTTCCCGAGGTTCAACTATAAACCGTGGTCTACTTCTTCACCCCAAGACCTCCTTGAAGTCTTCTTCCACTGTGTAACCTCCAATTACAAATGGGATGCTGATTGACAAAGTGCTCAGCTCACTATACACAAGAACTCCTCATCGAGTTCTTCAGCCACCAAGTGGTTTTGTCCAAGCTCCACTCAAACTTACAAGAGTTTTTGTTCTACAAGAGAACTCTCAAACTCTTACTTACAAGTGTATAAAAGTATACAAGCAACTCACAAACTCTCTAACAAGAGTAGATTACAAAATCAAAGCTCACAGGTGAAAACAGGAAGAATAATTAGGAATATCAGTTGATCAGTCAGTGATTCTTGTTTCTTGTCTCTCTTCCTTGTTATAAATGTAGCTGGAAGCTTGTATATAAACCCCTGTATTGATTCTATCCATTAGAGGTTGTTAGGCTTCATTTAATGGACGTCCAGTCCGTTATAACTTTAGAAAAACTAGCTGTTATATCCCAGGTGTTGGCTCCAGGATTGTATCCTAGGTGTTGGCTCCAGGATTGTGGAGTTGACACTTCATGCTTTTGCATTAACCAGATGTTGTTCATTGTCTCTATGAGTCCGCTCTTCATATCAATGAGTCAGCTCCTTGTTCATTCTGTCTTCACATCTTTGCTTCTGTTGTCATGAGGCGACTCTTCATCTTCTGGAGTCGGCTTTTTGTTCATTTGGTCTTCAGCCTTTTGCTTCTATTGTTATGAGGCGACTCTTCATCTTCATGAGTCCGCTCATGGATTATTTTTTCTTCAAGCCTTTGCACCTGTCTCCATTAGGCGACTCTTCATTTCCATGAGTCCACTCATTGTCTACTTGGTCTCCAAGCTTTTGCTTCTGTGTTCATGAGGCAACTCTTCATTTTCATGAGTTCGCTCATTGTCCATTTGGTCTTTAAGCTTTTTGCTACTATCTCCATGAGGCGACTCCTCATTTCCATTAGTCCGCTTATTGCCCAAAAATTTGCATTCTGTCTTCTAATGATCCAGATCATCTCAGCAGCAGTATAAGATCTTCGAGTATCTCTTTAGGGTATGATGACCAATCAAACTTCTTTAACTCAGCAGAGTTAATTTCTATTCAATTTGGATTGAATCATTCATTTGATATTCATCTTCTCTCGACTCTCAAATTGTCAGAGTTTCATTAGATCAAAGTTGATCTTTTCTTCTTCATCTGCAAGGCTTCCTCTTTTATTGTAGAACAATCCCTTTCAATGCCAAGCTTCTTCAATTATGTAGAGCTTCACAACGCATCATTGTCAATTTCTTCTCTCAGCTAGAAATTCTTATTTCTTCTTTAAAATCATTTCAATGAGACTTTTGTAAACTTTGATGAAATCTCTTCATACATATTGTCTTCATTGATTCCTTACATCTCAGAAGAATTCTTCACTTGGATTCCATGTAGAGATCAAAAAATCATTGTGAATCTTCTTCTCAAGCAACTTTAATTACAAAAGCTGGATTTGATCTTTGCATTCCTGATGAAGTCTTCTCTTGAGCATTTTTAATCTCCTCAACAATTAATTCATCTTCAGCTGATCTTTGCATATTCTAATGAAGTCTTCAATCTTTCTTGAGTACAAATAAATCTTCAATGAGTCTTATGCATACTTGGTGAAAGTTTCATTTGAACACCTTCAATCTCTTCGAATGTAAAACATTTGTTTAAAGTAGAGATAGGTGTCAATTCTCTGTTTGGTTCATTGCATAGCTCTTGGAATTTATTGCTCGATCTTGAACTTGTTGTACATTTACTTTGACAAGTATTAGACTTAAGATTGAACTTTAATTCTAAATTATAAACTCTATTAATCTGCACACTAAGTAAATGCATTAGTAAAATAACAAAAGGTTTAGTTATTATTAAAATCAATATGGGAATCAACCTTGAGTCAACAATCTCCTCCTTTTTGATGATGACAAAACCTTTGCAAAATAAATTCATATATGATTAAATGAATTGAATAGAGTTCAGTAACATACTAATAAAGAAACTCCCCATTTGTTTCATAATTAAGCAAATGTTGCTTAGAGAATAAAAACTTTTCAAAAACAATTTTCAGGGAGTTTTTGTCAAGTAATTCAAAAACATTTTGAGGGAAATAAATCATGATGTTCCCTCTAAGAACATGCTGGACATTTATTAGGTAATAAGCAATTCATTTTATTTCCATTCATCAATTACATATACTCTTCATTTTGTCCAATTCATGTTTCCTAATAAAGTTTATATATACTCAATCTTGAATAAATACTTCTCCCCCATATTTATCAAAAGCTTCTTGTCAAATTTTCTCCAAGTCTAAGTTATGTGCAATTCATTTTCTGATAAGCATTGTACATGCATTGTTCAATTTTGCAAAACATTTTTCAAAATTCTTCTCCTCCTTTTTGTCAATCCATCAAAAAGAGAAATAGAATGAAAATTATAGACAGGTACAATAGCAAAAAATATTAAAACAGAATAAAATGTATAATGAGGAAAATTATCAAACAAGCAAGCTATCAGAGCAATCACATTTGTCACTAGAACAGAATTATATTTCAATTATTGAAGATTGAGATTACAAAAATTTGTTAGAGTTAATCATCCACAATTATTATACCAAAACAAATAGGACCAACAAAAAAAATATATGTGATAACAGTACCAGGAGTGACAGAGCCATGACTAGGACTTTCAGGTTGAAGGATTTGGGAGGAATTTTAAGGAGATGGAGAACGAGAATGGGAGAAGTCAACAGGATCTGAGGCAATGTTGGAAGAACCAGAAAAGGGTCTAGACCTCAGACCATATGGCCTCCTTCACACAAATCTAAAGGCTGAGGTAGATGGTTTGGCTTTCTTTGCTTGAACAACCTTCTTTCTTGGTGCAGCATCCTCAGATTCATCCTCAGAGACATCACCTGTAGGCTCATCCTCCTTAGATTCCAGGTCTGTGTCCTCTTAGTCTTTCTCTGCTTCCCTCTCTTATTCTCCCTCATTCCTCTCTTCATTTTTTGGTTCTCTTTCCCATTCCTCTTCCTGCACTGTAATACCTTGAGCCCTTTTTAGTTGAATTGCTGAAGATGTTTCAACTGAAGCAGCCCTTCATCAAGCTTGTGGTTCATGCTCTGAAGCATGTCCATCATGCTTCCCAAAAGTTCATCTATAGAAGAGGCTTCAAGAGTCGGGGTTAAGGGTTTTCTGGGTCCAGAAGTAGATGCTCTTTTCTGTGAAGAGCTGGCAGGGGCAATTTTGTTAGGCCTTGGAACCCAATGGCCATTGACCTTTTTATATCCCATCCTGCTCAAAGTATACTTGCTGTATTCATCTTTGTATGGATCAGGCTTTCTGTAGTTTACTCCCAAGAGATTGACTTGAAAGTGTTTGAAAATATTGGTGAGCAACATCCCATAGGGTAGGTTCTTGGAGGTGATGGTAGCGACATTGGCCATGTTGGACAAGATGTAGTATGGAACATAAATTCTGGTGTTTGTGAGGAAGGCCCATAAGAAGAACAGGTCCTTCTCACTCACACACTCAAAGCCACCAACTTTGGGTATAAAAATCTTAGTCACAAAATGGTGGACTAATCTCGATTCAACAGGAAGGTTATTGGTTATGGGTTGGGTGGATTCGAGAATGTCATGACCATAGAGAACTTGAAGTTGTCTCTTTTGGCTGATGTTTTCAAACTAAGTTTCTCCGCCATACCCAGTTCCTACAATTTCTGCTAGAGTACCTTCATTGAGAGTGATTTTCACTCCATTCACAAAACTAACAATTTCATTGCTTCAAACCTTTTCATGAGATTAGAGTAGAAATGTGTAACCAATTTTGGGTATACATTCTCTCTAATCATTGTGTAGGGTTCCCATCTTAGACTCGCAAGAGTGTGAGGGAAGTCAAAATTTTCACTTTTAAAGAAGGCAAGGTCTATCCAGCGTCCATTCAAAACTTTACACAAACTGAAAATATTCATGTACCTTTCCTCTGCCAATGCATCTCTGAAATGTATGGTATACCATCCAGGCTATTCTTCAGGAGCCCTTTCCTCTAGTTCTCTAATCACTGGTCCAACCCGTTTTCGTTTCTGAGTACGCGAAGAAGGGTCATTAGGGTTTTCTCAGCCTGGTTCTATTTTAGGAGCCATTGTATGATGAGGGACAATTGATAGAGGATGGAAAAGGGTCGATTAGGGTTTATAAAAGGATTGAAATGAAGAAATGTGATGGTTTGTGAGTGACGGTTAGGATTTGGTGCGAACAGGGGAGCGGGAGAGAAAAAGAGTGAGAGTGAATGAGTGAGAGGGAAATTTTGAATGTTTGTAAAGTGGGCTTCGTCAAAGTATATAGGCCCGAAGCATGAGGCGACTCATGAACTAAATGAGCCGACACATACCTTATTAAAGAAATAATTTGAGTCCACTGTCATGATGAACCGACTCTATGAAATAGAGTGTCGACTCTTGCGACCAGACTAGGCATGTGAATCATAAGGAATTCATGAAATGATCATTTTCAAGTTTTGAGATGAAGATTGTCTTAATATGATCATGTAATGCATCATAAACTCAAGAAATGCATTTCATATGAATGATAAACACATTTAAACATTCAAAACACAAAATTTCACTCAAATTAAACACGATTTACGATATAGAATCACTCATCCCTAATTCTCTTCTAATCACACAAAAACGATCTTCACTCAATGGTTTAGTAAAGATATCAACTAATTTCGTATTTGTGCATACAAAGTCAAGTTCAATATCACCTTTTTATACATGATCACGTATAAAGTGATATCTAATTTCAATGTGCTTTGTGCGAGAGTGTTGAATAGGATTTTTAGTCAAATTTATAGCACTAGTATTATCACATTTAATAGGAATACGCTCAAATAAGATTCCATAATCTTCTAATTGTTGTTTTATCCACAACACTTGAGCATAACAACTGCCAGCTGCTATATATTCAGCCTCAACTGTGGAGAAAGCAACTGAATTTTATTTCTTGCTATACTAAGATACAATCATATTGTCTGGGAGTTGGCAAAGCATTCAAATTAAAAAATGTATTTCTTAGATACCATAATCCAAGATTTGGTGTGTGCTTAAGATAACAAAATATTCTCTTTACAGCAATCACATGAGATTCTTTAGGATTGGATTGAAAGCGAGCACATAAGCAAACACTAAACATTATGTCAGGTCTACTAGTAGTTAGATACAATAGAAAGCCTATCATGCTTCTATAAAGTTTAGTATCTACTGACTTACCTTTTTTATCGTTATCCAATTTTGTTGTAGTACTCATTGGAGTACTTATAGGCTTTGCATCTTCCATGCCAAACTTTTTGATTAAGTCATTGATGTACTTGGCTTAGTTAATGAAGTTGTCTTCCTTCGATTGCATGATTTGTAGTCCAACAAAATAGTTGAGCTCTTGCATCATACTCATCTCGAATTCTCCCTGCATACACTTAGCAAATTCTTCGCAAAGCGATTCATTAGTAACATCGAATATAATCTCATCCACATAAATTTGCACTACAATCATATCATTGTTTTTTATTTTAATGAAAGAGTGGTATCTATTTTTCTCTAGAAAAATGTTTTTTCAATCAAAAACTTACTCAATCTTTCATACCAAGCCCTTGGGGCTTGCTTCAAACCATACAAAACTTTTGTGAGTTTGAAAACATGGTCAGGAAGTTTTGGATCTTCAAAACTAGGTGGTTGTTCAACAAAAACTTCTTCAGTGATAAAACCATTTAGAAATGCACTTTTAACATCCATTTGATACAAATTAAAATATTTAAAATAAGCAAAAGCAAGTAATAATCTAATGGCTTCTAATCTAGCTACCGGAGCATAGGTTGCATCAAAATCAATGCCTTCTTCTTGGCTATAACCTTGAGCAACAAGTCTTGCCTTGTTCCTTACAACAACTCCAGATTCATCCATTTTATTTCTAAATACCCATTTAATTCCAATGACTGGATGATCACTAGGTCTAGGAACAAGGTGCCACACCTCATTACTTTCAAATTAGTTCAATTCTTCTTGCGTTGCATTTATCCAAAATTCATCATGTTCAGCATCATTAAAACATTTAGGCTCTATTTAAGATAAGAATGTAAGATGATTACATATATTTTTTATAGAGGATCGAGTTCTTGCTCCTCGTGAAGGATCACCTAGGATTTGTTCTGTAGGATGGTTATGCACAAACTTCCATTCCTTAGGTAGACCTTCATTAATTTCTTGTTGGCTGGTAGGAACTCCTTGTACTTTTCTTTCCTTTTTTGGTTCCTCATTTGAGTTTGGTTTGATGTCCATCTTTTCCATTTCTGTTCTAGTTCATCTGCATCATCATTTGTAACATTCTTTAAAGAATGATTAAGTTCATCAAAAGTGATGTGGATTGATTCTTCAACTACTAGAGTCTTCTTATTAAAGGCTTTATAAGCCTTGCTATGTGTTGAATAGCCAAGAAATACATTCTCGTCAGATTTAGCATCAAACTTGCCAAGGTTGTCTTTATTATTATTCAATACAAAGCATTTACATCCAAAAGCTTTAAAGTATGAGACATTTGGTTTCTTATCTTTCCAAAGTTCATAGGGGGTTTTGTTAAAAAATTTTCTAAATAAAATTTGATTCAAAACATAACAAGCTGTGTTAACAGCTTCAGCCCAAAAGTATTTTGGTAAACCATTTTCACAAAGCATGGTTCTAGCCATTTCTTCTAAAACTCTATTTTTCCTCTCAACAACACAATTTCGTTGAGGTGTTCTAGGGGCCAAAAAATTGTGATCAAAACCATTTTCATCACAAAACATTTCAAAGTCCTTGTTGGTCCAAATAAGTCCATATGTAATAGTTGAAGTAGCCTAGAGGTAGTGAGCATATTTAAGGATTTGAAAGAAATTCAAGTTTGCTTACCTAATTGACAAGCATCACAAACTCTATCTTTGTCAAATTTTATTTTTGAAAAACTTTTGACCAAATTATTTTTGGAAACTTTTGAAAGTATGCTCATGCTAATGTGACCAAGTCTTCTATGCCATAACCAACTTTTATCACTATTCATAGCGACAAGGCATTCCATTTTGCATAAAGATAAATTATTAAAATTGAAAACATAAATATTGCCTTGTCTATGTCGAGTGAGAATTGTCTGGTTATTATTACTATCAATTACTTCACATTTAGAAGATTCAAATACAACCTTGCATCATTTGTCACAAAGTTGACTAATGCTCAAAAGATTGTGTTTAAGTCCTTTAACAAGTAACATGTTTTCTATAAATGTAGAAGAATTCTTATCAATTCTATCTATACCAATGATCTTCCCTTTGCTATTGTCACCAAATATGACAAGACCTCCATCCTTTGGTGAGAGAGAAGTAAATTGTGATTCATCTCTCGTCATATGCCTTGAGCATCCACTATCCAAGTACTAGTGGTCTTTCTTGGATTTTGCTTGAAGGCGAACCTGCAAAAGAGTTCATCTAACCTTAGGTACGCAAATCATCTTGGGTCCTTAGGGGTTAGTGTTCAATGGTCCTCTAGGGACCCATGCATTTTTAGGAACATTTGATTTTTGTAATGCATAGCATCTACTAGCAATATGTCCCCTTTTTATGACAGTAAAAGCATGATATCTGTGTTTTTCCAGTTGAAATTTCAAATCTGCCTCTTGAAAATTTCTTCCTTTTAAATGGATAAAAGCAAAGACCAGTTTTGTCTAGTGAACATTTTTGTTTTTCTAAAATTGCATTCAGTTTTTCTTTTCCATTTACATATCTATAAAGACTTGTTTCCAAGTTTTTAATCTTATCAAGCAAAATATGATTTTCTTTTGAAAAGTCTTTTTGAAAAGGATCTTTCTTAATCTTATTCTTCAAGACACAAATTTCATTTTTCAAAACCTCATTTTCCTTTTGTAAGTTTTTATTTTCATTAGTAAGAGTATAAATCATCTTTTTATGAAGACCATTTTTAATTCCTATTTTTTTGAATTCACAAAGCAAATCATCAAATGCATCTTGTAATTCATTAAAAGAAATTGTGAAGAGTCTGATACCTCACCATCATCCTTGTAAGCCATGAGACATAGATTAGCCACTTCTTATGGTCCAGCTTCTTCTTCAGAGTTTGATTCTTCATCATCACTCCATGTTGTGGCTGCCATGGCCTTCTTCCATTGATATTTCTTTCCTCTCTTTCTAAGCAGAAGACATTTTGCCTTTATATGGCTAGGCTTCTTGCATTCATAGCATGTACTGTTGGATTCCTTGTTAGGTTCTCCCTTGGCTTCATACTTCCTTCCACCTCTCCATTTCTTCTTTATGAATCTTCTGAATTTTTGAGTGATGAGAGTAATTTCATCTTCATTCTCATCACTTGCAGATTCATCATCTTGACAGGTGAATCGGAATGCAACTACCCTTTTCTTCTTTTCTTCATCCTCTTGGGCATGTTATTTTTGTATGAGCTCATGTGTCATTAGAGAGCCCAAGAGTTCTTCCAGAGACAGAGTGACCTTAGCCGCCCAAGCATTTGGCAAAGACCTTAGAATTTTCCTCATCTGCTCGTTGTTAAGATGCACATTTTCAAGAGATTTTAAACCATTAATAATATTGGTGAACCTAATGAACATTTTAGTGATAGATTCATCAGGTTTCATTTTGAACAATTCATAGCTATGTACTAATATATTGATTTTAGATTCTTTACCTTGATCGGTACCTTCATGTGTGACTTCTAATCTATCCCATATTTCCTTAGCTGATTCACAAGGGGAAATACAATTAAATTCACTGGGATCAAGTGCACAATATAGAATATTCATAGCTTTAACATTAGATTGTCGCATTTTCAAATCATCTTCATCCCACTCAGATTTTGGTTTAAGGATATCAGTTCTATCCACTATAGTTGTAGGTGTTTTGGGACCATTTACAATGAGTCTCCATAATTCATAATCAACCAATTGGATATAGATTCTCATTCTATTTTTCCAATAATTGTAATTGGTGTCATTGAACATAGGTGGCCTATTTTTGGATTGACCCCTCACAAAGAGAGCTTCCGAAATTGGTTGCCATGGATCTATTGCTAGGATGTTAAGCCTTAAAAATAGGAATACAGGCTCTGATACCAATTGTTGGCCCAAAAGGTTACCCAAGAGGGGGTGAATTGAGTTTTTCAAAGATAAATAACAATTAAGATTAATTAAAATTAATCTAACCAATGTAACCATGATCAATCTATATGCAATGCAATATAATCAGAAGAAGAAAAGAAAACAGAGCATAAAAAAGAACACACAGATTTACCGAGGTTCAACCACAAACCGTGGTTTACGTCCTCACCCTAAGACCTCCTTGAAGTCTTCTTCCACTATGTAACCTCTAATTACAAATGGGATGCTGATTGACAAAGTGCTCAGCTCACTATACACAAGAACTCCTCACTGAGTTCTTCAGTCACCAAGTGGTTTTGTTCAAGCTCCACTTAAATTTACAAAAGTTTTCTTCCATAAGAGAACTCTCAAACTCTCACTTACAAGTATATAAAAGTATACAAGTAACTCACAAACTGTCTAACAAGAGTAGATTATACAATCAAAGCTCATAAGTGAAAACATGAAGAAAATTCAGGAATATCAGTTGATCAGTCAGTGATTCTTGTTTCTTGTTTCTTGTCTCTCTTCCTTATTATAAATGCAGCTGGAAGCTTGTATATAAACCTCTATATTGATTCCATCCGTTAGAGATTGTTAGGCTTCATTTAATGCACGTCTAGTCTTTTATAATGTTAGAAAAACTAGCCATTATATCCTAGAGGTCGACTCCAGGATTGTGGAGTCGACACTTTCTGCTTCTGCATTTACCAGATATTGTTCACTGTCTCCATGAGTCTGCTCTTCATATCAATGAGTCAGTTCCTTGTTCATTCTGTCTTCACATCTTTGCTTCTGTTGTCATGAGGCGACTCTTCATCTTCCGGAGTTGGCTTTTTGTTCATTTGGTCTTTAGCCTTTTGCTTTTGTTGTCATGAGGCGACTCTTCATCTTCATGAGTCCGCTCATTGACCATTTTATCTTCAAGCCTTTGCATCTGTCTCCATGAGGCGACTCTTCATTTCCATCAGTTGGCTCATTGTCTACTTGATCTCCAGGCTTTTGCTTTTGTGTTCATGAGGCGACTCTTCATTTTCATGAGTCCGCTCATTGTCCATTTGGTCTTTAAGCTTTTTGCTTCTATCTCCATGAGGCAACTCCTTATTTCCATGAGTCTGCTCATTGCCCAGAAATCCGCATTCTATCTTCCAATGATCCAGATCATCTCCGCAGCAGTATAAGATCTTCAAGGAGTATCTCTTTGGGGTATGATGACCAATCAAACTTCTTTAACTCATCAGAGTTAATTTCTATTCAATTTGGATTGAATCATTCATTTGATATTCGTCTTCTCTTGACTCTCAAACTGTCAGAGTTTCATTAGATCAAAGTTGATCTTTTCTTCTTCATCTGCAAGGCTTCCTCTTTTATTGTAGAACAATCCCTTTCAATGCCAAGCTTCCTCAACTATGTAGAGCTTCACAACGCTTCATTGCCAATTTCTTCTCTCAACTAGAAATTCTTCTTTCTTCTTTAAAATAATTTCAATGAGACTTTGAAAACTTTGATGAAATCTCTTCATACATATTGTCTTCATTGATTCCTTACATCTCAGAAGAATTCTTCACTTGGATTTCATGTTGAGATCAGACAATCATTGTGAATCTTCTTCTCAAGCAACTTTAATCACATAAGCTGGATTTGATCTTTGCATTCCTGATAAAGTCTTCTCTTTAGCATTTTCAATCTCCTCAACAATCAATTCATCTTCAACTGATCTTTGCATATTCTGATGAAGTCTTCAATCTTTCTTGAGCGCAAATAAATCTTCAACGAGTCTTATGCATACTTGATGAAAGCTTCATTTGAACACTTTCAACTCTTCGAATGTAAAACATTTGTTTGAAGTAGAGCCAAGTGTCAATCCTCTGTTTGGTTCATTGCATAGCTCTTGGAATTCATTACTAGATCTTGAACTGGTTGTACATTTACTTTGACAAGTATTAGACTTAAGATTGAACTTTAAGTCTAAATTATAAACTCTATTAATCTGCACACTAAGTAAATGCATTAGTAAAATAACACAAGGTTTAGTTATCATTAAAATCAATATGGGAATCAACCTTGAGTCAACATTAGGTACTTTCTTAAGAAGCGTGCCAAAAAAGGCTCAAGGGATAGTTTGGTCATTTTTCACCAGAGTGGGCTAGCAGGCACTAGTATTGACCCGGGTTTTGAGCATTTCTGTCACTCTAGTGGTGTGTGATGAGTTAGTTTCCAACGGTATCCCATCCTTTGGTAAACGTGCCATGGCCAAGAGGCGAGTTCGGTCTTGTGGCATAGGGGTTTTTTTTTACAATTCCCGATGTCGACCTATTTGCAAGTGTTTCTGCCACTTTGATGGTTGCGATGTTTGCGAGTGTTTTCGCCACTCTAACGATGTGCATTCATTTTGAAGACTGCCTGATCTCGGGAAGCTACTAGATAGACTTCTCGTCTAAGGAATCAACTTTCTTGAAAGACATGCCGAATAATAGGCAATCTACATTAGTGGGCTAGCAAGTGCCAAAAGTTATCCATTCTACCATCTCGGGGATTTGGGTTCCGTCCTGGTCGACAGGTTTGAAAGGACTTATCGTTTCGTGAAGTTTTCTCAAAAAACGTGTCGAACTAGATGGACTTACAACATGAGGGATCATCTTTCTCGAAAGATGTGCCAAATTGAATTTGATTGGTTTGGATTGGAATTGAAATTGGAATTGAGGTTGAAATAGGGACTTATAGTCTCTAGGAAGACGTGTCAACTAGCATTGGACCGAACAATGCCCCAAGAGCATTTTGGTCATTTGCCTCAATGAAACAATTGATTGATTGGATTGAGTTTAAAAAACTGGTTTGGACTTGAATGTGTTTATGTTGGTTTGAACGTGACTCCAGTTAGGCAAGAGATTGCCGAGTGAACAAAAATGAAGTGCTTACACCACTTGGACTAACAATTTATATCAGAACCTGGGCTCTTATAGTGGACTTAACTAATTTAGAGTAAATTATGGTAACTATTTTTAGTACTACCCTTGTTGATGGTCAATCGACTAATAAACCACCATTGTTTAATGGTACTAATTACAACTACTGGAAGGCTAGAATGAGAATATATATTCGAGCTACTGAATATGAATTATGGAGAGTCATTGTTAGTGCTCCTAGTATACCAATCAAGATTATAGAAGGAAAAACTGTGGCTAAGGAAGGAAGTGAATGGAATGCGAATGTTATGAAAAGTGTTCAAATAAATACTAGAGCGATGAATTTTCTTTATTGTGCTCTTCATCCTAATGAATTTAATCATATATCTACTTGTGAATTGACTTAAGAAATTTGGAATAAATTACAAATTACACACAAAGGAACTAATCAAATTAAGGAATCCAAGATTTGTGTGAAACCCCAATCTCAAAATTTCATAAGTAGCTAATTATATTTATTGCATGGTTAATTAGTATGTAAAATTATATGAGTGCATGTGTGTGTGGCATGTGGCAATTGGTAAGCTAAATGGTGAGTTTAGTGGGGAGTCATTAGTGAGCGTGTGCATGAGACACTTAATAGTGTGAGATACACTCTTGTATCTATTTTTGTTTGTTAATCACAAAAGAAGGTAAGAGAGAAGGAAGGCTTTTAGTGGAGAGAAAGAGAGAGAAGGCAAGAGGGGGACAAGGCTAGTGGAGAGACAAATAAAAAGAAAAAAAAAAGAGAAAGAAAAAGAAAGGCTAGTGGAGAGTGGGTGACCTAGCATCGTAAGAGAAAGAAGAAGAAAAAAAATATGAGAGGAAGTCAATAGTTGTTGTTGGCTGCCATCATAGAGATAGAGAGAGACAAAGAGGATATATATATATATATAGAGAGAGAGAGAGAGAGAGAGACAGAAGAGAATTTGAAGGGAATTCAAGAGGAATAACTTTTGTCCAACTTGTATTCATTATTTGAGGTAAAATTAATCATGTTCTTGCTTTATCTATTTCATTTCTATGGTTTAGTACATGTTAGTATGTTTGATGCCATGAGAGGAGGTGGAGGAAAATGATGGAAGAGAGGGGTGGTTGGGGGTTTCCATGTTGGAAGCCTAATGTCTTCATGTTTGTGACGAATTGGTTTAGTTAAGAATATTATTTCTAGCTGAATCTTTGAACACTAGAATTTAGATTTATAATAGTAATTTGAGCTTTGATCTAACTAAAAAATATTGTATTTTCGAATTATGGTTAATTTTAAAAGTTAAACTATTACTACTGAAATCTATTACCCTAATCTGCGACTCCTACAGCAACATTAGACCAAGTTCGAGTAGTTAAAACTTTGTGAAATCTTTATTGTATCTATTATAAATGTGGATGAGAATATATATCAAATTTAAGATTATTTTAATGTCTTTTGCCTATGTTAAGAACCGCTCAAAGATGGATCATCTGCGGCTAAATTCTCACTTTTGTAACACTGCCCTGTTCTATAAAATACGAAATAAATAATTAGGCTTGTTTAACAGATGTGACATTTGGTCTGGATACTCTCTGAGATGTCTAATTTGTATTCCCTAAGTTTGGGTATAAGCTCACAAAGTTGTGTCCATATTTTGAGGCTTGTGTTAGTTTTGGCAGATTACAGAACTTAGTAAATTTTGGCACTTTTAAGCCTATTTTTGAATGATTATATTCAAGGTGTATATTTGGTATTAGAGTATTATTTATGAATTATTTTTTTTATGTTTAATATTTATTAATGAATTATACAACGTGGTTCCAAAACTAACACAGTTGTGGTGATAGGAGCTAAAGGAGGTAAAGAACCTTTAATGTCAACCAAGGAATAACTGCATCGGGTGTGTGTGCGATGACAAGTGGGAATATAAGATAGTCTTATTCATATTGAATAGATTGCTTGTTTTCTATAAGTATGGTGGTGGTGAATTCATATGAAGCGTTAATGGTGTTCCTATATGAGGCGAAATTGATGTTCATACATATGAGGAGTGTAAGCATCCCATTTTTGCCCACTCGACAGTTTCCAATCCTTCCAGACTTGTATTCAAGTTAATATGGACCTATTCCAATCTAAATCAACTTTCCAAGTCTAATCCAGTCAATCGATCATTTCGCGGGCCCTTAGGGCCCAATTCCAATAGGCACGTCTTCCCGAAGACAGTAAGCCCCCTTTCCAATTCCAATTCCAATTCTAATTCCAATTAAATCTGGCACACCTTTGAAGAAAGTTCATTCCTCGAGGTAGTAAGAACATCCAATCCGGCACGTTTCCAAGTGAACTCTTCGAAACGGTAAGTCCCTTCAAACCCGTCAACCGGGACGAGACCCCAAGTCCGCTAGATGGTAGAACGGTCCACCTTTGCCGCTTGCTGGCCCGCCAATGTAGAAAGGTCCGTTTCGGCATGCCTTTCAAGAAATTTGATTCCTCAGGCGCTAAGTCCATTTAGCAGCTTTTCGAGATCAAGCAGTCTTGGGAATGATCGCGAACCGTCAGAGTAGCGGAAGTACTCGTAAACATCGCAACTGTTAGAGTGGCGGAATCACTCATAAATAGGTCAATACAAGGAATTGCCAACAAACCCTATATCACGGGACCACCGTCAGAGTGGCGGAAACACTCAAAACTCAGGTCAACACCAGTGCCTACTAGCCCACTCTGGTGAAAAATGACCAAACTACCCCTAAGGCCATTTCTGGCACGTTTCTCGAGAAAGTACCTAAGTCCTCAGAACGATAAGTCCACATTTCCAAGATTGCCTTAAAGACAATCCAGCATGATTAGGTGTCTTCTAGTCAGTTTCGGGCCAATTCCGAGACTTTTCGATCAAGATGACCATTTTGCCCCTAGGCATATAAACTCCCCGAGAACCACACCGGCTCTGGGTATCAAATCGGTAACCTCCCGAGAATGCTTTTTATAGTATTCTTGACCTTTCATTATCTTTTCGGATCATTCTGAGTCAATTCCAGCAAATCCGGTGCAAAATGACTGTTTTGCCCCTAGGGGGCCGGTCTCCTTTTCGAAGCACACCGGCTCTGTATATCAAACCGGTAACCTTTGGGAACATTCTAAATAATGTTTCCAAACCTCAAGTCTTCTTCCGAGACATTTTGAGTCTATCTATACAACTTTCCAGTCCGGTTGACCGTTTTGCCCCTAATGGCCTAGTCAACCCTTCCAACACATCTCAACATCATTTTTCAAGTCTGTTACCCCTGGGACCCTATTCGAAGGTTTCCTATCCCTTTCCAACCTTTCAGGTCATTCGCAGCCCCTTCAAATCATTCCCGGACCTTCCGGAGTCACTCCTAATGAAGCCAAGCTAAAAATTGCATGGTAGTCACTAGTACAGACTCCCAAATCTTTTGAAGATACGCTTGCCGACCTTAAAACTTTCATAAGTAGCTGGTGCCACTCCTAGTGGTGCCAGAAGGAATTTTTTCTTGGCCTCACTACAACAGGCGCCAGGTCATTCCTCGCTCTATAAATATAGAGCCTTTTCTAGTGTGAAGGAGGTATGCAAACTCAGTCCAAAAACTCCCCACTTCGATATACAGTGCTCGTAACCTCCCTAAACCCTAGTCTTCTTTAGATTTTCCAAAATCCTAGCTTCCATACACAAACCCTAATTTACATACACTCCTAAACACTCAAACACTAGCCTCTAAAGCCTCCATTGAAGACTTGAAGTGTTGCAGCCCAAAGCTCTCGAAGATCAAGACGAAGACTGAAGTGAAGACCGAAGCAAAGCAAGAAAAACAAAGCAAGCGAAACAAAGCAAATAAAAGGAGATACAAGGTAGGCTCTCTATTTAAGTTTACACATCTTCCCTCTCTCTCTTATCCCTCCGAGCCCACTTGGGTGTTTTTCTATTTTAATCCCCCATCTTCTTCCCCCCCCCCCCCCCCCCCCCCCTTTCTTGCATGCTTAAAACAAGGGACTTCCCGGTCCATGTGTAGGATTAGGCTATTGAAAGTCACCGTGTCAGGGGCTTTCTCTTAGTCTAATCGAAGACTACGTGGGTTCGGCTCCCTTGATTAGGTGGTGAAGCCTTGACCTTGTATGTTCACGACCCCAACTTGCATTATGCATATCATAATCTTACACTCCTCTAAAATTCGTTTTCAAACTTGTTTTCAAAACTTGCGTCAAAATAGTTTTCAAAACTTGCATTAAATCTTCTTCTTCAAAACTTGTTTTTAAAATCACAATCCTAAGGTGATTCTAGCCTTTCCATGGCTAGGGTTGCTTTAGGAAAGTGTTATATTTAAAGTGACCAATGTGGTCCATATTTTCAAATCTTTATTGTTTTCAAAACCACTATCTTAACGTGATTCTAGCCTTTTTATGGTTAGAATTGTTTTAGGAAAGTCAGATATTTTTATGAACTTTCAAAAAACTTTCTTTTAAAAAATCTCTCTTTCTAAAAAACCTCTTTTCCAACGTACTTTCTAAAAACTCTCTCCAATCTCTTTCTCAAAATTCCTTTACAAAATTGTTTTATAAAACATTTCCTTCAAATATCTATTTTCCAAAACGTCTTCTTAAACTCCTTTTCAAAATGCTCCCTTCAAAATTCACTCCCTAGGTCTCCTTCCTAGAAAAACACTTTCCTAAAATCCCTTTCCTAAAACTTTCTTTTCAAAATTTGCTTTTCAAAAACTCCATTTTAAGATCTCTTTCCAAAACCTCTCTTTCCAAAAACTCTCTCAAAGTTTTACTTTCCAAAATCCCTTCCTAAAAACTCTTTTCAAATCCCTTTCTAAAAAAAATTCCTCTATAGGATTTCCTTCCAAAAATCTCCCTTTTTAAAAACTTACTTTCCCAAAAATCGTTTTCCTTGAAACCCAAGTCAAACTCTAGAGCTAACAATTAGGAAACTAATCGCTCCTAAATAGTGCAATTTATATCTGCTAATGTGCGGTTGCGATGTAGTAATAATATCTCAGTAAGTCCGAGGTCGATCCACAGGGAACACAAGAAATAAACTTAATCTGGCAAGGTCTACAATCAGAACAAAATAATAACGAGCTCAGAGTCAATTAAAATCGCAGGAAATCTTCCAAAAATAAAGTAAAAATCAATTATTGGAGATGATTGACCTAAATTATTAGATAATAAAATTAAACTAATTTTTAGGGATGTATTCAAATATTATAAAAAGGTCTTGGTAGTGTTTGATCCAGCAATAGGCCTACAAGTAGGTTCCCAAGATATTTTTGATTAAAAAAACTCAAGATTCGATTACTCTTTTAGAGTCGATATTCAGTTATTTACTAGTGATCATACTAGGGTCCCATTCATACCTGTCCTAGTTTATAAATCTGTCTACAATGTATGTTTGAAGCTTAATCAAGAACAGTAGATTTCTAAAGTACTCTTAATAGGAATATATATGCAGTTATAATCAATATCTTTATCAAAAATGATAAGTATACGTATCCCTGCTTACAAATCAGTCTATACATACATGCTAGATATGATCAAAATATTGTTTTCGAAGATATTCATAGGCAAGAAAATAATATTGATCCAAGGTCTTGAAATCTTGGAAAATACATAACTATCTTAAATCTTTATCTGTGACCTAGTTACTTTCTCAATCCATACCAAGAACGGATTTAGCTACTAAAATGCATGATAAAGATTGCAAGAATGGAAATAATAATTAAAGAAAGAAAACACTGCATTAAAGAAATATAATTTGGAATTCACAATAAAAACAAGAAAGAAAAACTAAAGACGAAAACTAAAGATTAAAAGATGCTCCCTTGAAAAATGAAAAGATTCGTAGCCTCCAAAGGTTAGATGATTTCTCATTCCAAAACCCTAGAAAAACCCTAGAATTCTTTTCCTCCTTCAGAAAATAGAACTCCTAAACCTATTCTACTACCTACTTAGCTATCCCTAACTAAAAAGTGAATTAATCTATAAATCCCGTCGTCAGTCGTACGGACGATTCCCACCAAGTGCTCAAATGGGCTGGGTCACCTCACGAAAGTTGTAGGTCTCAAAACGTTATATGAAATCGACATATTATGGGCCTAAATAACCTTTCTGGTTCGAGAGATATGAGCTTTTAAAGTTTCAGCTCTACGTGCTTCAGTAACTTGTACCTTGACAGCAACCTCTTAAAACCTATGATTAAATTGCATTCGAAATAATTCCGTTTAAGCTCAAAACCTACATAAAGCATTATAAACTCAATTAATATCAAAACATAACTAAAAAGACATATATAATTATAAACTAATGCTAACAAAGTACTAATTAAAGCCTTATAATTGCACTTTTGAAGCGCAATCACACCCCCCAACTAGATTTTTGCTAGTCCTTAGCAAAATACTAACAGCAAAAACATAATCTTCATTTTCGTAGAAGTCACGAATGCATTTAGCCTATGCCTTAAGCCTTTAAACCCCTAGATTACCCCTAGTGGACGAGTGATGTCTCGTGAGGGCTTGCAGTGATGATACCCACAAACATCTATTCATTTCAAAAAAAGCAATGATGGAGAGAACAATTAGGGCATATGAGAACTTACTCAAGGTAATTCTCAACTCAACCTCCATCATGAGTCATACAAGGTTAAGACATGAAAACTACAAGAAAGATACAAATTATAATGCACTAACAATGCAACATAAATCAAGTATATCAATATCATGCACAAACATCCTTCATGTTTTGATTCAAACACTCCTAAGGCATACACTCACAAAAAATATAAACACACGGGTCTCTCAATGGAAAACTCATCATAAGAGTAATTGTCTAAATCATGCAATAAGAACAATCCAATAATAACAACGGCCAAAACGTAAGTGTGTAAGACTTGACATAGCTTCATGAAAGAATATTCACAGTCAAAGTAATAATCAAGAAATTGACAAAGATACTAGTACTCAAAAGAATTTTCAACTCATGTATACTTCGGATCAACTACAACCGTCTGTATGAAGAAGAAAAATGTATGGAGAGAGAAAGAATAAACTACTCAAAACGTTTATGCTCAAGGCATCCAATGATCACTAAAACCATGCTTTCAATTCCCAATTCATATGATAATGCTTCTCATTTTTTTTCTTTTTTTTTTCACAGTTTTTCATATTTCTTCTCCTTTCTCTTTTTTTTTCTCTTTTTTTTCATCACGTCACAAATGCATCAGCGCCTTCTTTTCAAGCTCTTTACTAGCACCAAGATCACATCTCTTTCATAGGAAATATTTCTCCAATAATTTGGCTCTATCAAGGATGATATATAAAAGGTTCAAGAGAAAAAAATCTAGAAATTATGGATCTAGGAAGAATAGAATGACCTAAAAACATATCCGAAGTATATTAAGTTTGGAATTTCAGAGAGTATAAGTGTCAATAACCTTAATCGTTACCTAACTTATGAATCAAAATCAAGTATAATGAAGCTATTGAAAAAAATAGAAAATGAAAGAAATATCATCAAGTAAATGTAAACCCACTCCGAAAAGAAGATAAATTAGTTCTAAAGCTCACAAGGTACAATCTCCACTATTTAAGGATGAAACAAGCACAAAATCATCAACACATGAAGTCATATAACGAGACAGCGCATAATGATGTAATATCTCTCTTGTAATGCTTTCATGGCAAAAACTTGTAATTCATCATTATAGGAAGTTAACTCGACAATTAAGCTCAAGTTTACTCCAATGAATGCTTCCAATCATTCTCAATTCAAAGATTGTATTGACATGAACATCAGTACGGTTCTAAAAACATTTTTCAACACTCCTAACATAAATAATACTCAGCAATAAAAACATAAATGAAAGTGTTGAAGATACCCACCATGACCGATGAACCATATGCTACTCAACTCTTACCAACTCAGTTCCAATGTCCAAATGTGAATCAGCATGAGCAACACCTATAACTAGTTAGCAAGGTATAACAAAGTTTCTTGTTTTTTTTTTTTTTTAAGAAAGAGAATACTCAAAGAAAACAGAAATAAAGCAAAAGAAGAAAAGAAAAAAAAAATCAAAATATCCTCAAAGAAAATAAAATACTGCTAACTGTACAACTATTAAATCAAGTTTTCTCAAGAACCCTAAGACAAACGGGTAGGACCATGCTCCATAGCCTTCGAAGTCGAGGCCATCGAAGTGTGACTCGTCAACGAATCCACCTCTGCCTTCAACTCAAAAATTTGCCTTTGCAAAAACTCAATAGTTGCTAATGGATTGGACATGGCAAGTTGTTGCTGTCGTGGAACTAAAGTGGGTAGGTCACTCTGCTGCAGTGCTCGGGAACTTAAAGCATCCAAAAGAATAACGGATGACCCGAATGTGCAATTGTGTCTGAAGCCAATATAGGCACTCTAACCAGCTCCAAAAGTTGGGTAATGAACAACCCATAGGGTAACCCACCAGATGAATAGTTTGCTTCCCTTATAACAGTTAGCATCATAGTAGGCAGATCAATAGTGTACCCTTTACCAATAATGTAAAGCCAAAAACACCTAGAGCGATCCACTACAATACCCGAATCCACTTCAGGGAGAATATTTGAGAAAAGGATCAAATTTAATAGTTGGTACTCCCTTTTTAAAGACGACACAGGTATGATGGAATGATGACCCATTGATGATATTTTCTGTAGTTTAGCATAAAGCACATCAATAGGGGGTGAATTTCCTTCAAATAGCTCAAAATCCGGCCTCAAAACCCGTGGCAAAGTCAAAAGTTCACAATTATCATCTGCCACAATAGTGATCACGTGTCCCCTTACTTTGGATTGAATGGAGAGCTCGGGTGTCTCAAACACGCTCGAATAGCCATTAAATTCTCGCACCATGTCAACATTCGTCAGGCCTTCTCTCCTTAACATCCAAAGCCAACCCCTCTGTATGAATGTAGATTTCGAAAACCTATCAAAAAAATTTGAGAGCTGCACTCGACGTTCAATCAATACTTGCCACCCCTGAAACGAGTTCAGGTACATGTCCCTTACCCGATAATTAGCGAACTGTTTAATTCCCTGTTGTGATATGTTCTTACTCCTTTTGAGTGACATGGTTATCAAGTTTTCTTTATTTGTCATATTCTTAAGAGAAACTAATAATAATAAATAAACAAAATAAAATAAAGAAAACGAATGACATAACATAAATTAAGATAAACAGTACTCCATTAAACTAACGTACCTAACAAAAAATAAGAAACAAATAGTGTTAATGAACACAGAGTTTTGGACCACCACAACGTGACGCACAATCTAAACTCATAAACATAAAAATAACATCTAAACATGTAAAAATAAGAGTTTTAGATAAGTTATACAATAATCATGAATGCACATGATCCAAACTCAAGCAAACACTATCCATTGCATATCAGTTGATGGATCCCACACCGAACGGGATATCTCTCTCTGTAGCTCCTCAATAGCCTGGCTATGATGCTTCTGCTCCTTGTTAATCCTATCAAATCAGCCATAAACCACAGTCTGAAAATTCCCAAAGGCGTTGGCGTGAGCCTCCAAAAGCTAGGTGTGGTGTTGCTGCGTCAGCGCCTGCAACTCTAATATCTCTACTACCTTATCCAACGAAGACTGCCTAGTACAGCCACTTCCCTCAGCGATGGTCCTCCTTCCCCCTCTTCTTCTTGTGACTCCTATATTGTGCTTTTGACTTGTGAATAGAAGTCATATTGAAAGCACTCATGGAAAATTTTCTTGTAAAAAATGAAGATGAGTAGACTCCAGACTCAAGGATCAGGGAGGTAAGCATACACACAAATGGAATGCTGTCCCATCGGCTGACATTGGTTGCATCATGATAGAGCTAGAAGAACATATACCTAGGCATGTCTATGTGTCGCGCCCAGATTTTTCGCACTCGAGGAATACTCACCCAAGCAGGAAAAATGCTGTACTCTCTCGTTAGAACTCACCCTCCCAGAAGAATGAGTGCGACTAGGTTTGAATTGAAAATTGATTTGAAATAAAGGGCTTTTGAAAAAGATTTGGAGTCGCCACCTAACTTGATTAAGGTGAGTTAGGTCACCTAAAAACTAAGCATAATCCGAAAACTACACTTAGGGTTTTGGAAAACAATTTTTGAAAATATCTCCTCGAGAGAGGGTTTTTAAAGAAAACAGGTTATTTGGCAACCTTTGGAAAACATTTAGCCCCTTTTTGAAAAATAACTCCTTTTGGTCTTTGAAAACAGTGATTCTAAGCTCGGAGGTTGGTTACGTGTAGGGAAGATGCACTGAGCTATCACCCTACCCCGCCCTTTCGGTACCTACATGTCAATCTACCCTAAATTTACCTATGAGAGTCTTTAACTAACTAATGGTTCAACCCTATTCACTTTTAGAAAAACTATGTTTGAAAAATATGATGCATGATATGCAAGCAATAGAAAAGAATTGAAAAAAATAGATTTAAAAAGAGATTGCTTTGATTTGAAAATAGATTTGAAAAGATGAAATTGAAATTGAAAATTTTAAACATTTGGAAATAGAAATTTGAAAATAGAAATTTTGAAATTGAAATTTGAGAATAGATTAGAATTTGAGATTGGAAAAGATTTTGAAAACCGCACCCATGAGGGTGGAATTGAAAGTTTGAAAAGTGTTGTGACCGCACCTATAAAGGTTGCCTACGTATCCCTTTGGGGGAATCAGGTCAGTCATAGTTCGGATCGGAGTCCGATTGAAAATAGAATTGGATTTGAAGAAGGAGATTGAATTGGAAATTGAATTTGATTTGAAATTGGAAGAGGAGATTGGAAATTGAACTTGAGAAGATTGGACTTTGATTTGAAGAGATAGATTTTGGAAAGACTTGGTTTTGGAAAGATGGAGGTTCAGGAAACCTAGACTTAGGAAAGGCTTGACTCGAGTTGGAAGGTTCAGGAGATTAGGACAGGTTGGATTTTAAAAATGTTTGAATTAGGAAATGTTCGATTTAGGAAAGTTTCGAATTAGGAAAGTTTCATTTTTGGAAAGTTCCGAGTTATGAATTAGGAAAGTTTTGGTTTAGGAAAGTTTCAACTTAGGAAAGTTTGAAATTAGGAAAGTTTTGAAAGTAGGAATGTTTTCAATTTAGGAAATGTTTGAATTAAGAAAGTTTCAACTTAAGAAAGTCTTAAATTAAGAAAGTTTTGAGTTTAGAAAAGTCTTAGATTTGAAAAGATTTGAAGTGTAAGAGAGTTTAGAATTTAGAAAGTTTTAGGTTTAGAAAGATTTAACTTAAGAAAGTTTCAAATTTAGAAAGTTTTGAATTTGGAAAGATTTAGAATTTGGAAAGTTTAAGATTTAGAAAGTTTTAGAGTTTTAGAAAATCTTGAAATTAGAAAAAGGTTTGAATTTAGGAAGAGTTTGAAAACTTAGGTTTGAAAAGTTAAGATTTGAAAAGAGGGCAGAATTAGGAAAGGGTTGAATTATGAAAGATTTTTATGTTCAAGTTTTGGAAACTTAAGATTTAGGAAAGTGAAAGATTAGGAAGGATTTGAATTAAGAAAGAGTTGGATTTTAAAATTTAAGGAGAGGTTTAAAGTTTAAACTTAGGAAACTTATGGTTTAGGAAGGAATTGAATTAAGAAAGGTCTGGATTATGAAGGGATTGGATTTGGGTTTCTAAAAGAAAAGATTTGATTTTGTTTCCAAAAACGGAGGACGGGATCTAGTTTTCTAAACGGGGAGATTTGATTCGGTTTCCTAAAGGGAAGATAGGATTTGGTAAGGATTTGGAAAGGAGATTCTAAAAATCCTAGGTTTGGAAAATTGTAGTTTTGACGTAGAAAAGAGGTTTTGGAAACATGTATAGTTTTGATGTAGAAAACGAGAGATTTTGGAAACCTAGGTTTAGGGCAAAGTTTAAAAACCATGTTTTTGGAAAGAAAATCTAAGGTTTCCTAATTGTGGGTTCTAGGGCTTGACTTGGGCTCTAAGGAAAAGAGATTTTTAGAAAGTGCGTTTATAGAAACGTAAATTTTCTAGAAGGGAATCCTAAGAAGGAGTTTTTAGAAAGTGAATTTGAAGAGGGAGTTTTTGGAAAAAGATTTTAAAGAGAGGGAGTTTTGGAAAGTGTGTTTTTAGAAACGAAGATTTTTAGAACGAAAATCCTAGAGGGGAATTTCTAGAAGGGAGATTTTGAAAAAGAGAGTTTTTTAGAAAGATTTTCGGAGAGAGTTTTTAGGAAGGTGAATCTAGGGAGTGTTTTTAGAAGGTGAATTTTGAGGAGAGGATTTTGGAGAGGAGTTGAAAAAGAGAGTTTTAAAAAATAGATTTTGGAAGGGAGTTTTTGAAAAACAATTTTGGAGAGAAGAATTTTGGGAAAGTATGTTGAAAAAGAGATTTTTAGGAAAAAAAACTTTTTGAAAAGAGAGTTTTTGAAAAGGATAAAAATATCTCACTTTCCTAAAGCGTTTCTAGCCATAAGAGGGCTAGAACCACTTTAAGAAAAGTGGTTTTGAAAACAAGGTTTGAAAATATAGACCAAAAGGCAACTTTTAATATAACACTTTCCTAAAGCAACCCTAGCCATGGAAAGGCTAGAATTACCCTAGAATTGTGGTTTTGAAAACAAATTTTTGAAAAAGAGATTTTGATGCAATTTTGAAAACAAGTTTGAAAACATTTTTGAAAACGAGTTTGAAAACGAACTTTGGAAGATGCAAGACTATGATATGCGCAATGCAATTTGGGGTCGTGAACATACAAGGCTAAGGCTTCACCACATAATCAAGGGGGCCGGACCCACGTGGTCTTTGGTTAGACTAGAAGAAAGCCCCCGACACGGTGACTCTCCCATAGTCCAATCCTACACATGGACCGGGAATCCCCTTATTTCAAGCATGCAAAGAAAGGGGGGGAAAGAGATGGGGGATTAAAATAGAGAAAACCCAAGTGGGTTGGAGAGAGAAGAGAGAGGGGGGAAGTGCAGAAAATTAAAGAGAAAGCCTACCTTGTTTCTTATTTATTTTGCGCGCCGTGCAGTCTTCGGTCTTCGGTCTTGATCTTCACCTTCAGTTTTCAAGGGTTGTCCTCAAGCTTTGGATGGTAGCTCTTCAAGTCTTCGAAGGGTGGTTGAAGGCTAGTGTATGAGTGTATGGGGGAGTGTATGAGTGTATAGGAGGCTAGGGTTTGTGTATAGTGGCTAGGGTTTGGAGAACCTAAGGAGGCTAGGGTTTTGGAGGTGCTCGAGCTCTGTATATCGAAGTATAGGGTTTTTAGGTTAAGTTTGCAGACCCCTTTCACGTTGAACGAGGCTCTGTATTTATAGAGGGAGGACAAACCTGGCGCCTGTTGCAGTGGTGCCAGGCTAAATTATACACTAGCGCCACTAGTAGTGGCGCCAGGCCATTTTTTGGCTTGGCGCCACTACTAGTGGCGCCAGCCATTTAGGAAACAATTAAGGTCGGCAAGCAACGTATCTTTGACTAGATTTGGGCGCCTGTACTAGTGACTACCATGGAAATTTTAGCCTGGCTTCACTAGGAGTGACTCCGGAAAGTCCGGGAATGATTTGAAGGAGTCGGGAATGACCCGGAAGGCCGAAAAGGAGTAGGAACACTTAGAACAGTGTCCTAGAGGTATTTGACTTGAAAAATGAAGATAAGGTGGGTCGAAAAGGTTGACCGGGCTTTTAGGGGCAAAACGGTCAATCGGACCAGAAAACTGTCGGGGCGAACTCGGATTGTCCCGGGAAAAGACTTGGGATCTGGAAACATTATTTAGAATGTT
Source organism: Euryodendron excelsum (assembly GCA_033060915.1). NCBI lineage: Eukaryota > Viridiplantae > Streptophyta > Magnoliopsida > Ericales > Pentaphylacaceae > Euryodendron > Euryodendron excelsum. The sequence goes on along the minus strand of CM065384.1, from coordinate 15,050,606 downwards.
CCCAGAGGTTGCCGGTTTGATTCCCAGGGCCGGCGTGGTCGGAAATGGAGACCGGCGCACCAGGGGCAAAACGGTCATTTTGTACCGGGTTTGCCGGAACTGACTCGGAATGATCCGGAAAGGTGAAGGAAGGTTGAGAACACTATAAAAATTATTCTCGGGACATTACCAGTTTGATACCCAGAGCCGGTGTGGTCGAAGAAGGAGACTGGCCCTCTAAGGGCAAAACGGCCATTTTGTACCGGGTTGGCCGGAATTGACTCGGAATGGTCCGAAAAGGTAAAGGAAGGTTGAGAATACTATAAAAAGTATTCTCGGGACATTACTGGTTTGATACCCAGAGCCGGTGTGGTCGAAGAAGGAGACCGGCCCTCTAGGGGCAAAACGGTCATTTTGTACCGGGTTGGCCGGAACTGACTCGGAATGATCCGGAAAGGTAAAGGAAGATTGAGAATACTATAAAAAGTATTCTGGGGAGGTTACTGGTTTGATACCCAGAGCCGGTGTGGTTCCCGGGGCATCTGGATGCCTAGGGGCAAAATGGTTATCCTGACTGAAAAGTCTCGGAAAAGGTCCTAAGGGTAGTTTGGTCCTTTTCCACCGAAGTGGGCTAACAGCCACTGGTGTTGACCTAGGTTTTGAGTGTTTTCGCCACTCTAACGGTGTGAGTATTTTCGCTACTCGGACAGGGTTGAGTATTTCCGTTACTCGGACGGGGTTGATGATTTGTGAGTATTTCCGCTACTCGAACGGGATTGAGTATTTCCGCTACTCTAACGGCTCTGTGAGTATTTCCGCTACTCTAACGGGATTGATGATTTGGGAGTATTTCCGTTACTCTAACGGTTTTGTGAGTATTTCCGCTACTCTAACGGTTGTGTGAGTAGTTTTGCTACTCAGACCGTCTCGAGGAATAAACTGTCTCGAGAGAGGGATTGGAAAGGGGTCTTACCATCTCCGAAGAAACGTGCTTGGATTGGAACCGTCTCGAGGAATAAACTGTCTCAAGAAAGGGATTGGAAAGGGATCTTACCGACTCCGAAGAGACGTGCCTGGGTTTTGAGTGTTTCCGCCACTCTAACGGTGTAAGTGTTTCCGCCACTCTAACAGTTTTGTGAGTAGTTTTGCTACTCGGACCGTCTCGAGGAATAAACTGTCTCGAGAGAGGGATTGGACTTGGAATAAGAAAGGACAATGCCCCTAAGGGCATTTTGGTCATTTTGCCTCTATTTGGGCCTGACAGGCCCGCGAAGCGATGGAAAGACGAAATTTGGACCTAGAGGATTGGTTTGGATTGGAATATGCCCAAAATGACTTGAAAACAAGTCTGGACGGAGTGTAGACTACCGAGCGATAAAAAATGGAGTGCTTACAGCTGCCCATCTTTTTCTGTCTTTGCTTGTCAAAGACAGAAAACGATAAGAGTAAGAGTCCCATGTTGACAGCGAGGCAGTCGGAGGGACGGACACTGGAATTCTTTCGACAACGGGGATCGAAAACGAATAATAGGCCAAAAAGGCCTTCGAAAACGAGTTTTGGCGGGAAAAATGGCAAAACTACCCAAAACTTAGAACTGGCGCCACTAGCAGTGGCGCCTTTGGTAAAAAGAAACTGGCGCCTCTGCTAGTGGCGCCAGGCTTAAAGTTAAAACCAGAAAAGTTCTGGTTCGAATAGCCGCGGCACTTTGAAGAAATTTCGCAAACTCGTGAGGCATTGCGAGGAATCCATCATGGAATTTGAAGGAGCACTCCTTGGGGACCACGGGTGATTGCCGGAGGGAGTCCATATTGCCGGAAAAGTCGCTGGAAGTGAAGATTTCGCCGGAGAACTTCCAAAAGGTGAGTTTTCAAAGTTTGTTGATTTTGATGTGTAGAACTTCGTTTGAATCACGTGAATAGTGGAAATTGATGTTTTGATATGTTTTGAACACTTTGGTGATGTTGTTTTTGCAATTTGATGGTTGTTTGATTGAATTTGAGTGATTTTTCATGATTATGCGAAGAGGGTTTTTTGCAGGAATAGGAAATTTGTTTCTATAAGCATGGATATTGGGTTTTCTGGCCATGTTTTTGTGCAATATGCCTTAGAAAAATGTGTTTGACAACCGTATGAAGTTTCGTGATTTTTTGAAAACTCGGTGAATTTTTAATTTTTTAAAAAATAGAAAAATATTTAGAAAATTAGAAAAAATTAGGAAATTCAAGAAATTGATGAAATTTTTAAAGTTTGAAATTTGGAAAAATGTAGGAATATTTTGAAAACATTTGAGGTGATTTTGAAAAATTTTTGGGAGCTTTTTGAAAACCATTGATTTATTTGAAAAATAAAACATGAGTTTTGAAAATTTTGAAAAATTGGAAAGTGTGCACGGGTGCCATTGTTATGTGATTGTGGCGTTGGGAGGTGCATATTTCGTATTTTTTGTTGATGTCATGGGCGTTGTAGGGGCCATTTTTAAACGGGACTCTGCCGAAATTTTTAGAAATTATGAAAAGAGTTGGTTAAAATTTTAAAAATAAAATCTTTTTGAAGGGAAAAGGCAGAGAACCCTTGAGACGTGATTTGGAGTTGGAAAATCAAGATGTGTGAAAATTTTGTTTTTGATCTGTTATTCAAAATCCGTTATTTGTTTTGTGTTATTTGTTTGTTTTATTTTACTGTTATTTAAATTGCATAGATGGTATATTTACATCACTTACCTTGGCTTACCTTTTTAGGATGGCAGATGGAGTTTTGCATCGGCTGAGAGCCTGGCACAGTAGCTACCCTCCCGATGAGCAGGATATCTTTCGTCGGTCCTTTGCTCGGGTGGCTTCGCTTTTATCAGTGCGACTTATTCCCGGACTCATGGAGGCAGTGATCCCTTTCTGGCAGCCGGACTTGTCTCTTTTTCGCTTTGGAGAGTGTGAGCTTACTCCTACTCCTCACAAGTATGGGTTCTTTCTTGGTTTTCGAGATGTTTCTGCTGACATTGTGGGACCCCTTTTTTTGGATGGTTGTATCACAGTGGTTTCATCCCAGCTCGGATTCAGACGCGCAGTTCTTTCGTCTTCTTCTTTGCCCCAGTTTTCCTATGTCCCAGCAGAGTTCCTTTTTTCCCTTTTTGAGTTCCCTACGAGTATGCGAGTTCATTCAGGTGAGTGGCACACCTCCCAGGATTGGGCTATTTCTCGTATGGTTGCCTTAGCCTTGCTTCTGCTGAACTTCTTGGTGTTCCCCCGAGACAATGATTTAGTGGACTGTCGACTCTGTGCACCACTGGCCTTGATCCGTACGGGGCATTCCTATGCTCCTATGATTGTAGGGGAGACCTTCGTGAGTCTTACGAGATTCCAGCAGTCCCTTGACGCTCGTTTCCGTGGATGCACTACTCTCTTCCAGCTCTGGGCGATTAGTCATTTGTTTGTTACACCTTTGTTTCAGCACACGTGGTATCCTGAGCTCGATCATGTACATTCCCTAGCGAGATCTCAGGGTGTCATGGCAGATGAGGGGAGATTTTCCCAGACTGCTGCATCCTGGGCTGACTATCTTCAGAGCATGAGGTCAGGCATAATCAGGTGGTATTCAGGGTTGGTTGGTAGGTATTGCTTGAGAGTTCGGCCTTTCGGGAGGGCTTTCGTGCCCCTAGCAGGACTACAGGGCATTGCCCCTTTCTTGGGGATTCGGGTTCTACGACAGCTTGGTAGGAGTCCGGATATCCCTTTTTTAGCTTCTGCAGCCGAGTTTACTCTTGTCTTTGAGGCGTCGATTCCTAGAGCATTGGTGGAGAAAGTTATGGATATATGGAGATCTTTGCTTCCTCACGTTGATGATGATGGTCCCTTCTCCGACATGCCTCCTGCGACCGAGGCCTATCATTATTGGCTTCGACACTACGTGCTGGGTCCTAGTAGACTTGGGGATCTTCTTCTTGAGACTCCTTTACCTCCCGTAGGGTATACCGACTTCTTGACTGCTATGATTATTCAGGGGCGTCGCCACAGACGGGAAAACCGTCGTCTAATACGGATGTTGCATGACCGATTGAGGATGAGAGACGCTGAGGTAGCTTTACTAAAGAGGCAGTTAGCAGCAGCCAGATCGACACATGATGACCCACCTTCGGGTGCTGCGAGGGCCCGCAGGCGGCCACGAGGCGTTCTAGGCAGCTCTCCTTCCCTGGAGGGTGATGTGATGGATGGCCCGTCCTTGCAGGAGACTGTGGAGTCCCTTACCCGAGAGCGGGACATGCTTCTGGCTAGATGTGCGGACTATGAGCGAGGCCGGCCTGGGTCTTCTGCTGCTGGTACTTCTTCGACTGCTCCTCTTGTGACCGGCGAGCCAGTGGATCCCTGCTTAGCTGATTCCTCCTCTGACGACGGGGAGTGATATATTTTTGCCCCTTGCTCTTAGATTTGTTGATTTCTGCATTTATAGAAAAACATACTTTGTTTAGTGTTATGCCTCTTTTACCTTATGAATTCATGACCTCCCATGCTTTTGGTAGGATTTTCTGCATGATTAGTATAGTAACAAATTTGGAAAAATTAAATGAGAATTGCAGTTTAAATGAAAAATAACTCCCTTTTGTTTGATTCTTTGACTCACTGATTGTTCCGTGAAAGGGACCTCTGCTTCTTTTAACCCTAACCGGGCTAAACCGGAGAATGCCTTTCGAGACGCCTTTCGACTTTTACACCGTTGCTTTCATACCTTAACTTCCAGGGAATGTGGTAGCTCGAGCTATTTCTTACATCTAAATCCCTTGTTCTTCCACCCCCCCTCCCCCTTTTTTTTTTTTTTTTTTTTGCTATTTTTGCTACTAGTGCCCCTGAGGGTTTTCACCAGTCCCAGCTCTGTCATTTTTGCACCAAGGCACCTTTGCAGGTTTTCGCCAAGGTCGACAGTTTTGTATCTTGCCACATCCCTACCTTTTTACCTACGATGCCCTTTCGGTTTTCACCGCATCCTCGGGAAGCGCTTAACTTTTCTCTCTTCTTTCTCTCTCTTTCCTCAGCTTGGTCTCGGGTTTCTGTTGAGAAGCCCCTAAACGCTACTTGCATCATTCTCCAGCTCATGGCATATTTAGCAAGTTCATTTGGACTAATCAATTTAATTCCAATCTGAGAGGACTTTTTAGGGGTTATGGTGTTGGTATTTACTTTCGAAAGAAAAAGAAAAAAGGCTCAAACCTACCACTCTACTAGTGATCACCTTTGATAGTTTTTTGGTTTAATGGCACTTTTCCTGCGTATTCCCATCTTTCCTTAGGTATCTTATTGCACGCCCCTATTTTTTTTTTTTTTTTGGCTATTGATGTTAATACCAATATTTGTGCGAACTTAAAGTAGTACTTCAAGGACCCTCTTTTTTTTTTTTTTTTGGCTATTTTCAGTGCCTTTGCTTAATATAATCACTTTATTGGGGGAATGCTTTTGAAAGAAAGTAACCGGCTCTAAAGGTTTGACAAAGGTTATATATATATGCATTTTAATTGGACAGAAAATGAAATAAGGGCCCCTCGTCATCTTGGAATTAGATTGTTTAGTCCATAGAGCTTTAACTTTAAAACACTACCTTATTAATTAATAGAGAATGAGGAGAATAGGTTTTATTGCTTCTTTACAGAAACCAAAGGTCTAGCTTTCGGAATCATATGTAGTAGTGTTTGACAGCATCCGAATTCAATGCGCTAGGAAATTCTTGGCCATCCATTTCCTCCAAAACGAGAGCTCCTCCAGACAAGACTTTCTTTACCATGAATGGCCCTTCGTAGTTTGGAGCAAACTTTCCCTGTGCTGTGTCCTGATGGGGGAACACCTTCTTGAGCACCAAATCTCCCGGCTGGAATGATCGAGGTCGTACCTTCTTATCAATGCTCTGGCCATTCACCTTCTGTAACATTGAGTGTGATGAACTGCGGCCAACCGCTTCTCATCCAGTAAACAGAGTTGAGCATATCGGTCTTTAATCCATTCTGCTTCATCTAACTTGGTTTCTATCAAGATTCGTAAAGAAGGAATCTCAATCTCAATAGGGATAACTGCCTCGGTGCCACAAACTAGCTCAAAAGGGGTGCTTCCAGTGGAGACCCTCATAGTAGTTCGGTAAGCCATCAATGCAAACGAAAGCTTCTCATGCCAATCCTTGTAATTGTCAATCATTTTTTGGAGTATTCTCTTAATATTCTTGTTGGCTGCTTCTACTGCCCCATTCATCTGGGGCTGGTAAGTGACCGAATTCTGGTGAGTAATGCGAAATGTTTGGCATAGCTTTGATACCAATTCGTTGTTCAGATTGGAAGCATTATCAGTAATGAGTGACTCGGGAATCCCATACCGGCAGATGATGTAATTTTTTATGAACCTTTCTACGGCCTTCTTGGTGACATGGACGTAAGAGGCGGCTTCCACCCATTTAGTGAAATAATCAATGGCGACCAGGATGAAGCGATGGCCGTTGGAAGCTTTAGGAGTGATAGGACCAATCATATCTATCCCCCACATAGAAAAGGGCCATGGGGCAGACATAGAATGGAGCTCAGACGGTGGTGGTTTGATCTTATCCCTATGTATCTGACATTTGTGACACCGAAGAACGTATCTAATGCAATCCGACTCCATTGTTGACCAGTAATATCCTGTCCGGAGAATCTTCTTCACAAGCGTGTGGCCATTCATGTGGGGGCCACAAACTCCCTCATGCACTTCCTCCATGATAACTTTAGCTTCGGCGGCATTGACACATCTTAGAGGTCCGAACCATGATCTCCTGAAAAGCTCATTTCCAGCCATGAAATAGTGTCTCGCCAAACGACAAATGGTCTTCCTATCGCGTTGTGTTGCTGCATCAGGGAACGTCCTGGTTTGAATATACCTCTGGATGTCATAAAACCACGGTTTCTCAGGAGGTTCGATAATTGTATGCAGGCAATAAGAGGGGACATCCCTGATGAAGATTTGTAGAGGGGGTATTTCAGTGCCACTGTCGACCTTGATTGCTGCAGCCAATGTAGCCAAGGCATCGGCGAAGCTGTTCTCTGTTCGAGGCACGTGACGAAAATCCACGCTTTTTTATAGTTGACACAAGTCCTTGACCTGTTGATGATACGGGGAGAGTTTGGCGTCTCGAGTTTGATACACGTCCTTGGATTGCTGAATGACCAAATCTGAATCTCCGAGAACAACCAATTCATCAATCTTCATTTCTAATGCCAATCTTAACCCTAGGATGTAAGCCTCATATTCGGTGATGTTATTAGTACAGAGTTCAAGTTATAGCTTAACTACAATAGGATAATGAATGTCGGTTCTTGACACTAATACTGCCCCAATGCCAGCTCCTCTTTTATTAGCAGCGCCGTCGAAAAACATCTTCCACTCGGCTGGTTCTTGTTTTTCAGACGTACCATCAACGTATAGTATATTTTCATCAGGAAATTGGGGCTCCATGGATTGATAATCATCAATGGGGTTCTCAGCCAGATAATCAGCTATCACCTGCCCCTTGACTGCTTTACGGGTAGTGAACACAATGTCGAATTCTGACAGGATCATGTGCCATCGAGCAATTCTGCTGGACAGGGTTGGTTTCTCAAATATATACTTGAGGGGATCCATTTGAGAGATGAGGAATGTGGTATGATAGAGCATGTAGTGTCGAAGCCTATGAGCTGCCCAGGCTAATGCACAGTAGGTTTTCTCGAGAGCGGAATACTTCACTTCATATGGCAGAAATTTCTTACTAAGGTAGTAAATGGCTTGCTCTTTTCTCCCCGTTTCATCATGTTGCCCCAGGACACATCCCATAGAAGTATCTAACACTGTCATGTACATTAGCAAAGGACGCCCCGGGGTTGGTGCCACTAGGATAGGGGGATTTCGAAGATATTCTTTAATTTTCTCAAACACCATTTGACAGTTATCATCCCACTCCTTTGGAACGTCTTTCTTAAGGAGCTTGAAAATAGGTTCGCACAGGTGGGTCATTTGGGCAATGAACCTGCTAATAAAGTTCAACTTTCCTAGGAAAGACCGAACCTCCTTTTCCCCTTTTGGTGTAGGCATTTCAACAATGGACTTCACCTTAGCAGGATCAACCTCTATCCCCTTTTCATTGACTATAAATCCCAACAATTTTCCTGAAGATACTCCGAACGTGCATTTGGCCGGATTTAACTTAAGCTGATATTTACGGAGGCGATCAAACACCTTCTGCAAGTTGAGCAAGTGGTCCTTCCGTTGCTTGGACTTGACGATCATGTCATCCACATAGATCTCTACTTCCTGATGCATCATGTCATGGAATAAAGTTACCATGGCTTTTTGGTAGGTTGCCCCTACGTTGCGAAGACCGAATGGCATGACCTTATAACAGTATACTCCCCAGGGGGTAATGAAAGCAGTCTTCTCCCGATCTTCTTCAGCCAACTTGATCTGATTATAGCCCGAAAAACCGTCCATGAAGGAAAACATTACATGACCGGTAGTGTTCTCAACAAGCAAATCTATGTGGGGAAAAGGAAAATCATCCTTTGGACTGGCCCTGTTGAGGTCCCGAAAATCAATGCACATCCGCACCTTGCCATCTTTCTTGGGTACTGGGACAATATTAGCCAGCCATTGAGGATACTCTACCACTTGAAGAAATCCTGCCTAGAATTGTTTAATCACCTCCTCCTTAATCTTCAGGCTCCATTCGGGTTTCAATCTCAGCTTCTGCTTAAAGGGCTTCATCTGCGGGTCCAAAGGTAGTCTATGTTCGACAATGGATTCATCTAGTCCGGGCATGTCTTGATAGGACCATGCAAAAACATCCAAGTATGCACGCAAAAGTTCCAATAACTCTTTGCGCTGCCATTGATCTAGGCCCGTACCGATTCTAAGCTCCTTCGGATCCCCTTCATTTCCCAAATTAACGGTTTCCGTTTCCTCAATGTTTGGGGTATTACGATTCTCATGTCTTTCTATTTGTTCTCGAATTTCTTCTGGCACCTCCTCTGTAAAATTTATAGCTTCTTCAATCCCCAGTTGTTGGTAATCAAACTCGGTGTTCAAGTCATCATTCATCAAGATTGGCATTCCCTGGATTAGCTGAGTAGGATATCGGAAGCAAGGGTCCCTAGCATGGAAAATAGTGTACAATAAATCAAACAAGAAAGGGATATTATTTTATTCATTGATAACTTGCTTTTAAAAAGTTAAAACAAATAAATTTAAAAGGACAAAGTTTATGGCGAATCAGTTGCTCCAAGGTCTCGCTTTTACGGGCTTTGTACCGAAACTTACGAGCACGGATGATGTCTTGGCTGGCCCAATTATGCAACTTTTCGCCTGGCAACATTGCTCGAATGGATCCATCTTGGGTTACTCCAATGTTGATTGTCATGACGGGCGCTTCTCCTTAGACTTTTCTCTTCTTATTACTTAATGCAGGTGTTCCTTTTCCCATGTCTAACTGCTTGAATTGGTCCGAGAGCTCCATGACAACTTTCTTATTAGCCCTTTTCTTCCGCGCTGCTTCTATTCTTTCCCTTTTCGTGGGTTCATATCCTAACCCAAAGGTGGGTTCAGCTGACGGTATTTCTACGATTTCTGGTCTTCCTTGTAAACATCTCCCTAAGCCTTTACCCGGATGGAAACCATTTTCTTTAAAGTACCGTATTACCATCTGAGAGTTCTTGGAAGAATTTGGCTTCACTTGATCTTCCTTTTGCACGACAGTGATATATTCAAATGATTGAAAACAAGAGGGCGGTTCAGTGTCCGATGCAATGATGTCAGCTTTGTATACGGCGAGCTCTTTTTCAGCGAAAATAGCGATTAGCTTGGAGCCCACGATGAACTTGACTTTCTGATGAAGACTAGAAGGAATTGCTCCTGCAGAATGAATCCAGGGCCTTCCTAACAGCAAGTTATAGATAGTCGAAATGTGTAAAACTTGAAATTTAATCGTGAAGGTTACTGGTCCTATCTCAACAGGCATTTCAATTTCTCCCATGACTTCCCTCCGAGATCCATCAAAGGCACGGATGATCATACCACTATTTTTCAAATAAGTTTGGTCCATTCCCAGCCTTTCCAGAGTAGAATACGGGCACACATTCAATGCCGACCCATTATCTATCAGTACTTTGGCCACCATTCTTCCTCTTGTTCTTACAGCGATATGTAAAGCCCGAGTATGACCTGTTCCATCAGCCGGAATCTCGTCATCAGAAAAAGTGATGATATTTGGGGCTATAATGAGACTGACCATGTCATGTAGATTGTCTGGCGTGAAACTCTCGGGCACATGAGCATCCTTGAGGATCTTTATTAAAGCATTCCGGTGCACCTCAGAAGTGAGCAGCAAACCTAACATCGAAATATGGGCTGGGGATTTCCTAAGCTGTTCCATGATATCGTAATCGACCTTTCCTAAAGCTTTGGTGAATTCTGACATCTCCTGATCTGTTGGATGGTTGAAGCACTCTCCTTCTTTGTCCTTACCCTTCCTTTTTCTTTCCACTTCAACAGAGGTATAAAGGCGCCCTAACCAAGTCATTCCCCCTACTTCTGTTACGGGCTCTCCGATGCCCTTGTCAGGTGGGTAATTCCATGGGACGTTATGATGACTGGGTATTGGTGCTTGAGTTATGGTGGGAAGAGTTATCCTTGGGTTTACGGGTAAAGGGATTGTTACAGCTGAAGGGTTGGTGAGGACGGGTAGAGTGGTGGGCACATTTGGCTTCTTTGGCAAGACTAAAGGCAATTTGGGTCGTGTGTTTCCTTGGTTATTGGTTTGAGGTTCAGGTCGAGCCATAGCGATCATGGGTTCAGGTTCGAACAACGTATTAAGGATAAGAGGATAAAGGGAAGGGTCTAGTAAGGTTCCTATGGTTAAGTCCATGCCAGGGAGACAAGATTGCGCGGTTAGGACGGAAGGATTTTGGTATTCGGGCTCCTTTAAGGCAGGAATTGTCCCTTCTGAGATTGTGGTAAGTGTGTTGCATAGGGGGTCCTCGCTTGCATTCCCGCTTCCCAATGATATGTTTTCCTGAAGCTTGTAACCCATGGCCTTTGCTATTATAGAGGAAGTTGGACTAGTATTCATTACCTATAACAATGACGACAACAGTTACAAATTAAAGTTTGATTCCTGGAGAAATCTATGCAATGCATGTCCTAGGGTATCCCGCTTAAAGAGGGAAACTAGTCATGATGTATTGGCTCACTTTTTGAAGATAGGGGATTTGCCCCTGTATGCAGATACCTTACCTGTTAGGTAGGAAACTTCAGCCATTCATGTATTCATTCATAAAAATAAAGAAGTACATTAACTTTTGAGTCTAAGATACAAAAGAATTGAAATACATTTTAATAGGGGGAGGGGGAACATTTTCCTTTGGACTTCCACCTATCTACTTTTACAAAAGAGAAACCCTAAACTACTCTTGAGTCTTCGGATTCGCCTTCCTTGGATTTGATGTCGAGGAGGTCGCTGAGAGACCTTGTTAATTGACTGCCCTTTGTCTTATTGGCAACCCTATCTCCGTGAGCATAGAGGGATTGGGGCCCCTCTTATGAAATGGATTAGGATGCATGCAATGAGTCCTTAGGGTTACACGGGAACCCTTAGGGTTTGGGTAGGTTCAATGCAAAGGAGAGTAACGTTGGTGTCACTCTCAATGGGTTGATCATATGCATGAGAATGCAATGACTTGAGTTACTTGGAACTCTTGTCTTGTCATATGGTATTGAATGCATGAACATGAATATGCAAAGAGTATAAAGAGAGAAGGTACAATCAAAGTAAACATGCATGCATGAACAGTTAGACAGGCATTATAATAGTATAAATACAAGCATTATAACAATAGGTATAAATGAAAGTAAAAGCAGTCGCCCTTTCCTCCGTGATTTTGAAAACGGTGCTCGTGTCTTAAATTCGGCAGAGGTTCGGCTATGCATGGTGTCTATATGAGTATGAGGTTGAGGGTTGACTAATGCGTCCTAAAAAGGCTCGGTCCCCGGATCTTCAAACCTAGGCCCACTCCCCGAGGTGGTGCCATGATCGGTTGGTGATCCGAGCGGGGGAACCATCAAGAGGCCGTAGGCGAAGAAAATGACACAGCATCTTGCCCACAACCACTATACCGTTCCCCCTTTCTAACTAGAAAGGACATATCAGGGTATGCAAGTATGCAGAATGCAAGTGCACATGCAGTGTGTGTGTGATTTTTAAAAGTGGAGGAAAGGGCCCAACAACTCCCATTCATCCTGTACATCACATTCATGCAAAGCAATTAATAAAATTTAAACATAAAGTGCACCTACAAAACAAAGATGCAAGTGTTAGTATGTGGATGACAAACATAATACAAGATAATATGAGTAGATGCATGCTTTTTGAAAACAATTTTGAAAATTTGAAGTGAATAGGATTGAACCAAGTTAATTGAAGACTCTACATGGGTAAAGGATAAAGAGACATGACTAACGACCTAACCCTCTAAGTGTCCCCAGCGGAGTCGCCAGCTGTTGCGCCCAGATTTTTCGCACTCGAGGAATACTCACCCAAGCAGGAAAAATGCTGTACTCTCTCGTTAGAACTCACCCTCCCAGAAGAATGAGTGCGACTAGGTTTGAATTGAAAATTGATTTGAAATAAAGGGCTTTTGAAAAAGATTTGGAGTCGCCACCTAACTTGATTAAGGTGAGTTAGGTCACCTAAAAACTAAGCATAATTCGAAAACTACACTTAGGGTTTTGGAAAACAATTTTTGAAAATATCTCCTCGAGAGAGGGTTTTTAAAGAAAACAGGTTATTTGGCAACCTTTGGAAAACATTTAGCCCCTTTTTGAAAAATAACTCCTTTTGGTCTTTGAAAACAGTGATTCTAAGCTCGGAGGTTGGTTACGTGTAGGGAAGATGCACTGAGCTATCACCCTACCCCGCCCTTTCGGTACCTACATGTCAATCTACCCTAAATTTACCTATGAGAGTCTTTAACTAACTAATGGTTCAACCCTATTCACTTTTAGAAAAACTATGTTTGAAAAATATGATGCATGATATGCAAGCAATAGAAAAGAATTGAAAAAAATAGATTTAAAAAGAGATTGCTTTGATTTGAAAATAGATTTGAAAAGATGGAATTGAAATTGAAAATTTTAAAAATTTGGAAATAGAAATTTGAAAATAGAAATTTTGAAATTGAAATTTGAGAATAGATTAGAATTTGAGATTGGAAAAGATTTTGAAAACCGAACCCATGAGGGTGGAATTGAAAGTTTGAAAAGTGTTCTGACCGCACCTATAAAGGTTGCCTACGTATCCCTTTGGGGGAATCAGGTCAGTCATAGTTCGGACCGGAGTCCGATTGAAAATAGAATAGTGGATTTGAAGAAGGAGATTGAATTGGAAATTGAATTTGATTTGAAATTGGAAGAGGAGATTGGAAATTGAAATTGAGAAGATTGGACTTTGATTTGAAGAGATAGATTTTGGAAAGACTTGGTTTTGGAAAGATGGAGGTTCAGGAAACCTAGACTTAGGAAAGGCTTGACTCGACTTGGACGGTTCAGGAGATTAGGAATGGTTGGATTTAGGAAATGTTTGAATTAGGAAATGTTCGATTTAGGAAAGTTTCGAATTAGGAAAGTTTCATTTTTGGAAAGTTTCGAGTTATGAATTAGGAAAGTTTTGGTTTAGGAAAGTTTCAACTTAGGAAAGTTTTGTTTTAGGAAAGTTTGAAATTAGGAAAGTTTTGAATTTAGGAAAGTTTTGAAAGTAGGAATGTTTTCAATTTAGGAAATGTTTGAATTAAGAAAGTTTCAACTTAAGAAAATCTTAAATTAAGAAAGTTTTGAGTTTAGAAAAGTCTTAGATTTGGAAAGATTTGAAGTTTAAGAGAGTTTAGAATTTAGAAAGTTTTAGGTTTAGAAAGATTTAACTTAAGAAAGTTTCAAATTTAGAAAGTTTTGAATTTGGAAAGATCTAGAATTTGGAAAGTTTTAAGATTTAGAAAGTTTTAGAGTTTTAGAAAATCTTGAAATTAGAAAAGGTTTGAATTTAGGAAGAGTTTGAAAACTTAGGTTTGAAAAGTTAAGATTTGAAAAGAGAGCAGAATTAGGAAAGGGTTGAATTAGGAAAGATTTTTATGTTCAAGTTTTGGAAACTTAAGATTTAGGAAAGTGAAAGATTAGGAAGGATTTGAATTAGGAAAGAGTTGGATTTTAAAATTTAAGGAGAGGTTTAAAGTTTAAACTTAGGAAACTTATGGTTTAGGAAGGAATTGAATTAAGAAAGGTCTGGATTAGGAAGGGATTAGATTTGGGTTTCTAAAAGAAAAGATTTGATTTTGTTTCAAAAAACGGAGGACGGGATCTAGTTTCCTAAACGGGGAGATTTGATTCGGTTTCCCAAAGGGAAGATAGGATTTGGTAAGGATTTGGAAAGGAGATTCTAAAAACCCTAGGTTTGGAAAATTGTAGTTTTGACGTAGAAAAGAGGTTTTGGAAACATATATAGTTTTGATGTAGAAAACGAGAGATTTTGGAAACCTAGGTTTGGGGCAAAGTTTGAAAACCATGTTTTTGGGAAGAAAATCTAAGGTTTCCTAATTGTGGGTTCTAGGGCTGGACTTGGGCTCTAAGGAAAAGGAATTTTTAGAAAGTGCGTTTTTAGAAATGTAGATTTTCTAGAAGGGAATCTTAGGAAGGAGTTTTTGGAAAGTGAATTTGAAGAGGGAGTTTTTGGAAAAAGATTTTAAAGAGAGGGAGTTTTGGAAAGTGTGTTTTTAGAAACAAAGATTTTTAGAACGAAAATCCTAGAGGGGAATTTCTAGAAGGGAGATTTTGAAAAAGAGAGTTTTTTAGAAAGATTTTCGGAAAGAGTTTTTAGGAAGGTGAATCTAGGGAGTGTTTTTAGAAGGTAAATTTTGAGGAGAGGATTTTGGAGAGGAGTTGAAAAAGAGAGTTTTGAAAAATAAATTTTGGAAGGGAGTTTTTGAAAAACAATTTTGGAGAGAAGAATTTTAGGAAAGTATGTTGAAAAAGAGATTTTTAGGAAGAAAGACTTTTTGAAAAGAGTTTTTGGAAAGGATAAAAACATCTCACTTTCCTAAAGCGATTCTAGCCATAAGAGGGCTAGAACCACTTTAAAAAAAGTGGTTTTGAAAACAAGGTTTGAAAATATAGACCAAAAGGCCACTTTTAATATAACACTTTCCTAAAGCAACCCTAGCCATGGAAAGGCTAGAATTACCCTAGAATTGTGGTTTTGAAAACAAATTTTTTAAAAAGAGATTTTGATGCAATTTTGAAAACAAGTTTGAAAACGTTTTTGAAAACGAGTTTGAAAACGAACTTTGGAAGATACAAGACTATGATATGCGCAATGCAATTTGGGGTCGTGAACATACAAGGCTAAGGCTTCACCACATAATCAAGGGGGCCGGACCCACGTGGTCTTTGGTTAGACTAGAAGAAAGCCCCCGACACGGTGACTCTCCCATAGTCCAATCCTACACATAGACCGGGAATCCCCTTGTTTCAAGCATGCAAAGAAAGGGGGGGAAAGAGATGGGGGATTAAAATAGAGAAAACTCAAGTGGGTTGGAGAGAGAAGAGAGAGGGGGAAAGTGCATAAAATTAAAGAGAAAGCCTACCTTGTTTCTTGTTTATTTTGCGCGCCGTGCAGTCTTCGGTCTTCGGTCTTGATCTTCACCTTCAGTTTTCAAGGGTTGTCCTCAAGCTTTGGATGGTAGCTCTTCAAGTCTTCGAAGGGTGGTTGAAGGCTAGTGTATGAGTGTATGGGGGAGTGTATGAGTGTATAGAAGGCTAGGGTTTGTGTATAGTGGCTAGGGTTTGGAGAACCTAAGGAGGCTAGGGTTTTAGAGGTGCTCGAGCTCTGTATATCGAAGTATAGGGTTTTTAGGTTAAGTTCGCAGACCCCTTTCACGTTGAACGAGGCTCTGTATTTATAGAGGGAGGACAAACCTAGCGCCTGTTGCAGTGGCGCCAAGCTAAATTATACACTGGCGCCACTAGTAGTGGCGCTAGCCATTTAGGAAACAATTAAGGTCGACAAGCAACGTATCTTTGACTAGATTTGGGCGCCTGTACTAGTGATTGCCATGTAAATTTTAGCCTGGCTTCACTAGGAGTGACTCCAGAAAGTCCGAAAATGATTTGAAGGAGTCGGGAATGACCCGGAAGGCCGAAAAGGAGCAGGAACACTTAGAACAGTGTCCTGGAGGTATTTGACTTGAAAAATGAAGATAAGGTGGGTCAGAAAGGTTGACCGGGCCTTTCAGGGCAAAACGGTCAATCGGACCGGAAAACTGCCGGGGCGAACTCAGATTGTCCCGAGAAAAGACTTGGGATCTGGAAACATTATTTAGAATGTTCCCAGAGGTTGCCGGTTTGATTCCCAGGGCTGGTGTGGTCGAAAATGGAGACCGGCCCACTAGGGGCAAAAGAGTCATTTTGTACCGGGTTTACCGGAACTGACTCGGAATGATTCGGAAAGGTAAAGGAAGGTTGAGAACACTATAAAAAGTATTCTCGGGACATTACCGGTTTGATACCCAGAGCCGGTGTGGTCGAAGAAGGAGACCAGCCCTCTAGGGGCAAAACGATCATTTTGTATCGGGTTGGCCGGAATTGACTCGGAATGGTCCGGAAAGGTAAAGGAAGGTTGAGAATACTATAAAAAGTATTCTCGGGACATTACTGGTTTGATACCCAGAGCCGGTGTGGTCGAAGAAGGAGACCGGCCCTATAGGGGCAAAACGGTCATTTTGTACCGGGTTGGCCGGAACTGACTCGGAATGATCCGGAAAAGTAAAGGAAGATTGAGAATACTATAAAAAGTATTCTCGGGAGGTTACCGGTTTGATACCCAGAGCCGGTGTGGTTCCCGGGGCATTCGGATGCCTAGGGGCAAAATGGTCATCCTAATCGAAAAGTCTCGGAAAAGGTCCTAAGGGTAGTTTGGTCCTTTTCCACCGAAGTGGGCTAACAGCCACTGGTGTTGACCTAGGTTTTGAGTGTTTCCACCACTCTAACGGTGTGAGTATTTTCGCTACTCAGACAGGGTTGAGTATTTCCGCTACTCGGACGGGGTTGATGATTTGTGAGTATTTCCGCTACTCTTAACGGTTTTGTGAGTATTTCCGCTACTCTAACGGATCTGTGAGTATTTCCGCTACTCTAACGGGTCTGTGAGTATTTCCGCTACTCTAACAGTTGTGTGAATAGTTTTGCTACTCGGACCGTCTCGAGAAATAAACTGTCTCGAGAGAGGGATTGGAAAGGGGTCTTACTGTCTCCGAAGAGACGTGCCTGGATTGGAACCGTCTCGAGGAATAAACTGTCTTGAGAGAGGGATTGGAAAGAGGTCTTACCGACTCTGAAGAGACGTGCCTGGGTTTTGAGTGTTTCCGCCACTCTGACTGTGTGAGTGTTTCCGCCACTCCGATAGTTTTGTGAGTGTTTCCGCCACTCTAAAGGTTTTGTGAGTAGTTTTGCTACTCGGACCGTCTCGAGGAATAAACTATCTCGAGAGAGGGATTGGACTTGGAATAAGAAAGGACAATGCCCCTAAGGGCATTTTGGTCATTTTGCCTCTATTTGGGCCTAACAGGCCCGCGAAGCGATGGAAAGACGAAATTTGGACCTAGAGGATTGGTTTGGATTGGAATATGCCCAAAATGACTTGAAAACAAGTCTAGACGGAGTGTAGACTGCCGAGCGGTCAAAAATGGGGTGCTTACACTATGGTCTTTTGGGTTCCAATGGCCCACATTAACTGGGCTCGGGGTAGGCTGACCTAGGCATAACGGGCCTGGGGTAATAGACTACGACATGAGAAAAGAAATAGTGGAAGGTACCTCATTTTTAAAAACTTTTTCTCACATTGGGTCTTCCCCTCAACCCAAGATTGATCATCTTCTAGAATCTCCCGTGCCATCTCAGTGAGGCTTGGGGTCCCAACCCTATGGCAAAACTCAACATTAGGCTCACGCCTCAGCCCATAATGACGACAAAAAGTAGCCGGGGTAATCACTATATCTCTCCCTCTCACCTAAGTCACCAGCCTCTCTTGACCCTCAGTTTTGTCAGTCACTTGGATATTAGTCATAAGTTCCGCACACAGGGTTAAAATGTATTACCCCCTATAGGCAGCTAAGTCATTCCACCACCGCCTTTCAAACTCAGCTTCTAAGGGATACCCACCCCCAAAATTCCATAGTTCTATGTTTCGCTCTATGGCCGCTGCTTTACTTGCCCAAGTTTTCCTAAAGTCTGTCACGCCTAGATTTTTCGTACTCGAGGAATACACACATAAGCGGAAAAAATACTGTACTCTCTCGTTAAAACTCACCCTACTAGAAGAATGAGTGCGACTAGGTTTGAATTGAAAATTGATTTAAATAAAGGGCTTTTGGAAAAGATTTAGAGTTGCCACCTAACTTGATTAAGCTGAGTTAGGTCACCTAAAAACTAAGCATAATCTGAAGACTACACTTAGGGTTTTTTGAAAAATGTTTTGAAAAGATCTCCCCAAGAGAGGGTTTTTAAGAAAACATGTTATTTGGCAACCTTTGAAAAACATTTAACCCTTTTTTGAAAAATAACTCCTTTTTGGTCTTTGAAATCAGTGATCTAGGTTTGGAGGTTTGTTACGTGTAGGGAAGATGCACTAAGCCATCACCCTACCCTGCCCTTTCAGTACCTACATGTCAATCTACCCTAGATTCACCTATGAGAGTCTTTAACTAACTATTGACCAATCCTATCCACTTTGAAAAAACAATGTTTGAAAAGAAACTAACATGATGCATGATATGCAAGTGCAAGTAAAGAGAATTGAAAAATAGATTTGGAAAGAGATTGATTTGAAAAGAATTTGATTTGATTTGATTTGAAAAGAAAGAGATGGAAGTTTGAATTTGGAAACAAAATTTTGGAAATCGAAATTGAAGATTGAAAATAGAAATTTGAAATTGGAAATTTGAAAATAGATTGGAGATTTGGAAAGATTTTGAAATTTGAAATTTGGAAAATATGGAGGAATTTGAAGTTTGAAAGAAGTTGTGAAATTTGAAATTTGAAAGAAATTGTGAAAATAGAAATTGAAAGATGTTATGGAATTTGAGATTTGAAAAAGGTTATGACCGCACCCATGAGGGTGGAATTAAAAGTTTGAAAAGTGTTGTGATCGCACCTATGAAGGTTACCTACATATCCCTTTAGGGGAATCAGGTCAGTCGTAGTTCAGACCGGAGTCCAATTGAAAATAGAAGGTTGGATTGGAAGAAAGGGATTGAATTGAGAATTGGACTTGATTTGAGATTAGAAGAGGAGATTGGAAATTGAAATTGAGAAGATTGGACTTGTTTTCGAATTTGGAAATTGAAAGTTTTGAATTTGGAAAGCTTTCAAATTAGGAGAGTTTCGAAATTAGGAAAGTTTTGAAATTCGAAAATATTTTGAATTAGGAAATGTTCAAATTAGGAAAGTTTCAAAATAGGAAAGTTTCGACTTAGGAAAGTTTTAGGTTTAAGAAAGTTTTGAAATGAGGAAGTTTTGAAAGTTGGAAAGTTTAGAATTTAGAATGTTTTGGAATAGGGAAGTTTTGAATTTGGAATGTTTTGAAATAGGAAAGATTCGAAAACAAGGAAGTTTTGAAAATAAGAAAGTTGTGAATTTAGAAAGTTTTGGATTTGAAAAGATTTGAAGCTTTAGGAAAGTTTAGAATTTAGAAAGTTTTATATTTAGAAAATCTTAACTTCAGAAAGTTTTAAATTTAGAAAGCTTAGAATTTTAGAAAGATTTGACATTTAGAAAGTTTAAGATTTTGAAAGTTTTAAAGTTTTTTAGAAAATCTTGAGATTAAGAAAGGTTTGAATTTAGGAAAGGTTTGAAAAATTAGATTTGAAAAGTTAAGATTTGGAAAAGGGGTAGAATTAGGAAAGATTTGAAAGCTTAATGTTTAAGGAAATATTTGAAAGTTTTAGGAAACTCATGGTTTAGGAAGGTAGGAAATTAGGAGAGATTTGAATTAAGAAAGATTTAGATTTTGAGTCTAAAAGGGAAGGTTTGATTTTATTTCCAAAAACGGAAGATTGGATCTAGTTTCCTAAATGGGGAGATTGGATTTGGTTTCCTAAAGGGAAGATAGGATTTGGCAAGGATTTGGAAAGGGAGATTCTAGAAACCCTAAATTTAGAAAATTATAGTTTCGACGTAGAAAATAGGTTTTGAAAACGTGTATAATTTGGATGTGAAAACAAGAGGTTTTGGAAACTTAGGTTTGGGGGCAAAGTTTGAAAATCATGTTTTTGGAAAGAAAATTAGGGTTTCCTAATTGCGAGTTCTAGAGTTTGATTTGGGCTCTAAAGAGAAAAGATTTTTGGAAAGTGCGTTGTTGAAAATGAAGGTTTTCTATAAGGGAATCCTAGGGAGGAGTTTTTGGAAAGTGAATTTGAAGATCGAGTTTTTGGAAAAAGATTTTAAAGAGAAGGAGTTTTTGGAAAGCGTGTTTTTGGAAACGTAGATTTTAGAAGGAAAATCCTAGAGGAGAATTTCTAGAAGGAAGATTTTGGAAAGAGAGTTTTTGAAAAGATTTCTTGGGGAGAGTTTTTCTAGGAAAAAGACCTAGGGAACGTTTTTGAAAAGTGGACCTTGAAGAGAGCATTATGGAAAGGAGTTAAAAACAAGGTTTTGAAAGATAGATTTCTGTAAAGAGTTTTTAGAAAATAATTTCGGAAAGGAGAGTTTTAGTATGTTGAAAGAGATTTTTAGGAAGAGATTTGAAAAGAGAATTTTTTAGAAAGTATGAAAACGTCTCACTTTTCTAAAGTGATTCTAGCCATGAGAGGGCTAGAACCACTTTAAGAAAGTGGTTTCGAAACCAAGGAGTTGAAAATATAGACCATACCGGTCTCTTTAAATATAACACTTTCCTAAAGCAACCCTAGCCATGGAAAGGCTAGAATCACCCTAGGATTGTGGTTTTGAAAACAAGTTTTTTTTTTTTTTTTTTGAAAAGGGAATTTTGATGCAATTTTGAAAACAAGTTTGAAAACGATTTTGAAAACAACTTTGAAAACGACTTTGGGAAGATGCAAGATTATGATATGCACAATGCAATTTTGGGATCGTGAACATACAAGGCTAAGGCTCCACCACATAATCAAGGGGGCCGGACTCACGTGGTCTCTGGCTAGACTAGAAGAAAGCCCCCGACATGGTGACTCTCCAATAGCCCAATCCTACACATGGACCGGGAATCCCCTTGTTTCAAGCATGCAAAGAAGGGGGGGGGGGGGGGGGGGAAGAGATGGGGGATTAAAATAGAGAAAACCCAAGTGGGTTAGGAGAGAGAAGAGAGAGGGGGGAAGTGCGAAAATTTAAATAGGGAGCCTACCGTATGTCTTGTTTATTTTGCGCACCTTGCTTGTCTTCGATCTTCGGTCTTCGTCTTGATCTTCGTCTTCAATCTTTAAGAGTTGTCTTCAAGCTTTAGATTGCAGCTCTTCAAGTCTTCGAAGGAGGGTTGAAGGTTAGTGTATGAGTGTATGGGGGTGTGTATGAGTGTATAGGAGGCTAGGGTTTAGTGTATGGTGGCTAGGGTTTGGAAAACCTAGGGAAGCTAGGGTTTAGGAGGTGCTCGAGCTCTGTATATCGAATTATATGATTTTTAGACTGAGTTGACGGATCTTTTTTCACGTTGGAGGAGGCTCTGTATTTATAGAGGTTGGACAACACTAGCGCCAGTTGTAGTGGCGCCAGGCCAGAATTTACACTAGCGTCACTAGGAGTGGCGCCAGCCATTTAGGAAATATTTAAGGTCGGCAAGCAACGTATCTTTGACTAGATTTGGGCCCCTGTACTAGTTACTACCATACAATTTTTAGTCTGGCTTCACTAGGAGTGACTCCGGAAAGTCCGGGAATGATTTGAAGGAATCAGGAAAGACCCGGAGGGCCGAAAAAGAGCAAGAACACTTAAAATAGTGTCCTGGAGGTATTTTACTTGAGAAATGAGGATAAGATGGGTCGGAAAGGTTGACCGGGCCTTTAGGGGCAAAACGGTCAATCGGATCGGGAAGCTGCCGAGACAAACTCGGACTGTCCCAGAAGAAGGCTTGGGATCTAGAAACATTATTCAGAATGTTTTCAGAGGTTGCTAGTTTGATTCCCAGAGCCGACGTGGTCGAAAAAGAAGACCGGCCTACTAGGGGCAAAACGGTCATTTTGTACCAGATTTGCCGAAATTGACTCGGAATGATCCAGAAGGATAGAGGAAGGTTGAGAATAATATAAGAAGTAATCTCAAAGGATTACCGGTTTGATACCTAAAGCCGGTGTGGTCGAAAAAGGAGACCGGCCCACTAGGGGCAAAATGGTCATTTTCTACCAGGTTGGCCGGAACTGACTCGGAATGATCCGGAAAGGTAAAGGAAGGTTGAGAATACCGTAAGGAGTAATCTTAGAAGGTTATTAGTTTGATACCCAGAGCCGGTGTGGTTCTCGGGGCGTTCGAATGCCCAGGGACAAAATGGTCATTTAGCTTCAAGTGGGCCCTACGGGCCCGAGAAGCGACTGGTGGACTAATTTCAAGTTAAAAAGGCGGGCTTTGAGTCTAAATATGCATGTGATGTGTGAAAGTGAGCTTGGTCAGCTCGGATTGCCGAGCAGGCAAAAATGGGGTGCTTACAGCTGCCCCTCTTTTTTTGTCTTTGCTTGTCAAAGATAGAAAACGATAAAGTAAGAGCCCCATGTTGACCACGAGGCGATCTGAGGGACTTGAAAATAATAGGATTTCAAAGAACAGTTACCTTGAGTAACTGGTTGATGCTGGGTATTTTATTTGGTAAAAATAACACTCTTCTGGGGAATTAATGCTCCTTGAACTGGCGCTCCAACTGGCAGAGTAATGCTCCTCTGGGGGGAATTGACGCATCTTGAACTAGCACTTCGTCTGGAGAAACACTGCTCCTCTAGGGAAGTCCAAGACTGATTTTTGATACTTCTTAAACTAGCACTTCGACTGGCAAAATGCTACTCCTCTGGAGACATCCAAGGTTGACCGCTGAGACCTCTTGATCTGGCGAAACGCTGCTCCACTAGGGAAGTCCAAGGTTGACTGCTGATACATCTTGAATCGGCACTCCCTCTGGCAAAACGCTGCTCCACTGGGGAAGTCCAAGGTTGACTGCTGATACCTCTTGAACCGACACTCCGTCTGGTGAAACGCTGCTCCACTGGGGAAGTCCAAGGTTGACTACTAATACCTCTTGAACCGATACTCCATCTGGCGAAACGCTGCTCCACTGGGGAAGTCCAAGGTTGACTGCTGATACCTCTTGAACCGGCACTCCGTCTGGCGAAACGCTGCTCCACTGGGGAAGTCAAAGGTTGACTGCTGATACCTCTTGAATCGGTACTCCGTCTGGCCAAACACTGCTCCACTGGGGAAGTCCAAGTTTGACTACTGATACCTCTTGAACTGGCACTCTGTCTGGCAAAACGCTGCTCCACTGGGGAAGTCTAAGGTTGTCTGCTGATACCTCTTAAACCGACACTCCGTTTGGTAAAACGCTACTCCACTGGGGAAGTCCAAGGTTGACTGCTGATACCTCTTGAACTGGAACTCTGTCTGGTGAAACGCTGCTCTACTGGGGAAGTCCAAGGTTGATTGCTGATACATCTTGAACCGGCACTCTGTCTGGCAAAATGTTGCTCCACTGGGGAAGTCCAAGGTTAACTGCTGATACCTCTTGAACCGGCACTCCGTCTGGCGAAACGCTGCTCCACTGGGGAAGTCCAAGTTTGAGTGCTGATACCTCTTGAACTGGCACTCCGTCTGGCAAAACGCTGCTCCACTGGGAAGTCCAAGGTTGACTGTTGATACCTCTTGAACCGGCACTCTGTCTGGCGAAACGCTGCTCTACTGGGGACGTCCAAGGTTGACTGCTGATACATCTTGAACCGGCACTCCGTCTGGCAAAATGCTGCTCCACTGGGGAAGTCCAAGGTTAACTGCTGATGCCTTTTAAACTGGCACTCCGTCTGGCGAAACGCTACTCTACTAGGGAAGTCCAAGGTTGACTGCTGATACCTCTTGAACCGGCACTCCGTCTGGCGAAACGCTGCTCCACTGGGGAAGTCCAAGGTTAACTGCTGCTACATCTTAAACCGGCACTCCGTCTGGCAAAACGCTGCTCCACTGGGGAAATCCAAGGTTGACTGCTGATACCTCTTGAACCGGCATTCCGTCTGGGGAAATGCTACTCTACTAGGGAAGTCCAAGGTTGTCTACTGATACCTCTTGAACCGACACTCCGTCTGGCGAAACGCTGCTTCACTGGGGAAGTCCAAGGTTGGTTGGGGAGGTCGAGTGTGGGCCATTGCCCCATTCCTTGCTTTTTGTCGGCTAAGGAAGTTTGAACTTGCTGAGGTGTATGCCAATGTTGGAGATGTCTAAGGTTACTTGATCGCAGGATGGCTTTTTAGCTCCATTTTGTACTTTACCTTGTTCCTTATTTCCTATTAGAGAGAGAGAGAGAAAGACATAGGGTGAGTTTTGTACAAAAATAATTTTAAAATGCCATGTTAAAGGGTGAACACATGTCGTATATATATATATATATTTTCCATGACTGCACATGGGATTAAATGCATGATCTATTTTTATGAATGCGCATAGTTTAGATAAGAATATAATTGAATGCGTGTCCTACTTTTTATAACTGCACAGGTTCACGCAGAAGTGGAATTGAATGCATGTACATATAGGAATGGAATTGAATGCAATATCCCCTCTTTTTTTCTTTTTCCTCTTTTTTTTTCCTTTTCTTTTATGATAAATACACGGATTTATGCAAGAATTGAATTAAATGTACGATCTACTTCCTTACAAATGAACAGGTTCATACAGAAGTGCAGTTGAATACATGAATAGATACACACTACACAAGAATCCAAATGGATGTACAGGTTATACATGTCATGGATGTATCAGTATTACATGTGTATAAACTATTTACAAAGAAAGCCCCAAGATTGCCCCTTGGGCCCATACTTTCAGGATTCTGTTCCTTCTCAAGATTCTGCCCCATTCATTTTTGTCCCATTCATATCGGGGTGTGATAACATTTGCACCATTCTCCAGGGATCTTGACCTTTTGGTTTGCTATTTTATCCCTACTTTCTACAAGGTTGCTGTTTGGGGTTTTTCTGATCTCACTTGGTTTTCTCTCTCAGATCTCTAAAATGCCACCATGGCCCGAGCGACAACTCGCATGCCCTTTGCAGAGCGATAAACAGCTAAGCCCTCAATTTAAGAAGACTTCTTTTAGGACCGTAATGTAAGCTGAGTTTAGGGGTTGTAAGAAATAAAAGGATATTCAGGCTCAAAGATTTTCTTTTAGTGGGTTGTTTAAATCGAAACCATCTGAGCACATCTTGGAGCATGAGATTGCCCTTGCATTTCCTTCCCATTCTCCTTTCTCACCCTACTTGTCTTGGTATTGTTCAGGCTTATTTGGACTAAGCAATTTTCTCTGATCAGAGAGGACTTTAATTTGGACCGTAACGTAGGCTAGGTTAAGGGGTTTATGAATGAAAAGGATGTGCAGGCTCAAATTCAATGTTATTTCTAGTAGAGTTTAGATCCACACCATCCTTAGTCAGTCTTCCAGTGAGGTTTTGTCCCTTAATATCCTCCTCTAGTTTCAGCAGCACATCTGGCTCATTTAGATCAAGCAATCCTTTTCAATCAGAGAGAACTTTAACAAGGTCGTAATGTAGGCCACGGTTTCGGTTTTTTACAAGAAAGGGTAAAGGCTCAAACCTATTACTTCTACTTGGTGGCTTTGTTACCTAGGATCACCTTTGAACTTCCTCTTTTACAAAAGGAGTTGAACTTTCTTATAACTTTTGACCTTTTAAGTCTGACACTTGCCCCTTTTCTTTTTTCTTTTTTTTTTCTTTTCTCTTGACTTCTAGCTTTATAGCACAACATGGTTCTTTTTTAGTCTTTCCTCTGATATGCTTCTTTTTTTTCTTTCTTTCTTATTGCTTTTGACGAGACAAACATTTCTACAACTTCTTTCTCTCAGATCCTTTCCTTAGCATTTCAATTAACCCACTGTGGACGGTGATCCCTAGGTTGGGTGTGTTCTGAAAGGAAAGGTAACCGGCTCAATAGGTTTGATAAGGGTTGCTTTTAACTGTATGGAAAATGAAATGAGGGCCTTTCTTCATTTTGAACAAGATTGCTTGATCCATAGAGCCTTTACGTTACTTTAGCTTAATGGTTGATGACGTTCTCTGCCAGATCTTCTACTTCTTGACTGCCCCAGTGTGGAGGGATGGTTTCGGATTGGGGTTAGCAAAAAGAAAACTTTCGTTTCTTGCGAGGCACTAGTGGTTTAAGCAAAGGGAATATTTTTGTGTATGGTAATAGAATTAAGGGCCTCTAATCATTTCAAATTGAATTGCTTAGTCCATAAAGCCTTTGTACAAAATTTAGACAATATTTCTAGGGATGATGTGTTTCGGCCAGTGAATCCCTACATATTCTACCAAATCAACTACTCTATGCTTATCCCGGTGTGGGGGATGGTTATTGGTTTGGGGACATCTAAATAAAAATCAGTTACGGCTCTAGTGGGCTGAGCAAGGGGTAGTGTTTATTTAGGATAAATAGAACAATGGCTTCTCATCATTTTGGGGACTAGGCTACCCATTGCCTAGCCAGGATAACATGCAAGTGTCGCCTTTTCAATAGAATTCGCACTTCTTTGTTGAGATTGCCTTCCTCCTATCTCTCACTCTCTCTCACAGTCTCTCAAAAATTTTCACCCCTTTTAAATGGGTTGCCCATGCTATCCCAACCTTTAAATCGAGTTATTTACCAAAATGGGGAAGAATCCCTAAAAGTAATAATCATCCACAAGAGTATGAGACAAAGGGGATGAACTAGAAACTACACCTTTTCATTTAGAAATATGATTACATGGCATGCAATCAAACTACACCTTTGTTTGGGTGTAAGTTAGAGGGGAAAAGGCGCAACGTCGGTGGGCCTTCTTATTGGGTTGAGATGTTGTTGGACTGTGATGGGCCCGGAAGTAGGTGCTTGAGTAGCCACGGGGGTTTGAGATTGGTGTTGGGGGTGACATTGCGGTTGTTGAGCGAGCAAGATAGCAGACACTTCTCCCTCCTGTCGACCCATTTCCGATGCTGTGGGCGCTTTCCTTGCTAAGCTTGCAGAAACTTGTTTAGCATAGGGGTCAATGTTCCTTCCAGTTTTTAGGCCATTTTCTATCATCTCCTCTTACATGATAAGCTCAGAAAAGTTTCTCCCAACACTCATGCAGAGTTTTTCGTAATATATGCCCGAGAAGGTGTGTACGAACAGTTGAACATATTCCTTATCTTCTAAAGGGGGATTGACTTGTGCTGCTGCTTCTCTCCATCTAAGGGCATAGCTTTTGAAACTTTCTTTCTCTCCCTTACTCATTACCATCATGGACTAACGGTCAGCAGCGAGGTCTATGTTGTGGTGATATTGGGCTTTAAATGCGTTGACCAGCTCAATCCAGGTGGTGATCCTCCTTAGGTCTAGACGGGCAAACCACTGCAAAGCAGACCAAGTGAGACTATGTTGGAACAGTTGCATGAGGAGCTTCGGATCGTTGCCATAACCACTTAGTGCCCTGGCATACAGGCGAAGATGAGCAATAGGGTCACCAGTGCCGTCATACCTCTGGAAGTCGGGCATTTTGAACTTAGCAGGTCTCGGGTGATTTGGAAAGAAGCAGAGCTCATTATAGGAAGTAGACCCATAACTGTCATGGCCATGGAGACTTCGCAGTGAATCCTCTAGACCTTGGATTTTCAAATTGAGAGGATTTAGGGAAGTCCTCTGTACGGCATGTGAAAGCAACATAATGTCCTGTTCTTCAGTTTTGATCCCTTTGGCATCTTCCTTGTTCCTCCTAGCATTGTCAAATTGAAGCACGATCCTCGGGTTAGCGGATTCAGGGCCTTTAGATGACGTCATGGATGTCGACGAAATTGTAGTAGTATCCTTTATGGCCAAGGTTTGGATAAGCTTAAACATCTCATCAATCGTACCCCTCATTTCATTGACCTTTTCTCGAAAGACTTGGGAAGATTCTTCAGGGTTAGCAGCCATCAGTGATGTTCTTTTCCGGGTAATAATGGGATCCCTAGGTGGATGTTGCACTTTCTTGGGAGCAATGTTGACTCAGTGCAAGGTGACTTCTATAAGCAAAAATAGAAGAGGAAGAAAGAAAAAGACAAAAACACAAGTCCCAAGTCAGTTTCTGGTTTTTAGAAAGCTTTATGCAATGCATGTTCTAGGGTGCCCCTTTTTAGGAGGGAAACTAGTCATAATGTATGGCTCACTTTTGGAGATAAGGGATTTGCCCCTGTATGTAGACACCTTACCGTCAGGTAGGAACCTTCAATCATCCATGCATTCATTCATAAAAATAAATAAGTACATTAAATTTTGGGTTTGAGATACAAAAGAATTGAAATACATTTTAATAGGGGGAGGGGGAACATTTTCCTTTGGACTTCCACCTATCTACTTTTACAAAGGGAGACCCTAAACTACTCTTGAGTCTTCGGATTCGCCTTTCTTGGATTTGATGTCGAGAAGGTCGCCGAGAGACCTTACTAATTGGTTGCCCCTTGTCTTCTTGGCAACCCTATCTCCGTGAGCATAGAGGGGTTAGGGCCCCTCTTATGGAATGAATTGAGGTGCATGCAATGAGTCCTTAGGGTTACGTGGGAACCCTTAGGGTTTGGGTAGGTTTAATGCAAGGGAGAGTGACTTTGGTGTCACTCTCAACGGGTTGATCATATGCATGAAAATGCAGTGACTTGAGTTACTTGGAACTCTTGTCTTGACATGGAATATGAAAATGCATGAACATGGGTATGCAAAGAGTATAAGGAAAAAAAAAATGCAATAGCAAGATAAACGTGCATGCATGAGTAGTTAAACAGGCATTATAACAATATGAATATAGTCAGTATAACAGAAGGAATAAGCAGGTATAAATGAAAGTAAGAGCAGTCGCCCTTTCCTCCGTGATTTTGAAAATGGTGCTCGTGTCTTAAATCTGACAGAGGTTCGGCTATGCATGGTGTCTATATAAGTATGAGGTTGAGGGTTGACTAATGCGTCCTAAAAAGACTCAGTCCCCGGATCTTCAAACCTAGGCCCACTCCCCGAGGTGGTGCCATGATCGGTTGGTGATCCGAGCGGGGGAACCATCAAAAGGCCATAGGCGAAGAAACTGACATAGCATCTTGCCCACAACCAATATACCGTTCCCCCTTTCTAACTAGAAAGGACATATCAGGGTATGCAAGTATGCATAATGCAAGTGCACATGCAGTGTGTGTGTGATTTTTAAAAGTGAAGGAAAGAGCCCAACAACTCCCATTCATCCTGTTCATCACATTCATGCAAGGCAGTTAATAAAATTTAAACAAAATGTGTACCTACAAAACAAAGATGCAAGTGTTAGTATATGGATGACAAACATAATAGAAGATAATATGAATAAATGCATGCTTTTTTGAAAACAATTTTGCAAATTTGGTTTTGAAAATTTAAAGTGAATAGGATTGAATCAAGTTAATTGAAGACTCTACATGGGTGAAGGGTAAAGAGACATGACTACGGCCTAACCCTCTAAGTTTCCTCAGTGGAGTCGCCAGCTGTCGCGCCCAAATTTTTCGCACTCGAGGAATAATCACACAAACGGGAAAAATACTGTACTCTCTTGTTAGAACTCACCCTCTTAGAAGAATGAGTGCGACTAGGTTTGAATTGAAAATTGATTTAAATAAAGGGCTTTTGGAAAAGATTTAGAGTCGCCACCTAACTTGATTAAGGTGAGTTAGGTCACCTAAAAACTAAGCATAATCCGAAGACTACACTTAGGGTTTTTGAAAAAGGTTTTGAAAAGATCTCCCCAAGAGAGGGTTTTTAAGAAAACATGTTATTTGGCAACCTTTGGAAAATATTTAGCCCTTTTTTGAAAAATAACTCCTTTTTGGTCTTTGAAATCAGTGATCTAGGTTCGGAGGTTGGTTACGTGTAAGGAAGACGCACTAAGCCATCACCCTACCCCGCCCTTTCGGTACCTACATGTCAATCTACCCTAGCTTCACCTATGCGAGTCTTTAACTAACTATTGACCAATCCTATCCACTTTGAAAAAACAATGTTTGAAAAGAAACTAACATGATGCATGATTGTAAGCACCCCATTTTTGACCGCTCGGCAGTCTACACTCCGTCCAGACTTGTTTTCAAGTCATCGTGGGCATATTCCAATCGAAACCAATCCTCTAGGTCCAAATTCCATCTTTCCATCGCTTCGCGGGCCTGTCAGGCCCAAATAGAGGCAAAATGACCAAAATGCCCTTAGGGGCATTGTCGTTTCTTATTCCAATTCCAATCCCTCTCTCGAGACAGTTTATTCCTTGAGACGGTCCGAGTAGCAAAACTACTCACAAAACCGTTAGAGTAGCGGAAATACTCAACCCCGTCCGAGTAGCGAAAATACTCACAAATCATCAACCCCGTCCGAGTAGCGGAAATACTCCCAAATCATCAACCCCGTCCGAGTAGCAGAAATACTCAGCCCCCTCCGAGTAGCGGAAATATTCAACCCTGTCCGAGTAGCGAAAATACTCCCAAATCATCAACCCCGTCCGAGTAGCGGAAATACTCACAAAACCGTTAGAGTAGCGGAAATACTCAGGAATAGGTCGATATAGGGAATTGGCAACAAATCCCTGTGTCACGACGACTGCCGTTAGAGTGACAGAAACACTCAAAAACCAGGTCAACACCCGTGTCTGTTAGCTCACTTCGGTAAAAAATGACCAGACTACCCTTAGGACCTTTTCCGAGACTTTCCAGTCAAGATGACCATTTTGCCCCTAAGCATCCGAATGCCCCGGGAACCACGCCGGCTCTGGGTATCAAACCGGTAACCTCCTGAGACTACTTTTTATAGTATTTTCAATCTTCTTTTACCTTTTCGGATCATTCCGAGTCAGTTCCGGCCAACCCAGTACAAAATGACCGTTTTGCCCCTAGAGGGCCGGTCTCCTTCTTCAACCACACCGGCTTTGGGTATCGAACCGGTAATGTCCCGAGAATACTTTTTATAGTGTTCTCAACCTTCCCTTACCTTTCCGGATCATTCCGAATCAGTTTCGGCCAACCCGGTACAAAATGACTGTTTTGCCCCTAGTGGGCCGGTCTCCCTTTCCGACCACACCGGCTTTGGGTATCAAACCGGTAACCTCCTGAGAATACTTTTTATAGTGTTCTCAACCTTCCTTTACCTTTCCGGATCATTCCGAGTCAGTTCTGGCCAACCCGATACAAAATGACCGTTTTGCCCCTAGAGGCTCGGTCTCCTTCTTCGACCACACCGGCTCTGGGTATCAAACCGGTAATGTCCCGAGAATACTTTTTATAGTGTTCTCGACCTTCCTTTACCTTTCTGGACCATTCTGAGTCAGTTCCGGTAAACCCGGTACAAAATGACCGTTTTGCCCCTGGTGGGCCGGTCTCCTTTTCCGACCACGCCGGCTCTAGGAATCAAACCGGAAACCTCCGGGAACATTCTGAATAATGGTTTTAGATCCCAAGTCTTCTTCCAGGACAATCCGAGTCTGTCCCGGTAGTTTCCTAATCCGATTGACCATTTTGCCCCTAAAGGCCCGGTCAACCTTTCCGACCCACCTTATCTTCATTTTTCAAGTCAAATACCTCCACGACACTATTTTAAGTGTTCCTGCTCCTTTCCAGCCTTCCGGGTCATTCCCGGCTCCTCCAAATCATTCCCGGACTTTCCGGAGTCACTCCTAGTGAAGCCAGGCTAAAGTTTACATGGTAGTCACTAGTATAGGCGCCCAAATCTAGTAAAAAATACGTTACTTTCCAACATTAAATCTTTCCTAATTGGCTAGCGCCACTAGTAATGGCGCCAAGCCAAAAAATGGCCTGGCGCCAGTGTAGAATTTGGCCTGGCGCCACTGCAACAGGTGCCAGGTTTATCGTCCTTCTATAAATACAGAGCCTCATTCAACGTGAAAGGGGTCTGCAAACTTAACCTAGAAATCACACAATTCGATATACAGAGCTCGAGCACCTCCAAAAACCCTAGTTTCCTTAGGTTCTCCAAACCCTAGCCATCATACACAAACCCTAGCCTCCTATACACTTACACACTCCCCCATATACTCATACACTAGCATTCAACCATCTTGTGAAGACTGGAGGAGCTGCAACCCAAAGCTTGAAGACAACTCTTGAAGACGAAAGACGAAGATCAAGACCAAAGACCGAAGACAGCACGGCGCGCAAAATAAACAAGATACAAGGTAGGCTCCCTATTTAAGTTTCCGAACTTTCCCCCTCTCTCTTCTCTCTCCAACCCACTTGGGTTTTCTCTATTTTAATCCCCCATCTCTTTCCCGCCCTTTCTTTGCATGCTTGAAACAAGGGGATTCCCGGTCCATGTGTAGGATTGGGCTATTGGAGAGTCACCGTGTCGGGGGCTTTCTTCTAGCCTAACCAAAGACCACGTGGGTCCGGCCCCCTTGATTATGTGGTGAAGCCTTAACCCTGTATGTTCACGACCCCAAATTGCATTGTGCATATCATAGTCTTGCATCTTCCAAAATTCGTTTTCAAAAAGTTGTTTTCAAAAATCGTTTTCAAACTTGCTTTCAAAATTGCATCAAAAGCTCTTTTTCAAAAGCATGTTTTCAAAATCACAATCCTAGGGTGATTCTAGCCTTTCCATGGCTAGGGTTGCTTTAGGAAAGTGTTACATTAAAAGTGACCTTTTGGTCTATATTTTCAAATCTTGTTGTTTTCAAAACCGCTTTCCTAGTGGTTCTAGCCTTCTTATGGTTAGAATTGCTTTAGGAAAGTGAGATGTTTTTACACCTTCTAAAAGCTCTCTTCAAAAATCTCTTCCTAAAAATCTCTTTTTCAACATACTTTTCTAAAACTCTCCTTTTCAAAATTGTTTTCAAAAACTCCCTTCCAAAATCTATTTTTCAAAACTCTCTTTTTCAACTTCTCTCCAAAATCCTCTTCTCAAAATCCACTTTCTAAAAACATTCCCCACAACTCTTTCCAAAACTCCTCTTTAAAATCTTTTTCCAAAAACTCCCTCTTCAAATTCACTTTCCAAAAGTTCCTCCCTAGGATTCCCTTCTAGAAAACCTTCGTTTCTAAAAACGCACTTTCCAAAAACTCTTTCCTTAGAGCCCAAGTCAAGCCCTAGAACCCACAATTAGGAAACCCTAATTTTCTTTCCAAAAAACATGATTTTCAAACTTTGTCCCAAACCTAGGTTTCCAAAACCTCATGTTTTCACATAAAAAATATACATGTTTTCAAAACCTATTTTCTACGTCAAAACTATGGTTTTTCAAATCTAGGGTTTCTAAAACCTCCCTTTCCAAATCCTTGCCAAATCAAATCTTCTTTTTAGGAAACAAAATCAAACCTTTGCTTTAAGAAACCAAATCCAATCTCCCTGTTTAGGAAACTAGATCCCGTCCTCCGTTTTTTGAAACAAAATCAAATCTTTTCTTTTAGAGACCAAATCCAATCCCTTCCCAAATCCAAATATTTCCTAATTCAAATCCTTCCTAAACTTCCACCTTCCTAAACCATAAGTTTCTTAAAACTTTCAACTTCAACCCTTTCCTAATTCTACCCCTTTCCAAACCTTAACTTTCCAAATCCAAGTTTTCAAAACCTTTCCTAAAACAACACTTTCCTAAGGTGAAACTTTCTCAAACCTAAAACTTTCTTAATTAGAAAACTTTCCAAAAATGAAACTTTCCTAAATCGAACTTTTTCTAATTCAAACATTTCCTAAATCCAACCTTTCCTAAATCTCCTAAACCTTCCTAGTCGAGTCAAATCTTCCCTAAGTCTAGGTTTCCTAAAACCAAGTCTTTCCAAAATCAATCTTTCCAAAGCAAGTCCAATCTTCTCAATTTCAATTTCCAATCTCCTCTTCTAATCCCAAATCAAATCTAGTTTTCAATTCAATCTCGTTCTTCTAATCAAACATTCTATTTTCAATCGGACTCCAGTCCGAACTACGACTGACCTGATTTCCCCAAAGGGATATGTAGGCAACCTTCATAGGTGCGGTCACAATACTTTTCAAACTTTCAATTCCACCCTTATGGGTGCAGTTTTGAAAATCTTTCCAAATCTCAAATTCCAATCAATTTTCAAATTCTAGTTTCAAACTTTCTATTTTCAAATTTCTATTTCCAAATTTTCAAACTTTCCAATTTCAAATTCTATCTCTTCAAATCCATTTTTAAATCAAATTCTTTTCAACTTTATTTCCAAATCTATTTTTCAATTTTCTCTTCTATTGCTTGCATATCATGCATCATATTTTTTGAACATTGTTTTTCTAAAGTGAATAGGGTTGAACATATGTTAATTAAAGACTCTCATAGGTGAATCTAGGGTAGATTGACATGTAGGTACCGAAAGGGCGGGGTAGGGTGATATCTTAGTGCGTCTTCCCTACACGTAACCAACCTCCGAACTTAGATCACTGTTTTTAAAGACCAAAACGGAGTTATTTTTCTAAAAAGGGCTAAATGTTTTTCAAAGGTTGCCAAACAACTTGTTTTCCTTAAAAACCCTCTCTTGAGGAGATATTTTCAAAATCGTTTTTCAAAAACCCTAAGTGTAGTTTTCGGATTATGCTTAGTTTTTAGGTGACCTAACTCACCTTAGTTAAGTTAGGTGGCGACTCCGAATCTTTTTCAAAAGCCCTTTATTCAAACCAATTTTTCAATTCAAGCCTAGTCGCACTCATTCTTCTAGGAGGGTGAGTTCTAACGAGAGAGTACAACATTTTTCCCGCTTGGGTGAGTATTCCTCAAGTGCGAAAAATCTGCGCGCGACAATGATATGCAAGTGCAAGGAAAGAGAATTGAAAAATAGATTTGGAAAGAGATTAATTTGAAATTGATTTGAAAATAATTTGATTTGATTTGATTTGAAAAGAAAGATATGGAAGTTTGAATTTGGAAACAAGATTTTGAAAATAGAAATTGAAGATTAAAAATAGAAATTTGAAATTGAAAATTTGAAAATAGATTGGAGATTTGGAAAGATTTTGAAATTTGAAATTTGGAAAATATGGAGGAATTTGAAGTTTGAAAGAAGTTGTGAAATTTGAAATTTGAAAGAAATTGTGAAAATAGAAATTGAAAGATGTTATGGAATTTGAGATTTGAAAAAGGTAGTGACCACACCCATGAGGGTGGAGTTAAAAGTTTGAAAAGTATTGTGACCGCACCTATGAAGGTTGCCTACGTATCCCTTTGGGGGAATCAGGTCAGTCGTATTTCAGACCGGAGTCCGATTGAAAATAAAAGGTTGGATTGGAAGAAAGGGATTGAATTGAGAATTAGATTTGATTTGAGATTAGAAGAGGAGATTGGAAATTGAAATTGAGAAGATTGGACATGTTTTGGAAAGATTGAGATTTAAGAAACCTAGACCTAGGAAAGATGAGGTTTAGGAAAGACTTGAGAGTTAGAAAGATTTTACTCAAACGTTGGATTTGGAAGATATGAAAAGATTGGATTTTAGGAAATGTTTGAATTAGGAAAAGGTCCGATTTAGGAAAGTTTTGAATTAGGAAAGTTTCATTTTTGGAAAGTTCCGAATTAAGAAAGTTTTGAATTTGGAAAGCTTTCAAATTAGGAGAGTTTCGAAATTAGGAAAGTTTTGAAATTAGGAAATATTTTGAATTAGGAAATGTTCAAATTAGAAAAGTTTCAAAATAGGAAAGTTTCGACTTAGGAAAGTTTTAGGTTTAAGAAAGTTTTGAAACAAGGAAGTTTTGAAAGTTGGAAAGTTTAGAATTTAGAATGTTTTGGAATAGGAAAGTTTTGAATTTGGAATGTTTTGAAATAGGGAAGTTTTGAAATAGGAAAGATTCGAAAACAAGTAAGTTTTGAAAATAAGAAAGTTGTGAATTTAGAAAGTTTTGGATTTGAAAAGATTTGAAGTTTTAGCAAAGTTTAGAATTTAGAAAGTTTTAGATTTAGAAAGTCTTAACTTAAGAAACTTTTGAATTTAGAAAGCTTAGAATTTTAGAAAGATTTGACATTTAGAAAGTTTAAGATTTTGAAAGTTTTAGAGTTTTTTAGAAAATTTTGAGATTAGAAAAGGTTTGAATTTAGGAAAGGTTTGAAAAATTAGATTTGGAAAGTTAAGATTTGGAAAGAGGGGTAGAATTGGAAAAGATTTGAAAGTTTTAGGAAACTCATGGTTTAGGAAGGTAGGAAATTAGGAGAGATTTGAATTAGGAAATATTTAGATTTTGAGTCTAAAAGGGAAGGTTTGATTTTATTTCCAAAAACGGAGGATTGGATCTAGTTTCCTAAATGGGGACAGTGGATTTGGTTTCCTAAAGGGAAAATAGGATTTGGCAAGGATTTGGAAAGGGAGATTCTAGAAACCCTAAATTTGGAAAATTATAGTTTGACGTAGAAAATAGGTTTTGGAAACGTGTGTAATTTGGATGTGAAAACAAGAGGTTTTGGAAACTTAGGTTTGGGGGCAAAGTTTGAAAATCATGTTTTTGGAAACAAAATTAGGGTTTCCTAACTGCGAGTTCTAGGGTTTGATTTGGGCTCTAAAGAGAGAGGATTTTTGGAAAGTGCGTTATTGAAAACGAAGGTTTTCTATAAGGGAATCCTAGGGAGGAGTTTTTGGAAAGTGAATTTGAAGATAGAGTTTTTGAAAAAAGATTTTAAAGAGAAGGAGTTTTTGGAAAACATGTTTTTGGAAACGTAGATTTTAGAAGGAAAATCCTAGATGGGAATTTCTAGAAGGAAGATTTTGGAAAGAGAGTTTTTGAAAAGATTTCTTGGGGAAAGTTTTTCTAGGAAAGAGACCTAGGGAACGTTTTTGAAAAGTGGACCTTGAAGAGAGCATTTTGGAAAGGAGTTAAAAAAGAGGTTTTGAAAAATAGATTTTTGTAAAGAGTTTTTAGAAAACAATTTCAGAAAGGAGAGTTTTAGTATGTTGAAAGAGATTTTTAGGAAGAAATTTGGAAAGAGAATTTTTTGGAAAGTATGAAGACGTCTCACTTTCCTAAAGCGATTCTAGCCATGAGAGGGCTAGAACCACTTTAAGAAAGTGGTTTTAAAACCAAGGAGTTGAAAATATAGACCATACCGGTCTCTTTAAATATAACACTTTCCTAAAGCAATCCTAGCCATGGAAAGGCTAGAATCACCCTAGGATTGTGGTTTTGAAAACAAGTTTTTTTTTTTTTTTGAAAAGGGAATTTTGATGCTATTTTGAAAACAAGTTTGAAAACGATTTTGAAAACAACTTTGAAAACGACTTTGGGAAGATGCAAGACTATGATATGCACAATGCAATTTTGGGGTCGTGAACATACATGGCTAAGGCTTTACCACATAATCAAGGGGGCCGGACCCACGTGGTCTCTGGCTAGACTAGAAGAAAGCCCCCGACACGGTAACTCTCCAATAGCCCAATCCTACACATAGACCGGAAATTCCCTTGTTTCAAGCATGCAAAGAAAGGGGGGAAAGAGATGGGGGATTAAATAGAGAAAACCCAAGTGGGTTAGGAGA
This sequence comes from Euryodendron excelsum, assembly GCA_033060915.1. Taxonomy (NCBI): domain Eukaryota; kingdom Viridiplantae; phylum Streptophyta; class Magnoliopsida; order Ericales; family Pentaphylacaceae; genus Euryodendron; species Euryodendron excelsum. The sequence continues at coordinate 15,012,881 of CM065384.1, read as the reverse complement.
GAGAAGAGAGAGGGGGGAAGTGGGAAAATTTAAATAGGGAGCCTACCGTATGTCTCTTTTATTTTGTGTGCCTTGCTTCTCTTTGATCTTCAGTCTTCGTCTTGATCTTCGTCTTCAATCTTCAAGAGTTGTCTTCAAGCTTTAGATTGCAGCTCTTCAAGTCTTCGAAAGAGGGTTGAAGGTTAGTGTATGAGTATATGGGGGTGTGTATGAGTGTATAGGAGGCTAGTGTTTAGTGTATTGTGGCTAGGGTTTGGAAAACCTAGGGAAGCTAGGGTTTAGGAGGTGCTCGAGCTCTGTATATCGAATTATATGATTTTTGGATTGAGTTGACGGATCTTTTTCACGTTGGAGGAGGCTCTGTATTTGTAGAGGTTGGACAACACTAGCGCCAGTTGTAGTGGCGCCAGGCCAGAATTTACACTGGCGCCACTAGGAGTGGCGCCAGGCTAATTTTTGGCTTGGCACCACTACTAATGCCGCCAACCATTTAGGAAATATTTAAGGTCAGCAAGCAACGTATCTTTGACTAGTTTTGGGCCCCTATACTAGTGACTACCATGCAATTTTTAGCCTGGCTTCACTAGGAGTGACTATGGAAAGTCCAGGAATGATTTGAAGGAACCGGGAATGACCCGGAAGACCGGAAAGAGCAAGAACTTAAAATAGTGTCCTAAAGGTATTTGACTTGAGAAATACGAATAAGATGGGTCGGAAAGGTTGACCGGGTTTTTAGGGGCAAAACGGTCAATCGGATCGGGAAGTTGCCGGGATAGACTCGGACTGTCCTGGAAGAAGACTTGGGATCTGGAAACATTATTCAGAATGTTTCCAGAGGTTGCCGATTTGATTCCCAAAGCCGACATGGTCAGAAAAGAAGACCGGCCCACTAAGGGCAAAACGGTCATTTTGTACCAGATTTGCCAAAACTGACTCGGAAGGATAGAGGAAGGTTGAGAATACTATATGAAGTAATCTCAGAGGATTACCGGTTTGATACCCAGAGCCGGTGTGGTCGAAAAAGGAGACCGACCCACCAGGGGTAAAATAGTCATTTTGTACCGGGTTGGCCGGAACTGACTCGGAATGATTCGGAAAGGTAATGGAAGGTTGAGAATACCATAAGGAGTAATCTCAGAAGGTTACTAGTTTGATACCCAGAGCCGGTGTGGTTCCCGGGGCGTTCGAATGCCCAGGGACAAAATGGTCATTTAGCTTCAAGTGGGCCCTACGGGCCCGAGAAGCGACTGGTAGACTAATTTCAAGTTAAAAAGGCGGGCTTAAAGTCTAAATATGCATGTGATGTGTGAAAGTGAGCTTGGTCAACTCAGATTGCCGAGCGGGCAAAAATGGGGTGCTTACAAGTGGCACCAGGCCAAAAATGCTTCTGGCACCACTAGGAGTAGTGCCAGCCAATTAGGAAACTATTAAGGTCGGCAAGCAACGTATCTTTGACTAGATTTGGGCGTCTGTACTAGTGACTACCATGCAATTTTTAGCCTGGCTTCACTAGGAGTGACTCCAAAAAGTCTGAGAATGGTTTAAGGGACCGGGAATGGCCCGAAAGGCTGGAAAAGGGGCCGGAACACGTAGAATAGTGTCCCGAAGGTATTTGATTTGAAAAATGAAGATAGGATGTATTGGAAGGAGTTGACCGGGTCATTAGGGGCAAAACAGTTAATTGGGCCAGAAAGCTGCCGAGACAAGCTCAGACTGTCCCGAAAAAAGATTCAAGATTTGGAAACATTATTTAGAATGTTCCCAAAGGTTGCCGATTTGATACCCAGAGCCGGTGTGGTCGAGAAAGGCGACTGGCCCTCTAGGGGCAAAATGGTCATTTTACCCCGGGTTTACCAGAATGGACTCGGAATGATCTGAAAAGATAAAAGAAAGTTGAGAACACGATAAGAAGCATTCTCGAGAGGTTACCGGTTTGATACCTAGAGCTGGTGTGGTTCTTGGGGCGTTCGGATGCCTAGGGGCGAAATGGTCATATTGATCGAAAAGTCTCAGAATTGGCTTAAAACTTACTAGAAGACACCTAATCATGCCAGATTGCCTTTAAGACAATCTTGGAAGGTTGGACTTACCATTCTGAAGACTCAAATGTGTTCTCGAGAAATGTGCTGGGAAATGGCCTTAGGGGCAGTTTGGTCATTTTTCACCGAAGTGGGCTAGCAGGCACTGGTGTTGACCTGGATTTTAAGTGTTTCCGCCACTCTAACGGCGGTCGTGTGATACAGGGGTTTGTTGGCAATTCCCTCTATCAACCTGCTTGTGAGTATTTTCGCTACTTTAACGGTTGTGATGTTTGTGAGTACTTCCGCTACTCTGACAATTTGCGATCATTCCCGAGATTGATTGATCTATGGAAGTTGCTAAAGGGGACTTAGCGCCTGATAATCAACTTTCTCGGAAGGCGTGCCTAAACGGACATTTCTGCATTGGCGGGCTAGTAGGCGCCAAAGGTGGACTGTTCTACTATCCAGGGGACTTGGGGTCTCGTATCGGTCAATAGGTTTAAACGGACTTACTGTTTTGAAGAGATTTTCTTTGAAAAATGCATCGGACCATCTCGAGAGAGGGATTGGAATTGGAAAGGGGTCTCATCGTCTTCAAAAAGACGCGCCTGATTAGAGTAGATTTACCGTCTCAATGAATCAACTGTCTTGAGAAAGGGATTGGAATTGGAAAGGGGTCTTATCATCTTTGGAAAGACGCGCCTGATTGGAGTAAATTTACCGTCTCGAGGAATAAACTGTCTTAAGAGAGGGATTGAAATCGGAAAAGGGTCTTACCGTCTTTGGAAACACGTGCCTAATTAAAGTAGATTTACCGTCTCCAGGAATAAACTGTCTCGAAAGAGGGATTGGAATTGGAAAGAGGTCTTACTGTCTTCGGAAAGACGCGCCTAATTCAGAATATGGAAAGGATAATGCCCCCTAAGAGCATTTTGATCATTTTTGCTTCTCTTTGGGCACAGTGGGGCCCGCAAAGCGATGAATTGACGGGATTAGACTCAGAGAGTTGATTTCGATTGGAATACATCCATATTGACTTGAGTACAAGTCTGGACGGAGTGTAGACTGCCGAGCAATTAAAAATGGGGTGCTTATAATTGTCCCTCTTTTTCTGTCTTTGCTTGTCAAAGACAGAAAACGATAAAGTAAGAGTCCTATGTTGACCGCGAGGCTGTCGGAGGGACGAACATTGGAAATTTTTCGACAACGGGGGTCGAAAATAGATATCGGGCCAAAAAGGCCTTCGAAAATGAGATTTGGCGGGAAAGAGGGCAAAGCCGCCCAGATTTTGCAGCTGGTGCCACTGGCAGTGGCGCCTTTGGCAAAAACTGCTTGGCGCCTCTGCTAGTGGCGCCAGGCTTGGAGTTAAAACCAGAAAAATTCTAGTTCGAACGTTTGCAATATTTTGGAGAGTGTGTTTAGAATCGAGAGTCTTTGCGTGGAAATCGACTTGAACCTTGAAGGGGCACCTTTTAGGGATCATGGGTGATTGCCGGAAGGAGACCACGTCACCGAAAAAGTCGCCGGAAAAGAAGATTTCGCCGGAGAACTTTCAAAAAGTGAGTTTTCAAATTTTTGTTGATTTTGATGTGTAGAACTTTGTTTGGATCATATGAATGGTGGAAATTAATGTTTTGCTATGTTTTGAACATGATGGTGAAGTTATTTTTGCATTTGGTGCTTCTATGATTGAATCTGAGTGACTTTCCCTGATTATGCGAAGAGGGTTTTCTGCAGGAATATGAGATTTGTTCCTATAGGCTTGGGCATTGGGTTTTCTGGCTAGATTTTTATGTAATGTGCCTTAGAAAAATGTGTTTATCAACTGTATGAGGTTTTGTGATTTTTTGAAAACTCGGTGAATTTTTGTTTTTTTGAAAAATAGGAAAATACTTAGAAAATTTAGGAAAATGAAAAAACTTAAGAAATTGATGGGATTTTTAGAGTTTGAAATTTGAAAAATATAGGAATATTTTTGGAAAACATTTGAAAGAATTTTGAGGAATTTTAGGATATTTTTGAAAACCATTGATTTATTGGAAAAATAAAACATGTGTTTTGAAAATTTTAAAAAATTGAAAAGTGTGTACGGGTGCTGTTGTTATGTGATTGCGACAATGTGGAGTGCATGTTTTGTGTTTTGTGTTGATGTCATGGGTGTTGTAGAGGTCATTTTCAAACAAAACTCTGTCGAAATTTTTAGAAATTAGGAAAAAGTTGGCTAAGGTTTGGAAATAAAATCTTTTTGAAGGAAAAAGACAGAAAACCCTTGAGATATGAATTGAACTTAGAAAATCGAAAGGTGTGCGTAGGAAATTTGTTTTGACTTATCATTTGAAATCTTTCATATGTTTTGTTTGAGTTAGTTGTTTATTCCATTTTACTTTATTATGTCAACTGCCTGCTCGATATATTAACACCTCTTACCTTGGCTTACCTCTTCAGGATGGCAGATGCGGGTGACGATGGTTCTGAGAGGAGATGCCACTCACGGAAGGCGGCTTGGACAAATTCCACTAGCGGCTCTAGTCGATCCAGGTGCAACCAACGGTCTACTGAGCAAGCGGCATCTAGTCAGAGTGGTCGGGGGAGTAGGCCGCCTGTCGACCCCTTTCCCCTAATTGAGCAGGCTTTCGTAGAGGAGTTTAGCACAGAGGAGGAGGTATCGGGCCTTGGGGATTAGGTGACCGGTTATGGGAGAGCTTCCTCCAGGCATAGGTGGACGGATGCTGACTTAGGAGATCTACAGGTACCGAATGTTCCACCACTCGGGGATTTGGCCTATTGTCCCAGTGTATACTCCAGACAGCATTTGCCCCCTCCGCGGGTACATACAGCTTTCAAAGGGGCCGATCATCAGGTCTTTGTGACCATGCAGTGGGTTACCTCGGATTCGGTGCCTTCATGGGATTACAAGCTAACCGCCTGAACCGGCATTTGGTACTGGCACTTGTTGAGAGGTGGTTCGGGGAGACCGGAACCTTTCATTTTGTCGGCTTCGAGTTAGGTCCCACTCCTTTGGATTGGGCGATTATTACAAGGCTTTCCTTTGTCAGTCGACGGATCACCCTGTAGTCAGTCAGTAAGGACGAGGCCTGTTTGCTGTTGGACTTGCCTCCTCCTGAGCATTCTGCCTTCCCAGTCTCTTGGATCAGCCAGGATGACCGTACCTTTGCTACTGAGCTATCGCCTGCCAGGCGGGACATCATGAGATGGCGACTTGTTTTGTACATCATCTTTAGCTGCTTCTGCAACAACAACAAGTCACTCGTGCCATGTCATTTGGTGAGTATAGTAGCTGATATTGGAGCTTTATCTGAGCTGGACTGGGGATCCTTCTCCTTTGGCTGCTTTCTTCGGTTGATGCGGGTCCAGACTTCTTCCCGTTGGGGTAGCATGACTAGTTTCTGGCCTTTCCTCGTCTGGTGGAGCTACGAGTACCTTCCTGTTCATCACCCTACAGTTGTTGAGGATGACCTCTATCCTCGTGCTTTGAGGTGGGCTCGTGATCGGGTAGCCCAGCGATCGGAGATTATCGATTTTGTGACGCTCCAGGCTAACCTGGAGCTGATTGAGGTGAGGGATGTGACCTGGCGGCCCTTCATTGGATCAGTTCATTATGAGACAGTCCGATACTTGGTCCCGTTATCCCTGCCGAGAGCTGCTTTTCTCAATGATGACACTTGGGAATCCTATCTTGGAGAGCGACATTGGCAGCAATTTCATGAGGAGTTCCGATCAGCAGGAGCTTTGCCAGAGTATATGTTTGGAGCCCTGGTGGCAGGAGTGCCAATCCCTTACTATGCGTGTCAGCCAGGTGCGGAGTTCTTGCTTCCCCCAGATAAAGATTACGCTACACACTTTGGGGCTCATTCAGTTGGTGCCTTCACCCAGTTTGAGGTAGTAGTCGGCGGGTACGCTGTTGGCCAGGAAGTGGTTGACTTGTGGCGCCGTGCTGGAGGATATGTGCCCCAAGCCAAGTTTATGCTCATGAGAGACCAGAGAGATCAGTACCAAATGGAGCGGGATCAATACCAGGCCAAGGTAGCTTCCATGACGGCTCAGTTATCTCAGTTGGGCGGTGGGGGGGGGGGGTATGTTGTCTTTCCCCTCCTTCTTCTTGCTTTACTGTTGTTTAGTTCTTCTTTCCACGCGGCTGGTTTTGGTTCTGTCTTCTTTGCAGGATGCCGGTGCTTCGAGTAGTTATCCGCCTCCTCCGATGCTAGGTTTCGGGGATTTCGATCCAGATGACATCGACTTTGACCTATGACAGATGCCCCTTATGGAGGCTTCGATCTTCTTTTGCCCCTATTGCTAAGATGTATTAATGTTAGACAGTTTTATTTTGATATTTTGTACAAAAATGGATATTTATGGTACTTAGATGCATGGATAGACAGATACATTTATGATCTTTATAGCTAGGCATATGATCATATACATATGATGTATGATGATGTTAGATATCTATTGATGTTGATGACTTCTGGTTTTATATGTAGTTATATCTATGCGAAGCTTACGTGATTTTCATTTGATTTTGATTTTTTATTTATATATTATTTTTTATTTTTTATTTTTATACACATATTAGAAATACAGTAACTGACAGAACGACAAGGGATTTTGTTACACTTGTAGTCTTTGGAATGGTAACTCCCTCCTTTTCGGGGATTTAGCCTCTCTTCTGGCTCAACCCTACCTTGATTGGATGATAGCACTTCGCACCTTTCTCAACCTTTTGATCGCCTCCAGCTCTCTGCCTCGAGGTTAGTGTATGGGGTTACTGAGCTAAAACTCTCGACTCTTGGGGTTTTAGCAACCGCTTGCCTAACCTTTGGCAGAGCAATAAGTGGCCAATCCTATCAATTCGAGGAGACTTTGCTTGGGACTGTAATGTAGGCTAGGTTATGGGGTTTCAGAAACAACGGGATATATAGGCTCAAATTCGATGTTGTTTTCAGTAAGGCTTAGATCCATACCATCCTTGATTGATTTTTAGTAGGGTTAGCATCCTTCTTGGCCTTGGCAGCGTGTCTAGCTCATTTGGATCAAGCAATCTGTTTTCAATTAGAGGGGACTTTAATAGGTTTGTAATGTAGGCTATGGTTTTGGAGTTTTGCAAGAAAGGATAAAAGCTCAATCCTATTGTTTCTACTGGGTTTCTTTGTAGTCTAGGATCACCTTTGAATTTCCTTCTTGCTTTTGCTACATACTTTTCAAGGTGAAAATGACTCTTCTCTTTCACCCTTTCTATATGCTTTTCTGAGATCAACATGACTTTCTTTTCGGCCTCTTGCCCCTTGGTAATTCTTTTCCTGCACTTTGTCCTTTCTTTTCAAATAATTCTTTGATCCTTTTTCCTTAGACTTTTCCTTGGCAGTTCAATCTACCTAATGTGGCCGGTGATCCCTAGGTTGGGGTTTTGTTAAGAAAAGGTAGGTGGCTCGATGGGTCTGCCGAGGGGTTGCTCTTGACTGTATGGGAAATGAAATGAGGGCCTCTCTTCACTTTGAATTAGATTGTATGATCTATAGAGCTTTCATTACTACCTTAGCACAATGGGGGTGGATACCATTCTAAGAGTTCTCAAATATTGTCTGCCCCAGTGTAAGGAGGACAGTCTTGGATCGGGGTTTGACAAAGAAAACTTTGTTTGTTGCAAAGCTCTAGGGGTTAAGCAAAGGGAATATAAGCACATTTGTTTATTTATTTAGTGATTTATTCCTTTTATTTATATATGGGGAGGTGAAGTATGGCTCCTCTTCACTTTGATAAACTGACCACACATCGCTTAGCTTCAGTGTCTTGTAAGTGTCGCCTTTGGGTAGTATCCTCACTCATCCTTATCCTCTCTCTCTCTGGAAAGCTGATCATTTGGTAAGTGGTTGACTCATGCTATCATCCCTTCAAGTTGGATCATTCCATAAGATACACCATGCCCCTCGTATAGAAAGTAGCTACTATTCACGAGAGACATATAAGATAGTAGCAGTGAACAAAAGAGTATCATTTGATTATTATTATCATTTTTATGGAAAGCATAGAAAACAAAATGTGAACATCAATTTAAAGACAGAAAGTAAAAGGGATAGAAAGAAAGTGGGTGAAAACACCCCTCTCTTGTATGCTTTTAAAAGGACTCCTTTTTCATTAAGGTCTTGGAACAATTCCCACGTCTTTGATGCTCCATTCACGACCCAGATCCTCGGCCAAGGCGAGACAGGCAAAGGATTCTCCAAGAGCTCCGGAGATGTTAATGCTGCTGGCGCTGTTGTCAGCCTCCTTCTTATTCTTTGCAACGGGTTCTTCTATAAACAGGGTGGCTAGTTCACCGCCTTCCAATTTGAATGGCTCCATCTGCTCTCTTGACTCCTTTAGCTCCCAGTCCATGTCTTCATAGTTATACTCAGTTGTGGGCCAAGGGTTTTCTAGTAAGTTTCGTTCCGCCGCAACATATTTTGGATGTAGAAATTCCGCACCCCATCCATCAACAGCCGTTTTCTTGGTCATCTCATCTTCCGAAAATATTAGCTCCTCAATGGGCCAGTCAGAAGCATCAGGCACCTCCTCAGGGTTATAAAGATAAATTAGGCACAATGGGAGATCCTCCTCCTAGTCGTTTTCTTCATCGGCCTCCCAATCGTTCTCGTAACCTTCGACCCCAAGCTCCTCGAATTCTCCCTCGCCTTCCATTTCTACTAGTATCATATTGACGGTGTGATCCGGCAGAGGGTTAGCGGTCACATTGGGAGTAGGAGCAGGTCTTACCGGCTGTAGATCAATGGTCTTATTATCGATCAAGTCTTGGATTTTGTGCTTGGCAGCAAAGCAGCTTTCGGTGTCATGCCCTTGGCCACCTGAATGGTACTCACATGTAAGGGCAGCATTAAAGGTTGGGGGTAGAGGGCTTGGCAACGGGCGAGCAGGTACGGGCTTCATGATGTTGCTCTTCAGAAGGCTATGGTAAGCCTCGGTTTGGGTGCAGGCTAAGGCGTCAAAGGTACGGATACGTTGAGCAGGTCTGTTAAAGCTGGGTCGTGCCCCAGCGGGACCATAGTTAGGGGTTGGAGTAAGCATGGTCAAGGTGGGTAAGGGCAGGACTGGGGGTGATTGCGGCAGGGGACGGTATTGGGGTGGTTGGTTGGGAAAAATAGCAGACACTTCACTTTCCTTCCTGATCGTGCCCCTTGTAGTAGCCACCTTCTTGGCTATGTTGGCAGTATTTTCCCCAGTCCTGGCATAGGGGTCTGTAATTCTTCCTGTCTTGAGGCCGTTTTCTATCATCTCTCCCTGCATGATGAGCTCAGAGAAGCTTTTTTCCATGCTTGTGCAGAGCTTCTCATACAATATACCTTGGAAAAGTATGTACAAATAGTTGTACATACTCCTTCTCTTCTAGCAAGGGATTAACTTGTGCAGCGGCCTCCCTCCATCTTAGGGCATATCCTTTAAAGCTTTCCTTCTCACCCTTGCTCATCGTCATCAGGGACCATCAATCGGAAGTGAGGTCGATGTTGTGAGGGTATTGGGCTTTGAACGCGTTGACTAGCTCAATCCAGGTTGTGATCTTCCTTAAGTCCAGACGAGTAAACCATTGCAGAGCAGACCCTGTGAGACTGTGTTGGAATAACTATGTGAGGAGCTTCGGGTTGTTACTGTGACCACTTAGTGCTCCAGCATAGAGATGAAGATGTGCAACGGGGTTACCAGTGTTGTCGTACTTCGGGAAGTCGGGCATTTTAAACCTAGCAGGTCTCGGGTGGTCAGGGAAGAAACAAAGCTCATCGTAGGAAGTGAACTCGTAAGCTTCGTGGCCATGAAGACTTCACAACGAATCTTCCAACCCTTGGATTTTCAAACTAAGAGGGTCTAGAGGGGCCTTCTTTACAGTAGGTGAAAGCAATATGGTCTCTTCTTCTTCAGTGTTGACCCCTTTGGCATCTTCTTTAGTCCTCCCAGCATTGTCAAATTGAAGCATGATCCATGGATTAGCGGGTTCAGGGTCCTTGGATGAAGTCATAGATGTTGACGGGACCGCAGTAGCATCCTTCATAGCCATAGTTTGAATGAGTTCGAGCATCTCATCCATCTTAGTTCTCATTTCGTTGACTTCCTCTTGAGAGACTTGAGAGGATTCTTCAGGGTTAGCAGCCATCAATGATGCTCTTTGCCGAGTAATAATGGGATCCCTAGGTGGATGTTGCCCCTTTTTAGGAGCAATGTTAACTCAGTGCAGGGTGACCTCTATAAATAAAAAGGAAAAGACAAAAAGACAAGAACACAAATCGCAAATCAGTTTCTAGTTTTTAGAGAGCTTTATGCAATGCATGTCCTAGGGTGCCCCTCTTTAGGAAGGAAACTAATCATGATGTATTGGCCCACTTTAGGAGATAGGGGATTCGCCCTTGTATGCGGATACCTTACCGTCAAGTAAGAACCTTCAGCCATCCATGCATTCATTCATAAAAGTAAAGAAGTACATTAAATTTTGGGTTTAAGATACAAAAGAATTGAAATACATTTTAATAGGGGGAGGGGGAACATTTTCCTTTAGACTTCCACCTATCTACTTTTACAAAGGAAAGACCTAAACTCCTCTTGAGTCTTTGGATTCGCCTTCCTTGGATTTGATGTCGAGGAGGTGGCTGAGAGACCTTGCTGATTGGTTGCCCCTTGTCTTCATGGCAATCTTATCTCCATGAGCATAGAGGGATTATGGCCCCTCTTATAGAATGAATTGAGATGCATGCAATGTGTCCTTAGGGTTATATGGGAACCCTTAGGGTTTAGGTAGGTTTAATGCAAGAGAGAGTGACTTTGGTGTCACTCTCAACGGGTTGATCATATGCATGAAAATGCAGTGATTTGAGTTACTTGGAACTCTTGTCTTGACATGGAATATGAAAATGCATGAACATGGGTATGCAAAGAGTATAAGGAAAGAAAAATGCAATAGCAAGATAAACGTGCATGCATGAGTAGTTAAACAGGCATTATAACAGTATGAATATAGTCAGTATAACAGAAGGAATAAGCAGGTATAAATGAAAGTAAGAGCAGTCGCCCTTTCCTCCGTGGTTTTGAAAACGGTGCTTGTGTCTTAAATTCGGCAGAGGTTCGGCTATACATGGTGTCTATATGAGTATGAGATTGAGGGTTGAATAATGCGTCCTAAAAAGACTCGGTCCCCGGATTTTCAAACCTAGGCCCACTTCTCGACGTGGTGCCATGATCAGTTGGTGTTCGGAGCGGGGGAACCATCAAGAGGCCGTAGGCGAAGAAATTGGCACATCATCTTGCCCACAACCAATATACCGTTTTCCCTTTCTAATTAGAAAGGTCACATCAGGGTAAGAATGCAAGTATGCAGAATACAGGTGCACATGCAGTGTGTGTGTGATTTTTTAAAAGTGGAGGAAAGAGCCTAACAACTCCCATTCATCCTGTTCATCACATTCATGCATAGTAGTTAATAAAATTTAAACAAAATGTGTACCTACAAAACAAAGACGCAAGTGTTAGTATGTGGATGACAAACTTAATACAAGATGATATGAATAAATGCATGTTTATTTTTTTGAAAACAATTTTGAAAATTTGATTTTGAAAATTTAAAGTAAATAGGATTGAACCAAGTTAATTGAAGACTCTACATGGGTGAAGGGTAAAAAGACATGACTACAGCCTAACCCTCTAAGTGTCCCCAGTGGAGTCGCCAGCTGTCGCGCCCAGATTTTTTGCACTCGAGGAATACACACACAAGCAGAAAAAATACTGTACTCTCTTGTCAGAACTCACCCTCCTAGAAGAATGAGTGCGACTAGGTTTGAATTGAAAATTGATTTGAATTAAGAACTTTAAAAAATATTTGGGGTCGCCACCTAACTTGATTAAGGCGAGTTAGGTCACCTAAAAAAAAAATTAGCATAATCAGAAAACTACACTTAGGGTTTTTGAAAACCATTTTGAAAATATCTCCATAAGAGAGGGTTTTTAAGAAAACCGTTAGAGCGGTGGAAACACTCGTAAATAGGTCGATATAAGGAATTGCCAACAAACCCGTGTCACAAGACCACCATTAGAGTGGCAAAAACACTCAAAAGCCAGGTCAACACTAGTGCTTACTAGCCCACTTTGGTGAAAAATGACCAAACTGCCCTTAAGGCCATTTTTTGGCACATTTCTTGAGAAAGTACCTAAGTCCTCAGAACGGTAAGTCCACCCTTTCAAGATTTTCCTAAAGATAATCCGACACGATTAGGTGCCTTCCAATCAGTTTCGGGCTAAGTCCGAGACCTTCCGGTCAAGATAATTATTTTGCCCCTAGGCATTCGAGCACCCCGGGAACCATACCGGCTCTGGGTATCAAACTGGTAACCTCCTGGGGATGTTTCTGATAGTATCCCCGGCCTTTTGATACATTTCTAGGTCATTCCGAGTCAGTTCTGACAAACTTGTGTCGCGCCTAGATTTTTCGCACTCGAGGAATACACACACAAGCGGAAAAAATACCGTACTCTCTTGTTAGAACTCACCCTCCTAGAAGTATGAGTGCGACTAGGTTTGAATTGAAAATTAATTTGAATAAAGGACTTTTGGAAAAAGTTTGGAGTCGCCACCTAACTTGATTAAGTTGAGTTAGGTCATCTAAAAACTAAGCACAATCCGAAGACTACAGTTAGGGTTTTTAAAAACGATTTTGAAAATACCTCCTCAAGAGAGGGTTTTTAAGAAAACAGGTTGTTCGGCATCCTTTGGAAAACATTTAAGCCATTTTTTGAAAATAAACTCCATTTTGGTCTTTGAAAACAGTGATCCTAGGTTCGGAGGTTGGTTACGTGTAGGGAAGACGCACTAAGCCATCACCCTACCCCGCCCTTTCGGTACCTACATGTCTATTTACCCTAGATTCACCTATGAGAGTCTTCAACTAACTATTGTTCAATCCTATCCACTTTAAAAAAGGAATTTTGAAAAGAAACTAATATGATGCATGATATGCTAATGCAAGAGAAGGGAATTGAAAAATAGATTTGGAAGGAAGTTGATTTAATTTGAAAAAGAAAAGGTAGAAGTTTGAATTTGGAAAGAAGGTTTTGGAAATTGAAAATAGAGATTTGGAAATAGAAATTTGAAATTGGAAGTTTGAAAATAGATTGGAGATTTGGAAAGATTTTGTAGAAATAGAAACTTGAAAAATGTTGTAGAATTTGAAATTTGAACAATGTAGAGACCGCACCCATGAGGGTTACCTACGTATTCTTTTGGAGGAATCAGGTCAGTCATAGTTCAGACAAGAATCCGATAGAAAATAGAATGGTTGATTTGGAAAAGAGTTGAAATTGGAATTTGGATTGGAATTGGAAGAGTAGGGAAATTTGGACTTTGATTGGAAGATTTAAAAAGATTGATTTTGCAAGAATTGATTTTAGGAAACCTAGACTTAGGAACTTAGAAAAGAAATATTGGATTTGACTTGGAAAGATTTTAAAAAAGAATTGACTTGAATATTGGACTTGGAAGATTAGGAAACTTGGAATTAGGAAATATTCGAATTAGGAAAAGTTCAAATTAAGAAAATTTTCATTTTAGGAAAGTTTTGGTTTAGGAAAGTTTCAACTTAGGAAAGGTTCGACTTAGGAAAGTTTTGAATTAAAAAAGTTTCATTTTAAGAAACGTTTTGAAATAGGAAAGTGTTGAATTTAGAAATGTTTTTGAATTAGAAAAAGTTTAGTTTAAGAAAGGTTTAGAATTTGAAAAGTTTCAACTTAAGAAAGTTTTGAATTTGAAAAGCTTAGAATTTTAGAAAGATTTTAAATTAGGAAAGATTTAAATTTAGAAAGCTTTAGAATTTTTGGAAGATTTAAAGTTTGAGTTTTAGAAAGATTTGAAAATCTAGATTTGGGAGTTAAAGTTTGGAAAGGATGTGGAATTAAGAAAGGTTGGAATAAGGAAAGGTTTAGACTTTAAAAGATTTGAAGTTTAGGAAAGTTTAGAACTTAGGAAATTTTAGAGTTTGAAAGTTTCGAAATTAGAAAGTTTAGGATTTAGGAAGTTTTAGAGTTTGAGTTTTAGAAAATCTTGAGATTAGGAAAGCTATAAATTTAGGAAAGATTTGAAAACATAGATTTAGAAAGTTAAGATTTGGAAAGAGGTAGAATTAGGAAAAAGGTTAAATTAGGAAAGATTTGAAAATTGAATTTTAGAATTTAGGAAAGATTTTTATGTTCAAATTTTGAAAGCTTAGGATTTAGGAAAGTAGAATATTAGGAAAGAGTTGAATTAGGAAAGATTTAGATTAGGAAGAGTTAAGATTCCTATTTCCTAAAACAAGGGATTGGATTTTGTTTTTAAAAGAGAAAGTTTGATTTTGTTTCAAAAAACGGAGGATAGGATCTAGTTTCCTAAACGGGGAGATTGGATTTGGTTTCCTAAAGGGAAGATTGGAATTGACAAGGATTTGGAAAGAGAGGTTTTAGAAACCCTAGATTTGGAAGACTATTATTTTGATGTGGAAAAGAGGTTTCGGAAATATGTATAGTTTTGATGTAGAAAACAAGAGGTTTTGGAAACCTAGGTTTTAAGGCAAGTTTGAAAACTATGTTTTTGGAAAGAAAATTGGGTTTCCTAATCGTGGGCTCCAGGGCTTGACTTGGGTTCTAAGAAAAGAGTTTTTTGGAACGAGCATTTTTGGAAACGAAAATTTTGGAGGAAGATTCTAAAGAGGAGTTTTTTAGGAAGCGTACTTTGAAAAGAATGTTAGGAAGGAAGTTTTTGAAAAGTAAAGCTTTGAGAGAGTTTTTGGAAAGATTTTTTGTGAAGTGTTTTTCTAGGAATGCGACCTAGGGAACGTTTTTGGAAAGTGGACTTTGAAGAGCATTTTGGAAAGAGGTTTAAAAAGGGAAGTTTTGGAAAATAGATTTTTGGAGGGATTTTTTGAAAACAACTTTGGAAAGAAGAGTTTTTAGAAATCATATTGAAAAAAAAGGGTTTTAGAAAGAGAGACTTTTGAAAAGAGAGCTTTTTGGAAAATATAAAAACGTCTCACTTTCCTAAAACGATTCTAACCATAAGAAGGTTAGAACCATTTTAAGAAAGTGGTTTTGAAAACAACAAGATTTTGAAAATATGGACCGTATCGGTCCCTTTAAATGTCACATTTTCCTAAAGCAACCCTAGCCGTGAAAAGGCTAGAATCACCCTAGGATTGTGATTTTGAAAACAAGTTTTGAAAAAGGAGACTTTAATACGATTTTGAAAACAAGTTTGAAAACGATTTTGAAAACGACTTTTGGAAGAATGCAAGAATCATGATATACACAATGCAAATTTGGGGCCGTGAACATACAAGGTTAAGGCTTCCTCACATAATCAAGGGGGCCGAACCCACGTGGTCTTCGGTTAGCCTAAAGGAAAGCCCCTGACACGGTGACCCTCCAATAGTCTAATTCTGCACATAGACCGGGAGTCCCCTTGTTTCAAGCATGCCAAGAAAGCGGGGGAAAGAGATGGGGGATTAAAATAGAGAAAACCCAAGTGGGTTAGGAGAGAGAAGAGAGAGGGGGAAGTGCGGAAATTTAAATAAGAAGCCTACCTTGTGTCTTCTTTATTTTGCTTGGCTTTGTGCGTAGTGCTTTCTTCGGTCTTTGCTTCACTTCAGTCTTGATCTTTGGGGCCTCGTCTTCGGTCTTCAAATCTTCGTAGTTGCAGCAATCCAAGTCTTCAATGGAGGGTTGGAGGCTAGTGTATAACTGTATAGGGGTGTGTATGAGTGTATATAATGCTAGGGTTTGTATATGGTGGCTATGGTTTGGAGAACCTAGGGAAACTAGGGTTTTGGGAGTGCATGAGCTCTGTGTATCAAAAATTAGGGTTTTTAGATTGAGTTTGCGGACCTCTTTCACACTGGAGGAGGCTCTGAATTTATAGAGATGGGATTGACTTGGGGCCTGTTGTAGTGGCACCAAGCCAAAAATGTTTCTGGCGCCACTAGGAGTGGTGCCACGCCAATATTGGCTTGGCACCACTACTAGTGGCGCCAGCCAATTAGGAAACTATTAAGGTCAACAAGCAACGTATCTTTGATTAGATTTGGGCGCCTATACTAGTGACTACCATGCAATTTTTAGCCTGGCTTCATTAGGAGTGACTTCGAAAAGTCTGGGAATGGCCCGGAAGACTGGAAAAGGGGCAGGAACACTTAGAATAGTATCCCGGAGGTATTTGACTTGAAAAATAAAGATAGGATGTATTAGAAGGAGTTGACTGGGCCATTAGGGGCAAAACAGTCAATCGGGTCGGAAAGTTGCCGGGACAGACTCGGACTATCCCAGAAGAAGACTTGAGATTTGGAAACATTATTTAGAATGTTCCCAAAGGTTGCCAATTTGATACCCAGAGCTGGTGTGGTCAGGAAAGGCGACCGGCCCTCTAGGGGCAAAACGGTCATTTTGCCCCGGGTTTACTAGAATTGACTTAGAATGATTCGAAAAGATAAAAGAAGGTTGAGAACACTATAAGAAGCATTCACGGGAGGTTACCGGTTTGGTTCCCAGAGCCGGTGTGGTTCCCGGGGCGTTCGGATGCCTAGGGGCGAAATGGTCATCTTGACCAAAAAATCTCAGAATTGGCCTGAAACTGACTAGAAGGCACCTAATCATGCCAGATTGCCTTTAAGACAATCTTGGAAGGTTGGACTTACCATTCTAAAGATTGAAATGTGTTCTCGAGAAACGTGTCGAGAAGTGGCCCTAGGGGCAGTTTGGTCATTTTTCATTGAAGTGGGCTAGCAGGCACTGATGTTGACCTGGGCTTTGAGTGTTTCTGCCACTCTGACGCTGGTCGTGTGATACAGGGGTTTGTTGGCAATTCCCTCTATCGACCTGCTTGTGAGTATTTCCGTTACTCTAACGGTTGTGATGTTTGTAAATACTTCTGCTACTCTGACGATTCGCGATCATTCCCTAGACTGCATGATCTCGGGAAGCTGCTAAAGGGGACCCAGCACCTAAGAATGAACTTTCTCAGAAGGCATGCCTAAACGGACATTTCTACATTGGCGGGCTAGCAGGCGCCAAAGGTGGACCGTTCTACCATCTAGGGGACTTGGGGTCTCGTCCCGGTCGACAAGTTTAAAGGGACTTACCGTTTCGAAGAGATTTTCTTCAAAAAACGCACTGGACCATCTCGAGAAATAAACTATCTCAAGAGAGGGATTGGAATTGGAAAGGGGTCTTATCGTCTTTGGAAAGACGCGCCTGATTGGAGTAGATTTACCGTCTTGAGGAATTAACTATCTCGAGAGAGGGATTGGAATTGGAAAGGGGTCTTATCGTCTTTGGAAAGACACGCCTGATTGGAGTAGATTTACTATCTTGAGGAATAAACTGTCTCGAGAGAGGGATCAGAATTGGAAAGGGGTCTTATCGTCTTTGGAAAGACGTGCCTGATTGGAGTAGATTTACCGTATCGAGAAATAAACTGTCTCGAGAGAGGGATTGGAATTAGAAAGGAGTCTTATCGTCTCCAGAAAGACGCGCCTGATTGGAGTAAATTTACCGTCTCGAGAAGTAAATTGTCTCGAAAGAGGGATTGGAATTGGAAAGGGGTCTTACCGTCTTCGGAAAGACATGCTTGATTCGGAATATGGAAAGGTTAATGCTCTCTAAGGGCATTTTGGTCATTTTTGCTTCTCTTTGGGCACGGTGGGGCCCGCGAAGCGATGAATTGACGGGATTAAACTTAGAGAGTTGATTTCGATTGGAATACATCCATATTGACTTGAGTACAAGCCTGGATGGCGTGTACACTGCCGAACGGTAAAAAATGGGGTGCTTACAAAGTCCAAATAGGCTTGACGACCAATGAAGATTTCTGAGTCATAGTCTGAAGAATAATCGGGTTTAAAGGGTTCTATGGCCAAAGACTTTTAGAAGATTTTTTACTCCCTTTCGGTGCCATCAAAACAACTTCACAAAACAAGTCGCAACGCACACCACCACACAATCACAATTATAGCACAATCCCAATCCTAACTAAGCATAAATATGAAGGGAAACGATTCGAAAAGGAACATGAGAGGTTGTGTAGTTACCTTGGAAGACGAAATGGCGGGAAGTTGAAGGGTCACGACTCTTCAAACTAGTAGGACTTCGTCGGCTCGTCCAGACGCTCCCTCTCTCTCTAAAACAAAAATTCTGTGGGTGTGAGAATGAGACAAAATAGAGAAAATCAAATTTTTTATAAAAGCGGAAGGGCGTCCGGACAGACCCTTGAAGGCGTCCAGACAGGTGTCCAAAACGGTGCCGTTTGACTAAAAATAGGGCATCCGGACAGTCAAATAGAGGCGTCCGGACGGTCCCATAAGGGTGTCTGGATGAGATAAAGGCGTTCGGACGGCCAGTGAGCTTATCTCAACCGACTTAAAAATTTTCTAAGGCACAGAGGGCGTCCGAACGGGACTTCCGGATGGCCAGTAGCCTTGCAACTTGAACTCAAAATTTTTTCCAAGTATTGGGAGGCGTCCAAACTGGGCGTCCGGACGACCAGTGGCATTGCACAAACATTTTGAAAATTTTTCTAAGTATGAAATACCGTCCGGACGAGCCCTAATGGGCGTCAGGACGACTAGAGCCTGTGTTACCCGACCACCTAAAAAATTCTAAGTGCAAAAAGGTGTCTGGATGGGCCCTATGAGGCATCCTGACTGGCATTTGTGTCAAAAAAAATTTTTAAACTAAACTTTTGATGACAACTCAAGTGTGCAATTCATCACAAGATTGCCCCCCCCCCCCAAACTTAGTATGCACATTGCCCTCAATGAACGAAAGAAGGAAGACGAAAGACACAAACTTAAGTGATGAAGGGCACACTAGACACTAGAGATTGTAACAATACAACAACACTACTATACATAATTACCCAATGAGTATTACTCGAGTGGAGGAGGATCTTCGAGACATAATGTCTCTATTTCTGCCACAAAATTTTCAATGTAATGTTTTAGACGATGTCCATTAACTGTGAATTGATTGTCATTTATGGGGTTTTGAATTTCAATGGCCCCATTCTCGTCGACTGTCTTCACTATATAAGGTCACGACCATTTACTACGCAACTTTCGAGAAACAAATGTAACTGGGTGTTGTACAAAAGGACTTTTTGACCAATGTCAAAAGATTTTCGAGAAATGTGTTGGTCGTGAAGAGCTTGCATCTTCACTTTCAAAATTCGCGCATTTTCATACTCGTTATTACGTTTTTCATCTAACTCTTAGAGTTGAAGTTTTCGATGATGTCCAGCGTCCTCGGGGTTTTCATTTATTTGCCTAATGGCCTAGTAAGCTTTGTGTTAAACCTCAACAGGTAAATGGCAAGCTTTGCCATAAATGAGCCTATAGGGTGACATGCCCAACTATGTTTTGTATGCAGTCCAGTACGCCCAGAGTGCATCCACCAACCTTAAGGACTAATCCTTGTGGTTGGGGTTCACAGTTTTTTCTAAGATATGCTTAATTTCCCTATTGGTGAGTTCTACTTGGCCACTGGTTTGTTGTTGGTAGGGCGTTCCAACTTTGTAGAGCGCTCCATATCTACGCATCAAGACCCCAACGGGTCTATTACAAAAATGGGTTCCACCATCACTTATAATCGCACGCAGCATCTCAAATCTTGAAAAGATATTTTCTATTAGAAATTTGATCACTACTGGGTGATCACTCGTCTGGGATGCTGCTGCCTCTCCCTACTTAGATACATAATTAATACCCACTAAAATGTATAAATGCCCAAAAGAACTAGGAAACGACCCTATAAAGTCGATACCCCAACAATCAAATATTTTGATTACAATTATGGGATTCAAGGGCATCATATTTCTTCTAGTAAGAGTACCTAGTCTTTGGCATTTGTCACAAGCAGTACAAAATGTGTAGACATCTTTAAACATAGTCGGCCAATAAAAACCACATTGGAGGACTTTAGCAATTGTTTTCTTGGTGGAGAAATGCCTACCACAAGCATATGAGTGGCAAAAACTAATTATGGAATGAAATTCATTATCTGGTACACAACGTCAAATCACCTGATTAGAGCAATACTTGTAAAGGCATGAGTCATCCCATATGAAAACTCTAACATTTCGAAAAAAATTATTTTTATCATTGGATGACCATTGAGATGGAATCTTACCTGAAGCCAAGTAATTAGCTATATCCGCAAATCCAAGGGGTACTAGTATGAGTAACAAACTGGATGGAAAAAAATTGTTCATCAGGAAAATGTTCCGAAATGGGAGATTTGTCTTTGTCTTGGCCATCAACAACAAAGCGAGACAAGTGATCAACTACCACATTTTCTACCCCCTTTTTGTCCCGAATTTCTATATGAAACTCCTGAAGGAGTATAATCCACCGAATTAGTCGTGGCTTAGTGTCTTGCTTGGTGAGTAAGTACTTAAGTGCGGAATGATCAGTATAAACTATGACAAGTGAGCCGACTAAGTAAGATATGAACTTATCAAGTGCAAAGACCACGGCAAGAAGCACTTTCTCGGTGGTAGTATAGTTCATTTGTGCATCATTTAAAGTTTTACTAGCATAATAGATGGCATATGGTTTCTTGTCCTTTCTTTGACCAAGCACAGCCCCTATAGCGAAGTCACTCGTGTCATACATGAGTTCAAAAAGTAAAGACCAATCAGGGGCTTGCATGATAGGTGCAGTGGTCAGCCCTTTTAGCTTGTCAAAAGCTTGTTGGCAAGGCGATGTCCATTCAAATGGAATATCCGTGAATAACAAATGATATATAGGACGAGAAATAGCACTAAAACCTGGAATGAATCGCCAATAAAACCTGGTGTGCCCTAAAAATAAACGGATATCTTTAACATTGGTAGGGGGTGGAAGGTTCTGAATAAGGGCAATCTTAGCTTTGTCAACACTATCCCAATTAAGGACCACATTAGTCTCCTTACATCTTTACAAAACTTTTTTCAAATTTTCTAGGCATTGGTCATAGGTATTCCCATAGACAGAAAAATCATCCATAAAAACTTTCAAGATTCTTTCTACCATGTCACTGAATAGGCTCATTATGCATCTTTGGAAAGTGGCCGGTGCGTTGCATAGGATGACAGGCATTCTTCTATAAGCATATGTGCCAAAAGGACAAGTAAAGGCAGTTATATCTTGATCTTCTGAGGCTATTTCCATTTGATTGTAGCTCGAGTACCCATCCAAAAAACAATAATAAGCTCTACCCGGCACACGCTCTATGACTTGATCAAGGAATGGTAATGGAAAGTGGTCTTTGGTGGTGACGGCATTGAGACGTCTATAGTCAATGCACATGCGCCATCCTGTCTGGATCCTAGTTGGTATTAATTCATCTTTGTCATTTTTCACCACTATTACGCCAGACTTTTTAGGGACCACTTGAGTAGGGCTCACCCACCTAGAATCTGCTATTGGGTAAATAATACCGGCATTGAGAAGTTTCAAGACTTCTCCTCTAACTACTTCTTTCATATTAGGGTTCAATCTTCTTTGCCTTTGGCGAACCGGTTTAGCCTGTTCCTCTAAGTGTATACTATTTGTGCAAACTAATGGGCTAATACCATGTAAATCAGCAATTGACCACCCTATGGCTTTATGGTACTTTAAAAACACATTCTTCAATCGATCCTCTTAGCCTTCAGACAGGCTAGAAGATATCACTACTGGGTAAGATTCACCATCGCCTAAAAATATGTATTTAAGAGTAGATGGTAATGGCTTTTGCTCCAGAACAGGAGCTTCTACTTCTGATGGTTCAGGTTTACAAGCACTGAGCTTTAATGGCTCAACACATTGTGTCTAATGACTCACAGATATAGCAGGAACACACTCTATTTTCTCATTCTGGATTAAGGCCCTCTCAAGTGGATCTATAAAAGATTCTCTATTAAAATGTTCTTGTACTAGAATATCTATCATGCTAATCTCCCTGATGTCTTCACACTCTCCCGATTTCTTACCCGCATGGAAGATGTTCATATTTACAGTCATGTTTCCAAAGGATAAGTTCAACTCCCCGCTCCTACAACAAATAATAGCATTGGATGTTGCTAGGAAGGGATGACCTAAAATGACTGAAATAGGAGAATGATCATTTGAGTTCCCCACGGTGTCTAACACTACAAAATCAACCGGGAAGTAGAATTTATCCACTTGGATAAGCACATCTTCCACCATGCCCCGAGGAATCTTAATCAATCGATCAGCTAATTATAGGGTGATTCTAGTAGGTTTCAACTCTCCTAACCCTAATTGTTGATAAATAGAAAAAGGTAGAAGGTTCACAATAGATCCTAGATCTAGCAAAGAATTATCAACCCTATGATCTCCAATTATGCATGGACTGGTCAGACTCCCCGGGTCCTTGTATTTTGGTGAAAGATTTACTTGTAGAACCTCTCTAGCTTCTTGGTTCAGAAAAAAGGCTTATCTCACAGTGAGTCATCTCTTTATGGTGCACAAGTCCTTTAAGAACTTTGCATATGAAGGGATTTGCTTAATAGCATCTGCGTACAAAGTCTTTAACTCTTCAACAGATTCATCAAGTCTAGCATTAGTTGCTTACTGTACTTGTATGAATTGGGTCAAAGGATCCTCTACAGGTCTCAGAAGAGGTGGTCTATAAATGTTTGTTGTTAGTGATGGAAATTGTTGACCTTGTGCTTGGTGTTGATTAGGGGGGGCCATTAAATTGCTACGGGTGTTGGAATTGTTGGGGTGCTGAGTTACCATCAGTCCTCCAACTAAAGTTGGGATGGTTCCTCCACCCTGGGTTATATGTAGGTGCATATGGGTTTCCTTGTCCTTGTGGAGCCTATGTTGGTTTACTATAAGGGGCAATAGCATTTATTTGACCATGCAACACTTCCCTAAAGACTGGAATTGTAGGACAAAGATCTATCCTATGCTCATCACTATCGCACACACTACAACTAAGTTGGGTTTCACACTCAACTACTGTAATTTTTTTCATTCCTAGGGCCTCTAATCGCTTAGTCAACGTGGTTATCTTTGAATTATCCTCATCTAAATGCCTTAACGGATATATGGTGCCTTTCCTTAAGTTGTTTCTAATCTCAGGATTTTTAGTCCCTGTGGTGTCCTAATCTCTCGCGTTATCAGCTAGAAAGTCAAAGAAGTCATAAGCTTCTTCTGGAGATTTATCATAGAAAGAACCATTGCACATTGTCTCCACAAACCTTTTGAGTTCAGGAGTCAAGGCAGAAAAGAAAGTTCTAACCAACCTACATGGGTCTTGTCCATGATGAGGACATGAATTCAAAAGTTCTTTATATCTCTCACAACTATGGTAAAATGTTTCATTATCAAAAGGAGTGAACTATGAAATTTGGTGACAAATCGCCTCTGTGTGGTGCTCAAGAAAGAACTTTTTTAGGAACTCGGCCTGAAGGACATCCCATGATGGAATAGACCTCGGCCTTTAAGAATTTAACCAAATTTTAGCTTTATCCTTTAATGAGAATGGAAACAATTTGAGACGGATGGTCTTGACAGAGCAGATATTATCAAAGCACATATTACAGACCTCTTCAAACGCTTTAAGATGGGTATATGGATTTTCAGAATCCATCCTATGAAAATGTGTGATTAATTGCATGATACTTGACTTAAGATGGAATGCATTTTGGTTAGGAGGTAATATAATGCAAGAGTTTGGAGTCTGTCTTTGTGGGTTTCGATAATCTCTCATAGTTCTCTGTGGTGGTGTAGGTATTTGGGGTTGTGGGGGTTGCATGTTATTACCCCCATCTATATTCCCATCATCACTCAGTAAGTGGGCTATGTCAAAGTCTATAAGTATTGGTGTAGTATCAGAAAAAACTCTAGACCAAGTGATGTAAACAGGTGGGGTTGTTCTCAAAATTCTGTGTACTATCCTTTCGCCAAACTGACATGCAATGCAATGCACATTAATACACCAATCTGCCACAACAGTGAAGTAGAGATAAATAATATTTAATTTAAATTTCTAACCGAACCAGCAATCTCCATATAAAATATCCACCAATTTGCAATTAAAGCCTAAACCTCCTCTAAACAAATATAAAATTTATCTAAAAGAAACCAGTAAAACAAATAAAAGAAAATCTAATATGCTCACAGATAGTAGGGATGGAACGAGGTTACCCAATTGAGCAATTGAATTTCCTCGTTGTTGTAGTTTGATGGTGAAGCTGTTTCTGCAAGAATCAATTCCTCTCGAGTTCGTTTGCTTTGTTTTTGTTCTTGTATATTTTTATTTTTGCCCTGTTTGTTTTTCTTACCTTAGCTTATTTGCTTGGTAAAGTCCTTGGCAACGACACCAAAAACTAATCACTCTTAAATAATGCAATTTATATCCGCCAGTGTGCGGTTGCGATACAATAATAATATCTCGGTAAGTCCGAGGTCGATCCATAGGGAATACAAGAAATAAGCTTAATCTGGCAAGGTCTACAATCAGAACAAAATAATAACGAGCTTAGAGTCAATTAAAATCGCAGGAAAGCTTCCAAAAAGAAAGTAAAAATCAATTGTTGGAGATGATTGATCTAAATTATCAGACAATAAAATTAAACTAATTTTTAGGGATGTATTCAAATATTATAAAAAGGTCTTGGCAAGGTTTGATCTAGTAATAGGCCTACAGGTAGGTTCCCAAGATAGTTTTGATTAAAAAAACTCAAGATTTGATTACCCTTTTAGAGTCGATATTCATTTATTTACTAGTGTTCATACCAGGGTCCCATTCATACATATCCCAATTTATAAACCTGTCTACAAGATATTTTGAAACTTAATCAAGAACAGTAGATTTCTAAAGTACTCTTAATAGGAATATATATATGCAGTTATAATTAATATCCTTATTAGAAATTCTAGGTATACATATCCCTACTTACAAATCAGTCTATACATACATGCTAGATATGATCAAGAATATTATTTTTGAAGATATTCATAGGCAAGAAAATGAATCTTGATCCAAGATGTTGAAATCTTGAAAAATACATAACTATCTTGAATCTCTGCATGTAACCTAGTTACTTTCTCAACCCATACCAAGAACGGATTTAGCTACTAAAATGCATGATAAAGATTGCAAGAATGGAAATTATAATTAAAGAAAAAAATGTTGCATTAAAGAAATATAATCTGGAATTCACAATAAGAACAAGAAAGAAAAACTAAAGACGAAAACAAAAGATTAAAAGATGCTCCATTGAAAGATTAAAAGATTTGTAGCCTCCAAAGGTTGGATGATTCCTCCATCCAAAACCCTAGAAAAACCCTAGGATTCTTTTCATCCTTCAGAAAATAGAACTCCTAAACCTATTTTACTACCTACTAATCTATCCCTAACCCAAAAGTGAATTAATCTATAAATCTCGTCGTTAATCGTACGAACGGTTCCCACCGAATGCTTAGATGGGCTAGGTCATTTCACAAACGTTGTAGGTCTCGAAATGTTAAATGAAATTGACATATTGTGGGTCTGAATAGCCTTTCTGGTTCGAGAGATATGGGCTTCCAAAGTTCCAACTCTGTGTGCTTCAGCAGCTTGTACCTTGACAGCAACCTCCTGAAACCTATGATTATATTGCATTTGAAATTATTCCATTTAAACTCAAAACCTACATAAAGCATTATAAACTCAATTAATATTAAAACATAACTAAAACAACATATATAATCATAAACTAATGCTAACAAAGTACTAATTAAGACCTTATAATTGCACTTTTGAAGCGCAATCAAAAACCCTAATTTTCTTTCTTAAAACATGACTTCTATCCTTGCCTCAAAACCTAGGTTTCCAAAATCTCCTTCTTTACATCTAAATCCTAGGTTTCCAAAACCCATTTTCTACATCAAAACTATAGTCTCCCAAATCTAGGGTTTCCAAAACTTAATTTTCCAAATCCATGCCAAATCCAATCTCCCCATTTAGGAAACTAGATCCAATCCTCCGTTTTTGGAAACAAAATCAAAACATCTCTTTTTAGAAACAAAATCCAATCCTTTGTTTTAGTAAATAGGAATCTCAATCCTTCCAACTCCAAATCTTTCCTAAATCCACTCCTTTCTAATCTTATATTTTCCTAAGCCTTAAGTTTCCAAAACTTAAACTTTTAAATCTTCCCTTAAATTTTAAACTTCTTAATCTTTCCTAAACTCAAACCTTTCCTAATTTCAAATCTTCCTAAATTTCAAATCTTTTCAAATTCAAAACTTTCTTAAGTCAAAACTTTATAAAAACGAAACCTTCCTTAAGTTAAAACTTTCCAAATCCTAAACTTTCTTAAATTAAAACTTTCTAAATTCTAAACTTTCCTAAAATGAAACTTTCCTAAATCCAATCTTTCCTTAATCTTCGAAGTCCAACGTTTGAGTCAAATCTTTTCTAAAACCTATCTTTCTTAAGTCTAGGTTTCCTAAACCTCAATCTTTCAAAAACAAGTCCAAATCCCTCTTCCAAGTTCTATCTTTCCAAATCAAAATCCAATATTTTCAATTTCAAATTCCAAATTTCCAATCCTCTATTCTAAGTTCAAATTAAATCCTTCTTCAAATATTCTGTTCTAAGCTCAAATCAAAACCTTCTACGTTCTATCGGACACTGGTCCAAACTATGACTGACCTGATTCCTTAAAACCTTCTAAGCTTAAATTAAAACCTTTTATTTTCAAAGCTAACTTTCTTTCAAATTTTCAATTCCAAATTTCTATTTTCAAATCTCTATTTCCAATTTCTAAAACTTTCCAATTTCAAATCTATCTTTTCAAATCTCTTTTCTAAAATCAAATCAAGTCTCTTCAAATCCATTTCCAAATCTAACTTCAAACTCTCTTTTCTTGCACTTGCGTATCATGCATTATTCTTTTAAACATTCTTTTCTAAAGTAGATAGTTCTGGACATTTGTTAGTCGAAAACTCTACTGGTTGAATCTAGGGTGAATAGACATGTAGGTACTGTGAGGACGGGGTAGGGTGATAGCTTAGTGCATCTTTCCTACACGTAACCAATCTCCGAACCTAGGATCTCTGTTTTCAAAAGACCAAAATGGAGTTATTTTTAAAAAACGGCATAAATATTTTTCAAAGGTTGCCAAACAACTTATTTTCTTAAAAACCCTCTTTTGAGGAGGTATTTTCAAAATCGTTTTCAAAAACCCTAAGTGTGGTATTTGGATTGTGCTTAGTTTTTAGGTGACCTAACTCACCTTAATCAAGTTAGGTGTCGACTCTGAATTGTTTTCCAAAAGCCCTTTATTCAAATCAATTTTCAATTCAAACCTAGTCGCACTTATTCTTCTAGGAGGATAAGTTCTAACGACAGAGTATAGTATTTTTTCCACTTGTGTGTGTATTCCTCAAGTACAAAAAATCTGGGCACGACAGCTGGCGACTCCGCTAGGGAAACTTAGACGGTTAGGCCGTAGTCATGTCTCTTCACCCTTCACCCATGTAGAGTCTTCAATTAACTTGTTCAATTCTATTCACTTTAAATTTTCAAAACCAAAATTTCAAAATAGTTTTCAAAAACCGTGCATTTATTTTCATTCATATTATCTTGTATTAAGTTTGCCATCAACATACTAACTCTTGTATCTTTGTTTTGTAGGTGCGCTTTTTATTTACATTTTATTAACTGCCATGAATGAATGTGATGAACAGGATGGATGTGACTTGGTGGGCTCTTTCGTCCACTTTCTTAAATCACACACACACTGCACGTGCACTTCCATTCTGCATACTTACATTTTTACCCTAATTTGTCCCTTCTGGTTTGAAGGGGGAACGGTATATTGGTTATGGATAAGATGCTGTGTCAGTTTCTTCGCCTACGGCCTCCTGATGGTTTCCCTGCTCGAATCACCAACTGATCATGGCACCACCTCGGGGAGTGAGCCTAGGTTTGAAGATCCGAGGACCGAGCCTTTTTAGGACGTATTAGTAAACCCTCAACCTCATGCTCATATAGACACCATGCATAGCTGAACCTCTACTAGATTTGAAACATGCATACCGTTTTCCAAAACCATAGAGGAAAGGGCGATTGCTTTTACTTTCTTTTATACCTATTTATTCCTGTTGTTATAATAACTATATTCTTAATGTTATGATGCCTGTCTAACTACTCTTGTATGCACGTTTACTTTATCATTGCATTCTCTCTCCTTATACTCTATGCATCCATATTCATGCATTCTATATTTCATGTCAAGACAAGAGTTCCAGAGTAATTCAAGTCACTGCATTCTCATGCATATGATCAACCCAAAGAGAGTGACACCAAGGTTACTCTCCCTTGCATTAAACCTATGCAAACCCTAAGGGTTTCCACGTAACCCTAATGAATCATTGCATGTATTTCAAGTCATCCCATAAGAGGGGCCCCAACCCCTCTATGCACACCGAGATAGGATTGCCAAGAAGACAAGAGGCAATCAATCAACAAAGTCTCTCAGTGACCTCCTTGACATCAAACCCAACGAAGGTGAATCCGAAGACTCAAGAGTAGTTTAGGATTTCTTATGTAAAATTAGATAGTTGAAAGTCCAAAGGAAAAAT
The DNA here is from genome assembly GCA_033060915.1 of Euryodendron excelsum. Lineage (NCBI taxonomy): Eukaryota > Viridiplantae > Streptophyta > Magnoliopsida > Ericales > Pentaphylacaceae > Euryodendron > Euryodendron excelsum. Next base: position 14,984,228 of record CM065384.1, on the reverse strand, counting down.
GTTTCCCCTCCCCTTGTTAAAATGTGCTTTGTCTCTTTTGTTTTAAACCCAGAAGTTCAATGTACTCCTTTTCCGCAAATGAATGAATGTAAGAATGAGTATAGATACTTGATCTATGGTAAGGTACTCGCCTACAGGGGCAAAACCCCTATCTCCAAAAGTGAGCAAATACATCATGTTTAGTTTTCCTCTCAAGCAGGGGCACCCCTAGGACATGCATTGCATAAAAAATTTTCAAATCAAAGCACTGACTTCTCTTTTGTTTCTTGTCTTCTATCCTCCCCTCCTCATCTCCAAGCACCAAAGAGAATCGAAGGCAAAAGTAAGATAAGAAGGGGGTTTTCTAAATCACTTACTTATTATCATCATATTGCTTACACGTTCACTTCTTTTATGCTAATGCACCCATATCCATTCCAAGACAAGAGTTTCAAGAAACTCAAGTCATTTCATTCTCATGCATCTAATCAACCGTATAGAGAAAGGAGCAATCCAATCTCATGTTAATCGAACCTACCAAAACTCCTACGGGTTCTTAAACCCTAAGGATTCATGGTATGCATAGAACCATGTCTCAAGAGAGGCCCAAATCTCTCTTAATCCATGGAGGTGGGATTGCCCAAATAAGAAAACATCAACCAGCCCACGTCGAAGAGGTATTGTATCGAATTATAGGGGCAAAACCCCACCTCTAAAATGGACTTATCATCATGCCTAGATTCCCTTAAAAAAGGGACCTTCATAGGACATGCATCGCATAGAACCTCTAACTCCACATGCTAACTGTATTCTATTTTTCTTCTTCTTTTTGTAGGTCAGAGATCACAATTGAATTCATGGAATCCCTCTAGTAGCCCCACCAAATTCAAACTCATAGAAGGATAAGCCTAGTTGTTCGAAGAGGCCGAACCTATATCAGAGAGCACGAAGAACTAACCATCCATCAACAAGACATTACCTCCACACCATGCCGCGACAACCACCGTCCATGCAAAAGGAGGCTTCACCGTTTGCAAAGTCCTATTAGACCCGTGTATTGCTATAAAAGAATCTCTTAACTTCCGAATGCATGCCAAACACTGTAAAAGATCTGTCACTTCGCCCTCTGTTGTTTGGTAATATACCCGGGGAATGAAATACCAAAGCAGTCAGCACAGTTTTAGAACCCTGCTAGGGGTTCTCACCAAGAGGTCCACAAGAAAAGGGAGGTTTTTACAAAATTTGTCTATTTTCTTTTCGTTTCTCTATTTCTCGCATATCTTCTTTAAATAAACATTGCATGTCATGTAATCATATTTTTAAATGAAAATGGGTAGTTTCCAGTTTATCCCCTTTGTCTTATACTCTTGTGGATGATTATTACTTTTAGGGATTCTTTTCCATTTGGTAAATGATTCGATTTAAAGGATAGGATAGCATGAGCAACCCATTCAAAGAGGGTTAAGACCTTTAAGAAACAAAGAGAGAGTGAGAGATAGGAAGGAGATAGTATCATAAAAAAGGTGTGGAGTTCATTGAAAAGGCGACACTTGCGTGATATCCTGGCTAAGCAATGGGCAGCCAAGTGCTCAAAATGATGAGGAGCCATTTGTTCTATTTATCCCAAATAAATACTACCCTTTGCTCAACCTACTAGAGCCGTTAGTGATCTCTTTTCAGATATCCCCAAACCTATAACCGTCCGCCACACTGGGGTAAGTATAGAGTAGTTGATTCGATAGAATATATAGTGGTTTACCGATAGAAACACACCATTTTTTAGGAACATTGTCTAAATTTTGTATAAAGGCTTTATGGACTAAGCAATTTAATTTGAAGTGATGAAAGGCCCTCATTTATTCTAGCATACACATACAAATCCCTTTGTAAAGCCCACTTGAGCCGGTTAGTTTATTTAAGAAAACTGACCGAATGATCACTACCCATACTGGGTTAAGGCAGAGGCCATGAGTACGAACTAATGAGGAATGATGAAAAGGGTGATTTCCAAGAAGATATAATAAGCAATGAGGAAAAGGGCGATTTCCAAGAACATATAATAAGCAACGATGAAAATGGTGATCTTCAAGAAGTTATGGCATCTAAGGCGTCTCTAGTAAAGAAGATATTGTGTTTGTGGGATCTTCAAAGGAAGATACTATCATCCCAAAATATAAATGAAAAAGCTGGCATCTCCAAAAGTTAACTTAGCAACAAATTTCTTGAAAACAAAAGAGCAAAAAAAATCCTAAATTAGAAGGTAGAAAGCGATCTAGAAGAACAACAAGAGTATGAAGGAAAAAAGAAAGCAGTGAATGGAAGTTAAGTTGCCAAAGGTGATCATTAGTCTTTTAAAACCCCACAAGTAATAATGTTTGAGCCTTTATACCCTTTCATTCATAAACCCCTTAACCTAGCCTACGTTACGGTCCAAAATAAAGTCCTCTCTGATAAAAAAAAATTGCTTAGTCCAAATAAGCCTAAACAATACCCAGATTAAGTAGGATGAGAAATGAGAATTTGAAGGGAATGCAAGGGCAATCTCATGCTCCAAGGTTTGCTTAGATGGTTTTGGTTTAAACAACCTACTCAAAGAAGATCTTTGAGCCTAACTATCCCTTCGTTTCTCACAGCCTCTAAACCCAGCCTACATTACGGTCCTAAAAGAAGTCTTCTCGGATTAAGGGCTTAACTGTTTATCGCTCTACAAAGGGCATGCGAGTTGTCGCTCTAGCCACGATGGGATTTTGAAAATCTAAGAGAGAAAACTAAGTGAGGTCAGAAAAACCCTAAACAGCAACCCTGTAGAAAATAGGGATAAGATAGCAAACCAAAAAGTGAATGATCCCTAGAGAATGGTGCAAATGCTATTACACCCCGATGAGAATGAGACAAAACCGAATGGGACAGAATCCTGGAAGGGAAACAGAATCCTGAGAGTATGTGCCCTGGGGCAATCCTGGGTCATTATTTGTAAATAGTTTATATACATGTAGTATGTCATGCCCCATAACCTGGCCTATACAGATTTAGGGTACATGACCGGCCAGTAGCAAGGCTACCCAATGCCACATTACATAAACTGGTTGATCACCTATGCATAATCATTTATAATGATGCATAGTTGCAGAAATTAGAACTTTTGATAACTTAAAAATATAATCCGTGTCATACATGGTAAAGCTGTGTCTAATCCAAAACATAACATACATAAGGACCAAATCAAGGTCCACCAAAGTTATAGCATTATATCATTACAAAACATTGGGCCAAGCCCTCAAACATTATACAAAATATAGGCCCGTGGGCCGTAACTCAAAATCCATATATGGCCTTGCTTTAGGGCCTTCCGGATTGGCTACCTGAAAATCATTTAAGAAAACATAAGCTAATGCTTAGTGAATAGCAATGATGCTTGAGCGAGAAAATATCATGGACTAGCAATTATATCCAACATACAAGGATAAATAATCATTTACGCATAAGGAAATGAACTTTTGAACATATAAAGCGTATGCTTGAAACTCATAGCTAACGTAAGCATCATTTGAAACGTTTCAACATTTCAAAACATAGTATCATGAGAAGAGATGCAACATAACATTATTCTTGATATAACATTTCATAACTTGTCGTAAAACATGTGAACATATTATGGTTCTCGATTCAAAACATAAGTGTGCTACAACTCGGCATATAAGCTAGGCTCCATAGTAACCATATAGGTCACTCTAAGGCTCTTTAGGCCAGGGACGTCTCCTAACATAGATAGTTTATTTCCCATCCCCTATCGTAGGACTATTGGGCTAGATTAAGGTCTTGCCACGAGAAGACTCGAGTTGGCACCATACATTGGAAACTTAGCATCTTTTTCATTTAAACATTATAGTCCATGGTTTCCATTCATAACATAATATAGCTTGCATGCATTTGAATTATGACATTTGTAATTGTACATAGCATTGATGCATTGAAATGTATGGAAAACATTCATGATATAGAGGTGAGCTTAAAACATTTAGAAAATACTAGAGTTTTACTCATGGCATATCGTTGCTCACCTCTCTCCAATTGAATGGGTGATAAATAAGGTGTTCCTACATTAAATGCACGTAGAAGCATAGAAACATCAATACAAAGTTCCAAAGCAAAGCAATAACACATAATTCAAGACTAAGCACATAAAACCCCCTGACCTCGACTCAACAACACCTCATTCTCACAACGAGAGAGTGAGGCTAACTCTAGGACAAGCCCCGATGCAAAATAAGAACATGAAGTTGAGATTTGAATATGAAAGCCAAAACGTCGACTTCTCCATCGAGTCCCAACCACCTCTCAACGATGAGTTCACACAAAAGGCTAGTTCCATTTGAAAATAGGCTTAAAGGCCTTTATTTTGATGGGTCATGGGCCAAAAACACATTTCGGGTGAAAAAGTTATGCTTCACGAAATGTGGACTAAAATTTTGAAAAATAATGTTGTTGGCATGGATTTTGGGTCAAATTCAAACCCTTATATCTCTCAATCTATAAGAAATTAGAAAACAAACTTTATATGAGTACAAAGGTCTATGAGTCTACTTTCTAACACTTTAAACGGTGCATCAATCTGAGTTTTCTAGAGAAAGTTACGCCTATTTTAATAAATAGTGTTGGGGCTATTAGACACAAGCGTCAACAAGGGCGTCTTGACGACCCAAGGCCAATTTTTCCCCAAAAATACCATCATCAGGACGCAAAATGTTGCGTCTTGACGACCCGAGGGCTTGATTCATCAAAAACACCATCGTCAGGACACAAAATGTTGGGTCCTGACAACCCGTGGCTACTCCAACACTTCAAAATTGATAGTCAGGACGCTAAAATGCGTTGTCCTGACGATCCCTGCATATTTTGTTCGAGAAAATGGTTCTCCAAACCTTAGATTTCCAACCCAAACCATTCCAAACTCTACCAAACTTGACTAATGCTTCTAGAGTTCAAAGATTGACCCAAAAGGATGACAATAACTCAAAATGGGGGAGAAGGAATAATTAAATCAAAAGGAATCTAAGGAAAAGACTTCAAACCCTAACATTTCATATATTTGGGGGTTTCAGTCCCCAACTCTCCAATTCTTCAATATAGAGTTAGGAGCTCTCAAATTCAAGTAATTGGGACTCAAGGAGTCCCCCCAAGACAAACCCAAACTCCCCCATCCATATAGATGCATATATATCAATTCCTAACACAAGATAGATACATATACATATAACATTGTAGAGAGAGAATGAAATCTTACATTCTTCAAGCTTAGTGAAGTCTTCAATGGCTTCTCTTAGCTTGGGTTGAGGCTCTCCAAGCTTACCTTCTCCTTCTCCTTCTCCTTCCTCCTCTTCCTCTCTCTTTCTCTCTCTCTCTCTCTCTAACAGTGGGGGTGTGTGTGTGTTATGTGTGAGTGTGTGTATAAGAGTGATACACATGGGAATAATCCCATGTGCCTCACCCCAAGGACTTAAGTGACAACTTACACTCTTATTGGTCATATTTGACCCAAAAGATAAAATAATTAACTTTAAACATTGCATACACTAGAAATTCTCATTAATATAATTAAATAGAGGTTTGGGATATCACAAATACAATGCATCCATGACATGTATAACCTATACATCCATTAAATTTTTGTGTAGTTTGTATCTATTCATGTATTCATCAAAGGCATAACATGCATTAAATTCCATTCATATATAAACCTGTGCATTAATGAAAAAAAATATTTAAAAAAAAATTAGGATGTGCAAAATAAGTCATACATCTAATTTCATGTGCATTCATAAAATATATAAAAATATAAAAAATAATATAATATAATAAATAAATAAATAAAAAGAGTATAACATGCATTCACCCCTTTACTTGTGCGTTTTTAGAATTGGCATAAGTAAACTGTTTTTGTATAAAAACTAACTCTAAGTCTTTTTCTCTCTCTCTAATAAGAAACAGAGAATAAGGTAAAATGCAAAAAGAAGCTAAAGCCACCCCTCAGACATCTCCAGCACGGGCACACACCTTAGAAAGCTAGAATTTCCATGGCCAACAAGAAACAGAGAATGGCGCAATGGCCCACCCTCGACCTCCCCAATCAAATGATTTCTAACTCGAGAAACCATGTATGCTGAAAAAGGGGAGTAATGAATAAGGGTTCGATCACTCAAAGCTGGAATAATGAAGCATATCCCCGAAGATGAGCATCGACCCCCTGCTGGAGACTGGTAAGGCTCACGAAGGTCTATCCCACCACCATAGGAGCATGGGAGTGCCCCTCACAAATCTTGACAAGCAGTGGACATAACTGACAGTTGACCAAGTCATCCCCCCCCCCCCCCCCGGCAGAAACATCAACAAGTTCAGGAGAAGCAGAGTTAGGGCTACCATAGAGAAATGGACCAATCTTGAGAAGTATGCCAATCCCCTATCCGTTGCAAACCCAAAATGAGAGAAACAAGAACTTCACTGAAATATAAGGAAACTAGGGTAGCATATCAGAAGAAAAGGCCGCACAATGAAGCCCAAGCTGAGAAGAAACAATCGTAACATAACCATCAAGAAAAGTAGGTCCCATAATGTCAGCTGAACCATCCCGAAGATCTAGGAGAACGCCATACTCATCAGGAGTAGGGGCAAGCTCACATTCCCCAAAATAGAAGCTCACATTCCCTAAAATGGAAGAGAGACAGGTTAGGTGGCTAAAAGGGAACCACTACTAGAAAACAAGTTGCACCAATAAGAAATAAGCCATGCAACCAAAGGACCAGCGAAAAATGTCTTGCTCATCTCGAGGATACCCGTTATACCAAACATGTAGTCAACTCAAAATAGCATCGGCCATCCTAAAAGTTAAAAATGGGAAACCTCGGCGTCCATCCCATCCTCGATGGCTGGGTCAATTGGAAGGAAGGGGTCAATTAGAGGCCTACTCCCCCCTCCCACTCTGGCTAGAAGATGCTCGATCAGCGGGGCGCTAACTACCCCTAAAAGCTGTAGGGATAAATTCTCCAATTCCTGTAGAAACCCCCTTCACATAAACACATAAAATCGCTCAAATTTAATCAAATAAGCACCAAAATGTAAAAATAACTTCACCACAATGTTCAAAACATATCGAAACATCAACTTCCACTGTACACATGGCTCAAGCGGAATTCTACACGTAAAAATCCATATAAAATAAAAAAAACTCACCTCTTGGAGTTCTCCGACGATGTGGCCTACTTCCGGCAATCCCCCATGGTCTCCAAGAAGCGCTCCTTCAATGTCTAGGTTGGTTTCTTCACGAACATTTTTGATTTTCCAAAAATTCTTCACAATCCTGCAAGTGTTCAAACCAAAAAATTTTATGGTTTTGATCCTAGGCCTGGCACCACTAGCAATGGCGCATGCTTATGCAATGAAACCAATTCCCCTCAAGGCTCTTACACCAAATGATTGGTATAACCAAACCCTTATTGAACAATCCCAACAACTTTCCCAAACCTATGCTCAAACTACCAAAGGATCTCAATTGCAAGCAGCAACTTCTTCTCGGCAAGTGGCGGTTTCTCATCCCACTCCTTCTCCAGTGGTGGCCACTAACCCTACTTTCAAATCAAAATACTTTCTTAAAACAAAATGCGAACAATCTATTGTTCTTTTGGAAAAATAAACATGGTCTGAGGATCCATTTGAAATTCCTCCTAGAGTGTTCCCTCCAAACACACATTTTCTTCAAATCTCTCCCATTCATACCCAACAATTCTATGAATATATTCTCATAGAAACTGATTCAATTACCCTCAAACACCATCTCACTCCTGATCAAAACCAAATTGCTTACTCTACTGTCTATATTAACAAAATCCTTACTCCCGAACAATGGGGACCTCATCCTTTCCAATCTCAATGAATTTCTGAAATCTTTAATCCTCCTACCTTCAATTATTACGATTACCAACAAGCTTGGTTCAACACTTTCTTCTTCCAAAACCATAAATTTAGTCAGTCCTGGTGGACTCATTGGTTCTTTTCTTGGTGGACTCATTTTGGTGCAATTATTCAAATCTTTCCTCCCTCCATCAATGAAGCCTTCCTTATTTACCAAGACAAATTCAAACCTGATAGATTTCTTTCCAAATTTTCTTGTGTTTTACCTTTCATGACCCAATTCTCTATTCCATGGATTTGTGCTTGGAATTATACTATTATTTCGCACAATTCCTTTTCTTACCTTGCCCGTAGCTTTCAAGTTAAATGGTGGGATAAATGGAATCCCCAATTTTGCACCCCACAAGCAGTTCATCAATTTTTCCAACAATATCCTGCAATTTCTACTGCTACTAACCCTCAGTTTCTCCTCAACCGAAGCCAAATCATTCCTCAATTAGTAGTGGCCAAATCAAAGAAAGAACTTCATCAACAACTACTAGAAACCCTATCATCTCTCTCAGATAGTGATGATGAGGCTTCTCCAGCAAATCCAGATCAAGATTCTCAAATCTCTTCTACAGATCTTGTACAGGATAACGAAGATGACTGTTACGGTGTCTTCACTCCAGTACAAACAAGGTCCAAAAGCAAGCAAACACGCCAGTGACAGAGCTATCAACTTTCGGTGATAACTCCATCAACTTTTGGCCACAAAGACAATTTTCACAAAAGACGAAAGTGCTACAGTATTTTCACAAAAGATGAAAGTGCTACAGTATTTTCACAAAAAGACAAAAGTGCTACAATAAAATTGACTTTTCTACTATTCACAATTGACTTTTTACTATTCTGCAAAAAACAAAAAAACAAATCGACTATCAGTGGATCTACAGTAACCAACTTTTCTCTATTTATACCCTATCTCTCCATGTTTTGAGACAGGCCAAGTTCGAGTTCCAACCTCTCTCTCTCTCTCTCTCCCTCTCTCTCTCTCTCTCTTTCTCTTTCTCTAGAATTCCTCTGTAATCAAACTCTGAAGTTCAAGTATCAGAGATTTCCAGATACTACCTGGTAATCTTCAAATGTTTATGTAATTTGTTTATGTAATTTTCAATTTTCAATTTCAAGATTCAATGCTGCAAACTTTAATATTAATAGTTATTTGCTTGTTCATTATTTTCTTTTATTCTATGCTTATACGGCCTTATTGGCTGGTTTTGATTGCTTTCATTATCTATTATCTGTTATAAGCTGCAAACAACGTCTGGTTGACCCTCTGGGCATGCCTATAAATCGTTGAGGCTTACTACCACAACTGTTTCTTCTTCTTCTACTTCTTAATTACTTTGATCTATTCCAGTTATCTGGTCCATTCTAGTTATCTGGTCCTTTCCAGTTATCTGGTCCTCTTGTTCTTCCTTTAATTTATTTTCGTTACTATTTCCTGGGTTAGAATGGTATCAGAGCCATAGTGTTTATAAATAGTTTATTAGTTTAATTGTTTGTTCTACATTCAAGTATTTATTTTCTGGTTATATGTCTGCTTATTTTCCTTTGCGTTGTCTGATGACAAACCTGTAAACCAACTTGTTGCGTAGCCATTGTAAGTCCTAGAATTGAGGCAGTAGGTGTAAGTCATTGACCGGCTAGGGTAAGTCTTGTTCATCCTATAGGATTTAATCTGATATATAATTTTGAATTAAATATTTAAATGTTAGATAATTAGTTTCATAATGAATTGTTTATCTAGAACTATGTCTTCTATATCTCCTCAATCTCATAGTAGTAATGACTCAACTATTCTTAATCAAGAAGAACAAAGTTTCCCTTCACCAAGTTGGACACCTCCTCGTGTCTCTGTTAATCAAGTTTACTAAATCAAAACTTTTGATTTTTTTTGCAATTATACTATCAAAACAGTTGAACAAACAATTCCTTTTACTGAAAAAACTGAACAAATTCAATTACTTAGCCAATCCACTATTAATAAATACAAACAGAAAAAATGCAATTATTTACATTTAGGATTAATACAAGTAGTTGTTGTTCCTTTAACTCGCCAAGGTCAAAATACTGGAATTCTTTTAACTTTACAAGATAAAAGACACAAAACATTCATCAATAGTACTTTAGGACTCATAGAAACAAGCCTTTACAGTAGACCAGTCCATTTTGATTGTTATCCAGGGTACGCTGTTTGTCTTCAAGATACTGGTATTCTCAAAGTCCTTACACTAAAAATAAAAACTTCTGGTTATGATTTAACACTAAGCAATATTCCATTTTCAATAATTTATCGCATTCATCTCAAAGCCATGACAACACTTATAGATCCACGATGTAGGATCACTAGTCCTAAAGGAGAAACCCTCCTTCTTTACACCAATAGTGATTCAAACATTAGTACTCCCAAAACCATACGCTGAGAAGATGTCAATCTCCCATTAGAATAGACGTTAGATAATGAGGTTCCCTCTACAACAATTGAAAACAAAGATTTGGAATATATCCAAGAAAGTACTAATGGTAGTGTCTGTATTAAATTCACAAATACCACAACAGGGTCAACTAGACCACAATTTTCAGATGTTGGTTCATCTATAAGTACCCGATTTCAGTCTTTTCCTCCTAGAAGTTCTTTTTCTTCTGTTCCTTCTTCTTCAATACCTTTTAGATCTCCTATCTTACAATCTGTCACAACTTCTAATGTTGCACAACCTATTTATACACATGATGATTTTCCCCAATCTCCCACATTATCTCAAATGCTTCCAGATCCTCCTCTTGATCCTCAAATAAATATGATAGAACAAGAATTTATTTTTGACAAATTTATTTTGATTCGTAATTTCAATTCTCCCCAAAATACACAGAAAAAGAATTGGTTTTTAGAAACTTTTGATGAAATTGCTCACCTTCATATACGTGAAGAATATTATCAGTTTGTTCAAAATCACAAAATCCATTTAAGTTTCTTTGACTGGTTTGAATATTATTCAAATTATTTTGACCAACTTAATGTTATTACCAATACTGAAAACCAATGGGTTACTTCAAACGATATTATTAAACCTTCTATTCATCCCCCTCTAAAAGAAATTCATATTCAACACAGATCTAGTATTATTACTGCTTCCTCTTTCAAACTTAAACCTGATACTTCACCTCCTAATGCCAAAGATACTTCTAATATTTTACAACAAAATAATTTTACAAATCAAACACTTAAAACTATAGGTGACCAATTAACTCGTGTAGAAAACTGTATCAACAAAAATCAAGTCACTACACTCACCACTGCCGAAACCCCTCTATTTACACCACATGACGTCCCTTCACATCTTCAAAATGAATTAAGTGACCAAGACTTTTCTTCTCAAATTGATCACAAACTTGCACAACTAGATCATGTTATTCGTGTTATTACTGCACCTAACACACCTCCATCTACTTCTAAAACTATTAATACTTTATCTCAACCAACTCTTTCTGAAGTTGAGGCTATTGAATAAACCATGAATGATTCCCAACCTTTAGAACTTAACGCTACTAATAAAAAACAAAAATGGAAATATCAAAACCGCTATGAATCTAATAACACAAAAAATTATTATCCTCGTCCTACTCTTCTTGATATGCAATATGAAGAAATGAATCAATTCACTCAAGCTGCTTATCATGGTGGCACCATTTATGAATGGAATTTTGATGGTATGACTGAATATCATATTCTTAACAAACTCCAAGAAATGACAATGGTTGTTTTAGCCTACAAAACTAAACAAAAATCTTCTGATACGCCACTGCTAGTGGTGCTAATTCCAAATTCCAAGCAGCTTTGCCCTTTTTCCCGCCAAAACTCGATTTCAAAAGCCTTTTGGGCCCCAATATCCATTTCGAAGCTCCCATTTTCGAAAATTTTGAAAGTCCGTCCCTTCAACCGCCTCCTGGTCAACATGGGACACTCACTCTATCGTTTTCTGTCTTTGATAAGCAAAGAAAAAAAAAGAGGGGCAGCTATAAGCACCCCATTTTTGCCCGCTCGGCAGTCTCCAGTCCATCCAGACTTGTATTCAAGTCAATATGGACGTATTCTAATCTAAATCAACTTTCCAAGTCTAACCCTGTCAATCGATTGCTTCGCGGGCCCTTAGGGCCCAAATAGAGGCAAAATGACCAAAATGCCCTTGGGGGCATTGTTCAGTCCAATTTCAATAGGCACGTCTTTCCGAAGACGGTAAGTCCCCTTTCCAATTTCAATTCTAATTCCAATTCCAATTCCAATTAAATTCGGCACACCTTTTGAGAAAGTTGATTCCTCGAGCTGGTAAGACCATCCAATTCGGCACGTTTTCAAGTGAACTCTTCGAAACAGTAAGTCCCTTTAGACCCGTCGACCGGGATGAGACCCCAAGTCCCCTAGATGATAGAACGGTCCACCTTTGGCGCCTCCTAGCCTGCCAATGCAGAAATGTCCGTTTCGACACGCCTTCTGAGAAAGTTGATTCCTCAGGCGCTAAGTTCATTTAGCAGCTTCCTGAGATCAGGCAGTCTCGGGAATGATGGCGAGCCGTCAGAGTAGCGGAAGTATTCGTAAACATCGCAACCGTTAGAGTGGCGGAAACACTCGTAAATAGGTCGATATAGGGAATTGTCAAAAAACCCCTGTATCATGGGACCGCTGTCAGAGTGGCAGAAACACTCAAAACCCAGGTCAACACTAGTGCCTGCTAGCCTACTCTGGTGAAAAATAACCAAACTACCCCTAGGGCCATTTTTGACACATTTCTCAAGAAAGTACCTAAGTCCTCAGAATGATAAGTCCACCTTTCCAAGATGGTCTTGAAGGCAATCTGGCATGATTATGTGCCTTCTAGTCAGTTTCGGGCTAATTCTGAGGCTTTTCGGTCAAGATAACTATTTTGTCCCTAGGCATCCGAACTCCCCGGGAACCACGCCAGCACTGGGTATCAAACCGGTAACCTCTCGAGAATGTTTTTTATAGTATTTCCAACCTTTCATTGTCTTTTCGGATCATTCCGAGTCAATTCCGACAAACTCGGTGCAAAATGACCATTTTGCCCCTAGGGGGCCGGTTGCCTTTTCCAACTACACTAGCTCTGGATATCAAACCGGTAACCTTTGGGAACATTCTAAATAATGTTTCCAAACTTAAGTCTTCTTCCGGGACATTCTGAGTCCGTCCCGACAGCTTTCCGATCCGGTTGACTGTTTTACCCCTAATGGCCCGGTCAACCCTTCCAACACATCTCAACATCATTCTTCAAGTCTGTTACCCCCGGGACCCTATTCTAAGGGTTTATGTCCCTTTCCGGCCTTCTGGGTCATTCCCAACCCCTTCAAATCATTCCTGGACCTTCCAGAGTCACTCCTAGTAAAGTCAGGCTAAAAATTGTATGGTAGTCACTAGTACAAGCACCCAAATCTTCTAAAGATACATTGCTTGCTGACCTTAAAACTTTTCTAAGTGGCTGGCGCTAATAGAAGGAATTTTTGCCTGGCGTCACTACAACAGGCGCCGGGTCATTCCTCTCTTGATAAATACAGAGCCTCTTCTAGTGTGAAGGAGGTCCGCAAACTTAGTCTAAAAACTCCCCTCTTCGATATACAGAGCTCGTAGCCTCCCTAAACCCTAGTCTTCTTTAGGTTTTCCAAAACCCTAGCCTCCATACACGAACCCTAATTCACATATACTCCTATACACTTAAACACTAGCCTCTAAAGTCTCCATTGAAGACTTGAAGTGTTGCAACCTGAAGCTCTCAAAGATCAAGATAAAGACTGAAGCAAAGACCGAAGCAAAGCAAGAAAAGCAAAGCAAGCAAAACAAAGCAAATAAAAAGAGATACAAGGTCGCCTCTCTATTTAAGTTTACGTATCTTCCCTCTCTCTCTTCTCCCTCCGAGCCCATTTGGATGTTTTTCTATTTAATCCCCCATCTTCTTCCCCCCCCCCCCCCCTCCTTACATGCTTGAAAGAAGGGACTTCCCGGTCCATATGTAGGATTAGGCTATTGAGAGTCACCATGTCGGGGGCTTTATCTTAGTCTAACCAGAGACCACGTGGGTTCGGCCCCCTTGATTATGTGGTGAAGCCTTAACCTTGTATGTTCATGACCCTAACTTACATTGTGCATATAATGATCTTGCATTCCTCTAAAATTTGTTTTCAAACTTGCATCAAAATCATTTTCAAAACTTGCATTAAATCTTCTTCTTCAAAACTTGTTTTCAAAATCACAATCCTAAGGTGATTCTAGCCTTTCCATGGCTAGGGTTGCTTTAGAAAAGTGTTATATTTAAAGCGACCAATGTGGTCCATATTTTCAAATATTTGTTATTTTCAAAACCACTATTTTAAAGTGGTTCTAGCCTTCTTATAATTAGAATCACTTTAGGAAAGTGAGATATTTTTATGGACTTTCCAAAAACTTTCTTTTAAAAAATCTCTCTTTCTAAAAACTCTGTCCAATCTCCTTCTCAAAATTCCTTTCCAAAATTATTTTATAAAACATTCCCTTCAAATATGTATTTTACAAAATGTCTTCTTAAACTCGTTTTCAAAATGCTCCCTTCGAAATTCACTCCCTAGGTCTCCTTCTTAGAAAAACTCTTTCTAAAAATCCCTTTCCAAAAACTTTCTTTTCAAAATTTGCTTTTCAAAAATTCCTTTTTAAGATCTCCTTCCAAAATTCTCTTTCCAAAAACTCTCTCAAAGTTTTACTTTCCCAAATCCCTTCCCTAAAAACTCTTTTTAAATCCCTTTCTAAAACAAATTCCTCTCAAGGATTTCCTTCCAAAACATCTCCCTTTTCAAAAACTCACTTACCCAAAAATCTCTTTCCTTGAAGCCCAAGTCAAACCCTAGAGCTAACGATTAGGAAACCCTAATTTCCTTTCTTAAAACATGACTTCCATCCTTGTCTCAAAACCTAGGTTTCCAAAATCTCTTTCTTTACATCTAAATCCTAGGTTTCCAAAGCCCATTTTTTACATCAAAATTATAGTCTCCCAAATCTAGGGTTTCCAAAACTTCATTTTCTAAATCCATGCCAAATCCAATCTCCCCATTTAGGAAACTAGATCCAATCCTCCGTTTTTGAAAACAAAATCAAAACATCTCTGTTTAGAAACAAAATCCAATCCTTTATTTTAGTAAATAGGAATCTCAATCCTTCCAACTCCAAATCTTTTCTAAATCCACTCCTTTCTAATCTCATACTTTCCTAAACCTTAAGTTTCCAAAACTTAAGGTTTAAAATTTTTCTTAAATTTTAAACTTCTTAATCTTTCATAAACTCAAACATTTCTTAATTTCAAATCTTCCTAAATTTCAAATCTTTTCAAATTCAAAACTTCCTTAAGTCAAAACTTTCTAGAAACGAAACCTTCCTTAAGTAAAAACTTTCCAAATCCTAAACTTTCTTAAGTTAAAACTTTCTAAATTCTAAACTTGCCAAATTCCAAAACATTCCTAAAATGAAACTTTCCAAATTCGAAACCGTTCATAAAATGACGCTTTCCTAAAATAACACTTTCTTATTTTGAAACTTTCCTAATTCGAACTTTTCCTAAGTCCAACCTTTTCTTAATCTTCCAAGTCCAACATTCGAGTCAAATCTTTCTAAATCTCAAATCTTTCCTAAAACCTATCTTTCCTAAGTCTAGGTTTCCTAAACCTCAATCTTTCCAAAACAAGTCCAAATCCTTCTTCCAAGTTCTATATTTCCAAATCGAAGTCTAATATTTTCAATTGCAAATTCCAATTTCCAATCCTCTATTTTAAGTTCAAATTAAATCCTTTTTCAAATCTTTTGTTCTTAGCTCAAATCAAAACCTTCTACGTTCTAACAGACTCTGGTCCAAACTACGACTGACCTGATTCCTCAAAAATGATACGTAGGCAACCCTTATGGGTGCGGTCACAACCTTTTTCAAGCTTTTATTTCCATAACTTTTTTTTTTAGACTTTCAATTCCAAATTTCTATTTTCAAATCTCTATTTCCAATTTCTAAAACTTTCCAATTTCAAATCTATCTTTTGAAATCTCTTTTCTAAAATAGAATCAAGTCTCTTCAAATCTATCTTCAAACTCTCTTTTCTTGCACTTGCATATCATGCATCGTTCTTTTAAGCAATTTTTTCTAAAGTGGATAGTTCTGGACATTTGTTAGTTGAAGACTTTACTAGTTGAATCTAGGGTGAATAGACATGTAGGTACCACAAGGGCAGGGTAGGGTGATGGCTTAGTGCGTCTTCCCTACACGTAACCAACCTTCGAACCTAGGATCATTGTTTTCGAAAGATCAAAATGGAGTTATTTTAAAAAAAGGGCTTAAATATTTTCCAAAGGTTGCCAAACAACCTATTTTCTTAAAAACCTTCTGTTGAGGAGGTAACTCACCTTAATCAAGTTAGGTGGCGACTCTGAATTGTTTTCCAAAAGCCCTCTATTCAAATCAATTTTCAATTCAAACCTAGTTGCACTCATTCTTCTAGGAGGATGAGTTCTAACGAGAGAGTACAATATTTTTCCCGCTTGTATGTGTATTCCTCAAGTGCAAAAAATCTAGGCGCAATAAGGAGTTATATGGAAAAATTGGTGATTATAGTTATTTAGGTGGCATTGCATACCATCTATATTGTATGTCTTGCATTGCACTAGAGAGAATTATCCATGGTGGACTAACCAAAGGCTTAGTCATAGTGGACTAGCCGAGGGGTGCCACAGTGGGCATTCTTTCATAACGAGCCATCGATATATTGGGCTAACACTATCTAAATCGCCCACATATTTGGGTCTTTCATGCATCGCATCATAAAATATTATTTATTGGTGGATTATCTATTGATAGCTGATTATGTGATTATATATATAACGTTTCTGTATGAGTTTGATTATCAATCATGAGCACGATGACAATTAGTTGACCCCCACACAGACTATTTTGGCAGGTAACGTGGAGATGATGGTTTGATTCACTAGAATTTTGGTCTTTGCCGCAGTGGCATTCATGTTGGTGTTAGAATGTTGTGTCTCGGGGCTTAGAAAAGCTATTGTTGCTTTACTTTCAGTTTCTTGTCATATTTGTATAAGACGTTAGGATTTGAGTTATATTTGTATTTTGCTTTATGTTAGCTTCAGTTTTACAAGGGTTTGTTATGTACCTATATTTGAAAGATGTGTGTAAGGTTATGGGATGATTTACTCTAATGTACTTTATATTAATGTATAGTTGGTCCATGATTATATAAAGCAATGGTGTTTATTCCGCTGTATTCTATTTTCGTGTGTGGATTAAGGTGTCATTCGCATGTACGGTGACATTAATGTTGTCTAATTGGGAGCTTGGTATCAAAGCTGTGGTTTGTTTTAGAACTATGTTTAATAACCTGGTTATGTACTAAAACTGTGGTGTGGAGTTGGTGTATGGAATGCAGTGAATCGTAAGGTGTTTTCGGTGTTGGTTAGGTCGTTAGGGAGTGTGTGAACTATATATATCTAGTATACTTATTCTAATTTGATCCATAATGAATGGCACAAAGGGAATCACCTAGGGCAATGGAAAGAGGAGATTCATCAATTTCAGTCAAGGGTGTGGAGCAAGAAGAGCATGAACCACATGTCCAAAATCAACCTGATGCAACTGACAGACTTGCAAATCTAATGGCATAGTATATGGAATATCAAGTGGTAAGATCGGTGCCAAGGAGTACGACATTACACGAGCAATTCATGAAACTGAATCCGCTAGAATTTATGGAGGCAACCGATCCATTAGTAGCTGAGGAGTGGCTAAGGAAGTTGAAAACTATATTTGAATTGATAGGGATAACTGATAAACCGAAGCTATCTCTAGCTACTTTTATGCTAAGAGTGAGGCACAAAATTAGTGTAAGGCCACGAGATGCATGAAGAATGCTTAACCTGAAGGAGTATCGATCACGTGGCTATAGTTTGTGAAAGTATTTAATAAGCAATACTTTTCTCTCATTTACCGTTACCAAAAAGAGCAAGAATTTATTTTATTAAAGTAAGAAGGATATCAGTGCTAGAATATGAAGAGCAGTTCACAGCCTTGTATAGATTTGTAACCAACTTAGAACGCATTGAAGATGCCAAGAACAATTGGATGTGACGGAGATCTTAGGAAGACAAGAACAATTCAAGATGGGGAGGTTTGATTTGGGAGATGGTACTTCATGATAGAAACCTTGAGGATCTGCTCAAACTAAGAAACAAAAACGAGTACAATTTAATCTTAGATCGGGTAGTTCACGGTTTTGTAATGCGAGAAGCACAAGAAGTTCTGGGGGTCGAGGAGCATGGAGATCACCAGTTAGGTCTATCAGTTCGAGATCTTTGGGGGTAGCATCGAGGGAATCATTTGCTATCGATGTGGGGTTGAGGGGCATATTGTTAAAGAATATCTAGTGCCATGGACCAACAAATGTTATCAGTGTGGACAGCCGGGACACATAGCACGAAATTGTCCTTAGAATCTTGCGGCAACATCATTAGTAGGTAATGTGGGTAGTGGAAGCAGGGGAGCAACGGAGGTTGCACAATAAGGATATGCTACGATGCTTGAATGATGCATTCAAGCACGAGCTTATGTAGGCTACTCCTAATATTGTGACAGATATATTATTTATATTCGCTAAGGAGGCATATGTGTTGTTAGATCTGGGTTCCATAAATTTATTTGTTTCTATTACATTTACTATGCATTTGGATAGACCATGTAGTCCATTGTCACAACTTTTACTTGTGTTTACATCTGTGGGAGATGTGATAGTAATAGACTTGGTATATAAAGATTGTGTGGTGAAGATTGGGGGTAAAGAGTTGATGGTTGACTTGATTCTGTTAGCTATGCATGACTTTGATTTGATATTGAGGATGGATTGGTTATCTTCTTATCATACATCTATTGATTGCATTAAGAAATAAGTTATGTTTAGAATGCAGAATGAAGCAGAAATAAGATTCGAAGGGGAAAGAGATATAGTTTCAACTTATTTGATATCAACTTTGGAAGCTAAGAAGCTGTTACAAAAAGGATGTGAAGGACATCTTGCACATGTAGTTGACACTACCAAATCAGAATTGAAGTTATCTAAGATCCCTGTGGTTCGAGACTTTTTGGATATCTTTCTAGACTAGCTTTTAGGGGTGGTATGAGACAGGGAAGTAGTGTTTTTTATTGAATTGTTATCGAGAACTACACCGATTTCAATTTCACCATATAGAATGGCACCATTCAAATTGCAAGAGTTAAAACTTCAGTTGCAAGACTTGCTTGATAAGGGATTCATTCAGCTAAGTGTATCACCGTGGGGAGCACTAGTTTTGTTTGTGCAGAAAAAGGATGGCACAATGAGATTGTGTATTGATTACCGGTAGTTGAATCAGGTGGCTGTAAAGAACAAATATCCTTTTCCTTGAACTAATGATTTGTTTGATCAATTGCAAGGAGCGGCAGTGTTTTCAAAAATTGATTTGAGATCTAGATATCATCAATTAAAAAGTAAAACATAGTGATGTACCAAAGACCACATTTTGTACTCAGTATAGTCATTATGAATTCTTGGTGATGCCTTTTGGAGTGACTAATGCACCTACTATCTTCATAGATTTGATGATCCAGGTATTCTAACCTTCTCTTGATTCTTCTGTGATTGTCTTTGTTGATAATACATTATTATATTCTTGTAATCAAGAAGAGCATGAGAATCATTTGAGACTTGTATTGCAAACCTTGCGGAATAAGCAATTATATGCTAAGTTCAGCAAGTGTGAATTTTGGCTTGATGAAATATAATTTTTAGAGCATGTGATTTCTGTGGACAGAATTAATGTTGATCCATGGAAAACTGAAGCTATTATAAATTGGGAACAACCGAAAAATGTTTCAAAGGTTAGAAGTTTTTTGAATTAGTAGGTTACTATCAGAGATTTATATAGTGATTTTCTTCTATTGCCATTCCTTTGACACGGTTGACTTGTAAGGATGTGTGTCGCGCCCAGATTTTTCGCACTTGACGAATACACACACAAGCAGAAAAATATTGTACTCTCTCGTTAGAACTCACCCTCTCAGAAGAATGAGTGCGACTGAGTTTGAATTGAAAATTGATTTAAATAAAGGGCTTTTGGAAAAAGATTCGGAGTCGCCACCTAACTTGATTAAGGTGAGTTAGGTCATCTAAAAACTAAGCATAATCCGAAAACTACACTTAGGGTTTTGAAAAATGATTTTGAAAATATCTCCTCAAGAGAGGGTTTTTAAGGAAAACAGGTTGTTTGGCAACCTTTGAAAAATATTTAGCCTTTTTTTGAAAATAACTCCATTTTGATATATGAAAACAGTGATTCTAGGTTCGGAGGTTGGTTACGTGTAGGGAAGACGCACTAAGCCATCACCCTACCCCGCCCTTTTGGTACCTACATGTCAATCTACCCTAGATTTACTTACGAGAGTCTTTAACTAACTACTGTTCAATCCTATCCACTTTGAAAATAATATTTAAAAACTATCATAATGCATGATATGCAAGTGCAAGAAAAAAGAATTAGAAAATAGATTTGAAAAGAAATTGATTTGATTTAAAAGAAATTTGAAGAAATAGAATTGAAATTGGAAAAGTTTTAAAAATTAAAAATAGAGATTTGAAAATAGATTTTTGGGATTTGAAACTTGAAATAGATATGGAATTGGAGATTGAAGAAGATTGTAGAATTAGAGATTTGAAAGAGGTTGTGGAATTGGAAATTTGAAAAATGTTGTAGAATTTGAGATTTGAAAAATGTTGTGACCGTACCCATGAGGGTTGCCTACGTATCCTTTTGGAGGAATCAGGTCAGTTGTAGTTCGGACAAGAGTCCGATTGAAAATAGAAGAGTTGATTTGAAAAAGAGTTGAAATTGGAATTTGGATTGGAATTGGAAGAGTAGGGAAATTTGGACTTTGATTGGAAGATTTGAAAAAATTGGTTTTGCAAGACTTGGTTTTAGGAAACCTAGACCTAGGAACCTAGAAAAGAAAGATTGGATTTGACGTGCAAAGATTTGAGAAAAGAATTGACTTGAATATTGGACATGGAAGATTAAGAAACTTGGAATTAGAAAAGATTCGAATTCGAAAAAGTTCGAATTAGGAAAGTTTCAATTTAGAGAAGTTTTGATTTGGAAAGTTTCGCTTTAGGAAAGTTTTCATTTTAGGAAAGTTTTCAAATTAGGAAATATTTCAATTAAGGAAAGATGTCAATTTAGGAAAATTTCAACTTATGAAAGTTTTAGGTTTAGGAAATTTTTGAAATTTGAAAGTTTCATTTTAAGAAAGGTTTTGAAATAGGAAAGTGTTGAATTTAGAAATGTTTTGAATTAGAAAAAGCTTAGTTTAAGAAAGGTTTAAAATTTTAGAAAGCTTCAACTTAAGAAAGTTTTGAATTTAGAAAGTTTTCGAAATTAGGAAAGTTTGAATTTGGAATATTTTGAAATAGGGAAGTTTTGAAAATAAGAAAGTTTTGAGTTTAGATTTGGAAAGATTTGAAGCTTTAGAAAGGTTTAGAATTTAGAAAGTTTTGAAGCTTGAGTTTTAGAAAATCTTGAGATTAGGAAAGGTTTGAATTTAGGAAAGTTTGGAAAACCTAGATTTGGAGAGTTAAGATTTGGAAAAGGATAGAATTAGGAAAGGGTTGAATTAGGAAAGATGTGGAAGTTGAGTTTTAAAATTTAGGAAAGATTTTTATGTTCAAGTTTTTTAAACTTAATATTTAGGAAAGTAGAAGATTAGGAAGGATTTGAATTAGGAAAGATTTGGACTAGGAAGGGTTAAGATTCCTATTTCCTAAAACAAGGGATTGGATTTTGTTTCTAAAAGAAAAGGTTTGATTTTGTTTTAAAAAACGGAGGATTAGATCTAGTTTCCTAAACGGGAAATTGGATTTGATCTCCTAAAAGGAAAATTGGATTTGGTTTCCTAAAGGGAAGATGCGATTTGGTTTCCTAAAGGGAAGGTGCAATTTGACAAGGATTTGGAAAAGGGAGTTTTTAGAAACCCTAGATTTGGAAGTATATAGTTTTGACGTAGAAAATAAGTTTTGGAAATATGTATAGTTTTGATGTAGCAAACAAGAGGTTTTGGAAACCTAGGTTTTAAGGCAAGTTTGAAAACCATGTTTTTGGAAAAAAAAAAATTAGGGTTTCCTAATTGTTAGCTCTAAGGCTTGACTTGGGCATCAAGAAAAGAGATTTTTGAAAAGTGCGTTTTTGGAAACGAAGATTTTTAGAAGGGAGTCCTAGGGAGGAGTTTTTGGAAAATGAATTTGAAGATAGAGTTTTTGGAAAGAGATTTTAAAGAAAGAATTTTTTGGAAAGTGTTTTTGTAAACGAGTTTTTAGAAGGAAAATCCTAGAGGGGAGTTTTTAAATGGAAGATTTTGGGAATAGAGTTTTTAGAAAGATTTTTTGTAGAAGATTATTGGAGAGAGTTTTTGGAAAGAGTTTTTAGGGAACGTTTTTAGAAAGTGGATTTTGAGGTGAGGATTTTGGAAAGGAGTCGAAAAAGGGAGTTTTGAAAAATAGATTTTTGGAGGGAGTTTTTTAAAATAACTTTGGAAAGGAGAGTTTTAGGAAAGTATGTTGAAAAAGAGATTTTTAGGAAAAGAGACTTTTGAAAAGAGAGTTTTTAGAAGGTATAAAAATGTCGCACTTTCCTAAAGCGATTCTAACCTTAAGAAGGCTAGAACCACTTTAGGAGAGTGGTTTTGAAAACAAAGAGTCGAAAATATAGATCATATTGTTCTTCTTTAAATGTAACACTTTTCTAAAGCAACCCTAGCCATGGAAAGGCTAGAATCACCCTAAGATTGTGATTTTAAAAACAAGTTTTGAAAAAGGAGATTTTGATGCAATTTTGAAAACAAGTTTAATGCAAACTTTGAAAACGAGTTTCAAAATGATTTTTAAAAAATGCAAGATCATGATATGCACAATGCAAGTTTGGGGTTGTGAACATACAAGGTTAAGGCTTCACCACATAATCAAGGGGGCCGAACTCACGTGGTCTCCGGTTAGACTAAAAGAAAGACCCTAACACGGTGACCCTCCAATAGTCTAATCCTCCACATGGACCGGGAGTCCCCTTGTTTCAAGCATGCAAAGAAAGGGGGGGAAAGAGATGGGGGATTAAAATAGAGAAAACCCAAGTGGGTTAGGAGAGAGAAGAGAGAAGGGGAAGTGCGAAAATTTAAATAAGAAGCCTACCCTGTGTCTTCTTTATTTTGCTTGGATTTGCACGCCTTGCTTTCTTCGGTCTTCGCTTCACTTCAGTCTTCAAATCTCTGTAGTTGCAGCAATCCAAGTCTTCAATAAAGGGTTGGAGGCTAGTGTATAAGTGTATAGGGGTGTGTATGAATGTATATGAGGCTAGGGTTTGTGTATAGTGGCTAGGGTTTGGAGAACCTAGAAAAGCTAGGGTTTTGGGAGTGTAAGAACTCTGTGTATCGAAAATTAGGGTTTTTAGACTGAGTTTTCGGACCTCCTTCACGCTGGAAGAGGCTCTATATTTATAGAGGTAGGATAGACCTGCGCCTGTTTCAGTGGCGCCAGCCAATTAGAAAACTATTAAGGTTGGTAAGCAACGTATCTTTGACTAGATTTGAGTGCTTGTACTAGTGACTACCATGTAATTTTTAGCCTGGCTTCACTAGGAGTAACTCCGGAAAGTCCAGAAAGGAGTTTGAGAGACCGGAATGACCCAGAAGGCCAGAAAAAGGCCAGGAACACTTAGAATAGTGTCCCGAAGGTATTTGACTTGAAAAATGAAGATAGGATGTATTGGAAGGATTTGACCGGGCTATTAGGGGCAACACGGTCAATCAGGTCAGAAAGTTACCAGGACAGACTCGGATTGTCCCGGAAGAAGACTCGAGATTTGGAAACATTATTTAGAATGTTCCCAAAGGTTGCCGATTTGATACCTAGAGCCGGTGTGGTCGGAAAAGGCGACCGACCCTCCAGGGGCAAAACGACCATTTTGTATCGGGTTAGCCGGAATTGACTCAGAATGATCCAAGAAGGTAGAGGAAGGTTGAGAATACTATAAGAAGCAATCTTAGGAAGTTACCGGTTGATACCCAGAGCCGGTGTGGTCCCTGAGGCATACGGATGCTTAGGGGCAAAATGGTTATCTTGACCGAAAAGTCTCGGAACTAGCCCAAAACTGACTAGAAGGCACCTAATCGTTCCGGATTGCTTTTGAAACAATCTTGAAAGGTTGGACTTATCGTTCTAAAGACACATGTGTGTTCTCGAGAAACGTGCCAAAAAAGGCCCATGGGGTAGTTTGGTCATTTTTCACTAAAGTGGGCTAACAGGCACTGGTATTAACCTGGGTTTTGAGTGTTTCCGCCACTCTGATGGCGGTCATGTGATATAGGGGTTTGTTGTCAATTCCCTCTATCGACCTGCTTGTGAGTATTTTCGCTACTCTAACGGTTGTGATGTTTGTGAGTATTTTTGCTAATCTAACGGTTCGCAATCATTCCCGAGACTGCCTGATCTCAAAAAGCTGCTAAAGGGACTTAGCGCCTGAGAATCAACTTTCTCAAAAGGCGTGCCTAAACGGACATTTCTGCATTGGCGGGCTAGCAAGCGCCAAAGGTGGACTGTTCTACCATATAGGGGACTTGGGGTCTTGTTCCGGTCGATAGGTTTAAAGGGACTTACCGTTTCAAAGAGATTTTCTTTGAAAAATGCGTCGGACCTTCTCGAGGAATAAACTGTCTCAAGAGAGGGATTGGAATTGGAAAGGGGTCTTATCGTCTTTGGAAAGACGCGCTTGATTGGAGTTGATTTACTGTCTCGAGGAATCAACTGTCTCAAGGGAGGGATTGGAATTGAAAAGGGGTCTTATCGTCTTCGAAAAAACACACCTGATTGAAGTAGATTTATCATTTCGAGGAATCAATTGTCTCGAGAGAGCAATTGGAATTAGAAAGGGGTCTTATCGTTTTCAGAAAGACACACCTGATTGGAGTAGATTTACCGTCTTGAGGAATCAACTGTCTTGAGAGAGGGATTGGGATTGGAAAGGGGTCTTATCGTCTTCGGAAAGATGCGCCTGATTGGAGTAGATTTACCGTCTCGAGGAATCAACTATCTTGAGAGAGGGATTGGAATTGGAAAGGGGTCTTATTGTCTTCGGAAAGACGTGCCTGATTGGAGTAGATTTACCGTCTCAAGGAATAAACTATCTCGAGAGAGGGATTGGAATTGGAAAGGGGTCTTACTGTCTTCGGAAAGACCCGCCTGGTTGGATAGATTTACCGTTTCGAGGAATCAACTGTCTTAAGAGAGGGATTGGAATTGGAATTGGAAAAGGAATTGGAAAGTGGTCTTACCATCTTTAGAAAGACGTGCCTGATTTGGAATATGAAAAGGATAATGCCCCTAAGGGCATTTTGGTCATTTTGCTTATTTTTAAGCCCGGTGGGGCACGCGAAGCGATGAATTGACGGGATTAGACTTAGAAAGTTAATTTGGATTGAAATATGCCCACAATGACTTGAACACAAGTCTGGATGGAGTGAAGACGGCCGAGCGGTGAAAAATAGAGTGCTTAGAGCTACCCCTCTTTTTCTGTCTTTACTTGTCAAAGACAGAAAATGATAAAGTAAGAGTCCCATGTTGACCGTGAGGTGGTTGGAGGGACGGATTTGGAAAACGGGGGTTTGGAAGTGGGTATTGGGCCCAAAAGGCCCTCGAAAACGAGTTTTGGCGGGAAAACGGGCAAAGGTGCCTAGAATTGGAAACTAGCGCCACTAGGAGTGGCACCTTTGGCAAAAAATGCTTGGCACCTCTGCTAGTGGCACCAGGCTTGGGAACAAAACTAGAAAAAATTTTGGGTCGAACAGTTGCGGTATTTTGAAGAGTTTGTGAAAGATTGAGAGTGTTTGTAAGGAAACCGACTTGAACCTTGAAGGGGCACTTCTTGGAGACCACGGGTGATTGTCGGAAGGAGACCACGCTGCCGGAAAAGTCGCCGAAAGAGAAGATTTTGCCGGAGAACTTCCAAAAAGTGAGTTTTCACATTTTTGTTGATTTTGATGCGTAGAATTTCATTTGAATCATGTGAATAGTGGAAATTGATGTTTTGAACATGATGGTGAAGTTATGTTTGCATTTTGGTGCTTGCTTGATTGAATTTGAGTGATTTTACGTGATTATGTGAAGGGGGTTTTCTATAGGAATAGGGGATTTGTTCCTACTGGCTTGGGCATTGCGTTTTTTTTTTTTTTTTGGCTAGATTTTTCTGCCATGTGCCTTAGAAAAATGTGTTTATCAACCGTATGAAGTTTCATGATTTTTTAAAAACTCAGTGAATTTTTGATTTTTTGAAAAATAGAAAAATACTTAGAAAATTAGGAAAATGAGAAAACTCAAGAAATTGATAAAATTCCGTAGTGTTTAAAATTCAAAAAATGTAGGAATATTTTTAAAAAAACATTTGAAATGATTTTGAAGAATTTTAAGGCATTTTTGAAAACCATTGATTTATTGAAAAAATAAAACATGTGTTTTGAAAAATTTAAAAGTGTGCACGGGTGCTAATGTTTTGTGATTGTGACAATGTGAAGTGCACGTTTTGTGTTTTGTGTTGATGTCATGGGTGTTGTAGGGACCATTTTTAAACAAAACTCTACCGAAATTTTAGAAATTAGGGAAAGAGTTGGTTAAGGTTTGGAAATAAAATCTTTTTGAAGGAAAAAGATAGAAAACCCTTGAGATTTGATTTGAAGTTGGAAAATCAAAATGTGTACGTAGGAAATTTGTTTTGACTTATCATTTGAAATCTTTTTATTTGTTTTGTTTGTGTTAGTTGTTTATTTCATTTTACTTTATCATGTCAACGGTCTGCTTCATATATTAACACCTCTTACCTTGGCTTACCTTTTCAGGATGGCAGATGCAGGTGATGACGGCTCTGAGAGGAGACGTCGCTCGGGGAAGGAGGCTCGGACAGATTCCACTAGTGGCTCTAGTCGGTCCAGGTGCAGCCAACGGTCTACTGGGTAGGCGACATCTAGTTACAGTGGTCGGGGGAGTAGGCCGCCTGTTGACCCCTTTCCCCCAGTTGAGCAGGCTTTCGTAGAGGAGTTTGGCACAGAGGAGGAGGTACCGGGCCTTGGGGATCAGGTGACCGGTTATGGGAGAGCTTTCTCCAGGTATAGGCAGACGTATGCTGACTTGGGAGATCTGCAGGTACCGGATGTTCCATCACTCAGGGATTTGGCCTATCATCCCAGTGTATACTCCAGACGGCATTTGCCCCCTCCGCGGGTACATACAGTTTTCAGAGGGGCCGTTTATCAGGTCTTTGTGACTATGCAGCGGACTACCCCGTCATATCGCGCCTTTTTCGCGGAGATCGAATTCAGCACCTTCCTGGGATTACAGGCTAACTGCCTGGACCGGCATTTGGTACTAGCACTTGTTGAAAGGTGGTTCGGGGAGACCGAGACCTTTCATTTTGTCGGCTTCGAGTTAGGTCCCACTCCCTTGGATTGGGCGATTATTACAGGGCTTTCTTTTGTCGGCCGGCGGATCACCCTGCAGTCAGTCAGTAGGGACGAGGCCTGTTTGCTATTGGACTTGCCTCCTCCTGAGCGTTCTGCCTTCCCAGTCTCTTGGATTAGTCAGGCTGACCGTACCTTTGCTACTGAGCCATCGCCTGCCAGGCGGGATATTATGAGGCGGCAACTTGTTTTGTACATCATCTTTAGCTACTTCTGCAACAACAACAAGTCACTCGTGCCATGTCGTTTGGTGAATATAGTAGCTAA
Source organism: Euryodendron excelsum (assembly GCA_033060915.1). NCBI lineage: Eukaryota > Viridiplantae > Streptophyta > Magnoliopsida > Ericales > Pentaphylacaceae > Euryodendron > Euryodendron excelsum. The sequence goes on along the minus strand of CM065384.1, from coordinate 14,956,431 downwards.
TCTTGGAGCTTTGTTTGAGCTGGACTGGGGATCCTTCTCCTTTGGCTGCTTTCTTCGGTCGATGCGGGTCCGGACTTCTTCCCGTTGGGGCAGCATGACTAGTTTCTGGCCTTTCCTCGTCTGGTGGAGCTACGAGTACCTTCCTGTTCGTCGCCTTGCAATCGTTGAGGATGACCTCTATCCTCGTGCTTTGAGGTGGGCTCGTGACCTGGTAGCCCAGCGATCGGAGATTACTGATTTTGTGACGCTCAGGGCTAACCTGGAGTTGATTGAGGCGAGGGATATGACCTGGTGGCCCTTCATTGGATCAGTCCATTATGAGACAATCCAGTACTTGGTCCCGTTGTCCCTATCGAGAGCTGCTTTTCTCAGTGATGACACTTAGGAGTCCTATCTTGGAGAGCGACACTGGCGACAGTTTCATGAGGAGTTCCGATCAGCAGGAACTCCACCAGAGTATATGTTTGGAGCCCTGGTGGTGGGAGTGCCTATCCCGTACCAGAACCGTCAGCCAAGTGCCGAGTTCCTGCTTCCCCCAAATACAGACTACACTGCACACTGTGGGGCTCATTCGATCGATGCCTTCACTCGGTTTGAGGTAATGGTCGGCGGGTACGCTGTTGGCTAGGAGGTGGTTGACTTGTGGCGTTGAGTCGAAGGATATGTGCCCCAGGCTGAGTTTACTGCTATAAGAGACTAGAGAAATCAGTACCAGATGGAGCGGAATCAATACCAAGCCGAGGTAGCTTCCCTGACGGCTCAGTTATCTTAGCTGGGTGGTGGGGGGGAGGGGGTATGTTATTCTTTCTCTGCTTCTTCTGTTCACTCTGCTGTTGTTTAGTTTTGCTTTCATTCCGCTAATGTCGGTTCTATCTTCCTTGCAGGATGGCAGTGCTTCGAGTAGTAATCCGCCTCCTCCGATGCCGAGTTTCGGGGATTTCGATCCAGATGACATCGACTTTAACCTGTGATGTATGCCCCTTGTGGAGACTCCAATCTTCTTTTGTCCCTATTCTTGAGATGTATTTATGTTAGATAGTTTTATTTTGTAAGTTTTGTACAAAGATGGATATTTATGGTACTTAGATGCATGGATAGACAGATACATTTATGACCTTTACAGCTAGGCATATGATCAGATGCATGTGATGTATGATGATGTTAGATATCTATTGATGTTGATGACTTCTGGTTTTACATGCAGTTATATCTATGCGAAGCTTACGGGATTTTCATTTGATTTTGATTTTTTTTTATTATACATTATTTTTTTTATGCACATTAGAAATACATTAACTGATAGAATGACAAGGGATGCTGGTACACTTGTAGTCTTTGGAATGATAACTCCCTCCTTTTCGGGGATTTAGCCTCTCTTCTAGCTCAACCCTACCTTGATTGGATGATAGCACTTCGCACATTTCTCAACCTTTTGATTGCCTCTGGCTCTCTGCCTCGAGGTTAGTGTATGGGGTTACTGAGCTAAAACTCTCGACTCTCGGGGTTTTAGCAACTGCTTGCTAGACCTTTGGCTGAGTGATAAGTTGCTGGTCCTTTCAATCCGAGGAGACTTTGCTTGGGACCGTAATGTAGGCTAGGTTATAGGGTTTCAGAAACAACGGGATATATAGGCTCAAATTCGATGTTGTTTTCAGTAGGGTTTAGGTCCATACCATCCTTGACTAATTTTCAGTAGGGTTAACGTCCTTCTTTAACTTCGGCATCGTATCCAGCTCATTTAGATCAAGCAATCCATTTTCAATCAGAGTGGACTTTAATAAGGTTGTAATGTAGGCTATGGTTTTGAGGTTTTGCAAGAAAGGAGAAAGGCTCGAACTTATTACTTCTACGGGATTTCTTTGTAACCTAGGATCACCTTTAAATTTCCCTTTTGCTTTTGCATAACTTTTCAGGGTGAAAACGATCCTTTCCTTTTGCCCTTTCTATATGCCTTTTGAGATAAACATAACTATTTTTTCGATCTTCTTATTATGCCTTTGAAGGTGACTCAATCATGCTTTTCTTCAGGCCATTCCTTAAAGGATTTTTTTTTTTGGCCTCTTGCCCCTTGGCATTTCTTTCCATGCACTTTGTCCTTGCTTTTCTTTTATGAAACAAATAATCCTTCCATCTTTTTTTTAGACCTTTTCCTTAGCGGTTCAATCTACCCAATGTGGGCGGTGATCCCTAGGTTGGGGTTTTCTCAAAAAAAGGATAAATGGCTCAACGGGATTGGCAAGGGGTTGCTTTGGCTGTATAGGAAATGCAATGAGGGCCTCTCTTCACTTTGATAAACTGGCCACACATCGCTTAGCTTCAGAGTCTTGCAAGTGCTGCCTTTGGGTAGTATCCTCACTTATCCTTATCCTCTCTCTCTCTGGAAAGTTGATCATTTGGTGAGTGGTTAACTCATGCTATCATCCCTTCAAGTTGGATCATTCCATAAGATACACCGTGCCCCATGTATAGAAAGTAGCCACCATTCCCAAGAGAAGATAAGACAACCGTGATGGAATAAAAGACTATTATTTGATTGTTATTATCATTTCTTATGGAAAGCATAGAGTTCTTAAGCAATAAGAAAATGTAAGCATTAATTTAAAGACAAGAAGTAAAAAGGATAGAAAGAAAGTGGGTGAAAACACCCCTCTCTTGTACGCTTTTGAAGGGACTCCTTTTTCAGTAAGGTCTTGGAACAATTCTCACATCTTCGATGCTCCATTCGCGACCTAGATCCTCGGCCAAGGCGAGACAGGTAAAGGATTCTCCTAAAGCTCTGGAGATGTTAATGTTGCTGGCGCGGTTGTCAGCCTCCTTCTTATTCTTTGTAGCGGGTTCTTCTGTAAACAGGGTGGCTAGTTCATCGCCTTCCAACTCGAACGGCTCCATCTGCTCTCTTGACTCCTTTAGCTCCCAGTCCATGTCTTCATAGTTATACTCAGTTGCGGGCCAAGGGTTTTCTAGTAAGTTTCGTTCCGCCGCGGCATTTTTTGGATATAGAAATTTAGCAACCAATCCATTAACAGTCGTGTTCTTGGTCATCTCATCGTTCGGAAATATTGGCTCCTCAATGGGCCAGTCAGAAGCATCAGGCACCTCCTCAAGGTTATAAAGATAAATTGGGCACAATAGGAGATCCTCCTCCCAGTTGTTTTCTTCATCAACCTCCCAATCGTTCTCATAACCTTCGGCCCCGAGCTCGTCGAATTCTCCCTCGCCTTCCATTTCTACTAGTATCATATTGACGGTGTGATCCGGCAGAGGGTTAGCAGTCACAATGGGAGTAGGAGTAGGTTTTACCTGCTGCAGATCAATGGTCTTATTATCAATCAAGTCTTGGATTTTGTGCTTGAGAGCGAAGCAGCTTTTGGTGTCATGCCCTTTTCCACCTGAATGGTACTCACATGTAAGGGCAGCATTAAAGGTTAGGGGTAGAGGGCTTGGCAACGAGCGAGCAGGTACGGGCTTCAAGATGTTGTTCTTCAGAAGGCTATGGTAAGCCTCGGTTTGGGTGCAAGCTAAGGCGTTGAAGGTACGGATGCATCGAGCAAGTCTATTAAAGCTAGGTAGTGCCCCAGCAAGACCATAGTTAGGGGTTAGAGTAGGCATGGTCAAGGTGGGTAAGGGCAGGACTGGGGGTGATTGTAGCGGGGGACGGTATTGAGGTGGTTGGCTAAGCAGAATAGCGGACACTTCACTTTCCTTCTTGATCGTGCCCCTTGTAGTAGCCACCTTCTTGGCTATGTTGGCAGTATTTTCCCCAGTCTTGGCATAGGGGTCTGTAATTCTTCCTGTCTTGAGGCCGTTTTCTATCATCTCTCCCTACATGATGAGCTCGGAGAAGCTTTTTCCCACGCTTGTGCAGAGCTTCTTGTAGAATATACCTTGGAAAGTATATATAAACAGTTGTACATACTCCTTCTCTTCCAGCGGGGGATTAACTTGTGCAGCAGCCTCCCTCCATCTTAGGGCATATCCTTTAAAGCTTTCCTTCTCACCCTTGCTCATCGTCATCAGGGACCATCAATCGGAAGTGAGGTTAATGTTGTGATGGTATTGGGCTTTGAACGCATTGACTAGCTCAATCCAGGTTGTGATCTTCCTTAAGCCCAGATGAGCAAACCATTACATAGCAGACCCTGTGAGACAGTGTTAGAATAACTGCAAGTGGAGCTTCGGGTCGTTGCCGTGCCCACTTAGTGCTCTAGCATAGAGACGAAGATGTGCAACGGGGTTACCGGTGCCGTTATATTTCAGGAAGTCGGGCATTTTGAACTTAGCAGGTCTCGGGTGGTCAGGGAAAAACAAAGCTCATCATAGGAAGTGAACCCGTAAGCGTCGTGGCCATGGAGACTTCGTAACAAATCTTCCAACCCTTAGATTTTCAGATTGAGAGGGTCTAGAGGGGCCTTCTTTACGGCAAGTGAAAGCAATATGGTCTCTTCTTCTTCAGTGTTGACCCGTTTGGCATCTTCTTTAGTCCTCCCAGCATTGTCAGACTGAAGCATGATCCTTGGATTAGAGGGTTCAGGGTCCTTTGATGAAGTCATAGATGATGACAGGACCGCAGTAGCATCTTGCATGGCCATAGTTTGAATGAGTTTGAGCATCTCATCCATCTTAGTCCTCATTTCATTGACTTCCTCTCAAGAAACTTGAGAGGATTCTTCAAGGTTTGCAGCCATCAATGATGCTCTTTGCCGGGTGATAACAAGATCCCTAGGTGGATGTTGCCCCTTTTTGGGAGCGATGTTGACTCAGTGTAGGGTGACCTCTGTAAATAAACAGGAAAAGACAAAAAGACAAGAACACAAGTCGCAAATCAATTTTTAGTTTTTAGAGAGCTTTATGCAATGCATGTCCTAGGGTGCCCCTCTTTAGGAGAGAAACTAATCATAATGTATTGGCCCACTTTTGGAAATAGGGGATTTGCCCCTGTATGCAGATACCTTACCATCAAGTAGGAACTTTCAGCCATCCATGCATTCATTCTCAAAAGTAAAGAAGTACATTGAATTTTAGGGTTTAAGATACAAAGGAATTGAAATACATTTTAACATGGGGAATGGGAACATTTTCTTTGGGACTTCCACCTATCTTGAGTCTTCGAATTCGCCTTCGTTGGATTTGATGTCGAGGAGGTCGCTGTGAGACCTTGTTGATCGATTGCCTCTTGTCTTTATGGCAATCCTATCTCCGTGAGCATAGAGGGATTGGGGCATCTCTTATGAAACGAATTGAGGTGCATACCATGAGTCCTTAGGGTTACGTGGGAACCCTTAGGGTTTAGGTAGGTTTAATGCAAGGGAGAGTGACCTTGGTGTCACTCTCAATGGGTTGATCATATGTATGAGAATGTAGTGACTTGAGTTACTTGGAACTCTTGTCTTGACATGGGATATTGAATGCATGAACATGGATATGCAAAGAGTACAAGGAAAGAGAATGCGATAGCAAGGTAAACGTGTATGCATGAGCAGTTAAACAAGCATTATAACAGTATGAATACAGTCATTATAACAACAAGAATAGACATGTATAAATGAAAATAAGAGTAGTCGCATTTTCCTCCATGGTTTTGAAAATGGTGCTTGTGTCTTAAATCCCTCAGAGGTTCGGTTATGCATGGTGTCTATATGAGTATGAGATTGAGGGTTGACTAATGCGTCCTAAAAAGGCTCGGTCCCCGGATCTTCAAACCTAGGCCCACTCCCCAAGGTAGTGCCATGATCGGTTGGTGATCCGAGCGAGGGAACCATCAAGAGGCCATAGGCGAAGAAACTGACACAGCATCTTACCAACAACCAATATACCGTTCCTCCTTTCTAACTAGAAAGGTCACATCAGGGTAATAATGCAAGTATGCAGAATGCAAGTGCACATGTAGTGTGTGTGTGATTTTTTAAAAGTGGAGGAAAGAGCCCAACAACTCCCATTCATCCTGTTCATCACATTCATGCATGACAGTTAATAAAATTTAAATAACAAGCGCACCTACAAAACAAAGATGCAAGAGTTAGTATGTGGATGGTAAACTTAATACAAAATAATATGAATAAATGCATGTTTCTTGAAAACAATTATGAAAATTTGGTTTTGAAAATTTAAAGTGAATAGGATTGAACCAAGTTAATTGAAAGACTCTACATGGGTGAAGGGTAAAGAGACATGACTACGGCCTAACCCTCTAAGTGTCTCCAGTGGAGTCGCCAACTGTCGCACCCAGATTTTTTGCACTCGAGGAATACACACACAAGCAGGAAAAATACTGTACTCTCTTATTAGAACTCACTCTCCCAGAAGAATGAGTGTGACTAGGTTTGAATTGAAAATTGATTTGAATAAAGGGCTTTTGGAAAAAGATTCGGAGTTGCCACCTAACTTGATTAAGGTGAGTTAGGTCACCTAAAAACTAAGCATAATCTGAAAGCTACACTTAGGGTTTTAAAAAACGATTTTGAAAATATCTCCTCAAGAGAGGGTTTTTAAAAAAAACAGGTTGTTTGACAACCTTTGGAAAATATTTAGCCCTTTTTTGAAAATAACTCCATCTTAGTATATGAAAATAGTGAGTCTAGGTTCGAAGGTTGGTTACGTGTAGGAAATACGCACTAAGCAATCACCCTACCCCGCCCTTTTGGTACCTACATGTCAATCTACCCTAGATTAGAGTCTTCAACTAACTACAGTTCAATCCTATCCACTTTAAAAAATAATGTTTAAAAACTGTCATGATGCATGATATGCAAGTGCAAGAAAAGAGAATTGGAAAATAGATTTGGAAATAGATTTGAAAAGAAATTGATTTGATTTAAAAGAGATTTGAAGAGATAGAATTGAAATTAGAAAAGTTTTAGAGATTGAAAATAGAGATTTGAAAATAGATTTTTGGGATTTGAAACTTGAAATAGATATGGAATTGGAGATTTGAAAGAGGTTATGGAATTGGAAATTATAAAAATGTTGTAGAATTTGAGATTTGAAAAATGTTATGACTGCACCCATGAGAGTTGCCTACGTATCCTTTTGGAGGAATTAGGTCAATCATAGTTTGGACAAGAGTCCCATTGAAAATAGAAGAGTTGATTTGGAAAAGAGTTGAAATTGGAATTTGGATTGGAATTGGAAGAGTAGGGAAATTTGGACTTTGATTGGAAGATTTGAAAAGATTGGTTTTGCAAGACTTGGTTTTAGGAAACCTAGACTTAGGAACCTAGAAAAGAAAGATTGGATTTGACTTGGAAAGATTTGAGAAAAGAATTGACTTGAATATTGGACTTGGAAGATTAGGAAACTTGGAATTAGGAAATATTCGAATTAGGAAAAGTTTGAATTAGGAAAGTTTCAACTTAGGAAAGTTTTGATTTGGAAAGTTCCGCTTTAAGAAAGTTTTCAAATTAGGAAAGATTTCAATTTAGAAAAAATGTCAATTTAGGAAAATTTCAACTTAGAAAAGTTTTAGGTTTAGGAAAGTTCTAAAATTGGAAATTTTCATTTTAAGAAAGGTTTTGAAATAGGAAAGTGTTGAATTTAGAAATGTTTTGAATTAGGAAAAGTTTAGTTTAAGAAAGGTTTAGAATTTTGGAAAGCTTCAACTTAAGAAAGTTTTGAATTTAGAAAGTTTTCGAAATAAGGAAAGTTCGGATTTGGAATGTTTTGACATAGGGAAGTTTTGAAAATAAGAAAGTTTTGAGTTTAGATTTGGAAAGATTTGAAGCTTTAGGAAGGTTTAGAATTTAGAAAGTTTAGAAGTTTGAGTTTTAGAAAATCTTGAAATTATGAAATGTTTGAATTTAGGAAAGATTGGAAAACCTAGATTTAGAGAGTTAAGATTTGAAAAAGGATAGAATTAGGAAAGGGTTGAATTAGGAAAGATGTGAAAGTTGAGTTTTAAAATTTAGGAAAGATTTTTATGTTCAAGTTTTGAAAACTTAAGATTTAGGAAAGTAGAAGATTATGAAGGATCTGAATTAGGAAAGATTTGGACTAGGAAGGGTTAAGATTCCTATTTTCTAAAACAAGGGATTGGATTTTGTTTCTAAAAGAGAAGGTTTGATTTTGTTTCCACAAACGGAGGATTGGATCTAGTTTCCTAAACGGGAAATTGGATTTGATCTCCTAAAGGGAAAATTAGATTTGGTTTCCTAAAGGGAAGATGCGATTTGGCTTCCTAAAGGGAAGATTTTGATTTGACAAGGATTTGGAAAAGGGAGTTTTTAGAAACCCTAGATTTGGAATTGTATAGTTTTAACGTAGAAAATAGGTTTTGGAAATATGTATAGTTTTGATGTAGCAAACAAGAGGTTTTGAAAACCTAGGTTTTAAGGCAAGTTTGAAAATCATGTTTTTAGAAAGAAAATTAGGGTTTCCTAAATGTTAACTCTAAGGCTTGACTTGGGCATCAAGAAAAGAGATTTTTGGAAAGTGCGTTTTTGGAAACGAAGATTTTTAGAAGGGAGTCCTAGAGAGGAGTTTTTGAAAAATGAATTTGAAGATAAAGTTTTTGGAAAGAGATTTTAAAAAAGGAGTTTTTTGGAAAGTGTGTTTTTGGAAACGAGTTTTTAGAAGGAAAATCCTAAAGGGGAGTTTCTAGAAGGAAGATTTTGGGAAGAGAGTTTTTAGAAAGATTTTTGGTAGAAGATTGTTGGAGAGAGTTTTTGGAAAGATTTTTAGGGAACGTTTTTAAAAAGTAGATTTTGGGGAGAGGATTTTGGATAGGAGTTGAAAAAGGAAATTTTTAAAAATAGATTTTTGGAGGGAGATTTTGAAAACAACTTTGGAAAGGAGAGTTTTAGGAAAGTATGTTGAAAAAGAGATTTTTAGGAAAAAAGATTTTTGAAAAGAGAGTTTTTAGAAGGTATCAAAATGTTGCACTTTCTTAAAGCGATTCTAACTAGAAATAGGCTAAGGTGGTTTTAAAAACAAGGAGTTGAAAATATAGACCATATTGGTCTTCTTTAAACGTAACACTCTCCTAAAGCAACCCTAGCCATGGAAAGGCTAGAATCACCCTAGGATTGTGATTTTGAAAACAAGTTTTGAAAAAGGAGATTTTGATGCAATTTTGAAAACAAGTTTAATGCAAACTTTGAAAACAATTTTGAAAACGATTTTTAGAAAATGCAAGATCATGATATGCACAATGCAAGTTTGGGGTCGTGAACATACAAGGTTAAGGCTTCACAACATAATCAAGGGGGCCGAACCCACGTGGTTTCTGGTTAGACTAAAAGAAAGCCCCGACACGGTGACCCTCCAATAGGCTAATCATACACATGGACCGGGAGTCCTCTTATTTCAAGCATGCAAAGAAAGGGGGGGAAAGAGATGGGGGATTAAAATAGAGAAAACCCAAGTGGGTTAAGAGAGAGAAGAGAGAGGGGGAAGTGTGAAAATTTAAATAAGAAGCCTACCTTGTGTCTTATTTATTTTGCTTGGCTTTGCGCGCCTTGCTTTCTTTGGTCTTCGCTTCACTTCAGTCTTGATCTTCGAGGGCTCGTCTTTGGTCTTCAAGTCTTCAATGGAGGGTTGGAGGCTAGTGTATAAGTGTATAGGGGTGTGTATGAGTGTATATGAGGCTAGGGTTTGTGTATGGTGGCTAGGGTTTGGAGAACCTAGGGAAGCTAGGGTTTTTAGAGTGTACGAACTCTGTGTATCGAAAATTAGGGGTTTTAGACTGAGTTTTCGAACCTCTTTCATGCTAGAAGAGGCTCTGTATTTATAGAGGTGGGATAGACTTGGTGCCTGTTGTAGTGGCACCAGGCCAAAAATGCTTTTGGTGCCACTAGGAGTGGCGCCCGGCCAAATATTGGCTTGGCGCCACTACTAGTGGCGCCAGCCAATTAGGAAACTATTAAGGTTGGCAAGCAACATATCTTTGACTAGATTTGGGCCCCTGTACTAGTGACTACCATGCAATTTTTAGCCTGCTTCACCAGGAGTGACTCCGAAAAGTTCAGGAAGGAGTTTGAGAGATCGAAAATGACCCAGAAGGCCGGAAAAAGGGCAGGAACACTTAGAATAGTGTCCCAGAGGTATTTGACTTGAAAAATGAAGATAGGATGTATTGGAAGGATTTGACCAGGCCATTAGGGGCAAAACGGTCAATCAGGTTGAAAAGCTGCCGGGACGAACTCAAACTGTCCTGGAAGAAGACTCGAGATTTGGAAACATTATTCAGAATGTTTCCAAAGGTTTCCGGTTTGATACTCAGAGCCGGTATGGTCGGAAAAGGCGACCGGCCCTCCAGGGGCAAAACAGCCATTTTGTACCGGGTTAGCCGAAATTAACTCGGAATGATCCGGGAAGGTAGAGGAAGGTTGAGAATACTATAAGAAGCAATCTCGGAAAGTTACCAGTTTGATACCCAGAGCCGGTGTGGTCACGGGGCATTCGGATGCCTAGGGGCAAAATGGTCATCTTGACCGAAAAGTCTCAGAATTGGACCGAAACTAACTTGAAGGTCCCTAATCATTCCGGATTGCTTTTAAGACAATCTTGGAAGGTTGGACTTACCGTTCTGAAGACTCAGGTGTGTTCTCGAGAAACGTGCCAAAAAAGGCTCACGGGACAGTTTGGTCATTTTTCACCGAAGTGGGCTAGCAGGCATTGGTGTTGACCTGGGTTTTGAGTGTTTCTGCCACTTTGACGGCGATCGAGGAATAAACTGTCTTGAGAGAGGGATTGGAATTGGAAAGGGGTCTTATCATCTTCGGAAAGACACGCCTGATTGGAGTAGATTTACAGTCTCGAGGAATCAACTGTCTCGAGAGAGGGATTGGAATTGGAAAGGGACCTTATCGTCTTTGGAAGGACGAGCCTGATTGGAGCAGATTTACCGTCTCGAGGAATCAACTGTCTCGAGAAAGGGATTGGAATTGGAAAGGGGTCTTATCGTCTTTGAAAAGACACGCCTGATTGGAGTAGATTTATTGTCTCGAGGAATCAACTGTCTCGAGAGAGGAATTGGAATTGGAAAGGGGTCTTACCGTCTTCGGACAAACGTGCCTGATTCGGAATATGGAAAGGATAATGCCCCTAAGGGCATTTTGGTCATTTTGCTCCTCTTTGAGCCCGGTGGGGCCCGAGAAGCGATGAATTGATAGGATTAGACTTAGAAAGTTAATTTGGATTGAAATATGCCCACAATGACTTGAACACAAGTCTGGACGGAGTGGAGACCACCGAGCAGTCAAAAATGGGGTGCTTACAATGTGGCATTTGAATGGACAGTTAATTGTGAGCGTAGTTTCAATAAGTTGAAGATCAAAGTGACTTCAACATTGATATTAACAATCCTTCCAAGAAGGGAGACTTTGTGGTGTATAGTCATGCATCACATCAAGGAGTGGAGTGTGTGCTAATGCAGCGAGGAAGGGTGATTGCTTATATGTCGAGATAGTTGAAGATACATGAAAGGAACTATCCTATTCATGATTTGGAGCTGGCAGCTATAGTATTCACATTAATGATATAGAGGCATTGTTTGTATGTGGAACCTTGTAAAATTTATATGAATCACCAAAACTTTGAGTAGCTATTCACTCAACAAGACTTAAATGCAGGATAGAGGAGATGGATGGAACTAATCAAAGACTATGAATGTGTGATTCATTACCATCTGGGAAGAGCCAATGTAGTGTTTGATGCTTTGAGTCAAAAGTCTTTAAGTAGACTGGTTTGCATGCGATGTCATCGGGTAGAATTATATGTGGAAGTGACTTCTTAGGGAGTGGAGTTTGAATAGAAATAGATGGGTATCATGTTAGCTCATTTTTGGGCAAGACCATCATTGCTTTATCAAATATGAGAACTTCAAATACAAGATAAGTAGCTGATGAAGATAAGGCAAGAGGTGACAGAAAAGGTGAGCACTGATTTTTATATTCTTGACAATGGTACTTTGATGTTGAAAAATTGCTTTTGTGTACCTAATCATTTAGTTTTGAAGAGTAAAATTTTAGAGGAGGCACATCACTGATTATGTGCTATGCATCTAGGGAGCACCAAGATATATAGAGATCTTTGGGAGATATACTGGTGGCCATGTATCAAGATGTATATTGCTGAATTCGTGGCAAAATATTTAACTTGTCAACCAGTGAAAGCTGAGCATCAAAGACCGGTGGGTTTGTTACAACCTCTCTCGATCCCTTAATGACAATAGGAGTATATCGCTATAGATTTTGTTGTTGGACTACCAAAAACTCCTAATGGATATGAATCTGTGTGGGTTATTGTGGTCATATTGACTAAGTCAGCTCATTTTCTTTCAGCAAAGATTACTTATACGCTGGATAAATATTCTATGTTATATGGGAATGAGATTGTCAGACTACATGAAATGTTAGTATCTATAATTTTGGACAGAGATCCAAGGTTTACTTCAAGATTTTGGTTGAGTCTTTAGCAAGCTATGGGTACAGCATTGAAGTTTAGTACGATCTTTCATCCTTAGACAGAAAGAAAATTTGAGAGGACTATTCAGACTTTGAAATATATGTTCAGAGCTTGTATGCTTGATTTCAAAGGTAGTTGGGGCGATTATATTGTTTTGATGGAATTTGCGAATAACGACAGTTATCAATCTAGCATTGGTATGGCACTATTTGAAGTATTGTATGGTAGGAAATGTAGGACTCCAGTATATTGAAGTGAAGTCAGTGAAAGACAGTTGTTGGGTCCGGAGATGATCTAAGACACAACCGAGAAAATCAAGACAGTTCAAGAGCATTTGAATGTGGCAAAGAGTAGGCAAAAAAGTTGTATGGATAACCAACAGCGTGAACTTGAATTCAAGGTGGGAGGTCAAGTGTTTCTAAAAGTTTCTCTATGGAAACGCGTTTTGAGATGTGAAAGGAAGTGTAAATTGAATCTGAGATACATTAGGTCGTATGCTATTATGGAAAGAGTTGGTGTTGTGGCTTACAGGTTAGATTTATCTCAAGAGATATCCAAGCTACATAATGTTTTTCATGTATCTATGTTGAGGAAGTATTTGCCAGATTCATCTCATGTGTTAGTTTAGCAACTAATAGAGTTAGAAGATGATTTAAGTTATATTGAGGAGCCAGTTCAGATTCAAGATTGAAGGGATCAAGTACTTCGCAATAAGGTGATACTATTGGTAAAAGTTTTTTGGAGGAGCCATACGATAGAAGAAGCTATATGAGAGAGTGAGGACATAATGCAAAAATAGTATTTATATCTATTCCCATCAAGTAAGAGAATTTCAGGATAAAATTCTATAAGGAAGGGGGAGTTGTGAGACCCTAATCTCATCATTTCATAAGTAGCTAATAACATTTATTGCATGGTTAGTTGGTTTGTAAAATTATGTGAGTGCATGTGTGTATGACGTGTCGTAATTGGTGAGTTAGATGGTGAGTTGAGTGGGGAGTCATTAGTGAGTGTGTGCATGAGACAATTAAGGGTCTGAGATACATTCTTGTATCCATTTTGGTTTGCTAATCATAAGAGAAGTAATGAAAGAAGAGAGGCTTTTGGTGGAAAGAAAGAGAAAGAAGACAAGAGGGGGACAAGGCTAGTAGGGAGACAATGAAAAAGAAAAAGAAAGAGAAGGAAAAAGAAAGGCTAGTGGAGAGTGAGTGGCCTTGCATCATGGGAGAGAGAAGAAGAAAAAAAAAAAAAAAGAGGAAGTCAAGAGTTGTCGATGGTTGCCATCATAGAGATAGAGAGAGAGAGAAAAAGAAGATACATATATATATATATATAGAAAGAGAGAGAGAGAGAGAGAGAGAGAGAGAGAGAGAGAGAGAGAATTCAAAGGGAATTTAAGGGAAAAAAAACTTGTGTCCAACTTGTATTCATCATTTGAGGTAAGATTAATCATGTTTTCGCTTTATCTATTTCATTTCCTTGGTTTAGTACATGCTAGTATGTTTGATGTCATGAGAGGAGGTGGAGGAAGATGATGGAAGAGAGAGGTGGTTGGGGGTTTCCATGGTGGAAGACTTCATGCTTGTGACGAATTGGTTTAACTAAGAATATTATTTCTAGCTAAATCTTTAAACACTCGAATTTAGAGTTATAATAGTAATTTGAGCTTTGATCTAACTCAAAAATATTGTATTTTCGATTTATGGTAAATTTTAGAAGTTAGACTATTACTGCTGAAATATGTTACCTAGATCTGTGACCCCTATCTTGACAACAACATTAGACCAAGTTAGAGTAGTCAAAACTGTGTACTTTTTACTATATCTATTATAAATGTGGATGAGAGTATATACCGAATTTTAGGTCATTTTGATGCCTTTTGTCTATGTTAAGAATCCCTTATAAATGTGGATGAGAGTATAATTTTCTTCTATGGTCGGAAATTCATTGAAACTATATTCTATGATACAACCATAGTTCTCTGCCCATATCTTTTGATCCAACTGTTGAATTGATTTGATTCATATGTAATTAGTAAGAAGAGTCAAATATCTAATTATGGTGCTTTATGAAGTTTTTATAAAAAAGAATGTTTTGTGGGATGAAAATGAGCTGGAAGATGACTTATTGGATTTGAAATTCAAAATATGACAGCTTGGAGACAGTTATAATTATTTGACCATATCTTTTGATCTAGAAGTCCAAATGATTTGATTCTTAAAGTTACAAAAAGATAACATCCATATATACATTTGATAATTTATATAAATTTTCACATTCAAATGTTATCTGGGTGAAACACAAGGTGAAATAAGACTTAGTGTAGCAGAAATTCAAAGATGACAGCTGGGTGACTGTCTGAGTATTTCACTTATATCTTTTTGACTTTGATCTTAAAATACTTTGATTCTTGAGGATATGGAAATATAACATCTATATCTATATTTCATATCGCATAGATATTTTCAAAATCAAACGTTTGCCATATGAAAAGGCTAATGCAATTTGACATAACTGTGTAAAAATTTAAATATGCTAGTTGAGAGACAGCTTGAGTAATTTGATCATAACTTTTGATCTGACCATTGGATTAACCAGATCATTGAGGTTCTGAGAATATTGAATTCCATGGCTACAACCTTTATCTTATAGTTATTCTCAAATTCGACCGTTATCAAGGAGAAAATTGAGGTGGAAGCGAAGACATTTGATTAGAAATTCAAAAACATGTCTAGCAGCAAGTAGCTTAACAGGAATAAAGGTATTTAATGCTCTCCAACGATTATAAAGTCATTTGAAGTTACAAATCATCTTTTTATCTTCATCTATAAATAAAGATACACTTGATGAACAAAAAACAAAAAAACAACAAAAATAGCAAATATTATGCTTCGAGGTGATATTCATCCTACAAAGTTTATTGAGAGCTTCATTGTCATTTATCTTGTGACATTTTGAGAGCTTCATTGGCATATCTATTCTTTGAGAGAATTTATTTGTAAGCAAGAGTGGTTGCACTCTTGTTCTTTCTTCTTGTAAGGTAGATACTAGCTAGGAAAAATAGTTAGGGGTTAGGTGTGACTAGCATCTATATAAAAATTAGTTAGAGTGAGGGATCACTTGTTTTGGTATGACTAGCACCTGTGTAAAAACTAGTTGGAGGGGTGTGACTAGCATTTGTGAAAAAAATTAGTTGTAACTGAGGACTAGCGCTTGTGTTAAAAGGTTAGTGGCTGTATCTACGATTTGGTTACAGTGGAGAAAAAACTCAAGGAAGGAGCCTTGGGGAGTGGACATAGACTTTGGAGTTGAAGTCGGACCACGATAAATCTTGGTGTCATATTCTCTTCTCTCTATCTTCTTTACTTTATAGTTTGAATTGCTTGCATTTACTACATATTATTAATTGATTATGTTTGTTTGGATATTTAGTTAGACTTTTTAAATCTGAAATTATTTGTTGAATCATTGTTTAAACCCAATTCACTCCTTCTCTTTGGTTGCCACCTGGACTAACAATTCAATCATATCTTACCCATGTTGGGCAAGATAGTCTGGGAAATTCCTCTTCCAATGCCTGGTCTTGCCACGAATGAAAAAATCGCTTTTGACTTCTTGTCCACAATAACTGCCTTGGGCTTGGCCACTCCCTAAGATGTTCCCATAAGCTTGTTTTTCTTCCCAGCTTTCTTGGCTTTTGGCTTGGACTTAGAAGAATTTGCTTGAGCTTGAACCATATTAACACTCCCTTTAGCCATGAAAATTTCTTTAGTTACCTTGAGTTCATTAATTAGTTCAACTAGAGTAATATCTCTTTTGTTCATTTAGCTTCAATTGATCGAATGAACTAGGTAGTAAGTGAAGAATCATATCAATCTAAGACTCCCCGTCTATCTCAGCTTTGAGAATCTCAAGTTCCTTTAAAAAAATCAATCATTTTCAAAACATGTTCTCATACTGGAGTCCCCTCAGCCGTTTTGGTGTTAAGTAGGTTTCTCATGGCCTCCCATTTGGTAGGTCGCCATTGAGATTCTGAAGCATATTAGCAGCAATAGGCACATTTTTATGCTAATGTTACAACACATTTGACAAAGATGCCAGTATGTAGCAACGAGACATCTCATCGGCCTTTTGCCACTTCCAATATGCATCAATCTCATCTTGAGAAGCACTAGCCCCTGGCATATCAGGATAGGACTAGGTAAAGACAAATTTATACTCCTCAGCTGTGAGCACAATATCAAAGTTCTTTTCCAGTCCACATAATTTAGGCCAATAAGTTTGTTTTGTTTGAGGATAATAGCAAGTGGAATAAAAGGATTAGACATCTGAAAAATAAATATAAATCCATTCATTAGCAATTATATAAATTTAGATCTCATGAATAAGTGAATGGATGCAATCTTGTGGTACTCTCAAACCACATGCATGGTAAATATCATTAGTCTCACTAGCTATCTAGTGAACAATCTAGTCCCCTCCAGAGGAGCATGCAAGATTCGTGACGAGGTACAGGCCCACAAACTAGTATGGATACTATCTCCATCAACTCTTAATCTAGGCATCTCATGCCAAGCGAAGGTTGTCAACCGATATTCTTTGACCTTCCAACCCAAGAATACCCTCTGAAGGCTCACGCAAGATTCATGACAAGGTAATTCTAGATTAGACAAGTGTACACCATTGTAAAGAGTCAAAGAGCACTTGAATGAGAAAGTGTCTCCATAGAGGAAAACACCCTAACCTGCATACACCTTAATCCTATCACAAGAAAACTCACAACTTGTAACCAGTGCACAATGCACCATATGGAGGAGCATACAAGATTCGTGACGAGGTGCACGTTTACCTTACTTGTGAGCCAATAATAGAAAGGCCATGGAATATATAGTACTCTCTTTTCCACTTTATTATTTAAAGTTGAGAGTTCTTACATACAATTTGATTCCAAATTAAAATTTGTGCATGCAATAATGCTAAGTTTCTTATTTTAACCATGGGAACCTAACTTGATGAAAAAGCATTTTGTTCCTATAAACCCTAGTGGGCCGTGGACCCTACTAGCCCATTTGGGACTAATCGGCCATCCAATGAGCTTAGTCTTACTTTGATTAGTCCATGCTTCTTTTTTCTTTTAAAAAACATGTCCTGTTTTATTTTTGAAAACAATTTCAAATTAGGAAACTTTCCGAATTTGTAAACTTGCCATTAAACACCTTAGGACATTACAAGAAACTTTCAATTTTTGAAAAATTTTACAAAATTTGGAAACTTGCTAGTTTTGGAAAGTATATAAATATGGTAGCTAAAAGATTTGAAAATTTTGACAAGTTTGACCAAAAAAGGTATTTCACAAAACTTGTTCAACATAGGAAAGTTTCAAAATAGGAAACCTTAACTAAGTTCCTTCTCTTGAAATTAGGGTTCTAAGATCGAAGAGGAATGTAAGCATTATAGCATGTGAGATACTTCCTTAATTTAGATGAATGATCCACCTATATCATAGTCAAAGTTTGACTAGTCAAATATGTATGACTAGGAAACTTTGGTCTTGCAAGGAAATCTTTATGCACATGCAAGATTATAAAAGTAAGCAAGGTAGGCAATTATGCATATTAGGAAAGTAAATCATCCATCAACATGAGAACCCCATATCTCATAAATAGATTCTAAATTGGAAAGCTCTAGTCTTCCTTGTGAGCCTTGGATTGCAATATCTTTGACCACCAAGATTGGAAAGTAGATCTTCTAGTTAATCCCTTGGAGACCAGGCATGGAAAAATTTAGGAAACCGATCTTCTTTCTCCATGGCCGAACCTCGTATACCTCCATGGCTGAATCTCCATGATTAAAGCTCCATTGATATAGTTCCTTCATGGTGTTAAAGCTTGTCTTCATGAATCCTTGTACTTATAACAAACTTGAAGAACAACATACATGGATGATACTATACTCCATTGATGGAGTTTACAAGCTTCTAAAAAAAAATTAAATGGTCTTAGGGAAACCACTATAATCTGCCCATTTATGGAAAATTTCATATTATAATGCCCTTTACAATGACCCCAATGAATCAAGGATTACAACCCATGAAACATTACATGAATCAAACCTATTTCCATGAGATAGGGGTATAAAAACCATACATGCATGCTGTTCAAAAAATTGCAGCACCATACCCATTCATATACATCCATTAAACATGAACTTAAACATGTAAGGATCAATTCTAAACATTATAGAACCATCCTAGACATGTTCTAACATGATATTAATGATGTAATAGCAACATTTAACATGCTGAAACAGAAAATTCAGCAAGGTATATGTTTGGAAAAAACATACCTAGAGTCAAGTTATATTGGCCGAAAACCTAGGAGATGAACTCTCCTTTCGGCCGAACCCCTTAGGATTCTTTAGTGTGGAAAAAATATGCATGAAGCAATATATGGGGCAGCATAATGATTCTATATGTTCTACACTAACACATGATCATATTCATGATTGAATATAGAATCAATGAAGAGACAGTGAGATGGCTCTAATAACCATTGATGGTTTTTGAGAAAACCTTTGCGAAAGCGATTTCAAAAAAATTACGATCATACTCATTTATCTTCATTGATCTATGCACAAACAAGAAGATAAAATAAAGATCATTGTAGGGTTTGTTAGCACACCCTAGATAGTGAGAACACTTGAAAAGCTTAAGCCTCCTTGACCTGGGGTTCTTCCTCATTGATCACTAAGGCACAAAAGATGGCAAAAGTTGGTGAGAATTCACAAGCACACACACACACACACACCACAACCGTGTGTCTTTTTCCAAAAAGATGATAGTCGGCCACCCTTTTAGTATGTATATATACTAATGCCTCTCTAAGTGCAAGGAGAGAATCTCTAGGGTCTCTATATTCTAGTCTAACACCAAATTGCTATAATTGCATATCAACCCTTGATGAATATAGCAATTAGTGAAACTAACTTCAACTCCACTAAATGATGGTAGTTGACCTCCTGGAGTAGGAAATTATGTCAATGCCCCTATCCTACTAATTTCTATACGGCCAAATCCCCACTTAACAAGTATTCGTAAATAACAGCCAAGCTTTAGATGTAAATAATAGCCAATCATTCACTAATCACTGTTGCTTATTTATTTCCCAAAAAGTCATTTTAAAAAATAAATAATTACTTTACTTTATAGTAAACTATTTGAAAATACCTGGCATGCCTACAATGATCAGATCGATAGAATGAATCAAGGGAATACTTGACTCGTAAGAGTACGGTGACCATCTTGAGATTAGAAGTTCCCAAGTTCTAATAATGTACACCCAACCTATCAAGGTATTGACCATACAGAAGTCTCACTCACTGATAAATCAAAGTGCACACCATCAAGTACTTGAGTCCTTTAATCCCTTAGGGTTAAGACTCACTTTACAATTAATAGAGTTATAAGAAGTCACACTACCATTGACAGCTATGGGAATGTGTTCAGTATACCACAAGTACACCAACACATTAACCTAGAGTCAACTACTCCAAAAGTCGAGACCAACCATTCTATAGAATGGAGGTAACATGTGTTATAGTTAACCAAATGAGTTGTCCAAGCTCACTCTGACTATGAATTAAGTTTCGAATCAGAAGTAGCTAGTTCGATCATATCTCTCTGTGTATAAATCATATCGGCATACATGATCCACCTTAAGTGTAGTTCTTGGACCTTACACATCTCATGCATCGATAGAATTTCCAACATAGTATGAATGAATGTAAACAAGAGAGAGCATGAAAAATACTATCAATCAAATGTTATAAATATGGCTTTAAGGGCTTATACAATCCAACACCAGTCCTTAGCAAATTTGTTTGTAAATACTAGGCCACCCTCCCTGCATAATAGTAGCCAAACTGTCAACATTATTCCAGACCTCCAAAAATTCAAAATACAATACACTTGTTAAGCATCCAAAGAATAAGTCAAGCTTCTTGAAGCTCCAAGAATTGAACAATGGTGGATTAAAGACCTAAGTGGGTTTCCTTTTACATTCATCTACTCCCACTCCCACTCCCTCTCTCCTCCCTCTAAGTTCACTTGAGCTTTTCTTCCAGTTTAAACCCTATCTACTCCCCCCCCCCCCCCCCCCCCCACACACACACACACAATTATTGTGTGCTTGAACAAGAGGGCTCTTATACTATGCTTAGGGGAAAGCCTATGAGAATCAGCGATCAGGGGACCTCTCATAGGCCTACTTGAGCATATTATGGCCTTTAGAGCCCCTTGCTATGTGGTGTAGCCTTGAACCTTGTATGATTTATGACCCTTTACCTTTAAATAATATATTGCTCATGTATTACTTGTCTTGGCCTTATTTTGTGCTTAAAAAGCTTTTACAAACCGCCACTATTTCAATCTCTATATATTCTACAAAGTAAATGTTTAAAGAGTTTTCTAAAAATGCTTCCAAGCTGGAATTCTTTTAACCTAGGCCTCAACCCTAGTTCCCATTGTTGGCCCAAAAGGCAACCCAAGAGGGGGGGTGAATTGGGTTTTTCAAAAATTAATACAATTAAGATTAATTAAAAACTAATTTAATCAATAGAATAGTGATTCAAGATAGATGAAATGCAATGTAATCAATAAAGAAATGGAAATAGAGCAATAGAAGGTACACCAAGAATGACCGAGGTTCAACCACAATTCGTAGTCTATGTCCTCACCCCAAAGTAAGTACTGATTTTCAAAGTGCTTAGCTCACTTTTACACAAGAACTTCTTCTTAAGTTATTCCAGCTACCAAGTGGTTTTGTCCAAGATCCACTTCAACTTACAAGAGTTTTTCTTTTACAAGAGAACTCTCAAACTTTCACTTACAAGTGTATGAAAGTTATACAAACAAAATATAAACTCTCTATCAAGAGTGGATAGGAAAATAATAGCTCACTTAATGCCAAAATGAAGATAAAAGGAATGTTCAGATTTTTCTCAACTTGATCAGTCAGTTAATCTTGTTTTTGTTGTGTCTCTTGTATATAAATACAGTTAGAAGCTTGTATATAAACCCCTGTAGTAATTTCGTCTGTTAGTAATTGTTGGGGGTGTATTTAGTGCAAGTCCAATCCATTATAACATTAGAAAAACTAGTCGTTAGTCCCCTGGTGTCGACACTTGGCTTCATGTGTCTCCCTTGGTGTCGACACTTGGCTTCTTGTGTCGACACATTAACCCCATGTGTCGACACTTGATTATGCTGTCTTCAAACTTTGGCCTCTATCCTCATGTGTCGACTCTTCATTTTTATATGTTGACACATTACCCATAAATCTTCATTCATCCTTCCTTTGATCAAGTTCAGCTTCAACAATACTATAAGATCTTCAAGGAGTCTTTTCTTTGGGTTATTATAATAGATTGAGATCTTCAATCCATCAAAGTTGTCTTTCATTCATTTTGGATTGAATTTCCTTCTTGATAGTTATATCTTCTTTATTGCCAAGCTGCTAGAACTCCTTTTCATTAATACCGAGCTCTTCTTCCTTATTGCCAAGCTGCTAGAACTCCTTTTCATATGTCACCCTATCCCACCCTTTTGGTACCTACATTTTTTTCACTCAAAGTTCACTCATTTAGAATTTATAATTATCCATTATTCAATTATATCCACTTTGAGAATTATATGATGCATGATATGCAAGTGCAAGAAAAAAGATTTGATTTTGAAAATAGATTTGAAAAGGGGATTTGAGGTTTGAAAAAGGTTATGGAAATTGAAAACTTGAAAAAGGTTATGGAATTAGAAATTTAAAAAAGGTTGTGACTGCACCCATGAGGGTTGCCTACGTATCCCTTTGTTGGCATTTAAAACCATCTTGGTTTTTACTCGAGTATAAAGAAGAGTTTTTGAAAAGAGTTGAAGATTCTTAGAACTTAGGTTAGCTAGGGTTGAAGCATGCACTTGACATAAGAAGGTTTGATTTTAGAAAGTTAAATTTTAGGAAATTTTTAAGTTAGGAAGGTTCCATTTAGGAAAGTTTTCTTTTTAAAAAAGAGTTGATTTTGAAAAGATTTGAATTTGGGAAGTTTGGAATTTAGAAAGATTTAAACTTAAAAAGATTTGAAATTTGGAAAGATTTGGAAATTCAAAATTAAGAAAGGTTTGAAAGTTTAAATTTAAGAAAGATTAAAATTAGGAGATATTAGAATTAGGAAAGATTTGATTTCTATTTTCTAAAGTTGAAGAATGGATTTCATTTCCAAAAGCATATGATTTGATTTTTTTTCCAAAATTTGAGAATTTGACTTGGTTGCCTAGATTGGAAGGTTTGATTTGACATGGAGTTAGAAATGTTGAGTTTTAAAAATTTTGAATTTGGAGATCTATGATTTGGTGCAAAAAGGGTTTTGGAAATCTATGATTTGATGTAGAAAACAGTTTTGAAAACCTATGATTTGAGGCAAAATAGAAATGCATGGTTTCGAGAAAGAAATAAGGGTTTTCTAATCATGGATTCTAGGGCTTGACTTGGACTTCAAGCAAAGAATTTTGGAAAGTAGATCTTTGAAAAGAGTTTATAAGAAGTAGATTTGCAAAACTATTTGGAAAGAGGTTTGAATATGGACTTTTGTAAGTCTCTTGAATATCTCGCTTTCCTAAAACGATCCTAACCATGAAAAGACTAGAACCATTCTAGGGTTGTGATTTTGAAAACAAATAGGGTTTGAAATATAGACCATAATAATCACATTAAATGTAACACTATCCTAAAACAACCGTAACCATGGAATGACTAGAATCACTTTAGGATTGTGGTTTTGTTAAAAACAATTTAGGGTTTACATCCAAAATTTTGACCTTGATGGTTACATTGAATATAACATTTTTCTAAAACAATCTTAACCATGGAATAGCTAGAATCATCATAGGAGCGTGAAAGAAAGAGATTTTGAACGCAAGTTTTGAAACAAAACTTTGATGCAAGTTTGAAAACAACTTTGAATGCACTATTGAATGCAATGTATGAACATGATAACCACAATACAATAAGGACATGAACATAAAAGGTTAGGTTTCATCACATAATCAAGGAGGCCAAACCCACACCGTCTTAGGTTAAATTTGAAGAAAGTCCCCAGCGTGGTGACCTTCAACAATTCTTCCTAGGCATGAATTGGGGAGTCCCTTGTTTCAAGCATGCAAGAAGAGGAGACGGAAGATGGAAGATGAAGATTAAAATAGAAGATAACTTAAGTTGGTTAAGAGAGACAAGAGGGATGGGGATTATATAAAAGTAAATAGAAAACCAACCTCGCCTTCTTGCTTTGAGTATTTTATTCATATCTTTTGACTCTGATCTTAAAATGCTTTGATTCTTCAGGATATCGAAATATAATGTCCATATCTACATTTCATATCTTATAGATGTCTTCAAAATTGAATGCTTGCTATATGAAAAAGCTGATTGAAGTTGATATAGCTGTGTGCAGAAATTCATATATGCTAGCTGAGAGACGACTGGAGTAATTTGATCATAACTTTTGATCTGACTATTGGATCAACCTAATTGTTGTTTTTCTAAGAATAAGACTTCCATGGCTACAACCTTTATCTTATAACCATTTTCAAATTTCAATGTTATCAAGGAGAAAATCGAGGTGGAAGTGAAGACATCTTATAAGAAATCCAAAAACCTATCTGGTAGCAAGTAGCTTAATGAGAATAAATGTTTTCAATGCTCTTCAATGGCATTAAACTCATTTTAAGCTACAGATCACATTTTATCTTCATCTATAAATAGAGATACACTTGAGGAATAAAAACAAAAAGAAAACAAGAACAATAAGTATTGTGCTTCAAAGTGATGTTCATCTTACAAAGTTTATTGAGAGCTTTATTAGCATACTTATTCTTTGAGAGAATTTTTTTGCAAGCAAGAGTGGTTGTACTCTTGTTCTTTCTTCTTGTAAGGAAGAGATTATCTAGGAAAAATAGTAGGAATTGGGTGTGATTAGCATCTGTATAAAAACTAATTAGAGTGAGGGATCACTTGTTTTGGTGTGACTAGCACCTACGTAAAAACTAGTTGGAGGGGTGTGACTAGCATCTATGGAAAAAAGTAGCTGTAAAGGAGGACTAGCGCTTAGGTTAAAAGGCTAGTAGTTGTATCTACGGTTTAGATATAGTGGAGAAAAATCTAAAGGAAGAAGCCTTAGGAATTGAATGCAGACTTTAGAGTTGAACTCGAACCACAATAAATCTTGGTGTCATATTCTCTTCTCTCTATCTCCTTTCATAACATAAAATGGCTAGACCCTTTCTAATTTTCAAAAATGATTTTGAGAACTCACAACGCTAAGGTGATCCTAATCCTCTTGTGACTAGGGTTTCCAAAGGAAAGTGAAACATAAAATGAAACCTTCAAGGATCATAAAAAGGTTGTCCAACCCCAAATATTTTCAAAAAACCTCATTTAAAAATAGCTTTCAATTTTCACAATCTTGAAGTAACTCTTGGCCTTTCAATGAATAGGGTTGTTCAAGATAAATTGAGACATTTAAATAGGGTTCCATAATTCTAAAATTTCTAAAACCCTAAGAGAAGTTTCTAGCACCATTTCTAAAAATATTTAAAAAATTCATAATCTTTAAGGAGTTTAGTTACTCAATAACTAATCTCTAAAGAGTAATGAGAAATTCAACATACATTTCATAAGGTATACAAAACTATTTTCAAAAAAATTTCAAAGACAAGTTCAAAAGAGTCCTATTCCAATTCAAACTCTATTTTCAAAATCTCTAATCAAGCTTTCACACATTTTCAAAACTCTCTTGAGTTGTTTTAAAATATTTCAAAAACTCTCTTGAGTTATTTCAAATACCTTCAAAACTCTCTTAAGTTTAAAAACCCATTCAAAACACCCTCAAGTTGCTTCCAAAAAATGTTTCAAAACATCCTAAAGTCCTATTTCAAAGGCATCTTCAAAAACCTCAAGTTCCATTTCAAAAACACTTCAAAGCACTCTCAAGTTTTATTTCAAACTCTCCAAGTGAAATTTCAAGTCAAAACTCTCTTGAGTTCAAGTTTCAAAAACATTCCAAGACTCCGATGAGTCTATTTTCAATCGGACTCTTGTCCAAACTACGAATGACCTAATTCTTACTAAATGAGATACGTAGATAAATTTCAAATAGGTACGGTCATAAATTTTATTTCAAGTCAAACATCCTTTTCGAAGCCTTCACAAATCAAACCAGCATCTCGAAGTCAAACTTCAAAAATCTTCCAAGACTTTGACGACTCTTCCCAAATGCATCATGCATCATTCATCCAAAAAGTAATAACCAAACTCCTTTTTTCAGACTCTAAAGTTGATAGTTAGTGACCAATAATTCATGTGAGTGAATAGACATATAAGTACCCAAAGAGCGGGGTTGAGTAATGATCTTTGGACATCTTCCGTACACGTAACCAACCCTTGGACCATAGATTTCAAGTTTTAAAGACCAAAATCGAAGTCTCATTTTCAAAAAGGATTTTAAAATGTTTGGAAAAAAAGGTTGCTAGAAAACCTAGTTTTCAAAAACTTTCTTAAAAAGGACACTTTCAAAAACATTTTCAAAAAACCTAAGTGTAGTCTTAGGATTGAACTTAGCTTTAGGTGACCTAGCTCATCTTAACTATGTTAGGTGTGTCGTGTCCTGGTTTTTGGCCCGAAGTCTCGGTCTTGACTTAAGGAGAACCTGATACTCTGTCTGTTAGAACTCACCCTCCTAATAGGACAAAGGCGACAGGGTTTGAACTTGAAATGCATTTGATTCAGGGTTTTTTTGAAAATTGTTTGGAGTCTACACCTAACATGGTTAAAAGTGTGTTAGGTTAGCAAAAACTAAGTGCAATCTGAGGATCAAACTTAGGTTTTTGAAAATTTTCTTTTAAGAGTTGTTTTAGAAAATGAGGTTATTTGGCAACCTTTGAAAATGTCACACCCCGTAACCCGACCTATGCAGATTTAGGGTACATGACCGACCAATAGCAAGGCTACCCGATGCTGCATTACACAAACTGGTTGATCACCTGTGCAAAATCATTTAAAATTTCTAGAAATAGAATATTTTATAACTTGAAATATGATCCGTGTCATACATGGTAGAATTGTGCCTAATCCGAAACATAAACATTCTATAAGATGGGCCTAGCAAAGGTCACCATAGTTATAAAATGATAATATTACAAAACATTAGGGTCCAACCCCTATATCAGTACAAAATATGAGGCCCAAGGGCCGTAGTCCAAATATCCACGTAATGGGCCTCCCTTAAGGCCTCCTAGTTTGGTCACCTGAAAACATTTTTAAAAAACGTAAGCTAATGCTTAGTGAATAACAATAATAGATGAGTATAAAATACCATAAACTAACATTTATATTTAATGTACATGGCAATAGGGGTACCTATATGCATATGTGACATGAACTTAAAAATGTATAAGTGAAATCTTAAAATCACATGAGACATAGGCTTTTGTATTAAAACATTTCATCATTTCTAAAACATAATGTTAAAGAAGAGAGGCAGGCGTGTTGTAGTAGGAACTATTCGAGCATGACATGACTTGTCATGAGCATAATGTATCTTATCTATGTCGCACCCAGATTTTTCGCACTCGAGGAATACTCACACAAGTGGGAAAAATGTTGTACTCTCTCATTAGAACTCACCCTCCTAAAAGAATGAGTGTGACTAGGTTTGAATTGAAAATAGATTTGAATAAAGGGCTTTTGAAAAAGATTTGGAGTTGCCACCTAACTTGATTAAGGTGAGTTAAGTCACCTAAAAACTAAGAATAATTCGAAGACTACACTTAGGGTTTTTGAAAAAGGTTTTGAAAATATCACCTCAAGAGAGGGTTTTTAAGAAAAACAGGTTATTTGGGAACCTTTGGAAAATATTTAGCCCTTTTTAGAAAAATAACTCCTTTTGGTCTTTGAAATCAGTGATCCTAAATTCAGAGGTTGGTTACGTGTAGGGAAGACGCAATAAGCCATCACCCTACCCTGCCCTTTCGGTATCTACATGTCAATCTACCCTAGATTCACCTATGAGAGTCTTTAACTAACTATTGTTCAATCCAATCCACTTTGAAAAAAACAATGTTTGAAAAAGTCATGATGCATGATATGCGAGTGCAAGAAAAGAAAGTTGGAAAATGGATTTGGAAAGAAATTGATTTGATTTTAGAAAAGATTTGAAAAGATAGAATTGAAATTAGAAAGTTTGAAAAATTAGAAATAGAGATTTGAAAATAGAAATTTGAAATTGGAAGTTTGAAAATAGATTGGAGATTTGAAAAGATTGTGGAATTTGAGATTTGAAAAATATGGAGGAATTTGAAATTTGAAAGAAGTTCTGACCACACCTATGAAGGTTGCCTACGTATCCTTTTGGAAGAATCAGGCCAGTCGTAGTTCGGACAAGAGTCTGATTGAAAAGAGAATGTTTGTTTTCAAAAAGGAGTTGAATTGGAATTTGGATTTGACTTGAACTTAGAATAGAATGTTGAAGATTGGAATTTTAAATTTTGAAATTGAAAAGGTTGAATTTTGATTTGGAAAGATAGAACTTGGAAGAAAGATTTAGACTTGTTTTGGAAAGATGAAGGTTTAGGAAACCTAGACTTAGGAAAGATAGGATTTTAGGAAAGGACTTGAGATTAAGAAAGATTGGATTTGAATGTTGGATTTGGAAAGATCTTGAAAGATTTGGAAACTTGGAATTTAGGAAAGATTCGGATTAGGAAAGTTTCGAATTAGGAAAGTGTCATTTTAGGAAAGTTTTGGAATTAGGAAAGTTTTCGACTTAGGAAAGTTTTGGAATTAGGGAAGTTTCAACTTAGGAAAGTTTTGAATTTTGAATGTTTTGAATTAGAAAAAGTTTAGTTTAAGAAAGGTTTAGAATTTGAAAAGTTTCCAGTTAAGAAAGTTTTGGAAGGCTTAGGATTTTAGAAAGATTTTAAATTAGGAAAGATTTAGAAAAGGTTTGAATTAAGAAGGTTCCAACTTAAGAAGGCTTTGAATTAAGAAAGTTTTGAGTTTAGAAAGCTTTGGATTTAGAAAGTTTAAGATTTAAAAAGTTTTAGAGTTTTAGAAAATCTTGATATTAGGAAAAGTTTGAGTTTGGGAAAGGTTTGAAAACTTAGATTTGGAAAGTTAAGATTTGGAAAGGGGTAGAATTAGGAAAGATGTGGAAGTTGAGTACTAAAATTTAGGAAAGATTTTTATGTTCAAGTTTTAGAAACTTAAGGTTTAGGAAAGTGGAAGATTAGGAAGGATTTGAATTAGGAAAGATTTGGATTAGGGAGGGATTGGATTTTGTTTCTAAAAGAGAAAGGTTTGATTTTGTTTGCAAAACGGAGGATTGGATTTGGTTTCCTAAACGGATAGATTGGATTTGGTTTCCTAAAAAGAAGATGGGATTTGGTTTTCTAAAGGGGAGATTGGAATTGACAATGATTTGGAAAGGGAGGTTTAAGAAATCCTAGATTTGGAAGGCTATAGTTTTGACGTAAAAAAGAGGTTTTCGAAATGTGTATAGTTTGGATGTGAAAACAAGAGGTTTTGGAAACCTAGGTTGTGAAGCAAGTTTGAAAACCATGTTTTTTAAAAGAAAATTAGGGTTTCCTAATTGTTAGCTCTAAGGCTTGACTTGGGTATCAAGAAAAGGAATTTTTGGAAAGTGTGTTTTTGGAAACAAGTTTTTGGAAGGAAATCTTAGGGAGGAGTTTCTAGAGGGAAAATTTTGGGAAGAAAGTTTTTAGAAAGATTTTTGGTAGAAGATTATTGGAGAGAGTTTTTTGAAAGATTTTTAGGAAGCGTTTTTAGAAAGTGAATTTTGAGGAGAAAGATGTTTTGGAAAGAGATCCTAGTGAAGAGTTTTTTAGAAAGAGATCTTTAAGAAAGAGATTTAGGAAATCTAGGGAACGTTTTTGGAAAGTGAACCTTGAAGAGAGCATTTTGGAAGGGAGTTTAAAAAGAGAAGTTTTAGAAAATAGATTTTTGGAGGGAGTTTTTGAAAACAACTTTAGAAATGAGAGTTTTAGGAAAGTATGTTGAAAAAGGGATTTTTAGAAAAAGAGACTTTTGAAAAGAGAGTTTTTAAAAGGTATAAAAATGTCTCACTTTCCTAAAGTGATTCTAACTATAAGAAGGCTAGAACCACTTTAAGAAAGTGATTTTAAAAACAATAAGGGTTGAAAATATGGACCATGTTGGTTACTTTGAATGTAACACTTTCCTAAAGTAATCCTAGCCATGGAAAGGCTAGAATCACCCTAGGATTGTGATTTTGAAAACATGTTTTGAAAAAGGAGATTTTAATGCACTTTTGAAAACAAGTTTAATGTAAGTTTTAAAAAATGAGTTTGAAAACGATTTTTGGAAGAATGCAAAATAATGATATGCACAATGCAAATTTGGGTTCGTGAACATACAAGGTTAAGGCTTCACCACATAATCAAGGGGGCCGAACCCACATGGTCTCTAGTTAGCCTAAAGGAAAGCCCCCAACACGGTGACCCTCCGATAGTCTAATCCTACACATGGACCAGGACTCCCCTTGTTTCAAGCATGCAAAAAAAGGGGGGGAAAGAGGTGGCGATTAAAATAGAGAAAACCCAAGTGGGTTAGGAGAGAGAAGAGAAAGGGGGGAGTGCAAAAATTTAAATAAAAAACCTACCTTGTATCTTGTTTATTTTGCGCGCATTGCTTTCTTCGGTCTTCGCTTCACTTTAGTCTTGATCTTCGAGGGCTCGTCTTTAATCTTCAAGGCTTTGGTTTGCAGCTCCTCAAGTCTTCAAAGGAGGGTTGGGGGCTAGTGTATAAGTGTATGGGGAGGTGTATAAGTGTATATAAGGCTAGGGTTTAGTGTTTGGTGACTAGGGTTTGGAGAACCTAGGGAAGCTAGGGTTTAGGGAATGCACGAGCTCTGTATATCGAAATATATGATTTTTAGACTGAGTTTGCGGACCTCTTTTACGCTGGAAGAGGCTCTGTATTTATAGAGAGAGGAATGCACTGGCGCCTGTTGTAGTGGTGCCAGGCCAAAACTTACACTGGCGCCACTCCTAGTGGCGCCAAGCCATTTTTTGGCTTGGCGCCACTAGTAGTGGCTCCAGCCATTTAGGAAATGTTTAAGGTCAGCAAGCAATGTATCTTTGACTAGATTTGGGCGCCTATACTAGTGACTACCATGCAATTTTTAGCCTGGCTTCACTAAGAGTGACTCCGGAAAGTCCGGGAAGGAGTTTGGGAGGCCGAGAATGACCCGAAAGGTTGGAAAAGAGTAGGAACACTTAAAATAGTGTCCCAGAGGTATTTGACTTAAAAAAATGAGGATATGATATGTTGCAAGGGTTGATCAGGCCTTTACGGGCAAAATGGTCAATCGGGTCGGAAAGCTACCGTGACGGGCTTGGATTGTCCTGGAAGAAGACTCAAGAATTGGAAACATTATTCAGAATGTTCCCAAAGGTTTCCGGTTTGATTCCCAGAGCCGGTGTGGTCGGAAAAGGAGATCGGCCCACTAGGGGCAAAACGGTCATTTTGTACCGAGTTTGCCGGAACTGACTCGGAATGATCCGGAAAGGTAAAGGGAGGTTGAGAACACTATAAAAAGCATTCTCATGAGTTTACCAATTTGATACCTAGAGCTGGTGTGGTCGGAAAAGGCGACCGGCCCTCTAGGGGCAAAACGATCATTTTACACCGGGTTTGTCGGAACTGACTCAGAATGATCCGGAAAGGTAGAGGAAGGTTGAGAATACTATAATAAGTAATCTCAAAAGGTTACCGGTTTGATACCCAGAGCCAGTGTGGTTCCTGGGGCATTCAGATGCCTAGGGGCAAAATGGTCATCTTGACCGAAAAGTCTTAGAAAAGGCCCAAGGGGCAGTTTGGTCATTTTTCACCGAAGTGGGCTAGCAGGCACTGGAGTTGACCTGGGTTTTGAGTGTTTCTACCACTCAGACGGTGGTCGCGTGATACAGGAGTTCGTTGGCAATTCCCTATATCGACTTGTTTACGAGTATTTCCGCTACTCGGACGGTTGTGATGCTTGCAAGTATTTTCGCTACTCGGACCGTCTCGAGGATTAAACTGTCTCGAGAGAGGGATTGGAAAGGGGTCTTACCGTCTTCGAAAAGACGTGTCTGATTTGGAATTGTCTCGAGGAATAAACTGTCTTGAGAAAGGGATTGGAAAGGGGACTTACCATCTTCAGAAAGACGTGCCTGATTTGGAACCGTCTTGAGGAATAAACTGTCTCGAGAGAGGGATTGGAAAGGGGACTTACTGTCTTCGGAAAGACGTGCCTGATTTGAAACCGTCTCAAAAAATAAACTGTCTCGAGAGAGGGATTGGAAAAGGGACTTACCGTCTTCGAAAAGACGTGCCTGATTTGGAACCATCTCGAGGAATAAACTGTCTCAAGAGAGGGATTGGAAAGGGGACTTACCGTCTTCGGAAAGACGTGCCTGATTTGGAACCGTCTCGAGGGATAAACTGTCTCGAGAGAGGTATTGGAAAGGAGACTTACCGTCTTCGGAAAGACATGCCTAATTTGAAACCGTCTCGAGGGATAAATTGTCTCGAGAGAGGGATTGGAATTGGAAATGGGACTTACCGTCTTTGGAAAGACGCACCTAATTAGAGTAGATTTACCGTCTCGAGGAATCAACTGTCTCGAGATTAGAGTTGGAATTGGAAAGAACAATGCCCCTAAGGGCATTTTGGTCATTTTGCCTCTATTTGGGCCTGGTGGGCCCGCGAGGCGATGGACAGACGGGATTTAGACTTAGAGAGTTGGTTTCGATTGGAATATGCCCACAATGACTTGAACACAAGTCTGGACGGAGTGTAGACTGCCGAACAGTCAAAAATGGGATGCTTACAATCTAGTAAGTGTACAACTTAACTCACCACATAATATCAAGCACATCAAATACTATCATTCTTAGTAACTTATAAAGCGTAGCTTTGGAAACGTAGGTAACATAAGTATCATATTGAAATACTATAACATTTCGAATATAGTATCATAGGAGTGAAACATAACACATAACATGATTTCGTAAGGCATAACGTAGCTGTCATAAGCATGTCGTGGCACGATATTGTAAGGGCATATCATAATATCGTAGAAAGGGGAGGCATATCGTAACATTAGTACTTATGGAAACATACGTAACTTGTCATGAAGCATTTGAACAAATCATATTTCTCATTCTAAAGCATAAGTGTGTTAAATCTCTATATCCGAGCTAGGCTCCATATTAGTGACCTTAAAGGTCATATATAGGGCTCTTTAGGCTAAGATCTTAACCATGTACAATATTGCCCACTTTGGCGCTTCATGTCACGCATGTGCCTACCTCAAGGTTTTAAACGCATTATGACAGTAACACTTTGCCCTGCCTACTCCCTCGGGAGTGCTTGATCTATCCGATTTTGTAGCTTAATACTGTTCGTTTTGGCTTGCACCCGCCTACCCCCTTTTGGGTGCCTGGTCTTAGCCGCATGGTACACATAAGGCTCTTTAGGCCAACATTAGATTGTCTGCTCTGGCTCGCACCTGTCTATTCCCTTGCTAGGTGCTTGGTCTCAGCCGCACGCTACACATAAGGCTCTTTATGCTAACATTAGATTGTCCACTCTGACTCGCATCTGCCTACCCCCTTTCTAGGTGCTTGGTCTCAGCTGCACGGTACACATAAGGCTCTTTAGGCCAACATTAGATTGTCCACTTTGGCTCGCACCTGCCTACCCCCTTTCTGGGTGCTTGGTCTCAGCCGCACGGTACACATAAGGCTCTTTAGGCCAATATTAGATTGTTTACTCTGGCTCGCACCTGCTTACCCCTTTTTTGGGTGCTTGGTCTCAACAGCACGATACACATAAGGCTCTTTAGGCCAAAAGGGACGTCTTCCAACTGGGCAGGAGATTATTTTGGGTCCCCTACCGTAGGACCATAGTTGCTAGTTTAGTGTCTTGCTTATTTTATTTCACGTCCCCTCATCCTAGGACTATCAATCTAGATTAAAGTCTTACCACGAAAAGACCTTACATAGAGTCGTACAGTAGGAATCTTACATCTACTTTATGTAAACATTCTAGTCCATGTGTTGTAATTCATATCATAGGTAGGGTTCGTATGTAATTCAAAGCATAACATTTATACTTCAACGTAATCATTGATGCATTGAAATAAATGGAAAGAAATGCATGAAACATAATTGAACTTGAAAGCATTTGGAGAGTAATAGGTCTTACTCATGGCATATCATTACTCACCTCTCTCTGATAGAATGAGTATTAAACAAAGTGTTCCTACATAAAATGCACATAGAAGTATGAAAATATCAATACAAGACTCCAAGGCAAGGCAATAACACGTAAACCGAGACTAAGCACATAAGTCCCTCAATCCTGATTCATCAACACTTCACTCACACAATGGGAGAGCAAGGCTAAACTCTAGGACAAAGTTTCAACATAAAACGAGAACATAAGGTTGAGGTTTGAACATGGAAGCCGGGACATTGACTCTTTCATTGCATCCAACCACCTCTCAAGAAGGAGTTCACACTCTAGGTTAGTTCCATTTGAAAATAGGCTTAAAGGCCTTTAATATGATAGATCATGGGCCAAAACCACACTTCGGGTGAAGAAGTTGTGCCTCACGGAAGGTGGACTAAAATTTTGGAAAACAATATTGTTGGCATAGATTTTGGGTCAAATTTAAACTTCCATATCTCTCAATCTATAAGGAATTAGAGTACAAAAGTTATATGGATACAAAAGTCTATGAGTCTAATTTTCAATGCTTCAAATGGTGCATTAATCTGAGTTTTCTAGGGAAAGTTAGCAAGGTGTCGACACATGAGTTGAAGAAGTGAATATGGGAGTCCTCTGGACGGATGTGTCGACACATGAGGCAAAGGTGTTGACACATTACCTAGGAAAAATAAAAATCCACCCGAAAATCCCCAAATCTCACCCAAACTCCTTCAAAACTCTCACAAACTCTTTCAATACTTCTAGGGTCCAAAGATTGACCCAAGAAGACCACAATAACTCAAAATGAAACACTTTAAACTAGTAAATCAAAGGGATTTAGGGTTTGAAATCTCAAACCCATCATGTAAAAATTTGGGTTACAAACCCTCACATCAAACCCTTAACATAAGCTTGTGAGGCTTCAAAATCTCACCAAATGGGACTCAGAGGAGTCACCTATAACAACCCAACAATACAACCCACCAAGATAAATACATACACATATATAATTGTAGAAAGAGATGAAACTTTACCTTTCTTCAAGCTTGCCCAAGTCCTTCAATGTCTTCTCTTGGCTTGGGTGGAGACTTTTCGAGCTTCCTCTTCCTTCGATCTTCCCTTTTCTCTTTCTCTTCTCCTCTTCTTCATCTCTTCTCTCTCTCAACCAATTGTGATGTGTGTGGGTATGAAAGTGTGGGTGTGTATAAGTGTATAAGTATGATACACATGAAAATAATCCCATCTGTCTCACTCCATGGGCTTAAGTTACAACATAGTCTCTCATTGGCCATTTTTTACCCAAATGATGTAATAACTAACATTAAACAATGCCAACACTATAAATTCACATTAATTTAAATAAATAGAGGTTTAGGATGTCACAGAAAATGTTTAAAGCTCCTTTGAAAAATGACTCTGGTTTTGGTCTTTGAAACAAAAATCTATGGTCCAGGGGTTGGTTACGTATAGGGAAGATATCCTAAGATCATCACCCTACCCTACCTTTACGGTGCCTACATATCGAATCACCCTATATTCACTCATTAGAATCTCTGGTTCCTAATTGTCCGTTTATGTCCACTTAAGAAGATTTTGAAAAATGATTTGTCATCACTTTTGGGATGAATGATGCATGATGCAATTTGAAAAAGGGCTTGAAATAGACTTGGAGTTAAATTTTGAAAAGGGGCATTTAAGTTAAAAAAAAAATGATTATAACCGCAACTATGAAGGTTGCCTACGTATCTCGTTTGGAGAGAATCAGGTTAATTGTAGTTCAGACTTAGGGTTTGATTGAAAATAGGCACATTGGGGCCAGTGAAAAGTTTTGAAGACTCGTTGGGGTCTTGTTTAAAAAAAAAAAAAAAAAAACAGAGAACTTGAGGGTTTTTTATTTGAAATTTGAAAATAACTCGAGAGAGTTTTGATTTGAAATTGGATGTTGGAGTGTTTTTGGAATAGAACTTGAAGGTTTTTGGAAGTATTTTTGAAATAAGATTTTAAAGAGGGGGAATTGAAATTGTAAAAGCTCTTATAACTTGTCTTGAAAAGGTTTTTTGGAAGTCTCTTAGGATGCAAGTAACCTAGAGTTTAGGAAGGATGCATTGAAGTAGAAAAGATTTGATTTGATGCAATATGGAAAATGTGTCATTTTTAATTGAAAAAGGAAAGTTTTACTTTTGGAAAGTTTTAAAAAATGAAAGTTTTATCTTAAGAAATTTTGAAAAAGGAAAGTTTGAAAAAAGAAAGTTTCATTTTGTTCCCAAAAATAGAGGATTGGATTTTGTTTCCAAAAATAGAGGATTTGATTTGGTTTTCAAAATGAGAAGGTTTGATTCTGTTTCCAAAATTGAATGATTTGATTTATAGATCTCTATGATTTCATGTGAGGCTTTTTGATTTGAAAACCTATCATTTTATGTGACACTTTTTGAAAACAATTCAAGAGAGTTATGCACTTTTTGAAAACATGATGCAACATTGACTTCGAAAACCTTTTTGATGCAATGAATAAATGTGGGAATGCAAGGAATGCAAAATGAGGTTTAAGGGACAAGATGGGACTTTCTAAGAAATGGATTTCTTGGGCTTCAAGAAAACAACTCTTGGACTAATTTTGCAAAAATATTGGAACAAGAAATTTAAAGGGTTTGAAAACTGAATTTTAAAAGAGGTGTTATAGGGTTTAAAACCCCAATGTGGCCTTTGCAGGTCTCTTTAAAAATGCCCATTTCCTAAAAAGACCTAACTATGGAAAGGCTAGAATCACTTTAGGGTTGTGATTTTGAAAACAAGTTAGAGCTTGAAACCCTAATATGGACCTTGGTAGGGCCATAACCATGAGGAGGTTAGAATTACCCTAGAGTTATGAGTTTGAAAATAAGAACAATGCATGAACATGAAAAATATAATGCATAGGGGTCGTGAACATACAAGGTTGAAGGTTTCCCCACATTGCAAGGGGCCATAAGACCATACCATGATTGGTTAGGCTAAAGGAAGACCCCCGATATGGTAGTCTCCCCAAAGCTTCCCTTAGGCATGGACTTAAGGTCCTCTTGTTTCAAGCATGCAAGAAGAGGAGGGTCGAAGATGGGGATTAAAAGGAAGAATAGTCCAAGTGGACTAGAAGGGAGAAGAGAATGAGTGGGAGAGTATGAAAGTAAAATAGAAATCCTACCTTATCTTCTTGTTAGCTTGAACGCTTCAATGGAGGACTTGCTTGAACCTTGCAATGGCCTTTAAGAGCTTTCAAGGGCATGACTTGATCTTCAATGGAGTGAGGAAGCTAGGGTTTCAGTGTTTAAGGCTAAAGGGGGTTAGAGCTTTTGAGAGAATTAGGGTTTTAAGGAATTTCGAGGGCTACAAAGAGTTTGGCAGAGCTTTGTTGCGATTTTTCAGACCTGGAATACGCCGGGGGGTGGTCTGTATTTATAGGCCAAAATTTGGAGGAGGTGGCAGGACTCTTGGTATGGCAATGATTCTAGAGATCTGAATCACTTTGGGTTGCAAGGCAAAGATTTGGGCACCACTTCTAATGGCTTCAAACCATTGTTTTGGCCAGGCTCCACTATAAGTGGCTCAGCTTTGGTTTGGAAAGTTGCCAGGTTGCAAGGCCTAGCTGGATAGATAAGAGCATTCGGCAAAGCCCTAGGGATTGCTGGTTCAATACTCAAAGCTATAATGGTAGAAAAAGATGGCCGGTCCACTAAGGATAACAATGTTATTTGCAACAACAGAATGGACCGGAATGGCACTTGGTGTAACAACCTGAATTTACAGACCGTTAATAAATAAAATAAATAACCTCAAATAAGATTTAATCATACTGTAACTTCAAATGTACATCTATAATTGATTCCCAAATTTATCCTTGAGATAACATTACAACTTCAAGTGCCTCAAAAGAATAAATAATTCTTTCTAGCCTTCAACTACGTAGCTTTCAAAATTATATCTCCAAAGTACTTCACAACTCAAAGTAATAATTCCATCTTTACAGATCTTACTGTAAACCACGAGGTTAAGTAAAGTATTATTACATCATGAAAGAAACCATTGGTGTTCATGTCTTATTAGAGTTACAACTCAAGGAAACAAAATAACTAGAATAGGATAGTAGTGGGATTTGCTCTCGTAGTTATTTCTCTGGATACCCAGTTGATGCCTCAATTCTTGAAAAATGTCCTATAAGATAGGAGTGAGCTATGAAGCCCAGTAGGAATTCTATGATTTCCATAACGCATTAGTTTAAATGGAATGCGGTAAAAATAATGATGTCATATGCATATGTTAGTTTCTTTTTATCAATTCCAAGATCCTATAAGTATGTCCTGCACAGGCCAATTCCAGCTAATGGGTTCGCCCATGATACTCCTCCTTCATCAATTGCGAATCCCATTCAAGATCATCTAGCCGGATATCAAGCCCCAATGAAAGTTGACTCATGGCAGCCCCGTATACCAGTTGGTCAGCTTTCATCCATGATATAATTTCGAGGTCTTTTCACATTCCGGTTATTCCTCCCTTATTCCTCCCCAGTGATGCAAGCAATCTCGTAATGCAACTTTGAAAACATTATAGCATAAATATATCGATAAAGCAGTTAACAAAACATTTAATAAAACGGAAATGAACATGTATCTTAGAGAATGCATAGGTCCCTACCTGATTAAGCATTAACCCTTACTTTCATTCGTCTCGGAGTTCATGCCAAACCTGTAAAGGAATCCATTTTGAAATCAACTTATGTTCCTTATAAATAAGTGAAAATGCATGCGTGTGATGCAATGCCTCACTCCCCTTTCCTAGATTTGGCCTAAAATAAAATGGACACAACTTCATGATCTGACATCAAACATTTCCAAATCTTATGCGATAAAAAAGTAGACATTTTAGAGAGTATCCAGACCAAATTTCACAATTTTAGGACAAATCTAAGTATTTATTTAATATTTTATGAAACAGGACAGTGCTACTGAAATCTAGTTTCTGCAGCAGATGGTCTAGCTTTGAGAGGTTCTAAACATAGGCAAACAATATCAAACCTACCCAAGCTTTGGTACACACTCTCAACCACAGTTCTAATAGCTACAGTAAAAATTTCATGAGTGTTTGAATACTCTAACTTGGTTAAATGTCTGGTCAAAACGGAGGTCACAATATAGGGCATCAAGAATCAGCTATGGCAGTCTCACTTAAAAACTTCACTATAATTTGTATATTCAATATTTTCAAGTGAGACCAAAGTCAAAATTACAATTATAACACTAGTTACAAGTGCTCAAGGATTCATCTTCAAATAACATTTTTAAATAGGTCAATTATCAATAAAATCATAGCCTTGCAGCTGCCTCAGTGGTAGATTTTTCTTAGCAAATTTTAAACCAACATATCTCCTTCATTTCTAAATTAGCTGTCGCGCCCAAATTTTTCGCACTCAAGGAATACACACACAAGCGGAAAAAATACTGTACTCTCTCGTTAAAACTCACCCTCCTAGAAGAATGAGTGCGACTATATTTGAATTGAAAATTGGTTTGAATAAAGGGCTTTTAGAAAACAATTTGGAGTCGCCACATAACTTGATTAAGGTGAGTTAGGTCACCTAAAAACTAAGCACAATCCGAAAACTACACTTAGGGTTTTTGAAAACGATTTTTGAAAATGCTACCTCTAGAGAGGGTTTTTAAGAAAATAGGTTGTTTGGCAACCTTTGAAAAATAATTAAGCCCTTTTTGAAAATAAACTCCATTGTGGTTTTTGAAAACAGTGATTCTAGGGGTTCGAAGGTTGGTTATGTGTAGGGAAGACACACTAAGCCATCACCCTACCCTACCCTTGTGGTACCTACATGTCTATTTACCCTAGATTCACCTATGAGAGTCTTCAACTAACAAATATTCAATCCTATCCACTTTAGAAAAAGAATGTTTAAAAAGACATGATGCATGATATGTAAGTGCAAGAAAAGAAAGTTGGAAAATAGATTTGGAAAAGAAGAATTGAAGAGAAATTGATTTGATTTTAGAAAAGAGATTCGAAAAGATAGATTTGAAATTGGAAAGCTTAGAAATTGTAAATATAGATTTGAAAATAAAAATTTAGAATTGAAAGTTGGAAAAAAGTTGTGGAAATAGAAGTTTGGAAAACCTTGTGGAATTTGGGATTTGAAAAAGGTTGTGACCGCACCCATGAGGGTTGCCTACGTATCCTTTTTGAGGAATCAGGTCAGTCGTAGTTCAGACTAGAGTCCGATAGAAAATATAAGATATTATTGGAATAAAGAAATTGAATTGGAAATTGGATTGGAAGATTGAGAGATTGAACTTTGATTGGAAGATTTGAAAAGATTTGATTTTGGAAAGTTTGGTTTTAGGAAACCTAGACTTAAGAAAGACTTGAGACTTAGGAAAGATTCGACTCGAGTGTTGAACTTGGAAGATTATGAAAGATTAGATTTAGGAAGGGTTCAAATTAGGAAATGTTCGAATTAGGAAAGTTTCAGTTTAGGAAAGTTTTCGAAATAGGAAAGTTTTCGAATTAGGAAAGTGTTGGATTAAGAAACTTTTGAAATAGGAAACATTTCGTTTTAAGAAAGTTTTGAAATTGAAAAGTTTTGAATTTAGAATGTTTTGAAATAGAGAAGTTTTGAAAGTTGGAAAGTTTAGAATTTAGAAAGTTTCAAATTTAGAAAGTTTTAGATTTGAAAAAATTGGAAGTTTAGGGAAGTTTAGAATTTTAGAAAGATTCAAAGTTTAAGTTTTAGAAATTCTTGAAATTAAGAAAGGTTTTGAGTTTAAAAAAGATTTGGAAGCTTAGATTTGGAAAGTTAAAATTTGAAAAGGGATGGAATTAAGAAAGATTTGAAAGCTTAAAGTTTAAGGAAAGATTTAAAAGTTTAAGTTTAGAAAACCTAAGGTTTAGGAAAGTACTAGATTAGGAAGGAGTTGAATTAGGAAAGATTTGGGTTTGGAAGGATTGAGATTCCTATTTCCTAAAACAAGGGATTGGATTTTGTTTCTAAAAAGAAATGTTTTGATTTTGTTTCCAAGAACAAAGGATAGGACCTAGTTTCCTAAAGGGGAGATTGAATTTGGCATGAATTTAAAAAGATGGAGTTTTAGCAATTCTAGTTTTGGGAAGACTATAATTTTGATGTAGAAAAGAGGTTTTGGAAATATATATATATATATATAGTTTTGATGTGAAAAACAAGAGGTTTTAGAAACCTAGGTTTTGAGGCCAAAATAAGGGATTGGAAATCATGCTTTTGGAAAGGAAAATTAGGGTTTCTTAATTGTGGATTCTAGGGTTTGACTTGGACTCTAAGGAAAGAGTTTTTGGAAAGTAGGTTTTTTGGAAAGAGGGATTTTTTAAAGGAAATCCTAGAGAGGAGTTTCTAGAAAGTGAATTTTGAAAAGAGAGTTTTTGGAAAGAAATCCTAGTGAGGAGTTTTTAGAAAGAGATTTTTTGGAACAGTTGTTTAGGAAGGAAACGTAAGGAGCGTTGTTGGAGAGTGAACTTTAAAGAAAGCGTTTTTGGAAAGGAGCTTTTAGGAAATATGTTTTTGGAAAGAGATTGTTGGAAAGGAGATTGAAGGGAGTTTTCTAAGAAGGAAACCTAGGGAGTGTTTTTAGGAAAGGAATTTTAAAGAGAGTATTTTGGAAAGGAGTTGAAAAGGAAGCTTTGAAAATAGATTTTTGGAGGAAATTTTTAAAAAACAATTTTGGAAAGAGATTTGAAGAAGGAGATTGGAGAGAGAGTTTTTAGAATATATATATAAAATACCTCACTTTCATAAAGCGATTCTAACCATAAGAAGATTAGATCCACTTTAAGATAGTGGTTTTGAAAACAACTATGTTTTGAAAATATGGACCATATTAGTCACTTTAAATATAACACTTTCCAAAAGCAACCATAGCCATGAAAAGGCTATAATCACCTTAGGATTGTGGTTTTGAAAACAAGTTTTGAAAAAGAAGATTTTGATGCAATTTTGAAAACGATGTTAATCCAAGCATTGAAAACGAGTTTGAAAGCGAATTTTGGAATAATGCAAGATCATGATATGCATAATGCAAAGAGGGTCATGAACATACAAGGTAAAAGGCTTCACCACATAATCAAGGGAGCCCAACCCACGTGGTCTCCAGTTAGACTAAAAGAAAGCCCCCGACACGGTGACTCTCCAATAGCCTAATCCTACACATGGACCGGGAATTCCCTTGTTTCAAGTATGCAAGAAGGGGGGGGGGGAAGAAGATGGGGGATTAAAATAGAAGAAAACCCAAGTGGGTTAGGAGAGAGAAGAGAGGGGGAAGATGCATAAACTTAAAGAGAAAGCCTACCTTGCGTCTTCTTTATTTTACTTAGCTTTGCGCGCTTTACTTTGCTTGTCTTGTTTCGGTCTTCACTTCAATCTTTAAGAGTTTGTCTTCAATCTTCAAAGCTTTAGATTGCGGCACTTCAAGTCTTCAAAGGAGGCTTTGGAGGCTAGTGTATGAGTGTATAGAAGTGTATATGAGTGTATAGGAAGCTAGGGTTTGTGTATGGAGGCTAGGGTTTGGAAAACCTAAGGAGACTAGGGTTTAGAGAGGCTACGAGCTCTGTATTTCGAATAATAGGGTTTTTAGACTGAGTTGGTGGACCTCTTTCACACTGGAGGAGACTCTGTATTTATAGACAAAGGAATGACCTAGCGCCTGTTGCAGTGGCGCTAGGGCAAATTTCCTCTTGGTGCCACTCCGCAGGCCATTTTTTGGCTTGGCGCCACTAGTAGTGGTGCCAGCAACTTAGGAAAGTTCATTAAGTCGGCAAGTAACGTATCTGGAGAAGATTTGGGCGCCTGTACTAGTGACTACCATGTAATTTTTAGCCTGGCTTCACTAGGAGTGACTCTAGAAAGCCCGGGAAGGACTTAAGGAACCAGGAATGGCCTAGAAGGCCGGAAAAGGACAGGAGCACTTAAAACAATGTCCCAGAGGTAGTAGACTTGAAAAAGGGTGACAAGATGTGTTGGAAGGGTTGGCCGAGCCATTAGGGGCAAAACGGTCAATCGGGCTGGAAAGCTGCCGGGACGGACTCAGAATGTCCCAGAAGAAGACTTGAGATTTTAGAAATATTATTTAGAATGTTCCCAAAGGCTTCCGGTTCGATACCCAGAGTCGGTGTGGTCGGAAAAGGCGACCGGCCCACAAGGGGCAAAACGGTCATTTTGTACTAGGTTTACCGGAACTGACTCGTTATGATTCGAAAAGATAATAGAAGGTCGGAAATACTATAACAAGCATTCTCAGGAGATTACAGGTTTGATACCAAGAGCCAGTGCGGTCGCCAGGGCGTTCAGATGCCTAGGGACAAAATGGTCATCTTGACCGAAAAGTCTTAGAATTGGCCTGAAACTGACTAAAAGGCACCTAATCATGCCGGATTGCTTTTAAGACCATCTTGGAAGGGTGGACTTACCATTCTGAGGACTTAGGTGCATTCTCGAGAAATGTGTCGAAAAATGGCCCTAGGGACAGTTTGGTCATTTTTCCCGAAGTGGGCTAGCAGACACTGGTGTTGACCTGGGTTTTGAGTGTTTCCACCACTCCAACGACGGTCTCGTGATACAGGGGCTTGTTGGCAATTCCCTATATCGACCTACTTGCGAGTATTTCCGCTACTCTGACGGTTGTGATGTTTACGAGTACTTCTGCTACTATGACGGTTCGCGATCATTCCCGAGACTGCCTGATCTTGGGAAGCATCT
The DNA here is from genome assembly GCA_033060915.1 of Euryodendron excelsum. NCBI lineage: Eukaryota > Viridiplantae > Streptophyta > Magnoliopsida > Ericales > Pentaphylacaceae > Euryodendron > Euryodendron excelsum. Next base: position 14,912,937 of record CM065384.1, on the reverse strand, counting down.
AAAGGGACTTAGCAGCTGAGAAGTCAACTTTCTCGAAAGGCATGCTGAAACAGACATTTCTACATTGGCAAGCTAGCAGGCGCTAAAGGTGGACCGTTCTACCATCTAGGGGACTCACCATCTTCGAAAAGACGCACCTATTGGATATGGAAAGGGGACTTACCGTCTTTGGAAAGACGTGCTTGATTTGAAATTGGAAAGGGGACTTACCGTCTTTGGAAAGACATGCCTGATTTGGAATTGGAAAGGGAGCTTACCGTCTTCGGAAAAACGCGCCTGTTGGAATATAGAAAGGGGACTTATTGTCTTCGAAAAGACGTGCCTGATGGAAATGGAAAGAACAATGCCCCTAAGGGCATTTTGGTCATTTTGCCTTTGTTTGGGCTTGGTGGGCCCGCGAAGTGATAAATAGAGGGGATTAGACTTGGAAAGTTGATTTAACTTAAAATATGTCCGCATTGACTTGAATACAAGTCTGGATGGACTGTAGACTGCCGAGCGGTAAAAAATGGGGTGCTTATAGCTGCCCCTCTTTTTTTGTCTTTGCTTGTCGAAGACAGAAAACGATAAAGTAAGAGTCCCATGTTGACCATGAGGCGGTCGGAGGGACGAACTTTGGAAATTCTTCGACAACGGGGGTCAAAAATGGATATTGGGCCCAAAAGGCCCTCGAAAACGAGTTTTAGAGGGAAAAAAAGGGCAAAGCTTCCCAGAATTTGGAAACTGGCGCCACTAGCAGTGGCACCTTTGAAAAGTTTAGCTTGGCGCCTCTACTAGTGGCTCCAGGCTTGGGATTAAAACCAGAAATATTCTGGTTCAAAAACTTGCGGCATTTGAAGAGATTTTCGAAAAGTTGAGAGTGTTTGTGGGGAAACTGGCTTGAACCTTGAAGGAGCACTTCTTGGAGACCACGAGTGATTGCCGAAAGGAGACCAGATCGCCGAAAAAGTCGCCGGAAGAGAAGATTTCACCGGAGAACTCCAAAAAAGTGAGTTTTCAAATTTCTGTTGATTTTGATGTGTAGAATTTCGTTTGAACCATGTGAATAGTAGAAATTGATGTTTTGATATGTTTTGAACATTATAGTGATGTTATTTTTGCATGTTGGTGCTTGTTTGATTGAATTTAAGTGATTTTACGTGATTATGTGAAGAGGATGTTCTGCAGGAATCAAGGGTTTGTTCCTACAAGCTTGGGCATTGGGTTTTCTGGCTAAATTTTTACGCAATATGCCTTAAAAAAAATGTGTTTAACAACCGTGCGAAGTTTCGTGATTTTTTTAAAACTTGGTGAATTTTTTATTTTTTGAAAAATAGGAAAATGAAAAAACTTAAGAAATTAATGAAATTTTTAGAGTTTAAAATTTTAAAAAATGTAGAAAATTTTTAAAAAAATATTTGAAATGACTTTGAGGAATTTTAGGACATTTTTGAAAACTATTGATTTATTGGAAAAATAAAACATGTGTTTTGAAAATCTCAAAAAATTAAAAAGTGTGCGCGGGTGCTGATGTCATGTGTTGTGACATTGTGAAGTGCACGGTCTATGTTTTGTGTTGATGTGATGGGTGTTGTAGGGACCATTTTAAACAAAACTCCGTCGAAATTTTTAGAAATTCAGGGAAAGAGTTGGAAAAGGTTTAGAGATAAGATCTTTTTGAAGGAAAAAGAGAGAAAATCCTTGAGATTTGACTTGAAGTTGGAAAATCAAAAGGTGTAGAAAATTCGTTTTGACTTATCATTTGAAATCTTTTTATTTATTTTTTATTGTTTGTTGTTTATTTTATTTTACTTTATTATGTCATTATTTATATGCACGTACAGCATATTAATATCTCTTACCTTGGCTTACCTTTTCAGGATGGCAGGTGCGGGTGATGATGGTTCTGAGAGGAGACATCGCTCGGGGAAGGCGGCTCGAACAGATTCCACTGGCGGTTCCAGTCGATCTAGAGGTAGCCGACGATCTATTGGACAGGCCTCTTCTAGTCAAAACGGACAGGAGAGTAGGCCACTTGTCAACCCATTTCCTTTGGTTGAACAAGCCTTTATGGAGGAGATTGGTGCTGAGGAGGAGGTACCGGGCCTTGGGGATCAAGTGACCAGTTATGGGAGAGCTTCCTCCAGACATAGCAAGACGGATGTTGACATGGGTGACCTGGAGGTACCGGACATCCCACTGCTCGGGGATCTTGCTTATCACCCCAACGTATATTCTAGACAGCATTTGCCCCCTCCTCGAGTACACACAGCTTTTAGAGGGGTTGTTCATCAGGTCTTCATGACTATGCAATGGGCTGCCCCATCGTATCATGCCTTCTTGGCTGAGATTGGATTTGGAGCCTTCATGGGATTACAGGTTAACCGCCTGAACTGGCATTTGGCACTGGCGCTGGTTGAGCGGTGGTTTAGAGAGACCGGGACCTTCCATTTTGTCAGCTTCGTGTTGGGACTCACTCCCTTGGATTGGGCAATCATCATAGGGCTTTCCTTTGTTGGCCGGCGAATCATTCTATAATCAGTCAGTAAAGATAAGGCCAGCATTCTGCTGGACTTGCCCCCTCCCGAGCGTTCTGCCTTCCCAGTCTCTTAGCTCAATCAGGACGACCGCACCTTTACTGCTGAGCCATCGCCTGCCAGGCGGAACATTATGAGACGGCAACTTGTTTTGTACATCATATTTAGCTGCTTCTGCAACAATAAGAAGTCGCTTGTGCCTTTTCGGTTCGTGAGTATAGTAGCTGATCTTGGGGCCCTGTCTGAGCTGGATTGGGGGTCCTTCTCCTTTGGTTGCTTCCTTCGGTTAATGCGGGTTCAGACTTCCTCCAGTTGGGGAAGCATGACTAGTTTCTAACCCTTTCTTGTCTAGTGGAGCTACGAGTACCTTCCTATTAGTCGCCCTGCAGTTGTCGAGGATGACCTTTATCCCCGAGCTTTGAGGTGGGCTCGTGACCGGGTAGCTCAACGATCGGAGATTACTGATTTTGTGACGCTAGGGGCTAACCAGGAGCTGATTGAGGCGAGGGATGTGACTTAGCGGCCTTTCATTGGATCAATTAATTATGAGACTGTACGGTACTTGGTCCTATTGTCCCTGTCGAGGGCTGCTTTTCTCAGTGATGATACTTGGGAGTCCTATCTAGGAGAGCGACACCGGCGGCAGTTTCATGAGGGGTTTCGGTTAGCAGGAGCTCCACCAGAGTATATGTTTGGGGCCTTGGTGGCGGGTGTGATATCCCAAACATCTATTTAATTATAGTAATGAGAATTTCTAGTGTATGCAATGTTTAAAGTTAATTGTTTCATCTTTTGGGTCAAATATGACCAATAAGAGTATAAGTTGTAACTTAAGTCCTTAGGGTGAGACACGTGGGATTATTCTCATGTGTATCACTCTTATACCCACACTCACACACAACACACACACACCCATCGTTAGAGAGAGAAAGGGAGAAGAAGAGGAGGAAGGAGAAGGAGAAGGGAAGCTTAGAGAGCCTCAACCCAAGCTAAGAGAAGCCATTGAAGACTTCACCAAGCTTGAAGAAGGTAAGGTTTCATTCTCTCTCTATAATGTTATATGTATATGTATCTATCTTGTGTTAGGAATTTGTATATACGCATCTATATGGATTGGGGAGTTTGGGTTTGTCTTGGGGGGACTCCTTAAGTCCCAATTACTTGAATTTGAGAGCTCCTAACTCAATATTGGAGAATTGGAAAGTTGGGAATTGAAAACCCCACATATATGAAATGTTAGGGTTTTGAATCTTTTCCTTAGATCCCTTTTGATTTAATTGTTCTTTCTCCCCCATTTTAAGTTATTGTCATCCTTTTGAGTCAATCTTTGAACCCTAGAAGCATTGGTCAAGTTTGGTAGAGTTTGGAATGGTTTGGGTTGGAAATTTAAGGCTTGGAGAACCCATTTTCTCGAACAAAATATGCAGGGATCGTCAGGACGGCGCGTTTTAGCATCCTGACGATCAATTTTGAAGTGTTGGAGTAGCCATGGGTCGTCAGGATGCAACATTTTGCATTCTGACGATGGTGCTTTTGATGTATCAAGCCCTCGGGTCATCAAGACGCACCATTTTGCGTCCTGACGATGGTATTTTTGGGGAAAAGTTAGCCTGAGGTTGTCAGGACGCCCTTGCTGACGCTCGTGTCTGACAACCCCAACACTGTTTAGTAAAACGAGCATACCTTTCTCTAGAAAACTCGGATTGATGCATCATTTGAAACATTAGAAACTAGATTCATAGACCTTTGTACCCATATAAAGTGTGGTTTCTAATTCCTTATAGATTGAGAGATATAGGGCTTTGAAGTTGACCCAAAATCCATGCCAATAACATTGTTTTCCAAAATTTTAGTCCACATTCTGTGAAGCATAACTTCTTCACCCGAAATGTGTTTTTGGCCGATGACCTATCAAAATAAAGGCCTTTAAGCCTATTTTCAAATGGACCTAGCCTTGAGTGTGAACTAATCGTTGAGAGGTGGTTGGGACTTGATGGAGAATTCGACGTTCCGGCTTTCATGTTCAAATCTCAACTTTATGTTCTCATTTTACATCGGGGCTTGTCCTACAGTTTAGCCTGGCTCTCCCGTTGTGAGAATGAGGTGTTGTTGAGTCAGGGTCAAAGGGTTTTATGTTCTTAGTCTTGACTTATGTGTTATTGCTTTGCCTTGGAACCTTGTATTGATGTTTCTACACTTCTACGTGCATTTTATGTAAGAACACCTTATTTATCACCCATTCAATTGGAGAAAGGTGAGTAACGATATGTTATAAGTAAAACTCTAATATTTTCTAAATGTTTTAAGCTCACCTCTATATCATGAATGTTTTTCATACATTTCAATGCATTAATGGTACGTTCAATTACAAATGTCATATTTCAAATGCATGCAAGCTATATTATGTTATAAATGGAAACCATAGACTATAATGTTTAAATGAAAGAGATGCTAAGTCTCCAATGTATGGTGCCAACTCGAGTCTTTTCGTGGCAAGACCTTAATCTAGCCCGATAGTCCAATGATAGGGGACAGGAAATAAACTATCTATGTTGGGAGACGTCCCTGGCCTAAAGAGCCTTAGCGTGACCTATATGATTACTATGGAGCCTAGTTCATATGTCGAGTTGTAGCACACTTATGTATTGAACCGAGAACCATGATATGTTCACATGTTTTACGACAAGTTATGAAATGCTATATCAAGAATAATGTTATGTTGTATCTCTTCTTATGATACTATGTTTTGAAATCTTGAAATGTTTCAAATGATGTTTACGTTAGCTACGAGTTTCAAGCATACGCTTTATATGTTCAAAAGCTCATTCCCTTATGCATGAATAATTATCTATTCTTGTAAGTTGGATATAATTACCAGTCCATGATATTTTCTCGCTCATGCATCATTGATATTCACTAAGCATTAGCTTACGTTTTCTCAAATGATTTTCAGGTAGCCAATCTGAGAGGCCCTAGAGGAAGGCCATATGTGGATTTTGAGCTACGGCCCACAGGCCTATGTTTTGTATAATGTTTGAGGGCTTGGCCCAATATTTTGTAATGATATAATGCTATAAATTTGGTGGACCTTGATTTGGTCCTTATGTATGTTATGTTTTGGATTAGGCACAGCTCTACTATATATGACACAGATTATATTTTCAAGTTATCAAAAGTTTTATTTTCCACAATAATGCATCATTTTAAATAATTATGCATAGGTGATTAACCAGTTTATGTTTGGGTTGTCTTGCTACTAGCTGGTCATCCACCCTAAATCTGTATAGGCTGGGTTTTGGGGCGTGACAGTGGGAGTTCCTATTCCCTATCAGGAGCGGCAGCTGGGTGCCGAGTTCTTGCTTCCTCCGGATACAGATTATACTGCGCACTTTGGGGCTCATTCTATCGGTGCGTTCACCCGGTTTGAGGTAGTAGTCGATGGGTATGCTGTGGGCCAGGAGGTGGTTGACTTGTGGTGCCGAGCCAGAAGATATGTGCCCTAGGTTGAGTTTACTACTGTGAGGGATCAGAGGGATCGATACCAGACAGAGCGAGATCACTATCAGGCAGAGGTGGCCTCCTTGACGGCTCGGATAGCTCAGATGGGAGGTGGCGGGGTATGTCATCCTTTCTCCCCTTCTTTTTGCTCTACTGTTGCTTAGTTCTTATTTCATGTGACTAATTTCGATTCTATCTTCTCTACAGGATGCTGGTGCTTCGAGTAGCTATCCACCTCCTTCGATGCCGGGTTTCGGGGATTTCGATGCAGATGATATTGACTTTGACCTTTGATAGATGCCCCTTATGGAGACTCTGATCCTCCCTTGCCCTTATTCCTGAGATGTATTTATGTTAGACAGCTTTATTTTGTAAGTTTTGTACAAAGATGGATATTTATGGTATTTAGATGCATGGATAGGCAAAGACATTTATGATCTTTTCAACTAGACATATGATCAGATGCATGTGATGGATGATGATGTTATGTATCTATTACATGAGCTGATATTGGTGACTTCTGCTTTTATACGGAGTTATATCCTATGCGAAGCTCATGCGATTTTTTATTTTTTTATTTTTTTTATGCACATATTAGAAATACATCAACTAACAGAATGACAAGGGGTGCTGTCGAACTCGATATCTTTGGAATGGTAACTTCTTCCTTTTCGAGGGGCCTGGCCTCTCCACTGGCTCAACCTTACCTTGATTGGATGATAACACTTCGCACTTTTGTCAACCTTTTGATCACATTCGGCTCTTTACCTCGGGGTTAGTATATATGATTGTTGGACTGAGACTCTCGACTCTCAGGGTTTTAGCAACAGCTGTCCCGACCTTCAGCAGAGCGATAAGCGACCAATCCTTTCAATCCGAGGAGAATTTGTTTAGGACCGTAATGTAGGCTAGGTTATGGGGTTTCAGAAACAACGGGATATGCAGGCTCAAATTTGATGTTGTTTTCGGTAGGGTTTAGATCCATACCATCCTTGACTACTTTTCAGTAGGATTAGCATCCTTCTTTAGCTTTGGCAGCGTGTCTAGCTCATTTAGATCAAGCAATCTATTTTCAATCAGAGTGGGTTTTAGTAGGGTTGTAATGTAGGCCATGGTTTTAGGGTTTTGCAGGAATGGGTAAAGGCTCAAACCTATTGTTTCTACTGGGTTTCTTTGTAACTGAAGATCACCTTTAAATTTCCTTCTTGCTTTTACTATATGCTTTCTCAAGGTAAAAATTACCTCTTTTCTTTCACCCTTTCTATATACTTCTTGAGATAAACATGACTCTCTTCTCTTTCGATCTTCTTATTATGCTTTTGAAGATGACTCTATCATAGTTTACTTTAGGCCTTTCCTTAGGTTTTTTTTTTTTTTTTTTTTTCAGCCTCTTGCCCCTTGGCAACTCTTTTCTTTTGTTTTTTTCTTTTATCTCTTTTTTTTCAAACCATTCTACAGCCCCTTTTTTTAAGACTTTTTCCTTAGTAGTTCAATCTAACCCAATGTGGGCGGTGATCCCTAGGTTGGGGTTTTCTCGAAAAGGATAAATGGCTCGACGGGTTTGGCAAGGGGTTGCTTCTGACTGTATGGGAAATGAAATGAAGGCTTCTCTTCACTTTGAACTAGATTGCTTGATTTATAGAGCCTTTAATGCTACCTTAGCACAGTGGGGGTGGATACCATTCCTAGAGTTCTCAAATATTATCTGCCCCAGTGTGGGGAGGACAGTCTTGGATCGGGGTTGACAAAGCAAATTTTTGCTTTCCGCGAGGCACTAGGGGTTAAGTAAAGGGAATATAAGCATTTTTTTTAATATTACTATTTTTAATATGTTGGAAAATGAAATATGGCTCCCTTTCACTTTGATAATCTGGTTACATTTTGCTTAGCTTTGGAGTCTTGCAAGTATTGCCTTTTGGTAGTTTCCTCACTCGTTCTTATTCTCTCTCTATGTGGAAAGCTGATCATTTGGCGAGTGGTTAACTCGTGCTATCATCCCTTCAAGTCAGATCATTTCATAAGGTAAACCATGCCCCTTGTGTAGAAAGTAGTTACCATTCACAAGAGACATATAAGATAGCAGCAGTGAATAAAAGGACTATCATTTGATTACTATTATCATTTTTTATGGAAAGCATAGAGTTCTTGAGCATTAAGAAAATGTAAACATCAATTTAAAGATAAGAAGTAAAAGGGATAGAAAGAAAGTGGGTGAAAACACCCATCTCTTGTACACTTTTGTTAGGATTCCTGTTTCAGTAAGGCCTCGGGACAATGCCCACATCTTCGATACTCCATTCGTGGTTCAGGTCCTTGGCCAAGGCAAGACAGGCGAAGGCTTCTGCTAGAGCTCTGGACATGTCGGCAGTGATGGTACAGTCAGTAGCTTCATTGATCTCTTTCTCGTTCTTTGCAATAGGTCCTTCTGTAAACAGGGTGGCTAATTCACCCCCTTCTAACTCGAACGGCTTTGTCTATTCTCTTGGCTCTTCTAGCCCCCAGCCCATGTCTTCATAATTGTACTCAGTTGTAGGCCAAGGGTTTTCCAACGAGTGACTTTCAGCTGCTGCATACTTCGGGTGTAGAAACTCATCACCCCATCCATCGGCAGTTATGCTTTCAATATGTTCTTCCTTTAGGAACATTGGCTCCTCAATAGGCCAGTCAAAAGTGTCAGGCACCTCATCAGGGTTATAGAGATAAATCGGGCACAATGAGAGATCCTCCTCCTAGTCATCTTCTTCATTGATCTCCCAATCGTCCTCATAACCTTCGGCTTGGAGTTCGTCGAATTCTCCCTCGCTTTCCATTTCTACTAATACCATGTTGACGGTGTGATCTGGCAGAGGGTTAGTGGTCACATTGGGGGTCAGAGCAAGTTGTACTGGCTGCAAATCAATGGTCTTGTTGTCGATCAAGTCTTGGATTTTGTGCCTGAGAGCGAAGTAGCTTTCGGTGTCGTGCCCATGGCCACCCAAATGGTATTCACATGTAAGGGCAGCATTAAAGGTTGGGGGTAGAGGGCTTGGCAATGGGCGAGTAGGTATGGGCTTCAGGATATTGTTCTTCAGCAAGTTATGGTAGGCCTCAGTTTGGGTGCAAGCTAAGGTGTCGAAGGTACGGATGTGTCGAGCGGGTCTATTAAAGTTGGGTCGCGCCCCGACGGGGCCATAGTTAGAGGTTGGAACAGGCATTGTTAAGGTGGGTAAGGGCAGGATAGGGTGTGATTGTAGTGGTGGACGGTATTGGGGTGGTTGGCCAGGTAAGATGGCAGACACTTCGCTTTTCTTCCTGATTGTTCCCTTTGTAGTAGCCACTCTCTTGGCTATGTTGGCGGTACTTTCTCCAGTCCAGGCGTAGGGGTTCGTAATCCTCCTTGTCTTAAGGCCGTTTTCTATCATTTCTCCTTGCATGATAAGCTCGGAGAAGCTTTCCCCTACACTTGTGCAAAGCTTCTCATAGTATATACTTTGGAAAGTGTGCACAAACAGTTGTACATACTCCTTCTCTTCCAATGGGGGATTGACTTGTGCGGCAGTTTCTCTCCATCTCAAGGCATGCTTCTTAAAGCTTTCCTTTTCACCCTTGCTTATAGTCATCAGGGACCATCGGTCAAAGGTGAGATCAATATTGTGACGATATTGGGCCTTAAATGCATTGACCAGCTCGATCCAAGTTGTGATCTTCCTTAGGTCCAAACGAGCAAACCATTATAGAGCAGACCCCGTGAGGCTGTGTTGGAATAACTGCATGAGGAGTTTCGGATCGTTGCCATGACCACTTAGCACTCCAGCATAGAGACGAAGATGAGCGACGGGGTTACCAATGCCGTCATACTTCTGGAAGTCAGGCATTTTGAACCTAGCGGGTCTCGGGCGGTCAGGAAAGAAACATAGCTCGTCGTAGGCAGTGAACCCGTAAGTGTCGTGACCATGGAGACTTCGCAGCGAATCCTCTAGCCCTTGGATTTTTAGACTCAGAGGGTCTAGGGGGCCTTCTTTACGACAGGTGAAAGTAATATGGGCTCATCCTCTTCAGCGCTAATCCCTTTGGCATCTTCCTTATTCCTCCCCGTATTGTCAAATTGAAGCACGATCCTTGGATTAGCAGGTTCGTGGTCCTTTGACAAAGTCATAGATGATGATGGGACTGCAGCAGTATCCTTCATAGCCATAGTTTGAATGAGTTTGAGCATCTCATCCATCTTGGTCCTCATTTCATTGACCTCTTCTCGAGAGACTTCAGACGATTCTTTAGGATTAGCAGCCATCAGTGATGCTCTTTGTCGAGTGATAATGGGATCCTTAGGTGGATGTTGCCCCTTCTTGGGAACAATATTGACTCAGTGCAGGGTGACCTCTGTAAATAGAAATAAAAAGAAAGAAAAAAAAAAGACAAAAACACAAATCGTAAGTTAGTTTCTAGTTTTTAGAGAGCTTTATGCAATGCATGTCCTAGGGTGCCCCTCTTTTAGGAAGGAAGCTAAGCATGATGTATTGGCTCACTTTTGGAGATTGGGGATTTGCCCCTGTATGCAGATACCTTACCGTCAACTGCGAACCTTTCCTTTGTTCATGCATTTACTCACTCATTTGCGAAAAATAAAGAAATACATTTAACTTCGGGTTTAAGATACAAAAGAATTGAAATACATTTAAACAAGGGGAGGGGGAACATGTTCCCTTGGAATTTCACCTATCTAATTTTACATAAGAAGCCCTAAACTAATCTTGAGTCTTCAGATTTGCCTTCTTTGGATTCAATGTCGAGGAGGTCGCTGAGAGACCTTATTGATCGATTGCCCCTTATCTTCTTGGCAACCCTATCTCCGTGAGTGTGGAGGGATTGGGACCCCTCTTATAAAATGAATTGATGTGCATGCCGTGAGTCCTTAGGGTTACATGGGAACCCTTAGGGTTTCAGTAGGTTTACTGCAAAGGAGAGCGAACTAGGTGTCACTCTTTTTGGGTTGATCATATGCATAAGAATGCAGTGACTTGAGTTACTTGGAACTCTTATCTTAACATGGGATATTGAATGCATAAACATGGATGCATAGAGTATAAGGAGAGAGAATACAGTTGAAGTAAACATGCATGTATGAGCAGTTAGACAGTCATTATAACAGTAAGAATACAGTCATTATAACAACAGGAATAAGTAGGTATAAATGAAAATAAGAGCAGTCGCCCTTTCCTCTATGGTTTTGAAAAACGGTGTGTGTATCTTAAATCCGGCAGAGGTTCGGCTATGCATGGTGTCTATATGAGCATGAGGTTGAGGGTTGAGTAATGCATCCTAAGAAGGCTCGGTCCTCGTATCTTCAAACCTAGGCCCACTCCTCAAAGTGGTGCCATGATCGGTTAGTGATCGAAGCGGGGGAACCATCAAGAGGCCGTAGGCGAAGAAACTGACATAGCATCTTGCCCACAACCAATATACCCTTCCTTCTTTCTAACTAGAAAGGACATATCAGGGTAAAATGCAAGTATGCAGAATGCAAGTGCACATGCAGTATGTGTGTGATTTTTGAAAGCGGAGGAAAGTGCTCAACAACTCCCATTCATCCTGTTCATCACATTCATGCATGGCAGTTAAAATTTAAACAAAAAGGGCACATACAAAACAAAGATGCAAGAGTTAATATGTGGATGACAAACTTAATATAAGATAATATGAATAAATGCTTTTTTTTTTTTTTGAAAACAAATTTGAAAATTTAAAGTGAATAGGATTGAACAAGTTAATTGAACGCTCTACATGGGTGAAGGGTAAAGAGACATGACTACGGCCTAACCCTCTAAGCGTCCCCAGTGGAGTCGCTAGCTATCGCGCTCAGGTTTTTTGTACTCGAGGAATACACATACAAGCGGAAAAAATACTGTACTCTCTCGTTAAAACTCATCCTCCTATAAGAATGAATGCGACTAGGTTTGAATTGAAAATAGATTTGAATAAAGGGCTTTTGGAAAACAATTTGGAGTTGCTACCTAACTTGATTAAGGTGAGTTAGGTCACCTAAAAACTAAGATTAATCCGAAGACTACACTTAAGGTTTTTGAAAACGATTTTAAAAATACTTCCTCAAGAGAGGGTTTTTAGGAAAACAGGTTATTTGGCAACCTTTAGAAAATAATTAAGCCTTTTTTGAAAATAAACTCCATTTTGGTCTTTGAAAATAGTGATTCTAGGTTCGTAGGTTGGTAACGTGTAGGGAAGACGCACTAAGCCATCACCCTACCCCGCCCTTGCGGTACCTACATGTCTATTTACCCTAAATTCACCTATGAGAGTCTTCAACTAACAAATGTTCAATCCTATCCACTTTAGAAAAACAATTTTAAAAAGAATAATGCATGATATGTAAATGCAATAGAAAAAGTGAGTTATAAAATAGATTTGAGAAGAAATTGATTTGCTTTTAGAAAGGGGATTTGAAAAGATAGATTAGAAAGTTTTAGAAATTGGAAATTGAGATTTGGAAATAAAAATTTGGAATTTGGAAGTTTGAAATAGATTATGGAATTGGAGATTTGAAAAATGTTGTAACCGCACCCATGAGAGTTGCCAACATATCCTTTTTGAGGAATCAGGTCAGTCGTAGTTCGAACAAGAGTCCGATAGAAAATAGAAGATATGATTGGAAGAAAAAGATTGAATTGGAATTTGGATTGGAAGATTGAGAGATTGAACTTTGATTGGAAGATTTGAAAAGATTTGATTTTGGAAAGCTTGGCTTTAGGAAACCTAGACTTAAGAAAGACTTGAAACTTAGGAAAGATTCGACTCGAGTGTTGCACTTGAAAGATTAGGAAAGATTGAAATTAGGAAGGGTTCGAATTAGAAAAGGTTCGAAGTAGGAAAGTTTCATTCTAGGAAAGTTTTCAAATTAGGAAAGTTTTCGAATTACGAAAGTGTTGGATTAAGAAAGTTTTAAAATAGGAAACATTTCGTTTATTGAAAAGTTTTGAATTTAAAATGTTTTGAAATAGGGAACTTTTGAAAGTTGGAAAGTTTAGAATTTAGAAAGTTTCGAATTTAGAAAGTTTTAGATTTGGAAAAATTGAAAGTTTAGGGAAGTTTAGAATTTTAGAAAGATTCAAAGTTTGAGTTTTAAAAATTCTTGAAATTAGGAAAGGTTTTGAGTTTAAGAACGGTTTGAAAACTTAGATTTGGAAAGTTAAGATTTGGAAAGAGATGGAATTAAGAAAGGTTTGAAAGCTTAAAGTTGAAGGAAAAATTTAAAAGTTTAAGTTTAGGAAACCTAAGATCTAGAAAAGTACTAGATTAGGATGGAGTTGAATTAGGAAAGATTTGGGCTTGGAAGGATTGAGATTCCTATTTCCTAAAACAAAGGATTGGATTTTATTTCTAAAAAAAGATGTTTTGATTTTGTTTCCAAGAACGGAGGATTGGATCTAGTTTCCTAAAGGGAATATTGGATTTGGCTTCCTAAAGGAGAGATTGGATTTGGTATGAATTTGGAAAGATGGAGTTTTGGAAATCCTGGTTTTGGGAAGACTATAGTTTTGACGTAGAAAAGAGGTTTTGGAAACCTTGGTTTTGAGGCCAAAATAAGGGATTGGAAATCATGCTTTTGGGAAAGAAAATTAAGGTTTCCTAATTGTGGGTTCTAGGGTTTGACTTAGACTCTAAGAAAAGAATTTTTGGAAAGTGGGTTTTTTTGCAAAGAGGGATTTTTGGAAGAAAATCCTAAAGAGGAGTTTCTAGAAAGTGAATGTTGAAAAGAGAGTGTTTTTGAAAAGAAATCCTAGTAAGGAGTTTTTAGAAAGAGATTTTTGGGAAGAGTTATTTAGGAAGGAAACGTAAGGAGCGTCTTTGGAGGGTGAACTTTGAGGAAAGCATTTTTGGAAAGGAGCTTTTTGGAAAGGAGTTTTTGAAAAACAACTTTGGAAAGGAAATTGGAAAAAGTTTTCTAAAAAGGAAACCTAGGAAGTGTTTTTAGGAAAGCAATTTTGAAGAGGGTGTTCTAAAAAGGAGTTGAAAAGGAAGCTTTGAAAATAGATTTTTAGAGGGAGTTTTTAGAAAACAATTTTGGAAAGGGATTTGAAGAAGGAGATTTTAGAAAGTATATATAAAATACCTCACTTTCCTAAAGCGATTCTAACCATAAGAAGGTTAGAAATACTTTAAGATAGTGGTTTTGAAAACAACTATGTTTTGAAAATATGGACCGTATTGGTCACTTTAAATGTAACACTTTCCTAAAGCAACCCTTGCCATGAAAATGCTAGAACCACCTTAGGATTGTGGTTTTGAATACAAGTTTTGAAAAAGAAGATTTTGATACAAGTTTTGGAAACAAGTTTAATGCAAGTTTTGAAAACGAATATGAAAGCAAACTTTGGAAGAATGCAAGATTATGATATGCACAATGTAAATTGGGGTCATGAACATACAAGGTTAAGGCTTTACCACAGAATCAAGGGGGCTGAACCCACATGGTCTCCGGTTACACTAAAAGAAAGCCCCCGACACGGTGACTCTCCAATAACCTAACCCTACACATGTACTGGGAATTCCCTTATTTCAAGCATGCAAGAAGGGGCGGAAGAAGATGAAAAATTAAAATAGAAGAAAATCCAAGTGGGTTAAAAGAGAGAAGAGAGGGGGGAAGATGCGTAAACGTAAAAAAGAAGCCTACCTTGTGTCTTCTTTATTTTGCTTAACTTTGTGCGCTTTGCTTTGCTTGTCTTACTTCGGTCTTCACTTCAATCTTTAAGAGTTTGTCCTCAATCTTCAAAGCTTTGTAGTTGCAGCAATCTAAGTCTTCAATGGAAAGTTTGAGACTAGTTTATGAGTATATAAGAGTGTATGAGTGTATAGGAGGCTAGGGTTTGTGTATGGAGGCTAGGGTTTGGAAAATCTAAAGGAGATTAGGGTTTTGGAAAGCTACAAACTTTGTATATCAAAAAGTCGGGTTTTTAGACTGAGTTTGCGGACCTCTTACACGCTGGAGGAGGCTCTGTATTTATAGACAAGGGAATAACTTGGCACCTGTTGCAGTGGCGCCATGCCAAAAATGCTTCTGGCGCCACTAGGAGTGGCACCAAACCAAATATTGGCTTAGCTCCACTTAGGAAAGTTTTAAGGTCGGCAAGCAACCTATCTTGAGAAGATTTGGGCGCCACTAGTGACTACCATGCAATATTTAGCCTAACTTCACTAGGAGTGACTCCGGAAGGTCCGAGAAGGATTTAAGGGACCGGGAATGGCCCAGAAGGCCGGAAAAGGGCAGGAACCCCTAGAATAGGGTCCTGGAGGAAATGGACTTGAAAAATGATGTCATGGTTTATTAGAGGGATCGACCGAGCCATTAGGGGCAAAACGGTCAATCGGGTAAGGAAGCTACCGGGACGAACTTGGAATGTCCCGAAAGAAGACTCGAGATTTGGATACATTATTTATAATGTTCCCAAAGGTTACCAGTTTGATACCCAAAGCCGGTGTGGTCAGAAAAGGCGACCGGGCCACTAAAGGCAAAACAATCATTTTACACCGGGTTTACCGGAACTAACTTGGAATGATCCGGAAAGATAAAGGAAGGTCATGAATACTATAAGAAGCATTCTCGGGAGATTACTGGTTTGATACCCAGAGCTGGTGTGGTCCCCGGGGCATTCGGATGCCTAGGGGCAAAATAGTCATCTTGACCAGAAAGTCTCGGAATTGGCCCAAAACTGACTAGGAGGCCCCTTTAAGACAATCTTAGAAGGGTGGACTTACAATTCTAAGGACTTAGGTGTGTTCGAGAAACGTGCCAAAAAATGGCCCTAGGGGCAGTTTGGTCATTTTTTACCGAAGTGGGCTAGTAGACACTGGTGTTGACTTGGGTTTTGAGTGTTTCCGCTACTCTGACAGCGGTCTCGTGATACAAGGGTTTGTTGGCAATTCCCTATATCGACTTACTTGCTAGTATTTTCACTACTCTGACGGTTGTGATGTTTATGAGTACTTCCGCTACTCTAACGATTCCTGATCATTCCCCAGACTACCTGATCTCGGGAAGCTACTAAAGGAACTTAGCGCCTGAGAAGTCAACTTTCTCGAAAGGCGTGCCAAAACAGACATTTCTACATTGGCGGGCTAGCAGGCACCAAAGGTGGACCGTTCTACCATCTAGGGGACTTGGGGTCTCATCCCGGTCGACAGGTTTAAAGGGGACTTACCGTCTTCGGAAAGACGCGCCTATTGGAATATGGAAAAGGGACTTACCATATTCAAAAAGACATGCCTTATTTGGAATTTAAAAGGGGACTTACTGTCCTCAGAAAGACGTGCCTAATTTGGAATTGGAAAAGGAGCTTACCGTCTTCGGAAAGACGCGCCTGCTGGAATATGGAAAGGGGACTTACCGTCTTCAGAAAGACGTGCCTGATGGAATTGGAAAGAATAATGCCCCTAAGGGCATTTTGGTCATTTTGCCTCTATTTGGGCCTGGTGGGCCCTCGAAGCGATGGATAGACGGGATTAGACTTCGAAAGTTGATTTGACTCAAAATATGTCCGCATTGACTTTAATACAAGTCTGGACAGATTATAGACTGTCGAGTAATAAAAAATGGGGTGCTTACAGTAGGCACTGGTGTTGACCTAGGTTTTGAGTGTTTCCGCCACTCTGACGGCGGTCTCGTGACACAGGGGTTGTTGGCAATTCCCTATATCAACCTGCTTGTGAGTATTTCCGCTACTCTGATGGTTGCGATGTTTACGAGTACTTCTGCTACTCTGACGGTTTGCGATTATTCTCAAGACTATCTGATCTCGGGAAGCTGCTAAAGGGACTTAGTGCCTGAGAAGTCAACTTTCTCAAAAGGTGTGTCGGAACGGACATTTTTGCATTAGCGGGCTAGCAGGCGCCAAAAGTGGACCATTCTACCATCTAGGGGACTTGGGGTCTCATCCCGGTCAACAGGTTTAAAGGGACTTACCGTTCCGAAGAGACTTTCTTTAAAAAATGTGCCGGATGGAATTGGAAAGGGGTCTTATCGTCTTTGAAAATACGTGCCTGTTGGAATATGGAAAGGGGACTTACCGTTTTCAGAAAGACGTGCCTAATTTGGAATTGAAAAGGGGACTTACCGTCTCTAGAAAGACACGCCTGATTTGGAATTGGAAACAGGACTTACCGTCTTTGGAAAGATGCGCCTGATTTGGAATTGGACCGAATAATGCCCCCTAAGGGCATTTTGGTCATTTTACCTCTATTTGGGCCTGGTGGGCCCGCGAAGCGATAGATAGACAAGATTAGACTTAGAGAGTTGATTTCAATAGGAATACATCCATATTGACTTGAGTACAAGTCTGGACGGACCGTAGACTGTCGAGCGGTCAAAAATGGGGTGCTTGCAGCCGCCCCTCTTTTTCTATTTTTGCTTGTCAAAGACAGAAAACGATAAAGTAAGAGTCCCATATTGACCGTGAGGCGGTCGGAGGGACAGACTTTGGGAATTTTTCGACAACGGGGGCTTGAAAATGGATATTGGGCCCAAAAGGCCTTTGAAAATGAGTTTTGGCAGGAACACGGGCAAAGCTGCCCAGAATTTGGAAACTGCTAGTGGCGCCTTTGGAAAGTTTAGCTTAGCATCTCTGCTAGTGGCGCCAGGCTTGGGATTAAAACCAGAAAAATTCTGGTTCGAAAACTTGAGGCATTTGAAGAGTTTTTCGAAAAAGTTGAGAGTGTTTGTGGGGAAACTGATTTGAACCTTGAAGGAGCACTTCTTGGAGACCACGGGTAATTGTCGGAAGGAGACCACATCGCCGAAAAAGTCACCGGAAGAGAAGATTTCGCCGGAGAACTCTGAAAAGTGAGTTTTCAAATTTTTATTGATTTTGATGTGTAGAATTTCGTTCGAATCATGTGAATAGTAGAAATTGATATTTTGATATGTTTTGAACATTATGGTGATGTTATCTTTGCATTTTGGTGCTTGTTTGATTGAACTTGAGTGATTTTACGTGATTATGTGAAGAGGGTTTTCCGTAGAAATTGAGGGTTTGTTCCTACAAGCTTAGGCATTGGGTTTTCTGGCTAGATTTTTATACCATGTGCCTTAGAAAAATGTGTTTAACAACCGTGTGAAGTTTCATGATTTTTTGAAAACTTGGTAAATTTTTCATTTTTTGAAAAATAGGAAAATACTTAGAAAATTAGGAAAATTGAAAAACTTAAGAAATTGATGAAATTTTTAGAGTTTAAAATTTTGAAAAATGTAGGAATATTTTAGAAAACATTTGAAATGATTTTGAGGAATTTTAGGATAACTTTGAAAACTATTGATTTATTGGAAAAATTAAACATGTGTTTTGAAAATTTTAAAAAGTGTGTGCAAGTGCTGATATCATGCGATCGTAACGTTGTGAAGTGCACGATTTATATTTTTTGTTGATGTCATGGGTGTTGTAGGGACCATTTTTAAACGAAACTCTATCGAAATTTCTAGAAATTCAGAAAAAGTTAGAAAAGGTTTTAGAAATAAAATCTTTTTGAAGGAAAAAGACAGAAAACCCTTGAGATTTGACTTGAAGTTGGAAAATCAAAATGTGTAGAAATTTCGTTTTAACTTATCATTTGAAATCTTTATATTTATTTTTTTGTGTTAGTTGTTTATTTTATTTTATTATTATTTTAACTGCATGTATGGTATATTAACATCTCTTACCTTGGCTTACCTTTTCAAGATGGCAGATGCAGGTGATGATGGTTCTAAGAGGAGACATCGCTCGGGGAAGGCAGCTCAGACAGATTCCACGAGTGATTCCAGTCGATCTAGAGGTAGTCGACGATCTAACGGACGGGCCTCTTCTAATCAGAGCGGACAGGGGAGTAGGCCACCTGTTGACCCCTTTTCTCCGGTTGAGCAGGCCTTTGCGGAGGAGATTAGTGCTGAGGAGGAGGTACCGGGCCTTGGGGATCAGGTGATCGATTATGGGAGAGCCTCCTCCAGACATAGGCACACGGATGCTGACATGGGAGACCTAGAGGTACCGGACATCCCACCACTCGGGGACCTTGCTTATCACCCTAACGTATATTCTAGACAACATTTGCCCCCTCCTCGGGTACACAGAGCTTTTAGAGGGGCTATTCATCAGGTCTTCGTGACCATGCAGTGGGCTGCTCTATCATATCATGTCTTCTTGGCTGAGATCAGATTTGGAGCCTTCATGGGATTACAGGCTAACCGCCTGAATCGGCATTTGGTACTAGCGCTAGTTGAGCGATGGTTTGGAGAGACCGGGACCTTCCATTTTTTCGGCTTCGAGTTAGGTCCCACTCCCTTGGATTGGGCGATCATCACAGGACTTTCCTTCGTTGGCTAGCGGATCACTCTACAGTTAGTCAGTAGAGACGAGGCATGCATTTTGCTAGACTTGCCTCCTCCTGAGCATTCTACCTTCCCAGTCTCTTAGCTCAGCCAGGATGACAGTACCTTTGCTACTGAGCCATCGTCTGCCCGGCGGGACATTATGAGATGACGACTGGTTTTGTACATCATCTTTAGCTGCTTCTACAACAACAACAAGTCTTGTGCCTTTTCATTTGATGAGCATAGTAGCTGATCTTAGGGCTTTATCGGAGCTAGATTGGGGGTCCTTCTCCTTTGGCTATTTCCTTCGATCAATGCGGGTCCGGACTTCTTCCCGTTGGGGCAACATGACTAGTTTCTGGCCCTTTCTTGTCTGGTGGAGCTATGAGTACTTGCCTATGCGTCGCCCTGCAGTTGTGAAGGACGACCTTTATCCACGAGCTTTGAGGTGGGCTCGTGACCGGGTGGCCTAGCGATCGGAGATTACTGACTTTGTGACGCTACGAGCGAACCTGGAGTTGATTGTGGCGAGAGATGTGACTTGGCAGCCCTTCATTGGATCAGTTCATTATGAGACTGTATGGTACTTGGTCCCATTGTGCTTGTCGAGGGCTGTTTTTCTCAGTGATGATACTTGTGAGTCCTATCTTGGTGAGCGACACTAGTGGCAATTTCATAAGGAGTTCCAGTCAGTAAGAGCTCCACCAGAGTATATGTTTGGGGCCTTGGTGGCGGGAGTGCCTATCCGTTATCAGGAGTGGCAGCCGATTGCTGAGTTCTTGCTTCCTCCGAATACAGATTATGTTGCGCATTTTGGGGCTTATTCTATCGGTGCCTTCACCCGGTTTTAGGTAGTAGTCGGTGGGTACACTGTGGGCCAAGAGGTGGTCGACTTCTAGCGCCGTGCTGGAGGATATGTGTGTTGACTCAAAGTTGAGCCTTGTTGACTCAAGGTTAATTCCAATGTTAATTTTGATGATAACTAAACCGTGTGTTATTTTACTAATGAATCTACTTAGTGTGCAGGTTAACAAAGTTCATAACATAAACTTAAAGTTGAATCTTAAGTCTAATACATGTCAAAGAAAATGCATAACAAATTCAAGAAGCAATGAATTCCAAGAGACTATGCAATGAAACAAACAGAGGATTGACGCCTATCTCTACTTCAAACAAATGTTCTACATTTGAAGAGATTGAAGGTGTTCAAATAAAGCTTCTATCGAGTATGCATAGTTTTAATAAAGATTGATTTGCACTCAAGATAGACTGAAGTCTTCATCAGAATATGCAAAGATTAGTTGAAGAAGTGCAAAGATCAGTTGAAGAGGAATTGATTGTTGAAGAGATTGAAAATGCTCAAGAGAAGACTTCATCAAGAATGCAAAGATCAATTCAAGATAATGTGATTAAAGTTGCTGAGAAGATGGCTCACAATGATTGTCTGATCTCTACTTGGAATCCAAGTGAAGAATTCTTCTACAATATAAAAAATCAATGAAGACTAGAATTATGAAGAGATTTCATCAAGCCTACAAAAGTCTCATTGAATATGATCTTAAAGAAGAAAGAAGAATTGCTAGCAAAGAGAAATCAGAAGTGAAGCATTGTGAAGCCCTACGCAATTGAGGAAGCTTGGCATTGAAAGATAGTGTTCTACAATGAAAGAAGAAGCTTTGCAAATGAAGAAGAAAAGATGAACATTGATCTAATGAAACTCTGACAGTTTGAGAGCCAAGAGAAGATCAATATCCAATGATTGATTCAATCCAAGTTGAATAGAAGTTAACTCTGATGAGTTAAAGAGATTTGATTGATCATCATACCCCAAAGAGATACTCCTTGAAAATCTTATACTAGTGCTAAAATGATCTGGATCATTGAATGATAGAATGAAAATATCTGGGCAATGAGCAAACTCATGAAAGCAAGGAGTCGCCTCATGGTCACAAAAGCAAAAAGGCCTAAAGACAAAATGAACAATGAGCGGACTCATTAAAACAAGGAGTCGCCTCATGGTTACAGAAGAAAAAGGTCGGAAGACGAAATGACTAATGAGCGGACTCGTGAAAGATGAAGAGTCACCTCCTGATCACCGAAGCAATAAGTCTGAAGACCAAGTAGATAATGAGTGGACTTATTGCAATAAAGAGTCACCTCATGGAGATAGTCGCAAAGGCTTGGGATGAAATGATCAATGAGCAGACACATGAAGACAAAGAGTCGCCTCATGACAACAGAAGTAAAAGGCTGAAGAATTGAATGAACAAAGAGCGGACTCCTGAAGATGAAGAGTCGCCTCATGACAGCAGAAGCCAAAGATATGAAGACAGAATGAACAAGGAGTCGCCTCATTAACATGAAGAGCAGACTCATGAAGTCAGTGAACAACATCTAGTAAATGCAGAAGCAGAAAGTGTCAACTCCACAAACCTGGAGCCGACTCCTTGGATATAACGGCTATTTTTCTTAATGTTATAACAGATTGGACGTGCATTAATGATACCCAACAACCTCTAACGGATGGAATCAATACAGGGGTATATATACAAGCTTCTAGCTGCATTTATAGAAAGGGATTAAAGACAAAAACAAGATCAAACTGACTGAATCACTGATATACTCTGAATATTCTTCTTGTCTTCATTTGTGAGCTCAGATTGTAATATCTACTCTTGCAAGAGAGTGTGTTTATTTCTTGTATACTTTTATATACTTGTAATTGAGAGTTTGAGAGTTCTCTTGTGAAAGCAAAACTCTTGTAAGTTTGAGTGGAGCTTGGACAAAACTACTTGGAGATTGAAGAGCTCGGTGAGGACTTCTTTGTATAGTGAGCTGAGCACTTTGTCAATCAGTAGCCCATTTGTAATAGGTGATTACATAGTGGAAGAAGACTTCTAGGAGGTCTTGGGGTGAGGACGTAGACCACGGTTTGTGGTTGAACCTCGGTAAATCTGTCTTTCTTCTATTGCTCTGTTTTCTTTATTTCTACTGATATCATTGCGATGCATATAGATTGATCACTGTTATATTGCTTAGATTAATTTTAATTAATCTTAACTAGTATTACTCTTCAAAAAACACAATTCACCCCTCCCCTCCCCTCCTTGGGTTGCCTTTTGGACCAACAATTGGTATCAGAGCTAGTATTCCTGTTTTAAGGCCTAACATCCTAGGAATAGATCCATGGCAACCAATTTCGGAAGCTCTGTTGGTGAGGGTCAATCCACAAATAGACCACCTATGTTTAATGGCACCAATTACAATTATTGGAAAAATAGAATGAGAATCTACATTCAATCGGTAGATTATGAATTATGGAGGCTCTTTGTAAATGGTCCCAAAACACCTACAACTAGATCGGATAGAACTGATATCCCTAAACTAGAATCTTAGTGGTATGAAGATGATTTGAAAATGCTACAATCTAATGCTAAAGCTATGAATATTCTGTATTGGGCGTTTGATCCAAATGAATTTAATCGTATTTCCACTTGTGAATCTGCTAAAGAAATATGGGATAGATTAGAAATCACACATGAAGATACCAATCAAGTTAAAGAATCTAAAATCAACATATTGGTACATAACTATGAATTATTCAAAATGAAATCGGAAGAATCCATCACCGAAATGTTCACTAGGTTCACCAATATTATAAATGGTTTAAAATCTCTTGGAAAGGTATATCCTAACAATGAGTAGGTGAGGAAGATACTAAGGTCTCTGCCAAAGGCTTAGGAGGCTAAGGTCACAGCAATCCAAGAAGCCAAGGACCTCAACACCCTACCACTGGAAGAACTCTTGGGCTTTCTAATGACACATGAGCTCACACAAAAGCAATATGCCCAAGATGATGAAGAAAAGAAGAAAAAGGTAGTTGCATTCCAATCCATCTATAAAGATGATAAATCAGCAAGTGAAGAGAATGAAGATGAAACTGCTCTCATCACTCGGAAGTTTAGGAGATTCATAAAGAAGAAATGGAGAGGTGGAAAGAAGCATGAAGCCAAGGGGGAACCTAGCAAGGACTCCAACATAACATGCTACGAATGCAAGAAGCCTGGCCATATGAAGACAGATTGTCCTCTGCTAAGAAAGAAAGGAAAGAAATATCAAGGGAAGAAGGCCATGGCAGTCATGACATGGAGTGATGATGAAGAATCAAGCTCCGAAGAAAAAACTGAACCACTAGAAGTGGCTAATCTATGTCTCATGGATCATAAAGATGATAGTGAGGTATCTGATTCTTCCCAATTTACTTTTAATGAATTGCAAGATGCTTTTGATGACTTAATTTGTGAATTCAGAAAATTGGGAATTAAAAATGGAATTCTTAAGAAAATGATCTCTACTCTTACTATTGAGAATGAAAATTTGCAAAAGGAAAATGAAGCTTTGAAAATTGAAGTTTGTGTCCTAAAGGATAAGGTTAAGAAAAATTCTTTTCAAAAGGATCTTTCAAAAAAAATCACATTTTACTTGAAAAGGTCAAAAGCCTGGAAACAAATCTTCATAGATGTGTAAATGAAAAAGAAAAACTAGATGCCATTTTAGGAAAGGAAGAAATTTTCAAAAGGCAGATTTGGAACTTCAACTAGAAAAGCACAGATATCATGCTTTTACAGTCATAAAAAGGGACATATTACTAGTAGATGCTTTGCCTTACAAAAATCAAATATTCCTAGCAATGCATGGGTCGCTAGAAGACCATTGAGGACTAACCCCCAAGGACCCAAGATGATTTGGGTACCTAAGGTCAGATAAACCCTTTTTGCAGGTTTGCCTTCAAGCCAAATCTAAGAAAGACCATTGGTACTTGGATAGTGGATACTCAAGGCATATGACGGGAGATGAAGCTCAATTCACTTCTCTCTTATCAAAGGATGGAGGTCTTGTCACATTTGGTGACAATAGCAAAGGGAAGATTATCGGTATAGGTAGTGTTGGTAAGAATTCCTCTATCTCTATCGAAAATGTATTACTTGTTAAGGGACTCAAACATAATCTTTTGAGCATTAGTCAACTATGTGACAAAGGATGCAAGGTTGTATTTGAATCCTCTAAATGTAATGTAATTGACATGAATGATAATAAGACAATTCTCATTGGACATAGACAAGGCAATAGTTATATTTTCAATCTTAATGATTTATCTTCATGCAAAATAGAATGTCTTGCTGCTATGAATAGTGATGAAAGTTGGCTATGACATAGAAGACTTGGTCACATTAGTATGAGCATACTTTCAAAGGTTTCTAAAAATGATTTGGTCAAAGGTCTTCCAAAGATAAAATTTGACAAAGATAGAGTTTATGATGCTTGTCAACTAGGTAAGCAAACTAGAATTTCTTTCAAATCTTTAAATATGCTTACTACTTCTAGGCCACTTCAACTATTGCTTATGGACTTATTTAGACCAACAAGAACTTTGAGTCTTGGTGGTCAACAATATGCACTTGTTATTGTTGATGATTATTCTAGATTTGCATAGACATTCTTCTTAGCTCATAAGGATGAGACAATTATTTTCTTTACAAAATTTTGTAGAAAAGTCCAAAATGAAAAAGGATTTTCAATTACTTCTATTAGGACTGATCATGGAGGGGAATTCGATTGTAAACCTTTTGAAATGTTTTGAGATGAAAATGGTTTTAATCACAATTTCTCAGCTCCTAGAACACCTCAACAAAATGGGATTGTTGAAAAGAAAAACAAAGTTTTGGAAGAAATGGCTAGAACTATGCTTTGTGAAAATGGTTTACCGAAATACTTTTGGACTGAAGCTGTTAACACAGCTTGTTATGTTTTAAATCGAATTTTATTTAGAAAGTTTTTGAACAAAACTCCCTATGAACTTTGAAAAGAAAAGAAACCAAATCTCTCATACTTTAAAGCTTTTTGATGTAAATGCTTTGTATTAAATAACAATAAAGACAACCTCGGCAAGTTTGAGGCTAAATCAGACGACGGTGTATTTCTTGGTTATTCAACACATAGCAAGGCTTATAGAGTCTTTAATAAGAGGACTCTAGTTGTTGAAGAATCAGTCCACATCACTTTTGATGAACTTAATCCTTCTTCAAAGAATGTTGCAAGTAATGATGCAGATGAGCTAGAATCTGGAATGGAAAAGATGGACATCAAACCAAGCTCAAATGAGGAACCACAAAGGGAAAGAGAAGTACAAGGAGTTCCTACCAGCCAGCAAGAAATTAATGAAGGTCTACCTAAGGAGTGGAAGTTTGTGCTTAACCATCCTACAGAACAAATCCTACGTGATCCTTCACAAGGTGTAAGAACTCGCTCCTCTATAAAAAAAATATATGTAATCATCTTGTATTCTTATCTCAAATGGAGCCTAAATATTTTAATGATACTGAACATGATGAATTTTGGATAAATGCAATGCAAGAGGAATTAAACCAATTTGATAGGAATGAGGTATGGCACCTTGTTCCTAGACCTAATGGTCATCCAGTTATTGGAACTAAATGGGTAATTAGAAACAAAATGGATGAATCTGGAATTGTTGTGAGGAACAAGGCTAGACTTGTTGCTCAAGGTTATAGTCAAGAGGAAGGCATTGATTTTGATGAAACCTATGCCCCTGTAGCTAGACTAGAAGCCATTAGATTATTACTTGCATTTGCTTGTTTTAAAGATTTCAAATTATATCAAATGGACGTTAAAAATGCTTTTCTAAATGGCTTTATCACTGAAGAAGTTTTTGTTAAACAACCACCTGGTTTTGAAAATTCAAAACTTCTTGACCGTGTTTTCAAACTCACAAAAACTTTCTATGGTTTGAAGCAAGCTCCAAGGGCTTGGTATGAAAGATTGAGTAAGTTTTTGATTGAAAAATATTTTTCTAAAGGAAAAATAGATACAACTCTTTTCATTAAAATCAAAAACAATGACATGCTTGTAGTATAAATTTATGTAGATGATATTATATTTGGTACTACTAATGAATCACTTTGCGAAGAATTTGCTAAGTGTATGCAAGGAGAATTCGAAATGAGTATGATGAGAGAGCTCAACTACTTTCTCAGACTTCAAATCAAGCAATCGAAGGAAGGCATCTTTATCAACCAAGCCAAGTACATCAAGGACTTAATCAAAAAGTTTGGCATGGAAGATGCAAAGCCTATAAGTACTCCAATGAGTGCTACAACTAAATTGGATAGCGATGAGAAAGATAAGTCAGTAGATACTAAGCTTTATAGAAGCAAGATAGGCTCTCTATTGTATCTGACTGCTAGTAGACCTGACATAATGTTTAGTGTTTGCTTATGTGCTCGTTTTCAATCTAATCCTAAAGAATCTCATGTAATTGCTGTAAAAAGGATTTTTCGTTATCTCAAGCACACACCAAATCTTGGATTATGGTATCCAAGAAATACATGTTTTAATCTAAATGCTTACACTAACACTGACTATGCGGGGAGTAGAGTTGATAGGAAGAGTACAAGTGGCTTTTGCCAACTCCTAGGCAATATGATTGTATCTTGGTATAGCAAGAAACAAAATTCAGTTGCTCTCTACACAGCTGAGGCTGAATATGTAGCAGCTGGTAGTTGTTGTGCACAAGTGTTGTGGATCAAACAACAATTAGAATATTATAGAATCATTTTTGATCATATTCCTATTAAGTGTGATAATACTAGTGCTATCAACTTGACTAAAAATCCTGTTCAACACTCTCGCACAAAGCACATTGAAATCAGATATTACTTTATACGTGATCATGTACAAAAAAGTGATATAGAACTTGACTTTGTGTGTACTAATATGCAATTAGCTAATATCTTTACTAAACCATTAAGTGAAGATCGTTTTTGTATGATTAGAAGAAAATTAGGGACGAGCGATCCTTTATCCTAAATTATGTTTGATTTAAGTGAAATTTGTGTTTTGAAAGTTTAAATGTGTTTATCATTCATATGGAATGCTTTTCTCGAATTCATGATGCACTATATGATCATATTAAGACATCTTTTATCACAAATATTGAAAAAGATCATTTCCTGAATTCATTATAATTCACATGCTCAGTCTGGGTGAAAGAGTCAACACTTTATTTCATGGAGTCGGCTTATCACGTCAGTGGACTTAAATCATTTCATTAACAAGGCATGTGTCGGCTCATTTAGTTTATGAGTCGCCTCATGCTTCGGGCCTATATATTTTGACAAAGCCCACTTTACAAACATTCGAAATTTTCCTCTTACTCATTCACTCTCACTCTTTTTCTCTCCCGCTCCCCTGTTTGCAACAAAACCCAACTGTCACTCTCAATCATCACAAATCTTCATCTCAATATCTTTATAAACCCTAATCGATCTACTATCCATTCTCACTGAACTCTCCTTAATCCTACAATGGCTCCCAAAACCTCTAAACCGAGAAAGATGTCCAAAGCCCTAGTAGTAGTACCAGCTCCTACTTCAACAGAGCCAAAGAGAAAATCCAAAGGAGGGTCTAGCAAAGACAAAGGGAAGCGGAAGAAGAGTAAAACTAGAGAAGCCTCATCCTCAACAGTCTTGGAATGGAATGAACTATATTTTAGTGAGGGCAAGGCCCAGGAAAGGTACAATCTGACTTTCTCTCTTCGAAAAGTATTCAATGGAAGATGGATAGACTATAAATTCTTTGATCTTCATAAGTTTGAATTTGGCACAAAATTTGAAAACCAAGGGTGGAAATATATGACAACACTCAGGGATGATGTTTACCCTGATTTGGTTGCTTATTTCTATTCAAATGTTGAAAGGGAATCTGGAGCAGTGTCTATCAAAAGTTATGTTAAAGGAATTACCATCAATTTGGATAGAGAAGTGATTAGAAACATTAAGGGAATCAAATTTGGTGGAGAAGTTTATAGAGAAAGTATCTCTAAAAAAGACCAATTAAAAGCCCTATATGGAAAAGACATAGATGAAAATGTATAGCCCCTTACCATTGATCTACCTCTTGAATTAAGGCTTGTTCATCACTTTACCTGCACCATATTTACTCCCAAAACTGGGAAGTATGATTATGTTTCGGAAAAGGAGTTGTTCTTCCTATGGGCATATATAACTGATTCAAAAATTGATTTGCCTCTGTTTATCTTGGATCATATATATAAGGCTACAATCTCCAAAATCACTTTGCCATATGAAATTTTCTTGACAAAGGTTTTCAAACATTTTGATATTGATTTGAAAAATGAGAAGAAGATAATCCCCAAAGCCATTAGTGATGAGTACAATGAGAGAACACTCAAGAGAATGTGATATATTCTCATGAACAACAAATGGACTCCAAAGAAAACAGAAGGGGAAAGTACTTCAAAAGAAAAAGCTACATTTGGAAGCACCTCGAGGCAGAGAAGCACAAGAAGATTATTAAGTTAATCACAAGAAATTACAGGGGATTTAAATTCTTTTATGACTCAAGTTATGGAATCTTTGGACAAATTGCACCACAAGGCAAATATTGCAAATACAAGAATGATGTTTTTTGACAGAAAAATTAGAGAACTCAAAAAGGAAGTTCAAATATTGAGAAATGAGAAAGGAAAAATTGCAGAACAAGAAGAGGAGGAAGAAGAAGTTAATGAGGAGGAGGAGGAAGCACAGGAAGGGGAAGAAGCCAAGGAAGAGGACTCTTCAGCCACTGAATCTGAAACTCACTAGACTCTCCTTTTCTCATCTTATTTATCCTTACCTCTATCACCTCTCTTGACCTCATATTTCCTCTTACCTCATCACATCTGTTTTCCTCATGGCCCTGTTATAACATCTCTTTTGTGTTAACTGATTGTTTTGATTATAATTAGCATACTGTTTATGGACATGATAACTATAACAAGCTTCTTTTGACAATTTCTTTGTAATCTCAACAATTCCATCAATGAAATATCATTCTGTTCTAGTATCAACTGTGATTGCTTTGATAACTTGCTTGTTTGATTAAACAATCTATTATGTTTTTTATTTATTTTTTTTTATTTTTTTATTTTTGCTATTGTACCTGTCTATCATTCTCACTCAATTGGTATCATTCTCATTCTATTTCTCTTTTTGATGAATTGACAAAAAGGGGGAGAAGAATTTGAAATGAAAATTGTATTGTAAAATTGTACAAATGAATTTGAAATGAAAATTGTATTGCAAAATTGTACAAAGCATATTTGTTGAAAAATAAGTCAAATTTCACTTAGAATTGGAGTAACATGACTTATTGGGGAGAAGTATTTTTTTTCAACATTGGGGAACCTGAATTGGACAAGAAATGTAATTTACTAAAATAAACATGAATTGTTTATGGTATTGGCATTAAATGAAAATGAAATGAAATGAGTACCTTTTGACATATATAGAGCATGTTCTTAGGGGGAGTAACATGAATCATTTAACTCAAAATGTCTTTGATTTCAATGACAAAAACTTCCTGAAAATTGCTTTTGAAATGTTTTTATCCTCTAAGCATCATTTGATTAATTACAAAATAGAGGGGGAGTTTCTTTACTAATATGATATTTAACTTTGTTCATTTCATCTAATCTTATATGAACTTATTTTGCAAAGGTTTTGTCATCATCAAAAAGGGGGAGATTGTTAACTCAAAGTTGACCCTTGTTGACTCAAGGTTAATTCCAATGTTAATTTTGATGATAACTAAATTTTGTGTTATTTTACTAATGAATCTACTTAGTGTGCAGGTTAACAAAGTTCATAACTTAGACTTCAAGTTGAATCATAAGTCTAATACATGTCAAAGAGAATGCACAACAAATTCAAGATCAAGCAATGAATTCCAAGAGACTACGCAATGAACCAAACAGAGGATTGACGCCTATCTCTACTTCAAACAAATGTTCTACATTCGAAGAGATTGAAGGTGTTCAAATAAAGCTTCTATCAAGTATGCATAGTTTCAATGAAGATTGATTTGCACTCAAGATCGACTGAAGACTTCATCAGAACATGCAAAGATTAGTTGAAGAAGTGCAAAGATCAGTTAAAGAGGAATTGATTGTTGAAGAGATTGAAAATGCTCAAGAGAAGACTTCATCAAGAATGCAAAGATCAATTCAAGATCATGTGATTAAAGTTGCTGAGAAGATGGCTCACAATGATTGTCTAATCTCTACCTAGAATCCAAGTGAAGAATTCTTCTACAGTATAAAGAATCAATAAATACTAGAATTATGAAGAGATTTCATCAAGCCTACAAAAGTCTCATTGAATATGATCTTAAAGAAGAAAGAAGAATTGCTAGCAAAGAAAAATCAGAAGTGAAGCATTGTGAAGCTCTACACAATTCAGGAAGATTGGCATTGAAAGGTAGTGTTCTACAATGAAAATAGAAGCTTTGCAAATTGTAAGCACCCTATTTTTGACCGCTCGGCAATCTACGCTCCATCCAGACTTGTACTCAAGTCAATATGGACGTATTCCAATCGAAACCAACTTTCTAAGTCCCAAATCCCGTCTGTCCATCACTTTGTGGGCCCGCCAAGTCCAAATAGAGGTAAAATGACCAAAATGCCCTTAGGGGCATTGTTCTTTCCAATTCCAACTCCAACCGTCTCTCGAGACAGTTGATTCCTCAAGACGGTAAACCTACTCCAATCAGGCGCGTCTTTCCGAATACGGTAAGTCCCCTTTCCAATTCCAACTCCTCTCTCGAGACAGTTTATTCCTCGAGACGGTTCCAAATCAGGCACGTCTTTCCGAAGACGGTAAGTCCCCTTTCTAATTCCAATCCCTCTTTCGAGACAGTTTATTCCTCGAGACTGTTCCAAATCAGGCACGTCTTTCCGAAGACGGTAAGTCCCCTTTCCAATTCCAATCCCTCTCTCAAGACAGTTTATTCCTCATGACGGTTCCAAATCAGGCACGTCTTTCCGAAGACGATAAGATCCCTTTCCAATTCCAATCCCTCTCTCGAGACAGTTTATTTCTCGAGACGGTTCCAAATCAGGCACGTCTTTTCGAAGACGATAAGACCCCTTTTTAATTCCAATCCCTCTCTCGAGACAGTTTATTCCTCAAGACGGTTCCAAATCAGGCACGTTTTTCCGAAGATGATAAGACCCCTTTCCAATTCCAATCCCTCTCTCAAGATAGTTTATTCCTCGAGACTGTCCGGCATGTTTTTCAAAGAAAATCTCTTCAAAACAGTAAGTCCCTTTAAACCTGTCAACCGGGACGAGACCCCAAGTCCCCTAGATGGCAGAACGGTCCACCTTTGGCGCCTACTAGCCAGCCAATGCAGAAATGTCCGTTTAGGCACGCCTTCCGAGAAAATTGACTTCTTAGGCGCTAAGTCCCTTTAGCAGCTTCCCGAGATCAGGCAGTCTCGGGAATGATCGTGAACCGTCAGAGTAGCGGAAATACTCGCAAATATCGCAACCGTCAGAGTAGCGAAAATACTCCCAAACAGGTCGATATAGGGAATTGCCAACAAACCTGTGTATCATGCGACCGCCGTCAGAGTGGTGGAAACACTCAAAACCCAAGTCAACAGTGGTGCTTGCTAGTCCACTTCAGTGAAAAATGACCAAACTACCCCTTGGGCCTTTTCTGAGACTTTCTGGTCAAGATGACCATTTTGCCCCTAGGCATTCGAATGCCCCGGGAACCACACCGGCTCTAGGTATCAAACCGGTAACCTCTCAAGAATGCTTCTTATAGTATTCTCAACTTTCCTCTATCTTTCTGAATAATTCCAAGTTAATTCCAACAAACCCGGTACAAAATGACCATTTTACCCCTAGTGGGCCGGTCTCTTTTTCTAACCACACCGGCTCTGGGTATCAAACCGATAACCTCCCGAGAATGCTTCTTATAGTGTCCTCAACCTCTCTTTATCCTTTAAAATCATTCTGAGTCAGTTCTGGCAAACCCGGTGCAAAATAACCGTTTTGCCCCTAGTGGGCCGGTCACCTTTTCCGACCACACCGGCTCTGGGAATCAAACCGGCAACCTTTGGGAACATTCTGAATAATGTTTCCAAATCTCGAGTCTTCTTCAAGGACAGTCCGAGTTCGTCTCGGTAGCTTTCCGACCCGATTGATCGTTTTGCCCCTAAAGGCACGGTCAACCCTTCCGACACATCTTGTCCTCATTTTTCAAGTCAAATACCTCTGGGACACTATTTTAAGTGTTCCTGCTCTTTTTCGGCCTTCCGGGTCATTCCCGGCCTCTTCAAATCATTCCTGGAATTTTCGGAGTCACTCCTAGTGAAGCAAAGCTAAAAATTGCATGGTAGTCACTAGTACAGGTGCCCAAATCTAGTCAAAAATACGTTGTTTGCCGACCTTAAACATTTCCTAAATGGCTGGAGCCACTAGTAGTGGTGCCAAGCCAAAAAATGGCTTAGCGCCACTCTTAGTGGGGCCAGTGTAATTTTCGGCCTAGCGTCATTGCAACAAGCACCAGTGCATTCCTCTCTCTATAAATATAGAGACTCTTCCAACGTGAAAGAGGTCCGCAAACTCAATCTAAAAACACCAATATTCGATCTACAGAGCTCGAACACTCCCTAAACCCTAGATTCCTTAGGTTTTCCAAACCCTAGCCACTATACACTAAACCCTAGCCTTCTATACACTCATACACACTCCCATACACTGATACACTAGCCTCCAACCCTCCTTTGAAGACTTGAAGAGCTACAATTTGAAATTGGAAGATTAAAGACAACTCTTGAGACAAAGATCAAGACAAAGACCGAAGACAAGCAAGGCGCGCAAAATAAACAAGACACAAGGTAGGTTTTCGTTTTACGTTTTTGCACTTCCCCCTCTCTCTTCCCCCCCCCCCCTAACCCACTTGGGTTTTCTCTATTTTAATCCCCCATCTCTTCCCCCCCCCCCCCCCTTTCTTTGCATGCTTGAAACAAGGAGACTCCCAGTCCATGTGTAGAATTAGACTAATGGAGGGTCACCGTGTCGGGGGCTTTCCTTTAGGCTAACCGGAGACCACGTGGGTTCGGCCCCCTTGATTATGTGGTGAAGCCTTAACCTTGTATGTTCACGACCCCAATTTGCATTGTGCATATCATTATCCTGCATTCTTCCAAAAATCATTTTCAAACTCGTTTTCAAAGCTTGCATCAAACTTGTTTTCAAAATTGCATCAAAATCTCCTTTTTCAAAACTTGTTTTCAAAATCACAATCTTAGGGTGATTCTAGCATTTCCATGGCTAGGATTGCTTTAGGAAAGTGTTACATTCAAAGTGACCAATATGGTCCATATTTTCAACCCTTGTTGTTTTCAAAACCACTTTCTTAAAGTGGTTCTAGCCTTCTTATGGTTAGAATCGCTTTAGGAAGGTGAGATGTTTTTATACTTTCCAAAAAAACTCTATTTTCAAAAATCTCTTTTCCTAAAAATCTCTTTTCCAACATGCTTTCCAAAAGCTCTTCTTTCCAAAATTGTTTTCTAAAAACTCTCTCCTAGAAATTTATTTTTCAAAACTCCCTTTTTAAACTCCTTTCCAAAACACTCTCCTCAAAATTTGCTTTCCTAAAAAAATCTTTCCTAAAAGCTTCTTCCAAAATCTTGTTTCCAAAACTCTCTCAAAAGCTTTACTTTCTAAAAACTTCCTTCCTAAAACTCTTTTCAAATTCACTTTCCAAAAACTCCTCTCTAGGATTTCCTTCCAAAAATCTTCCTTTCCAAAAAATCACTTTCCAAAATCTCTTTTCTTAGAGCCCAAGTTAAGCCCTAGACCCCACAATTAAGAAACCCTAATTTTCTTTCCAAAAACATAATTTTCAAACATACCTTAAAACCTAGGTTTTCAAAATCTCCCTTTTTACATCAAAACTATACATATTTTCAAAACTTATTTTCTACGTCAAAACTATAGCCTTCCAAATCTAGGGTTTCTAAAACTTCTCATTTCCAAATCCTTGTCAAATCAAATCTTCCCTTTAGAAAACCAAATCAAATCTTCCCGTTTAGGAAACTAGATCCTATCCTCCGTTTTTGGAAACAAAATCAAACCTTCCCTTTTAGAAACAAAATCCAATCCCTTCCTAATCCAAATCTTTCCTAGTTCAAATCCTTCCTAATCTTCTACTTTCCTAAATCTTAAGTTTTCAAAACTTGAACATAATAATCTTTTCTAAATTTTAAAACTCAACTTTCACATCTTTCCTAATTCAACCCTTTCCAAGTCTTAACATTTCAAATCTAAGTTTTCAAATTTTTCCTAAACTCAAACCTTTCCTAATCTCAAGGCTTTCTAAAATTCAAATTTTAAAACTTTCTAAATCTCAAACTAAACTCAAAACTTTCCTATTTTCAAAACTTCCTTATTTCAAAACTTTCCAAGTTTCAAAACTTTCCTAAGTTAAAACTTTCCTAAATTGAAACTTTCTTAAGTTGAAACTTTCTTAATCTAAAACTTTCCTAAAATGAAAACTTTCCTAAAATAAAAACTTTCCTAAATTGGAACTTTCCTAATTTGAACCTTTCCTAATCCGAATCTTTCCTAAATTCCAAGCTTTCCTAATCTTCTAAGTTCAATATTCAAGTCAATTCTTTTCTAAAATTTTCCCAAATCAAATCCAATCTTTCTTTCCTAAATCCTTAAGTATAGGTTTCCTAAAACCAAGTTTTCCAAAGTTAAGTCTTTTCAAATCTTCCAATCAAATTTCAATCTCTCAATTTTTCAATCCAATTTCCAATGCAATCTATTTCTTCCAATCCACTCTTCTATTTTCAATCGGACTCTTGTCCGAACTACCACTGACTTGATTCCTCCAAAAGGATACGTAGGCAACCCTCATGGGTGCGGTCTCCACATTTTTCAAATTTCCAACTCCATAACATTTTTCCAAATTCTATTTCTACAATTTCTTTCCAATTTCCAATCCTACAATTTTCCTTCTTTGTTTTGCTTAGCTTTGCGCATTTTTCTTTGCTTGTCTTGCTTCGATCTTCACTTCAATCTTCAGGAGTTTGTCTTCAATCTTCAAACCTTCAGATTGCAGCCCTTCAAGTCTTGAAAGGAGGGTTAGAGGCTAGTGTATAAGTGTATGAGAGTGTATAAGAGTATATAGGAGGCTAGGGTTTAGTGTATGGTGGCTAGGGTTTGAAAAACCTAGAGGAGCTAGGGTTTTGGGAGTGTACGAGCTCTGTAAATCGAGAATTAGGGTTTTTAAATTGAGTTTGTAGATCTCCTTCACGCTGGAAGAGGCTTTGTATTTATAGAGATAGGATAGACCTGGCGCCTGTTGCAGTGGCGCCAGGCTTAACTTCCTCTTGGGGCCACTAGAAGTGGCACCAGGCCATTTCTTGGCATGGCGCCACTGCTAGTGGTGCCAACCAGTTAGGAAAGTTTTAAGGTCGGCAAGCAACATATCTTTGGAAGATTTGGGTGCCTGTACTAGTGACTACCATGCAATTTTTAGCCTAGCTTCACTAGGAGTGACTCTAGAAAGTCCGAGGATGAATTAAAGAGGCCAGGAATGACCCGAAGAGCCGAAAAGGGTAGGAACATTTAGAATAGCGTCCAGAGGTATTTGACTTGAAAAATGAGGATAGAATGTGTCGGAAGGATTGACTAGGTCGTTAGGGGCAAAACGGTCAATCAAGCCGGAAAGCTGCCGGGACGAACCCGGAATGTCCCGGAAAAAGACTCGAGATTTGGAAACATTATTCAGAATGTTCCCAAAGGCTTGCCGGTTTGATACCCAAAGCCGATGTGGTTAGAAAAGGCGACCAGCCCTCCAAGGGCAAAACGGTCATTTTATACCAGGTTTGCTGGAACTGACTTGGAATAGTCCGGAAAGATAAAGAAAGTTTGAGAACACTATAAGAAGCATTCTCGGGAGGCCACTGGTTTGATACCCAAGGCCGGTGTGGTTCCCGAGGCATTCGAATGCCTAGGGGCAAAATGGTCATCTTGACTGGAAAGTCTCGGAATTGGCCCGAAACTTACTAGAAAGCACCTAATCATGCCAGATTACCTTTAAGACAATCTTGGATGGTTGGACTTACCGTTCTGAGGATTCAAATGTGTTCTCAAGAAACGTGATGAAAAATGGCCCTAGGGGCAGTTTGGTCATTTTTCACTAAAGTGGGCTAGCAAGCACTGGTGTTGACCTAGGTTTTGAGTGTTTCCGTCACTCTGACAACGGTCGCGTAATACAAGGATTTGTTGGCAATTCCCCATATCGACCTGTTTGCAAGTATTTCCGCTACTCTGACGGTTCGCGATCATTCTCGAGACTGCCTGATCTCGGGAAGCTGCTAAAGGCACTTAGTGCCTGAGAATCAACTTTCTCGAAAGGCGTGCCTAAACGGACATTTCTGCATTGGCAGGCTAGCAGGCGCCAAAGGTGGATCGTTCTACCATCTAGGAAACTTGAGGTCTCGTCCCGGTCGACAGGTTTAAAGGTACTTACCGTTTCGAAGAGATTTTCTTCAAAAAACGTATCGGACCGTCTCGAGGAATCAACTGTCTCAAGAGAGGGATTGGAATTGGAATTGGAATTGGAATTGGACTTAGAAAGGAGACCTACAGTCTTCAGAAAGACGCACCTGTTGAAACTGGAAAGGGGACTTACCGCCTTTGGAAAGACGTGCCTGATTTGGAATTGAAAAGGTCACTTACTGTCTTCAGAAAGACGTGTCTAATTTCAAATTAGACCAAACAATGCCCCCAAGGGCATTTTGGTCCTTTTGCCTTTATTTTGGCCCGGCAGGGCCCGCGAAGCGATGAATTGACAGGATTAGACTTAGAAAGTTAATTTGGATTGAAATAAGCCTACAATGACTTGAACACAAGTCTGGACAGAGTGGAGACCGCCGAATGGTCAAAAATGGGGTGCTTACAAGTGTGATATTCAATATGATCATTAAGGTTCATATTTCAAATTCTAGTTGTTTTTAAAATCACAACCCTAGAATGGTTGTAATCTTTTATGGTTAAAATCGTTTTAGGAAAGTGAGATATTCAAGAAACTTGTAAAAGTCCATATTCAAGTCTCTTTCCAAATTGTTTTCAAAAATATTCTTTCTAAAACTCTTTTTCAAAGATCTACCTTCCAAAAACTCTTTGTCTAGGAGTCCAAGTCAAGCCCTAGAAACCGAACCCTAGTTCCTTTCTTAAAATCATGACTTTTTATTTTGCCTCAAATCATAGGTTTCCAAAACTATTTTCTACATTAAATGTTAGATTTCCAAAACCTCTTTGTTTACTAAATCATAGACTTCCAAATCTAATATTTTCAAAACTCAACCCTTCCATTCCATGTCAAATGAAATCTTCCAATTTAGAAAACCAATTCAAATCCTCCAATTTTGAAAGCAAAATCAAATCATCTATTTTTGAAAATAAAATTCAATCTTTAACTTTAGGAAGTACGAATCAAATATTTCCTAATTCCAATCTTCCCTAATTTCAAACATTTTCAAATCTCCACTCTCTAAATTTCAAATTATCAAATCTTTCCTAATTTCAATCTTTCTTAAATTCAACCTTCAAACCTTTCTTAATTTCAAACTTCCAAGTCTTCCTAAACTCAACTTTCTAAATTCAACTTGTCAAATCTTTCCAAATTCTAAAACTTTCCTAATTTAAAAAATTCAAATCTTATTTCTAAATTTCCAATCTTTCTTAAATTCAAACCTCCAAATCTTTCCAAAGTTTGAATCTTTCTAAATTTGAAACTTTCCAAATTCAAAATCTTTCTAAAATCAATTATTTCCTAAAATGAAACTTTCTTAATTTGGCACTTTCCTAAAATGAAACTTTCCTATTTTAAAACTTTTCTAATCCAAAGATTTTCAAAATCCAATATTTCCTAAACCCTAACTTTCTAAATTCTTTCAAATCAATTATTCAAGTCAATTCTTTACAAGTCATTTCAAGTCAAGAATTTCTAAATCAAATCAAATCCATTCCAAATCTATCTTCAATCTAACTTTCCTAATCCGAAACTTTTCTAAAGTCAAGATTTTCTAAAATCAAACTTTTCAAATCTAAATCAAACATTTCCAATTCAACTGCTTGCTTCAACCCTAGGTTACCTAAGTCCCAAAATACCTAAACTCTATTTCAACCCTAACCCTTAAGTTAGGAAGCTTCAATTCATTTCTAAAACTCTTTTAAAAACCAAGATGGGCTTCAAACTTCAATCTAAGTCAAGATGTTTTCAAAGCTCAACTCAAATCTTTTCCAAATCAAGTCCAACTTCTCCTTCAACGTTCAATTTTAAATCAAAATCAATTTCAAATCGTCTATTAAAGTTCAAATCAAACCCTATTCAAATCAAACCTTTTCAAATTAAACTTTTCAAAAACCTCAAAGTATCTATTTTCAATTGAACCCTAAGTCCGAGCTACGACTGACTTGATTCCCAACAAAAAGATACGTAAGCAACTCTCATGGGTATGATCATAACCTTTTTCAAGTTTCCAATTCCACAACCTTTTTCAAGTTTCTAATTTCTATAACCTTTTTCAAGCTTCAAATCTTTTCCTCAAATCTATTTTCAAAATCAAATTTTTTTCTTGAACTTGCATGTCATGCATCATATCAAACCTCTTTTTAAAATTCTTTCCAAAGTGGAGATTGAATAATCAAATAATCTAATTAAGTGAACCTAGGGTGAATAGACATGTAGGTACCATAAGGGTGGGATAGGGTGATAGCCTAGTGCATCTTCCTTATACGTAACCAACCTCTGAACCTAGAATCACTATTTTCAAATACTAAAACGGAGTTATTTTTCAAAAATGGCTGAAATCCTTCCAAAGGTTGCCAAATAACCTGTTTTCCAAAAACCCTCTCTTGAGGAAGTTTTCCAAAACCTTTTCAAACATCCTAAATTTAATCTTCGGATTACATTTAGTTTTAGGTAACCTAACTCACCTTAATCAAATTAGATGGCGACTTCAAACTTTTTCCAAAAGCTCTTGTTCAAATCAATTTTTAATTCAAACCTAGTCACACTTGTCCTTTTACGAGAATAAGTTCTAATGAGTGAGTACAATGTTTTTCTCACTTGTGTGTTTGTTTTTTGAGTGCGAAAAATCAGGACGCGACAAAGTTAACCTTCAAAATCTTCCTATTCTTTCAAAAACATGCATCGTTCATCCTGAAAGTGATGACCAAACACTATTTCAAAAATCTATAAGTGAGTGAGTTAAGGGTAATTACACATATAGGTACCGAAAGGGGAGGTAAGGTGATAATTTTAGGATATCTTCCCTAAACATAACCAACCCTTGGAGCATAGATTTCTAGTTTCAAAGACCAACTCGAAGTCACATTTTCGAAAGGGTTTTAAAACATTTTCAGAAGGTTGCTAAAAACGTCAGTTTCCAAAACCTTCCTAAGAAGGCGTTTTCAAAAATATTTTCGAAAAACCTAAGTTTAGTCTTCGGATTATACTTAATTTTAGGTGAACTAGCACATTTTTAACTATATTAGGTGGCAGCTCCAAAATTTTCCAAAAGTCCTTATTCAAATCAAGTTTTCAAAATTAAACCCCCGTCACACTTGTCTTTTTAGGATGGTAGGTTCTAATAGAGAAAGTATCAAGGTTTTTTGAGCCAAGAAGGCTTGGGCAAAAATTGGGGCGCGACAACTCTGCAACCAAAATCCAACAATGAAAGGACGGTTATGCCCTTAGAGTCTTTTTCTTTTCTTTTTTCTTCGTCCTTCGTCTTCCTGCTCCCCCAATTTCTCTCTCTCTCTCTCTCTCTCTCTCTCTCTCTCTCTCTCTCTCTCTCTCTCTCTCTCTCTCTATGTATATATATATATACCCAAAACTCCCAACTTCTCTCTCATCAAACCTAAGGTCCTAAACCTAGCTAGCTCTCTCTCTCTCTCTCTCTCTCTCTCTTGCAACCACCACCGACACCCCTCTTTCTAACTCTCTTCCTCTCTAATCCACCCACCATTGCAACTTCCCTCCCTAACTCACCCAATAGTGCTTGAATATATATAGATACATGCGTGTGTATTCACTCTATATTTGCATTTTTTCATTTCTTTGTGTTTCAAATGCCTATGATTAGTATCAAACTCAAAAATGTTGTTCTTAACAATATGACCAAAAAAAAAATTCATACAACTTATATTAGTTTTAGGGTTAATTACACTGGTGGTCCTTATAATTTCTCTCTTGTCTCAATTTAGTCCATGTTATTTCAATTGCAACAATTTTATCCTTTAATTTTAGAATTAAGTTTTAATAAGTCCAATTGATAACGAATATTAAAAATTTGGATGGAAAAAGTCATATGCCACACACATGGCATTACTATAAAGTTAGTTGATTATTTTACTCTTGTTTTAGTTAACCCAATTTTATAAATGTATATATATCCACCACTCTCATTCTCTCTCTACCATTTCTCTGCTAATGGAAGAGGAGAGGAGTGGGAGAGACCCAGTAAAATAGAAACTAGAAGGAACATCTATTCCATCTCCAAACATTTATTCCACCACCATCTTAATAGGTGAGGATTCCATGCCTATAACAACCCCAAAGCCATCACCACTTCCATCTCGGGCCACACACTTCCCACTCCCTCTCTAAAAACTCACCATATCTGCATAGCCACACCACCATGGCAACACTCTGATGGTCAACAACCCATCTTGTCTGATCTCCCTAAACCTAAGACCCATCATATCCCTATCTCCTGCACAGCCGCACCATCATACCCATAGCTACCATTGTAATGGCCATCATGGCTGCACAACCTCTTCTCCCTCTTCTTTCAAATTACAAACCCAACACCTCTCTCCCTAAACAACCGTCACTTTCTCTCTACTCAATTCCACAAAATAAATAAGACAAATAAACTATAAAAAGAAAAAGCAAGAAAGCTATCAATCTCAAAAATTACTCTAGTAAAAATCAGTTTTATCCTATCTAAAACAACCATCTAGATTATGAGCAATCAAATGAATTGTCAGCTAAGTCAAAGAAGTCACTTGTGCAAGATAACTCCAATTATTCAGATCCTTAACAAGGTGACTTATCCCTTACTTCTTAGACGTATTGAGGAATCCCATAAAAAAAATTGGTGAAAGATAGCTTCAACAAGGAATTTTCCAATGCAATATTATTGATTTTTTTTCAAAACCTAAACCATCCATGATGCCATGCGAATGCGAAGGTCATACATAAATCATACAAGCAGACCTGTCACCTTCTTTTTTCTTTGTTGCTAACTCATTTTCACTGTTACAGTGAGCACCCCCTACACTTCACCTCCTCTTTTTTCTCCAGCCAACTCTCTTTCTCTCTCTATATCAATACACAACACCTACGCCATTCCTCTCTCTATAAAAATTGTTTGGTTCAAGATCATTGGTCATGTTAGTGTATATATTTATCTTCCTCTTGTTTATTTTAGGTTTGTCTATCCCACATCAGTTAGAGTAGACTTCTTCCTCTTATCTCTTATAATATAAATAGACTCATTGTATACACAACAAATCATTCAATGTAATACATTCTTTTTTACATATCTCTCTCTCTTTTCTAACATGGTATCAAAGCCAAAGGAAAGTATGCTTTGTGGTTGCCCTTCGAGGGATCTTCCACTTCAGAACTCCTAAGGTTCTCTTTCTTCTTTCCAGCCAACCTCTGACCAACTTTCGGTGACCCTCCAGCCAAGGGAAAGTATGCTTTGTGGTTACCCTTCAAGGGATCTTCTACATCAGAACTCCTAAGGTTCTTTTCCTTGTTTTCGGCCAACCTCTGGTGACTTTCCAACCAAACTCTGGCAACTTTACAACGTCACTCCGGCATCTCCCAGCCGTCCTCTG
Source organism: Euryodendron excelsum (assembly GCA_033060915.1). Lineage (NCBI taxonomy): Eukaryota > Viridiplantae > Streptophyta > Magnoliopsida > Ericales > Pentaphylacaceae > Euryodendron > Euryodendron excelsum. The sequence goes on along the minus strand of CM065384.1, from coordinate 14,870,789 downwards.
ACAATTTCTGTTTAACTCTTGACTAATTTGGGCCTTCTGAATCTGATTCTGACCTCTATTTATACTAGTTCTACTCTTTTTCAATTGTTTCTCTTGCTTTGGAAGCTTTTTCTATCACTATTATCTACTATTGGGTTCCTGTTATTTCATGTCTCTCAACCATGGAGCGTTCTAAGGTTTCTAGATGATTCTTCTCACTCTAGAGGGTCCTAATTACATTCATTGGTCTCAAGCCATGTCTAGTTTTCTCAAGGAGAGAAAACTTTGGCGCTATATCCCTGGAGATATTTGGGCACCTGTTAAAGGTATAGCTGAAATGGCTACAGAATTCACTGAACAACTTGAGAAATGGGATAGTAAGAATCATCAGATCATCACCTGGTTCCAGAATACATTCATTCCTTCTATCAGTCTACAGTTTGGATGCTTTGACACAGCTTACTCCATCTGGGCCTTCCTGGCCCACCGCTACACCACTACTGATCTTTCTCATCAATACCAGTTTTTGATTTATCTGCATCATCTGAAATTGGAATCTAGTCAGTCTATCAATGCCTTCTTGTCTTAAATATATACTCTTTGGGACCAATTGAGTCCGTTTAAGCCTATTTGGACATGCTCTGCTGATGCTGCTCAGTTTGCCCTCTACCGAGATTAGCAGTGCCTAATTACATTTTTCATGGCTCTCACTAATGTATTCAAGCCTGTTCGAGCCTCTCTTCTCCATCGTTTCCCACTTCTTACCTTGGAATAGGCTACTTCTGAGCTCTTATCTGAGGAGACTCATCTTGGCCTCATTCGAACACCACTTGTGGACACCTTTCTTCCCACATCTAGTTCTCGATTTTGAGGCTCTTCGAGTGGTTCTCACAATTCTTCAACTCCTGGTGGTTCCCGATCCGATGGTTGCACATTCTATCATGCGACTAATCATCGCCTACCTACCTACCCCATTCGGATCTGGAAGCACTATCATCAGCGTGGCCCTAGTCATTTTCTCTCTAATTGCCCCAAACATCCTTCTTGAAGAGATTCTCACCTTCAGTCTGCTACTGTTACTACTGAGGATTCTGTTGTTCCCTCCTCCTCTGTGATCAATGTCGGTGATCTTTTTGCACTCTTTAATAGTTTATGTCTACCTCTGGTACTCCCTTTTCTACTGCCTTTTCTACCACTTCAGGTATTTCTTCGTGGCTCTTTGACTCTGGGTGTAGCAATCATATGACTTCTAACTTGACAGGCTTCCAAATCTTCTGTGTGTGCTCTTTCTGTCATTTATACTACTGATGGGTCCTCTATGTCTATCAATAATGTTGGTCATGTCTCCACTTCCACTCTTGCACTCCCTAATACGTATTATATTCCTAAACTCACACTCAATCTTATCTCTATTGGCCAATTATGTGATTTTGGTCTTACTGTTCTTTTCTCTTCTACTGGTTGTGTTGTGTAGATTCCGTGGATGGAACAAACTCTTAGGATAAGTTGTAAACATGGTCGCTTGTTTCAACTCGTTCATCATCACCTTCCTACTCCGACCGCTGCTGTAACTTCTTTTTCTACTATTACTTGCTCATCTTTTAGACTTTGGCACTCCCGTTTAGGTCATGTTTCCATAGGTCGTTTACGTTTTTTTTTTTTTTTTTGGTTTAAAGGTGTACTAGATTTTGTCCCTAATGAACACCTTGGTTTTCAGTCCTGTCAACTTGCCAAACAACCGGCTTTATCCTTTAATGACAGTGCTTCTTTTTCTTTTGCTCTTTTTGACTTAATTCACTCTGATATTTGGGGGCCCTCTCCCACTTCTACTATAGGAGGCTCCCAATATTTTGTCATATTTATTGATGATTTATCTAAATATACTTAGCTTTATCTCTTGCAAAATCAATCTCAACTTCAACAAACCTATTATGATTTTGCTTGCATGATCAAAATTCAATTTTCTCGTGATATCAAAGTCTTTCAGTCTGACAATGCTACAGAGTACTGTGATAAGACATATCTTACCTTTCTACATGAACATGGCACTATTCCTCATCGTTCTTGTCTGAGTACTTCACAACAAAATGGTAATGCTGAACAAAAACATCACCATCTTCTTAATACTACCAATGCTCTTCTTATCTTTGCATCCTGTCCTGAACAATTTTGGGGTGAAGCTGCTCTTATTGCTTTTTACACCATTAACAGTGTACCTTCTGCTCCCCTTGGTAAGCCCACTCCCTATGAGCATATATATGGTACTAACCTTGATCATCATTCTCTTCTTGTTTTTGGGTGTGCATGTTTTGTCTTGCTTCAGCCTCATGAGTGTACCAAATTGGGGCCTATAGCTCGGCTTTGCTGCTTCTTAGGCTATGGGATTGAGCACAAAGGTTATCGTTGTTGGGATCCTTTGTCTAAATGTCTTCGTGTTATCTTTTGGGAACACAAAATGTTCTCCTCCTTATCTTCCCTTCCTTCCATCTATCCTCTCCTTCTACTCCTCCTTACTTCACTGATCCAACTATTAAGCTCTTTCCTGAGGATGTCACTATCCCTGATGATGTCCCTCTTGAGGATGTCTATGTCCCTGCTACTATCACACCTGTTGTGCCTCCTATTACAGTCTATCCCGTGGAGTCCCCGTCAGGTGGTCCTAGCCTTCTGCTGGCTTTTCGGTCTCTGATCCTTCTCAGTCTTCTTCTTCTGATGAGCCTCTTGTTCGACATTCTACCTGGGCAAGGCATACTCCTCCTCACCTTGGTGATTATCATTGTTTCTCCACTATTCTTGCTCAACATTAGCCCTGCACTTATCGCGAGGCTAGTTCTAATCCTCTTTGGCAGCAAGCAATGGATGATGAATTGCAGGCTCTTGCCAAGACTCACACTTGGGACTTGGTTGATCTTCCTCTTGGTAAATCTGTGATCGGGTGGCGTTGAGTCTATAAGATCAAGACCCATTCTGATGGTTCTATGGAACATTACAAAGCCCTTCTAATTGGCAAGGGCTTCACTCAGGAGTATGGCATTGACTATGAGGAGACCTTTGCTCCTGTTGCCCATCTCACCTCTGTTCGGAGTCTTATTGTCATGGTTGTTATCCACCAATGGCCCTTATATCAGTTAGATGTCAAGGAGACCTTCTTCAATGGTGATCTCTCTAAGGAAGTCTATATGCAGACCCCTCCTAGTTCTTCTCATTCTTCCCGTCAAGTCTATAAGTTTCGTCATGCTCTCTATGGTCTTAAGCAAGCTCCTCGTGCCTGGTATGCCAAATTTAGTTCCATCATCAGTGACCTTAGCTTCTTTTCTAGTGATTATAATTATGCTCTCTTTGTTCGCAAGTCTCCACCTGACACTGTTCTCCTTCTACTTTATATGGATGATATGATCCTCACTGGTGATGATATTCATGGCATTTTCTGAGCTTAAGGAATTTTTTAACAGACATTTTGAGATGAAAGATCTTGGTCCTCTCAGCTACTTTCTTGGCCTTGAGATATCTTTTGGCTCTACTGGTTATTCTCTTACTCAGGCCAAGTATGCCTTAGATCTTCTTACTCGTGCTGGTCTTACTGATAGTAAGACTGCTTCCACACCTCTAGAAGCTAATGTACGTCTTACTCCTCTAGATAGTGAGCTTCTATCTGATGCTACTCTCCATGGACAGCTTGTTGGTAGTCTTGTCTATCTCACTATTACTCATCCCTAACATTGCCCATGCTATTTATCTTATCAGTTAGTTCTTGTCCTTGCCTCGCTCCACTCACTATGCTGTAGTTCTTCGCATTCTTCGTTATGTTAAGGGAACTCTATTTCATAGTCTACACTACTCTCGTCACTCCTCTCTACAGATTTATGCCTATTCTGATGCTGATTGAGCTGGTGATCCTATATATTCAAACCTTAATTGGTTTTGCAATATCTCTCTTGTAATATAAATAGACTCATTATATACACAACAAATCACTCAATACAATACATTCTCTTTTGCATATCTCTCTCTTTTCTAACAGGTCAAATATTTTTCTCTCTCTAATTATGAGCAGTTGGTGACTAAATCTGGAAGCAAAGTTTTAGCCCTAACTATATCAAAATCCTATAGCAAACAAAAGTATTTGGATAAATTTATTACAATTAAGGTTTTATGTCTTTTTTTATTCCTATATCAAAATCCTGATTTGACAAAACCAATTATATTCAAACCAATTCTTCATCCATTTGCTATGTATTTTTACTGATAAACAGGGGCAGTGGTGGTGAGGGTAGTTACAGAGTTTAAGGAGAGAGACATACTAGGAGATAGAAATTATTTTGAGATAAGAAGATTGAGAGAGAATTCATGAAGCAGTTGCCAGCCAGCCTTGTGGCTACAATTGCAAGATAGAAAAAGAGAGACAAGGGAGAGGAGGAGAGCTATGTATATCCAAATCAATTAAATCAGGTTAATCCAAGTACAAGCAAAATAGTCAAATAACTTTATAATAATGTCATGTGCAAGGCACATGACTTTTTCTGTCTAATTTTTTACTGTCAATTACCAATTGGATCTATTAAAAATAATTGTAAAATTAAAGGACAAAATTATTACAATTAAAACTATAGGTACTAAAATTACACAAGAGATAAAATACAGGGACCTCTGATGTAATTTACCCTTAATTTTAAGTTATGATTTGTATAATATGCACATATATACATATATATATATATATATATATAAACTCATATATATGCATGTATGGTGTTGGGGATGAAATCCTAAATAGGCAAGATCAGCCCCCTGATGAAGGGCTGGAAAAGATAGTTGGGGATGAAATCCTAAATGGGCTCAGTGAGCCTAAATGCCCATTCTAACAATATTGTTTTGCAATCTATATATTCATCGACCATTTTGCAATATACGATATCAACCTTTAGATTTAAAAGACAAAAAGAGAGAAATTTAGCAAGAAAGAAAAAATATGAGAAGGAAGAGATGGTGCTCTTAAATTAGATACACTAATTTGTTCTGTCTCCCACATGTGTGTTGTCCAGGTTATGGTAAATGCTAAAGCTCCAAAGCTGATATACTGGACATTTGACATTTTAGTGGGGGCATTTTTCTCATTTTATTTTAAACTAATTATATTATGTCCATTTTGCACTTTACTCCAAAGCATAAGTGGTTATGTGTTTACTTTTGAATGACAAGGGGTTATATGGTTTTAGATCATACCACATAGAGGTAAAATATAATTACCACTTTGAAATACTCAAAAGTAAGTGATGGCATCTTGTAATGTGAACCCCCTAAAAAAGCTCAAAATTTCAAGAATTTTGTCCTGGGTGCACAAGCTTATGCATCTAAGGCACCTGGTTTTTCTTCCATTACCCTAAATTCTATATCATATCAAACGTTTGATTCGAGGCATGAAATTAATTTTATTTTGAAGAGTTTCTAGATTTTTTCAAATCCAAAAAGTTAGTTTTCTAAAATCACTGCACAAAAATCACAAAATTTTAAGTTAAAAAAACTGGCTAAAATGCACAACCTAGATGCATGAGCTCATGTGTTTAGGGTGCTAACTAAGTAGCCACTTCGTGATGCATTTCCCTCTCGTCCAACCATATTCGAGACTTCAAACCACACCATTTTGTGGAGATTTTCAAGCATAAGGTTTTTATAAAATTGGTTTTGTCAAATTGTTGCTCAAACTCTACAAATATAAGATCAAAGTTGACTAAAAAAATCAACCTTTCAAACGCACAAACTCAAACATCCCTTACATACCTAACAACAGGACAAATTTCTCGATTATGAAAAATCTACCATGTGTATCCAAATCTATACCAATGATCTTCCTTCTTTATGTTTCTCTTTCCTCAAATTCTTTCTTCAACTACCCTAGTTTCACCAAACAATAATTTTAACTACATACTAGTTAAAATTTTCATCCTTTTTCAATAATGGCTAGTTTGCTAATTAAAAAGAGTTGTTTTTTAGACTTGACAGACCCATAAACAACTCTATCACAAGAATAAGGAGATGCTTTGGAATCTAAACACAATGGTAGTTGTTGCCACCTACTATAGAGATGAAAGATAAGGTGCATGGAGGGTCAATTTGAGCAGTAGGCTGGTTGTTGAGGGAATATTGACTAAAATTGTGGTGGCTCATGGTCATGGGTTTGCCATGGTTTTTAGAGAGAGAAAGATGAGATATAGAGAAGCTTGGGGATGGTTGATGGCCACAATACCTCATGGGTCTAAGTGTTTTAAGGAAGAGAGAGAGCAAAGAAAGCAAAAATGAAGGAGATAGTGGTTGGCTTCGATTGTTGAAGAAAAACAGTTGGAGGAGAGACAAAGGGCTAAGCAAAAGAAAGTACTGGCTGAGGTTGTGAAGGATTAAGAAAAAAAGATGTGGGTGGTAGTGTTCGAAGGTGAAGAAGATAGAGAATCGTGGCTGGTGTCTATGTTCAAAGATGAAGCAGAAGAAAGGAGTAAGTAGAGATAGACGAAGCTGGAGAGAGGGAACAAAATTAAAATGGACATTTAAAACATTTCACCAAGTGTTGTTAGTTTCCAAAGCAGGGATCTTCTTAAAAAAAAGGTGTTAAATAGACAATAGGCAATGTAGGAATGTTTCCCTATGGACTTATTGGTGGTGTGGACAGAAAGAACTTGCAACACCAACTACAGGAAATAACATTGACCCCTCTGAGAAAGTTAGTAGCATAATCAATGAAGAAGAAGAATGGGATACAAGAGTGTCATGCCCCAATTTTTCGCACTTAAAAAAGACAAGTGAGAAAAACACAGTGCTTTCTCGTTAGAACTCATCCTCCTAGAAGGACGAGTGCGACTAGATTTGAATTTGAAATTTATTTTGAATAAGGGCTTTTGGAAAAAGGTTTGGAGTCGCCACCTAACTTCATTAAGGTGAGTTAGGTCATTTAAAACTAAGCACAATCCGAATATTACACTTAGGGTTTTTGAAAAGATTTTGAAAACTTCCTCAAGATAGGGTTTTTAAGAAAATAGATTGTTTGTCAACCTTTGGAAATATTTAAGCCCTTTTTTGAAAATGACTCCATCTGGTCTTTGAAAACAGTGATCTAGGTTCGGAGGTTGGTTACGTGTAGGGAAAACGCACTAAGCCATCACCCTACCCTGCCCTTGCGGTACCTACATGTCTATTCACCCTAGGTTTACTCATTCAGAATCTTTGATTAATAATTGTCCAAAACTACCACTTTAGAAGAGAAATTTGAAAAGAAGTTTGACATGATGCATAACATGCAAGCGTAAGAATTAAAACTTGATTTTGAGAATTGACAAAAAGATTTGATTTTGGAAAGAGATTCGAAAAGAAGACTTGATTTGAAATTGGAAATAAGGTTTTAGAAATTGAAAATAAAGATTTAAAAATAGATTTTGAAATTTGAAACTTGAAATAGATCATGAAATTGAAAGTTCAAAACAAGTTATGGAATTGAAAACTTAAAGAAAAGTTATGACCTCACCCACGAGGGTTGCCTACGTATCCCTTTTTGGGGATCAGGTCAGTCGTAGTTTGGACAAGAGTCTGATTGAAAACAAACATTTTAAAGTTTTTGAAAAGTTTGATTTGAAAAGATTAGATTAGCAAAGAGTTTGAAAAGAGATTGAGATTTGAAAAGAGTTTGATTTGAAAAGAGATTTGATTTGAACTTTACAATAGAAGATTTGAAATTAAATTTTGAGTTGAAATTGAATCTAGACTTAGGATTGGACTTGAAAAAGGGTTTAAACTTTGAAAGAGAACTTGGATTAGATTTGGAAAGATTGAGATTTGTAAACATCTTTGACTTAGATTGAAGTTGAAAACCAACTTCGCTTAGAAACGAGTTTTAGAAAGGAGTTGAAGCTCCCTAACTCCAAGGGTTAGGGTTGAATTAGGATTTAGGTATCCTAAGGTGTAGGTATCCTAGGGTTGGAACATGTAATCGAATTGGAAAGATTTGATTTAGACTTAAGAGGTTTAATTTTAGAAAGTTGGATTTAGGAAAGGTTCGAATTAGAAAAGATTCGAATTGGGAAAGTTAGATTTAAGAAAGATTTAAAAAGAAGTTTTGATTTGATTTAGAAAAACTTGACTTGGAATAATTTAGAAAGTTATGGTTTAGGAAAGATTGGACTTTAGAAAGCCTTAGAAATTGGAAAGTTTAATCTTAGGAAAGTTCCACTTTAGGAAAGTGCCAAATTAGGAAAATTTCATTTTAAGAAGGTTTCATTTTAAGAAAGTTTAATTTTAGGAAAATTTTGAATTTAGAAAACTTTGAAATTAGAAAAGTTTTGGTTTTGAAAGATTTCAATCTAAGAAAGATTTGAAATTTGAAAAGTTTGATTTAAGAAAGATTTAGAAAGTTTAGAAATTAAGAAATTATTGAATGAAGAAAGATTTGATTTCTATTTCGAAAAAGAGATGATTTGATTTTGTTTCCAAAAACAGAGGATTGGATTTGGTTTCTTAAGTTGGAAGACTAGATTTGACATGGAATCGGAAAGGATGAGATTTGGAAAACTTGGATTTAGAAAATATGATTTGACATGAAAAAGAGGTTTAGGAAACCTAAGAGTTTGATGTAGAAAATAAAATTTTGGAAAGCATGATTGGATGTGAAAAAGGAAAATAGAAATTAGGGTTTACTAATCATTGGCTCTAGGGCTTGACTTGGACTCCAAGAAAAAAATATTTTGGAAAGTAAATCTTTTGAGTGGAGTTTCTAGGAGGGAAACTTGAAGATTGGTTTTAGAATGTAGAACTTTTGAATAGAGTTTCTGGAAAGGGAGCTGTTGAAGAGAGCTTTTTAGAAAGCAATTTTGAAAAAGATATTGGAAAGAGCTTTTAGAAAGTATAATGAAAAACAGGTTTTAAAAAGTGGATTTTGAAGAGAAGTTAAAAAGAGGTTTTGGAAAGTAAGTTTAAAAAGAGATTTTGGAGAGTATTAAAAAGAGGTTTTGGAAAGGAGATTTTTTTAAAAAGTGATTTGGAAAGATAATGGAATCTGGACTTTTACAAGTATCTAGAAATATCTCACTTTCCTAAAACGACTCTAACCATAGGAAGATTAGAACCATTCTAGAATCGTGATTTTGAAAACAATAAAGATTTGAAAATATGGACATGATAGTCACTTTAAATATAACAATTTTCTAAAGCAACCCTAACCAAGGAATGGCTAGAATCACCTTAGGATTGTGATCTTAACAAAAATAATTTTATAAGAAGAAGATTTTAATGCAAATTTTGAAAGAGATTTTGATGCAAGTTTTTGATAACAAGTTTAGAAAATGATTTTGAAGAGATACATGAATATGATACGCAAAATACAATAGGGTCGTGAACATACAAGGTTTAGGCTTCACCACATAATCAAGGAGGCCGAGTCCACGTGGTCTATGATTAAATTAGAAGAAAGCCCCTGACACGGTGACTTTCAACCATTCTTCCTACACATGAACTGGGGATACCCTTGTTTCAAGCATGCAAGAAAGGGGGGGAAAAGATAGAGGATTAAAATAGAAGAAAACCCAAGTGGGTAAGGAGGGAGAAGAAAGAAGGGGGGAGATTGCATAAACGTAAATAGAAAACGAACCTTCTGTCATCCTTAATTTGTTTGTTTTATTTGCTTTACTTCGCTTTGATCTTCTAGAGCTTCAAGATTGCAGCACCTTGAGTATTCAATGGTTGGCTTGGAGGCTCGTATAGGCATGTATTGAGTGTATGGATGCTAGGGTTAAAGTGTATGGGGGCTAAGGTTTGAATAAGCCTAAGAAACTAGAGTTTGGAGAGAGTTCAAGAGCTGTATATTGAGACACAGAGTTTCTAGAGTTAGACTACTGACCCTTTTACATAGGGGAAGGGTCTATATTTATAGGCAACTTAAACCAACCTAGCGCCTGTTGCAGTGGCACCAGACTAAAAAGTACATTGGGTGGCGCCAGGCCAAAAATTACACTGACTCCACTAAGAGTGGAGCCAGGCCAAAAAAAACCCTGGCGCCACTAGTGGTGCCAGCTACTTTGGAAACCTTTTAAGACAGCAAGAAACGTATCTTTGACCCTTGGCAGGCAAGGCAAAAGATTTGGGGGCCTGTCCTAGTGACTACCATGCAATTTTTGGCTTTGCTCTACTAGGAGTGGCTCCGAAAAGTCCGGGAATAATTAGGGAGGTCGGGAATGGGCCGGAAGGCCAAAAATGGGTAGAAACCCTTAGTATAGTATAACAGGCTTGAAAAAGAATGTCAGGATTGTTGAAATGGTCAACTGGCCCACCAAGGGCAAAACAGTCAATTGGACCAAAAAACTATCAGGATGGACTCAGAATGTCTCGAAAGAAGGCTTGAAGGTCAGAAACACTATCCAGAGGGTTCCAAGGGAGTGCCAATTTGATACCTCTCGCCGGTATGGTTGGAAAATGCGACCTGCCCACCAAGGGCAAAACGATCATTTCGCACTGGGTTTGTCGAAATTGACTTGGAATGATTCGAAAAGCTATTAGAAGGTCAGGAATACTATAAGAAGCATTCTCGAGAGGTTACTAGTTTGATATCCAAAGCTGAGGTGATTCCTAGAGGCAATTGGATGCCTAGGGGCAAAATAGTCATTTAGCTTCAAGTGAACCTACGAGCCCGGGAAGCGACCGGTGGACTAAATTGGAGTTTAGAAGGCGGGTTAGAGTCTGAATATGCATGTGATGTGTAAAAGTGAGCCCAATCGGGTCGAAGATTGCCGAGCGGGCAAAAATAGGGTGCTTACAGCTGCCCCTCTTTTTCTATCTTTGCTTGTCGAAGACAAAAAATGATAAAGTAAGAGCCCTATGTTGATCATGAGGCGATCAGAGAGACGGGGAAGAATTGAAATCCAAAGAACAGTTACCTCGAGTAGATGGCCAATACTTGGTATTTTGACTAGGAAAATGATACCCCTATGGGGAAATTGATGCTTCTTGAACCGGCGCTCCATCTGGCAGAACAATGCCCCTTTGGGGAAGTCCAAGGTGAATGTCTTCTTAAGCCGACATTGCATCTGGCAAAACGCTACTTCTCTAGAGAAGTCTAAGGTTGATGTTTAATACTTCTTGAACCGACACTCCGTCTTGTGAAACGCTGCTCCTCTAGGGAAGTCCAAGGTTGATGTTTGATACTTCTTGAACTGGCACTCATTGTCATGCCTAGATTTTTTGCACTTGAGGAATACACACACAAGCAGAAAAATAATGTACTCTCTCTCAGTATTACTCACCCTCCTAGAAGAATGAGTGCAACTAGGTTTGAATTGAAAATAGATTTGAATAAAGGGCTTTTGAAAAATATTTGGAGTCGCCACCTAACTTGATTAAGGTGAGTTAGGTCACCTAAAAACTAAGAATAATCCGAAGACTACACATAGGGTTTTTGGAAAAGGTTTTGAAAATGTCACCTCAAGAGAGGGTTTTTAAGAAAAACAGGTTGTTTACCAACCTTTGGAAAATATTTAGCCATTTTTTGAAATAACTCCATTTTGGTCTTTCGAAAACAATGATCTAGGTTCAGAGGTTCGTTACGTGTAGGGAAGACGCACAAAGCCATCACCCTACCCCGCACTTGCGGTACCTACATGTCTATTTACCCTAGATTCACCTATGAGAGTCTTCAACTAACAAATGTACAATCCTATACACTTTAGAAAATAATTTTTAAAAGGAAACTAACATGATGCATGATATGTAAATGCAAGAGAAAAAGAGTTAGAAAATAGATTTGGAAAAGAAGAATTGAAAAGAAATTGATTTGATTTTAGAAAAGAGATTCGAAGAGATAGATTCAAAATTGAAGTTGAAAAGAGATTTGAAAAGAGTTATGGAATTGAAAACTTGAAAATGTTGTGACCGCACCCATGAAGGTTGCCTACGTATCCTTTTGGAAGAATCAGATCAGTCATAGTTCGGACAAGAGTCCGATTGAAAATTGAAGAGTTGATTTGGAAGAAAAAGATTGAATTAGAAATTGGATTGGAAGATTGAGAGATTGAACTTTGATTGGAAGATTTGAAAAGATTGATTTTGAAAGACTTGGTTTTAGGAAACCTAGACTTAGGAACTTAGAAAAGAAAGTTTGGATTTAGGAAACATTCGAATTAGGAAAGTTTCAAAATAGGAAAGTTTCAAAATAGGAAAGTTTCGTTTTAGGAAAGTTCCATTTTAGGAAAGTTTTCGAATTAGGAAAGTTTTAACTTAAGAAAGTTTCAATTTAGGAAAGTTTTAACTTAGGAAAGTTTTGTTTTAGGAAAGGTTTCGAATTAGGAAAGTTTTGAAAAAAGAAAGGTTTCACTTTAAGAAAATTATGCTTTAGGAAAGTGTTAACTTAAGAAAGTTTCAAATTTAGAAAGTTTTCGAAATAGCAAAGTGTTGAATTTAGAAATATTTTGAATTAGGAAAAGTTTGAAAGTAAGAAAGTCTTGAGTCTAGAAAGTTTTAGATTTGAAAAGGTTTGAAATTTAAGGAAAGTTTAGAATTTAGATAGATTTAGATTTAAGAAAGTTTAGAGTTTTGGAAAGATTCGAACTTAAGAAAGATTTGAAGATTTGGATTTGGAAAGGTATGGAATTTAGGAAAGTTTTGACTTAAGAAAGATTTGGAAAGTCTAGAAGAATTTAACATAAGAAAGTTTTTGAATTTAGAAAACTTTGAATTTGGAAAAATGTGAAATTTAGAAAGTTTAGGATGTAAAAAGTTTTAGAGTTTTAGGAGATCTTGAGATTAGGAAATGTTTGAATTTAAGAGAGATTTGAAAACCTAGATTTGGAAAGTTAAGATTTGAAAAAGGGGTAGAGTTAGAAAAGGGTTGAATTAGAAAAGACGTGAAAGTTGAGTTTTAAAATTTAGAAAAGATTCTTATGTTCAAGTTTTGGAAACTTAAGATTTAGAAAAGGAGAAGATTAGGAAGGAGTTGAGTTAGGAAGGAGTTGAGTTAGGAAAGAGTTGGATTAAGAAGGGATTAGATTTTGTTTCTAAAAGAGAAGGTTTGATTTTGTTTTCAAAAACAGAGGATTAGATCTAATTTCCTAAACGGGAGATTGGACTTGGTTTCCTAAAGGGAAGACTTGATTTGACAAGGGTTTGGAAAATGAAGTTTCTAGAACCCCTAGATTTAGAAAACTATAGTTTTGACGTAGAAAATAGGAGTTTTGGAAATATGTATAGTTTTGATATAGAAAAATAAGAGGTTTTGGAAACCTAGGTTTTGAGGCCAAAATAAGGGATTAGAAATCATGTTTTTGGGAAGGAAAAATTAGGGTTTCCTAATCGTGAGTTCTAGGGCTTGACTTGGGCATCAAGAAAAGGAATTTTTGGAAAGTGCATTTTTTGGAAACGAAGATTTTTAGAAGGGAAATCCTAGAGAGGAGTTTTTGGAAAGCGAAAAGTGGATTTTGGGGAGAGGATTTTGGAAAGGAGTTGAAAAAGGGAGTTTCGAAAAAAATAGATTTTTGGAGGGAGTTTTTGAAAACAACTTTGGAAAGGAGAGTTTTAGGAAAGTATGTTGAAAAAGACATTTTTAGGAAAAGAGACTTTTGAAAAGAGAGTTTTAAGAAGGTATAAAAATGTCACACTTTTCTAAAGCAATCCTAACCATAAGAAGGTTAGAACCACTTTAGGAAAGTAGTTTTGAAAATAACAAAGGTTTGAAAATATGGACCATGAAAGTCACTTTAAATGTAACACTTTCCTAAAACAACCCTAGCCATGGAAAGGCTAGAATCACCCTAGGATTGTGATTCTGAAAATAAGTTTTGAAAAAGGAGATTTTGATGCAACTTTGAAAACGAGTTTAAAAACGATTTTTGGAAGATGCAAGATCATGATATGCACAATGCAAGCTTGGGGTCGTGAACATAAAAGGTTAAGGCTTCACCACATAATCAAGGGGGCCGAACCCACGTGGTCTTCGGTTAGCCTAAAGTAAAGCCCCCAACACGGTGACCCTCCAATAGTCTAATCCTACACATGAATCGAGAGTCCCCTTGTTTCAAGCATACAAAGAAAGGGGGGGGAAAGAGATAGGGGATTAAAATAGAGAAAACCCAAGTGGGTTAGGAGAGAGAAGAGAGAGGGGGAAGTGCAGAAACGTAAAATGAAAGCCTACCTTATGTCTTGTTTATTTTGCACGACTTGCTTTTCTTCGATCTTTGCTTCACTTCAGTCTTGATCTTCGAGGGCTCATCTTCGGTCTTCAAATCTTCGTAATTGCAGCAATCCAAGTCTTCAATGGAGGGTTGGAGTCTAGTGTATAAGTGTATATGAGGCTTAAGGTTTGTATATGGTGGCTAGGGTTTGGAAAACCTAAGGAAGCTAGGGTTTAGGAAGTGTACGAGCTCTGTGTATCAAAAATTAAGGTTTTTAGACTGAATTTAGGGACCTCTTTCATGCTGGAAGAGGCTTTGTATTTATAGAGGTGGGATAGACTTAGCGCCTGTTACAGCGGCGCCAGGCCAAAAATGCTTCTGGCGCCACTAGTAATGGCACCAACCAATTAGGAAACTATTAAGGTCGGCAAGCAATGTATCTTTGACTAGATTTGGGTGCCTGTACTAGTGACTACGATGCAATTTTTAGCCTGGCTTCACTAGGAGTGACTCCGAAAAGTCCGGGAATAATTTGAAGAGGTCGGGAATAACCCGGAAGGCTGGAAAAGAGCAGGAACACTTAGAATAGTGTCCCAAAGGTATTTGACTTGAAAAATGAGGATAAGATTCGTCGGAAGGATTGATCGAGCCTTTAGGGACAAAACGGTCAATCGGATAGGGAAGCTGTCGGGACGGACTCAAACTGTCCCGAAAAAAGACTTGAGATTTGGAAACATTATTTAGAATGTTCCCAAAGGTTGCCAGTTTGATACCCAGAGCCGATGTGGTCGAAAAAGGAAACCGGCCCACCAAGGGCAAAATGGTCATTTTGTACCAGGTTTGCCAGAATTGACTCGAAATGATCCGAAAGGATAAAGAAAGGTTGAGAATACTATAAAAAGCATTCTCGAAAAGTTACTGGTTTGATACCCAGAGCCGGTGTGGTTCCCGGGGCATTCGAATGCCTAAGGGCAAAATGGTCATCTTGACCGAAAAGTTTCGGAATTGGCCCGAAACTAACTAGGAGGTACCTAATCATGTCGGATTTCCTTTAAGACAATCTTGGAAGGCTGGACCTACCGTTCTGAAGATCCAGATGTGTTCTCAAGAAACGTGCCAAAAAATGGCCCTAGGGGCAGTTTGGTCATTTTTCACCGTAGTGGGCTAGCAAGCACTGGTGTTGACCTAGGTTTTGAGTGTTTCCGCCACTATGATGGCAGTCGCGTGATACAGGGGTTTGTTGGCAATTCCCTATATCGACCTATTTGCAAGTATTTCCACTACTCTAACGGTTGTGATGTTTGTGAGTATTTTCGCTACTCTGATGGTTCGCGATCATTCCCGAGACTGCCTGAGCTCGGGAAGCTGCTAAAGGGACTTAGCGCCTGAGAATCAACTTTCTCAAAAGGCTTGCCTAAACGGACATTTCTACATTGGCGGGCTAGCAGGCGCCAAAGGTGGACCGTTCTACTATCTAAGAGACTTAGGGTCTCGTCCCGGTCGACAGGTTTAAGGGGACTTACCGCTCCGAAAGGATTTTCTTCAAAAAACGCGTCGGATTGTCTCGAGGAATAAACTGTCTCGAGAGAGGGATTAGAATTGGAAAAGAGTCTTATCGTCTTCGGAAAGACGTGCCTAATTTGGAATAGATTTACAATCTCGAAAAATAAATTGTCTCGAGAGAGGGATTGGACTTGAAAAGGGGTCTTATTGTCTTCGGAAAGACGTGCCTAATTAGAGTAGATTTACCTTCTCGAGGAATCAACTGTCTCGAGAGAGGGATTGGAATTGGAAAGGGGTCGAATCGTCTTCGGAAAGACGTGCCTGATTGGAGTAGATTTGCAGTCTCAAGGAATAAACTGTCTCGAGAGAGGGATTGGAATTGGAATTGGAAAGGAATTGGAAAGGAATTGGAAAGGGGTCTTACCGTCTTCGGAAAGACGTGTCTGATTCGGAATATGGAAAGGATAATGCCCCTAAGGGTATTTTGGTCATTTTGCTTCTCTTCGGGCCCGATGGGACCCGCGAAGCGATGAATTGACGGGATTAGACTTAGAGAGTTGATTTCAATTGGAATATGTCCATATTGACTTGAGTACAAGTCTGGACGGAGTGTAGACTGTCGAGCGGTCAAAAATGGGGTGCTTACACTCTGTCTGGCGAAACGCTACTCCTCTAGGGAAGTCCAAGGTTGATGTCTGCTACTTATGGAACCAGCACTCTGTTTGGCGAAACGCTGCTCCTCTAGGGAAGTCCAAGTTTGATGTCTAATAATTCTTGAACTGGCACTTCATCTGCTACTCCTCTAAGGAAGTCCAAGGTTGATGTTCGATACTTCTTGAACTGGCACTCCGTCCAGCAAAACGCTGCTCCTCTGGGAAAGTCCAAGGTTGATTTTTGATACTTCTTGAACTGGCACCTCGTCTGGCGAAGCGCTGCTCCTCTAGGGAAGTCCAAGGTTGATTAAGGAGGTCGAGGGTGGGCCATTACCCCATTCTGTTTCTTATCGGTTATGGAAGTCTGAGCTTTCCGAGGTGCATGCCGGTATTGGGGATGTTTTATGGTTACTTGGTCGTGGGGTGGTGTCAGCTCCTTTTCATGCTTTACCTTATTCCTTGTTTCCTATTTGAAAGACAAAGATAGACATAAAGTTAGTTTTTGTGCAAAAACAGTTCATTTTTGCTAATTTTGAAGAAAATGCACAAGTAAAAGTGTGATTGCTTGTCATATATATATATATATATATATTATTTTACGAATCCACATACATGAATGGAATTGAAGGCATGTCATACTTTTGGAATACTGCACATACAGGAATAGAATTAAATGCATGAATGCACATTTTTTATATATGGACAAGAATGGATGCATGCCCTTTTGGGTTTGCCCTAGGGTTCATGTTTAGTTATGAACATTTTACACATGGACAAGAATGGATGCATGCCCCTTTGGGTTTGCCTCAAGGTACATGTTTAGTTATGAGTGTTGTATCCTAGTGTTAAGTAGTCCTTTGAATTCCTGTTTCTCTTTTGGGATTCCCCTTTCTAATTTTGTCCCTTTCTTATTAGGATGTGATAGCACTTGCACCATTCTCAAAGGTTTAACCCTTTAACTTGCTTTTCCTCTTCTTTCTTGTTGAATGGAAAAACTCTCTTTAGTGGATCTCTCGGTTTCTTTTAGAATTCTTCTTTGGATCGGTGGGCTCTCTTGAATGACGACCGGTATCGCCCTTTGGCAAAGCAACAGGTAGCTTCCTTCCTTGAAAGTTATTAAGAAGTGCAGGCAAACCCAGTCATTGAACCTTTCAAATTATAGGGCCTTCTAAAGACATAATCAATCAATGAAGGGCAAATATAGATTTATGAATATCAAGATGTAGCTTAGCTCAAAAAGATCAACATCAAATATGCATGAAACCATACAAATTGAGCACAATTGATCGTGAGATGATGAAGACCATACTAGTGACAATGTAATAGTGTAAGTATGAACTTCACTGAGACTAACGAGAATATTGACCCTAGGCGTGATCTAGAATGGTACACTAGCTCGTGGATTAACACACCTAGAAGTCAAACCGGTTTCATTCCATACTCTTTTCTTTTCTTTTTCTTTTTTTTTCTTCTTTTTTTTTTCTTCTTCATTTTTCTTTTTTTTTTTTTTTCTTCTTTTTCTTCTTCTTCATTTTTCTCTTTTTTTTTTTTCTTTTTTTTGTGGAAGTCCAGTCCTATCTCTCCAATAATAGAAATATAGAAATATAAAAGTATAGTGGTTTTCACACACATGAGCAGGTAGCCTTCTTCTCTTGTCATATAACAATGGTAGCTGCACTTAGACTCACTGGTAGCCCTTTCCATAAGTGATGAGAGAGAGAATCGACAAAAGGTCAATCTAGATATGAGCCAATCGGCAAATATTTAACCATTTAAAAATAGATCATAAAGGTGGATTCCATATTCTAAGAAGTCTTGAGAAGTGTGCATTAAAATGAACATGAAACACCAATATGGTAAAGATCATCAAAACTATTGACTCATATTTATGCAAATGATCATACACACAAGATTTAACCTCAAACAAACATACACATCAATCTGTTCATAATTGAATATTTGCCCTAGTGATTGCAAATGTGTAGGACAAACACTATCAATAGTCCTCTTTTTTTTCTTTTTTTTTTCAAAGATTTAATCATCCCAGGCTTGCCAATATGCATTAATCTTCCTTTTGAGAGCGTAGCTACTTGCTTTGCCAGGATGTCCTCCAAAGGTCACTCTTTGGACTTCAATAAGTTTATGTAATTGATCCTATCTCTCACCCTTCTACATTTCCCATCTATCTATACTTTCTATTTCTCTCTCCCCTCTTTTGGAGTCAAAGATTGTTTTCTGCTGAAAATGGTGCTTATGTTATCCTTTCCTTCGAGTCGAGGACATCACGGGTCGGGAAAAGGTCCCCAAATACAGTTACCATCCATAAGAGTGTGAAATAAATGGGATGCACCAAAAATCACTACTCATTTCATTCAAATCTATTTATGTGGCATGAAAATACTTGATTTAAAGCAAAAATGACAAGCAAAATAGGATGCAAAATAATAAAAGATAAGATGGATGAATTCAGGAAACATCCCTTTTCATTGCACTTCGGAAAAAAAAACCCTCCAGAGAGGTTCTGGAATCACGCCAATTTCTTCTATGCTTCATCGCGCGGTTCATCTTCTAGGTGCCAATGACCCCAGCATCGATCAAATTTTATATTTTGTGCTTCAAGATGAGACAGTGCTTAGTATCATGCCCTTATCTTCCGGAATGGTACTCACAAATAAGAGTTGGGTTTAAAGTAGGGGGTAAAGGATTCGACAATGGTGGGGCGGGTACGGGGGTCAGAAAGTTGGCTTGTAAGAGGTCATGATAGGCTTTTGTTTGGGTGCAGGCTAGGGGGGAAAGGCAGGAGGTCAGGGGGCCTTCTTGTTGGGTTTGAGATGTTGTTGGACTGTATTGGCCCGCGAGCAAGTGCTTGAATATCCACGAGGGTTTGAGATTGGTATTGGGGGTAACCTTGTCGTGGTTGAGCAAACAAGAAGACAGATACTTCTCTCTCCTTTTGGCCCATTTCCCATGCTGTGGGCACCTTCTTTGCTAAGCTTGCAGAAAGTTCTTCAATTTTAGCATAGGGGTTAACGATCCTTCCAGTTTTTAGGCCATTCTCTATCATCTCTCCTTACATGATAAGCTCGGAAAAGTTTCTCCCCACGCTTGTGCAGAGCTTCTCATAGTATATACCTTGGAAAGTGTGTACGAATAGTTGTACGTACTCCTTCTCTTCCAATGGGGGATTAACTTGTGCAGTGGCTTCTCTCAATCTTAGGGCATAGCTCTTGAAGCTTTCTTTCTCACCTTTACTCATCGTCATCAGGGACCACCGATCAAAAGTGAGGTTAATGTTGTGACAGTATTGGGCTTTGAACACATTGACCAGCTCAATCCAAGTCGTGATCTTCTTTAAGTCTAGACGGGCGAACCATTATAGAGCAGACCTAGTGAGACTATGTTGGAACAATTACATGAGGAGTTTTGGATCGTTTCCATGATCACTCAGCGCCCCCAGCATACAGGCAAAAATGAGCAATAGGGATACCAGTGCCGTCATACTTCTGAAAGTCAGGCATTTTGAACTTAGTAGGTCTTGGATGGTCAGGAAAGAAATAGAACTCGTAATGGGAAGTAAACCCATAAGTGTCACAGCTGTGGAGACTTTGCCGTGAATCTTCTAGCCCTTGGATTTTCAAACTAAGAAGGTCTAGGGGAGTCCTCTTTATGGTAGGTGAGAGCAGTATGGTTTTCTCCTCTTTAGTGTTGGCCCCCTTAATGTCTTCCTTGTTCTTCTCAGTATTATCAAATTGAAGAACGATCCTTAGATTAGCAAGTTCAGGGTCTTTAGAAGAAGTCATGGACGATGATGGGATATTAGCAGCATCTTTCATGGCATGGTTCAAATCAGCTTGAACATTTCATCAATCTTGGTCCTCATTTCATTGACCTCCTCTCGAGAGACTTGGGATGATTCTTCAGAGTTGGCAGCCATAAGTGATGCTCTTTATCAAGTGAGAATGGGTCTCTAGGTGGATGTTGACCTTTCTTGGGAGTAATATTGACTCGTTATAGTACGATCTCTCGTAAATGAAAAAGAAAGAAAAAGAAAAACAAGGACACAAACCACAAGTTAATTTTTTATTTTTAAAGAGCTCTATGCAACGCATGCCCTAGGGTGTCCCTATTTGAGAGGGAGACTAAATATGATGGCTTTGGCTCACTTTCGGAGATAGGGGTTTTGTCCTGTATGCAGATACTTTATCGCCAAATGGGAACCTTCTTTCATTCATACGTTCATTTGCAAAAAGGAAAGGGATACATTGGGTTTTAAGTTTAAGATACAAGAATGGATCAGAGTACATTTTAATAGGGACATTCCCTTTGAACTTCCACCTATCTAATTTTATATTAAAGATCCTAAACTATTCTTGAGTTTTCAGATTCGCCTTCCTTAGAGTTTGGTGTTAAGGAGGTCATTGATAGACCTTGTTTGATTGCCCCTTATCTTCTTGGCAATCCTATCTCCATAAGCATAGAGGGATTGGGGCCCCTCTTATGGAATGACTTGAAATGCATGCAATGAGTCCTCAGGGTTACATGGAAACTCTTAGGGTTTAATGTAAAGGAGAGTAACCTTGATATCACTCTTAATGGGTTGATCATATGCATGAGAATGTAGTGACTTGAGTTACCTTAGAACTCTTGTCTTGGGATGAAATATTGTATGCATGAATATGGATGCAAAGAGTATAAGGGGAGAGAATACAATTGAAGTAAATATGCATGCATGAACAGTCAAACAAGCATCATAACAGTAAGAGTACAGTAATTATAACAGTAGGAATAAACAAATATAGAGGAAAGTAAAAGTAGTCGCCCTTTCCTCCATGGTTTTGAAATCAGTGCGTGTGTCTTAAATCCGGCAGAGGTTTGGTTATGCATGGTATCTATATGAGCATGAGATTAAGGATTTACTAATGCTTCCTAAGAAGGCTCGGTTCCCAGATCTTCATCCGAGTGGGGGAACCATCAAGAAGCTGTAGGTGAAGAAACTAACAGAGCATCTTGCCCACAACCAATACACCATTCCCCCTTCTACCTAGAAGGAACATATCAAGGTAGGGAATGCAAATATGCAAAATGCAAATGCATGTGCAGTGTGTGTGTGGTTTTTTGAAAATTGGATGAAAGGGCCCAGTAACTCCCATCCATCCTATCAATTCCATACATCCATTCATACATACCAATTAATATAACATGAAAAAAATTGTGACAAAGGTCCACTTATAAAAAATAAAGATGCAAAAGTCAGTACGTGAAAGACAAACTTAATGCAAGATAGAATGAATATGAGTAGAGTGCAAACAATGACATGTTTTTTGAAAACAACTTGGAAAAACTTGATTTTGAAAGTTTTTGAAGCAGCTAGAATTGGAAAAATTAATCCAAGACACTAAATGGGTGAGGGTGAATAGACATGACAATGGCCTAACCCTCTAAGCGTCCCCAATGGAGTCGCCAGCTGTCGCGCCCTAATTTTTCACACCCTAAAAATACAAGAGAGAAAAACACAGTGCTCTCTTGTTAGAACTCATCGTCCTGGAAGGACGAGTGCGACTAGGTTTGAATTTGAAATTGATTTTGAATAAGGGCTTTTGGAAAAAAAGTTTGGAGTCACCACCTAACTTGATTAGGGTAAGTTAGGTCACCTAAAACTAAGCACAATCTAAAGATTACACTTAGAGTTTTTGAAAGGATTTTGAAAACTTCCTCAAGAGAGGATTTTTAAGAAAATAGGTTGTTTGGCGACCTTTGAAAATATTTAAGCCCTTTTTTGAAAATCACTCCATCTAGTCTTTGAAAACAGTGATCTAGGTTCAGAGGTTGGTTACATGTAGAGAAGACACACTAAGCCATCACCCTACCCCACCCTTACGGTACCTACATGTCCATTCACCCTAGGTTCACTCATTTGGAATCTTTGATTAACAATTGTCCAAAACTATCCACTTTAGAAGAGAACTTTGAAAAAAAGTTTGACATGATGCATGACATGCAAGTGCAAGAATTAAAACTTGAATTTGAAAATAGACTTGACAAGAAAATTTGATTTTGGAAAGAGATTTGAAAAGAAAACTTGATTGGAAATTGTAAATAAGGTTTTAGAAATTGAAAATAAAGATTTGAAAATAGATTTTGGAATTTGAAACTTGAAATAGATCATGGAATTAGATGTTTAAAAATAGTTATAAAATTAAAAGCTTAAGAAAAGTTATGACCTCATCCATGAGGGTTACTTACGTATCCCTTTTTAAAAATCAGGTCAGTCGTAGTTCGGACAATAGTCCGATCGAAAAGAGACATTTTGAATTTTTTGAAAAGTTTGATTTGAAAAGATTAGATTAGGAAAGAGTTTGAAAAGAGATTAAGATTTGAAAAGAGTTTGATTTGAAAAGAGATTTGATTGAACTTTAGAATAGAATATTTGAAATTGAATTTTGAGTTGAAATTGAACCTAGCCTTAGGATTGGACTTGAAAAAGGGTTTAAACTTTGAAAGAGAACTTGGACTAGATTTGGAAAGATTGAGATTTGAAAACATCTTTGACTTAGATTAAAGTTGAAAACCAACTTCGCTTAGAAAGGAGTTGAAGCTTCCTAATTCCAAGGGTTAGGGTTGAACTAGGGTTTAGGTATCCTAGGGTTGGAACATGTAATTGAATTGGAAAGATTCGATTTAGACTTGAGAGGTTTGATTTTAGAAAGTTAGATTTAGGAAAGGTTCGAATTAGAAAAGATTTGAATTAGAAAAGTTAGATTTAAGAAAGATTTAAAAAGAAGTTTTGATTTGATTTAGAAAAACTTGACTTGGAATAATTTAGAAAGTTATGGTCTAGGAAAGATTGGACTTTAGAAAGCCTTAGAATTTGAAAAGTTTAAACTTAGGAAAGTTCCACTTTAGGAAAGTTTCATTTTAAGAAGATTTCATTTTAGGAAAATTTCATTTTAGGAAGGTTTGGAATTTAGAAAACTTCAGAATTAGAAAAGTTTTGGTTTTGGAAAGATTTCAATCTAAGAAAGATTTGAAATTTGGAAAGTTTGATTTAAGAAAGATTTAGAGAGTTTAAAAATTAGGAAATGATTGAATTAAGAAAGATTTGATTTCTATTTCCAAAAAGAGATGATTTAATTTTGTTTCCATAAACAGAGAAATGGATTTGGTTTCCTAAGTTGAAAGACTAGATTTGACATGAAATTGAAAAGGATGAGATTTGAAAAACTTGGATTTAGAAAATATGATTTGACATGAAAAAGAGGTTTATGAAACCTAAGAGTTTGATGTAGAAAATAGAATTTTGGAAAGCATGATTGGATGTGAAAAAGGAAAATAGAAATTAAGGTTTCCTAATCATTGGCTCTAGGGCTTGACTTGGACTCCAAGAAAAAAAGATTTTGAAAAGTAAATCTTTTGAAAGGAATTTCTAGGATGGAAACTTGAAGTGTGTTTTTAGAATGCAGAACTTTTGAAAAGAGTTTTTGGAAAGGGACCTGTTGAAGAGAGCTTTCTAGAAAGCAATTTTAAAAAAGAGATTGGAAAGAGTTTTTAAAAAGTATAATGGAAAAGACGTTTTAGAAAGTGGGGTTTGGAGAGAAGTTAAAAAAAGGTTTTAGAAAGTAAGTTTAAAAGGAGATATTGGAGAGGATTTAAAAAGAGGTTTTGGAAAAGAGATTTTTTAAAAAGTGATTTGGATAGAGAATGGAATATGAACTTTTACAAGTCTCTAAAAATATTTCACTTTCCTAAAACAACTCTAACCATAGGAAGATTAGAACCATTCTAGGATCGTGGTTTTGAAAACAACAAGGATTTAAAAATATGGACCAGGATAGTCACTTTAAATATAACACTCTCCTAAAATGACCCTCACCATGGAATGGCTAGAATCACCTTAGGATTGTGATTTTAACAAAAATAATTTTAGAAGAAGAAGATTTTAATGCAAATTTTGAAAGAGATTTTGATGCAAGTTTTTGAAAACAAGTTTAGAAAATGATTTTGAAGAGATATATGAATATGAAATGCAAAATGCAATAGGGTCGTGAACATACAAGGTTTAGGCTTCACCACATAATCAAGAGGGCCGAGTCCCCATGGTCTAAGGTTAAATTAGAACAAAGCCCCCGACACAGTGACTTTCAACCTTTCTTCCTACACATGAACCGGGGATACCCTTATTTCAAGCATGTAAGAAAGGAAGGAAAGAAGATAGGGGATTAAAATAGAAAAAAAAACCCAAGTGGGTTACGAGAGAGAAGAGAGAAGGGGGAGATTGCATAAACGTAAATAGAAAACTAACCTTGTGTCTTCCTTGATTTGTTTGCTTTACTTCGCTTTGATCTTCTAGAGCTTCAAGATTGTAGTACCTTGAGTCTTCAATGGTCAGCTTAGTGGCTCGTACAGGCGTGTATTGAGTGTATGTATACTAGAGTTAAAGTGTATGGGGGTTAGGGTTTGAAGAAGCCTAAGAAATTAAGGTTTAGAGAGAGTTCAAGGGTTGTTTATCAAGAGACAGAGTTTATGGAGTTAGATTGACGACCCTTTTACGTAGGGGGAAGGGTCTATATTTATAGGCAACTTAAACCGACATAGTGCCTATTGCAGTCGCCAGGCCAAAAATTACACTAGCTCCACTAGGAGTGGAGCCAGACCAAAAAAAACACTTAGTGGCGCCAGCTACTTTGGAAGCCTTCTTAGGTGGCAAGAAACGTATCTTTGACCCTTGGCACACAAGGCAAAAGATTTGGGCACCTGTCTTAATGACTACCATGCAATTTTTGGCTTAGCTCCACTAAGAGTGACTTCAGAAAGTCCGGGAATAATTCATGAGGTCAAGAATGGGCTGGAAGGCTGAAAATGGGTAGAAACGCTTAGAATAGTATAATAAGCTTGAAAAAGAATTTTGGGATTATTGAAATGGTCGACCGGCCCACCAAGGGTAAAACGGTCAATTGGACCGAAAAACTACCGAGATGTACTCGGAATGTCCCAGAAGAAGGCTTAATGGTTGAAAACACTATCCAAATGGTTCCAAGGGAGTGTCGGTTTGATACCCAGAACCGGTGTGGACGAAAAAGGTGACCAGCCCACCAGGGGCAAAATGGTCATTTCATACTAGCTTTGTCGGAATTGACTCAGAATGATTCAAAAAGGTATTGGAAGGTCTAGAATACTATTAGAAGCATTCTCGAGAAGTTACCGGTTTGATACCCAAAGCTGGGGTGGTTCCTAGAGGTAATTGGATGCCTACGGCAAAATGGTTATTTAGCTTCAAATGAGTCTTACAGGCCCGAGAAGTGACCGGTGGACTAAATTAGAGTTTAGAAGGCGGGTCAGAGTTTAAATATGCATGTGATGTGTAAAAGTGCGCCCGGTCTAGCCGGAGATTGTCGAGCAGGCAAAAATGGGGTGCTTACAAAGAGCTATCCATAATCTTTTTTGTGCCTCTGATATGGAGAAAAATTTGAACATTCAGTTGTCGAGGTATGTTTCTTACCCTGATACACCTCAATGGTCTAGAGTTGCTAATGGCATATTTACTATAGCCTCTATTTATGATATGATTTCTAATAATTCTTCTACTCGAAATAACTTAAATTGGCTTTGGAAACTCATGGTGCCCCAAAAATTGAAAATTTGCGTTTGGCTGGCCTTGCAGGGGAGACTGCTAACTAACCAAATGAGAGTTATTAGGGAAATGGACTGCAATGGTTTGTGCCCAAGGTGTAAAAGAAATGTTGAAGACCTTACTCATCTATTTAGAGAGTGTGAGCAAGTCAAAACTGTCTGGAGCTCTCTTATGTCTGTCAGCTAGTATCAAAAGGAATCTCATATTCCTATTCTAGAATGGATAGAGAAACACCTTAAAGGAACAAACACTAATAAAGATTGCACAAGTGTAGTGGCTAAGCTTTGGGGCATATACAGAGGATTAACCATGATGCTTGAAAGAGGAATAAATGATGTGGATGTTGAGACAGATTCTGAGGAAGCTGTCAAGCTCATATATGAAGAAACTATCCATAATTTTCCCATTAGAGCTCTCATCGAGGATTCCAGATTCATGCTGAGAGCATGCAAGAGCATACTTAAGCACATCAAAAGAGAAGGCAACCACTGTGCTAGCTAATTAGCAAAAATAAGAAATGACCAGAGTGAAAGACTTGTTATTTTAAAAGATCCCCCTGAGCATTTGAGAGCTCTAGTAGAAGGGGACATGATAAGAATTAGTCCTACTGTTTTATAGTTTTCTTTTCTATGTTTTTATTTCTAAAGTAGCATAAAAAATTTTAGTTTTGATAAAACATTTAACAGTTCAAATTCAAGGGGGAGTCAAGATTTTGATTTTGTCTTGGGCTATGCAAAAAATTTAATAAATTACAAAAAAAAAATTATAGAATATGTATGTGCAAAAGTTATACAGACCAAATAATTTTACAACTAATATATAGCAAATGTGTATATAAACAAATAAATATTCAAAAATATCCAAGAAAAAGTACCTATTGAAATTGTGCCCGACAAAAAACATATCCAAGGAAAACACAACAATTTTAGTGGTTAGTCAACAACATAAAACGTGTTAAAAATATTTTTAATGGTTAAACAACAACATAAAATGTGTTAAAAATATTTTTAATGGTTAGACAACAGCATAAAAGATGTTAAAAAATGGTTAGACAACAGCTCTACCTCTCTCCCTAGGGTATTTTTTTAATGGTTAATTAATTTAATTTTTGTTGGATTTAAAAATTAAGATTAAAGTGGATTGTGTTAGGTAATTGAACTACAATAAAAGGTGTTGGGCTGAACAATATTAAGGTGGGTTAAACATAGAGATTAAAAAAAATTAGACATTAAGAATGAGAGTTGGACTAGGCTCCCCGGAGCCTTCAACATTCCTTCGCCCTTGTTCAAATTGATAGCCACCGTAAAAGGGTAAATAGGCCATTGTGCATTTGGCCTAATCCCATGGGTAAAGTGTAATTTACCATAAATTGTTTTTTGCAAGAGCTATTTGGCCTAATTTAATGAATAAAGTGTAATTTACAATAAACATGATTAGCTTAATGGATAATTACACTTTACCCTTGTGATGACCCCTTGTGATTCAAAAAGAGAGCACATAACTCGTCATGCTTTGGACTTATCTGTAGAATGAATGGAACTGTAACAATTTAGTGAAAATGACATAAATGCCCCTGCAAAGGACAACCATTCATTTAGGCAAAATCGTCTTTTTGATGTTCCAATTGTTGACTCCATGCCTTGATTTTGATGATAGTTAAACCTTTTGTTAGTTTACTAATGAAATTAATTAGTGTGCAGATCAATGAGAGAATATATATTACACCTAAAGTTTAATGAATGACAAAATAAATGCACAGCAATTCAAGGATTGAGCAATGCACCAAACTAGAGTAATGACACCTATTCAAATATCCAACCAATGATGTAAATTCGAAGAGATTGACGGTCCTCAAAAGAAGATTTCATTAAGCTTGTAAAAACTCAATGAAGTTGATTTGAATTTGAAGAGATTGAAGGTGTTCAAAAAGGGAGAAATCATCATGCTTACAAAAACTCAATGAAGAATCCAAGAAAAGTTTTTGAAGAAACTAAATTAAATTGAAAACATTCTTGAATTATCATAATAGATTGAAAACTTTGAACTATCACCATACCCCAAAGATAAGACTCCTTGAAGTACTTGAAGTATTTTTTAAGCTAAGCTTGATCAAGTATAGCATAAGACATTTTCTGGGTGATGTGTCAACACATGACGACAGAGGCCAATGTTTGAAGAAAGGATGATCAAATGTCGACACATGGGTTTGATGTGTCGAAAAATGGAGACAGAGAGTAACTTCTAGAGAATGCAAGCTTGATGTGTCAACACATGACCTGAGGACTAACGGCTATATTTTTAAACATTATATTGAACTGGGCACGCATTTAATGAAGCCCCAACTACCTCCAACTGGTGAAATCAATTCAAGGCCATATATACAAGCCTCCAAATGCATTTATGGTGAAGAGATACAAGATTATTCTATCCTTTGATCATCAAGAGCTGACAATTTCTTACATTTTCTTTGTCTTCAATACTTGGCATTTAGTGAGCTATTCATTTCCTCATATACTCTTCATAAAGAGTGTAAACTTCAATTATAGATCCTTTATACATCTGTGAGTGAGAGTTTGAGAATTCTCTTATAAAAGAAAAACACTTGTAAGTTTGAGAGAGCATGGACAGAACTCTTATAGCATTGAAGCTTTGGTGTAAGCTTCAAGAAGAGTGAGCTAGGCACTTCAACTAGCCTCTACTTTGTAATTGAAGATTGCATAGTGGAAGAAGACTTCAAGGGGATCTTGGGGTAAGGACATAGACCACAAGTTGTGGTTGAACCTCAGTAATTCTTGGTGTTTCTTTCTTGTGTTTTGCTTTCATTTCATACTTGATTCTATTGCATTGCATATACTTGAATTACTGTTACATTCATTAAATTAGTTTAATTTGTCTTGATTGTAATTAGTTTTTAAAAACCCAATTCACCCCCCCTCTCTTAGGTTGCCTTTTGGGCCAACAATTGGTATTAGAGCGAGTATTCCTGCCTTAGGCTTAGCATCCTAGGAATTTATCCATGAAAACCAACTTTGGAAGCTCTCTTGGAGAGGGTCAATCTACAAATACACCACCTATGTTTAATGGCACCAATTACAACTATTGGAAGAATAGTATGAGGATATATATTCAATCCGTTGATTATGAATTGTGGAGGATTATTGTAAATGGTCCTACAACTCTAACTATGAAAGTTGAAAGAGTTGAAATTCCTAAGCCCGAATCTGAATGGGATGAGGATGATTTGAAAATGTTACAATCTAATGTTAAAGCTATGAATATTTTATATTGTGTCATTGATTCTAATGAATTTAATCATATCTCTACTTGTGAATCGGCCGAGAAAATGTGGGATAGACTAAAGGTAATTCATGAAAGTACTAATCAAGTCAAGGAATCTAAAATCAATATTTTAGTTCATAACTATGAATTGTTTAAGATGAAACCGGATAAATCTATTACCGAAATGTTCACAAGGTTTATCGATAATATCAATGGCTTGAAGTCTCTTGGAAAGGTTTATCCTAACAATGAACAGGTTAAAAACATCTTAAGGTCATTTCCAAAGACTTGGGAAGCTAAAGTTACTGCCATCCAAGAAGTAAAAGACCTCAACACATTACCTCTTGAAGAACTCTTGGGCTCCCTTATGATATATGAACATACTCAAAAGCAACATGTCCAAGATAAGAAAGAAAAGAAAAGAAAAAGAGGTCAATGGTGTTCAAGTCCACCAGCCAGGAAGATGAATCAGCAAGTGATGAGGATGATAATGATGAGATTGCCCTTATCACACGTAAATTCAAAAGATTCATGAAGAGAAAATGGAAAGGTGGAAAGAAGCATGAAGCCAAAGGAGATTATAGCAAAGAATCAACAATTATATGCTATGAATGTAAGAAGCCTAATTATATAAAGGCTGAATTTCCCATGGTCAAAAAGAAAAGAAAAAAAAGATCAAAGAAAGAGGGCAATTGCTGCTATGACTTGGAGTGATGATGAAGAATCCGACTCCGAAGAAAAAACCAGATCTCAAGAAGTAGCCAATCTATGCCTTATGGCTCATGAGGAAAAACATGAGGTATCATCTCCTAACACTTGTTAATTTACTTTCAATGAACTATAAGATGTTTTTGATGATTTAATTATTGAATTCAAAAACGATGGGAAGACTTGGTCACATTAGTATGAGCATACTTTCAAAGATTTCTAAAAATGATTTGGTCAAAGGACTTCCAAAAATCAAATTTGACAAAGACAGAGTTTGTGATGCTTGTTAAATGGGTAAGCAACTCGAATTTCTTTCAAATCTATAAATATGTTGACCACTTCTAGGCCATTACAATTGTTGTATATGGACTTATTTGGACCAACTAGGACTTTAAGTCTTGGTGGGAAACAATACGCACTTGTTATTGTTGATGACTATTCTAGGTTTA
This sequence comes from Euryodendron excelsum, assembly GCA_033060915.1. Lineage (NCBI taxonomy): Eukaryota > Viridiplantae > Streptophyta > Magnoliopsida > Ericales > Pentaphylacaceae > Euryodendron > Euryodendron excelsum. The sequence continues at coordinate 14,840,458 of CM065384.1, read as the reverse complement.
CATGAACATTCTTCTTAGCTCACAAAGATAAGACAATTGTTTTCTTCACAAAATTTTATAAAAAGGTCCAAAATGAGAAAAGTTTTTCAATCACTTCTATAAGGACTAATCATGGAGGAAAATTTGATTGCAAACCCTTTGAAGTATTTTGTGATAAAAATGGTTTTGACCACAACTTTTTAGCCCTTAGAACACCTCAACAAAATGGAGTTCTTGAAAGGAAAAATAGAACTTTGAAAGAAATGGGAAGAACCATACTTTGTGAAAATGGTTTGCCAAACTATTTTGGGCTGAAACTGTCAACACAGCTTGCTACATTTTAACTCAAATTTTATTTAGAAAATTTTTAAACAAACCCCCTATGAGCTTTGGAAAGATAAGAAATCAAATGTCTCGTACTTTAGAGTCTTTGGATGCAAATGCTTTGTGTTGAATAACAATAAAGACAACATTGGCAAGTTTGATACAAAATCTGACGATGGTGTATTTCTTGGGTATTCAACACATAGCAAAGCATATAGAGTCTTTAATAAGATGATTCTAGTGGTTGAGGAATCAGTCCATGTTACTTTTGATGAATATAACTCCCTCTCTAGAAATGTTGCAAGTGATGATGTAGATAAAATAAAGCAAAATATGAAAAATATGGACATCCATTCAAGCTCAAAAAAGATCAACAAAAGGAGAAGAAAATGCAAGAACTCTCAATAAGTTAACAAGAGACCAATGAAAGTCTACCTAAGGAATGAAAGTTTGTGTATAACCATCCAACGAAACAAATCCTAGGTGATCCTTCATAAGGGGTAAAAACTAGATCCTCTCTTAGAAATGTATGTGACCATCTTGCATTTTTATCACAAATAGAACCTGAGTGTTTTAATTATATTAAAAATGATGAGTTTTGGATTAATGTTATGCAAGAGGAATTAAATCAATTTGAAAGCAATGAGGTATGCCACCTTATTCTTAGGCCTAATGATCATCTAGTTATTGGAACTAAATGGGTTTTAGGAAATAAAATGGATGAATCTGGAGTTGTTCTGAGGAACAAGGCAAGACTTATTGCTCAAGAGTATAGCCAAGAGGAAGGCATTGATTTTGATGCAACGTATGCTCTGGTAGCTAGATTAGAAGCTATTAGGTTACAACTTGCATTCTCATGTTTTAAGAATTTTAAACTTTATCAAATGAACGTTAAAAGTGTATTCCTAAATGGTTTTATTATTAAAGAGGTATATGTTGAGTAACTCCACGGATTTGAAGATCCAAAATTCCCTAATCACATTTTTAAATAAACAAAAGCTCTATAAGGTTTGAAGCAAGCCCCAATGGCTTGGTATGAAAGATTAAGCAAGTTTTTTTATTAAAAAAAGACTTTTCAAGAGAAAAAATAGACACTACTCTTTTTATCAAGATCAAAAACAATGACATGCTCTTAGTACAAATATATGTGGATGATATCATATTTGGTGCGACTAATGAGTCACTTTGCAAGGAATTTGCTAAGTGTATGCAGGGAGAATTTGAACTGAGTATGATGGGTCAACTTAATTACTTCCTCGGTCTTCAAATCAAATAATCAAAGGAAGGCATCTTTATCAACCAAGCCAAGTACATCAAGGACTTGATCAAGAGTTTGGCATGGAAGATGCAAAGCCCGTAAGTACTCCAATGAGTACTACAATAAAATTAGATAGTGATGAGAAAGGTAAATCAGTAGATACTAGTAGGCCGAATATAATGTTCAGTGTTGACTTATGTGCTCAATTTCAATCAAATCCTAAAGAATCTCATGTGATTGCTGTGAAAAGAATCTTTCGTTACCTAAAGCACATACCTACCCTTATATTATGGTATCCAAAGGGTACATCTTTTAATTTGATTGGATACACCGATGCAGACTATGCGGGGAGTAAAATTGATAGGAAGAGTACAAGTGGTTCTTGCCAACTCCTAGGCAACATAATTGTGTCTTAGTGTAGCAAGAAACAAAATTCAGTTGCTCTTTCCACAGCTAAGGCTAAATATGTAGTAGCTGGTAGTTATTGTGCTCAAGTATTGTAGATTAAACAACAATTAGAAGATTATGGTATCCCATTTGATCATATACCCATTAGATGTGATAATACTAGCGCTATAAATTTGACTAAAAATCCCATCCACCACTCTCGCACTAAACACATTGAAATTAGATATCATTTCATCAGAGATTATGTGCAAAAAAGGGGGATATTGAACTTGACTTTGTAAGTACAAACATGCAATTGGATGATATTTTTACAAAACCATTAAGTGAAGATAGATTTTGTATGATAAGACGAGAATTGGGAATGAGTGATCGTATGTCTTAATTATTGTTAAATTTGAATGACATTCATGATATTTGAGTTTTAAATACAATCAAGAGGATTGATTACGTGTATAAGATGCATTTGCAATTCATTGCATGCCCATATTAGTGCACATCATCATCTTTGAACCAAAAGTCGACCTCTGAGTCCATAAATATCCTTTCTGGCATAATCTGACTCAGTTTGGCTTCATGTGTCGATACATCATTTTCATGTGCCGACACATCAGAACAGTGAGTTCAAAATGAACTGTTGACACCCATGTGTCGACACATGAGTCGGGCATATATATTTTAAACCAGCCCGCATAATGCATATTCAAACTTTCTCTCTGTCTCTCTCCGTATCTATTTCGCTCCTTCCTCACACCAAACCAACAGTCACCAACCGTTCTTCTCAATCTCTTTTCTAAACACGTTACAAACCCTAAATCGATTTGTTCCCATCTTCTCATAACCCTCATTGATTCCACCATGGCACCTAAAAATCCTAAACCGAAGAAAAATTCGAAAACCCAAAATACATCGACGTCCCCTATCCCAAAAGGCCAGAAGCAAAAATCCAAGGGGGATTCAAGCAAAGACAAAGGGAAGAAGAAGAGAAGTAAGAAGGGAGAACTAGTGTCTTTTACTGAACGAAATGAGTTGTATTTCAATGAAGACAAGGCACAAAAAAGGTACAATATAAGTTTTTCTTTAAGAAAACTCTATAATGGATGATGGGTGGACTACAATTTCTTTGATCATTACAAATTTGAGTTGAGTACTAAATTGGCTAATCTGGGTTGGAAATCCATGACTATATTAAGGGATGATGTTTACCCTGACTTAGTTGCCCATTTTATGCCAATACCGAAAAAGATTATGGAGATGTATCTATTGTAAGTTATTGTCGCGCCCAGATTTTTTGCACTTAAGGAATACACACACAAGCGGAAAAAATATTGTACTCTCTCGTTAAAACTCATCCTCCTAGAAGAGTGAGTGCTACTAGGTTTGAATTGAAAATTGATTTGAATAAAGGACTTTTGGAAAATAATTTGGAGTCGCGACCTAACTTGATTAAGGTGAGTTAGGTCACCTAAAACTAAGCACAATCTGAATACTACACTTACGGTTTTTGAAAAAGAATTTTGGAAAACATCCTCAAAAGAGGGTTTCTAAGAAAATAAGTTGTTTGGCAACCTTTAGAAAATATTTAAGCCCTTTTTAGAAAAATAACTCCTTTTTGGTCTTTCGAAAATAGTGATTCTAGGTTCGGAGGTTGGTTACGTGTAGGGAAGACGCACTAAGCCATCACCCTACCCCGCCCTTACGGTGCCTACATGTCTATTTATCCTAAATTCACCTATGAGAGTCTTCAACTAATAAATGTTCAAAACTATCCACTTTGGAAAAGAATTTTTGAAAAGAAATTGACATGATATATGATATGCAAGTGCAAGAAAAAGAGAGTTGGAAAAAAGATTTGAAAATAAATTTGAAAAGAAATTGATTTGATTTAAAAAGAGATTTGAAAAGATAAAATTGAAATTGGAAAGTTCTAGAAATTAGAAATAGAGATTTGAAAACAGATTTTTGGAATTGGAAACTTGAAAATAGATTATGAAATTGGAAGTTGGAAAAATTTGCGGAATTGGAGATTTGAAAAGAGTTGTGGAATTGAAAATTGGAAAAAAGTTGTGGAATTGAAAATTTGAAAAAGGTTGTAACCACACCCATGAGGGTTACCTATGTATCCCTTTGGAGAAATCAGGTCAGTCGTAGTTCAGATAAGAGTCCGATAGAAAATAGGAGATTTTGATATGAAAGAAGAAATTGAATTGGAATTTGGATTTGATTTGAACTTAGAATAGGAGATTGGAAATTGGAAATTGGAATTAGAAAGATTAGATTTTGATTTGGAAAGATAGAGATTTAGGAAACCTAGACTTAGGAAGATATGATTCAGGAAAGACTTGTGATTTTAAGAAAGATTTGACTTGACTTGAAAGAGTTTTGAGAAAAGATTTGACTCGAATGTTGGACTTGGAAGATTAGGGAAGTTGAAATTAGGAAAGGTTCGAATTAGGAAGGTTCCGTTTTAAGAAAGTTTCATTTTAGGAAAGTTTTGGTTTAGGAAGGTTTTGATTTAGGAAAGTTTTGGTTTTGGAAAGTTTTTGAAATAGGAAAGTTTTAAAATAGAAAAGTTTTGAAATAGAAAAGATTTGAAAGTTGGAAAGTTTTAGAATTTAGAAAGTTTAGAATTTAAAAAAGTTTCGAATTTAGAAAGTTTTGACTTAAGAAAGTTTTGGATTTGGAAAGTTTTAACTTAAGGAAGGTTTCATTTTTAGGAAGTTTTGACTTAAGGAAATTTTGAATTTAGAATGTTTTGACATAGGGAAGTTTAGAATTTTAGAAAGTTTTAGATTTGGAAAGATTTGAAGTTGAAAGTTTAAGAAAAGATTTAAAAGTTTAAGTTTAGGAAACTTATGGTTTAGGAAGGTATGAGATTACGAAAGAGTGAATTAGGAAAGGTTTGGACTAGGAATGATTGAGATTCCTATTTCCTAAAACAAAGGATTAGATTTAGTTTCCTAAAGAGATGGTTCGATTTTGTTTCCAAAAACGGATGATAGGATCTAGTTTTCTACATAAGAGATTGGATTTGGTTTCCTAAAGGGAAGATAGGATTTGACATGGATTTGGAATATGAAGTTTTTAAAAACCCTAGATTTGGAAGTCTATAGTTTTGATGTAGAAAATAAGTTTTGGAAACCTAGGATTTAGATGTAAAGAAGGAGATTTTGGAAACCTAGGTTTTGAGGCAAGAGTGGAAATCATATTTTGAGAAAGAAAATTAAGGTTTCATAATTGTTGGCTCTAGGGTTTAACTTGGACTCTAAGGAAAGTGTTTTTGGAAACTGAATTTTTAAAAAGAAAAATTTTTGCAAGGCAATCCTAGAGAGGAGTTTTTAGAAAGTGAATTTTGAAAAGAGAGTTTTTCGAAAGGGATTTTAGAAAGTAAAACTTTGAGAAAGTTTTTGGAAAGAGATTTCTGGAAAGAGTTTTTCAAGGAAGGAGTTTTTAAGAAAGAGGTTTTTGGAGAGAGATTGTTGGAAAGAGTTTTAAGAAGGAAATTTAAGGAGTGTTTTTAGAAAAAGAATTTTGAAGAGAGCTTTTTCGGAAAGGAATTCGAAAAGGAGTTTTTGAAAAATAGATTTTTGGAGGGAGTTTTTGAAAATAATTTTGGGAAGGAGATTAGAGAGAGTTTTTAGAAAGTATGTTGGAAAAAAGATTTTTAGAAGGAGAGATTTGAAAAGAGAGTTTTTTAGAAAGTATATAAAATATCTCACTTTCCTAAAGCGATTCTAACCATAAAAATGTTAGAACTACTATAAGACAGCGGTTTTGAAAACAACAATGATTTAAAAATACAGACCACATTGGTCACTTTAAATATAACACTTTCCTAAAGTAACCCCACCCATGGAAAGGCTAGAATCACTTTAGGATTGTGATTTTGATGCAAGTTTTAAAAATGATTTTAATGCAAGTTTTAAAAACGATTTTAATGCAAGTTTTGAAAACAAGTTTGAAAACGGATTTTAGAGAGATGCAAGATCATGATATGCACAATGCAAGTTGGGGTCGTGAACATACAAAGTTACAGGCTTCACCACATAATCAAGGGGGCCGAACCCAAATGGTCTCTAATTAGACTAAAAGAAAGCCCCCGACACGGTGATCTTCAATTGCCTAATCCTACACATGGATCGGAAAGTCCCTTGTTTCAAGCATGCAAGAAAGGGGGGAAAGAAGATGGGGGATTAAAATAGAAGAAAACCTAAGTGGGTTCGGAGGGAGAAGAGAGAAGGGGAAGATGTGTAAACTTAAATAGAGAGCCTACCTTATATCTTCTTTACTTTGCTTTGCTTTGCGCACTTTGTTTTTCTTGTTTGCTTTTCTTGCTTCGATCCTTGTTTCGCTTTAATGTTCAAGAACTTGTCTTCGATCTTCGAGAGCTTCGAAGTTACAGCACTTCAAGTCTTCAATGGAGGCTTTGAGGCTAGTGTATAAGTGTATAAGAGTGTATGTGAGTGTATAGAAGGCTAGGGTTTGTGTATGAAGGCTAGGGTTTGAAAAACCTAAAGGAGACTAGGGTTTAAGGAGGCTACGAGCTCTGTATATTAAAGAGTATGGTTTTTAGACTAAGTTTGCAGACCTCTATCACGCTGGATGAGGCTCTGTAATTATAGAGAGAAGAATGGCCTGGCGCCTCCAAAATTCCTTCTAGCGCCACTAAGAGTGGCACCAGGCCAATATTTGGCTTATAGTGGCGCCAACCACTTAGGAAAGTTTTAAGGTCAGCAAACAATGTATCTTCAAAAGATTTGGGCGCCTATACTAGTGACTACCATGCAATTTTTAGCCTGGCTTCACTAGGAGTGACTTTGGAAGGTCCAGGAATGATTTGAAGGGGCCGGGAATGACCCGAAAAGCCGAAAAGGGATAGAAACCCTTATAATAGAGTCCTGGAGATATGAGACTTGGAAAAATAATGACAGGACGTGTTTGAAGGGTTGACCGGGCCATTAGAGGCAAAACAGTCAACCAGGCTGAAAAGCTGCCGGGATGGACTCAGAATATCCCAGAAGAAGACTCAATGTTTGGAAACATTATTTAGAATGTTTCCAAAAATTACCGGTTTGATATCCAGAGCCGGTGTGGTTGGAAAAGGCGACCGGGCCACCAAGGGCAAAATGGTCATTTTGCACCAGGTTTGCTAAAATTGACTCAGAATAATCTAGAAAGATAATAAAAGATCGAGAATACTATAAAAAGCATTCTCGGGAGGTTACCGGTTTGATACCTAGAGCCGGTGTGGTTCCCGAGACATTCGGATGCCTAGGGGCAAAATAGTCATCTTGACCGAAAAGTCTCAAAATTGACCTAAAACTGACTAAAAGGCACTTAATCATGTCAAATTGCCTTTAAGACAATCTTGGAAAGGTAGACTTACCGTTCTGAGGACTTAGGTACTTTTTTAAGAAACGTGCCGAAAATGGCCCTAGGGGCAGTTTGGTCATTTTTCACCAAAGTGGGCTAGCAGGCACTGGTATTGACCTAGGTTTTGAGTGTTTCTGCCACTCTGACGGCAGTCCCGTGATACAGGAGTTTGTTGGCAATTCCCTATATCGACCTATTTACGAGTGTTTCTGCCACTCTGACGGTTGTGATGTTTACGAGTACTTCCGCTACTCTGACGGTTCGCGATCATTCTCAAGACTGCTTGATCTCGAGAAGCTGCTAGATAGATTTAGCGCCTGAGGAATCAGTTTTCTCGAAAGGCATGCCGAAACGAACATTTATGCATTGGCGGGCTAGTAGGCGCAAAAGGTAGACCGTTCTACCATATCAGACACTTGGGGTCTCGTCTAGGTCGATGGGTTTGAAGAGACTTACCGTTTTGAAGAACTTTTTTCAAAAAAACGTGCTGGACAGGATGGACTTACCACCTCGAGGAATAAACTTTCTCGAGGGACGGATTGGAATTGGAATTGGACTTGAAGTTGGATTGGAATTGGATTTGAAAAGGGGACTTACCGTCTTCGAGAACACGTGCCCATTGGAATTGGACCGAACAATGCCCTCAAGGGCATTTTGGTCATTTTGCCTCTATTTGGGCCTAAAGGACCCACGAAGCAATTGATTGATGGGATTTAGACTTGGAAAATTGATTTAGATTGGAATATGTCCATATCGACTTGAATACAAGTCTGGACGGACTGGAGACTGCCGAACAGGCAAAAATGGGGTGCTTACAGTTATGTTAAGGGTGTTAGTTTTACTTTGGATAGAGTTGTGATTAGGCACATTCTTGGAATTAGACTTGGTGGAGAGGTTTATAGAGATAATATTCATAGAAAAGATCAACTGAAAGTTCTTTATAGGAAGGAAGTGGATGAGTGTTTACAACCTATTGCCAATGACTTGCCTCTGGAATTGAGGTTAGTTCATCACTTTACATGCACCATTTTCACCCCTAAAACTAAAAAATATGAATATGTATCTAAAAAGGAGTTATTTTTCTTATGGGCTTATCTGACTGATTCTAGAATTGATTTGCCATTGTTTATCCTAGATCATATGTACAAGGCAACTATTGCTAGAATCAGTTTGCCATATGGTATATTATTAACCAAAGTTTTTATGCATTTCAATGTTGATTTGAGAAATGAAAAGAAGAGAACTCCCAAAGCCATCAGTGATGAGTATAATGAAAAAATACTCAAGAGAATGGGGTACACTCTAAAAAACCAAAAATGGACCCCTAAGAAATCTGATGCAAGCAGTGCTTCAAAGGAAAAAGCTCCTTCCAGCAATAATTCCAGGCAAAGGACCACCAAGAGAAATCTGAGTCAAGAACTTGAAGGAAGTGCAGGGAGATAAGTGTTTTCATGACTTAAATGATAGAGTCTCTGGAAAAATTGAATAAGAAGACAGACATTGCTGCCACAAGAATATTCTTTGTGGAAAGAAAAGACAGAGAATTGAAAAAGGAAGTGCAACTAATGAGAACTAGGAAAGGCCAATTGATAGAAGAAGAAGAAGATGAGGAAGAAGAGGAAGAAGCATTAGAACAAGAAAATGAAGAAGAATGAGAAGAAAGAGAAAAAAACAAAGGAGAAAAAGGAGCAGAAGAAGGAGAAAAAGAAGAGGAAGCTGAAGAGGAAAGAGCTAGTGGGGAAGAAGAGGCACACGAGGCTAAAGAAGGAGGAAATGCTGGAAAAGGGCTAGAATCAGAGGAGCAAGACCAAGAGGAAGACTCCTTAGCCATAGAATCTAAAGCCCCCCCTTCTGTTTCTTGTCACAAGTATGGGTTGAGGGATAGACTTGGCAAAAAGTTCTCTAACACCCCTGAAGACCCCCTTATCCTAACCCCCTCACCTCTAGCCTCTCCCCACTGACCTCTCGTCTCCATATTCTCTCTCTCTCTCTCTCTCTCTCTCTCTCTCTCTCTCTCTCTCTCTCTCTCTCTCTCTCTCTCTCTATTCCATTTGCATTATCATTTTGCATATGCATGATATGTTAAAGGATGGCGTGTCATCCTTAAGACAAAATTGTTTTGATAAGCATACCATGGTATGGTACTGTAAGGCATATCATAATATGGTAAAAATGAGAGATATACCGTGACATTAATACTTGTGGAAACATACATAACTTGTCATGAAGCATTTGAACAAATCATATTTCTTGTTATAAAACATAAGTGTATTATGTCTTTTCATCAGAGTTAGACTCCACATTAGTAACCTTAAAGGTCACACATAGGGCTCTTGAGGCCAACATTGTAACCGTAAAGGTCACGTATCAGGTTCTTTAGGCCAACATAGTAACTATAAAGGTCACGCATAAGGCTCCAACATAGTAACCATAAAGGTCACGCATAAGGCTCCAACATAGTAACCATAAATGTCACGCATAAGGCTCTTTAGGCCAGCCATGAGGCTAAGCTCAGTCATTAAGAGATGCGCTCAGTTTATTAGCAACATAGAGTGCTTTAGGCCAATTATGAGAGCAAGGCTCAATCGTAGTAGGCTCAGTTATTAAGAGCTACGCTCATTTGTTAACAACATAGAGTGCTTTAGGCCAATTATGAGAACAAGGCTCATTCTTAGTAGGCTCAGCCATTAAGAGCTACGCTCAGCATTAGCAACATAGAGTGTTTTAGGCCAATTATGAGAGTAAGGCTCAATCGTAGTAGGTTCAGTCATTAAGAGCTACACTCAGTCATTAGCAACATAAAGTGCTCTAGGCCAATTATGAGAGCAAGGCTCAATCATTAAGGGTTACACTCAGCCATTAGCAACATAGAGTGCTCTAGGCCAATTCTGAGAGCAAGGCTCAATCATAGTAGGCCTTAGTCATTAAGAGCTACACTCAATCATTAACAACATAGAGTGCTTTAGGCCATTTATGAGAGCAATGCACAATAATAGTAGGCTTAGTCATTAGCAACATAGAGTCTCAAATCATAATACCATAAGAGAGAAATGCAATATTTCTTATTCTTAATAAAATATAGCATAGCTTGTCATAAATATTGGAAATATATCATCGTTCTCATTTTAAAGCATAAATACACTACTACCCGACATCAAAGCTAGACTTCACATTAGTAACCTTAAAGGTCACACATAGGGTTCTTTAGGCCGTGGGACGTCTCCCGAACATGGCGATAGTTTATTTCACATCCCATACTGTAGGATCATAGTTGCTAGTTTAAGGTCTTGCCACAAAAGACATCGAGTTGGCATCATACATTGGGAAAATCTTGCATCTCTTTCATTCAAAGCATTATAGTCCATGGGTACTCATTTCATAACATATGTAAAGCTTGCATTTCGAAACATGACATTTATATATAAACATAGTCATTGATGCGTAGAAATCACAAGAAGTAATGCATGAAATGTAATTGAACTTAAAAACATCAAAAAGTAATAGGGTTTTACTTATGGCATATCATTACTCACCTTAATCCTCGCAAAGTGCTAAACAAGGGCATTCTTATACATACAGTACATAGAGGCATCAAACACAAGACCCCAATGCAAAGCAAGAACTTAAAAGTTGAGGTTTAAAACATTGATCCCTCAACACTAGTTTATTCATCGCATCTCATTCACATCAGAATAACGAGCCTATATTCTAGGTCAATTTTATTTGAAAATAGACTTAAAGACCTTTAATTTGATAGGTCATGGGTCGAAAACACATTCTGAATGAAGAAGTTATGTCCAATGGAAAAGGGCCTAAAATTTTAGAAAACAATATTGCTGATAGAAATTTTAGGTCAATTTTAAACTTTAATATCTCACAATATATAAGGAATTAGAGTCTTTATACAGATAGAAAGGTCTATGAGTCTACTTTTTAACACTTTCAACGGTGCATCAATCTGAGTTTTTTAGAGCAAGTTATGCTTGTTTTACTAAATAGTGTCGAAGCTGGCCAGTGACCAGCACCATCAAGCACGCTGGGGTGCACCCTGACACACTAGGCCTGCAACTGGTGCAAAGAAAATGAGTTTTTCTCACCCCAAACTCAACCAAACCTCTCCCAATGCTTTTAAGGTTCAAACTTTGACCCAAGAAGACTAAAATATCTCAAAATGGGACAAAATAATCAAGCCAATCAAAGGGATCTAGGATTTGAAATTTCAAACCCGACATACACAAATTTGGGAGTTTTTAAAACCTAACTCCAAATCCTACAATGTGAGCTATAAGCTCCCAAAATCTAACTAATTGGGACTCTAATGAGTCACCAAAACTCAACAACACTCCTAGGTACATATACATATACATATACACATACACAACTATACATTTACAAGAGATAGATTTCTTACCTTTCTCTCTCAAGCTTCCCAACTCCAACAACGGATGTCGAAGCTTGGGTTGAAGTTCTTCAACTCTTCTCTCTTCTTGATCTCCTCTTCCTTGGTCTTCTTCCTCTCTTCTCTTCTTCTCTACCGAAAAAGTGTGTGTGTGTTATATTTGTGTGTGGGTGTGTGTGTTTAAATAAGGAGACAACCATGAGAATTAATCCCATATGTCTCGCACTTAAAACATAGGTCACAATATGGTTTTAAATTGGCCAACATTGACTCCCAATTAAAATAAAATAAATGGGAATTTAGAAATTCTCATAAATTCCCTAAAAATAAAGGTTTGGGATCTTACACTTACTCTCCTATAATGGATGCAATTACATTCAAATTCTTGCAAAGATTATTACTCTCAAATGGACTGAATATGCGTTTAATGGATGTAGTGACTGCCTACTTATATGGGGAATTGAATAATGATCTATACATAAGAATCCCTAAAGGATTTAAGATGTTTGAAGCAAATATTTCAAAACTACGAAATTTATATTCAATCAAACTTCAAAGATCGTTATACGGGTCAAAACAATCTGGTCATATGTGGTACAATCGTCTAAGTGAATATCTCTTGAAAGAAGCATATGTGAACAATACCATTTGCTCATGCATTTTCATTAAGAAATAGGAATCTAGATTTATTATCATTGTAGTCTATATTGATGATTTGAATCTGATCAAAACTCCTAAAGAGATTACTAAAGCTGTTAATTATTTAAAAAAGGAGTTTGAAATGAAAGATCTTGGGAGAACAAAGTATTTTCTTGAATTACAGATTGAGCACTTATCAAATGGAATTCTTGTCCATCAATCGACATATGCTGAAAAGATTTTAAAGCAATTTTACATGGACAAAGTTCATCTATTAAGTTCTCTAATGGTTGTCCGTTCACTAGATGTACAGAAAGATCTTTTCCGTCATTGAGAAAATGGTGAAGAACTTATTGGTCCTAAAGTACCATATTGTAAGTTTATGTAATTGGCTAAATTTTGTGACACGTCTTGGTTAATGTATTTTGGGGGCTTGGGTTATCAATCACAAGCATTCAGAAGGACTTTTAAGTTTATTCATGCAAGCTCAGGCTAAGAGAGTCTTGTATGATATATTTTGGCTATTGAAGGAGACTTCGAGAGATGTCGATGGAGTTCAAAGAATCACGAGGGTAAAAACACTGTGCTGGCTACACAATATAGAGCTCGCCAGATGTTCGCGGAAAGTCGCAGAATCTCAAGGGCAAAAACAGTGAGCATACAGATTGGTCAGAACCTTGCGGGATGTCGCGAGAGGTCAAGGGCAAAAACAGTGAGCATATCAAAATCTGGGATTAAGTTCACTAGATCCTCATGGGATCCTCGTGGCAGTGAGCTACACTTCGCAAGATCCTCGCGGGAGTGAGCTGAGCGAAATCAAATTTATCGAGAATCACGCTGCTAGGGTTTTTGCTCCTATTTAAAGCCCAGCACACTTTCTCAAACTTTATCTAAGCCGCCACTATCAAAAACTCCTAGAGAGAATTATTTCCTACCTTCCTAGAAGCTCATAAACAAATCTTAGCAACAATCTTCTTCAACCCAATTGAAGAAATCAAGAGTCTTGATTAAGTTCAAGGTGTGAAATCCATTCTAAGGGGATCTAAACGGTTGTTAAGCACAGAGATGATGAATCGTGGATACGAGCAAGGTCAAGACAATCATTAGATCTTGGAGTTGATATGTTTGATCGTAAAGAGTCTTGTAACCGCTTGAACAATGAGATATAGTGCATGATCTTTATCTGGCAAAGGGGACACGTGGTTTTTCTCCCATTTAAAGGTTTCTAGGCTAAAAGACTGATGTGTTCCTGATTGAATGGTTTGCTTTCTTTTGTGTTTTGGTATGTGCAATATTACTCATTGTCATAACATCTTGAACCAATATTGTAGGTTTTAGTCTCTTGGACAAAACATAGACAAAGGCTAGGATTTTCAATTAGTATCAGAGCGGGACACTCAAAATCAATTTTGATTTTCTAAAGAGTGAGGTCCTGATTGCCTGTGTCTATGGATTGGCCAAAGGAAGGTAGTTCTACCTCTCGACTGCCCTTGCTTGATAAGACCAAATATCCCTATTGGAAAGCCAAAATGAGAGTTTTCCTTAAATCTTTAGATGAACGTGTATGGTAGGCTGTTGTTAATGGCTGGACTCCATCCACAGTCACAACCAGTGATGTGACTACCTCAAAAGCTATTACAGCTTAGGATAGGGTTGATTATGAGGACTGTGGATGGAATAGTAAAGCTATTAATGCCATCTTTAATGGGGTCACAGCTGAGGAGTTTCATAGAATTTCATAGTGCAAACTCGTTAAAGAGGCTTGAGACATTTTACAAATAACCCATGAGGGCACGACTGCTGTAAAAATTGCTAAGCTCTAATGATTAACAACTGTTTTTGAAACTTTGAGAATGGAAGATGATGAAATGTTTGATCAATTTTATTTTAAGCTAAGTGACATCATCAACTCGAGTTTCAACCTAGGTGAACAAATCTCTCCTTCAAAAATTGTTTGAAAAATTCTAAGGTCTTTACTTGAGATATTTTAAGCCAAGGTTATTGCCATAAAGGAAAGTAAGGATGTTGATGCCATGAAAGTAGAGGACTTAGTGGGTTCCTTACAAACTCTTAAAGTAAACTTTCATCAATCTAGAAAGAATAAAGGTATTGCCTTAAGTTCCATCAAGGAAAAATCTAATGAAGCAGAGGATAACGATTTAGATATGGGTATTAAGGAGATGGCCTTGTTTGTCAAAAAGTTTTTAAGAAATTTCAACAAACAACAATAAGATCAATCTTCCTTATTTGATAAAGTTAAAGGAAAATCTTTTGAAAAAATGAAGTTTGTAAGGAAGTCATCTGAAAAGTCTGGCCAAAAACAATGCTTCAAATGCCATGGCTTTGGGCATATTCCTACAGATTGCCCAAACAAAAAGAAAAATAAAGGAAGCAAAGTTTTGACAGTCACTTGGAATAATTCCGAGAAGGAAGAGGAGTCGGAAAGTGATGATGAATTTGAGAATTTCACGGCATTCATGGCATCAGCTTATGAGGTAATTGAGACTTCATCTGAAATTTTTTAATTGGAAAAATCTAAGGAATTAGATGGTAAAATGGGATCTCTCAAGGGAAATGAGGATGAATTAGATGATGAAGATAAAAGTGAACGGCAGCGAGCTTATGACAAATTGTATAAGTAGTCTTACAAACTCACCAATGATGCTTAAACCAAAATAAGTCAATTGAGGAAACATCGAGCAACCCTATCAGACAAAGTGAAGTTTCTTGAGAAAGATGCATTTGAGAGAGAAGGTTTTAAGAAGGCTCTTAAAGAAAAAATTCAGAAACTCGAGGCTGATCTGGCTATGTCTAATCTGACCTTCAAAAAGTACAAGGCAAGTGCATCCATGGTAGAGAAAGTGTGCTTGGATCAGAAACACCCATAGGATACGCGTTGTATTGGGTATGAGGTTAAACCATCCAAGTCAAAGCAACACCAGTACAGCAAACCCATCAAATTTGTTCCCGAAGAAAGGTATATTACTCGTCAAAACCAAGGTAATTCTTCTTATGTTGTTCTTATCTATCACCACTATGGTATAAGAGGTCACATTAGACCACAATGTCATAAATTGTATAAATTACCAGTGGAATATGTTCAAACTCGTAACTTTCAATACCCAGGTAGATCATACAATAATCAAATGTCTAATAGATTTCACGTGTTGACTGAGCAAAAGAATTTTACTAATCAAAATTCTCAAAGACATGCTCAACCTCAATACTATGGAAACTATATGGCAAGATCTATGACCAAACATACCTCAAGGAAAGGTCAAAAGCCTAACCGACAATCTCGTCCAAAGCACCCAGTGCTAATCCTAAGACTGTATGGATAAGGAAAACTAACCTAAGAGGATTTGTTGTCCACACTGCCCTGAAGGCTCACAACTCCAATGTATGGTACCTAGACAATGGCTGCTCAAGGCACATGTGTGGAAATAAAGGGTATTTTGACTCTGTAACCAAATGTGATGGAGGTTTAGTAACCTTTGGTGAAGGCAGCCCCTCCAGAGTTGTAGGAAAAGGGAATATAAAATCTTAAGGGTTACCAAACATCGATGATATTCTGCTAGTTGAGGGCTTAAAGGTAAATCTCATAAGCATTAGTCAATTATGTGATGCACAACAACAAGTACAGTTTTCCAAAACTGAATACTCTATTTTTGATAAAAAGGGTACTTATGTTATGAAAAGTGTGCGCACTCCTGACAACTGCTATGGGATCACCTCTGAGAGTGGTATAACTTGCAATTCTCCTAAACTAGACGAGACTGAGCTGTGGCATCAAAGACTGGGCCATGTGAACTTTAGCGATCTGACTAAACTATCTAGTTCTGAACTCATTCGTGGAATTCCAAAACATAAAAGAATCACAAATTGTGTGTGTGGGCCATGCCAATTGAGGAAGCAAATTAAGTCCACACATAAGAAAATCAAGCAGATTGCTATATCTAGACCCTTAGAACTTGTTCATATGGATCTTATAAGTCCTACTCAAATAGAGAGTATTGGAGGAAAGAAATATATTTTTGCAGTTGTCGATGATTTTTCTAGGTTCACATGGGTTGATTTTATTCGAGAAAAATTTAAAGCTTTATGTCTGAAAGTGCAGGTAAAGAAGGGCACAAAAATCAGATGCATTCGCAGAATATGTATTGACCATGGTAAGGAATTTGAGAATTTTGAGTTTGCTAATTTTTGTGATAAGCAGGGCATAAAACATAAGTTCTCTACTCCAAAGACACCATAACAGAATAGCATGGTGGAGAGAAAGAATAGAGTGATCTAGGAATTGGCTCGAGTTATGCTTCATGGTAAGAAAGTTTCACAGAAGTTCTGGGTTGAGATGGTAAATATTGCGTGCTACATTGCAAACCGAGTCTATCTGAGAATTGGTACAAAACAGACGATATATGAACTGTGGAAAGCTAAGAAGTCTAATGTGAAATACTTCAGAGTATTTGGGAGCAAATGCTATAAACTGAGGGATAGAGAGCATCTGGGTAAATTTGACACTCGAAGCAATAACGGTATCTTTCTTGGATATTCCATCAATAGTAGAGCTTATCGTGTTTATAACTTGCGTACACTTACTATTATCGAATCGATAAATGTGATTATTGATGATTCTTTAGTCCACACTGACATTGCACTTGATGAGGATTATGATTCAGATAGTGCATCTTCTGGAAATTTGGAAAAGGAAAATAACGAGAAGAGGGATGATGCTGTGACTTCCTTGACCAAGTCCAAAGATGGACCTAATAGCATCCTAGAGCCATCATCCAGAGTGAAACTAAATTATCCTTTGGATCAAGTGATTGGAAACATCACAGAGCCGATGAAGACAAGGCGTCAGGTAAGGAATAAGGTAAACTACTTATACTATACCTCTTCATTTGAACCAAAAAATGTGAAAGAAGCCCTGACCGATGCGCATTGGGTTACTGCTATGCATGAAGAGTTGAGTCAATTTGTGCGTAATGATGTTTGGACTCTTGTGCCTAGACCCCATAATGTGAATGTGATAGATACCAAATGGCTATTTAAGAACAAATCTGATGAGTATGGCACTATCACTAGAAATAAGGCAAGACTTGTAGCAAAAGGATATACTTAAATTGAAGGAATAGACTTTGATGAGACCTTTGCCCCTGTTACAAGGTAAGAGTATGTTCGCATCTTGCTTGCCATTACTTATTATCTAGGCTTTAGACTTCATCAGATGGATGTGAAGAGTGCTTTTCTAAATGGCATTCTTCAAGAAGAAACCTATGTTGAACAACCCAAAGGGTTTTAGGACCCTAAGCATCCTGACTATGTGTACAAGCTCAAGAAAGCTCTGTATGGGTTGAAACAAGCCCCTCGAGCTTGATATGAGAGATTGACTACTTTTTTGCTAGAATCTGACTTCACTCGATGGGGAGTTGATAAAAATTTATTCATAAAGAAAGAATCAAAACATATTCTTATTGCTCAAATCTATTTGGATGATATTATGTTTGGTTGTACTTCTGAAAAGCTTCCTCATAATTTTTCTGAACATATAAAAAGTCAATTTGAAATGAGCATGATGGGTGAACTGAATTACTTCCTAGGGTTACAAGTTAAACAGATGGATCAAGGGATTTTTATCTCTCTGTCTAAATATGCTAAAGACCTGGTGAAGAAATTTGGTTTGGAAAACACTAAGCATGCTAGGACTCCCATGAGTACTAGTCTTAAGCTTAGTAAGGATGCTTCGGGCAAGGATGTTGATCAAACCTTGTATAGGAGCATGATTGGTAGTCTACTTTACTTAACTGCTAGTAGACCTGACATTGCTTTTAGTATTGGTGTTTGTGGGCGTTTCTAGGCATGTCCCAAAGAATCACACTTGTTTGCGGTTAAAAGAAGTATTAAATACGTCAATGATACTATTGGACATGGTATTTGGTTTACCTTGAACACTAATGTGGATATTGCAGGCTATACCGATGCGGATTAGGCAGGGTCTGCTGATGATCGTAAAAGCACCTCTGGTGAGTGTTTTATGTAAGCAATAACCTTGTTACTTGGCATAGTAAAAAGTAGAATGCCATCTTTCTATCCACAACTGAGGCGGAGTACATAACTGTTGGAAGCTATTGGCTCAGCTCTTGTGGATGAAACAAATGTTGTGTGATTATGGTCTAGAACCGAGTGTCATGACTTTGTTTTGTGACAACATGAGTGCGATTAGTTTTTCTAAGAATCCTGTTCAACATTCTCACACCAAACACATTGACATTCATTATCACTTTATCCGTGAATTAGTTGAAGAGAAGGTCATCTCTCTAGAGCATATTTCCACTCAGAAACAACTTGTTGATCTTTTCACTAAACCCCTTAACACTCTTAGGTTTGAATTTCAACGGAAATCCCTAGGAGTGTGCTATCTCGAGTAGTCTGTCTTGCTAGGGTTTAGGCTTGAGCTCGGTTCCTACTTTATCTTATCTCAAGCCTGTCTTCGTGTCTTTTTTTTTATATTTTTTTTTTTGTTGTTTCGTGTTGTATGTGTGTGTGTGTCTTTAGTGTGACCTGTGTTTGGTTCTCCTTGTCATCTATTTAAAGCACTTCCCATGAATTGCTGGAGGCATAAGCATGACATAAATTGAATCTTGTGTATGTCTTAGATTGTGCGTTTGTGATTCATGCATCATTGGTAATTCTAGCCATGCTTATAATTCATGTTTATCTGATGTTGTCCTCTTGAGATCTTTTAAAATATGGAGTCCGACCTTTTGTGATCGTTTTGTGAACCTCATCGTGGTTGCCTTCTTCTAGTAAAAAATGTCTCGATTGACCTTGGTCATGTATACCCTTTCATAAAAAATTAAAAATGAAAAAAATGTTTGGGTGGAAAGGGCTACCTGTGAGTTTATGAGAAGTTACCCTTGTTATGTGGCAAGAGGAGATGGCCACCTATTCACATGTGTGAAAGCCACCTTCCCTCGATTATCTATTGTGCTTCAATGCTAGAGAGATAGTGTTGGAACTTTAAAGGTTGATCAGAAGAGTATGTTATCCTTGACAAAAAGATTTTGTGGTTAAAAATCGTGATTGGGATGACATGGTGGTTTGACTTTGAGTACATTATTGTCTAAGAGGAAGCTTCCATGATGAACACTGCCATGATTTTGTTCTAGGGTCCATATTCTCGTTGATCTTTTGACAAACCTACACCACGTTTCATAATTGGTAGTATGGTTCTTATCCTCTGTGTGTGTCTTGAGTTGCTAGCATGCCATCCTTGATCTATCTTGATGTTAATTTTTCATGTTTAAGTCTTCTTTATCTTCGTTGGTTGTATTTTGAATGTGTTGATTATTGAGACCTTGGTCAGGTGGGTTCTTCTATTATTCTGGGTGCATTTGTTTTTTGGTCAGGTGATCTCATGAGATGTCATTGGATCTCGCTCCCGCGAAGTCAACTTATCAAGGCATTATTTAAACCCCAGCAACTATCCCCCTCTTATTTCTTTTGGTGTCGTTTTCCTTTCCTTTTCGAACCCTTGACCTCTGGCGATCATGGGTGCCTATTCCTCCTCGATCTAGTGAGCTTCTTCTCCTCCTTCTTGGTCGCACTATCTAGGTCGTCTCTGAGGTAATCTTCCTCTCCTCTTATCGTTTCATCTTCTGGAAGTATTTGGGTGCGTTTCTTTGCCCTAGGGTTTCGGTTTTGGGGTTTCTTATGCTCCACCATTAATCAGGTTTCTAAGGTTGTGATTTCCCGGTTGTGGGGTGCAAATCATCAATTTGGGGGGCGTTATTGCCCTCGATTTGTCCCGTGTATGCATTTTTCTACAGGTTCTTCCTGACCCAGTCACGATGACTGGTGCGTCAACTGTGTTTTGGGTGATTTGTTGTTTTTTTTTTTGGGTCTTGCTTGGACTGGTCATTATTGGACAGGTGTGTCTGCTTGGGTGTGGTTCTAGTTCTTGTGAGTGAGTGTGCATTATGATTCCTTCACCTCAAAAACGGAAGGGGTCATAAACCCCTCCTTCTTGTCATACCTCGGGTTCCCTGAGCAAACGGTCTAGTCCTCGCTCCCTAAGCAAAAGTTCTACTCCTTGTTCCACGAGCAAGCGTTTTTGCCCTAGCACCCCTAATTCCATATCTTCTTGTCAAGGGGGAGTGTCTTCGTCCCCTGACGTGTCTTGGTTTAGACCAGACTCGAAGGCTAAGTCATGGTATACTCGTTCTTTTTCCTCCCGACCTGTGTTTGTCTCTCACGGAGTTATCCTTGATCAATTCTCTGAGACGTGTATCCATACCTACTTCTCGAAGTGGGGTTGGACCCGTCTAGCTATGTGCAACGGGTTAGCTAGTCAGGAGCTTGTTCGCGAATTTTATATGAATATTCATGCTCCAGACAAGGAGGTTGGTTCCTTGTAGTCATATGTGCGTGGGGTGTCTCTGTCTTTTTCTATCTCCGATATTTGCACCTTTCACCACATCACTCGCCCTATTATCATTGAATTCCCCTATCCTCTTACTCTCACTAGGCCTACGTTGAATTCTTTGGCCCAGCTTCTCCTTTCTTCTCGAGGCAATTAGCCACCTAGTCCTTTGAGTCTCCTTAAACAAAAAGAGCTTAAGGATGTTTTTGGGGTATTAAACCATGTGGTGTGTGATCTCTTTCTCTGCACTTCACACGTGAGCGAGATCGATGAATCCCATGCTCGTTTTATGCATGCCATGGCCATCGACCTCGCTATGGATATCAGTCGTCTCATGTTCAATCTTATCCTCGAGACCTCTGTGGACAACTCCTTACATGCTTATCTTCCTTTTGGGATGTTGATTACCGACTTTCTCTCTCGCCATCAAATTGTGGACGCGCCCAATGAGGCGCGTATCTCGGTTGGGAAGCCTATCTCTCGTCAGACTCTCAAGCTGAGTATTGCTCATCTTGGCGTTGCACCTCCCCCATCCCAGTTGTAGCAACCCATAGTGAAACTTTTGGATGATGAGACTCCTCCTGTTGATCCTGCAGCACCATCTTCCTCCACTGCTCCTACGGCTGCTCCTCCTCTTACCAAGACGTCTGCTCCCGTGTCTGCTTCCTCCTCCTCTACTGCTGCTGCCATTGTTATTCTTTCCACCCAGCTGACAACGATCCACACTAACCTGGTGGAGTGCATTGGCCTGGTTCATGAGTGGATTGATCTCATTGTGAAGTGACAGGAGCATGATATTGTCTGTGTTCGGGATACCTTGTCTGCTCTCTCCCAGCAGCACACCGAGTTTATTCATGATGTGAATGACTTTATTCGGAGCTTTCGTAGTCGGTAGTTGTGTCTGGTGGTTGGTTTATCTTGTGGATATTTTTTTTTTTCTTTCGTACGGATATTGTTGGATATTGGTTTTGTTGGGTGCCTCATTTTTGCATGCTTGAGGCTTTTGTGTTTGGCTCCTACACAGTATCTACATATATTGGATATTAGATATTGCATTGCATGATTGGCTTCTTTTGTCAATTTGTTCCCAAAAAGGGGGCGAGTTGCTATACCTATTTCTACATATTACCTACTATATGTGTTTCTACATATATTGTTTTCTTATTTCACTTGCATTTAATTAGGCTAGTTTGGTTGGTTGATGTAGTGTGCAAGGATGTTTCTACGTACTTGTGATTGGTGCTTGTGATTGGGGAGTCCTTATATTTTTTCCATTTTGTTTTCGTTGCCTGTAATTGTGATGTCTTATAGCATAGGGTTTTGGTCACGAAATTGCCAAATGGGGAGATTGTAAGTTTATATAATTGGCTAAATTTTGTGACACGTCTTGGTTAATGTATCCTGGGGGCTTGGGTTATTAATTACAAGCATTCGAAAGGACTTTTAAGTTTATTCATGCAAGCTCGAGTTAAGAGAGTCTTGTATGATACATTTTAGCTATTAAAGGAGATTTCGAGAGATGTCGATGGAGTTCGAGGGATCTCGAGGATAAAAACAGCGTGCTAACTGCACAATATGGAGCTCATGGGATATACGCGAGAAGTCGCAGAATCTTGGGGGTAAAAAAAGTGTGCATGCAGATTGGTCAGAACCTCGCAGGATGTCATGGGAGGTCGAGGGCAAAAACAGTGAGCACGTCAAAATCTGGGATTGAGCTTGCTACATTCTCGTGGGAGCGAGCTGCACTTCACGGGATTCTTGCGGGAGTGAGCTGAGCAAAATCAGATATCTCGAGAATCGCGCCATTAGGATTTTTGCTCCTATTTAAAGCCTAGCACATTTCCCCAAACCTTATCTGAGCCGCCACTATCAAAAACTTTTAGAGAGAAGTATTTCCTACCTTCCTAGAAGCTCATAAACAGATCTTAGCAACAATCTTTTTCAACTCAATTGAAGAAATCAAGAGTCTTGATAGAGTTTAAGGCATGAAATCCATTCTAAAGGGATCTGAACGGTGGTCAAGCACGGAGACAGTGAATCGTGGATACAAGGAAGGTCAAGACAATCATTAGATCATGGAGTTGATAGGTTTGATTGTAAAGAGTCTTGTAACCACCTGAACAACGAGATATAGTGCATGATCTTTGTCTGGCAAAGGGGACACGTGATTTTTCTCTCATTTAAGGGTTTTCACAGCAAAAGACTGATGTGTTCCTGATTGAATGGTTTGCTTTCTTTTGTGCTTTGGTATGTACAATATTGCTCATTGCCATAATATCTTGAACCAATATTGTAGGTTTTAGTCTCTTGGATAAAACATAGACAAATGCTAGGATTTTCACATATCTTAGTGTAATCAGTACTCTTATGTATCTTACAAATTGTATAATGTAAGCACCCTATTTTTGCCTACTCGGCAGTCTCCAGTCCATCCAGACTTGTATTCAAGTCAATATGGACGTATTCCAATCTAAATCAACTTTCTAAGTCTAATCTAGTCAATCCATCATTTCGCAGGCCCTTTAGGCCCAAATAGAGGCAAAATGATCAAAATACCCTTGGGGGCATTGTTCGGTCCAATTCTAATAAGCGCGTCTTTTTGAAGACGGTAAGCCCCCTTTCTAATTCCATTTTCAATTTCAATTCCAATTAAATCTGGCACACCTTTCGAGAAAGTTAATTCCTTAAGATGGTAAGACCCTCCAATCCGATACGTTTCCGAGTGAACTCTTTGGAGCGTAAGTCCCTTCAAACCCGTCAAACGGGACGAGACCCCAAGTCCCCTAGATGGTAAAACAATCCACCTTTAGCGCCTGTTAGCCAGCCAATATAGAAATGCTCGTTTCAGCAATCCTTTCGAGAAAGTTGATTCCTCAGGCGCTAAGTCCATTTAGCAGCTTCCCGAGATTAGACAGTATCAGAAATCATCGCGAACCGTCAAAGTAGCGGAAGTACTCGTCAACAGGTCGATATAAGGAATTGCCAACAAACCCCTGTATCACGGGACCACTGTCAGAGTGGCAAAAACACTCAAAACCTAGGTCAATATCGATGCCTGCTAGCCCCCTTAGGTGAAAAATGACCAAACTACCCCTAAGATCATTTTCGGCACATTTCTCGAGAAAGTACCGAAGTCCTCAAAATGGTAAGTCCACCTTTCTAAGATTGTCTTAAAGGCAATTTGGCATGATTAGGTGCCTTCTAGCCAGTTTCGGGCCAATTTCGAGACTTTCCAATCAAGATGACCATTTTGCCCCTCGGCATCCGAACACCCTGGGAACCACACCGGCTTTGGGTATCAAACTAGTAACCTCCCAAGAATGCTTCTTATAGTATTCTCAATCTTCCATTATTTTTCTGGATCATTCCGAGTCAATTCTGGCAAACCCGATGCAAAATGACTGTTTTGCCCTTAGTGGGCCGGTCGCCTTTTCCAACCACACCGACTCTGGGTGTCAAACCGATAACCTCTTAGGACATTCCAAATAATGTTTTCAAACTTTGAGTCTTCTTTTGGGACATCCTGAGTCCGTCTTGGTAGCTTTCCAGCCTAGTTGACCGTTTTGCCCCTAATGGCCCGGTCAACCCTTCAAACACGTCCTGTCATCATTTTTCAAGTCTAATACCTCCAGGACTCTATTCTAAGAGTTCTTGTCCCTTTCTAGCCTTCTGGGTCATTCCCGATCCTTTCAAATCATTCCTGGACTTTCCAAAGTCACTCATAGTGAAGTCAGGCTAAAAATTGCATGGTAGTCACTAGTACAAGCGCCTAAATCTTTTGAAGATACGTTGCTTGCCGACTTAAAAACTTTCTTAAGTGGCTGGCGCCACTAGTAGTAGCGCCAAGCTAAATTTTGGCCTAGCGCCACTAGGAGTGGCGCCAGAAGGGTTTTTGGCCTAGTGCCACTACAACAAGCACCAAGTTGTTCTTCTCTCTATAAATACAGGGCCTCTTCCAGCGTGAAAGGGGGTCCGAAAACTCAGTCTAAAAACCTTCATCTTCATTATACAGAGCTCGTAGCCTAAACCCTAGTCTTCTTTAGGTTTTCCAAAACCCTAGCCTCTATACACAAACCCTAACCTCCATGTACAAACCGTAACTCTCATTCACTCCCATACACTCATATACACTCATACACTAGCCTTTGAAGCCTCCATTGAAGACTTGAAGTGCTGCAACCTGAAACTCTCAAAGATCAAGACAAGCTCCAGAAGATCAAGACGAAGACTTAAGCGAAGACCGCAACAAAGCAAGAAAAATAAGGCGCACAAAGCAAAGCAAAATAAAGAAGATACAAGGTAGGCTTTCTATTTAAGTTACGCATCTTTCCCCCTCTCTCTTCCTCCGAACCCACTTGGATTTTCTTCTATTTTAATCCCCCATTTTCTTCCCCCCCCCCCCCCCTCTTGCATGATTGAAATAAGGAACTTCCCAGTCCATGTGTAGGAATAGGCTATTGGAGGTCACCGTGTCAGGGACTTTCTTTTAGTCTAACCAGAGACCACGTGGGTTCGGCCCCCTTGATAATGTGGTGAAGCCTTTAACCTTATATGTTCACGACCCTAACTTGCATTGTGCATATCATGATCTTGCATTCCTCCAAAATTCGTTTTCCAATTTGTTTTCAAAACTTGTATCAAAATTGTTTTCAAAACTTGCATTAAAAGTTTTCTTTTTCAAAATTTATTTTCAAAATCACAATCCTAAGATAATTCTTGCCTTTCCATGGCTAGGGTTACTTTAGGAAAGTGTTACATTTAAAATGACCAATATGGTCCATATTTTCAAATTTTTGTTGTTTTCAAAACCACTATCTTAAAGTGGTTCTAACCTTCTTATGGTTAGAATCGCTTTAGGAAAATGAGATATTTTATATACTTTCTAAAAACTCTCTTTTCAAATCTCTCTTTCTAAAAATCTCTTTTTGAGAACTCTTTCCAATCTCCTTTCCAAAATTGCTTTCTAAAAACTCCCTCCAAAAATCTATTTTCAGAACTTCTTTTCGAACTCCTTTCCAAAAAAGCTCTCTTCAAAATTTCTTTTCTAAAAACACTCCTTAAATTTCTTTCCTAAAAAACTCTTTTAAAAAATCTCTTTCCAAAAACTCTCTTCTCAAAATCCCTTTCTAAAAACTCCTTTTTAGGATCTCCCTCTAAAAATCTTTCCTTCTAAAAAACTCACTTTCCAAAATCTCTTACCTTGGTGCTCAAGTCAAACTTTAAAGCTAACAATTAGGAAACTCAATTTTCCTTCCCAAAAGTATGATTTCCAATCTTGCCTCAAAATCTAGGTTTCTAAAACTTCATCTTTTACATCTAAATCATAAGTTTTCAAAACCTATTTTCTATGTCAAAACTGTAGTTTTCGAAATCTAGGGTTTCTAAAACTTCTCCTTCCAAATCTATGTTAAATCAAATATTCCCTTTAGGAAACTAAATCCAATCTTCCATTTAAGAAACTAGATCCTATCCTTCGTTTTTGGAAACAAAATCAAAACACAACTTTTAGAAACAAAATTCAATCTCTTGTTTTAGGAAATAAGAATCTCAATCCTTCCTAGTCTAAACCTTTCCTAATTCACTCCTTCCTAATTTCATACCTTCCTAAACCATAAGTCTCCAAAACTTAAACTTTCAAATTTTTCCTTAAATTTTAAGCTTCTAAATCTTTCCTAATTCAAACATTTCCTAGTTCCATCCCTTTCCAAATCTTAA
The DNA here is from genome assembly GCA_033060915.1 of Euryodendron excelsum. Lineage (NCBI taxonomy): Eukaryota > Viridiplantae > Streptophyta > Magnoliopsida > Ericales > Pentaphylacaceae > Euryodendron > Euryodendron excelsum. The sequence continues at coordinate 14,813,941 of CM065384.1, read as the reverse complement.
CTTTCCAAGTATAAATCTTCAAATCTTTCTTAAACTCAAACCTTTCCTAATTTCAAGAATTTCTAAAACTCGAACTTTCAAATCTTTCTAAATTTCAAATATTTCCAAATCTAAAATTTTCTAAACTCAAAACTCTCTTACTTTCAAAACTTCCCTATTTCCAAACATTCTAAATTCAAAATTTTCCAATTCCAATACTTTCTTAAAATGAAACCTTTCATATTTCAAAACATTTCTTATTTCAAAACTTTCCTAATTTGAAAACTTTCCTATTTCGAAACTTTCCTAAAATTAAACTTTCCTATTTTGAAACTTCTCCAATTCGAATCTTTCATAAATCCAATCTTTCCCTAATCTTACAAGTCCAACATTCGAGTCAAATCTTTCTTAAGCTCAAGTCCTTCCTAAATCCTATCTTTCCTAAGTCTAGGTTTTCCAAATCTTAATATTTTCAAAATAAGTCCAAATCTTTCTTCTAAGTTCTATCTTTCTAAGTCAAAGTCTAATCTTTCTAATTCCAAATTCCAATTTTCAATCTTCTATTATAAGTTCAAATCAAACTCCTTTCTTCTAATCAAAATATTTTTCAAATCAAACCTTCTATTTTCTATCAGACTCTTGTCCGAATTACGACTGACCTTATTCCTTAAAAGAGATACGTAGGCAACCCTTATGGGTGCGGTTACAACCTTTTTCAAGCTTCTATTTCCACAATCTTTTTCAAATCTCCAATTCCACAATCTTTTTCAAGTTTCTAATTCCATAATCTATTTTCAATTTCTAGAACTCTCTTTCCAAAATCAAATCTATCTTTTTAAATCTCTTTTCAATTTCAATTTCAAATCTATCTTTTCAAGTCTCTTTTTTCAAATCAAATCAAGTTTTTTTCCAATCTATCTCCAAATCAAATCTTTCTATTGCATTTACATATCATGCGTCATGTCTTTTCAAAAATTCTTTTCTAAAGTGGATAGTGTTGGACATTTGTTAGTTGAAAACTTTCATAGGTGAATTTAGAGTGAATAAACATCTAGGTATCGTAAGGGCGGGGTAGGGTGATGGCTTAGTGCGTCTTCCCTATACGTAACCAACCTCCGAACTTAGGATCATTGTTTTCGAAAGACCAAAATGGAGTTTATTTTCAAAAAATGGTTTAAATATTTTCTAAAGGTTGCCAAACAACCTGTTTTCTTAAAAACCCTCTCTTGAGAAAGTATTTTCAAAATTGTTTTCAAAAACCCTAAGTGTAGTCTTCGGATTCTGCTTAGTTTTTAGGTGACCTAACTCACCTTAATCAAGTTAGGTGGTTACTCCAAATGTTTTCCAAAAGCCTTTTATTCAAAATCAATTTTCAGTTCAAACCTAGTCGCACTCATTCTTCTAAGCAGATGAGTTTTAACAAGAGAGTACAATATTTTTCTCGCTTGTGTATGTATTCCTTGAGTGTGAAAAATCTGGGCGCGACATATAAGACCTGATATAGCATTCTAAAAGCATTCTAAATCAATTTATTGGTAAGATATAGTTCTACACCAACACAAAGACATTAGAAAGGAATTAAACATATACTGCGTTACCTACGTGGAACAACTGATATGCGATTATTCTATTCAAATAAGTCACAATCTAAATTAATTGGCTATACAGACGCTGGCTATTTTTCTGATTCACATAAAATTAGGTCTCAAACTGGGTATGTTTTTACTTATGCTAACACTGCTATATCTTCACAATTAGTGATGCAAACATTAACTGCAACTTCTTCAAATCATTATGAGATAATTGCAATTTATGAAACAAATCGATGGTGCATCTGTCTAAGATCCATGATTTAACATATTCAAAAAAGTTGTAGATTATCTACAGTAAAAAAATACCTTGATATTATTATACGAGAATAATGAACCTTATAGTGTACAGATTAAGGGAGGCTATATCAAAGGTGACAGAACAAAGTATATTTCTCCAAAATTCTTCCATACACATGAGCTCTAGAAAAGCGGCGATATTGATGTCCATCAAATATATTCAAGTGACAATTTGACAAACTTGTTTACTAAAACACTATCAATTGTAACATTTGAAAAATTAATGCATGACATTAGTATGTGCCGTCTTAGAAATTTTTTATGAAGCAAATAGGTTTTTATTAAATAGGGAGAGTTCAGAGCATTGTACTCTTTTTTATTCGTCAAGTTTTTTTTTCACTAAATTTTTCTTAGTAAAGTTTTAATGAGGTAGTTGTAACATACCCTACTATATATTGCGGTTATCTAAGGAGAGTGTTGTGAAGTATCATTATCGTCATATATGACCTTTGCTATGGTAGCTACTGCCTTAAGTAACTCATTTGCTCATAATTCCTATTAGTATATATATAGGAGTTTGGGTGAACAATAAAAAAAAAAAAAAATTATATAAAAGAAGAATATAAAGAAAGAAAATAAAATAGAACAGAAGAAGTAGTATAGGTAATTTCTCAAAATTCATGTTACATTTTTTTTAATTTTATATTATTAATAAAAGTATTAAATAACCCAGAAGATTATTTTTAATAATTTAAATTAATATGATAAATATTTAATAATTCCTTAAAAACTATTCTCTGTCTATATTTGTCATGAATTCTACTTATCAGTTTTATAGTCTTTTACTTTTGTAACAAAAATGCAATTTACGAAAAAATATGAAAAAATCCCATAGCGTGCTATGTACTAGGTTTGTTCGGGCTGCTCGCTACGGTTATCCTCGCTCCCTATATAGACACATACAGACACATTTCAACTCGTCTCTCTAGATTTCTTGATTGGATTCTAGGGTTTCAGTGTACCACTCTGTTTTGAGCAGTAAAATAGAACAAATAAATTAATGGCGTCTTCGTCTGCTAATCTGTGGGTGTTGCTAGGATTGGGCTTGGCCGGAATTCTGATAATGACGAGAAAGCTGAAGAAAGTGGTGAAAGAAGACCTTGGGGTATTCGTGGAGAGGTTGCAGCTGCTCCCGCCGCCTCAGCCTGCACCTCCCAAAGCTCCTCACGCTTTGACTGGCCTCTCCTTCGTCGTCTCAGATGTGTAAGTAACTGAATTTCCCTTTCGGTTTGGTTGGCGAGGAACCTCAGAAAAGAAGAGAAAAGAAAAGAAAATTAAATAAACAATTTCACTTTTTGGCTTTTATTTATACCTCCACTCGACTGGGGATTATATGGCTATTTGTGTTGAGAGAATTTCAATATCACTAAACGTATAAAATAGCTACGGGTTGTCAAAGTGTTTTTTATTTGTGTGTGTCTGTGTATGCAGGTTTTTTGAAGGGCTTTTTCATTTTTATTTGTTTTTGGTTTTTTGGTTTTGTCTCTGTTGTGTGATTGTTTTGTTTCATGGAGTGAGTTCCAGTTTTGATTATTTGAGTTCTGTAATATTGTATACTGATGAACAAAATATAGTACAGTAATACTTCTAATGAAGAAAGACTCCAATCTTACACAGAATCTTGAAGGAAGAAAAAAACATTTATTTCACAAATTGATTTCATAATGAATGAATTCTAAGTTCCCTCTACTTTTCTTTTATATCTTTCTTTCTCTAGTTTCACAGCCATCGAACTAACAATTGGTTCAATCAACTAATAGAGCTCAATCAACTAATAGAGCTCTTAAATAAACTAACTGCCTTCCTGTAACTAATCCAGCTCAACTCCTATTTCGGTTTAATCTTGTGGCTTATACTTCTTTCTGCTTCTCAGCTATATATCAAACTCATTCTAGTCTCCAGTTCAGTCTTCTTGGATTGTATTATTTCATAGCTCACCTTGTAACATTCCCACCCCCTTGACATTGGCCTTGTCTGTAAGGCTCAAACTCAAGAACTCATTTAGTTGCCCTGCTTTCCCACTTTGCATCTTCCACCTTTGATACACCTTGTTATAGTTGTGGAGTTGTTTCCTCGTATCTCCATCGGCATCTGGTGAGACCATTGCCATATAATCAGAATTGTCAAGTATCTGATCCCTTTCATCCTAAGCCACAAGCGATACATCTTTCAGAAAGCATATACCCATTTCGACCAAGTCATTCAATCGCTCAGGAGTTCCAATAGTTCTTTCAAACTATACTTCAGAGAGGATTTCTGGGGTCCTTTAGAATTTCCTCCATGCAAACAAATTGACAGCAATTCACCATGTTCTCTAGCATCACACAGAACATCTAAATGTTGTTGTGCTAGCTCTGTTGTACCCGAAGTACAATGTAAGGCAGATTCGCACTCTTTAATATTTTAATATGTGCTCTTGCAAAACATGTGTAATGGATTGAACTCCAATGGCCATTGTCTTGATTGACCCAGCTGCTGCTATCTTAATAAAATTGTGAAAATTCAACAAGAAAAGCCATGGATGAGGTTGAATTTGTGATGTCTTATTGCAATTTATGCTGCATTCCAATTCTTCTTTATGAAGTCCAGGCTCGTAAAAGATTTCAATGTTGCATCTTCTGATTCTTTTATATCCTTCCTAGACACCACCACATCTCCATAATTTTGCCTCTCCTCTCCAACCACAATGACATAATTTTTGTTGTTCATATCACATTTATGATTTAACTGCTTAAGAATTTCCCTTCTTATGGCCTCATCCCTAACTGACCCATCATTCAAACCCTTAACTTTCTCCTCCTCGTGCTTCGTTTTCTTCTTCTTACCCACCTCGTCTGGCTCACTCAACATTTAATCCTTAACACAATCAAGTACCCATTGATTGTCTTGTGTTTCCTCCTCTCTCTCTGTCATTTTGTTGATAGGCATTTGGGAAGGCCCATTATGGAATTGAGGAAGATTAGTAGTGGGTGTTTCCTTTGGGAAATCTGAGGAAATTGGATCTTTGCAGATCATTCTTGACCTTATGCTAATAGCTTCAATGGAGTCCTCCTTTAATTTGGCTTGACCTATAGATTGTGTTATGTTCTTTGGCTGAAACATCTGAACATTCGATCTGATATCTTGTTTAAGCCCATTCACAAAATAGCTTAGGAATAATTCTTCTAGTAGTCCCCTATTTGCATTGGCCAACTCTTCAAATCATTCTTGGTATGCCTTGACTGTACCATGAATTTTACAGCCAAAACAGGTTGGCCAATCTCGTTAAGATCCTTTTCTTGTTTCTCTGAAATAACTTTCAAAATCCTAACAGATTATTCAGTTCCTTTCAGATCTGGAATCTAGTCCCTCCTGCCATTCTTCTTGGTTTTCACAGGCCTGAGATCAGCCTGCCGTGATACCAAATGTTACAAACCTAGCTAAGGAAGGCGACAACACCTTCTCCAATCTTACACAATAGGAAGACAACTAGATGAAATTTTATATCCGAAATTGATTTGATACAGGAGTTCTACTTTCCCTCTACTTCTCTTTTATATCTTTCTTTCTATGGTTTCACAAGTAACTGACTAACAGTAGGTTCACCCAACTAACTAACAAGGTTGCTTTGTTTCTGGAATATAGAATGGGAGCATAATAGATCTCTTTATTAACAACCAAGCGCCTGCCTTTGACTTATCAAGCTCGGCATCTGTTTCAGTTTAGTCTTTGGCTTAGACTTCTTTCAGCTGCTTAGCTCTATATCCAACTCATTCTATTCTCCAGCTCAGGCTTCTTGGATTGTCTTATTTCACAGCTCAGTCTGTAACAGAGTAGTTTGCGACACAACTTGCCATGTAGAGCAATTGAGGGTTGTGAGGTTGAGAGGGAGGAGGTTCATCCTGGCTCCCGTTGAATGATCATTTGGCATCCAAAAGTGCCTTCCAAATTGGGTTTTTTGAGTGGACATCAACTTTAGTGGAGATCTTAACTATTGATAGATTAGTTAAATGAGAGAATTACTACCTAATTGGTGTTATTTTGTCAACTGATAACCCTCAAGGAGGGAGTTAATTATTTTCTGATTTGATGATTATTTGTGATACTTTCATTCCCTCCTTTTCACATTATTTGTGTTTTGTTGAGTAATTACCTGGTATTGTGTAAGTTCAATGGGAGCAGTGATTACAAGAGAGATTGATTTGGGAAGCAGCTCCATTGTGTTTGAGGTGTTGAATTTGGTAGGAACACGATAGGACTTAGGATTACTTTTGAAGGAGCGGACCTGCTTGTTTTTTTATTTGAAAGTCACAGCGTTTGATGCTAACTTCTCCCTTCTCCTGGTTTTCGAGGAGGTGCTCTAAATCTTTTGACTCCTTTGTAAATCTTTCGGTCGTCGATGCGGGGCTATGGTGATATATTCCTTTCTTTCTTATAGTACTCTGATGCGGTTTCTTGCGCATGATATATGCATATGTGTTGCTTTGCTCTTAGCAACTATAGGGGGCTTTTTGTTCTTATAAAAATATAATATTTTACAAAGAAGATATTTTTATAAGATTACCCAAATGTGTAATCTGGCTATGATAACAATTTTTTTTGCGAAAAGGTTAGTTGAATAGGTTATGCATATTTTTTTTAAAAATGCATATGGAGAGAGAGAGAGAGAGAGAGAGAGAGAGAGAGAGAGAGAGAGAGAGAGAGAGAGAGAGATGTCACATTTCTTCTTCCTAGCCTCATGTTCCCAAGAGAAAAGCAGAAGAAAAGAAATTGAGGAGATGATTACAGAGGGAGGTGCAAAATTGACTTCCATGCCTCTTAATGTGAGAGAGAGAGAGAGAGAGAGAGAGAGAGAGAGAGAGAGAGAGAGAGAGAGAGAGAGAGATTCTTTCAATTGGCCTTAATTGATACAGCTACAAAGCGTTACGCATTTTCCGTAAAGATGCTCATAATAGCCCTTTGAAAACCCTAATAGCACCTAACAAGCTTCAAAAGTTGATTGGGCCCGACATAGTACCAATTTAAGAGTCAATTCTATGCCTACAACCTTGACAAAATTTAAATAAGAAATTGCACCAAGGTCTAATACCTCTTCATTCAATTTTCTGAAAAACATGATTTTATGTTACCAACTTTTGGATCTCGATGTTAGATATACCTTAAAGTTGTGGAATTACTATGATTGAAAGATTCTGGTTAGTATGATGTTAATGTTGTTTATGATCTTCTTTAAGCTCCATTCGATTCTCTGGATAGTCTTAGGAAAAGGATAGAAAAATTATAAGTATGTTATTGTCATTAAACTAAATATATATTATTTTTTTATCCTCCAAAATTCTAATTAGAGTATTTTTTAAACTCTGCTCAATTTCATTCGACACATTATTGTTATGTGCTATAGCTTATATGCAATTTTTATTTTTAATATGCTTTTTAATTTTCTTTGTTTTTTAGAGTTGGTCATGGATTTGCTTTAGTTTGTAATTAGAAATTAAATAGAACTCAAGTAGGACGTAAAACAAACTGAGGGGACAATGAAAAGGGAACTCCTAAACAAAAGGTTCAGTGGAGGGTTAGGACTGAAAAAGTTGCAATGGATGGCAGTTCTGGTAAAACAATTTTAGTTGGACTTGAAATTCATCCCTTTTTGACTTCTTTAGGCATGATATAGTTTTACATGGCTTAAAAGTAAACTTGGCCCTGCTTTGCCAGCATTAGAGGATTATCAACATTCTTTTGTCTATTAAAAGGATTAAAACACACTAATTAGCTTAATATCCATTTATTTGTAATGTTTTTCTGAACAGTTTGATATCTTCACCATTTTTAGAACTTGTTTAAATTTTTAAGTCTCTAATGGCCAAAAGAGCTGACCTTGGTTGGTTAGATTGCTGTCCTATTTAATATTAAGTAGCTGGATTTTTGTGGCTGAATGTTACATATGGACCTGCCTTGAATTCAATTCAATAATATAAAAAAAAATTAATGAAAAATATTTGATTAAATTATTACTTATCATTAAAGGCTTAAAGCGAATATTAATTATGCTTTGATTTACAAAGTAGAGGCCTGAAAACTTCAACTTTTTTCCATTTGGGTGTGATATTATTGGATCATTCTTGTTTGACTTACAGGCTGCTTTGGTATGCCTTTGTTGCTATTGAAAACCAAAAATATAGATGCCTTAGCTTTTTGAGTCAGATACGGCTGTTATAGTGATGTAATTGGAGTGATTTTAGCAAAATGAAGCTAATAATTTGACTCATTCTTGCATTGTATTTCTCTCCTCTGTTTCAATCTAAGAAACATGGACACGGACACAAGTAAGGAACACGACAATTTTAAAAAAATGTAGATATGACATGGCAGGGACACTTCAAAAAATTATATTTATTATATGTCATGTGTATAAATATTTTACAAAAAAGTAAAAAATGTACAAGATAACACCAATTAAAATTAAAAAATAACATACATCAACAATAAAAAAGTTATTCCATCAATACATAATACTATAAAGTTGTGAACTACCGAAAACATTAAAACGTCATCACACTTCATCAACTAATATGAAATCCATAAGAACACATAAAATAAGTTAACCACATATATTAGTCGCGTACATGTTCTTCTTCTTTTTATTCTTCTTCTTCTTCTTCTTCGATCTAACAGACTAGGGCCCTCCTCCCTCTCTCTCTCTCTCTCTCTCTCTCTCTCTCTCTCTCTCTCTCATGATCAATTTGGTTTGACAAAGATCTGCCCCTTTTTAGCTTCAAAATTTATAATTGAGCGATTGCCATATCTCTAAGGTGTTTAAAATGGGACACGCGTGTTCAAGTCGTGTCCAATTTAAAAATAAATAAATAAAAAATTGGACACGTAAAATGGAGTGTCCGACATATGGTTGTGTGTCCCACGCGTCAGTATCCGACACGGGTACAGCTCCCCCAACGGAGTGTCTGTGCTTCCTAGGTTTCAGTGACGTGTTGAAAATTGTTTCAGGGCATTGTGATGCTCTCTTGTTGAAGTCGAAAATAGTACTGTACTTTGTGATCTCAAAAACTTACTGTTTTTCTTTGTTGGATGGTTTTTATCTTATAACATTGTTGATTTGGGTTGTATGGTTTTGTAATTAAAATATAGAGTTTCAATGCATTTGTCTCTACTTTAGGCAGTTCTAATTTCTAAAACTTCTCATGGAACTGCTAAAGTAAGAAAGTTTCCAATTTTTTTCCCAGATTTGATATCGATGGATTTGTAACTGGGTTTGGCAACCCACACTGGGTACAGACACATGAAGCTGCTTCTCGAACATCTTTTGTGGTTTCAACTCTTATTGAAGGAGGTGCCACGTGTGTGGGGAAAACAGTTGTGGATGAAATGGCATATAGGTTTGTACTTGACTCTTCAAGTTTCTTAATTTTATTCTCTAATAATAACTAAATATAGGTCGCGACCAAGTGTGATGACAAGTGCTCATCCAACCTAGTGCCATAGCAAGGGTTCAAGTTATGGCAATCAGCCTTTCCACAAAAAAGTGGGGATTGGGTAGGCAGAATTACTTGCCTCTTCCACTAATAATAGTAAAAATAATATTTACGTGCCTCTCCCAGACCTTGCTATGATTGTGAGCAGGAACCTTGTGCACTACCTTTTACTCTCTAGCAAAGATGAGGTTTTGGTTTCACATGATGGACAAATGAGAAATGCCTATCTTGTGTTCGAATTACATCATGGGATTCGTTTGATATAAACGAGATAGCGTGCAGTTTGTTTTGATAAATGCCACAGTTGCTTCCCAGGTCTTAGTGATATCATATATGAGTTTAATTTAGTTGCTGTTTAGATATACTTATTGACAGTTGATTCTTCATGTTTCATTTTTAGTAATAGCGGAGAAAATATGCATTATGGTACACCCACCAATCCCATTGCTCCTGCACGAATACCAGGAGGATGCTCTAGTGGAGCTGCTGTAGCTGTGGCTGCTAATCTCGTTGACTTCTCCTTGGGTAAGCCTCACCCGATTTGGAAGACATATTTTCTCTTGACTTATTGAGTTGATCCACATTTTCTTACGTTGATGAAACATTGTATTCAGTTTCTTCTTTTTATTTGTTCTGTTATTTATTTTACACAATGGCCTTTTTTATTTAACTTTTTGGGAAAGAAAGGGGGGAGGGGGTTGAAGTTGATCTGTGGGAAAATTTGTTTGTTTGATCAACATAATAAGGCTAAGGAGCATAGACAAATCTCTTATATTGCCGTTTCTATATTGATACACGTTCAACACCGACACTCGTTTGACATGGACCAATATGTTGTGGACATGCTTCTAAACATTTGTTTGGACTTTCCATTGCGTGGACATAACTGAGATAGTTAGGGTCCGGATATTCTAGACACAAGCAAGAAGAAACTAAAATGGGGGCCAAAGATTAAAATAAAAAATGAAGTATGGATGTATCCATATTAGTCCCTCTTTTAGACTTTTTATATTTGAAACCCTAAACCTTTACAAGTTTCAATTTGTCTGTGATTGCTTGAAAATCCTAAAAGTAAGACATTAAGCGGTTTGTTGTTATCTCTTTGTCTTCTACCTTTTTTTGGGTAAAAACAAAAAAAAGAAAACATGTTTGGTAACCCAATTACCATTATGTATAGTTTATTTTATTATTAATTTGATGTGAAAAGTATTTATAGATAATAAAACAAAAAATATTAAAAATATCTTAAGAGGAAATTTCCTCAACAGCAATATACCCCACCCACGCCTTGTGCCTCTCTCTTTCTTTCTCTCTCTCTCATGATCCATAGGTGGTGGTGGGGGTGGGTGATCTCCCATGGCGATTGCTGGGTGGAAACCCCTCGTTTTTCTCTTCGGATGATCCGTAGGTGGTGGTGGGGGTGGGTGATGTCTGATTGGCGATGGGCTGAGTGGGGATCAGGGCGGTGGAGAAGGGCTGGTGTTGGTGTTTGGGGCTGCGTTGACGAAGGTAGTGGAGGAGATGGGGGCTGGGCGGTGGTAGTGATGAGATAGAAATGTTGGATGTTGGGGTTCATGGTGTTCGATGGTGATGGAGAAGGGCTGATCGTTGATGGGAAGGCAGTTAGAGGAGGCAAAGTTACCGTTGGTGGGCAAAAAATCAAAGGACTGTTAGACAAAAACATCACTAAGTTGTTGGTGGGATTCGAACTCATGAAAATGGGAGGTTACTGTTCCTCTGTGTTGTAACAGTCCCAACACTGTTTTGAAAATAAGTGAAAACAGCATTTTTTCTGTTTCCAGTTTTTGGCCTCTTTTTGTGTTTGTTTTTAGATTTGGGAAAACAAACAAAAAAACAAAAACAGTTACCAAACATGATTTTTGTTCAGTTTTTTTGAAGTTTTTGAAAACAACAAACAAAAATGTTACCAAACACTTTTTGTTTTTGTTTTCAAAGTTTTTGAATATAAAACACTAAATAGTGTTTGGTAGCTGTTTTCAAGTTTTGTTTTTCAAATTTTTGAAAACAAAAAACAAAAACTTGGAAACACAAAAAAACTGTTTTTTGTGTGGGTTTTTTTGTTTTCAATTTCCCCCCTTCTCCTCCCCCACTGCCTGTCACCACCACCTACCACCCGTTACAACCACCCACCCACCACCATCACCGACCACCAGCTACCATCGCTGCTGGCCACCTCCATCGGTCACCACTATCGGCCACCATTGCCGCCCATAGATATTTAACGAATATTTTTAATGTAAGATTAACAAAATATTAAGCAACAACTTTGGAGCTACTAAACATGTTTTCTATTTGTGTTTTTGGGGGAAGAAACAAAAGCAGAACACAAAAAAATGATAACAAAAGCAGAACAATAAAAAATGAAAACTGACACCATTATCAAACGGCCTTGGCTTTCCCATTTATTTTCCAACATATGGATGTGAAAAATGAATCCTTTGTTGCCATTTTCATATAAGAGATGAAAATTTTATTTGATATGTGAACAAGAATAACTTGTTTTCTACTTTCATACAAAAGTTCATGTAAATATTCATTTATTGCCATGTCCCCTTCATTTTTGTGTCCTAACTTTTTGGGAATTGCCACGTTGGCGTGTCCATATCATGGGGTACTCATACGCTGTCCATATCCATGTGACTTTGTTTCTTGGTTATAAGGTGATCATAGTCATGGATCTACTGTGATAACCTTGAAGCTTAGTTATCCTTTCCATGCACCCTTCCCCTAGTGAATAAAATTCATGACTTGGAGCCATGGACTTATTTGCATATTTTGGTCAAAGGCCAAGGATAACATAAGCAAGACACTAGTCTTGCAAAGGTAAAGGGTGGGTGTCCCTCAAGCACAAGGTTGCATCCTCCTACTAACTCTAGTGATGACTCATCCAACCCACTATCCATGTGTTAGCCAGTTAATCATATTTTAATATTAATTGGTTGATAAATAATGTTTAAATCAGGTGATTCCTTACTGTGGTGTTAACACTTTCTGCCTTGGTGTCGATTCCATTTGCTTTGGTGTCAACCCCATCCTCTGAATGTGTCAAGTCCAAGTTCCAGAGCACATTTTTCTGGGGTTGCAGAAGCTTGGGATCGCTTCCTCCCACTGGAGGTCTCGACTCTTAAACACCTGGGAAACTTAATAAGTTTTCACTTGTTTAGTATTCTAACTTGACCCAAACCAAGTTTAACTCTAAAATAAAGCAGATAATGAACACTTAAGTGCAAATGATTAATCAAACAACTGATCCTGGTCGTATATGAGTCCAAACTTTTAAAAAAAGCGAAAATATAAATGTTTGAAGCTTAGAACTCTACCTTTTTCAAATAATCATAAAATGTTCGAAAATACTTCTTTAAACTCTTCATCTATGCTTGTTCGATCAAAACACACTAGAACTTACAGAAATGCACCAAAACACAATGCTATATACCCAAACAATAAGTTGTGTCATCACAAATTAAAGTCATTTTGTAAATATTGTCAATTTTAATTGATAAAAGTACAGAAGGTAGTATTTTACTATATTTGTATTTGTCACTTTTGAAATGTTCCCAAAGCATCTCATAATATTTTCAAAATATTTCCGAAATGCTTATGTTTCTATGCCAATCGAAACATTGTACTGAAACAAAATTTTGTTCATGGCTTTGTTATCATCAAACCAAAACTATGAAACCTTGAGGCTAACATACAAACAATGCAAGCATACATTTAACGAAACATGGAATATATTCACTTCAAGGCATAGAATGCAAAGATGTATGCAATTACCAAGTAGTAATACCTGCTATTACATCATCTATTTGCAGTTGACCTTTTTGACCACTCAATAGGATAGGGCTCTCTGGCTTTGACACTTGTGGGCATTTCCCCCAACAAAAATTGTTTGGGAGGGAGGGAGGGAGGGAGGGAGGGAGGGAGGGGGGTGTTGGAAAAGAGAGCGTAAAGAAAATGGAAAGATATCCATTTATTTGTGGGACAGGGCCAAGGATGATAATGCCAAATAGGTTGCCTGAGATAATTTGGAAGTAGGAGGGTGGACCCATGACCAAAGCTCTTTTAGAAAACTGGTTGAAGTGCTGGTTTGATATCTAGAGAAAGGAAGAGAGGAGAGGGCAGCTATCGTAGAGTGTTTGAAACTTACTATCTATTAAAATGAAAGATGGATCCCTTGTCGAACAATCATAGGAGCCTGTCGTACCTATAAGTGCTGTTTTTGGGTTGGTACAGTAAGGAGCCTTTCACAAATGCAACTTTCTTGGAATTGGGTTGGATAAGGTTCTTGAAATTTACCTGAGTGACAAACCTTGATTTTAGTTGTGCTGGCGTAATCTGGTGTAGGTTGCTGTGGCAGATTACTTATGTGCCAAATTTATTGTGGTTTCCAAAGGCAATTTAAGGTATTGGAGGTTTTTTAATGTGCAAGGGGTGTGCTAGTAGGTCTGTGCTAGTGATGAGGCTTTGAAACTGTAAGAGGTCTTTCTGGGATGCACTAGCAAGGGAATTGTGGAGCTTTGTATTACCTATTTTTGGTATTCATTGGGTAATGCCGGGTTTGGTACTTCAACTTCTGGAATGTTGGGTTGGTGGTTGTCGATCCAAAAGAGTCAAGAAGATTTGGCGGGTGGTTCCCTTGTGTTTGATGTAGTGTATTTGGAAGGAACATAATAGGCGCACATTCGAGGAAGTGGGTTTACCAATACATAAGCTCAAGTTAGCTTTATTATCTTGCTTTCACGTTTGGGTACAAGTAGATTTGTGTTGGTCTTCCTTTGCTTTTATTGATTTCGTGGGAGATCTTTCGTTATTGTCTTGATGTTTAGGTCTTTTGTATAATCCTGGTGTGCAAGGGTTATGCCTCTTATTAGGTGTTTTCTCTAATAAAGCTACTTATAAAAAAAAAAAAAAAAAAGTAAGGTTGAGTTCTTTCTATTGTATATTCTTCCTAAACCCTATTTAATTTCATAGTGTGGACAATTCTCCTTTTTATGGGATATATCATTATGTGTTAGGTCATATGAAATAAACCTATTCATTGGGATAAATCATAAATGGTGTCTTGCATTTGGTTATAGCTAAACATCTAATTCTGTAAATTTACTTCTATTATTAATTCTACAATGTATTATAGTAATTCTTCTCTGTTTTATATACTGATTAGTGAAACCTCATTATCAATGCATAGCTTTGTAGCTGTTGATACAAAAAGCATTTGAGATTGGTGGCTGTATAAATATGACCCTTTATGTTTCTTGAACTGAAAGAGCTTTTATATTTTCATTGTTGTTGAAACCTTCTGATATGAGCATTGAGCTGGTGACTGTTCTGTTATTTGGCATCTGGTTCATTTCATGGCTTCTGTCATTTAGTTTTGGAACATTCATGTCATTATTAACAGGTTATGACAGGTATTGATACTGACGGTGGTGTGAGAGTACCTGCTGGATATTGTGCTGTGATGGGTTTTCGACCCTCATACGGGGTTGTGTCTCACATGGGGATTATTCCTGTTTCATCAAGTTTTGACACTGTTGGTATGTGTGGTTTAATTTGTATATGTAATATTAACACGAGGCTTATTACTTGTCAAAAGAAAAAAGGAAAAGAAAAAAAAAAAAAAAGATCCTTATATTACATTCCTTGAGTTCCCACTCTTTATTTTGCAATTTATTTTGTGCGTCAGTATTGAATGGTATTGCTTATTCTCTAACATGTCGTAATTTTAATCTTAACATGATATGGTGCAATGCTAATTGCTAATCAAGACTTCTTGAATTTTATATTGTTGGAAAAGGAATAATAGATTATAACTTACTAAACTCGCTAACTTCTAGATATTGTGGTGAAATAAATTATGGTATGGGCCTTGTTGATTTATAGAGGAGCAATTTTTTGTAGATGGCTTATAGTTTGCTTTTTGTATACTTTAAGTATAAAGAGGTTGCATCCCTTTTTTGATGTCTTTAATGGATTTATTTACTTGCCAAAATGAAAAAATAAAAAAATGGTATGAATCCATTTTTCTGATTTACCACTTTGGTGACAAAACACGCTAAGACAGTTATGCAACTCCCAAATGCCTCAAAGTTGAAGGATTGCATGCCGCATATGCTAATGAGTAGAGGTGTAAAGTGGGTCGTGCCAGCAATAGTGTCGTGCCAAGTGTGCTTTTTGCCGTGTTTGTGCCGGCCCGTGAAAAAAAATGTCAGGCCCGGCACGACACAGTTCGTGCTCGTGCCGTGCTATGCTTGTGCTCGTGGTCGTGTCGTGCTCATGCTCATGCTCGTGCTTGGGCCTGGGCCGTGCCTCGTGCTTGTGTTGTGCTTGTCTTCATATTAAAATTTTTTTACCAATATTGAACCCATATACATTTAAAACTTTAACAGAACAAATGAAATTAACATTTATTTATGATGGAATCCATTTACAGATATTAAATAGAATGAATAAGTATAAAAGTAAATTACAATGTGTAAAGAAACTATAGACCAAATAGAATTTGAAATACATCGTAGTTCAATAATAGAATACATATACAAAATAAATGGAACATATTTTTCATTCTTCATTTGATTCAGCTATATCTAAGTTTTGAAAATCTTCAATTATGTCGTCTGTCAAATTTTGGGCTCTAAGACTTGCATCAATCCAATCCTTCAAGCACACAATGCATTTCAAGATTTCTGAAGTTAGTCTGCTTCTCCTCTCGTTCAATTGCCTATTACCAGCACTAAAAGCAAACTCTAATGCTACTGTAAACATCGGAACAATTAGTAGATTACGTGCCATGATAGAAAACACAAGGAAATTCCTTTCATGTGTTTTTCACCATGTCAAAATATTAAAATTTTCTACCTCTTCGATGGTAAAAAAATCTATAAAATTAGTCTTTAAATATCTATAAAGTTTAGTACTTGATGAAGAACTTACAATGGATTTTCCTTTGGTGACAATTAAAGCCCAAGATGGATCACTGCTAACATTCATAGTACTTGAAGTAGAAGAAGGTCGTCTATTATTTGCATATTTAGATTCATATGTTTCATATAAGGTTGTCAATGAACTCTTAACATCATTTAAAGTAATTTTAAGTGTAGTGGTTAAATTTTCTGAAATCCCATTTAGCAACATTTTTACACCAACTAATTTAATTCTGGGATCCATTATTGCAGCTAAAAAAAAAAATAGGCGGTATATAATTCTAATATTTTTTAATGAGTAGTTTGTGATTGTAGAGAGAGAAATTGTGTGGATTGTAGTGAGACTAAATAATTTTGTGAGGAAGAAATGAAGTGAGAGTTAGTATTTATAGAAAAAATTGAATAAGCCAATTTACAAAATTATCGCTAAAACTAGCTGTTATATAGTTGTTAGGAGGGGTAATTTTCACATTTTTAATGAAAATACACATTTGCCTTTTAAACTAGTCGTTATATAGTTGTTGGGCGGGTAATTTTGACATTTAAGGGTATTTTTAAAAAAAACTAGCCGTTAGTTGTGCTCGTGCCGTGCTGGTGCTCGTACTCATGCGGTGCTCATGCCTTAACCGTGCCCGTGGCGTGCTCGTGTCTGTGCCTCTAAACACTAAGCTCGGCACGACCCACCTGTTGTGCCGTGCCTGCCACGTGCCGTGCCATGCCATGCCATGCCGGTGAGGTGGTGTGCCGTGCCTCGTGCCGTGCCGTGCCGGCCCAGCCCGCTTTACACCTCTACTAACGAGGCCAATTCTCTCTGTCAAAGACAGTTGTGGAACTCCCAAATGCCATAAAGTTGAAGGAGTGCATGACCCGCATATGCTAATGAAGCCAATTCTCTCTTTCAACATGCATAGTTATTCCCAGTTCACATTGTCATATGGCAATAATTGCCAATCTTGTGAATCACTCCCATATCCCCACTCCATTTGTAGTCTGAGCATTCATTTGCTAGCAAAATGCATCCTATTTTTTTCCCCCTACCTGCAACAGCATTATGGGATTGGGATATCGACTGCATAAGAATCAAGGATGCAGACAACGATAAGAGAAGAACATGCTGACGTGGCAATTTATGAGAAATCAGGACACAGTCATAGACACAGTGGGGAGTCAGCAATAGTGACAGATATGTTATACATAAATGAAAATCATAACTTATTGAATTTTTACATGACGAATATATATATTAAGAAATCATTTTCATATTCACCTGTTGGGAAAGAAATGTGAACAAGAAGTCTTAATATGTATTTTGAAAGCTTTATTCCCAAAAGCTTTGGATGTTAGGGTTCCCAAAATTAAAAGCCTAAATGAGAGAGAAGAAGGGGGGGGGGGGGGGGGGGGGAGGTGGGTATGGTAATAGTTGTATATAATTGATAATCGACCCCAAAGTTGTTTACTTGTTTTCTTCAAACATGTGTAAAGACTAATTTGTGTTTCATGTGTGTCTAAGCAGTAGGCATGCGTGCCCTTGAGTTTCTGAAGCATGTCTGGCTCTAAAAAGATTAGAAAAACAATAGGTTGTACTTGTTCCTAACACCTGTGGGGCAGTGTCCAATGAGTTTAAGTGTCTGACACATTCGACACAGACCTTATTAGAAGTGTTCTTCCTTCTTAGTCCACTGCTTTCCGTGATCTTAAAAAAATATTGGCTAGCAACTAATAGAACACTCCCATGTAAAATAATTGCCCATGAGTCCCAATGTAAAAGAAAAAGTTGATAACTCTCCAAAAAACCTACCCTGCCTTTCTTGTGATTAAGCCAGCAATAAAGGTGTTTATATGTCCTTCACTCATCTACGTCTAAGGAGGGAAGATACTCCTACAACATACTCTTTGATCAGACACTAGTAGGACATCATTGTTATCCCATATTTGTTTCAGGACTGCCATTCAACTTCTGTGAAACTTCAGTCTCAAGGGTTTATGTTGTCCCTCACTCTCCTACATGTAAGACACTAGCATTGCTAGAAGGACACCATTGTTATGTCATCTTGCTTCAAGCTTGCCATTCAACTCTCTCTCTCTCTCTCTCCGCGAACATCTTCAGGATTTTCTCATCTGACAATGGCTTCTCCAAGTAATAACTTCTTTTGTAAGCTGCTGAACTCTGTGGCATCTACCATTCGAATTACCTTCAGGCTAATGTCACCCTCTCTAGTCAACTCCTCATCTATCTATATTTTCAGGGTGTTTTGACTTTTTGGAGCATTTGTGATTCTTTAAAAGATTTTATGTTGTGTCTCCCTCTTCAACCACAAAGCCTTCAACTTTGCATATGGTTTGTCCCTTCCATGTCTGCTAATCTTCTTCACTCCACTTCCCCCTTAATGCCCTGTCATGTCGAAGGAAGTCTTCCTGCATCCTTACCTATCAATTATCTTTTGTGTTGCTTCTAAACTCACCTCTGTATTTTGTAGCACCTTCCTATTCCTCTTCTTTAGATCTTTTATCAATATTACTAACTTGAAAGCAAATATGTATGAAACCCTTCACTTTCCCAAATGTTCTTATACCTCTTAGCGAGTCCCTTCTATTTAGTGATAAAGGCAACATGATTTAATGGTGGTGTAGAGACGTTTCCTATCTATCTTTTTCACCACTTTTTGTTCCATTTGACAATTACACCCCCACTTTGGCAATAGCCCTTAAAATGCCCTGTAGGATGTGCTATTCCACACACTTCTCACTATATTCTTTGCAATTTCTTCGATCTTAGCATCTTTAAGGGAGAGTAGTTCAAGGAAAGGTTTCCTTCCTTGGCCAAAGGCATTAATGGCTTCTTGCTTTCAGAGGGAGAACAATGCTATTAGTTGGGATGTCACATTCAGAAGGAATCTTCAAGACTGGGAGGTTAGAAACTATGTAGCCTTTTTGCAAACTCCTTAATTTGAAAAAAGGGGTTGGTGGAAGGCAGGACACTTAGAGATGGGTTGCTTCGAGAGATGGGAAGTTTGGTGCAGTGTCTTTCTTTGGTGTTGTTGGAAGAGCACAGCTGTTTCATTGGAAGTTGATTTGGTCTAGTGGAGCTCCTATAAAGTTTGCCTTCTTTGTTTGGTATGCTTCTCAGGAGAAAATTCTTACTATTGATAACTTGATTAGGAGGCGGCATATTTTTTTGAACTGGTGTTGTTCGTGTAGAATGGATGGAGAGTTGGGAAGTCATATCTTACTTCATTGCGAATGGACTAGAGAGTTTTGGGCTCTAGCTTCGACTTTTTTTGGGATGAGCTAGGTGTTCCTCAAGGAGCAGTTTGAGATTTTAAAAAGTTGGTGGGGTGCTAGAGTTGGCAAGAGGAAAAAAGAAGGCTTGGCAGCTTGTGTCTTTTTGTTTGCTTTGTTTAGTTGGGAAGAAAGGAATAGGAGATCCGTTCAAGGGTCTGAGCAGCCGTTGTATGCGTTGAAAGCAATTTTTGTAGATAGCTTCTTAGCTGGCTCTCTTGCTTATAGAGCTTTTTCCGTATTCGGGTTGCATTCCCTTGATGCGTTTTAATGATATTTCTTTACTTTTTTTTTTCAAAAAAAGGGGGGGCCAGGTCCACCACTTACAGGTCATGTTGTCTTACATGTTATTTTAGTGGAATTTACATGTGGTCTTCCTGGTTTGGTGGAATTTCATGTGATCTTACATGTTCTCTTACTCGAATTCCATCACCACATGACAATCACCAATTTCATCAACACTACAGTCACACGATTTCATCAACACTTCCTTTGCTGGACCATCTAATCCTTTAAATTCTGCTGTACAATTCTTAGAGCTGCTCCTTCCTCTTTCTCCACTTCCTTGTACTGAAACGGAAATATTCAGCTTCTGCAGCTTTACCTATTGGACAACCTCTTTTCTTTTTGTTGTTTCTTCCCTTGACCTCTCTACCTATTCTCAATAGCCCAACCAATCTTATTGTGTTGCCCTCAAGCCCTTCAAATAACACTCATATGCCCTTCATCCTAGGTTGACACTTATCTTGAAGGTCGTTTACTGCCTATCTTGAACTTATTTGATGTACCCCAAGATGATTAAAATTGTTACTGGTGTGCAATCAATCGTGATAAAAAAATCCCAAAACAACCCTGTTAACAATTATGAACCATGCTCCTTTTCTTCTTGATAAATTTTGTCTCCGTCTGGTAGGCCTCCTTTTCATTCACATCCATTAAGGATTACAGCCATATAATTATCTGCATTGAGTGCTTCACCAATAGAACATAATCACGGAGAGGCATTGTCTATCTGCATCTCCTCTTTTCTTTGTGGTGCAATTGAATCCTTGAGAACATGATGGAACGATTTATATGCAATAGTGTCTCCTAGCCCCATAGCTGTATTCTCCCTGATCTGGTAGGGTACTCTTCCTGCATTTCCATTTCTCCTTCCAGTTTTTTGAGGACTTCTTCCAAGTGGCTCCTTGGACTTGGTTTGCCTACCATTTTTGTTCTCGTATGGGTTGTTGATTACAGACTTATTGGCCAACCCAAAGATCCTATTATGTTTTGAACTAACACAATGTTCTAGCTATATCCTCCTCTGTAAGCCACTTTTCTTCACTGCCCAATTAAAGTCGTCTCTCACCTGCTAATGTTTTGAATCTTTACCCCTAGATCCAGCCCACTGTCATCAGCTGAGCCTCAGGCATATTGACGTGCCCATGTCCCTCACTGGTATTCTGCTTGCATCTACTTATCTCAGTTGTTCGGTTCATGATAAACATCTTCCGTCCTTCTCCGGTCATAATCTCCACCTTTGCCCTTTCCACGTGATCCCTCTGCCAAATTGACCTTTTATTTGACTCCAACATAGCCATTTCCACCAGAAGGTCTCCATATGGGAGAGCTTCCAGTTCTCCTGGCCTTCAAACTACCTATTGTTTTGGACTTGTTGCCAGTGACGGTATGACTACACCAATTCAACTATGTAGCACATGATATTGTTTGTCTCCAAAAGAAATTCTGGCACTAAACTTCCTACCTCAACAACCGTCCTGACATTGTCTACTCCTCCCAAAACTGCTTTTGGTGATGCTGAATCTTGATAGAAGTTATCAACTGCCTCTAATGACACCAATACCACAGATTCATTAGGCACCAAATAAAAATTGAATGCAAACAAGTTCAAATGTCTGTGCATCAGTCTGATGCTTCCCTTTTTGTTAATTCCCAAGGCCCAACATCCTCTGAGCTTCTATTTTTTATTGGAGTTTGAACAATAGTAATGAGTCAAGCAACTGTAAAACCCCTACCTAGTTCCTATTGATCATTTATGTGTTGCTCACTCTTGAGGCCTACTATAATGAACTACCTTGTTTCTCAAATTTATCTACTCTCTTGCCCTCATTGCGCTTTTCGATCGAGAAACTTAAACCCTAAGAAGCACGGATACGGACACGGACACAGATACGGACACGGGACACGGCAATTTCAAAAAATAGGGAACACAGATACGGCGGGGACACGGCAAAAAATTATTATTTTTATATATTTTATTTTCCATGTCTATAAATATAACATTCACCTACCACTAAAAATATTAAAAAATTCAATACTCAATATAATAGACAACATGTCATCAATTCATCATCCATCAAGCATAGATAAAAACACAAGTTAAAGAAGATCATCATCCAATACATTATTAGATTCATTACTATCTAAAGCATGAACTAGCAAGCATCCAACTTCCACCAAAACAAGCAGCAGAAAGGGCAGTGAATAAGAAAAAGAAGAACACAAAAAAGAAAGAAAAAAGAAGAAATATAGTAGCAGCATATCTGGACAGTGAAGAAGAAGAAGAAGAAATGTTTTGATTTGGGATATTTTGTACATTTTATATTAAAGTTAAGAAAATTAAAAAATATAACCCATTTAAAAATTTTCATAATTACACTTCAACCCCTGCCGTGTCCTAAACGTGTCCTAGCCGTGTCCTCGACGTGTCCCAGCCGTGTCCCCGGCGTGTCCACAGCTTAAAAAAAAATAAAAAAAACAGGACACGCCACCTGGCGTGTCCGACACGTATTTTGGCGTGTCCTAGGAGTATCCGTGTCCGCGGTGTGTCCGACACGCAAACGGCACCCTAAACGGTGTGTCCGTGCTTCCTAGCTTAAACCTGTTGTTGGAGTTCACTTTTCAGAATAAAGCAATCATCAGTAATGCACAGCTTTAGTGAGGCTAGAAGCTTCCATATGGTTCTTCATCTACTTTCTCAAATAGAGTATTCCACAATCACATGCAGTGAAGATAAACCAGAACTGTTTGGAAGAGATTTACAATAAAACCATTCATCTTTTATGGTCTAATTTTTTAGTGAACTTTAATTTTTATGTTAATAAAGTTGTATTTTTCAGTGTGAAAAGTTTGACCAAGTCGACTTTATAAACGCTTGTAATTCAGATTGATGTTTGGTTCTTAGATTAACATATTATTTACTAAATTAATGTGAGCTTACATTGTTTAAATCTTTCCATGTGAAATTGTTTAAGATGTTTGTGTATGTGCACGTTGTTGTGTATGCACCTTGTTCCATTAGTTTCTCTCTCCGGCACATGATCTTTAACATCACTCTTGCAGGATGGTTTGCGAAGGATCCCAATATACTACGCCGTGTTGGGCATGTGCTTCTGCAAGTCCCATTTGCAGTTCAACGTAATCCTAGGAATATTATAATAGCTGATGACTGTTTTCAATTACGAAAGATTCCCGCTGATCAGGTTGCTCAAGCGGTGATTAAATCCACCGAAAAACTATTTGGACGTATGTTCTTTTTGCTGTATTCTTATTTGTTATAAGTTTATAATAGATTTTCTAGTTTTAACTTTTCCATCAAGGCGTCCTGCTGCTTAAATTTTTTATGGCGCTTTCTCAGGACAAGTTTTGAAGCATGAGAATCTTGGAGACTATTTGGATTTTAAAGTTCCAAGCTTGAAAGCATTTGATAGAAAGAAGTCAAATGGGGAAATAAAATATTCTTCGATAAAATCGCTAGCAAATGTCATGCAATTAGTTAAAAGGTGAGATTGGTAATTTTATTTTTATGATAAGTAATATGCCATTTAGTTTTAATTAATAATATTTGGAAATCATCATATTGCAACTTCTGGAACCTTAAATCCGTTAATTAGTTTCTCTTTGATCAGCACTATGTCTTATTACTTTTGAGGCTTTCCTGCTTGAGTGGCATTTTAATGCAGTCCTCTTTAGATTTTATTAGTTTTCTTTGATTTGTGGGTTATTTTGCTTCATTCAGACTTAACTACTTTTATTTTTAAGTTCTTTTTTCCTTTTCTTAGCATGTTGCTGGGTTTGGTTTTCATGCTAACACTGCAATTGCGTTCTGGAGAAGGGGGATGTGTGGTTATGGGAAGCTTGAGTAGGAGCTTCTGAGTAAAGCAGAAACATTACAAGAAATGTATAGGGAGCACCAAGTATAACATGAGAAATCTGGAAAAAATAAAGAATAATAAGGCACATAATTACAAAGTTGCCACACATGCAAGCATCTTAACATAGAAATCAAAGTGACATTACTGATGATTGCTTTATTCTGAAAAGTGACATGCATCTAATCATCCAGTGTAAAAGCTCCAATGTGATTCTAATATCGATCATTAATGGCATATAAATAAATAGAAGAGGAAAAATCCTAATGTGACATGAAAAGGAAAAAAAAAAGGGAAAAGAAAATAAATGAAGCAAAGAGGGAATGAAATTGGAATGATTTCAATAAACAAAATCGATAGATATGCAAAAGATTTTGATCAACAATTGGAGAAATGCCCCAAAAGCTGGTAGCTTTGCATAACTCTCTCTCTCTCTCTCTCTCTCTCTCCCCTAATATATATATATATATATATATGTATTGGTATATTTTGGCTTCCATGGGGGCTAGGGGACTGGGATGTTACATTTAAGTCAAATAAGGCTAGTGAATGATACTTTTGACTTTTCTTTTTTTTTTGTCTTCATTTTTGGTCTAAACTATGTTCTTGAACTCCAAAATGTTCCCATCAAATTCAAGATCTCTTGGTAAGTCTAATTGAAGTGATGTAGGACTACTGTTGTAGACACTCTTGTATGAGTGGTGAGCCCAAAACTAATGCAAGGCTGCATCTGAGGGCAATATTTTATGGTTGAAATTGATGCTCTCTGTGGCAGGAAAAAGTTGATAAAAACATGTATGGTTTTACGGTTTCTGCGGGGTAACAAAAAAATAGTGTTTTGGGATTGTAATTAGACAAGAATAGAGGACGGTTGGCTGTGAACAGTACCCAAGAGGTCTGTTATGTTTTTTTTAGGCACTAGGGTTGAGAAGCTATGGTGGGTAATGAATTAGGGTGGAAAACTTGTTTTAAATGCTGATGTTTATGCAATATGGAGAGAGAGAGAGAGAGAGTAATTGGAGAATTTTTCAACATGAGTCTAGAAATGCCCAAGTTGTGCTGTCGGATGCTATTGGTAATGTTGGGAACTTATGTCAGTCAAGGACTTGGCAGGAGTTAGTGACAGCAGGTGATTTCAGCAAGAATGGAACCTTCCAGACTCGATATTCAGAGATTAGGCTAGGGGGCTGGTTGGTTGTTGGTTCTGTCCTGCTTAGTTTGCTTTGCGTACTGGTTGTTGCTCAGTGGTTTGGGTCAGGTTGTTTGCTTTGGCTAGGTCCATATCAAGCTGGCAAATGTCTTGGGTGGCACTTATCTTTTGTGGCTATTGGTATTGTTTGATTCCTTTTGTTTGCATACGTGTAGGTTCAGTCTAGGGCTAGGCCATGTCTTGGCTGGTGGTATGTTTATTTCATCATAAGTCAGATCTGTAATTTATTTTGTTTTCTAGAGGTCTAGGCCTTGTTTCTATGGTTTGTTGCTGGTTGTGCCCCCCAAACCCCCCCCAGCCCCCCCCCCCCCCCCCCCCCCCCAACAATCTTTTCTTGAGATGGGCTCCAACTGTGCTTGGAATGCCTGGGTTATGCCTCTTGTAAACATGTTTTTTCTCTTTTTTCTATTTAATACGCTTACCAACCCAAAAAAAAAAAAAAAAAAAAACCACCCTTTACATCATTTTCAGAGCACTAGCAAAATGTGAGGCAAGTGTTCTTGCCAATTGTTTGTTGGCTGAATCTCTTTTCCACCCTTTTTAAGGACCAGGTTTGATAAATTTATTTGAATTCAAAGGATTTTCTTTAACTAGTGAAGTTGCTCTCAGGTTTCCTCTTAATTGCTTTTTTTTTTTTTTGGGTGAATAAATCTGTTGAAATCAAAATCAACTCCCCAAAATTTTTTTTGTTATCTCCAATCATACAAGTTCTTTTAAAAATCGTGCTTGAATCCCTATGATGTATTGTTTGGTTTGGGCCTTCGATCTTGTGCAGAAGTTAGTTTGTCTTATCATCTTTGCAGTTTGTAGTGCATGCTTCTCTCAAATATCATTTCATGATCTTAATAAAATTTTATGAACATCATCTGAAGTTTGTTTTAATCACCCTTAATACAGGCATGAGTTCAAACATAATCATGAAGAGTGGATCAGCTCAGTGAAGCCTACTTTAAATCATATTATTGCAACACAGATACATGAAAGGTTGGAGATTTCAGATAAGGAGATTGAGAACTGCCAGACAGTTAGGAATGAAATGCGTGTAGCCTTGAACTCCCTTCTAAAGGTACTGCTTTCTGCTATTTTATTTTTCTGCTTGTGGGATATATGATTAGAATTCAACTCTTAAAACAGCTCTCCCATTTGGATGCCATCACAGCACTTTCTGTGCCCTGTCATTCTACTTTTGCTTCCTAACGGCAAAATTGTTGGGTCAGGGCTTCGAAGTTTAACTACTAAGTTTGCGCTATTGTTTGTTTAACATAGCTTAATGATACTTGTAGAAGCATCAGCAAGTCTTATTCTTCCTTTTCCACCTTTTGATTATGTTGCTTGCTTTATGTTGTTTTTAACCTTACAACACTTTGAGTGATCTTACAATGACATGTTTCTTGCAAAAATCATATTTGCAATTTGTACTTCCACTTTATGACGGCTTGATTCTATGTTCTTGAAACTAACATCTTGTCTGTAACATGTATTTCTATTGCTTGCATTTTACCATTTACAAGATCTGAGCGTTCTGTATATGTTGAGATTGTTTCACCTTACTGGCAGAAAACATACTTTCAAGAATGTAGATCATTTCTCCAAATTTACAATTGGCTTTGTCAACATTTTTCACACACCTGATGTGGGAACTTAAAGACATTTCCACCCCTATACTCTATAAATGTAGACAGGGATTGCATTGTCAGTTGCATGGTTTACTACACTATCAACATGTTAGTGACTGGTTTACTCTCAATGATTCTTCCCACACATGCATACCCTCGCACGCAGACTTTTTTAATGTTGTAAATTACATGTAAAGGCATGGCATTTCTATGGATCTGAGGTTGTGTCCAATGTTTCATGTCTCAGTCTTGATCTGACAGTCCTTTCAGTATCTGTGGATCATAGACTAAATGTCTGCTGCCAGCATTGGTGTTGTCATTTCAATTTGTTAGTCTAGGGCTGCTGTTTCCCTTATGCTTCTTGTTTTTCCATATGATTTGGATAGGATGATGGAATACTGGTGATCCCTACAATTGCTGACCCTCCTCCAAAACTTGGCGGGAAGGAGATTTTGTCAGAGGACTACTTGAGTCGTGCGTTTAGTCTGTTGAGTTTAGCTAGCATGTCTGGTTGCTGTCAGGTGAAAGTGAAATCCTCTCTATCTATTCAGGAAAGCAAAAGCTTTATCAGTTTCTTTCTTTTTATCTTTTTTGCAAAAAAGAGGTTTTGTGGTTCCCTGAGATTGTTGTGATCTTAAGTCCTTGACTTAGTTTTTCTACACTCATGTAACTATGCTTTCATGCTATATTATTCTATTCTTGCTCATGCTACTCTATTCTTTATAGGTCACTTTACCCATGGGATTCCATGACAAATGCCCGGTTTCCGTGTCCCTTGTAGCTAGGCATGGTGGTGATCGGCTTTTGCTAGATACTGTGCAGACCATGTATGCTTCTCTGCTGGAGCAGGCTGATATAGTTGCAAAGTCCAAATTATCAGCTAACATTGTCACCCAGGAAACATACGCTGAGATTGCTAAAGAAAAGGTGATATGCTGTGATAGAACTATTAAATTCTTTAAGTGCATTTCGTAGTGCACATTTAGCTACCACTTGACTCCTAAAAAAAAGAGCTTTGGAAAATATCTAAATTTTCCAGTTAGAGAGACTTGGTTTATCACTGGATTATGAAGACGATCACTGTGGATGACTGTAACGGTGGTAGGTGTATGTGTACCTTCTGGGAAGTATGATGATCATTTAACAGTTGTCAAACCAGTCAGAGAGCGGAAGGGCGAGAGTTAATGGCAGCCAAAGAGAAGAGAGAATGAAGCAAGAGAGAGTCTGTTAGACCACTCAGTGTATTGATCTGAGAGTCTGATGATTGAAGGGGAGGGAGTCCTTTATAGAGGTGATGGGGCATAGGAGGGAGAACCAGCCCGTGACGGGTGTGATGACATGTTAATCAAACAGCACCTTTTTATCATGTAGTTGCTAATTCATCCTATATATCATCCTGCTCATTTAGTTGGATAGTGGGTTTGTCTGATGGCAGTGTCTTGACAAACTTGTTGATTTCTGGCCTTGGAATTCAACATACCCGTTAAGGAATTTTGATTTAGAAAATAATTCCTTGTTAATTTAAAACTGAAATGCTTTAAGTGCCTTTATGTGTTTATATTGTGAACCTTACAATGTTGTTCCTTTGCAGTGGATGTCTTTGGCATGTCCTCCTTTTTTATGGCTGATTTAATTTATTTTTTGGAATTTCCTTTAATAAACAATCAACATGTCTTTTATGTTAATATCTTTAGGAATGGGCATCAATGGTATTATAAGAGAGGATCCATAATGGTTTCACAATGTCATCCTAAATCTGTCTTGGTAGTTTGCTTTCTTGTGTATAAGCGTGTGTATATGTTTTTGCATGCACACATTTATATAGCAGCAATAGGTGATAAGGATTTCTTTCTTTCTTTTCCATTTTTTTTTTTTTTTAATATGTTTCACAGGAAGGGCATCTTACACCCATCTTGGACAATATCATAGTTCTTCCTTTGTTCCATTGCCTCCTAATGATGTACATTGAGAAGCTCATTTTGCCAAGGCCATGTTGGCTTGTGTACTTATCTCATGGCTGTCTTTCTTACTGAATTTCATCTTGATAGGAGATTTAAAGCTGTCTTGTTGTGTAGTGTTATAAAGTATAATGTTATTATATAAGACGTAAATTTTAGAATGATTAATAACCAATCAATAAGATATTTGGCATGCAGTGTCTAATCCGATGTTTGGCCTATGCTGTCAATGGGTATATGGATTCATGGATTTTTTCCAACTAATAGTTTGAACCATGACTTGTACATACGAGCTTGAATGGGGTAGGATAGTTAGGGAACCATAGGATACCAGGACAAGAAATGGGTGTAATGGATTTTCACAGAAGTGTTGGTTGTTTTAAATAGCTTAAATATGGTAAGTTGGCGGGCTTGAGAGTTGATGGAGGCTATGGTGTCATAAATTTGTATGAAAAATCTTTATGAAAGAGGGTCAGTGGTGGGATTTTAATGCCTCTTACTGTCCTAAATTTTGTTGATTTGACAAAAAATGAAGGGCAGTGGATTTGAAGCACTATTGCCTATTAGCTCAGTGGCTTCATCTGCAAGCTAATAGCCAAAGTTTTGGCTTTAAGATTGAAGGGGGTGATGAGGAGGGTCTTTTTAGATTTCCAAGATACCATTGTTGAAAGTGGGCCAATGCTATTTTAAGAAAAAAGACCTATTCTGTCAAAGGAAGATTGAAGGGGGTTGTTCAACCAAGCTTAATAGGTTAAATAGTTGTGAAGGTTATAAAAGCATTGTGGAGACAGGTGGTTGAGGAGGAGAGATAGGAAGGGGGCCCAAACATTGCTTGAGGTGTGAGAATTCCATGTGGTTTGAGTTGTGGAAGGGCATCCATAAGTGGTGGGAGCTAAGAAACACAAACACATCTAAGGAGCCGTGTTCATGGACACCAAAACTCACTAGACACGCACCGACATGTGTCAGACACGTCCATATCTATCCTGTTATTTATTTATTTTTTTTATCATTTTAGAATTGGACACACATCACTCGGGGACATGCTTGACTAATGAAACACAAATGGGTCATAACACAAGTTTGAAGAAAATAATTTTCGGATCATTATTGGGAATAAAATAACATGGATTTTTACCTATTAATCTCCCTCATTTAATATGGATTTGTACCTGTTAATCTCCCTCATTTAATATGGATTTGTACCTGTTAATCTCCCTCATTTTAGGAACCCTCCAGCCTAAAACATCCAAGTTGTTTTGGAATTAGTGGATGCTTTTGCCAGATTGTTATGTCATGCAAGCCATTTCTTTCCGTAAGAGGCAGAGATGGTACTTTTATGTGGAAAGCCTCGAGGAATGACATTAAGGTGGACACTGTCTACTTAGAGAGTTTACCACCCCCATTTCTTTTTCCTTTTCCTTCATTTTGTTATTTATTACTCAGTGCAATGTTCGATGACTGGAGATCTATGGTTTGTTTATCATCTCCTCTTGGTGTTTATTGAATATTGAATTTAGTGGAGAGCTGTGCATGGGGTGTTGGGGAATTCACTTGGGGGTAAGGTTATTGAGAGTTATATACCAATATGGATAGCTGGGCTCTTTTCTTGGGGTTAACACTGAAGATTGTGATGGCAAGGAGCTCTGAGGCATACATTAAATCATAAGATTAAGTTTTTGTTGTCCTGGACCTTGGGAATGGTGGCATATTCTTCTGGTATTTTTTGATTTCTTAGGAGGGTATCTAGTCTTTTTTGGGGTTTCCTATTCTGGATGCTCTAACAGTTATGGTAATAGGGTTTCTCACCCACAAAGGAAGGGAGAGCCTGCCCTCATACATATTTGAATAGAAAAGGCAACATGTACTTTCTGGTGTGTGCTTCATCTAGCTAAGCATAATTTGAGCATGGCTATTTCATGTCCCTGTGATGATTATAACTCTGTGCTTCTCTATTTCTTTTTCTTTTGATGAACAGATTGACATCTCATGTGCTTTTAGTAAATTTTAATGGCAATTGAATTTGCTGTTCTTCTGTGTTTCATACTCTATTGAAGTAACGTGAGAAAAGTATGATAATTCGGTTTTAGGAAAATAAGGTTACTGCCAAACTTGAACAGAGGAATTTTATTGCCACTAAGTGAGATATCAGCATTTCCTGCTTTGTTTCTACTTCCATTTTCTCACTATAACTCATTATTACCTGCTTTTTTTAATTATTTTCATTCAGGGTAACCAAGCATTCAAAGATAAACAGTGGCAAAAGGCAATCAGCTTTTATACAGAAGCTGTCAAACTCAGTGGCAATAATGCAACATATTATAGTAATAGGGCAGCAGCTTATTTGGAATTGGGAAGGTACTGTCACTTTCTTGAAAGTTTACTGCCTTGGCTAATGTATTGTATAGGTTTGATAAGTTTCTTTTTGTTCATCTAGCTTCCTCCAAGCTGAAGCAGATTGTACTAACGCTATCAATCTTGATAAAAAGGTGACTTCCTTTCTCAGTGATCAACTTCCTATATAGTGACTATGCTATTTTTTTGTGCTTATGTGAGGCCCCACAAAGCTCCTCTTATATCTTACTTATTATTTTGACATAAAGCATTATGCTACTGTGCAGACGTGGACACGTTATTTTTGCAAGATTTAGGGATAATTTTCGCTGTGTTCTTTCCAAGATTTGGAATGTAGAAATATGAGCAATTTATGAATTAATTCTGCAGTGATGGTTTTAGGCTTGAGTTTTTTATGCAAAGTTTATCTCAACCACTTCTCTGGCAGTGAATGTTAAGTATGTGTTGTTACACGTACGTGTGAAACTTAAATTTTCACAGTATGTGTTGTTACACAGTATTTGCTCCTGTTTAGTTCCCAGAATGGCGTCTGAGGTATAAACTAGGGATTAAACATCAATGAACAGTAAAATTAACTATGTAAGCATGGTATCATCTAGGGGCTCAGTTTTCTAGGATTTCATAGTCAGTGTAGGATACTACTTTAGTAATTAGACATTATGATCTCTGGGATAACTTAAATTTCCTTGGGAGGGAATTTGTCCAGGGCTCTAGGCACTTTTATCAGAAAACTGTTTCATAAAGGCAGCTAGCTGCTAGATATGGAGGACCCTGCCCATTGTGCCTTCGGCTCATGTGTTGTGGAGTGTCTTCCTCCTGCGCTTCTTCTTGCTTGTGTCCTTGAGGCTTGACTTCGTTGATCTAAAGTCTGGAACAATGGTGGTCTGTTCATATAAACCATAGAGTTCGAATATTTAAGTATATCTGTATACAAGAGTGATTTCCTTTTAAGCAGTCATTAGTAATGAAACATAACATTGTTAGCTACATATTTTTTTCTTTTTTACTTTTTGAAAATTATTTTATTTGAATTAATAATGTAAAAACATAGAGTAAGTAATTCGGTGTTAGATATGCTGTAGTCCTTTCTTCAATCTTCTTGTACTTCATAATTATTTTTGATCATGTCAGTTATGAATTCATTATTGTTTTACTTTTTGTATGTTTCTTCTAATAAATAAGAAAACTCAAGGAAAACTACAAGAATTTTTCAGATAAAAAATTCTGTGTGTTGAACTGGAACGACACCAAGTTTTATAAATACATTAGAAAACAGGCATTGCTACGATATTAGCATTTTTATGACACTTTCCTGGAACCTTATTTGCTTTGCTCCAAAAAAGAAAAAAAAATTTGTCCCCCTCTTTAAGCGTATATACCACCAGTCAGGTAAGAAGCACCAATATGGACACGGACACGGATACGGATACAGACACAGATATGGACACGAGACACGGCAATTTTAAAAAATAGGGGACACAAATACGGCAGAGACATGGCAAATATTTTTTATTTTTTATATATTTTATTTTCCACAAATATAAATATAACATGCACATACCATAAAAAATATCTAAAAATTCAATACTCAATACTCAATACTCAATAGAATAGACAACAAGTCATCAATTCATCGTACATCAAGCATAAAAGAAGAGACAAGTTAAAGAAGATCATTATCCAATACATCATAAAAGAAGGAAAAAAATAAGAATTACAGCAGCAGCAAATCTGGGCAGAGAAGGAGAAGGAAAAAATAAGAATTATAGATTAGCAAATCTGGGTAGAGAAGAAGAAGAAGAAGAAGAAGAAGAAGAAAAAGAATTAAAATTTCGGCAAACAAGAAGAAGAAGAAGAAGAAAAAGAGGAAGAACTGAAATTTCGGCAGACAAAGAAGAAGAAGAAGAAGAAGAAGAGCTTACCTGATCCAGTGGTGTGTTGCTGCTGCTTTTTCTACTTCGCACTTCGCCTCTTTCTCCAATTGAGCAGCAACTAGGGCTTGTACAAGCTCCAACGATGAAATGTTTTTGATTTGGGCTCTTTTGTTACAAAATATATCCCATTTTAAAATTTTCAGAATTATACTTAGACCCTCGCCGTGTCCTAAACGAGTCCCAGCCGTGTCCACAACTTAAAAATAATAAAAAAAATAGGACACACCAGGTGGCGTGTCCGCGGAGTATCCGTGTCTGCAGTGTATCGAACACGCAAACGGCATCTCATTTGATGTGTCCGTGCTTCCTAGCTTATTATCTATATTTCTTGAAGTGGCCTTTTCTAAGAAAGGTTTTCAAAATAGCTTTCACGTCCCTGCCACAACTGTCTTGTTCGGAATAATTTTCGTCTTTCTTTGGATACAAAGTAAGTTTTCAAGGACAAGGCTAAACTAGCAGGCTCTACCAGAGCAGATACGTAATGATTCACCGTGTTGCTTTTATTTCTTTTGATAAATAAATAAACGTTATTAATATAAATGCCAAAACAGATGCACAACTCTTGTACGCTGGGAGTATAGGAAAGGCCTAAACATCATGCACTAAAGAAAGATCTCCCATTAAATCAATAAAACCAAAAGACTCGCGAAAGTTTCCTTATAACCAAAAATGAAATCTATGCAAAATAGCTAATTTGAGGCTATATTGCTAATCCTACCTCCTCAAACGAATGCATTTTCTATTCCTTCCAAATAAACCACATCAAGCACAAAGGGACCACCCGCCAAGCCTTCTTGATTCTTTAAATGATATCCTCCTTCCCAACATTTGAATACTTGCATCACCAAACTTGGCATTACCCAATCAGTGGATTACTCTCTTTTGTAAACTGGCTATTACTTTGGACAGTTAGATATGAAATAGAAAATAGTTAGGCCAAACTTGATTGTATTAATTCATAAATTGAAAATTCCAGGAGAAAGTATATGCACAGAGTAGTTTTCTTGTTTTAAATATTTTTCTAGATAGTAATAAAGGTCCAATTATAATGTGCTGGGTAATGCAATATCCCAAACACAGTCGCAATCCGTATGGTTTAGTGGCCAAATGAAAATCTCCTATTAGTGTCAACTAATTGTTCAATCTGCTTTATGCAGATGCTACTGTTATGTACATGCCTTTTTTGACGACATCATATGTGACTTGATGGAAAGTTAACATGTGTGGTTGGGGTCAAATCTCAAATATAGAATCTGGTTGCTACTTGAGTGATTGCTATGATCTACAAAGCATATAACCCAGAAAATATCTTATTTTACTTATTTATTTATATTCTCTTTGACTGCATGTACTAGTTATAGCGTACTACCTTTATTTAACTTGTTGCTTGTAAACATTGTGCAAGTATGCATTTCAAAACTTCCAAAACATTGGGGACAAGTATAATAATTTCCTTAATTTTATGGATTTATTTTAGTAAAAACTAGTATACAATAACAATGTGCTCAGTTTGATGCAATTTTCAAGAAATACTGCTTTCGTAGCAAGCCTATTTGGACCCTGTCTCTCTGAAGTAAAGTAGGTACCCATTTTACCGGAAAGCAATGATATGATTGGGAAGCTGTGAATCAAAATCATGATTGCTGAGCAACATGCATATTATTTACTTTTGTAGATTGGGGAAGTCATCCTTGTTTGAACTTGGTCCCAAATAACCTTGATTCTCTGACAACTAGTGTCTAATGGCTAAAGAAAATAGTGTGTGCATAACAAGTCTTTTCTCTTGGCAACTACGTAGGATATATATTAATATGCTTCTTTTTTATGCTTAACATTGATCAATGCTCAGATAAAGGTAACATTGTTTCTGGCTTCATATTTCATCAGAATGTAAAGGCTTATTTAAGAAGAGGCACAGCTCGTGAGATGCTTGGCTACTATGATGAGGCGATTGAAGGTGAGCTTGTGGTTTGTAAATTTTGAACCCCACATGGTTTGTAAATTTTGAACCCCACCACCCCAACCCCCCTTCTTTTGGTCTTATCATCCATATATCACCTATATGTGGAATAGGCTAGAAGAAAAGAAACCCAACTTGTCCTTCATTGCAGATTAATTGGAAAAGTAACAAATTTTATTAGCTGATGAAAAAACTGACATGTAGAAGCTGAAGTTGGTTCGTTTTATTGCCCTCTCAGGGGTTGGTTCGTTTTATTGCCTTCTCAGGGAGAAATTTATGGAGTTTCTTTCTGAAAGTTCACAAGTTAATTCACATTCAAATTATGTTGGCCCGAGCATATCTTGGACCAATCTAGCAAAATTATTTGTTCTCACATTCTAAAGTTGGACTAATGCTCAATTCACCATGCAGATTTCAGATATGCACTTGTTCTTGAGCCAACCAACAAAAGAGCAGCTCTTTCTGCTGACAGGTTAAAGAAGTTGTTTCGGTAGGTGACTGAAAGCCGGGGAGGCTGCCCAGCAACAAAAAAAAAAAAAAAAAGAGAGCTGGGGAGGCTTGACGCCCCTGAAACACTTTTTGATGCATAGCTTCTTTGCTTCCCATATGTGGGAGGGACACATTTTCGCAGAAGAAGATTGCCATACATCAAGAGTCTGATGCACAGTAATCCTTTTCTTTGTTGTCACAAGGGATTCCGAGTATCCATGGACTCCTACTTGGGCGGTTGGTTGGTTGGTCGTCATTCCAGCAGCTCAAGTTTATTATTTTATTGGCACAACTTGTAAGTAAAGTTTAAATTTTGTCTCTCATGATTGTGTTTGGATTGTGATTCTAGAAGAGCCGAGATTTTTTTTTCGGTTTAGTCTACAGTATTTGAACTGTAATTACATGCAGGGTAATCAAATCTCTCTCTCTCTCTCTCTCTCTCTCTCTCAATGGTTTACTGTTGAGTAACTGGTAAATTGCTCAAGGATCGATAGTTAAGCTAATGTCGAACATTTGTGTTCCAATCTTTTTTTTTTTTGGATTTAGGGCTTAAAGCCACAATGATAATGACTTAAGGAATTGCTAGGGATAGTATTATTCAAGGATCGAAGAATGAATGCTAGATGTATGATTCGTGTAATGAAAGAGAATAGTTGCATTTTTAAAACTTTTAGCCCTAGTGATGCCTGATGCACTAGCTGTAACTGTAATCTGTGGTCCCAAACCTTATGATCTTGTCGAAGAGGGCAAAATTGGCCAGTTCTGGGTGTAAGAGGGGCTGATGGTTAAGGAGGGCAATTTTGACCATAGTTACCCGGGAAATTCTGTTCAAGAGAGCATGTTTTTAGAAAACTCGCTTTCAGAACGACCGTGGCATTCTTATGAAATTTTAAAAGAAATTTTTAGAAAATGATTTCAAGATATTTTTGATACTCTTAACTTAATTTAAAACATATATTTTTTATAAATATATTATTTAATTTTAAATTATTTAGCGTTTTTTATTTCCTATCATTTTTAAGTCATCTTACATGCTTTTGTTTTTAATATTGGTTTTCGCTTTCGTATCCCTTTTTAACAACTATGCTTTTGACAAAGTGTCCTGATACATAATGGGCAAGTCATCTATGATGTGAACGATTGCATTCATAGAAATAAAGCAACATGATATGCACCGACCAAATTACAAAAAAAGAAAAAAGAAAAAAGCATCATGATGTGTAAAAAAATCATCATTCACATAGACACTGCCAAACTAATTCTTCTCATTCTTATTACTTCTTCGTGGTTCGTGCACATCATCACCTAATTCATGATAATTATCATTAACATACTTGATCAACATATCTAGCCACTTCATTTTTCATAAGAAAAACATTTTCTAAGAATTTGGCATATTGATTCAATAATAGAACTCTTAAAAAATAAGAAAAATATGAGAAGTGTTAAAGCACAAGTAATAACTACACAATCACATATAGAAGAGCCCGTTTTACCCTACTTGGGTTTGGCTAACTTAACCTTCACCAAACATCCCAACGTTTTCAAATACCCCAAATTGAATGACTATGTTGAAGTTCCTAGGTGTTTTTTTCCGGTTTTTCTAATGTGGTTCTTTATTTATGTATGTTACAAATAGAAAGTATAGTTTGCCCACATGACAGGTCAAAACCAAGAAGTTTACCATCACACCGATGTGCAAACTAGTCACGCTATACCGGATTTGGGCCTTTTCCATATATTTGAAAGCTTTCTTAAGGCACTTAGCCTCAACACATATCACAAAATATATAATTAAGCTAATTTGTTTTCCCCCTTTAATTTAAATAATAGAAGCAAAACCAATGTCCTAATCTAGCTTGGCCTTTTTAGACTCACAATTCCTAAGGTTATCGAACAGATAAATGACACACACACATACCTTTGTATATATAATGCACAAGATATCTCAAAGATCCTACACTAATTAAATCTCAGGTTAGATTGTTGCCATGCATTACTCAACAAATACGATGCAATAAACTAACTCAAGCACAACAATAACGTAAGCAGATAATTTTCCACATTATCGAACTTTTTTGGTCCTTTTTGTTTTGGAAATGAACTCCAGAAGAAACAAATTCTTGAGGTCTATAGTTTACTTGGACTGTCCGTGATATTTGAAAGTCATCCCTTACCTAACTCACACAATTTTTCTAATCAAGTGGACAAATTGCGCTATAGTTCTTGAACTGGCGAATTGAGAGTTAATTCTTGTTAAATTTGCGAACTCTAATAGTCAAATCTTCAAATTCAAATGGTCAAATCTTTGAATTATAATTTGAACTAATAGTTGATTGCCATATGTATTGGTATGATATTAAAACACATAATAATAAAACTTCTATTGAAGTTTTGGATTAAAACTTTTATGATTTAATAAACAAATGACTATTTTGTTAATTTAAATTTAGGTATTTTTAAAGAAATTAATTCATACAAAAATTAAAAATTATTTAAATAATAACTACATGTTTATATCATTATATTTAAATATATAATTATGCATTTGTGTGTACGGTCTAAACACTCCCACTTTTAACATATGTTTACAAAGGAAAATGTTATTCTTCCAGAATTTGTATACAGAATTTTGAATCAGAATGATGTGGTAATGACAGTTTTGTAATTAAAATGCATTTTGATGAATTTTTGTTTTAAAGTGACAGGCTCATAATTTAAACACATCATTCTGAATATAAATTCTGTATGAATTTTCTGAATGTATAACATTACCTATTTACAAATGATGCTATTGCACTCCTGCTCTCACACTCCCGCACGTAGGATTGATTTTAGCAACTTACTCAAAAGACATTTTTGAAAACCAAAAGACATTATTATAAGAATAATAAGAGAAGTATTACTCCCTCCCCCCGGACACAGGGGGTGGGTTGATGGGATGGAAAAAAAATTTTCTTGTCCGATTTTGCCCTCATGTGTATTGTTGATGCAAAGCAATAGTGTTTTGTTTTTTTTATAGTTAAACATATATCAATTGTTTTATTTTTATTTTTTTGATTAATTTAAATTTTTTTAAAAATAAAAAAAATAAAAAAATAGAAATTACATTAGAAAAATATTTGTTATTTTTTATTAATTGTTTTATTTTTATTTTGTTTTGATTAATTTGAATTGTTTTAAAAAAAAAGAACAAAAAAAAATAGAGGTCACATCAGTGAGTGAGATTATCAGGAATATGAGATCATAGATTTTTTGTTCGAATAAGATTTTCTATTCGGATATGTCTCTTTCTATACACCTGAATTTATCACTGATCCAGCAAGACTTTATTATTTTTTATTTGTTATTTTATTTTTATTTTGTTTTGATTAATTTGATTTTTTTAAAAAAAAGGAAAAGAACAAAAAAAAAATGGGTCACATCAGTGAGTGAGATTGTCAAGAGGTTTTGTTTGTGTTTTTATGATAAATCAAACTAGTAAAAAATGCATTATTAATTCCCAAGGATAGTCCCAAGAAACAAATTTAAATTATTTTACTTAAGTATTTTAAAAAAAAATTATATTAATTAGTTTTACATTAAATTTTATAAATAGAGAGAAATTTAAAAAAATTTGATCAAAATTTCTTTCTTTTATAAAAACCGGGAGGTGAGAGTAAAAGAAATTATAAAATTTGATCATAAAAAATTTATTTATATAAAAATCCAGGAGGTGAGAGTAAAAAGAAATTTAAAAATTTTGATTAATTTTTGTTTAATAAAAAATTAGGAGGTGGGAGTAAAAGAAATTATAAAATTTGATCATAACAATTTTATTTATATAAAAATCTAGAAGGTGAGAGTAAAAAGAAATTAATGGTCAAATTTTTAATTAAAATTTGAAAGGTGGGAGTAAAAAAAAAAAAATATTATCAAAACAATTGAACTTAATGACAATCTTGAAATAAATGAGTAAGGTTATGGGCAAAATAGGAAAACCAAAAAAATTTAATGATCAAATCTGGCGGGTGGGGTGTCAGGGGGGGTGGGGATAGAGATTTTCGAATAATAATTGGGCCTCTGCTCAAAAGGAATTTTTGAAAACCAATTTAATGATGCCAGTCCCGCATGCTTGCCTTGCCGCCAGAGACCAGAAACCAGAGTGAAGAGTCGAAGTGTTATGTTTGTATCAAATCACAATTCGAAAATGGAATCCTGGGAAGCATTAGACGTAGACGATTCAGACCTTCCCTCTCTCCTCCGCCCTTGCAAGGGCTACCTCAACCACCACCACAATCACAACACCTCACAGTCACAGGCCTCTCATTCCCCACTTCCCGAAACCAACCTCTCTAACCCCTCACGCTCTCAACCCACTTCCACAAACCCCTCTCAAACCCTACAATCTCAACAACATCCACTATCCCAATTCGAGCCTACGCCACCGTGCACAACCTCTACCTCTCCGCGCCTCATTCCGGGCCCTGCCGGTACCGTCCATGCCGCCATGCTCCGTAAGGCTCGTACCAATCGAAACCCTTCCTGCGACGGCGGCGGTGGCGGAGACGATCCTCCTATCCCTACCCAGGAGTATATGAGGAGGGCCGTGGAAGGCGGAGAAGATGACGATGATTTCAAGAGCAACCCCTGGCTTTGCGCCGTTGAATTTCTGGGTCGGCAAGGTAAAGCGAACCCAATTGCTGTTTCTTTGACATTTTGTTTATTTATTGCATAGGTTTTGGAATGTTTGTGACTTGGTTGTCGTGGGGAATTTTTCAGGATTGGTGGACGGTGGGCTTCCTAGTACAGCTTTGAGCTCTCTCAAGAAATGCCTAAACATTGGCAGAGTTGATCAGGTATTATCAGCCATGAATTTGGTGCCATTGTGATTTGTGTGTCTGCATGTAAAGGGCCTAAGGGCATACCTGCAAATGCAGGTATACGTCAATTTTATTCATTCTATTTCTAGATATTTTGTGATCGGTGTGTCATCAGGTTGTTGCTGTCATCAAATCATGCACACCTAATGGTCTTGGTGATCTGATGGTCTCCCTGAAGGTATTTCTGTGGCTATACGGATATGGTGTAACGCATTTGTGGTTATAATTGTTTTTGATTGGGCTAAAGATTTGGCATTAGGATCCTACTGGTACAGTTGATGCTAGCATTCATCATAAAGTTCTTGCTGAGGTTGAGTTCGGAAAGGAGATCTCTATTGGCTCTGTCTTGATACTCCAGAAGGTCTGCCTCCTATATGGACTTCTAAAATACCATGTTATGCTCTCAGAATTGGCTTAAAATTATGATCATATATGTTTTCTAGTAAGTTTATAGTTCATAACATATTGACAAAAGCATGGTATTTTCAGGTGGCTGTTTTTGCCCCTTCACGATCAGCACATTATCTCAACATAACACTAAGCAATGTGGTCAAGGTACATGTTCTTCCTAATCTTGAGATTAATTTAATTCCTTAGTATCTCAGTGCATTCTAACGCACTTTTCATCATTAAAGGAAGTGGTTAGCCATGCTAACGAGAATTATCATTTCCTAAATTTCTTACTGGGTTTATATTAGTAGTCTTGTGCTAACCTTGGTTACGTAATGCTTTTGAAGAAAATTTTATGCAGAGCCAATTTGCTTCTATGTTTGAGATATAAAATAGAAAAGAATTCCTTGAGACATGCCTTGCATTTTTCTAGGTTCTTGAACTCTCAATTTGGGTAAAATTTTTGGTCACTAAGGAAGCATAATCTCTAGCACTAGGGAAGGAGTGATAGAATTTCAAAACTTAACATTGATTTGATTTTATAAAATTTAAGAACTTTACCTTCGGCTAACTCTTTTCACATTAGACATGTCCTCTCCCATGTTTCGAATTGAATTAGCATCTCAAAGTATGTTGCCTTTTATTTCTTGGATGAAATTGATTCATAATGTTGTTTGATTTCTGAATTGTAGAAGAGTTTAGTAAGCTCTGCCCAAGGGTGGTTTGGGAGAACTCATCCAATCTCTACTTGAAAATATATAACATGAATAATTGTGTTTACATGGGTTATCCTATGCAGAGAGGTGGAAATATTTTTAGAGGAAATTCTTTATTGAGAAGAACTCCGTATGCTCATCGCCGAAGAGATTCTTAAGTTGAGAAAAATTTTCTTTGTATGGTGGGAGAGCAGGGAAAACATGGTCCTAAGGTTATTTGATGCCGTCTTTGAATATGTGGCAAAAAATGTGTGGCAGTGAGTTTACAACGTAAGTTTACTCTATTAAAAACTGATCAAGGGCTTGATCCAGACCAACATGAGAACCCAATTACGAGGAGGAAATAAGAGTTTAGATTACATGGACTCCAAAAAATGAAAGATATTTTAAGATATGCTTTCTATGATCTTATCCCATTTTATCTTTTGGGTTATAAGAATTTAAATTATATGGCAACTGGTGAATACGCCTCAAGAATAAGCCTTTTATAATCCTATATTGC
This sequence comes from Euryodendron excelsum, assembly GCA_033060915.1. Lineage (NCBI taxonomy): Eukaryota > Viridiplantae > Streptophyta > Magnoliopsida > Ericales > Pentaphylacaceae > Euryodendron > Euryodendron excelsum. The sequence continues at coordinate 14,772,235 of CM065384.1, read as the reverse complement.
TTTACTTTTTGCAAGGCCTTATTTTTTGAAAATGTTGTCAACGTATTTTCCAAGACTAGAGATTTTGTGATGTGTGCTTTCAAGAAACTTTTTTGCTGATAAAATTCTTGTTTGTATTGAGAAAAACTAGGGAATACAACATCCTTGCTTTATGATGTGTTTTCTCTTTCCAGTATGTGGTGAAAATGTGTGGTAGTTTGGCCCTTTGATGGGATAATCTTCAAAGAAATATCTTGAAAAGGAATCCACTAATGAGCAACTATATTATTTTCAGTTGATTAATTGTTAAGAGTCTTGGAACATTGTATCTCAATGTATTACTGTCAGACTTATTATTTATAGGACAATTCCTACACCTAACCACATTGGAAAAAAGATATTGTTAATTAGACATAAAACATCTCTGGTTGCTTGGAGACAAGTTAATAAATTAATAATAAATATTTCAGAATCCACAAAAAAATGATATTGTGCAATCCAAGAAGTACAGATATGTTGACTGATATAGTTTGGCATTGATAGAAATAGTAGGAATCAACAAACACTAAATATGTCATGGAAAAAATCCATTAACCAAATATATTGAATTAAGGTCCTGAAAGTAGAGAAATACTGGGGGCTCACCAATAATTTTGGTATCTTATTCCATGCTTTGGCAAATGCTTAGATGATAAATATCACATGCATCTTGAGCATTTTAGGTCTTGAATCATGAAATACGGGCCTATTATTTTGGTTAGCAATTGTTAAGCGACCAATTGTTGCAAAAACTTAAATGGTCTAAAAATGGCCCCCAGTCTGCATATCAACTCTCACATCCCTCCCTCATGTGCAACCTGTCATACATGAAGAGAGAAGAATACACATGCCAAACTAAATAGGTGTAGAGAGACAAATTAGAGTCTAGGCTTACACACATTATGGAGAAAATTGCATATGATTAGACTCAAATTCAAAACCTCTTGAAGCCAAAGATATTATACCATGTTGGGTGTCTCGTTCTCCCAAAAGCTCAACTCGAGCATTTTAGGTCTTGAATCATGAAATATGGGCCTATTATTTTGGTTAGCAATTGTTAGGTGACCAATTGTAGCAAAAACTTAAATGGTCTAAAAATGGCCCCCACTCTGCATATCAACTCTCACATCCCTCCCTCATGTGCAACCTGTCATACATGAAGAGAGATGAATACACATGCCAAACTAAATAGGTGTAGAGAGACAAATTGGAGTCCAGGCTTACAAAGATTATGGAGAAAAATGCATGCGGTTAGACTCAAACTCAAAATCCTATTGAAGCCAAAGACATTATACCATGTTAGGTGTCTTGTTTTCCCAAAAGCTCATCTTGAGCATTTTAGGTCTTGAATCATGACATACAGGCCTATTATTTTGGTTAGCAATTGTTAGGTGACCAATTGTTGCGAAAGCTTAAATGGTCTAAAAATGGCCCCCACTCTGCATATCAACTCTCACATACATTCCTCATGTGCAACCTGTCATACATGAAGAGAGATGAATACACATGCCAAGCTAAATAGGTGTATAGAGACAAATTAGAGTCCAGGCTTACAAACATTATGGAGAAAAATGCACACGATTAGACTCAAACTCAAAACCTCTTGAAGCTAAAGATATTATACCATGTTAGGTGTCTTGTTCTCCCAAAAGCTCCAGCAATTAGAAAATGAGCCCAACAATGTATATCAAGCTCTACTAGCAACAATGGTCTTTTAGTATTCTTGTGTAAGACAGCTTTGGAAACCTTAAAAGTTATAACTCCATATTCTTAACGAACTAGTGTATAATGGATGTCTTATAATATCAATTTTGATTAGCACTGACTCCACATTTTGAATGAATTAGATGTATGATGAATGCGAGATCAATTTCAATTAGCTTTGCTTCATTTTAAAAATTGGTTTGAGGAACTATATGTGGAGTTTGTGGAGTAGTTAGGCATAAATTGATAATGACTCTTCCAAATTTGGTATATCAACTGCATTAGCGAATACTTATTAAATTAAAATTTTAGTTTTAAATGAGATTTTTTTGTTGGTCTCTAAATTTTACTAGAAAAACCTTCATGGGACTGGTTTCCTACTATATGTGAATAAGGATGGCACTGGTTAACCGCCTTGATTCACCTATGTTAGGAGTAGGATGGAATGTTGATAACTGGTATATTGTAAGGGGTGGGAGTAGTCAGGTCAACCCACGTTTGGTTTTAACAAGGATGGGAATTAACAAACACACCACCACCCTACGCGGCTATGCCATATAAGTGGACTTCCAAATATTTATTGTGACATTTTTTGTAAATGAGTTCCTATGTCTAATATTACAAAGAGAATAAACTTTCATTGCAAAGACAATGCGGGACACATATTCCGCTACTCCTCGCCAAGGTATCAAAACAATATAGTTTGAATAGTTATCTCTAACGAATTGTAAGTGCGAATTGTAAGTGTTCTAAATCTCATTTTGTAATTATGGGAGAGGGATGAGATGACCAAGCTTCTCCAAATTAAGCCTCATTGTGTTAGTTGTATGTTTGGCACAAGTTCAAATGTGAAGTGTTATGGGTAATGGTAAATATACGCGAGTGGATGGTTGGACATGTGAGTGGGATAGTAGTGGCCCCTCTAGGAAGCTATGGCAGGCGCGTTGATGGTGGACCACCACCCAAGGTGATGGAGAGAGCTAAGGCGTCTTAGATGCAGAGAGAGAGGCAGTTGGGAACTAGAGCTTTTGGGCTTGTTGGAGAGTGACAGTATTGTTCACACTTTAGATTGCATGCCTTGCATGGAGGTAAAGACCTATTTATTAGTGGATTGGACCTTTACGGTCAAACTCACCCATGATTAATGTCACATGCTTGGATGGAGACAGCGGGACAGTTGGCTCGCCCTCCTTAGCCGGACAAACTGGAGGTAAGTACTATAGTGGCGAACTCCTTATAGGTAGTTAGGAGATCAACTCAAGTGCTGCAAAGGTAGTTGGGCATTCTCCTCTCGTACTGGCTGGTACAGAGAATGCTGAGTGTCTTTCGTCTTAATTTGAATCTCTTCTTGTGGAGATTTTCTCTCTAAGATTTGGTAAGGTGTAAGTACCACGAAGGAGTGGGACAAACCGGCTGCCAATCCACAAATATCTAAAGGTCCCATGAAGTAGTTATGGGATTGCTCAGGTGCCCTATGACTGGCACCAACCCTAAAAGGGTTCCTCAGCCCTGCTCCTGACCTAAGTTGCATCAGGTTGCCTTAAGGAGATAACTAGAGGAGATCTTGATAGCTTAGGAGGTCACTCTAGTCTGTAGGAGGGTTCATAGGAAGAGTCTTTGGCCAAGCCAAAGTGTGTTGAGTGTGCTGCATGAGCTGAAGAAGAGGTACACTCGGGTGGCTCGACCAAGTCGAGGTAGCGGCTCAAGCGTCACCTAGGTGAGCAGGCAAGCAAGCCTTTGGAGAGTCCCTTAATGTCTGAGCTTGAGGCTAAGGCACCATGTGCGTTATCCTTAGTCGGTGAGGCTTGACCCTGAGTGGAGCACGCAAAGATACTCTAGCTGCTGTGGCCTCTGGTTCGTGATGGGGGCAACTTTTCCTGGATAAATGAGGTTGGGGGAACACTGCCTTGTATCTAATCAGGCTAATCTGACCCATTGCTATCCTTAGGCCAATTCAACACAACATAGGAAGGCTACACTTTATTTTTAATTAAAATGGTTCAGTCATATCATTGTATTGTATAAAATGAATCTAAAGCTAATCTTGGATTTACTATTTTTATTGAGATATGTATTAAGGTTTACTTCCCTTTACTTTGGAAGATGTGGCCATAGTTTATGTAACTTGTTAGTTCGTAAGAGCCAATAATAAACTTGAGTCTCAAACCAACTGAATTGCGTATGCATATACAAAATTGCACACGTACATAATATAGGCTGGATCGAATTAGACTACTGTTCAGAATTATTATTCCTAGATCCTATTAGTAACCTTTTCCTTTTTTTTTTTTTTTTTTTATTGTGTAGGATTTATATGTTGTCAAGCCAATCATTTTCAAGTTGATTAGAGATTAGGAACTGTCCTATTTTATTTTTTTATCTTAAGGGAAATGAGGATACGGACATGAGCATTGACAAGGGTATGGATACGGACATGAGACATGATGATTCTCTTTAAATGAGGATACAGACATGACAAGGATATTGCAAAAAAACATATTTTGTTATTTATTTTTATTTGCTATATATATTAATGTAACATTCACAAGCCACCTAAAATATTGAAAAATAGCATTAGTTTAAAATGAAAATCGCCATTCAATCCATCATTTCACATAGAACAAGAAGATAATAAGACAATTTAAAACGTCATAGTTTAAACAAAAATTATTGAAATAATAACAATTTTCCAATCAAAATTATAAACCCATATTGTTTTTGTTTTATCATTGGATTCTAAGTTGTTTTCTTCACACTTATAATGTGTTTTCTTCTAAATATCGACAAGATTTCTGGTGAGTGTGTATTCACGTTTGTCTAAGTAGAAGGGTGTATCTGTAATTGAAAATGGATAGTTGTGTTAAGGGGTCTACCTATATAATTTTTATGGACTAGAGTAGAATGATCAGATAGTTCCTGCGTAAAGAAGCCAGGTGAGACTGTCTTAAATCACTATTTTTTTCCTTCTCTAAATTATAGGCCTAAAGTTTCCTTGACGATCATCATGAATTTCATGGGACTGTACTAGCCCGATACTTTTGTTCTGGTCCCCAAAAAAAAAAAAAATACCATGATAAAATTAAGATTATTAGCTGACCTACTAGCCAACCAATACATTTGGGATCAAATGATTCAAATCATGAACCTATCTTATTATAATTCTTTTGGCGGCCACCTCTGCACCACTCACCTTAGGCTTTATGTGGATTGTGTCAGATGTGGCTGTGGAGCCCGTCATTCAGTTCACGTACTGAAACAAATGTGCAAAATATTCTAAATATTTTTATTTCTTTTGATATTTCATCCCCAGTGGCATTTTAACCTTTCTACACATGAAGCATAGAACCTTAGCCTCAATCAACATTAGTGGTTGAACGCACAGTGGAATTGAAAAAAGAAGCATGCTCCATGGAAGAGTCCAAGACCCAATGTCTAAGCAACTTTCACTTTGGAAGCTACAGAACCAAATGTGCTATCCTAAAGGCTGACCTTTTGTTTTAACCCTTAATTTCCACTTTGGAAACTAAATAATACTGTTAGTGTTAACGGGTGTCTCATTATTTTCTATTATCCTGAAATGCTCCTAATTACTCTGCCATTTCTGTTACGAATTTATTCTTATTACAGGTCATCTACAAGGACAGTGGACCTCCGCTAAAACAAAATTATCCTGTATCTGCAATCAAACCTGTTGTTCTTGGTGGCGGTGGGTGTTGCTATTTTCTTTGCTCTTTGCACTATGCATTGTATACAAGTCAAGTTTTGGGAGAGTAATTGAAAATAAAAATCATTCTGCACTACTCTTGTTTGCCTCTTCTGATGCAATTCAATGATAAGACACCATAAAATTTGATGTTGTTTTGTTTAAAGTGAACGGAGAGGATATCTAACACCTTACCGATACCCTTTCACATTATCAGAATGCAGTAGGGAAACAGGTGATATGCACAAGGCCTTCTCTTCGGAGGTGGACAGAACTGAAGGAATCATGGATGACACAAGGCAATATGCTTATGGGAGAGGCACGGCATGTAACAATAAACAAACGGAGAGAGGAAATTCACTTCCACAGAGCGGCCACTGCAGCAGCAGCAAGGAAATCATCGAGGCAGTCAGAACAGACATCATTGACGATGACCAAAGGGGTTTGGATGACTTGAACAAATTGCAGAAAGGTTACTATTATTCATCAAACAGCCTCCAACACACTAGAAGTCCTGCAGCTAACTATGTTGAGAACTACAATGATCAAGAAATTTGGAGAGCAAATGGGGTTCAGAAGCAAAGACTGCCGCTAATATCAAGAGCCTCACTTCCAGAATGGACAGATGAACAGCTAAATGAACTTTTTGGTACTGATTGTGAGGGTGATGGCTTTCTTTTCTGATATAAAGTTTTCCATTTTTCATATTATGATTAAAAAAACAGTCCTTTACTCAGAGAGAAATATGTATAGATATGTAAAAAGAATTTTTGTTCAATCTGATAGCTGAACAATAGCCTAAAAAAATAATATGCTGAAAAAAAGAAACAGAAACAGCCCACAAACACATTGGAAGGTTCTTTAACTTGTTTACATTTGTTATCTTTGGTATATGATTGCAATTTATAGTCATAACCTTCAATTAAAGTTAGAACAAGGGTTACAATCTTGGGATAGCATCCTGTTTGCCTTTCCTATAGAAATGTTAAAATGTATTAAAGATGGCTATTATGCATCGATCATACTGTAACACTTGATTCATTCAACAACTCAACTCAACCAAGTTTTTTTCTATTTTTTTATGTTTTTCCAACTATTCGGGGCATTAGATTTTAGAGTTTAACAAAGTTTTATGCTCGCTGTCAACTAGGTAACTCTACCCTCCTTTATTTGGGCTTGGACTAGTTCGACAAAGATAACAGGTAATCACAAAAACATTCTCTGAACTATGATTTAGTATTTTTAAACCCTTTTAAATCATAAAACGTGATATATTGACCTATTAAATTACTAGTTTGTATCAATTGACAATTATTAGTAATTTGTTAGGAAAATAGATGAAAAATTGTCACGTGATTTGTATATATTCACAAAAGTATGGTTCTATATCTAAATTGGTCTTTTCTTATTATAAACATTGTCTAATTATTGAAATAACCCTTGAAATGACATGTAAATAGGCAATTCAAAAGGCATTTCAATCATTAAATAATTATTATAAAATGAGAAAGTCAATTTTAGTATAAAATTATTCTTTTATGAACAAGTGCAAACATATACAAGTTGCATGTAATTTTTCATCCACCCTCCCAATATATTGATAACATATTGTTAATAGAAAGTATTGATTGATACAAATTAGTAGGTGAAGAGATGAATGTGTTACAATTTAGAGTTTAAGAAAGTTCAATGATACTGAGTCATACTTCAGAAGATGTTTTTATAATTAACCCTAAAGATAAAGCACCAAGTACAAACACTTGATTCGCGCAATACAAATCTTAAATTTTTACTTAGAACTAATGTAACGTGGCCTGAATTAAATCAGTATGTACCATTTTTTCTTTATCACCAACTGATTAATTAATCAACAGGATCGCTGTAGAGCATACTTTCCTCCATAATCAGAATCCTTTGGTCTTAATGTGTTAGAACCTAAGTCACATAATCCGTGTAGGTAGGTAAGCGGAGCCACGACTTGACTTGGTCAAACTCACAGATTCAGTTTCATTGAAAAAAAGTCTCAACTTTTGCATGGTAGAGGGCTTAAACCGGTGACCTGAAGATTGAAACGTCACCCTGAGTGCACCGGAGCTAACACTAACATCATTTATTTATGGATTGCTCTTATTATCTGTTGAAACTATACAACAGAATAGTATATATGAATGCATTTTATTTTTCTAATTCACCGTGGATGGAGCTAGTTACAAAGGATTTAATGCAAGAAAAGTCTCTAAAATTATTTAAGTTTCTATAAATATATATACACACTTTGCAGGCGCTCTTATCTCTTAAGATATTTTAGTAAAAGGCGCTCTCACGCACCTACTCCTTCTCCCGCTCTCACACCCACACCAACAACCACACCCGCTTGACGAATTTGTGACTTAGATTAGAACCATTCATTTTTCTTTTTATTTTTTATTTTTTATTTTTTATTTTCATGGTTGGTCTGGGTAATTTTCACTGTTAAGCTTATCGATGAAGCTATAATAATTGTGTGAACCTGATTGTGCTCCAAAAGTGCACAATTTACCTTATTATTTATAGCATGATGTAAGTCTTTATTGTGTATTTTTATAATTTTGTGTGAGAATTTCACTCTGGGTTCTTGATTTTTTTTTTATTGTAGGTTAAATGGGCATAAAAATGATGAATTGATGGTAGATGATGATTATAGAAGTCCAGACTCAAAATCAAGGCCAAACGAGTGTGCTGAAAAAAATTGGAAGGAAGTTGATAATAGCTTAAAATTACATCATGGGATTCGAAGGAGGAGAATAATTTCAAGAGAGTTTGGATGGTTATTTGGTGTTAATTTGAGCCTTGAAGGCAAAGTGATCTATGGTGTTGACACCTGCTCTAGCAACAGATCCAGAAAATCAAGGGATAAAGGTTTGACACCTGTTTAGTTTGTCGGCGATAACTCTCAGCTCGTATCCCGGATTAAGGGGGTCTTGCGGCGTTGGAAAAAAAACTTCCATATCTACAAATTTGTGTCTAATAGCCTTTTGGGGAATCGGCCTCCATCATGGTCAAAAGTGGGCTGCAAAGTGGCGGAAATTCAGGAACCGCGATTTATATAATTATTCTTTCCTTTTTGTAGTAGGATTCTTTTTTCTCGGGGAGAGTTTTTTAAATTATTTGGAGGAGGTTTGTTGGGGAGATTGTGAACAAGATTATTTAAGTTTATATAAGATTTCTTCATTGAATCAATGGCTTCGTTTTTGAATCTTTGTTTGCAAAACCAATTGATGGAGAACTAATTCTTCCTCTTGGGATCAAGATAGGAAGATAGTAAGGGATGAATCCAATTCCATGGTATGCGTTATCATAGTTAAATCATTCGTTCTCTTAAGTCAAATCTTGAATCAAGAGTCATATCTTCGAAACTCTAGGTTTATAGTTATGATCATTATACTTGATGCACAAATCTATTTTCGTATATGGTATCTTTGAGAAAATCTTTATATCTCATGCGCAACTCTAGTTTTGGTATCTAGTATTTAACTTTGATCCCGCTAACGTAAGCAAAGGTATTTTAAGTTCCTATTCATGATTTTTATTCAAGATCTTGACTTCTTAAACTCTTCATCAAAAAATCTTCCGGATTAAAGACATAACCTAACCGTTCTTGAATCTGAGTTATAACCCTTGGAATTGGAGGATTGCATTGCTATCAGATTATCTTGAGACCAAGACCTTTCCTTTTATAAGTAAAGTCAATTTTAATTCTCAGTTCTATATTGTTTTTTGCAATTAAAACTTTTTTTTTTCAAATACCGCCTTGTGGAAACATCTGGGTTGTTTCAGTCAATTCTTAGGAGTAGTATTTGAGAGTTCTTTACGCCAACCGAATCTAAAAGTGTGGTAAGCTTTTGAGTAAACTGATTTGAAGTTTTCTGTGGATGCGATCCCGACTTACCAGGTTTATACTACATCGCATTGTGCACTTGCGGAACGCATTTTCAGGAGTGGTCAGAACCGTGGAGTTAGTCAAACCTTCCAACCCAATTAAAAGCTCCAGCTTAGCTTTCTTCACGAACCTAGTCAAAGGTTATCCACTAGTTTTCATGTGTATTTCAATGGTATGGTAAAATCCACCAATGAAATTACGTATCTATTCGGCATTTCAATTACATTAGACAGGAAATTGTAGGTAAGATTCGGCAAATGGAGATTTTTTAAACTACACATTTATTAATTTGAAACAAAAAATCTTGTATTGTATTAGATCATAATTGCTACTAGTGTTAAATTTGTGTTTTTCTTTTTTTTTTTTTTTAATGTTAATAATGTCAATACAAACTTAAATTTTAATAGTTTAGGGATAAAAATATAACGAATTTCAGTTTAGTTGGTAAAGTAAAACTGAATTATAGTTGAGAGGATCAAACTGTAATTAATCTTTAATTTTCCTCACTTATTTTAAAATGTTGGAACACATTGACTTAACTTTAAAAGTTGGAGGGTTTAAATAGAAGAAATCAAAGTTGAGGGATGACATTGGAATCTGAGGCAAAGTTGGAGAGACAAAATGATAGTTTATCTGGCAACCCCCCACCCCCCTTTTTTTTCGCTACATATATTTCCTTACATAGGTTAATGGTGTTATAAAACTTAATATCTCCAGACAAACTATAGTAAATGGTTCTTCAGGAACTGTTAAATATTTATCATATTTGTTCTTCTAGAACAATTACGAATAAATCTTCTGGACCACTCAAGACTTTATTGATAATACAGAACCAAATAGAATACAGTATGATTTTTGAGAGTTTACCTATACTTCACTTCCTTCTATTTTATCTCTGCTCTCCCCTTTCTATTTTCTCTCTATTTTTGGTTGTACCTTGAACAATTTGTAAGCTCCTCTATTTATAGGGGTTTGAAGTAAGTCGGCAATCGATTCGTGATCCACAAGATTGATTGAGGCAGCAACCTCGGCTGCATGTCATCCATTACGTAACACTCCCCCTTGAATGATTGTAAAATAGTACAATGTATATTTCTTTGGGTATGTTAAAAACTGCCTCATTAAAACCTTGCTAGGAAATCTCAGTGGAAAAAAACCTTAGCGAAGGAAAAATAACACAGTACTTAACTCCCCCTGTACAATAAGAACTTTATTTGCTTCATGAAAGATTTTTTAGACGGCGCATACCATTGCCATGTATAAGTTTCTCAAATGTTCTAGTTGGTAGTACTTTAGTAAATAAGTCTGCCAGATTATCACTCGAACGTATTTGCTGGACATTAATATTACCGCTTTTCTGGAGCTTATGTGTATGGAAGAACTTTGGAGAAATATGTTTTGTTCTGTCACCTTTGATGTAGCTTCCCTTAATATGTGCAATACATGTGGCATTATCTTCATATAATATCGTCAAAGTATTTTTTATTGTTGGTAATCTATAATTTTATTGAGTATGTTGAATCCTAGATCTCAGCCAGATGACTCTCGACTTGCTTCATGAATTGCAATTATTTCAGAATGATTTGAAGAAGTTATAGTTAAGATTTGCTTCACAGATCACCATGATATAGTAGTATTACCATGAGTAAACATATACCCAGTTTGAGACCGAGCTTTATGTGGATCAGAAAGGTAGCCAGCGTCTGCATAACCAATTAATTCAAGTTGTGACTTTTTTTAATAGAATAAGCCCATATTGGTTGTCCCTCATAGGTAACATAGCATATGCTTAATTCCTTTCCAATGTTTTTGTGTTGGTGTAGAACTATATCTTGCTAATAAGTTGACAGAGAATGCTATATTAGGTCTTGTACAAGTTACAATATGCGTAAGAGCACCGATTGCACTAAGCTATAGTACTTCAGAGCCAAAAAGTTCTTCACCATCTTCTCGAGAACGGACAACCATTAGAGAACTTAATAGATGAACTTTGTCTATGTAAAACTACTTTAAAGCCTTTTCAGCATATGTTGATCGATGGACAAGAATTTTATTTGACAAGTACTCAATCTGTAAACCAAGACAATACTTTATTCTCTCAAGATTTTTCATTTCAAACTCCTCTTTCAAATAATTAACAGCTTTAGTAATCTCTTTAGGAGTTCCGATCAAATTCAAATCGTTAATATAGACTGCAATGATAACAAATCTAGATTTTGATTTCTTAATGAAAACGCATGGGCAAATTATATTGTTTACATATTCTTCTTTCAAGAGATATCCTCTTAGACGATTGTACCACATGCGATCGGATTGTTTTAACCCTTATAAAGATCTTTGAAGCTTGATGGAGCATAGACTTCGTGGTTTTGAGATATTTGTTTCAGACATCTTAAATCCTTCAGGGATTCTCATATATATATATATATATCATTATCCAATTTCCCATATAAGTAGGTGGTCACTACATCCATTAGACGCATATCTAGTCCTTCTGAGACTGATAAAGAGTCTAAATGTAATTGCATCCATTACAAGAGAGTAAGTCTCATCATAGTCAATACTAGGTCTTTGCAAGAAACCTTATGCTATGAGTTGGGCTTTATATCGTACTATTTCATTTTTCTTATTTCGCTTTCTTACGAATACCCATTTATATCTAATTGGCTTTACATTTTTAGATGTGTAGACTATTGGTCTAAATACTTTACGTTGTACTACTGAGTTTAATTTTGCCTCAATAGCTTCTTTCTATTGTGGCCAATCAATTCTACGTCGACTGTCTATGGTTCAGTTTCTTCATTACTTCTGGTAATACTAAGACCTACTTTAAATAAAAATATGTTGTCGAAAACCATCTTATTCATATTTCAATTTTCTCATGTATTCATATAACTTATTTTGATCTCATTATTTTTAGATACCATGTCACTTATAAGAAATATCTCTTCAGGAGGTTTCTCTTATAGGAATTCTTCTTCAGGAAGTTTGGACATTTTGTTCTCTTTAGGAGCACCAACTTGCTTATGCATTTTCCTTGTGTCTTTCGTTTTCTGGGAATATTATCGTTTGCACCGACATGCCTCCCATGCTTCAAGCGTGTTTTAGATGTATTTGCTGATATACTAATAGATTGTCCTTCAATGATAGCAATACGTGCTGGAGTATTAGCAGTTGATATATGTGATTTTGTAACATCTTTTGTATCGGTGAATGCATCAGGTAATTGATTTGCAATTGTCTGTAAATGAATAATTCTGTGAATTTTTTATTCATATTAGCTTGTTCGAGGATCAATATAAGACAGCGTTGAAATATTCCAACTGATCTCTAGTTACTTTTCTAATTGAGACTTTTCTCCCCTTAATGGTAGGAAGATTGACTCATCAAAATGAAAATCCGCAAAACATGCCTTGAAGACATCACCTGTTAAGGGTTCCAGATATCTAATAATAGCTGAAAAATTAAAACCAACATAAATTTTAAGTAGATTGTAGGACCCATTTTAGTATGTTATGGGGGTGAAATTGGAACATATACAACACAATCAAAAACTCGTAAGTAAGAAATATTTGGTTGTTGACCAATCACAAGTTGTAATGGTGAGTATTGATGATAAGTAGTTGGTCGGACTCTAACTAATGATATCGCATGCAATATGGTATGTCTCTAAGTAGAAATATGTAATTTTGTTTTTATAAGTAAAAGTCGAGCAATAAACTAAAGTTGTTTTATAAAAGATTCGGTAAGACTGTTTTGTGTATGTGTGTGAGCAATTAGGTGTTCAACATAAATTCCTATTGACATGTAATAATCATCAAAAGCTTGAGATGTAAATTTTTCGGCATTATCTAGTCGTATTGATTTGATTGGGTAATTTAGAAACTGTGCCCGTAATCAAATAATTTGAGTGAGAAGTCTAGCAAACGTAATATTACGAATAGAAAGTAAACAAACATGTGGCCACTGTGTGGTGGCATCTATTAAAATCATAAAGTAATGAAATAGTCTACATGGAGGATGTATTAGTCCACATAAATCCCCTTGAATTCTTTGTAAGAATGATGGGAACTCAAGAACTATCTTTGAAGAAGATGGTCTGACAATTAATTTTTCTTGTGAACAGAAAGCACATTTATAATCATTTGATAAAAGAATCTTCTGGTTCTTTAGCGAATGTTCATGTGAGTTCTCAATAATTTGATGTATCATTTTTGACCTTGGATGACCCAAACAATCATGCCATAATATAAAATTCATTGGGCCAAAGCCCTTTTGGTGTATCACTATAAATGATTTCTCAGCTTTTATAGAAGTATAATATAATTTAGAAGACAATGCAGCAAGTTTCTTTGATATATATTTCTTTCCTGAAATATAAAAAATAATGTAAAGCTGTTCTACATTATCTTCATTCGTCGTCTCAATATGATATCCATTACGACTTATATATTTAAAACTGATAATATTCTTTGTAGATTTAGTAGAGTACAATGTATCATCAATCCATAGCTTTGTTCCTCTTGACAATATTATATTGGCCCTTCCAGAGCCTTCAATTAATTTTGTTGTGCTAGAGATTGTATTAACATTAAAGTCAAGTAATGTCAAGTGTGAGAAATATTTTTTCTGTTGAAGAATTGTGTGCGTTGTTTCACTGTCTACCAGACACGTGCCTTCACCATTCATTTTAGAAATAATCAACTCGATTATATGATCCATGCATATATATACAGAATATTAAAATTACTTATTTAAAATAAGATAATTTATTAAAAGGAAAAGCATGTGAAGGAAACATTACAAAATGCGATAACAAACTAAATAGACTAGAAAAACTAGAAAATAATATTAATTAGTGCGGACATCCCCATCACCAATTAAATGGTTTATTTTTCTACTAGCATCTTCAAAGATATCTGAAACATTTAGATGAGGAATATCGACCGGGCCATCAAAATCCGTAAAATGCATTTTGTATTTTTTCCTTTATCTTTAATTGAGGCTTGGTAAAGCTCTCTTAAATATTTGGGCGTACAACAGGTACGTGACCAATGTCCTTTCATTCTATATCTGTAACAAGTATCTTTATAATTCTTGGGAGGTTTATTCTGTAAACCCTTTTCAGAGTTATTCCACTGCTGGTGGTATGCTGTGGTATTTTCAAACCTCATATGATAAGTGTTACCTCCACGATAATTTTTACGAGTTCAAAAATTATTCCTGCCACAACCACGGCCACGTTTGCGACCACGTCTCCAAATGAAATTGCATTCAATTCAGGGAATAGAGCAGAACTAGTAGATCGAGACTGATGATTTTTCATTAGAACCTCATTATTTAGCACAACCACAAGAAGACATGATATCAAATCAGAATTCTACACTCTCGATATTGCTACTGCAGGAGCAAATTCGAGGCATGGAATGTGGAGAATATTTTTTTCAACATGTCTTCATCAGTAATAATTTCTCTACATAATTTTAATCGTGAGCTGATTTTAAACAACGCAGAGTCGTACTTACTAACTATTTTAAAATCTTGCAACCTTAGGTGCATCCAATCAGATGGGGCTCTTGGGAAGATTACGGTCTTCTGGTGCTCTATTTCCCGTTTAAATTTGTCAATAATATTAATGAATCTTTTATCGTGAGATACTTAGATTTCAATTCTCATGAAGAAAAATCATTGCTTTAGTGCGATCTTGCTGGGATGCGTCATTGTCCTCAGTTATTGTTTGCTCAAGTTCTTTCGTAGTCAGATGAATCTCAGCATCAATAATTCATAATAAATAGTTATCACCAGAAATGCCAAGTGCAGGGAATTTCAATTTTGTAAGATTTGACATTTTCATAATGCTATATTAATAAAACAAAAAGATTAAATCAGAACAAAATTATTAAGACTACATATATATTTTTAGGCCACATAAAATAATAAAAGAAGCACTACAAAGTAACATTTGTCAATTTGAATATTAAATAATTATTGTCTTCTAAAATTTTACACTTCGTAGAAGTCATCAAGCATTAAAAGCTATAAGACGTATACGTATGTGTGTAATTAGAGTTTCGTGCTGATAACGTGTTATAAAACTTAATAACTCAAGACAAAGTATAGTAAATAGTTCTTTAGGAACCATCAAATATTTATTATATTAGTTCTTCTAGAACAATTAGGGATAGATCTTCTAGACTACCCAAGACTTTATTGATAACATAGAACCAAATATAATACAACATGATCTTTGAGAGTTTATCTATACTTCATTTTCTTCTATTTTCTCTCTGCTTTCCCCTTTCTATTTTCTCTCTATTTTTGGTTGTACCTTGAACTATCCTTGAGCTCCTATATTTATAGGGGTTTGAAAGTAGTCGGCAATCGACTTGTGAAGTAAGTCGGCAATTGATTCGTGATCCACAAGAATGATTGAGGTGGAAATCTCGACCGCACGTCATCCATTATGTAACAAATGGAAAGGTTTATTTCACATTTCTCAATTTTTCAACAGTGGCGTCTATATACAGATTTTTGGGTTAATTACACTTTTTACCCTTACAGTTTGCGGCTTGTGTCACTTTAGCCCATGTACTTTCAATTATAGCAATCAACCCTTTAGAGTTGTGGTCAAGTTGCAATGTCACCCTTTTGGTAGATACCGTCTCAATGCAATGTCACCACATGAGCCTCACATGATGGGCAGTAAAGGGAATTCACCACTCATTCCCACCCAAAAACCTGCACCATCACATGTGACTCATGTGCCTCCCTTTATAGCTATTGGTTATCCTTGAAGAAGTGTAAAACCAAGAAACAGAGGAATAAAAAGAAAAAGAGGAAGAAAAGGACTAGGAGAAAAAGAAAATGATGGAGGGAAGGCTTTGTACTTGTGGGAGGCCATCTCAGATAAAAACTTCATGGACTTCGTCAAACCCAGGTAGAAGATTTGCTAGATGTCAAAATTATGGAGTATGTACATAATGTGTTTGTAAAAAATGTTTATGTGAAGAAAAAATGTTCACACCTTCAAATATGTAACATGTAATGGTGCTATGTGAAAACAACAAGGAAGGTGCAGATTCTTTGTCTAGTATAACCCTACAATTTGTACCCGCTCGATGCAAGTGATACCAGGGCTGTTGAGGAAGATTTCTAAACTAGAGAATAAGCTTCAAAAAAGAAAAAAAGTAGAGAAATTGTGATGTGGGCATGCCTAGTTCGTGCCTCGATTTTTTGCACTTGAGAAAACACAAGTGAGGAAAGCACAATACTCTCTCATTAGAACTCATCCTCCTAGAAGGACAAGTGTGATTAGGTTTGAATTGAAAAATAATTTGAATAAGGGCTTTTAGAAAAAATTTGGAGTCGTCACCTAACTTTGTTAAGGTGAGTTAGGTCACTTAAAACTAAGTGCAATGCAAAGATTAAACTTAGGGTTTTTGAAAGGTTTTGGAAAACTTCCTCAAGAGAGGTTTTTTTTTTTTTTTTTTTTTTTTTTTTTTTTTTTTTTGTGGAGAAAACAGGTTGTTTGACAACCTTTGAAAATATTTAAACCTTTTTTTGAAAATAACTCCGTTTTTGGTCTTTCAAAACAATGATTCTAGGTTCAGAGGTTGGTTACGTATAGGGAAGATGCACAAAGCTATCACCTTATCTCGGCCTTGCGGTACCTACATGCCTTATCACCCTAAGTTCACTCATTTAGAATTGTCGATTATCCAATGTCCAATTATATCCACTTTGAAAAGAATTTTAAAATAGAGATTTGAGATGATGCATGGTGTGCAAGAGCGAGAAAAAGATTTGATTTTGAAAATAGATATAAAGAGAGGATTTGAAGCTTGAAAAAGATTGTGAAATTGAAAACTTCGAAAAAGGTTATGTTCGCACCCATGGGGGTTGCTTACGTTTTCCTTTGTTGGGAATCAGATCAGCCATAGTTCGGACTCGGGGTTCTATTGAAAATACACACTTTGATGTCTTTGAATAGTTTGGCTTGAAAATGTTTGATTTGAAACTTTGATTGGAAGATTGGAAATTGAACTTTGATTTGAAATCAAACTTGGAATTGACTTTGGTTTGAAATTGAACTTGAAGATTTGAAATTGAGCTTTGATTTGAAATTGAACTTGAGGAGTAGGACTTGGACTTGTTTTGGAAAGGTTGAGTTGAGCATTGAAATCATCTTGTTTTAGATTGAAGTTTAAATATCATCTTGGTTTAGAAAAGAATTTTATAAAAGAATTGAAGCCTCCTAACTTTAGGGTTAGGGTTGAACTAGAGTTTTAACATCTTAGGACTTAGGTAACCTAGGGTCAAAGCATGAAATTGAAATGAGAAGATTTGATTTTAGAAAGTTGGATTTTAGGAAAGTTTTAAGTTAGGCAAGTTCCAAATTAGGAAAGTTTCGAATTAGAAAAGTTTCAAATTAGGAAAGTTTCGAATTAAGAAAGTTTTTTTTTTTTCAAAAAAGAGTTGATTTTGGAAAGATTTGAATTTAAAAATTTTTGAATTTAGAAAGATTGAAACTTAGAAAGATTGAAATTTAGAAAGACTTGAAAGTTTCAAAGTAAGAAGATTTGAAAGTTTGGATTTAAGAAAGATTGAAATTAGGAAAGATTAGAGTTAGGAAAGATTTGATAGTTTGAAATTTAGAAAGTCAAGATTTGGAAAGGTTTGAAATTAGGAAAGATTTGACTTTTAATTTTTAAAGTTAAAGTTGGATTTGTTTCTAAAAATAGATGATTTGATTTTGTTTCCAAAATTAGAGAATTTGATTTGATTTCCTAAATTGAAAGATTTGATTTGACATGGAATTGGAAAGGTTGAGTTTTAAAAATCTTAAATTTGGAGTTCAATGATTTGGTAGGAAAAGAGCTTTTGAAAATCTATGAATTGATATAGAAAATAAAAAGTCATGAGGTTTCCTAACCATAGATTCTAGGGCTTGACTTGGACTTCAAGACAAAGTTTTTGGCAAGTAGATATTTGAAAAGAGTTTTTAGGAAGGAGATTTGCAAAACTATTTGGAAAGAGGTTTGAATATGAACTTCTGCAAGTTTCTTGAATATCTCACTTTCCTAAAATGATTCTAACCATGAAAAGATTAAAACCATTCTAGGATTGTGATTTTGACAATAACTAGGGTTTGAAATATGGACCGTAATGATCACATTGAATATAACACTTTACTAAAACAATCCTAACCATGGAATGGCTAGAATCATCTTAAGATTGTGGTTTCGATAAAAATAATTTAGGGTTTGAACCCAAAATTTGGACCTTGATGGTTACATTGGATATAATACTTTCCTAAAACAACCCTAACCATGGAATGGTTAGAATCATCCTAGGAGTGTGATTTTGAAAACAAGTTTGAAAGAATAAGATTTTGAATGCAAGTTTTGAAAGAGAACTTTAATGTAAGTTTGAAAACAACTTTGAATGCAATGTATGAACATGATAACCAGAATGCAATAGGGTCGTACACATACAAGGTTAGGCTTCACTATATAATCAAGGAGGCCGAACCCACACTGTATTAGGTTGAATTTGAAGAAAGCCGCCAGCATGGTGACCTTAAACAATCCTTCCTAGGCATGAATCGGGGAGTCTCTTGTTTCAAGCAAGCAAGAAGATGAGGTAGAAGATAGGGATTAAAATAAAAGACAACCCAAGTGGGTTAGAAGAGAGAAGAGAGAGGGGGATTACATAAATGTAAATAGTAAATCAACCTTCTCTTTTTCTTGCTTTGGTTATTTTGTTTGCTTTACTTGACTTGAATTTTGAGAACCTTGAAGATGCAACACTTTGATATTCAATGGATGCTTGGAGGTTTGTGTTTGTGTATAAAGTGTATGAAGGCTAGGGTTTAAGTGTGTGAAGGCTAGGGTTTAAGGAGGCTTAAGAGAATTAGGAGTTGGAGAGAATTCGAGCTCTGTTTTCAAAGAGGCAAAGTTTCTGGATGGAGTTTGTGGACCCTTTTTATAGAGGAGGAAGGTCTTTATTTATAGGCAATTGAAACAGGAACTGACGTCTGTTATAGTAGCGCTAGTGCAATTTAAACCCTGGCGCCACTCCTAGTGACGCCAGGCTATTTATTGGTTTGGCGCCACTACTAGTGGCACCGAAACACTTAGGAAAATTTTAAGGCTGCAAGAAATGTATCTTTTGACCCCGGGGACGCAAAGCAAAAATATTTGGGCGCCTGTCTTAGTGACTACCATGCAATTTTTGGCTTGGCTCCACTACGGATGGCTCCAGATGGTCCGAGAATGATTCGAAAGGCCGGGGATTGACAGGAACCCATGAAAGAGTGTCCTGGAAGTAACAGATTTAAGAACCAATGCCAGAATATTTGGAAAGGCCGACTGTCCCATCAGGGGAAAAATGGTCATTTGGAATGGGAAAACACCAGAATGGATCCAGAGTGACCCGTGAGGAGACTGGAAGGTTAGAAACACTATTGAGAGTATTTAGAGGGGTTGCCAGTTTAATACCCAAAGACGGTGTGGTTAGAAAAGGCGATCGGCCCACCAAGGGCAAAATAATTATTTTACACAAGAAAAACACTGGAATGGACCTAGAGTGACCCGTGAGGAGGCTTGAAGGTTGAAAATACTATCAAGAGTGGTCTGATTGATCTCAGGAAGCTACTGGATGGTTTTACCGTTGGAGGGATCAACTTTCTTGAAAGATGTGTCGGATAGCGGACATTATACATTGGAGGGCTAGCAAGTGCTAGAAGTGAACCGTTCTACCATCTCGTGAATTTGGGTTCCATCCCGGTCGATAGGTTTGAATGGACTTATCATTTTGAGGAGTTTTTTCGGTAAACGTACCAAAATGGATGGACTTACCATTTGAGGGATCGACTTTCTTGAAAGACATTTCAGATTGAGCTTGATTGGTCTAGATTGGAATTGGAACTGGAATTGAAGTTGAAATATAAACTTACTGTCTTTAGGAAGATGTGCCAACTAGAGTTGGTCCGAGCAATGCCGCAAGCCTGTGAAGTGATTAATTGATTAGATTGAATCTAAAAAACTTGTTTAGACTTGAATGTGTCTGTGTCAGTTTGAATGTGAGTCTGGTAAGGCTGGAGAATACCGAGTAAGCAAAAATGGGGTGCTTATAGCTATCTCTTTTTTTTTTTTTTTGTCTTTACTTGTCGAATGCAGAAAATAATAAAGTAAGGGTCCCATGTTAATTGTGAGGCGATCAGAGGGATTGGAATTGGAAGTTTTAAAGACTGGAGTAGTTGGAATTTTGAATTTTGAATTTGAAAACTGGATCGTCTGGATTTTTGATATCTGAAAATTTGAAAACTTGATTTTGTGAAATGATTTTTAAATTAAAGTTGATTGTTTGAAATGATTTTGAAATTACTTTCCGAAATGGAGTGATTCGGATTTAAATTGAAAGAGTTTAGAAAACTGTTGAAACTTGGAATGAAACTTTTAAGGAAAAACTTCAAAAACCTAGAAATACTTTTAAGATTAAACTTTTTGAAGGAAGACGTTTTGCAAACGATGCCATGTTGTGAAGAGATAAAACCCTTAAAAATGGGGCATTGTTGATAGACTAGACCTTGAGAAACTTGGACGAAATTTTAGAAATTAGGAAAGAGTTAAAAATTTTTGAAATAAAATTTTTTTTAAGGAAAAAGAGATAAAACAATTAAAAATGGGGCCTTTTTGGTAGAGAAGACCTTGAGAAACTCAGCTGAAATTTTTTGAAATGAAGAAAGAGTTAAAAATTTTTGGAATAAAATTTTTTTAAAGCAAAAAAAGATAAAACCTTTAAGCTTGGGGCCTTTTTGGCAAAAAATGTTGACTCAAGGTTGATCTCTATGTTGATTTTGATGATAACCAAACATTGTATTATTTTACTAATGCATTTGATTAGTGTGCAGATTAATAAAGGTTATTATTTAGACTTAAAATTCAACCTTAAGTCTAATACATGTCAAAGTGAATGCACAATAAGCTTAGGATCAAGTAATGGACTCTAAGAATTCTGCAAAGAACCAAACAAGAGCAATGACACTTATTTCTACTTTAAACAAATAATTTGCATTCGAAGATATTGAAGGTATTCAAATAAAGTTTTCATCAAGTATGCATAGACTCAATGAAGCTGACTTGCACTTAAAGAGATTGAAATTGCTAAAAAAAAGACTTCATCAAGTGTGTAAAGATCAATTCAAGATAATGTGATTGAAGTTGCTTGAGAAGAATATTCATCTTGATTGCATGATCTCTACAAAAAATCCAAGTAAAGAATTCTTCTGAGATATAAAGAATCAATGAAGACAATAAGTATGAATATACTTCATCAAGCTTATAAAAGTTTCATTAAAGTAATCTTAAAGAAGAAAGAAGAATTACAAGCAAAAAGGAGACATCGACAATGAAGCATTTTGAAGCTCTACATGAAAGAAAAAGCTTGACAATGAAAGAGGAAGCTTGACAACAAAGAAGAAGAGATCAACATTGATTAAATGAAGTCCTGATAGTTTTGAAATCAAGAAAAGAGGATTATCAAATGAAGAATTCAATCCAAATTGAATAGAGAACAATCTTGTTGTATTGAACATTTTGATTGATAATAATACCCTAAAGAGAAGATTCTTTGAAGATCTTATAATATTGCTGAAGAAGAACTTGATCATTGGAAGTCGAAATGAAGATTTCTGGGCAATGAGTTGATTCATGAAAATGAGGAGTTGACACATGAAGACAGAAGCAAAAACTTGAAGACAGAATAATCAATGAGTCGACCTATGAATATAGAGAATCTACACATGAACAGAAGCAAGATTTCTATGCAATGAGTTGACACATGAAAATGAAGAGTCGAGTCATGAAGACAGAAGCAAAATAATTTGAA